>CM062819.1:306276905-307556905 GCA_031772625.1 Pinus tabuliformis
CACAGCATAGGTAGGGCATGAGGTCTCCCCAGTATATACCTGCTGAGCCTGTCTATTGTTGGGGTCGGTTCGGTTGAGCAGGCATCTGAGGTTGCCTTGGAGGAGCAGGAGGTAAAGGCTGAGGTTGAACTGGTGGTGGAGGCAAAATGGCAGGAGGAGTGTTGTATTGGGCCTCCACCCCGACTGAGGTGCATTCCATTGAGGCTGTGGCTGGGTATGTGAGTGATATGGATGAGAAGTAGGTTGAGTAGGGTACTGAGGTGGATAAGACCATGGAGGAGGCATGGACCATGAAGGATGAGCAGGGGACCCCAGGAAGGCATAGGAGTTGACTGGTTGGGGTTGTAATAGGCTTGAGATGCCCCTTGCATCCCCTGCTGATAAGGTCTAGATCCTTGAGGCCTCCTTTGGTTGATGAAGTAGAGAGGTTCAGTGGGGGCTTCGGTTCCTTGGTACATGGCTTTAAACCCAGGTAAGGTTGGACACTGATTTGTTGGGTGGTCCTCCTCACAAACGAAACACACTTCAACCGAATGCAATGGACATTCGTTCTTAGGGTGTCTTCTGGTGCACCTAGGACAGAAGACAGCCAAGGCTCTCTCAGCTTCTTCTTTCTTCTGCTGGATCCTGAATGTGTCCAGCTGCATGGCAATGGTCTGTCTCACCTCACTCTTAAGATCTTCTAATTGGTTTGTAAACTCATGTTTGGAGAAAGGGACACCAGTGGAGAGGAGATTTCCTCTACCTCGTTTTCTAGCTGCCCTGGAATGATTTCGAAACACAGTCTTGATGTCCTCATAAGGTAGTTGGTAAATGTCCCCCCCAGCTAACATGTGAAGGGTGTCTAAGAGATCTTCAGGGACTCCTCGGAGTAGAACCAACTTGAGGGATTCAGGGTCAAGTGTGCACCTGGCCCGTTTATAGCTAAGTTGGAACCTCTCCTCATAATCCTCTAAAGACTCATCATTCCCATGGTCATTCGAAAGATCTCTCCCTTGGTTTCCTTGGACCTACAATAATCCCTATACTTGGTATTGAAGGCTTGCTGCATCTGAGCCCAAGTAGCTATGCTATTCCCAGGTAATCCCATGAACCAGCGTAGTGCTGCATCCTTAAGAGTGGAAGGAAAAGCTTAAGCTTTTGCTCATCTCAGTATAGTCATAGGTTCTACAAAGGACAGCAAACTCAAACAAGAAGGTATCAGGATCCTCAGTGGTCAGTCCATGGAAGTGAGGCAAGGCGGAGGGGCTAATGTTTTTCATTTTCATATCTCCATTGGTCTCTCGGATGGGGAAAGCTCCTTCTATTCTCTCATCTTCTCTCCTATTATCAGCCATGGCTTCAGATGGAGTGGTCTCTAACTCTTCTTCTTCTATAGGGTCTTGGTATATCTCAGGATGTTCACCTATAGGTTCCTCTGGTCACTGTCACCAAAGAAGAGAGAAGGGTGACTCAGTGATGTGGTGGGGGTGTTTGGTAGGAATTTACCTGATCTATCTCGGTTCCTACGAGGCATGAAATGGAAAGGACTTTTCTTTTTTGAGTGCTTTTGCTTTTTCTTTGGTACCTGCAAAACTGAAACAAAGTGATCTACAACTAACTATATTGCTCAAATGAAATTGCAGAATTGGAAAGCTAATCTAGGAAAGCAAGAAAAATTACTCTAGGAAAGAAAGAAATATTAGTCTAGGAAAGCAAGAAATATTAATCTAGGAAAGCAGGAAATGCTAATCTATGAAATCAGGAAACACTAAGCTATTTTTGCAGAATGGAAATGAAATAAACTACTGAGTAGAATTAAGAGTACGAAAGTAGAAGAAAAGCAACAATTACTAATACTCTGACGCTTCCCGGCAACGTGCCAAAAAGATGGTGAGCTCCAGTATTGTAGCAATAATGCTACAACTCCTGGGGCTTCCTGTCTCTCATTTTATCAACCCGATAGTTCGTACAAAAACTTGGAAGCGACGGTGCTATATGCACAAGTACTAGCTCTTGTCGCAGCTGTCACTTGGTCAGCTGGCACAAGTCCGCTAGGGCTCAAGCCAACTTCTATAGGCTCTCAGAAGAAGCTTGCTAATTGATGGACGAAAGCTATTCTCAAAGGAAAACTACTCTACTTGACAAAATGGAATGAAAGCAAATCAAAGCATGTAAACCTAGGAAACCCTAATTTAACTAGTCTAACCTCTACAATGCAAAAAAATGTGAATGAAACTTCTACCAATGCTGATGTTACCTCTAATAAGTGCAAATGCATGGATCTAAACTACTTGCATCATGAAAGATATGTTTTTGTATTTTTCCTTTAAGTGTGTGGAATGATTGTGATCTTGTGCTAACTAGGGTTTGGTTGTGCAGATGGGATGGAGAAGGAAGGAAAGTGTGGGACAGGTTGGGGAGGCTAGGAGAGGTCCCTAGGGATCCTTAGCATCCATCCACAGAGGTTCCTCACATTCAGAAGCTCGGCAACCGAGTGAGTGGTCTCCTACAGGAAGTCTGCAGGGGATCCTACAGGATACTCTGGTTTCTACAGGATGTCTACCAACAGCTACAGGATGACCTACCGTGAGTGTTTGGCGTGATGGAGGGGTGATGAAATGGTAGGGGGAGATGTGTAAGGTAGGAATGAGGCTGGTGATGGCTGTAGAAGTGGAGGAATAGGATAGGGAGTGAATGTAGGGAGTAGGTTGGAAGATAGAGGGCTAGGTCAACGAAAGGGCTAGAGAATGGAAGTACGTGAGGAGTGAAAGACTTTGGGAGATAACAGAGCGGAGCAGAGGCCAAAGATGTGTTTGCATGCGTGATCAAGATGGAGGACGAAGTAATGGAACGAGAGAAAGCAGTGTAAATGGAACAAATGCTTGTGACTATCACCAAACCGAAAATGCATTAACTTAGACTACCTGTGCTTATAAATTCAATGAACAACAATCTAAACGCGAAGGAGAATGTGCATGAAGCTGTGGTAAGGGAGTGTGGTGCAGGTGTGGATCATGTGGAAGCATCTAACATAACATGACTGTGTTTGCAGCAATCATGGAATAAAGAAATGCGTATTTTTGGTGGTTAGTCATGGACTGCACTCCAATCCCAGATGAGATGGCAGTGAGCCTTAACAACCTTTTTGTTGGAGCTCCAATAGATTGTATCTATCCTCTTCTAACCTAAGCAACTGTAAACCAATTCACCATAAGCAAATCCTATCTAAACTCATGAAAACAACTAAATTAGCAACCTGTAATTCGAATTGCATGTGAAAAGGAAAACTCAAAGTGCTGAAACGAAATGGAAACAACACTACAGCAGAGGGGATCTATGGCTCTCAGGTTGGGCCCTAACCTGAGAGCTATAGTCTCCTTAAGAAAACTCAGAGCTAGATCAAAATCTGCCTTCTTTATTCATAATCTGATGTTATGCCAAATTGGCTTACAAAAAGGAACAAAGACTGAGCTCTAGCTCGTACTTTCCAATTACAAGAGTAATGCCAAGGTTCATAAAAGCTTCTCTACAAGGCTACGGCCTCAGTATTTATGCAAAAACGACTATCCAACAGGTAGGAGCTCGGCTGTCCAACTAGAGTTCAACTGCAGATCCTGTAGGACGGTCATAACTGTTGTTCCTGTAGAGCAGTTTATAACTGCTGTTCCTGTAGAACAGCTGGCTGCTTCTAAGCTCGGAGGGAAGATGGATTGGAGCTCGGAGTTCTTGGTGGGAATCACGAGGAATGTCCCCAAGACCGTGGACATCCTCTCCTAAAAACCAGCAGTGCCACCTCATTGCCTCCTTGTCTCCTTTTCACGTGGTCTTTTCTCCCTTTTAATGCAAAAAACCTGAAATCATAATGCATTAGTCACGTAGATAAAGTGTCTACCCTTATTCCTACAAACAACACGAATAAACTAAGAAATGCATGCATAAGCAGTAAAAAGTGAATGGTTTGAGCAAATAGAATAGGCCAAAATGAGCCCAAATTGTACCAAAATTGGGGCTCATCAACACCCTAGTAAATATAAGGAGTCAAATCATGCAAACAAACTTTTCAAAGAGAAATCACTAGTTAGTGATGAAACACGACGTCACAGAGATCAATGTGAAAAGTGAATAAATATAGAGCGGGTGGAACCAATTATGTTGTCAACCTACTTAATGAAGCCGATTTGGTGCAAGTAACTTCACATATGCCATCTCGAGTGAAGAATACCCTCCAAAAAGGTCGAATTGAGTCTAGCCAAACTTTGTTCCAGGTACAAAAGAGACTTCCCCTTTGTTGCCACCTTGGGTAATAACCCTAATATTATGGTCTCTAAAGTTACCACTTACCACCTTAGTTGCAGATCGTATGTACACGCAAGGGCATAGTAACAAAGCTCAATCCCCTTGAAAGTTCCTCAACATGGTTAATCTAAGGTTTACCTTCAAGTGACTCCCAAGCACCTTTCAGCACCATTTTTAATACGTGTAAATCACTCTACTATAACCAATGAAGTGGGGTTGATCACTCCACTAGGTCTAATATGATCTCATACTTAACTCCTTTGTTAGGGGAGCTTCCCAGAGCCAAACTGTAATAAATGGATTTACTCCCTATCGCAAGATTCTAGTGTTTGTTTTCATCTTTGGAAAGTTAACTCACTTCCCTATTCCAAACCCTACAACTTGATCTAATGTAGGTGGTAAGAGCCCTAAGATAATAAAATTCTAATTGATTTTGTTAGCATTGTTTTTTTAAAGTTGTTACTTAATGGCTAAATGGATGTGAAACTGATGGTGTTATGACATGAAGCAAAACTTTAATGCAATCAAACATCATATTGTGATCTTTTCATTTCGATGTATTATAGCTAAAGTAAGGAGAGACGTTCTTCTTTAAAATATTAACTCCAAAATGCACCACTTCTAATTTTCCAATGCAATTCGAATCCCTAAGTGCTAAACCATGAAATGTAATCTATGCACAATTTGCTTGAAAACTATGCAAATATAATTTATGCACAATTTCCATTCATATTATGAAAATGAGAATTCTAACTATGAAAATGTATTCCATGCAAGAGAATTCTTCAAAACAAACACAAGATGATTCTAAATCAGCGAAAGAACAACAAGAATATTTTCCCTCACCAATTTAACTAAAGAACCAATCGAGTGTAAGTAAAGGACATTGGGTGATTGAGGGGGGAATTGTTTTTGCAAAAATGAAAGAAAAAACATGCAAAAATTGTTAACAAACTGAGGAAACCTCTCAGTAATGACCAAAGGAAATCAAATTCATAATTTCTCAAAAAGAAAATTAAAAACAACCAATCAAATCGACAGAGACACTATAAGACTGTACAAAAGCTTAAGAAATCTTAAAAACAAAAATTTTGGACTTAAATCAGAGAAACCCTAACTTTTTCAAAAAAAGTATAGGGTTTTGTAGGTCACTAATTCAATTTAGTGTGGATGTGCACTATGCACTGGAAAAAACTACACAAATTTGCACTTTGTTTCTAAAGGAAAATTGCACAGACCTAAAAACTTAAGAAAAAAAATAAAAACCAAAGGTCTCAAACCTGAAATTTCAATTCTTAAAAGGGTCTAAAGGCATAAAGGGTCACAACAGGACACAATGGATAACTCTCGTTCCTTACTGTGGTCACAAATTTGTTAGGCAGACAAATTTCTTATGCGGACAAAATAAATCTCCCTAGATTTCCAACAAAACCTAGTAACAAACATCAAAATAATTGCTACATTTACTTAGCCTATAACTAAAACATGAAACATGTAGTATGCGAAGAATCACTTACCTATTAGCAAAGTGTTTATAGAAGTCCTTTTAGTTCTTTCTACGACTAGCTTTTCCCCAATGCCTTAGAGGTTTTCCCAATGCTTTTCACAAATTCTCCATGATGTCTAAAAGAGATCTGCATAGACAAAAACATTCAAGGGAACAAATAATCTCGCATAAAATCAAAGGTAAATGAAATCCATAACTTAACATATGGCATATAGTTGAATCAATAATCAGTTATAAACCATGCAAGTGATCAAGGAATCTCGCAAATAACATCAAAATAGATGCAATTATGAAAGAACAACTACTTTTTATTAAATTCAAAGGAGGAAAAGCATACAACCTGGTTGCCTTGATGTCACAATCCTCTTCCAATGGTCTCTGTTCCTATCCTTGATGACAAGCTCTTCAGACCCAAAATCAACAACATAAGTTTACAAATCCAAGTTTCTCTCCTTCCTCTACTCTTATGCTCAATTTATTGGCAAGAGGAGGAGGTTTCTAGTGCCTCTTCTTAAGGGATATGATGCTTAAGAGGAGGATATTATTTCCATGAACCAAGGGATGAGGCGCAGGTATGTAGCATTTTGAGGTTTCTAATTTGGATAAGATTCCTCCATCGAAGCTTCTAGAATTTTATTTTTTATTTTTACTTGCATGAAGAGGATTGCACAATTTACAGTAGAAGACAATACACACAATTGTGTGGGCCAAAATGGTAAAAAAAGAACATGCATAGGTAATGGCTAGGAAAATTTTGCAAATGCTCAAAAATGTTTTATAAGCAGTGCAACCCAAAATTCCATTTTTCCATGGTATTGTTCTACTTCAAGCTCCATTGGGGATTCACTTGAGATACTCTGTAATGAATAAAATATATAAATAATATAAATATAATGTAAAAGATAATAATCATAAATAATAGTTAGTTAAGCTAGTAATTAGGTTAAAGAGGCATGTCTAGTAGGACATGACTCTTCATGAAGAGACACTTGCTTGGTATTTAAGCAAGCTTCTTGTTCTCATTGTAAATCATTATCATTATCATTCTTATTCATATTTAATATATAATATTTGTATCCTCATGGATATCTTTATATTCCTAGTTTCTGGAATAATTAATTTATAGAAGGAACTTTGTTCGCTTCATGTGGTATCAGAGCCCCGTTGGCTGATCACCAGGCCTTTGGCTATCAACCTATCATCAACTTTGTTGCTGTCATAATTGAAGTGTTTCGCTACATATTGGGAGATTCTCCATTTTTTAGGTCTTTGGCCATTATAAAAAAAAATAACAATAATAAATAAAGAAAAAGGGTATATAAAAAAAAAAGAGGAAAGGAAATAATATATTCCGAAGAAAAAAAAAAGTGAAAATATATATATATATATATATAAGGGTTTTACATTATTGATAAAAGTGCATAATAAAGATAAGCGGGAATCTTTTCAAGTATATTTAAAACTTTTTACGTGGAGAAGCCCGCGGTTTTAAAAACAACCCATGGTAATTGCCCATGGTATTTTAGAAAGTTAAAAGAAAAAGAAAGAAAAACAAAAAACAAAAGGAATACGTTTTACTTTTTACGTGGAGAACATTTTAACGGAGGTTTTACTTTTTACGTGGAGAACATTTTAACGGAGGTTTTAAAAACAACCCACGGTAATAGCCCATGGTATTTTAAAAGTTAAAGAAAAAACAAGGATACAAAAGCTCTTACGTGAACGTAAATATTACTTTTTACAGGAGGTTTTAAAAACAACCCATGGTAATAGCCCATGGTATTTTAAAAGTAAAAGATATTTTGATAACATTGGAGAAAAAAGGTGTGATCTAAATAATTTTAATCGTTCAAATCTAAAGATTGTGACCGTACCAAGAGTCACGTCTCATCCAAATTAGTCACGACTCATCCAAATTTAAAAAAAATATTATTTTAATTATAAAAAAAGGATACTATATAAGCCTTATATAGTTACATATAAAAAGAAAAGTGGGTCTCAAAAAAGTATATATAAATTTTATATAATTATAATTTTATAATATATATAAATTAAAATTATATAATATATATAATTTATAATTATATATAAAAAAAAATTATTATTATTATATAAGAATTTTATTAAAAGAGTGAACAAAAGAAGAAGAAGAAGCAAAAGAAGAAGAGAATATTTGAAATATATATAATATATATATATATATATATATATATATATATATATATATATATAAGATTTTTATAAGAGAGAAGTGGAAATATATTTTATAGATTAAAATAAAAAGAGAGTTAAAAAAATATTATATATAAAAGAAAAAAAAATCCCAAGTTCATCTTAAAAAAGTAAAAATGGAGTCAACCGATAAAGAAATTGAGTGTAGTCCAAAAATGAGAGATGAAAGGTTTCCTGAAACCTTTGGTAAATATGTTGATACATTATTTCAAATCAACGGATCGCTCGCAGGAAGGGACATCATAATCTCTATCTGTCCTGCTGAAAGAAGTAATTATGTTAGTCCTAAATGTGCTAACCAATTGGTGATTCCTGAATCAAATATAGTTGAAACAAATATTTTTGGCAAACAATACAATATAAGCAATTTACACCTAAATATTGGAGATTATACTTTTACCTCAAAATTCACCGTGAAAACCTTACGTTTTGACGATATTGACATTGATAGTGACATTGTTTTGGGGTTACCTTGGATGGAAACTCTAGGTTCCTTTATTCTAAATACAAAGAAGAAGTTTTTAACATTTTCTTACAAGAAGAAGAAAATAACGCTCCAAGATTTTACACTAAAACCAAATTCAGTAACACCAGAAGATATCTCAGATATTTCAAAAGTAATGTCTCAAGAAGGTAAAAAGCTATTACAAAATATGCAAAAAGAAATTGACAAAATCAATGTTGACAAAAATGAAGAAGTTCCTCGATTTAAAAACTATAGCGAAAAATTGTTGACACAAATTAAGAAACTTAAGAAGGATAAGAAGTCATTAGAAAGCCAGGTCCAACAACTTATTAAGAAGGAAGCATCAAATGTAGGAATTCAAGTTGATGACAAAACAACAAATATTGATTCAGTGAATGTCACAACTCAGGAAGAAGACGAGCAAGTTGAAGAAAACACACGCTTGGATGTTGCAGTTCAAACAATGAACATCCCCAGTGAATGTTTCATAACCAACTCAACAACATCTTCACCAGAAGAAAATATAAAAATTGGCATATGCCCAGTAAGGAAAAATCAAACAAAAAAAGTTCCATATCGGCATCCAAATCATGAGAACAGATGAATCAACCATACTACATATTTGAACTAGTCAGAACCGAAACAACAAACTAATGTTCCAAAGAAGAGTAATGTAACCTCAACCCAGTACTACGAGGACAAGTCGTTACAAAGTTTTAGTGATCAGAATGCTATACGTAAGATTAATCTAGGATGGTCTGATCCCTTCTCAATGCAACAATTTTGTTTGTCACTAAGAAGATCATATCAGCTTGTATCGACGAAGATGACTGTTCCAAGAGAGAAAGACTTTCAAAGCCGAAAAAGAGATCAAGCTTTTTTTCATCGACAAGCTTTGAGGACAAATCTTTTTGAGGAAGGAGGCAATGTAATGAATAAAATATATAAATAATATAAATATAATGTAAAAGATAATAATCATAAATAATAGTTAGTTAAGCTAGTAATTAGGTTGAAGAGGCATGTCTAATAGGACATGACTCTTCATGAAGAGACACTTGCTTGGTATATAAGCAAGTTTCTTGTTATCATTGTAAATCATTATCATTATCATTCTTATTCATATTTAATATATAATATTTGTATCCTCATGGATATCTTTATATTCCTAGTTTCTGGAATAATTAATTTATAGAAGGAACTTTGTTCGCTTCATGTGTCATGAAGCGAACAAAGTTCCTTCTATAAATTATTTATTCCAGAAACTAGGAATATAAATATATCCATGATAATACAAATATTATATATTAAATATGAATAAGAATGATAATGATAATGATTTACAATGAGAACAAGAAGCTTGTAATTGTCACCATTGGAATTTTGGGATCGACATATTTTCAATTGTACTATTTGTTGACATGAGGCTAGCTAATTTTCCAATCACATGAATTGTTGGTGAATCTTTCTTTCATTTGCTAATTTTCTTTATACATAATTCCTGATTTCCTTTGTATAGATTGGAATGTCATTAATAGCTTGGAATAAAGTTATTTTCACATAAGAATTTTTCAATTCATCTAAGATATCAAATTCAAGAAGAGAAATTAAATATTTTTTCTCAACTAACCTTTCTAGAAAAGGAGGTGTTTGAGTCCTTGTTGTTTTATTATTTTGAATTTGATTATCTTTTAGTAAATACTTTGTGCTAGATTTTTCAGGAGTCCTCTCTTCTTCGATTTGTTCTTATATGATGATAGGAAAATCATTTTATAGAAATTTTATAAACCTTAAGTGGATATCTTGAATAGGAAGGATTGAATATGTAGGAAATGAGGTTCCTTCCTCAACATTATATATTGGTCTTTCCACTTTATTACTCAAATTTTCCACTGGTTGGGTTGGTAATTGAGTTGGTTTGGGTGGTGCTTGGTTAAGTGGCAGCTGAAGCTACTGAGGCTGGGTTAATGATGGTGTAGGTAATGATTGTTGATTTTCTTGTTGGGGTTGCTGGAATTGTTGATATGGAAGAGGTTGTTGAGGATAAGATTGCTGATATTGTTGTTGAAATTATGGTTGTTGATAAGGTTGTTGGTAAAATTGTTGAGGAGGTTGGTTCCATAAGCATATCCTTGCCAACCTTGAGAATATTGGATTTTGTTTTGATGAGGAGGCCAAGACTTCCAAGGAATAGGAGTATTCCACAAATTTTGAACATGGTATTGATAATTTGAGGAAATCGTTGAGCAAAATTTTGAGTAGGATTTTGAGGCATACCTACAAATAATGGTTGGCAAGGTCTTCTTGGTTCTAGTTAGTAAAGAGATTCCATTCCTTGACCTTATTCCATTTGTGTTTCTTGCAATTCCTTCAACTTTGGACAATCATCAGTTGCATGTTTTTCTGTGCAAAGTCCACAAACATGAATACTGTCTAAACTACATTCTTTCAATGGATGATTCTTTCTACATTTAGGACAGAAAATTGATAATACTTTATTTTTTCTTCTTTTTTCTTTCTTGTATTTAGTATATCAACTTGTGTTTCTAATGTACTTAAGAGATATGTTGTTATCTCTTCAAACAAATTTCCAAGTTTAGCTCTTGCTATACTTCCTGTTGTTGATTTGGTAACTTTATAATTTACATATATTTTCCAATTTTAGCTCTGCCTCTTGAGTATTTCTGACATAATTCTACAATTTTGTCAAATGGTAAATATGAAATATCTCCTTTTCCCATTACATTAAGAAAATCAAGATATTCATCATGTATTCCTTTTAAGAAGATTGTTCGAATGGTATCAGAGTTTAAATAATGATGTTTGGAATTTTGTAAGTTATAAAGAAATATTTCTAAATATTCCTCTAAACTTTCATCTTCTTGGTGATACGTTCTAAAAATATCATCCTTTGAATTTCTAGACCTACAATATGCTTGATATTACTTAAGGAAGATTTTTCTCATGTCATCCCAACTAGCAATAGTATGTTCACCTAATTCCATGAACCATTTTAATGTAGATGCTTTAAGAGTAGCAAGGAAAAGGCAAAGTTTATGTGTACCATCAGTATAACCATAGGTACGACATAAAATATAGAATTTGAACAAAAATGAGTCAGGATCTTTAGAAGCCATTACATAGAAATTTGGTAAAACGGAGGGTGGAATATTTTTCATTTTTACCTCTTCTCCCAAAATTTTTCTAGTGTCGAATATTGGAAATCCAAAAGTATTTTTTTTCTCCTTGCTCATCTTCTACTCTTTCATCCTCCCTTCTCTTGTTTTCATTATCTCATTTTCTATCTTCTTCTCTTTTTCCGTCCCATTCTTGTCGTTGTCTTTCATATTATTGTTGTTATTCTGGAGTCAATCCTCTTAATCTTCCTTCTGGTATACTTGATCCTACTTCTTTTGCCATTTGTTTTTCAACTATTTCCTCAAGAGTCTTCTCAAATGTTTTAGTAATAATCTGAGATTGCGTTTCATGTTCGAGTTGTTCAAGGATAGGTTGAAGGATGGGTTTCTTAATTTCTCTTTGTTCCTACAGAATATATTCTTGCTTGTGCTTGTTTTCTCTTTACTTCATAGGCCAAAAAAGTTTGTCTCTCAATAACAGTTAATCATTTCCCTAAACATTTTTTTTCCTCTAACTCTTCCATAGTTGGTCCTCTAGCAATTGGTGTAGTTAGTTCATATGTAGATGGGCATGCTCCCATAAATGGTTGAGTAGTTGGGGGGTTTTTCTTTGTGTATCTACCCTTTTCATCCCTTTGTTTAGGCATAAAGAAAAATAACTAGACTAAAAATTATATATATATATATATATATTTCTAAATGAATTTTAATTTAGGAAATCTAAAGAAACCTTAAAGGAAATATGTTTTTGTTTTTTTTGTTTTTTTTTCTAGTCTCTGAATGTGCTTCCCTGGCAAAAACACCAAAAATCTTGGTCCAATTTAGGGGTGTAAATTAGATCATATATTTTAATATCAATCTGGAGTTCGTAGAACTTTGAAGCACACCAATGTATATGGAATTTAGATATAGACTAGTTTTGGACAAAATAATGAATTTAAACACACTTTGCATCTAATGTATCTTAATGATTTAAATGTTGTAAGTAAGTAAACATCAAGATCCCTTAGAGGAGATACATTCATAATGTTTCAAAATCATAACAACATTTAGATCATCAAGTCCTTTTTAAACAATGAAATACTAAAGTAGCATAATGAATTGTAGAAAATGACAAATTAACAATCTTTTACTGCTGCAAGTAAGGACACATCAATCTATTTTACAAGAGATCTATGCACAATGTATATCAGACTTTAGCAACATTAAAGCTTGTTAATCTAATGAAAAATAAATAAAACATACAAGAAACTATAACAAA
Organism: Pinus tabuliformis; assembly: GCA_031772625.1. Classification (NCBI taxonomy): domain Eukaryota; kingdom Viridiplantae; phylum Streptophyta; class Pinopsida; order Pinales; family Pinaceae; genus Pinus; species Pinus tabuliformis. The sequence continues at coordinate 306,289,787 of CM062819.1, forward strand.
TCTAAAAAAGCATATCATACATTTAAATACTAAGTGTACATGCTTGGCAATGGGGGCCCTCCATGCTTCGCTTGCACACTTGAATGAAAACCAGTTAAGAAAGCTTGTGTAATAGCATCAACATAATCCACACAACACAATGAAGGTATCCAAAATCTCCAAATATATTAACTTCAGTCAAGTAGCATTCTTCACAAAAATAACATCTCTTCTTACTTCAAGTGCTACATATTTATACAAGAGGTTTGATAACCAAAATCACTAAAAATGTTAAAATCATTTTTTGAAATCCTAGATAAGTGATAATAGGTCAAATTCAACCTTCAGATCCATGAAATATGAAGAAAATCCCTTAAAATAAAAAAAATTATCTTGATTTATTGCCAAAAACAGGGGATTTTCTAAACAAGTGGCCTAGTTTGACCAGCGTTGATTGGGCATATACGAGGATTTTTCCTGAAGGAAGATAGGTATTTATCCATCCTTGTACATAGAGGATCATCCCACATATCTCAAAATTCACCCAGTTGTCTTGCACACATGTGAAGCTTGGAGCTATTACGGGATGTTGCAACATCCTGTAAATTCTGCTAAAAACTTAATTTTGATGTCAAACTTTGCCAAAATTCAATTCATGAAAAGTAAATGATAAATGTACTTGAGATGGTCAATTTCAAGAAATTATGGATGATATATGAGAGGCATGGAAGGAAAAGAGAGGAAAAATATGGGTTATGTCACTAAAATAAACATCAAAAGTGGCACCCAACAATGTCTTCAACAAAGACAACATGGGAGAATTTGGCGACAATATATAAAGGTATGGACAAAGTCAATATTTTTAAGTTGCAGAATACTAGAAGATATTTTGAAAATTTGAAAATTAAGGAAACAAGGACATTGATTCATTAATGAATCAAGTCTTGACTGTCCTAAATCAGTGAAAAATTTATGGCGATGACATAGAAGATCAAAAGGTGGCTGAGAAGGTCCTCAGATATTTGTCTACCAAATTGTACGTTGTAGTAGCAGCTATATAAGAAATCAAGAATTTGGAAACATTGAAAATAGATAAGTTGATGGGATCAATTCTATGCCACGAGGCAAGGATAGATAGAAATAAGGATTCCACTTTAGAAACCACTTTCAAAAGTTAGGTTTCTATTTCAAGGGACAAAGGTCGAGGTAGAGGTAGATAAAGAGGTAGAGGATGAGGTGGAAGATATGGTGGTCAGAGAGATGGCAGAGAAGAGCAGGAATAATAAAGTGGAAGCAACATTAGAAGCTTCAAAAACATCAAAGAGTTGATAAATCCAAGGTGAGGTGTTATTATTGCAATAAATTTGGTCATTATGCCGGTGATTGTAGGAAGAAGACAGTTGATCAAGGAAAATAGAGAGTTAATGTAACTCCAGAGAATATTGACTCCATGTTCCTAGCTTTCCATACCATGCATGAACTTCTAATAATATTTGGATATTAGACAGTGGTTGCAATAACCACATGACAGGCAACAAGAATTTTGTTGCGAATTCATATTCGTTTGTGAAGAAAAAGGTAAATTTGGGCGCTGACAAGACTGTGGATGTGGATGGAAAAGGAGTGCTCAACATTTTGACCAAGCAGGGGGAGTCAAAGACAATTTCAGAAGTATATTGTGTCCATGTTCTCAAACATAATTTGATAAGTGTTAGTAAAATGGTGTAGAAGGGATACATAGTTATGTTTCAAGGAAAAGATTTTGTTATATATGACAAACCCCGAAGCAAGCAATTGATAGAATAGGTGAAGATGATGAGGAACATACTTTTTCCTCTAATAATGAATTATATTTATTAGGTTATTTATTTTACATTTTCTTGTTTTAATGATTACTAGTTATGGCACTTTCGGTTTGGACACTTCCACTCCTTTGGTTTAAGATTGTTGTAATAGAAACAAATGGTTAGATGATTACCACACATCAAAGAACCTTCTAGTACTTGTGATTGTTGCATCTTGGGAAAGAAACACCATTAGAGTTTTTTGAAATGAGTTGCATAAAGAGAAAAGTATCCATTAGAGTTGATTCATACATACTTGTGTGGACATATTAGGATACAATCGATTGGAGGAAGTTGTTACTTACTCACTTTGATTGATGATTATAGCATAAATACATGGGTTCAATTCCTAAAGCAGAAGTTTGAATATTTTATAGAGTTCAAAGAATTTAAATCCTTAGGAAATAACTAGAGTGATCATCATATCAAGCTATTGAGGTCAGATTTTGGTCGAGAATATGATTCAAAGGCATTCCATTATTACTACAATCAACATGGAATCAGAAGGAAATTTGCAATTAGATACACAATGCAACAGAATGGTGTAGCAGAGAGAAAGAATAAGACAATTATGAACATGGAAAGGATCATGGTGAAAGGAAGAAACTTGTCTAATGAGTATTGGACAGGAGCAGTTGCATGTGTTGTTTATGTGATAAACATATCCCCTACAAACAATTTGATGAACATAGTACCAGAAGAAGCATGGTCGGGTATGTATTGTAGTGTATCTCATATTAAAGTGTTTGGATGTGTAGCTTATGCACATGTGCTTAAAGAGTTGAGAGGGAAAGTTGGATGATAAAATTTAAAAATGCATATTCACTGGTTATAGTGAGTAGTCAAAGTCTTACAAATTATCTAACCTTGTCACCAAGAAGATCATAATCAGTGGAGATGTTGTGTTCAAATAAATAGAGTCATGGAATGGGAGTATAAACAAGACAATTGATGAAAGAGTGACACTAATGGAAGAAGAGGATGTAGCAAAGAAGAGCAACAAGAATCAAATAACAAACACAAAATAGAGTCATGCTAGCAAGGAATCCAAGATATTGTGAACAACATGGATCTTCAAGCAGATCAATAGATCAGAATTCACCTAGAAATCAATCAAGTGATGAATTAAGAAATGGTAAGATAAAGATGAGAAGTTTGAAAGATATTTATGATGATTTGGATGTTAGTTCAAAATTTTCATTGTTTTCATTCTAACCTTATTCATTTGAAGAAGCAATCGGAGATGAAAATTGGGTGCATGCCATGGATGAGGAAATTGAAGCTATTGAAAAGAATGATACATGGGATTTGGTTGATTTTCAAAAGGACAAAAATCTCATTGGTGTAAAATTGGTGTACAAGAAAAAGTTGAATGAGACAACAGAAATTGACAGATTTAAAGCAAGACTTGTAGCAAAAGGGTTCTCGCAGCAACCTGGAATAAAATTTGGAGAAATGTTTGCACCAGTAGTCAAATTGGATATTGTAAGAGCAGTCTTAGCCACAATAGATTAGAACAAGTGGAAAGTATATCAGATGGATGTGAAATCAACCGTCCTTGATGGAATTATAGAAGAAGAGATATATTTGCAATAACCTCTATGATATGAAGTTGAAGGACAAGAAGATAAAGTTTACATGTTGAAGAAAGCGCTCTATGGACTTAAGCAAGCGCCAAGAGCTTGATATAGCATAATTGATAGCTACATTATCAAGAATAGATTTTGCAGAAGAAACATTGCTACACGTCAATTTGTTGCCATGTCACTTGATCAATTTATGGATATTTTTACCATCCGTGAACATGTTGAAACCAAATCCCTTAGAAGTCAAACACATCAATAAATGCTACAGTACATGAGAAATTTGGGTCAAATAGCTCTCACACCTTGTTAAGTTCCACCTGCACCAATTTCTCTAGAGTTTCCCACACATGCGCTGAAATTGACTCCGAGAATAGCGTAGAGCTGCGATTTGTAACTATAAACCCACGCCAGTGAATTCTTGAAAGTAAAAATAAAAAGTACATTCTAGAAACATAGTTGGTTGAATATCTCTCAACTGAATGTTTCCAGGTGATGACTAGTCGAACTATAACCCTCTCAAGATACATTTTGATCCCTTTTCTCATGGTAACCTCATCCCTCATTAAAGGAGGTGCATCCTCTTCTTAGGGATTTGAAACTTCCTCCCCTTTGGTCTGTAAAAGGGCTAGAGGGTTGAGGGATGGAAGGAGGTCAAAATTCATAGAATACAAACTTATGTTGTTGGTTTGAGATTGGAGAGCTTGTCACCTAAGGAGGAGATTGAAGGAATTTGGGAGGGACTGTTATAGACATTTTTGTGCCTTACAGCATTGAGCATGAAATGTCCATAATCTAAGGGATCCAAAGTCCCTAAGCATGTTGTTCCTACCCCTAGAGGAACAAGGCTAACAAACCACAACAATTCACAGAAGTTCTCCACTAGAAACTGCTAAAAAACAAGTCAATTCAGGATCATTTCAGTGGCTACACTAGCTGTTTGCGCTGAATGTCAAAGCCAAGACTAGCTACCTGCGCTGAATGTCAAAGGGAACAATGGCTACCTACGCTGAACGAGAATGGACATGTGGCAGGCTCATTTCTCAAGGTGTCAAAACCCAGGAAGCTTCCAAAATGACACTTGCCTCAGGGAATTCGACTGGTGATGAGTAAGAGGTTCCAAATCTCCAAGTGGAAGCAAGAACCTCCAAGTGGACTCAAGAACTGACAGAGGGAGAGGACACTAGTCAGATCTCAAGCTGACTCATCCTCTCTCCAAACATCTATATATGGATCTCTCCTCCATGAGATCTAGAGGCAGGAATTTTGTTATTGCAAAGAATTGCTATTGGTTTGAGATTGGAATCATTGGGTGCTTAATGCTTTGAAGGGGGTGAAGATAGGAATTCCATTTGCTGGGAAGGAGATGCTGGATTGGAGCCCTCTGGGTTGTATCTCTTCCTGAACCTTGTTATTCATCAATAAAGCTATCTTGGTTTCTCCTATATACTGATGTATTTTTTGATGTATGAATGCATTAGTGTATTTGGTTTATTTTTAATCCTAAACTAGTTATGAATGTGAATATATGTCTTTGTGTAGTGTTCTTCTCTTGTCGCAAGTAGCTGTTCTCTTGTGATCTTACAGGAACCCGTTGAAGCTGGACAAGCAAGAAGGCAAGTAGCTGTTCTCTTGTGATCTTGCATGAACCTGCTGAAGCTGGGCGAGTGAGAAGGCAAGTAGTTGTGAACTCCCAAAGAGAAGAGAGACCGGATCAAGGGACAAACGGAAGACACCGGTAAGTCTATTGATCTCTCTTCTTTCACATTTCATAAAGGAAGAAACCAGAATAGCTGTCTATGTTTGTTGCTAAGGCACTGTCACACCTTAGGTGGATAGGATCATCCTGCATAGGCATTTTTCCCCACAAAAAATTGGCGACTCCGCTGGGGAGATTTGTTTAGTCATTTTATTTGTGTTTCTATCATTGTTTGTTTCATAGACTTGACAGCAACAATCGAACTGCATCTGTTATTCCCGGATGCAAAGTAGACAGTTGCTGCTTTGATCCAATTACTGGACTTGTCTATGATTTGAACAATGGGCTCACAAATGATTTGATGATCCTTTGTGATAGATCTTAGTACTCCCTCAAAGCATCCCTTTGATTATACCTTGCTTGCTGCTTTTATTTGGCCTGAAACAGTGAATTAAATAGCAATCTGTGACCCAGAACCTGTGGGAAACGAGAGTTTCTCCTTCAGCGCAGACCCAGTGAAGGGATTCTGCATTTCAACGCAGGTCCCGTGAAGGCTACCTGCGCTGAATGTCAAAACCCCTGTGTTGAGGTTGCGCTGAACCAGTTTGTCCTTGTGCAGTTGGGGTTCTCTGCTCTGTTTTGCCTTGTTTTGATCTCTGATTTTTGCAGCCTGAAACCAGCATAGGTACCAGTCTGATAACTCCTTTTCTCTGCTTAGATTCCGCCTCCTTTTGTACAAAAAGACTGTGAGTGTTTTTATGTGTTTGTGACATCATTTACAGTTTTCCTTTGCATAAGTGAAATAATCATCCTGTAGCCCTTGATTCAGATCTGTTGGTTGTGATCTTAGGAGAGATTTCATTGGCTGTTTACAATTGATTATACATTTGCTTTTGCTTATTGGTTTGAGTTTGTCTCTTTTAAGTGTCAAAACAAGTATTCATTTCGAAAATCGTTAAGTGTTGTAATCTCTTCTACCCTCTTTGATTTCGAAAAAGTAAACTTGTTTGTATTTGTCATTTAAAAGCAAATTCAAAGTTGTACAAAAAGCTTTCTTTGTAGGCATCAATACTAAGAAAATGGAAAACAAACACCTGCATTGTGCATTTTCATCTTGATAGTTTGCATGTCTGATTTAGGAAAAGTGCATTAGAGTGTGCTGATTACTCTTTGAGAAAAGATGGTGTCTTTCTTTTCCCTTAGTAGCTAGGATTTTCAAAGTTGAAAAGATATAAAGCTTGCTTATCATCTTTAGACTGCATTTAGGAATTGTATCATACATCTCGTGGTGAACCTTGAAAGGAAAATTTCTAAAAAGATCAACCTAAAATAAATTGAATGAACTTAACAACGCTTTGCAACATAACACACAACATAGAGGTCTAGGCTAGAGACGTGTTCCGACGTCGTTAAGCCTGGTGACTGTCGATCTCGTGGATGGTGGGTGATTCCTCCTGAGGGACGATAGCGCCAGTACGGATTGTGCTCCCACGTACCGTCACGTATATATTGGGAGACCCCTATAGGCATAAAACCTTTATCCTTAGGAAGCCATGTCGGCCGCCCTACTGATCGTAATGCACTGAACACATCATTCAGGAAGATCGACCGCCCGTACCCTAAAAAGTATTCTGCGGTTTTGCGAAAAGTTTGGCACACCCTCTGCCTAGAACTCCAGAGCAGTTCCTTTTGGCCTTTTTCAGAATCTATAACGGAAAAAGTCCATCCGAGCATTTGTCACTTCGGGCTCGTTAAAACATCGAAGGAGACTAGAGTCATCTTTATCTTTTTCTTGACTCTTTAAAATTGAAAAAGCAAGTTGTGTCTAAAGCGTCGTTAAAATTTATTTTAAATGGAACAATCACCCCTATTCCTGCGTTGATCTTTAGGTTGAAAAAATGGAGCACACCAACCAAGGAATTCCCCTTGGTGGAAATCCTAGTCCCTTCTCCTCTTGGGGAGATGTTGGTGCGCCCCACATGGCCACATTGTCGCTTCCAGGACTGACAATTGGCTTGCAAGTCTGGCTCTTTTCAACCAATGTCGTTCAGAACACCACCATTCCTGAACAATCGAGTCAACAGTTAGACCAGACCAGAGTTGCCAACCAGCCTTCTACCTCATCTAACTCTTCCTCTCCTCCTTCCTCTTCGCTTGACGGAACTGGTAAAACAAAAAACCAAGTTCCTAAGGAGAAGAAGGAAAAGAAGAAGAAAGAGAAGAAGAAGAAGGAGCCAAAGGCGACTGGGGGCAAACAAGTGTCGTCTGACAAAAATCCACACACAGCACTGACCAGGCCTAAATCGCCATGTGTCATATGCAAGGGAGACCATTTCCACAGAGATTGTCCCTGCATCCCTCGGATACTAAGGGACTGGTATCCCCGTCTGCACAATTCGGTAGCATCAACCTCTGATAGCCATGTTGACTGCTCACCGTCGACTAGTGAAAGTGAAGTCCCAGATAGAGAGGGAAAGCTAGATTTCCCTGTAAACTGTGTGAAGGCAACCATGCCATCCACCATTGTCCCTTCTTAGACGAGGCTAAAAGAGTTCTAGAAGATCGCCCGATTTTACGAGCTCAACTTCCTCCTGGATATCAAAAACTCCTGCCAAGTCCTTCACTAGTTGAGAACCCGGCTGGCCCGCCCAAGTGGTCAGCCGAAGCACCTATCATTGAAGATGAACCGTCTGGATCCATGCCTGACGAAAGTCAAAAGGTTGAGACGGCAGTTGACCCGGTTTTGCCTTCAGAGGCTCTATCTTCGAATGATACCATCACAGAGGAGAATAAAGACGACACCGTCCAAATTCTCTTCATCAACACTGACTCTGATGAACAAGGGGGCAATGCCCCCATTCCTTTATCGCAGGAGGGAAGTTCGTCAGAGCGATATCCGACCGTCTATTCGGTCCCACCACCAAGCAACCTGGTTGCGTCCTTCAACTGGAACCAACTAGGCAGACCCCGGTTGCCAACAAGCATCCCATTCAGAATTATCGTTCAAATATACAAAATGGTAATGGTTGGCACTATCATTGATGAGGGGGCATCTGTGAGTATCCTTTCCTCTATTGCTTGGAAAATGCTTGGTTCGCCAGCGCTTTTGCCTGAAATGAGAAATCTATCAGGCTTTGATAAAGGAACCAGTCGACCTTTAGGGATCCTCCCCAATGTGCCTATAACATTGAAAGGGAAGATCGTTCAAATGAACGTGATGGTCGTTCAAGGACCCTTGGATTATAACCTACTCCTTGGACGAGACTATATATATTGCATGGGAGCTATAGTCTCCTCACTCTTTAGAGTAATGTGTTTTCCGCATGAAGGAAGAGTGGTCAAGCTCGTGGACCAACTTTCATTTCCCGGATCACGCATCGCAAATAGTCACATACCATCCCTAAATGGTCTATTCACGCAAGAAGTGTCTCAACCCACGGTCCATCCTCCTGATGAGTGCGAGTAATCCGGGAGGATATGACTAGAACCCAGGGGGCATGCGTCCTAGTCTGCTTTGGCAGGAAAACTTTGGGTATAGAGTAGGTTTCTGCAGGAGAATATGACTAGTTCGTACCCCGTCCGTAGAGGAAGAGGGGTTGTTCTAGAATAAGATTCTTTTGTCAAAGTTATGTGAGTTGGCGGGCATCATCGTTCACCTTTGTCTATTTCGGTAGACATTGCTGAGGAAGTGTTTTGTTTGAAAGATTAACGAGACAATCTTTGGGTAACCTGAAAGAGGTAAGCCTCTCTCTTTAAAACAATTGTTTTGAAGGAAGAGAAGTAGAGGTAACCTTGAAATCGTACTTTATACCTGGGGGCATGCAAACCTTTTGGAGTGCAAGCAAAGAGCGGTTATTTATCTATTTTTTGGGTTAGCCGTTTCGTAACTTGCATAAAGAAAGGATGCGGGGCATAGCTTTGTGAGATGAAGCTCCATAAAAAATAGAATCTCAATGAGACACTCTTATCATATGACTGGGTAATCGAGTAGTTTTAGCACACAGTTCATGCTCGTTAAAAAATAAACGCAATATCCGAGCAGTTTTAGCACATTGTTCATGCTCGTTAAAAAATAAACATAAGATCAAGCAAATGTTTCCACCCGTGTTTAAGCTCGTTAAAAAATGAACTATCCCGGTAAATAACCACTGTGAATGTAATATCATCAGCCATTAAAGCCTTGGTCGTGTTTGCACCGTCACCTCCACTTTTCATTTGGCCGATCGTTCACCTCCATATGATTGTTTACCCATTTTGAGGAACAACTGCGAAGAGTGATTACACCTAGCCATCCTTGTGACACTGTCATGATTGGAAAATTCCAACCTGTACCTGGAATCAGCTGCTAACCCTGTTTATCACTCATTCCTCAAAAGACGAGTCTTCTTTAAGCTCTTTTCAACTGACTCGTAAAATATGAAAAGATTGCCGAGTCCTTGGCCTTCCAGCTCGTTAAAGGGACAGGAAGAGCTATCCCTCCTCTAGATTTTAATCTTTTTGGACCTGAGGGATTATTGCACAAAAAGATCGAGCGCTTGTTTTATTCGGCTCGATTAAAACTATCGAAAACTCATCCCTTCTATATTGTTTTATACTTTTTCGGACTTAAGGGATTAGATGACGAAAAAGGACTTTTGGAGTTAACTTTATGTACCTTTTCAGACTCTCTAAAAATGAAAAGGACCGAGTTATCCTTGTCGTTAGACTCGTTAAAATCATTAAATAGCGACAAACTTGTCTTTAGATGAGAACGAGTTTCACTATCGCTAGGCTCGTTAAAACATAGCGATGGGCTTGCCCGAAGGGCAGGTTATAGAACAAGCATATGTTATCCTCCTCAAGCTTGACAAAAATAAAGAGGTACTGGTCAGCAATGACTGGGGAAAATTGGGAGAAACTAAAGAAAACTTTGATGGTAGCAAGTCGCTCTTGAACATGACACTTTTCCTCCGTACCACATTCGGGTTGGGTTGTTTCATTCACCGGTCACATCCATGGTCTCGCCATACCATCCATATTTGGGGTAATGCTACCAATCCATCGTATCAGTGTCGCCATATGTTCAAGAGAAGTCGTTCAGAAAAGTCAACCGTGTCCCATCCACTGCCATACATTATCCTTCATCCTTTCATGACCGCCACCCTGAATCATATGTCACAGATCGTTTTCACCTCCATTAAAATCATTAGCTCCGTTCCGTGTCACTGATGTGGGATTCATTAAGGCCCTCCTTTGACGGATCACTTCTTGTCGACATCAGCTCATTATCCAAGAAGTTGATCTAGGAACGACCCCTTCAGTACTTTGAAGCTTGCATGCCTCAATGGCAAGTTTCTCACTTCTGGCGACAGGTATACATCAATGACCTTCGACCGAAAGATTTTGCGTGGTGTTCGACGCCAAGTCCTTTATTCACACCACGTGAATTGTACTGTAGTACCTTGAGGGTCATTATCATTATCGGTGATTCCTCTCGCGCTTGTTAACGGTTTACATCATTGACCGGTAATCAAGCGATGTCTTTCCATGTTCGACTTCAGAACATTTCTCACATGGATCGACTTGTACTTAGAGTGAAGATCGAACGAGTTTGAAGACCCCGGATCTAGTTTCATCCATCCGGGCTGCGATATATATTCAGGAAAGATAAAGACATTGACATGTACATCATTGCAGCAGATAATCATCCTACTCAAAGGATGATAATTTCATCAAAATTATCAGTCTACCATCAGACGATTGTCTGTTCTATGTACAGAAAAATGAATTTATGAAGTTGAGCATGGGAATGCCCGCCTCAGCTAGATCATGAAAGCAGTATGAAAAATAATGTATTGTATTGTATCTTATTACAGGTCTCCTCTCAGCATTGGATGAACTTCGGATCCCCCTGATAAAGCATTTCACCCGATAAATAGCCTCATACTTTAGGGGGCAACTGTTATAGACATTTTTGTGCCTTACAACATTGAGCATGAAATGTCCATAATCTAAGGGATCCAAAGTCCCTAAGAATGTTGTTCCTACCCCTAGAGGAACAAGGCTAGCAAACCACAGCAATTCACAGAAGTTCTCCACTAGAAACTGCTCAAAAACAAGTCAATTCAGGATCATTTCAATGGCTACACTAGCTGTTTGCGCTGAATGTCAAAGCCAACACTGGCTACCTGCGTTGAATGTCAAAGGGAACACTGGCTACCTGCGCTGAACGAGAATGGACATGTGGCAGGCTCATTTCTCAAGGTGTCAAAACCCAGGAAGCTTCCAAAATGACACTTGCCTCAGGGAATTCGACTGGTGATGAGTAAGAGGTTCCAAATCTCCAAGTGGAAGCAAGAACCTCCAAGTGGACTCAAGAACTGACAGAGGGAGAGGACACTAGTCAGATCTCAAGCTGACTCATCCTCTCTCCAAACATCTATATATGGATCTCTCCTCCATGAGATCTAGAGGCGGGAATTTTGTTATTGCAAAGAATTGTTGTTGGTTTGAGATTGGAATCATTGGGTGCTTAATGCTTTGAAGGGGGTGAAGATAGGAATTCCATTTGCTGGGAAGGAGATGCTGGATTGGAGCCCTCTGGGTTGTATCTCTTCCTGAACCTTGTTATTCATCAACAAAGCTATCTTGGTTTCTCCTATATACTGATGTATTTTTTGATGTATGAATGCATTAGTGTATTTGGTTTATTTCTAATCCTAAACTAGTTATGAATGTGAATATCTGTTTTTGTGTAGTGTTCTTCTCTTGTCGCAAGTAGCTGTTCTCTTGTGATCTTACAGGAACCCGTTGAAGTTGGACAAGCAAGAAGTCAAGTAGCTGTTCTCTTGTGATCTTGCATGAACCTGCTGAAGCTGGGCGAGTGAGAAGGCAAGTAGTTGTGAACTCCCAAAGAGAAGAGAGACCGGATTGAGGGACAAACGGAAGACACCGGTAAGTCTATTGATCTCTCTTCTTTCACATTTCATAAAGGAAGAAACCAGAATAGCTGTCTCTGTTTGTTGCTAAGGCACTGTCACACCTTAGGTGGATAGGATCGTCCTGCATAGGCATTTTTCCCCACAACAGGGACCTCACAGAATCAAGGCGAAGTTTGTAAGGCTCCTCTTATACTATGATTAATACAAATGAGCAAATTCTCCCATTGATTTTGTCTTCTGTGAATGATGAATGGTTTTCAATTGTTTATTATATTTATTAAGGCAAATTCAATCCCTAATTTCCTTGATCATTAGGCTAAGTTGTCTGTATTATTATTTCACATGTGCTTTTGATCCTTTTATGGTTTATGTTTACAGGTCCTATCAAGCATTGAAGAACTGCATCAAGTCACAATAAGGGATCTTCATCAGGAATTTCGTGAAATCGATAAGAGGTTTATCCATTAGCTATGATGCTTACAATTCAAACAAGTTCAACTTAGAGAAAGGGTCTGTTCATTTGTCATGATTGTTTCTAGTTTCCATCTAGGATCTAGGGAGATCACTCTTGTCCGCAAGAGGGATTGTTTGGTGTAACAAACTGGTGACTCCGTTGGGGAACGTCTTTGTTCTCGTCTTTTTCCTTAGCCTTGATTTCTGATTTTTCTTATTTATCCAGAATTGAGTCTTCATAAATTAATGGCATTTTAGGTTTGACTGGTTGATTCTTGAAATTTTTTTCTTAAGGTTTTCCTCTCTGCATTGTTTTTGTTTGTAAATAGAGCGCATCTTTGCACCCTTTTTTCCGTAGAAATTGAGTGCATGTGCTTTGTTTTCTACTAGAAACCTGTGCAAGCCTTGAAAGCTTTTGAAAATTTTGTACTTGCTTCAACCCAGACCTAAATTTGTCTTTCTGAAAGTGTCATTCTCTTTCTTTAGACTATGTGTTGTCTCTTCTAAACTTTGTTAATTGCTTTGTGGATAATTTTGGAAAATTAGGTATTTTTGAAAGAATACCTTAGGGTTTTTCCTGGTTGATTTGTTGATTGATAAAAACAAGTTTGAATGTCTTTTTGTAAGTGATATTCTTATTTTTTTTGGTCAAATGTACTGGTTAAGCCTTAAATATTTCTTATTTGTAGTCAAAATTGCTTTGAATTGAAAATTAGGGTTTCTGAAGACCTTATGATTTTGTGAAAGAATTATGGTTATTCTTGCTTGATCAAAGAAGTTGTTGCTTTCATCTTGGGAAAATTTTCGTGATTGCACTGTTATTGTCTTTAAATCAAAGCATTCATAGGAGAATATGTCTTTTCTCCAACCTTCTTGATTTGAAAGTATTGAATGATTAGAAGAAGAGAGTGTTTTAGTTTATTTTGATAATTAGGGAAATCTGGAAATTAGTTTGTTGACTGCATTTTTCATTACAAAATAGTGAAATTGGTTGCTTTAGGAAATTGGAAAAGTTGTGAGTTTTTGTATTTCTTTTCTAAAAAAATCAAAGAAACTCTTTCTTTTCTCTAAATAGAATTTCATCTAAATTGAAAGTTGCTTTTGCATTTTAGAGTGCATTAAGATTTCGAGTCGTGTCACAACATCATGAGTTTCACCTTCATAACCCATTGACTAAAAGAACAACTTAATAATATAGCATTAATTAAAATTCACCTAGAATTTTTATTTCTTATTGCTCTTTTCACCTATATTAGTTTAAGTGTAGGGCTTTGGAATAGGGAAGGAAGTAAACTTTCCAAAGCTACAAACGAACAAAAGAATCTTGAGTTAGGGAGAGAAAATCCAATTATTTATGTTTTGGTCCGGGAAGCTATTCTTATACATGAGTTAAGCATGAGGTTGTGTCGAATCTGGTGAAGTGATTTGACCCACTTCATTGGCCTATATATATATTGGTTTACACGTATTACAACGGTACCGAAAGGTACTTGGGGTCACTTGAAAGTAAACCTCCAATTAATTATTTGGAGGAGCCTTCAAGGGGATTGAGCTTGTTACTCTTCCCTTGCATGTAAGTCTGATCTACGACTGTCCCCCCAGGTAAAATTGTTGTATTTGGTGAACTTAGTGACTATAATCCTAGGGCTCTACCTAAGGTGACAGCAGAGGGAAGGTCTTGTTGTACCTAGAACAGACGTTGGCTAGAATCACTTGGACTCTTTGGAGGTTAATCTTTGCTCGAGTTGTTTTATAGCAGAGTTACTTACACCAAACCGTTTCATTAAGCAGGTTGCTAGGGTAACTGGTTCCAAATGCTCATTTTGTATAAAACTTTTCGCCTTGATCTCTTTGATGTTGGATTTCATCACCAACTAGTAAATATTGATCTTTGTGAAGAGTAAGTTTGTATGGTTTGAAATCCTAATTTTTTTAGCGCATGTTACTTTCTGTGTTGTTTTTTTCTTTTTCTTTTTAGAGGCTTTAGGTGAAATTTAGATATTGTGTGATTAAACAATTGAAAAATTTTCATTGTGGCGAAACTACCAAGACAATCATGTATCATACATGGGGATCCCCTTGAGTATACACCGAGTTAGTTAGAAAAGATCAAAACAGAAAAGTCTAAATCATCTTAAATTGGAACTGTAACAGAAACTGAAACTTCTACTATTTTAGATTTTGATGTAAGAGGAACTGAAGTTAATTAACCTATAAAATCTACTATTTTAGGCCTTGAAGGAACAGAAACTAAATTTGATCAAACAAAGAATTTAACATCACACTCAGTAGCAACTGATTTACAAATTACTGAATTTGTTCAAACTGAATTAGATACTGGAGAATCTTCTGATAGAAACCCTGTTTCCAAACTAGATATTGACGAACCTAAGTTTGATATTTCTGAGCCTAAAATTCATATTGCTACAACACATATTTTAGATCCTCCACTTTCACCACGTGTGAAACTTATCATTATTGATAATCTCCCTCTTGGTCTTATTGCCATTGAAGATCTTGTTTCAAACGAAGAGGAAGAACATATAGTTTCTACCAGTGAACCTGCATATATCTCAGATTTTTTTTTTCAAACTCTTCACCCTGACCCTTGGTATTTTACACCCTTGAACTTTTTAGGGCAAGGGATTCTGCATTACACGACTCCTTATTCTACCGTACAAGGTTTTGACTGGTCCATAATGATTCCTAGAAGTGTCATGACAGATACATCCATGTTTTCCACTTCTCCAGAGTCCACATTGTGTGGTGGTTTTTTACCACCTGGATATCACTCTCTCGTATGAGCTTATTCAAGAGCTTCTTCCCCGAACTCATCTTCAAACATGTCAACTAGTGTAATTTACCCTACCAATGAAGGTTTGACATATGAACAAGTCATTAATATGATTTATGGTAATGTTGGTAATCCACAAGCTAACCCAACATGTGGTTATTATTTGCCTGGGGAAAATGTCATATCCTCTGCATGGAGGACAACCTTTTGGTGGACCTTACCCTATAGCTGTGGGAAACCCCCCGCCAGAAGATACTTTACTTATGTTCAAATGCCTCAAGCCGGTTTTGGTCAATCTGTTTTTCCTCAACCCACCGTTGGAATTCCTTACCCTAGACCGAATACAATTTGGAACCCTTCTGAATAGTCGATTCTTGTACTTCATATCAACCTGGCCAAACTCTTGGATAACCTATGCATAAAATTCCTTTTCAAGGTATACCTTTTCAAGTCCAACTAACTATCCAAGCTAATCCATCGAAACTTTCCCAGCAATCACTTCAGTAGACCTCCTCGAGTATTCATCAAACCGTGGGGTAGTCTGCCATGCCAACAACTGTTCAGAACCCAGCTTTGGGTTTGCCTCAAACTCCCATTCCAGGAGTATCATAGATAATTGTCCCGCTTACATCACAGGTTACTATGTAACTCCTTGTTTAGCCTTTACCTCAAGCATCTGGTGTTCAATCCATTCCTACGATTCCGTCAACACCTCAAATAATTATTGTTAAGCTTAGCATCCCATATATGCAAGTACCTTTTCAAGGGCTACCTTTCCAAGGTTTACCCTAGAGTTAGTTTGTTCAAGATACACCCTTTCAAACCTAATTTCTCCAAGTTCAACCCTTGCAAAGTCAACCCTTTCAAGGACAGTTTATTCAAGGTCAAATGGGTTAGAGTCTCCCCTTCCAGAATCAACCGTACCTAGGTCATACGTTTCAACAACCTATTCAACCAAAATATGGTATGTCTCATCCTGGATACCCAGGAGGTATGCAGATTCCAACTGCTCAGGCTATCCTAGGATATCCTGGATATCCTCCTCCCGGTACAGGACTTTCCCCTTAGGGTTATCAATATCCATCGTAGGACCCCAATCTCTAGTTGCCCTTCATTTCAAATTTGGATTTTCCTGACCTTTCTCGGTTAACTAATGATCCACTTCTTTATTTACCCTATTGTCTAGTTGTTCCTACTAAGTTACGAAGCGATATTTCTAAGTTTGAGGGAAAGTCGGGTGAAGATCCGTTCAGCCATTTCATGACCTACCATCTTTGGTGCGCATCCAACTCATTAAATGATGATTCTATTAGATTATGACTTTTTCAATGAACCTTGACCAGTTCAGCAACCAAATGGTATGTAGAATTTCGTGCACTTCCTTCAACACATTTAGCGCCCTTGCTACAATCTTTTTGACCCATTTTCAGTTACCCATTCGGTATGACAATGGAACTGAACTTTTGACTTCTTTGAAGTAGTCAACATCAACCCATATTGCAGATCACATTCACGAATGGAGACGAAGACGTCGCCAAGTTAAATCTTACATTCCATACTAGATTTTGGCCGAATGGTTCATAAAATCTCTTTTATCGGTAATAATTGAAGATGTGGCCAAAGGGGGTGTTGTAACTAAAGAGAGGGTAATTTCCAGCTCAATATCTCGATCTTGTTTATTCTCAGTCTAGTACTTTGTATGAAAAGATCCCAGATTTACCCCGATCTACTCCAAACAATCCACCTCTTCCAGGATCACATGCTGCAAATGGCATGATTGTTTTTGTGAACCAGAAATCGAAGAACAAAAATGAAAATTCTAATAATGTTCAGGTTTTGGCTCTATTTGATTCACTTGATGAAGATCCTTCTCCCAGAATTACTTCCGAAATCAATATCATAGATTTATCTACTCGCAAGGGTAAGCCATCCGGAAATAAGGAAAAATATAATCACTCTAAGGAGAAATCAAACAAGAACGAATACTCTGACAAAAAGAGGAAACCTCGATATCCTTGCTTAATTTGTGAGGAAGATCATTATACTAAGGAGTGCCCTCATCAGACCGAAGTTTCCAAATTCATCAAAAGTTCAACCACACCCATTGTTTTGAAGGATCATTTTCCTCCACAATACAATAAAATGGTCTCTCATGACCAATCCTCCTCATCCATATCGGTAGATATCATGATGATGTCTTCTAGAGTTATGGTAGCAACGAGATCCAACTATTATGTGTCAAAGAGTCTTGTTGAAAATGGAGATGACTCCAGTTCACTTGGTCAAACTTCCGCACCTACTCCTCCTTCTTCTGAACCATTACATATTGAAAAACCGAATCCTGATATGATAATTTGTCTACCTCCTAAGGGAATCCTTTGTAAGTTAGTTGTTAATCCTCATGTGAGGGCTGCCTAAAATTTTAACATCGTCGAAGATCTAGCTATCTCACCTTCAGCCATGTTTGCCCTTAAAGTGTTACAAACTTGTCTAGCACAAAGGAAATAATTATTATCATTGATAGGAGCAGTAGATCTGCAAGACTCCCATTTGATTGTTTTTTTATCTCCAAAATCATGTCCCACGTCTCCCACACCAGCTGGCTTTTTAGATACCAGTTCACGTCAAAACTCAACAAGTTTTTCGAATAGTGATTGACAAAGGAGCGTCAACATGTATTATGTCCATTGCCTGTTGGAAAGCCTTCGGTTCTCCAACAATCAATCAATATCCCACAACTTTGAAAGCCTTCGATGGAAGATGTTTTCGTCTGTATGGAATTTTAAATGATTTTCCAATCGAGTTAGAGGGAAAAATAGTTGCAATAGACATTGAGGTTATTGACGGTCAACTTGACTATAACCTTATGCTTGGTCGGAGCTGGACTTATGCCATGGAGGTAGTAGTCTCGTCGTATTTTAGGATGATTATTTTTCTTCAAAAAGGAAGAATTGTGAAAGTAGATCAATTGTCCTATCAGGCCAGGCAGTAACTCCTCAAAACAAATCAATTCGTATATTATTCCTTCAGGTTGGTCTTTATTATATACATGAGGGAGAGACCGTTCACTTCATCTCCCGATGACTGTTCATATTTCTTATTATTTATTTACACTAATTCATTCACCCAATCCTGATGATTAGGTGTCGACGTTCCCTCCCTTAATCTAAAGGGATGTTGTGAGTCCAGGCATCATTCTGAATCATTCAAGCTTTTCTCTTCCAAGTGCTTTGGTGAAGATGTCTGCAATTTGCTCATTAGTGGAACAATGACGGAGATGGATTGTTTTGGCCTCAACATGATGTCAAATCAGATGATATTTAGTATTGATGTGCTTCATTCGATCATGGAACTTTGGGTTCTTGGCCAGCTTTATTGCAGAGGTATTGTCAATCATGAGTGGAGTTGATTGTACTTGTTTTACCTGCAAATCTTCAAGAATTTTCCTGAGCCACACAATTTCTTTTGTTGCTTTAGCTGTTGCCACGTATTCTACTTCTGTTGTGGAATCTACTGGAACTGATTGTTTGCATGATCTCCAGGAGACAACTCCTGATCCAAGGCTCATAGCATATCCTGAGGTAGATACCCCAGTTTCTTTGTCTCCATCAAAGTCTGAATCAGAGTATCCAATCAAGCTGAAGTCGTCCACCTGGGTATACTTGATTCCAAAGTCTTGAGTTCCCTTCAAGTACCTTAGAACTATTTTTGTGGCAAACCAATGTCCCTCACAAGGCTTTTGCATAAACCTGTAGAGGATTCCAACAACAAACGAAATGTCTGGTCTGGTAGTAGTTAGGTAGTTGAGACTTCCTACAAGCTGTCTATACTTCGTTGCATCCTCAAATTCTTTTCCTTCAATAGATGTGAGATTTAAGTTTTGTTCCATTGGAGTAGTAAGAGGATTGCATTCTGTCATGCCAAACCTGTTCAACAGATCTCCAATGTACTTCTTTTGAGAAAGAAATATGGACTTCAGATGTTGAGTTACTTAAATACTGAGATAGTAATGAACATAGCCCAAATCAGTCATTTCAAAACTTTTCCCCAATTGCTTCTTTATGGATGCAATGTAGCTTTCATTGTTCCATGTCATCAAAAGATCATCTACATATACCACAAGATATACAACTGTTTTTCCAACTTTCTTGACAAATAAAGTTTCATCATTAATATCATATTGTTTGAAATTGAGTTTTAGAAGATGCTCAGTTAGTTTTTCATACGAGGCTTGCAGTGCTTGTTTGAGGCCATACAAGGATTTCACAAGTTTGCATACTTTATGTTCATGTCCTTTCACAGCAAATCCTTCAGGCTAGGACATAAAAACATTCTCTTTTAGATCTCCATTCAAGAAAGCAGTTTTTACATCCATTTGATGGACTTTCCAACCGTTATGAGCTGCCAGGGCAAAGAGTGTCTGGATGGTAGCCCATTTTGATGTGGGGGAAAAAGTCTCCTCATAATAGACCCCTTCATTCTGCGCAAAACCTTTTGCCACAAGCCTGGATTTGTGCTTGTCAAGTGAGCCATCAGCTTTATACTTGTTCTTGTAGACCCACTTGTAGCCAATTGGTTTGATTCCTAATGGAGGATCAACTAGCTTCCAAGTGCCGTTCTTTATGAGGGCATCATACTCCTTTTGCATTGCTTCTTTCCATTCATCATGAGAAGCAGCTTCTTTGAAGGAAGTTGGTTCAAAATCTATAAACAAGTTCAATTCACAATCAAAAGAAACATCCATATCAACAGGTGAAATAGAGTCATCTACATCACCTCCATTTTGCCGGTTTGAATTTCTAATTCCTATATTTCCAACCTCATAAGGATGAACACTTTCAAGTGTCTTTGTCAGCCACTTTGGGGGACCTTTCTCAAATGGTCCAGGTTGCTCCGTTGATTGAGTTGGGACTGAATCAAGATTGAGTCTCCCAATTCTATCAATCACATCACTTAAAGCATCATCCATTGTTGGAGTTTCATGCGGGGGAGAGAGTTATTTAGAAGAAGATTCCACATGTTGATCTAGTATAGGAATCCCCCCTTCAAAATGTGGAATCTGTTTATCAAATTCTTGAATTGATTTTGCATTTACAAATTTATCCAAGCAATAAAGTTTCCGCTCAACAACATTGTCAGTTTTGGATGATTCAAGAAAAATTACATCTCTAGATACAACAAGCTTTTTATTTACTTCATCATAGAGACGGTATGCTTTGGAGGTGTTTGAATACCCCAGGAAGATACACTTACGACTTCTTGCACCAAGTTTGTTTCTATGTACCTTTGGTATCAAGGCATAATAGGTGGAACCAAAGACCCTGAGATGCTTTACCGAAGGAACATGCCCATACCACATTTCATATGGAGTCTTGTTTCTAATAGAATTAGATGGACATCTATTATTTATATATGCAGCACATAGAACAGAATCAACCCAAAACATTACCTTTACATTTTTGAAGAAGAGCATGGATCGTACCATATTTAAGATTGTCCTATTCATTCTTTCAGCTACACCATTATGTTGGGTATTATAAGGCACAGATGTTTGATGTTTGATCCCATGTGGCGAAGATAGTTTTCAAATTCATTTGATGTGTATTCTTTTCCATTATCAGTGCGAATAGACCCAATATGAGATTGTGCATTATTTTCAATCCATTTATGAAAGTTCTTGAATGTTTGAAAAGCATCAGATTTGTTCTTCAATAAATAAACCCAACACATTCTGGTGTAGTCATTAATAAATGTCATCATATATTTGTTTCCATTTGCAGAAGGAATAGGCATTGGACCACATAAATCTAAATGAATGAGTTCAAGTTTTCTATGTGCTCTTGAATGTGAATCATGAAAAGACTGTTTGCTATGCTTTCCTAGAATGCATGCATCACATTGCTTAAGTTTCCTAGGAATTGCAGGCAAACTAGCAACACCATTTTTCTTCAACAAGCGGAAGCTGTCATAGTTCAAATGTCCAAATCTATCATGCCATAATAAACTTGATGGAAGTGTACCTTCTTCATAATGAGAATTGTATGAGAAATGTTGTGCACGAGAAGAGGTACCTTGCAACTTGATAAGCCTTTCTTCTTCTATTCCCCTCATGACAAGTGAGTGTTTAGATGCTTTTCTCACCTCAATCTTGCCATAAAACATATGAATGGAGTGACCTTGCTGGTGGATGTGGACCAAGGACAACGAGTTTCTCTTTAGCTATGGGAGATATAGAACATGATGCAAAAGAAAGTCAGGAAGACCAGGTAATTTAAGCCTGATTGTGCCAAGCCTTGATGGCTTGATTTTCGATTGGTCTGCAAAGTATACTACTCCATCAACATTATCAGTAAATTCTTCAATTTTTTTTTCTATGAGTCATGTGGCAAGTTGCTCCTGAATCAATCAACCAATCATTTTTCCAAGAAGCAAGTGAAGCATTAAATAAATCTTCATTTACTCCAATATTACATTGTGCCACAACATAGTGAGTGGTTTCAGGTGCTTTACCTTTGTTTGTATCATCAGTTTTACCTTTGGGTTGATTTCTTTGCTGCTCAATTTTATCCCAAGGTAACTTGCATGTAGAGGCATCATGTGATCCATTTATTTTGCAGCATATGCAGTGCAAATCTTCTTTTTTTATTTGAGAGTGTCTGCCCCCCCACCTCTGAAATATCTTCCACCTCTTCCTCTGGAATAATCTTGAGCAAAATTATTCTCTCTATGTGCAAGAAGAGTTGTTTTCTTTTCCAAACCCTTCTCTTTTTCAAAAAAATTCTCCATCATAAAATTTGAACTGAGCCCAAAAAATAATTACAATAGTAATAGTAATTCGCTATGTCTTTACAAAATGGAATCAACTGCAAGCTCTCAATATTCATATATCATGCAATATATATTCCACACATTATACCATGGCATGTCATATATATGCACATCATACAAATTAGAGGGACTAACCAGCGCAAAGAATCCAAATTTGTGGATTGAAACCAAGGTTTAATGGCGTTTTTTTTAATATCAAATATAGCGCATGCATTCAACACATAGAGATAGTGTTAACTAGCCCACGATATTTGTAATCCAACAATTCACCAGCACATCATAAGAAGAACTCAACACTTCATAAGAAGAAGTCAATGCAGAAATTATGAATCCAACATCAATTCATACCATGGATTGAACACGTGACCTCCAGGTTGCCATCAAAGCATATTCACCATAAAATTCACCAGCAAGAAATATTCCAGTCACATAAAATTCACCAGCAACGTAAATACAATAGACTTCAATATATATGGGCTGTGTTCAACATATGGGTGGACAAAACTGTGCAATATGTAATACCAGCAATATCAAGTGTAAATGGCGGTAAAGATAAACAATGATAAATGGCGGCAAAGATAAACAGTGGTAATGGCAATATTATGTATTACAACCCAGCAACATCATAAACAATGGTATTGTGTATTACAACCCAGCAACATCATAAACCAAACACTGTTTCCTCCTGCGCAGAGCGTATTCATACCAGATAGCTCGGTCTCACATTTGAGTAATCTTACCAACTGGAAATTGCATTCGGTTCGCTGTTTCAGATCCGGAACAGCACCACGGTGATCAGCAAAAACGTTTTGCTTCAAATTCTGCGTCGACATGCAGCAAGGGAAGAGAAAATGCACCAGCAACAAAATGAATTGAAACCCAACAATGCCATCAGTTTCATCTTGTTCTTAATTCAGGCCATCGTACAATGCTCAAAGTGGCTAGGGTGAAAGAGGGTTCTGGTTATGGATTATGGTGATAAGGGCAAGCCACTGCACCTCAACATCAACCATTTACTTTGAAACGGTACATATTTCACCATGAGTACGCGATAGCCAGAGACGAGATGCAGTCAGACAGTCAAAGCACGCAAAGCACAGAAGACGCAGATAATGCAGTGTTTAGATAGTGGCAACGACTGTGGAGGGGGCAGGTCAGAATATATGGAATATGTTAGACAATGGTTATGCGCAGAAGCCATGCAGTGGGTAACACAGAGTGCAGAATGGCACAGAAAATAATTATGGCAGACAGAGAGCACAATAGACAGACTCCACAAGGGGACAAACTGCAAGAACATGGCAGAAGCGAGTATTAACTAATTTTGGGAGCTAGGTCTGATACCATGTTAGGTCAGTCAGTAACTCCTCAAAACAAATCAATTCGTATATTATTCCTTCAGGTTGGTCTTTATTATATACATGAGGGAGAGACTATTCACTTCATCTCCCAATGACTGTTCATATTTCTTATTATTTATTTACATTAACTACATTCACCCAATCCTGATGATTAGGTGTCAACATGTCCTACTATAACTCTGACCCTAATTCCACTGACAGTATCCCATTTATTGGAAAATCCACCACTCCATATGAGGAAGTTGGTGTTGGCCTACTTAAAGACTCATCTTTAATGGGAACTTTCGCATTCCCTCCACCCATTCTCGTTCATAATGAAGCACATATTAACATGATTACATCAAGTACTTTTGAAATGGGAGATCCATGGAAGGTATAGTTAGAAACAGAAATGATCTTATATGGTGATGAAATGCCTCATAGTCGTTTTGAGTTAGACTATGAGGCTATTCAGTCTTTCTCCAACCCATCAACATCTGATAATGATAGAATGAATATGATCATTGATGAATATTCTCATTTTTCACACTTGGAACCAATCTCTATGCCTAATCCTTTTAACATTGATTTTCTAATTTATGAAGGGATTACGGAAGTTATAACCTTGGATGAAATGCCATGGAATGATACTCATCATCGTTCAACTTTCTTACCATCCTTTGCTAAAATCGAAAATAATTTCTCATCATTATTTTCATCTAAGACCCTTAGCGATCCTCAAAGACCAATATCTATCCTTTCTTCCAGTTCTGAACAAAATCTAGGGAACATATCAACAACGATACCTATCAATATCACAGTGAAACCCGAAATAATTAAAAATATTCATATAGGAGCTTCTTGTTCGTTAGAAGATATTTCAACTTACAAAGCCTTATTTCAGTGATTCTATGACATTTTTTCCTGGTCCTACGAGAAGATGCCAGGAATTGACCCTAGCATTGTTATACATGAAATAAAAACTTATCTGGATGTTAAGCTAGTTAGACAACGATTACGTCCTATACATCGTGAAAAGATGCTACTATCAAAACTAAGGTTGAGAAATTATTGAAAGAAGGATTCATTTACCCTGTTCCTTTAACCGATTGGGTATCAAATATTGTGCTCGTTAATAAAAAGAAAGGAACTATTCGAGTGTGTGTCGATTACCAAGATATCAATAAATCTTGTCCCAAGGAAAATTATCCAACTCCGTATATTGACCAAATTGTTGATGACTGTGCCGAGAATGAAAAATTTTCCTTCATGGATGGATTTTCTGGCTACAATCAGATAAATATACTCCTTTTCGATTAGTATAAAACCGCATGTATATGCCCATGGGGAACTTTTTCTTATCGCAAACTCCCATTTGGCCTGAAAAATGTTGGTGCGGATTTTCAACGAGCAATGCCTTAGGCATTCCACGATATCAAGCATACTTTTAGCCTTATTTAGATGACCTTCGGGCTCATTCCATGAAACGATAGGATCACCCATTGCACTTTGAGGATCACCCATTGCACTTCAAAGTGATTTTCATTAGGTGTAGGCATTACAATATTCGCTTGAATCCGCACAAATGTGTCTTTTGTGTGCAATCTGGTCAGCTACTAGCTTTCATCGTTTCAAAGGAAGGAATTCATGTTGATCCCCTCAAGGTAGAGGCAATTTTTAATTTACGTACTCCTTCTAGCCTTACTCAAATCCAAAGCCTGTAAGGGAAGGCAAACTTTATGCATAGATTCATCCAAAATTATATTGAACTAACCCAGGGTTTTACTCAACTGTTGAAAAATGGTATTCTATTTTTATGGGATGATCTTGTTGATAAAGCTTTCGATGCATTAAACCATGCACTGACTAATGCGCCTTTACTACATCCACTCGATTATCATCGAGACTACTTTCTGTACTTAGTTGCATCTGATGCCACCATTGGCATGTTGCTAGTCCAAGAGGATGATTCTAGCAGTGAACATGTGATTTACTATTTGAGTAGGAGTATCACTAAAACTAAGATTAAATACACACATGTGGAGAAGCTAGCCTTGGCAGTTGTGCAAGCTATTCAACAATTTTGTCACTATATACTTCTCCAAAAAATGACTATCATTTCAGATTGCAACCCTGTGATGTACATTCTCACAAAACAATTGTTAGGGGGGAAATACTTGAAGTGGATAGTTATTCTACAAGAGTTTGAATTGGAAATTTAAAAGTACAAATCAAAGAAATCCTTGGTTTTCGCCGAACTATTGTGTGACTTTCCCCATACTGATATAGAAACTGTAGCAGAATATTCTTTCACTGACGAATCTTTGTTTCTTATTAGTACGTTAGATCGATGGTATGGAGACGTCATTGTATATCTCCAAACACATAAATTTATCCCAAGTTATACAAAACTGATTGTCGGTGAATCCAATACCAATCCCAACAATACAACATTATTGGTGACACTCTTTATCGTCGTGGTGCTTGTTATCACTTAGGTTGTCCTTAAGCTCGTGAAAGGATACGACATAGGTAACCACAAACCAATGGATTGAAAGGCTAAGGAATGAGAGGCAATTAAGAATCTCTCATTCAGGTTAGCAGGGGGAAGATAAATGAGCCCTATCTAGGAGCAGCTAAGAATTCCTAAATAACAGTCATTCATATGTGAAATAGATCAAATTTGAGCCATAAAAGAATTCATATTTATGCCTAAATCAAGAGGAAAAACCTTAAGAAGCCACAGAAACTGAGCATAGAGTGCAGCTAAGCAAATTCTAAACCAATCCTTCGTTCTGTAACTTGAGCATATATGAAATTGAAATAATAGAGGTGAGGAACACTTATTGATTCATATTGCAGCACAAGAATTACAAATTCATCCTTCAAAAACCATTAACAACACATCAAACAGTCCATTCTCCAAGCTTTCAACAATCTTTGATTACGAGAAAGATATCAAATATACAGTGCGAGTCTCTCATGAATATTATCAACCAACCAACCCTTTAAACAATACAGAGGGTCGGTATAAATAGGGAAAATTAACCAAAATTAATCTATTACAGCCGACCTAAACAGGTCTGAAAGAAAATGATTACTTTAACCTAATCTTATCTGGAAATAAATGCATGAAAATATCTTTGAGCTGCGCTGAGGGCAGCTGTATCAAACTGAGTTAATGTCTGTCCTAGGTCACTCGGTGCAGACTTTCTGTAATAACTATGATTTTTCTTTTATCTCCACCTCTAACTTGGTTCTCCTGCTGTTCGGTGGCATTAATGTGCACTAATCCCGACCAGATAAGTTTTTAAATGGCCTTAACTGTTTTGCTGACTTTGATGGAGGTTTTTAATTTTCACCTGCTTTGATGTTGCTGAATTGATACTCTTTGACGCTAAACATGGCCTCTTTAATGTCTTCTGAGTGTTTTAGACTATCCCATTGACCTTTCATGGCAGCTGTTCGGCCCTTTGTTGCTTTAAAAACTGTGTTTGCCCCTTTCTGAATGCTTCGTAAAGAAATTCTGGTCATTTTGCGCCTTTCGGGCATGCTGGAGGCTGAGTCACGAAGGGGCTTTCCATTTTGGCCTATTTCCCGTAGCCATGCGTGATTAGCGCCTAGCACTAATCGCGCATGAAAAATTGCCTCAGATTCTGATTCCGGGCTTCCTAGGCTGCGATTTGCGCCTTTCACACTTTTTGATGGTGACGTCAGCAGTGGGTCCCAGTACGGTGGTGACGTGGCAGCGTGACGTCAGCAGTACGACAGTGACGTGGTAGTGACGTCAACATGACGCGGCGCTGACGCAGGAGGGGGGAAAGCGGTATCCGGTTTCGGGCGCACTGCCTTTGAGCAGAAGTGGTTTCGGCAGAGGGGGCTCCGCCACAGTCGAGAGGGTGATGTGTGGTGGGAGTACAACGGGAAAACCGCCCGTCTCCTGGGCGCTAACCATCGATGGCTTCGGAGATGACAAGACCCGCCCACCGTAGATCTGTGGCGCGAGCGATCGGACGGCTGGCGGAACAGATGAGGCGGCGGAGGGATAATGGACAGGGCCCACGACACATTTGATTAATTTATTATATGGTGGGGGGGGCTTTAAACATTAGGAAAGTGGGTTTATGGGGTTATGAGCGAGCGGGGTAGATATTTACAGGAAAAAATTTAGGACTGTTATAGACATTTTTGTGCCTTACAGCATAGAGCATGAAATGTCAATAATCTAAGGGATCCAAAGTCCCTAAACATGTTGTTCTTACCCTTAGAGGAACAAGGTCAGCAAACCACAGCACTGCAAATCAGTTCTCCACTGAAAAACACTCAAAAACAGGTCAGTTTTGGATCATTGCAGCTGCTCCACTAGGCATCTGCGCTACATAGCAGGTACAACAAAGGCTACCTGCGTTGCATAGCAAGTAGAACAAAGGCTACCTGCGTTGGGCGTACTTGGACATGTGGAGGAATCTTTTTCTCAAAGTGCCAGTGCCCAGGAAGCTTCTAAAAAGACACTTGATGATAAGATTTGCCTAATGATGAGTTAAGAGCTTCTAAGACTCCAAGTGGAAGACAGAAACTCCGAGTGAAGAACTGAAGAACAACTGGAGTTGAAGAGGACAACAAGTCACACATCAAGCTGACTTATCTTCACTCCAAAACTCTATATAAGGATCTCATCCCATGGGATCTAGAGGCCGGAATTTTGTGCAAAGAATTGCTGTTGGTTTACAGTTGTGAGCATTGGGTGATTGCTTGAGGGAGGTGAAGAAGAGATTTCTCTCCGTCGGGAAGGTGATGCTGGATTGGACCTCTCATGGTTGTATCACCACTTGAACCTTACTTCCATATATTAATAAAGCATTTGAGGTTCTTCTATTCGCATGTGTTTCAATGGTGTATTGTCTTACTTGCGTCTTTGATTTATGCTAATCCTTGAATCGATTATGAATGCATGCCTCTTGTAGTTTCCTTTTCTTGTCTTATTTGCAGGATCTCGTGTAGCTGGGCCTGTGAAAAGACTTGGATCTGGGAGCAAGCGGCAAACGAAGGAGATTGGACCGTCCATTTGCGCAAGACATCGGTAAGTGGATCTCTTCCTTCTATCTCTTGCATGTCATAAAGAAGAAACTTTAGATAGCTTTGCTTTCAGCTGTTGCTAAGGAACTGTCACCCTTAGAATGGGTTAGGGTCATTCCGAGTTGGATACTTTCCACCACAACAGACTGGCGACTCCACTGGGGAGCGTGTCTTGTGGGTAGCTTGTGTTTCTTGCTATTCATTTCTTGAACAAAGAGAGTACCGAATCGAACTGCATTCGAGTCTTTCGAATGCAAAGTAGAGGGCAGCTACTCTAGCCCAGTGCTGGGCCTGTTTATGATTTGAAGAGCAGATCCACAAGGACTCTTTTTAGCTCTTTGTGATAGTGTTCATCTTCCTTTAATCATCCCCTAGTGTATACTTGACTGACAGCCTCTGATTTGGCCAAAAACCGCTCATTTTTGAGCAAACTGTGACCCGGAATCTGAGAGAGACGTGACTTGTCTCATCAGTGCAGCTGCCACAAAGGCTACCTGCACTGCAACGCAGGTCCCGAAGGGGCTACCTGCGCTGCATCTCAGATTGACAGTGCAGCACCTGCGCTGATCCAGTTTTGCCTTGTGCAACTGGGATTCCCCACTGTCTGTTGCCCAGTTTTCAGTATTGTTTTTGCAGCCTGTTGTCAACCTGTATACCCAGCTGAAACCACTTCTCTTTGCCTTCATTCTGCCTCAGTTGTATGAAGAAACTGTGATTGTTCTTATTGTATTTCTTGCTGTCATTCACAGTTTCCCATAGCGAAAGTGAACTAGTCTTGCTATGACCTCTTGAATCTAGACCTGTGAGAAAGTGTCGTTGTGATTCTAAGAGTTAGTTTATTGTTGTTCATAGCTGCTTGAGCATTTGCTTTCGTTATATGGTTCGAATTTCAGTATTTCTTGTGTTGAAACGAGTGAATCTTAAGGTGTTCTTTTGATTGTTGGACAAACACTTGTTGCTTCCGCTTGAAATTGAATTCGAAATTATACAACAGCTTTCTTTTTGTAATACATCAACATTAAGGAAGAAGAAAAGAAATACTTGCATTGTGCATGTGCATTTTGACAGTTTGCATGTCGATTTAGGAAAAGTGCATCAGTGTGTTCTCTATGATCTGTTTGAAAAGATGATGTCTTTCTTTTCCTTCAGTAGTTAAGGTTTTCATAAGTTGAAAGAATTGAAAAAGCTTGCTTATCATTCTTAGACTGCATTTAGGAGTTGTATCATACATCACGTGGTGATCCGTAAAGGCAAACTGCTAAGCAAGATCAACCTAAAAAGAATTGAATTTATCTAACAACGCTTTGAAACATAACGAAACACAGTAGAGGTCTAGGTAGAGACGTGAACCGACGTCATTAAACATAGTGACTGTTGATCTCTACGAAGGTGGGTGATTCCTCCTGAGGGACAATAGCACTAATACGGACTTGTGCCCCCGCGTACCGTCGCGTATATTGGGGGACCCCTATAGGAACAAAGCCTTTATCCATAGGAATCCGTGTCGGCCGCCCTACTGATCGCGATGCAGTGAACACAGCATTCACGAAGATCGACCACTCGTACCGTAAAACGTATTCTGTGGTTTCGCGAAAGGTTTGGCACACCCTTGCCTAGAACTCCAGAGTAGTTTCTTTTGGCCTTTTTCAAACTCTATAACTGAAAAAGTCCATCCGAGCATTTGTCACTTCGGGCTCGTTAATACATCGAAGGAGACTAGAGTCATCTTTAGCTTTTTCTCGACTCTTAAAAAGTGAAAAAGCAAGTTGTGTCTAAAAGCGTCGTCATATAAAATTCATCTTAAACGGAACATAATCACCCCTAATTCCTATGTTGATCTTAAGGTTGAGAACATGGAACACACCAATCAAGGGATTCCACAGCATGGGACCCCTAGCCCTTTCTCCTCTTGGGGAGAAGTTGGTGCGCCCCACATGGCCACATTGTCGCTTCCAGGACTGACAATTGGCCTGCCAGTTTGGCTATTCTCAACCGCTGTAGTTCAGACCACCACGATTCCTGAGCAGTCGAGTCAACAGTTAGACCAGTCTAGAGCTACTCTCTAGCCTTCCACTTCTTATGAGCCTTCCTCCGATCCTTCTTCTTCGAAAGGTCAAGCCGCCAAAAGCACGGCTCCCATAGAAAAGAAGAAGGAAAAGAAGAAGAAAGAAAAGAAGCAGAAGGAGCCAAAGGCGCCTGGGGGCAAGCAAAAGGTATCTAACGAAAACCCACACACAGCACGGACCGGGCCCAAATCGCCATGTGTCATATGTAGAGGGAACCACCTCCACCGTGATTGCCCCAGTATTCCCCGGATACTAAGGGACTGGTCCCCTCGTTTGCACAGTTCGGAAGCGTCAACCTCTGACAACCAGGTTGAATGCTTACCATCGACCAGCGAAAGTGAAGGTTCTAGACGACGAAGGGGAATGAGATTCCCCTGCGAACTGTGTGAAGGCAATCACACCCTTCGCCGTTGTCCCTTTTTAGACGAAGCAAAGAGAGTTTTGGAAGATCAACCGGTTGCCCCGTTGCTACTTCCTCCTGGATACCAAAAACTCGCGCCAAGTCCTTCGTTGGTCGAAAATACAGCTGCCCCGCTCATAGGGCCAGCTGAAGTGTCAGTCACTGAAAGTGAACCTACTGAATCCGGACCGGACGAAAGTCCAAAGGTCGAAACGGCAGTTGACCCGGTTCTCCCTTCAGAAGTTTCATCTTCAAACACCACAGTCACTGAGGATTCATCTTCAGTTGACACCCCCGCCGAAGAGAATAAGGATGACACCGTCCATATTCTTTTCGTCAACTCCGATTCTGATGAGCATCTGGGCAAAGCGCCCACTCCTTTATCGCAGGAAGGAGCATCGTCAGGATCATATCCGGCCGTATATTCGATCCCACCACCAAGCAACCTAGTTGCGTCCTTTGATTGGAACCAACTAGGCAGACCCCGGTTACCAGCCAGTATACCATTTAGAATTATAGTCCAAATATACAAAATGGTGATGGCTAGAACTATCATTGATGAAGGGGCGTCTGTGAGTATCCTGTCCTCTATTGCTTGGACAGCACTGGGTGGCCCGGCGCTTTTGCCCGAGACAAGGCGTCTCTCGGGTTTTGACAGGGGAACCAGTCGACCATTAGGGATTCTACCTAATGTGCCTATTACTTTGAAAGGGAAGGCCGTCAAGATGAATTTGATGGTCGTCCAAGGACCCTTGGATTATAACCTACTCCTTGGATGGGACTACATATATTGCATGGAAGCAATAGTCTCCTCACTCTTTCGAATAATGTGTTCTCCATACGAAGGAAGAATGGTCAAGCTCGTAGACCAACTTTCATTTCCGGGATCACGCATCGCAAATAGTCACATACCTATCCTGAATGGTCTATTTGATCAAGAAAGGTCTCTACCTCCGGTGCTTCTTCCTGATGAGCGCGAGTGATTCGGGAAAGGAAGGCCGGAACCCAGGGGGCATGCGTCCTGGTCTGCTCTGGAGGCAGAAAAAACCTTGGGTGTAAAGTAGAATTTCCGCGGGAGAATATGACTAGTCCGTACCCCATCCCCCCCTTCATCTTTGAGAATCTTCCTCTGAGCCATCTTCATGGAGAAGAAGGACAAGAAGACAAAGAGAGAGATGGGCTCTCAGAAGGGGTAATTGGGATTGGGGTTGTTCTAGAATAAGATTCTTTTGTTAAAGTTATGTGGGAGGACGGGGGCCCGTTACTCACCTTTGTCTAAATAAGTAGGCTCTGCCAAAGAAGGGGATCCGTTTGCGGCAGCAAGTAGTAACCATCTTTGGATAAAAGGCAAGCCTCACCCATTAAAACAAATGTTTTAGAGGATAAGTAGGGGCAGCCTCCAAAGAAAGAGATTCTATTGCTGCAACAAATGGTAACCATCTTTGTGTATCCTAATGATAGACATCGCCGAAGAAAGAGTTTCCTTTGCGCCAGAAAATAAAACCAATCTTTGGGTAACCTGAAAGAGGTAAGCCTCCCTCAAACCCACCAATGTTTTGTCTATTGAGAAGTGTTCTTCTCTTGTCGCAAAGATCAGTTAAAAACTGGGCTGACGAGAAGACAAGTACCGCGTAAGACCCACTAAAAATAACGAGAAGACAAGTATCGTTAACATTAGGACTGACAAGACGAAAAGTAGATGAGAACACCCAAAGAAAAACAGAAGTGGAGGAGAGGAGGGGCAACCTTGAAATTATACTTTATACCTGGGGGCATGCAAACCTCTTGGAATGCAAGCACGGGCGGCTATTTAGTTTTTAGTTTTTTAGGTCCTCCCTTTAAACCTGTAGGTCTAACCCGTTAAACTCGTAGGATTAGCCGATACCCAGCTTGCATAAAAAGAGGGTATGGGGCAAAGCGCAGGAAGATGAAGCTCTTTAAAAAATAGGAATCTTCCATGAGACCTTACTACTTTATGACTGGTAAAAACGAGCAGTTTTGGCAAAGTTCATGCTCGTTAAAAAATAAACGCAAAACCGAGCAGTTTTCGCAAGAGTTCATGCTCGTTAAAAAATAAACACACATGTGAGCAGGCTTCCCCCCAGTGTTCAAGCTCATTCAGAAAAAATGAACCGGTAAATAACCATTTGAGACCGTAAATTCATTAGCCATAAAAGCCTTGGTCGTGTTTGTGCACCGTCACCTCCACTTTTCCTTTGGCCGATCATTCACATCCACTTGATTGTTTACCTATTTTGAGGAACAGCTACGAAGAGTGATCCCATTTATCCATCCTTGTAATACTGCCGTGATTGGAAAATTCCAACCTGTACCTGGAATTTGCTGCTATCCCTGTTTATCACTCGTTCCTCAAAATACGAGTCTTCTTTGAGCTCTTTTCACTGACTCGTAAAAAATGAAAAGTTTGCCGAGTTTTGGCCTTCCAGCTCGTTAAAAGGACCGGAAGAGCTATCCCTCCTCTAGATTTTAATCTTTTTGGACCTGAGGGATTATTGCACAAAAAGATCGAGCGCTTGTCTGGTTCGGCTCGATAAAGATATCGAACATTCATCCCTTCTGTATTGTTTTATACTTTTTCGGACTTAAGGGATTAGATGACGAAAAAGGACCCCTGGAGTCCACTTTATGTACCCTTTTCAGACTCTCTAAAAATGAAAAGGACCGAGTTGTCTTTGTCGCTGGGCTCGTTAAAAATATTAGATAGCGACAAACTTGTCTTTAGACAAGAACGAGTTTCCCTATCGCTAGGCTCGTTAAAACATAGCGATGGGCTTGCCCGAAGGGCAGGTTATAGATCAAGCATATGTTATCCTCCTCAAGCTTGACAAAAATAAAGAGGTATTGGTCAGAAATGACTGGGGAAAAATTGGGAAGAACCTCAAAGCTTAATGGTAGCAAGTCGCTCTTGAACATGACACTTTTGGCCTCCGTAAATATCGGGTTGGGTTATTATCATTCACCGGTCCCTTCACCATGGTCTCGCCATACCATCCATACATGGGGTAATGCTACCGATCCATCACATCAGTGTCGTTATATGTTCAAGAGATGTCATTCAGAAAGTGTCAACCGGGTCCCATCCACTACCATACATCATCTTTCATCCTTCCATGACCGCCACCCTGAATCATATTTCACAGATCGTTTTCACCATCATCACTAGCTCCGTTCTGTGTCACTGATGTGGGATTCATTAAGGCCCTCCTTTGACGGATCACTTCTTGTCGACATCAGCTCATTATCCAAGAAGTTGATCTAGGAACACCCCCTCAGTACTTTGAAGCTTGCATGCCTCAATGGCAAGTTTCTCACTTCCGGCGATAGGTATACATTAATGACCTTCGACCGGGAGACTTTGCGTGGTGTTCGACGTCAGATCCTATATTCACACCACGTGAATTGTGCTGCAGTACCTTGAGGGTCATCATCATTATCGGTGATTCCTCTCGCGCTTGTTAACCGTTTACATTATTGACTGGTAATCAAGCGATGTCTTTCCATGTTCGACTTCAAGAAATTCTCACATGGATCGACTTGTACTAGAGTGAAGATCGAACAAGTTTGAAGACCCCGGATCTAGTTTCATCCATCCGGGCTGCGATATATATTTAGGAGATAAAAACATAGACATGTGCAGCAGATGAGCATCCTACTAAAAGGATGATAATTAAAAGCAGAGAATTATCCGTCTCTTATCAGACGATCGTCTGTTTATGTACGGCAAATGTATTTATAAAGCTGATCATGGGAAATGCCCGCATCAGCTAGATCATGAAAAGAAAATATGAAAAGATAATGTATTGTATTGTATTTTGTTACAGGTCACCTCCCGGCGATTGAATGAACTTCGGATCCTCCTAATAAAGCATTTCACCCGATAAACGACCTCATACTTTAGGGGGCAACTGTTATAGACATTTTTGTGCCTTACAGCATAGAGCATGAAATGTCAATAATCTAAGGGATCCAAAGTCCCTAAACATGTTGTTCTTACCCTTAGAGGAACAAGGTCAGCAAACCACAGCACTGCAAATCAGTTCTCCACTGAAAAACACTCAAAAACAGGTCAGTTTTGGATCATTGCAGCTGCTCCACTAGGCATCTGCGCTGCATAGCAGGTACAACAAAGGCTACCTGCGTTGCATAGCAAGTAGAACAAAGGCTACCTGCGTTGGGCGTACTTGGACATGTGGAGGAATCTTTTTCTCAAAGTGCCAGTGCCCAGGAAGCTTCTAAAAAGACACTTGATGATAAGATTCGCCTAATGATGAGTTAAGAGCTTCTAAGACTCCAAGTGGAAGACAGAAACTCCGAGTGAAGAACTGAAGAACAACTGGAGTTGAAGAGGACAACAAGTCACACATCAAGCTGACTTATCTTCACTCCAAAACTCTATATAAGGATCTCATCCCATGGGATCTAGAGGCCGGAATTTTGTGCAAAGAATTGCTGTTGGTTTACAGTTGTGAGCATTGGGTGATTGCTTGAGGGAGGTGAAGAAGAGATTTCTCTCCGTCGGGAAGGTGATGCTGGATTGGACCTCTCATGGTTGTATCACCGCCTGAACCTTACTTCCATATATTAATAAAGCATTTGAGGTTCTTCTATTCGCATGTGTTTCAATGGTGTATTGTCTTACTTGCGTCTTTGATTTATGCTAATCCTTGAATCGATTATGAATGCATGCCTCTTGTAGTTTCCTTTTCTTGTCTTATTTGCAGGATCTCGTGTAGCTGGACCTGTGAAAAGACTTGGATCTGGGAGCAAGCGGCAAACGAAGGAGATTGGATCGACCATTTGTGCAAGACATCGGTAAGTGGATCTCTTCCTTCTATCTCTTGCATGTCATAAAGAAGAAACTTTAGATAGCTTTGCTTTCAGCTGTTGCTAAGGAACTGTCACCCTTAGAGTGGGTTAGGGTCATTCCGAGTTGGATACTTTCCCCCACAACAAGGACAAGGGCGGAACATGGGTATTTGTAGGGTTAGGGTTAAGGGGGAATGGTTATTAGTCTGACCAGGTGTCAGACTAACTCCAGTTAGGACGCGGATGGTTAGTAGTAGCCCTAGATGGACTACTATTTCCCGAACTTGAAACATATGGCTATAGTGCCAAGGGGAAGGGGATATATACATAGAGAAGTTATTAACATAGTTTTAGTAGGGGAAGGGGAGACAGATAGGGAGCTACATAGTAAAATTAGTAGTTAATATGATAAGTGATAAGAAAACGCTAAGTGTGTGAATCGTAGGCTATTTTGGGGAAAATTATTTATAGAGGAAGTATGAACACTCCTTGAGTAAAGCAGATCTTTACCAAGGCAAATGATATAGAAAATGATGAAACTAAGAGGTATCAAGGAGATCTTGACCTCTTCAGGGAAATTAGTGAGTGATTTGGGGAATGAGAAGAAAGGGGAGTTAGCCATGCCTCGCTTGAGCTCCTCCAAATGAAAACTGCCTTCTACCTATGATCTGAAGTACAATATCACTTTGAAACACAAAATTGATCACAGATCAACATTCTGCAACCTCAAAACTACTTACCCAGCCTACTTACCTAGCATTTTTTCTTCTTTTTGGTTTGGGTGCACTTAGACTTACAGACCCTGCTTTACAATTTTTCTTTTGACTGCTTTCCTATCTAAATCTACACTTATTTCTACCAAGGGCCCAGATTAAGCAGTTGGGCTCCTTTGATTCTCTACCTATCTACAAATCTGCCAAGATTAAACTGTTTGGATAGATATTCATTCTCTATATTCTAAAACAAGAAATTGAAACCTAGGGAAACCAAGATTAGGCTGTTTGGAGTTCCCTTAACCGAAAATTCTTCAAAAATGGTTAACTCATCAAAATTTGGAATACAGCAGTGGCATTTAGACTGGCACACTTTGATGGTCTCTTTTTTTACCTCTTTCTGGAAATATGGAGCATTGCAGCATGCAAAGTATGACATATTTGGCATGTAAAACTGTTAATCATGAAAGATGAACACCTATTGCAACAGGAGGCTAATAGTGGCTCCACTTGGGGATGGATTTTCCTTGTGAAAAGCCAAGAACAGTAGGTCAGACTGCCTTGATCTTCTATTGTTGCTATAGACTGAAAACTTTTCTTTGTGCTGGTTGCTAAAAGTGTGAAATTTTAAAATGTAAGCAGCCCTCTCCTCAATTGAAATATTTTGAAATACATAGCACTGCCTGTTTTCTTCTGCGTGCTTGATATTATATACAATGTTGCTTGAGTATTGCCTTTGAAATAGATCCAAAACATAGATCAGAACTGATGTATTTCCTTAGCCTCTAATCTGGAAACAGTTGCTGATGTGAAGCTAAAGAATGCTCTTCTCTTATTGATACTGTTTGACTGAAGACTGCAAGCTGCAAACAGTTTCTTTTTACCATGAATTTCTGTGATATGACAGTGCTACTCTTGCCGTTTTGCTGAGATTAATGCAGAGACAAAGCTTTAAAAATGGAATACTGGCATTAGTTGTGTCTTAGCAAGCTTTACTGCTGCTTCTCTAATACTTAGACTGCTTATACAAAAAATAAACAAAGTGCTGATATATACAAATATCAATGTACAAAGAGATATATACAAAGCTGCATTATATCCTTTAAAAGGGATCATGGTAATGTTTTAACATTCGGCCATTAACAGGGCCTTCTTCAGTCGTGCTTCCCTCTACAGATTTGAGAAAATATGTGTTATTTCCCTGAACAACAGAAATAACGAATGGCCCTTTCCATAAAAAATCAAATTTTGCATGTTTTCCCTTGTCTTCTCTTCATGAGTCCCACCTTAGAACTTTGTTGCCAACACAGAAATCTTCCGCCTTAGCTCTTTTATCAAACATCTTTTTGAGCTTCTCTTGCAAAATCTGAGCTCTGTCATGAACTTGCTCTCTCGTTTGTTGAAGATGAATGGTCTGATTGATTCTTCGTTGAATATCATTTGGTTCAGCCTGGATCTCCTGTAATAGTTTGATAGTAGGGATGCCCAAGGATGAAGGAAATCTGGCTTCCATGCCATATACTAGCTCATAAGGGCTCATCCCAATGGATTTCTTTGTTGAAAGTCTGTCTGCCCATAGGGCATTTGTGAGCTTTCTATGCCAGTTCTTCTTGTTTTCTTCTAG
The DNA here is from genome assembly GCA_031772625.1 of Pinus tabuliformis. Classification (NCBI taxonomy): domain Eukaryota; kingdom Viridiplantae; phylum Streptophyta; class Pinopsida; order Pinales; family Pinaceae; genus Pinus; species Pinus tabuliformis. The sequence goes on from CM062819.1 coordinate 306,327,933, forward strand.
CACTTTCTTTATGATATTAATCAAGCTCTTATTAGATGACTCAGCCAAGCCATTACCTTGGGGGTAATAGGTTGTGGAATGCCCCAAGGTGATGTGAAATTTATGGCAAAAATTGATCATCCTTTTGGATTTGAAAGCAGCGGCGTTGTCGGTAATGATCTTCTCAGGGCAGCCAAATCTAGAAAGGATATTGCACTCAAGGAATTGGATAATGATGGTGTCATTGGCTTGTCTGCATGGGATGGCCTCAACCCACTTGGTGAAATAGTCGGTGGCTGTTAGAATCCACTTGTGCTGGCCTGAGGAAGAGGGATGGATTTCTCCAATGAAGTCAAGACCCCATTGTTGAAAAGGCTTTTCAGTTGAGATGGGTTTAAGGGGCAGAGGCAACAACTTTCTTTTTCCCTCAAAGATTTGGCATTTGTGACATGAAATGGCAAACTTCTTTACATCTGCAAAAAGAGAGGGCCAATAGAAACCAGCCCTTAGAATTTTATCAGCAGTGGATTTCCAATATAGATGTCCTCCACAGTCACCTGCATGGAATTCTTTCATGACATTGTTAGTTTCATTCATGGTTAAACAATTAAGCAATATACCTTCATGATTTTTCCAAAATAAAGCACCATCTATGACACAAAACTTTGAAGCCTTCATTCTTAAAAATCTTTTCTTAGTTCTGGACAATCCTGGGGGAGCAAACAGGTTTAACAATACAAAGCATATATCAACATACCATGGGGATTGCAAAAAGGTTTCACTGATCTGTGGAGTCGCCAGCTCCTGTTCATTGTCCAATTGGTTAATGTCTAAGGCTTGAAAGTTTGTTTCGGACATCAGTTTGGCTAAACCTTGTCCCTTTATGAGCTTGGTTGGTTTTATTTCTATGTCATACTCAAGTATGTTTGCAATCCATTTGCATCTTTTGCCCTCTAATCCCTCTTGGGTTAATATGTCTTTTACAGCAGCATTTGGGACATAGGCAATCACATGTGAATATAAAACGTAGACTCGGAAATATTTGATTGCTTTGACCAGGGCATAGGCCTGCTTCTCCATGATTGGGTACTTCAAAGGGGCATCTCTTAAGGCTCGGCTAAAAAATTCAATTGGCTTTTCATTTCCCTGATCATCCTTTTGCAAAAGGACAGTAGCTATGGTGTGGTCAGATGCAAAAGAAAATATGATAAAGTCCCTATCAAATTGTGGACTTGTGAGGACAGGGGCTTGTGTTAAGGTAGTTTTGATACTCTCAAAGGCTTGCTTGGTCTCAAGAGACCATTTTACCTTAGCATCCTTTTTGAACATGTTACTTAACAATCTTATTAGCTCGGCTAGATTTGGAATAAATCTCCTCAAGAAGTTGATTTTTCCAAGGAATGCGTGTAACTCTTTTATGTTTCTTGGATATGGGATTTGGAGGATGGCTTGGATTCTTTCAGGATCAATTCTAATCCCGTACTTTGATATGATATGGCCAAGAAGTTTGGCTTCTTCAAGGCCAAAGAGAGACTTCTTGGGGTTCAAGGAAATGCCATATTTCCTACATGTCATGAATATTTGCCTCAAATGTTTTAGGTGCTCTTGATCAGATTTAGAGAAAGGGGTTAAGTCATCAAGGTAGACAACTAGGAAATCATGTGTTTCCTTGGCAAATGCAATATCCATTGCCCTTTGAAAGGTAGAACCATCGTTTTTAAGTCCGAATGGCATCTTCACATACTTAAATGTTCCCCACGGTGTGGTAAAGGTTGTCTTGTCTTGGTCATCCGGGTGAACCAGTATTTGATTAAAACCTGAAAAGCCATCTAGCAAAGAGATTCTAGATGACCCCACTACTCTTTGTAGGATGTGGTCCATTTTTGGCAAGGGGTAGTGGTCTTTTAGGGAGACTTGGTTTAAATTTCTTAGGTCTACACATAGCTTAATCTCACTTGTCTTTTTTCTTGTGGGAACAAGATTGGATACCCATTCAGAAAATCTGATGGGTGCTATGATACCTGCTTCAAACATTCTTTTCACTTCCTTTTCAATCAAAGGGAGAAGCATAGGATTGATTCTCCTCAGTTTCTGTTTGAAGGGATTTTGGTTTGGTTTTAGGGGAATGGTGTGTTGAATCATTGAGGTGTCATAGGACTTCAAATCCTCATAACTCCAAGCAAATACATCTTGGAATTCTTTGAACAAATCAACATATTTAGGTTTTTTATCGGGTGGCAAAGATTGAGATAGTATGATCATTTTGGGCTTCTCTGCTGTCCCAATGTTGTGTTCTTCTATAGCAGTGTTTAAGGGCTGCATTTTTGGTTTTTTGGGAACATCATTTGCATCAAACATATCTTCTAACGAAGTGAGGCCAACAGGGAGAAAGTTATCCTTTAGATCAACGATCTCGGCCTCTGTTTCGGCTATTTCCTCCAAATGCATCAGTTTCAGCTCTTCTATATTTGTATTATCAAAGACAGTTGGGTTTAACATTTGTTTGGCTGTTACAGCAGTTACAGCCTGCTGATTTTTTGTTCGTTTGCTGTTATTCATCCGTCATAGCATCCATGTCAATGATAATTGTTACACTAAAAAATGTCACCATGACTATTTGCAGTTAGTATGGCTCCATCCACTGTCATACTATCCTCCTTGGCAAGTCTCATGCCTCTGCTCTTCATGTCAAACTTCAAGAAAGAGAGAAAAGTCATTTAAAGTCAATTATCTCTGGTATGCAATTTCTCTTAGCCTTACCTGCGTGTACGCAACCCAAGTTCACAATACCTGCGTACTTGTACGCTCTGTATGTAAAGGGGTCGGTGCGTACTCCTGTAAAGGTCAAAAGGCGCAAGTTTCACTCTAAAAAAGTTACTTGTGGTCATTTCTAGAGTCTTCTAGAAGCTTGTTTGACGTGTATGAAGTGCCTCCAGATGGTTCATGTATCCCTACCAAAGAGGAACTTATCCCATCAAGAGGGGAGCTATCCCATCCAAAGAGGGGCTTATCCCATTGATGGTGGACCTGAATAACTTCCTCTAGAGCACTATAAATACAGGCATTGGGCCAAAGGGAGGAGAGGTTGAAAGTTGAACATTCCTAAGGGTAGATGTTGTTGGAATTAGGACTTCCTTGTAGAAGCTTGTGAGGAGAGATTACCATCTTTGCTTGTTCTATTTGGAAGTGGGTGAGTTGATCAGAGTAAAGGAGAACCCTTGTGGACCCTGGGAGGGACTTGCACAACACCAAGGCTCAGGTTGTAATGGTTCCTTTTGTTACCTTTTAATACAAATTAGTCCATTCTTCTCAACAATTTGTTATTTATGAGTTGTTTCGTATACTCCTTGGTCTATATGTTAAATATGTTTTATTTTATGTGATATTCAGGTGCTATTTAATCGTTTGATTGTTAGTGAATGCAGGTTTCGAAGGGAAGGAGGAGCTCATCCGGATCAACGAAGCTGGACTACTACATCAGCGTTGGGTTACAGGTAGGATCTAAACACTTGATTTCTCATATTGTAAAAGCATATTTAGAGAAGGATTGCTCTTATTTGTCTTGTTTGTCACTAGAAAGTCTTAGGCTTCTAGGGAGTTTGGTTGTGTCCGCACTAACGACTCTTTCCGCATGACAAAATGGCGACTCAGACAATTATGTCTCCATACCACGGATCTAAAGTGCTGATGAGAAACAGAGATTCGTCTGCAATGGGTTCCTCTGCCACAGTTTCTATGTCAGCACTTTAGATCCGTGGTATGGAGACATAATTATCTATCTCCAAACCCAATCCTTTCGGCCCGAAGCTTCAAAGTCGAAACGTCGGAAAATTCGATTCCAGTCCCAACAGTACAAAATTATTGGAGATACTCTTTATCGTCGTGGGGCGGACTTGGTTTTTCGTCGTTGCTTAACTCATGAAGAGGCAGAAAGGGTTTTGAATGACTGTCATTCTGGAGCATGTGGCGGTCATATGTCTGGGTATGCCACAGCTCAGAAGGTGTTGCGTGCTGGCTATTTCTGGCCGTCCATGTTTAAAGATTGTATCATTGCGGTCCGAAAATGCCACAACTGTCAAGTGTTTGATCGCAAGATGCGCGCACCACCTGCTCCTCTCCACCCTATAATTGTCGTTGGTCCTTTTGCTAAATGGGGTATCGATTTTATTACATGTAACCCTCACTCGGCCGGGGGCATGCGTATATCATCCTTGCGGTTGATTATTTTACTAAGTGGGCCGAGGCGATGCCTACATTCGAGGCAGATGGCAAGACAACTGCGATTTTCGTATTCAATCATATTATTGCTAGGTTTGGTGTCCCACAAGCGATAATCACTGACCATGGACGCCATTTTCGAAACATTATGATGACAGAACTTACAAGCCAGCTTGGTTTACGCCATGATAGTTCTACTCCTTATTATCCTCAAGCAAACGGTTTGGTTGAATCCATCAACAAAGTTCTAGTTATCATGATCCGACGAATCATTGGTATTCATCGGTCGAATTGGCATAACATGTTATTTTCAGCGCTTTGGGCGTACCGAACCTCAGTGAAAACATCAACAGGGTTCACTCCTTTCCAACTAGTTTATGGTTTGGAAGAAGTGTTGCCCATTGAATGCGAAATCCCATCACTTCAAATGGCTATCGAATTACTCCCAGCTACTTCCGAAGAGGAGCAGCGTCTGTTATTCTTAGCTAAATTAGATGAGACTCGACGTGATGCTGCTTTGGCAAACGAGACTCACACAAAAAGAATGAAAGCTCAGTATGATCATAACGTGACCCCTCGTAATTTTTCGGAAGGAGACCTAGTGCTATTATATGATCAAGCTAACGATAAATTAGGTGCTGGAAAATTTGTTCCTATGTGGCATGGACCCTACATTGTCAAGCGAAAGCTAGCAAAAGGGGCTTATGAGCTGGTAGATTTTGATGGGGACTCTTTGGGTAAGCCCAGAAACGGACTTTACCTAAAGAGGTATTATGCTTAAATGGTGGGTATGGAGATTCAGTTAGTTTAGTTAGGTTAATTTTTCTTTCTAGCTGGTGTGTTTTGTTAGTTTAGACAGTGTGCTTAGCTTAGAGAGTGTGTTTTTCATCGTTATTCTGGCTTATCTTGGTTTTACTCTTGATATTGCAGATGTCGACGCCTCTCCAAACGTACATTGGATTTGCTGATGGTGCTTGTCGTAGTACACGGAATATCTCTTCCACAGCTTGGGTTATCTATTCGCCCTCTGATGAGTTAGTTTCTATGCATGGGGTGAGCCTCGGTCAAACAACAAACAACATTGCAGAATACAGTGCAGTGATTGAGTTATTATCTGAATCTATTTCATTTGGGATTCGGAGTTTGATAGTGAGGTTAGATTCTGAACTCGTTGTATTACAGCTTAATAGAGTCTATGCCATTAGAAATCCAGTGTTATTAAGATTGTTTTTGAGGGTGCGTCTCTTGGAACGTGAATTTGATTACATTGAATATCAGCATATTCCAAGGTCTTTAAATAAATTAGCAGATGCAATGGCGTCTCGAATGTTAAATAGACATTTGTAACAATCATAAATGTAAATTTATAAACATTTCATCACACATGTTTAACAAAGTAAGCCGGTAATAATGATATATATAGATAGGAGTGTGTCAAAAATATACATCGTCTTCGATCATAGGTTGAAAAACACCTTATGATCGGCAAAAATGATAAGTACAAAAAACCAAAAATGTCACATGTGTCTACAAAAAGTGACTAGCCAATCACTGGTGGTGCTCTCTATATGAGACCACTGCCCGCGCTACCCTACACAGGAACCTCCTAAAAGGTCCTGGGACTGCGACCACATAGCGCTGAAGTCGGATAGGAATATCGTCTATAGTCGTCTCTGGTATGCCTGCCGTGAGACGCTCTAAGTCCTGTTCCAGCTCGGCTAAGGTCTCTGCGGCCGCATCCTGTGGGGCTGGTGCTGGTACAGCTGGCACTCTTCGCTCAAAAGCCCGGAGATTGGCCGGACGCCGTGGGCCTACATCTGCATTTTGAAAATTTTTTGCTGTCAATTTTGAGACGATATATAAAAAACAAAAAAAAAATAGATAATTTAAAAACTTGTGAAAAATGAAGTACCTCTGTCATCCCATTGTTCTCCCTGTGGAAGAACCATGTCCGGATCATTGCGAAAATCTACTCCGGCATAAGAAAAATCCTGAATCGCAAAGACCTGGCTCTCCAGCCAGTGAAAGTAACCCGCAGGAAATCGGACAACTCCCGCTCCCTCATCAGGATGCCGGGCCGTTACCGAAACCCATCGCATCAACTTAGGCTCCCGAGGAGGCCCAACTGGAACAGTAAGATGCTGGGGGATCAGCATTGGAACTCTCTCTAGGGCAAAGCTCACAACTAAAGACCCATATCCAAAGGTCTTCAGTTGTCCGTTCTTTGCCCTAGTCAGTTGGCCTTTCATATTGGCCAGCACAGCATCGCACCAGTTGAAAATGGTGCCTCGGAAGCAATCTATAGCCATCCGTATTTGGGAACCAGTGGCTATGTGCAAAGCGGCAGCACCGCAAAGTCTGGTAACTGTAAAGGCAATTACCATAAGTTCAGGTCTGGATATGTATTTGATTTCTATCCCCTTCTCCTGGTTTTTATTGTTGCACCACTCTAGCCGGAGACTAGCAAGGGATTGGCCACCCGGCCTAGTCCCGAATAGAGAAATTTGCTCACCCCTGTTAGGCAAGCCAGTGAGAAAATATATGTCGGAGGACTCTATCTCAAGCTGGTGTTCTCCGATGTAGAAACATTGATCCTGAATGTTCCACCTTTCAACTAGCCACTCTAAGAATGGCACCTGGGCCCTCATGCCAGGTATGGCCCAGTACTTGTAGAGACCGCATGCCTTTAAAGCATCAATGGAAGGTTGATGACCTATTGCGGCCAAATCGACATCTTCGTGTTCTCTTTCACACCAATCTAGCATGGTAGGCAATCTACACACCAAAAAATATTGATTAGAATTCATTAAATCAAATTTTGATGGTTAGGTTTTGAGTTTGGGTTTTGAAAATCCGCTTTGCGCGGAGTACGCACCCCGCGTTCAGAAAACAGAGCATGGGTACGCAACTGTTCTGAAGGTGGGCTACGTACTCCGACCATTTTCCCATATACGAAAATGTCGGGGTACGCAGGTCACCCATGGGGCACCTGCGTCCCCCGAAAAGCGGACTCTAAAACCCCAAACCCTCCAAAAAATCAAACTAGAACTTAAAATGGAATTCTAAACGGATGAAATTGAAGAGGAGGATGTTGTGAAATACCTGAAAGAGACGGCGCTCGATTCCGACGGTCGGATTCTCCGCAAAGTCCACGGGAAGTTTCTTGCCAAAAGCCCTTTTCTCACCCTCAACAGTAAAATGGTAAAAATGACATGGTAAAAAGACTTTTTATAGGTTTTTTGGATAAATGAATGCTAAGTTTGTTTATTTTTCACCCTGAAAGGATGTTTTTCAATGAATTTTTGCCCATCTTAAACAGGTATGAGTAATGTGTTGTTTTTGTGCAGGACAAAAGGACTTTAGGGTAAAATCATCATTTTTCACGAACCAAGACATCAGAGTCATCTTTTAAGCCCTTTTCTGACTCCTAAAACATGAAAAGATTGCCGAGCATTTCTTTTACACTCGTTAAAACGGAATTAAAAGACGGTCCCCTTACAGCTCTTTTCTGACCGTAAAAACAGGAAAAGATTGCCAGGTTTTTGTCGTTTCAAATTCGATACTGGAAATAAAACGACATGCCTCTGATCGCTTTTTACTTTTCAGGTCAAAGGCATTAATCATGAAAGTACTCCTTGGTCACAAGGCTAAGCGGTTCTCTCAAGTATTATTTTATACTTTTTCGGGCTTGGGAGACACAAATTTACGAAAAAGTTCACCTTGGAGTCTTCTTTAGTTTTTTCAGACTCTCTAAAATTGAAAAACGCCGAGTTTCTCCTATACTGGAATCGTTAAAATTTCACAGTAAAGGACCTGTTCGATTACAAACAGGAACGGACCACTCCTTCTTAGGGTCCAAATCTAAACTAAGTTGGACTCGTCCGAAGGATGAGCTTATAATCAAGCATATGTTATCCTCCTCAAGCTTGTAAAAAATAAAGAGGTACTTGCCAGAAATGGTGGGGGAAAAGAGAGAAGAATGAACCTATTTGTTATCCTTTGTTACAGAAGAACCTTATCACCGCTCTTGAACACGACACTTTTTATTCACCTGGGTTGGGAAATCCTTTGCCTTAAAGCTGATAAAACCACTTTGAAAGTCTTCAACCATTTCTGGGTATCAACTTTGGGTCAATTGTCACCAAGCCATCTGTCGTGCCGTTATGTGTTCAAGAGGTCTCTGCAAATAAACCATTCATATGCAAAATAATTGTCATCCATTTGACCATCCCTGAGTCAGTCCTTACAGCAACATTTCTTCAACTTGAACAATGATTTCGTGTTGTGGGCTTGCCTGCGACGGGTCGCTTTATATCGACATTAGCACATTATCTAGAAAGATGACTTAGAAATCGTCAGTACCTTGAAGTCTGCATGCATCAATGGCATGTTTCTCGCCTTTGATGACAGTTTACATCATTGACTTTCGATCAAAGGATTCCGTGACGTGTTCGACATCAACCCATTCATTCACATTTCATGGATTGTACTGGGTACTTTGAGAACCATTGACATCACTGGTGGTCTCTCTCACACTTGTTAACAGTTTACATCATCGAATGGTAATCAAGTGGTTTCTACCATGTTCGACATCAACTCGTTTATTCGCATGGATAGAATCGTACCAATTCAGGAAGTAGAGATGAAGACCCTGGATCTAGTTTCCACCATCCAGGCTGCGAGGAGTTTTGTATTCATTATATAGTAGACTAACCATAAACAGATGGCTGCGTCCATACTGTGTCTACAAAAGTCTACGATTGTGATGTACTGCAAAATCATTCTTGTATCAGAGCAGTAGTTAGATTGATAGTTAAAGTTTTCAATATGAGTATGGGAATGCCTACCTCAGCGATGATATCATCTTATATATGTATTTTGTGTTGAATATTTGCAGGTTCTAACCGGGCTCTCCGCAAGATACTCCTTGAAATGATAAAGTACTTCACCCTTCCTAGATCATATAAAACCCTAATCTACTATAGGCTTCGCACTTTAGGGGGCAATCTGTTACACTAAAAAATGTCACTATGACTATTTGCAGTTAGTATGGCTCCATCCACTGTCATACTATCCTCCTTGGAAAGTCTCATGCCTCTGCTCTTCATGTCAAACTTCAAGAAAGAGAGAAAAGTCATTTAAAGTCAATTATCTCTGGTACGCAGTTTCTCTTAGCCTTACCTGCGTGTACGCAACCCAAGTTCACAATACCTGCATACTTGTACGCTCTGTATGTAAAGGGGTGGGTGCGTACTCCTGTAAATGTCAAAAGGCGCAAGTTTCACTCTAAAAAAGTTACTTGTGGTCATTTCTAGAGTCTTCTAGAAGCTTGTTTGACGTGTATGAAGCGCCTCCAGATGGTTCATGTATCCCTACCAAAGAGGAACTTATCCCATCAAGAGGGGAGCTATCCCATCCAAAGAGGGGCTTATCCCATTGATGGTGGACCTGAATAACTTCCTCTAGAGCACTATAAATATAGGCATTGGGCCAAAGGGAGGAGAGGTTGAAAGTTGAACATTCCTAAGGGTAGATGCTGCTGGAATTAGGACTTCCTTGTAGAAGCTTGTGAGGAGAGATTACCATCTTTGCTTGTTCTATTTGGAAGTGGGTGAGCTGATCAGAGTAAAGGAGAACTCTTGTGGACCCTGGGAGGGACTTGCACAACACCAAGGCTCAGGTTGTAATGGTTCCTTTTGTTACCTTTTAATACAAATTAGTCCATTCTTCTCAACAATTTGTTATTTATGAGTTGTTTCATATACTCCTTGGTCTATATGTTTAATATGTTTTATTTTATGTGATATTCAGGTGCTATTTAATCGTTTGATTGTTAGTGGATGCAGGTTTCGAAGGGAAGGAGGAGCTCATCCGGATCAACGAAGCTGGACTACTACAACAGCGTTGGGTTACAGGTAGGATCTAAACACTTGATTTCTCATATTGTAAAAGCATATTTAGAGAAGGATTGCTCTTATTTGTCTTGTTTGTCACTAGAAAGTCTTAGGCTTCTAGGGAGGTTGGTTATGTCCACACTAACGAATCTTTCTGCCTGACAATAATATTTGAAAACTCATGCTCAAGAGTGAGGAATTTGTTAATCTGGGCATCATTTTCGATACTTGCCAATCTTTAACATTATTTGGGATAGCAGGCCTATGTTTTATCTCAGCAGTAAAATGGTGATTTGGCTCAAAGGGGAGCTTGCATGTACTAGAAAAAGTAGCTAGGCTGTGTGCATGAATGTTATGCTCTCTTGAAATCTTGGCAAGCTTGGATTCAGTGAATGCATTGAGTATATTAGTGGCAGCAGTCCTATAGGCCCTCATTCTATTGTCATTGGTAACAAAGTTACCTTTTATTTGTTGTATGATTAAATCGGAGTCACCTAGGATGGACACCTTTGCAGCTCCTAGAGCTTTGAGCAGTTTAAGGCCTAAAAGGAGAGCCTCATACTCTGCCATGTTATTGGTGCATTTGAAGTTTAGTCTGTAGGCATGGCCTTCTGCATGATTGTTATGTGTATTGTGAATCCAAACACCTGCCCCTGCTCCTAACTTGTTAACAGAGCCATCAAACTCTAAATACCATGTGATTTCTTGCTTGTGGTTAATATCAAGAGTTTCAGTGGTTCTTGCAGTGGACAGATTTGAATTTTCTGTTTGGGGAGGTTCTTCTTGTAAGCTGGTTGTCTTGATTATTTTGATAGTTTTATCAGTATGGGCAACCGATTCTTCATTGATGTGTGTGTTCAGTTCTAAATCCAACGGCTTGTCATCAATAAGAGGATTTGTTTCATCATTAAATAAAATAAAAGAATCCATATCAGAATGGATTGAGTGAATAGGAAAATAATGGGGCTTGTCCTCACTAGTTACCACATACTTCATCAGTGTTTCTCTATATAGTCTCTTTGGTTGCCCAAAGACAGATATAGTGGCATAAGAGAGGTCTAATTGGATGGACCCTTGGAGTTTTTCTCCCCAAGATCTTGACAATAGCATGTCGTACTTTGGTGGGATGTCAGCAACCACCACATCCATGAGGATTGTCTTGTTGGGATATTGGACTAAGGAAACACACAGGTCTTTGATGAGGCCTAAACACTTGACTTGACTTGAGTCAAAGGAGAATAGATCTTTGTAGGGTCTTGTAACATCAAGGTTCAGCTTTTCCATTACAGCTTTGGGCATAAGGTTGTGTGAAGCACCTGAGTCAAACATAGCATTGTGCAGGACTTTGTCATGTATATGTAAACTGACATAAAAGGGTAAGACAGATCCATATGTTGATTTTCCATTAACTTCTGAACCGAACAGCAGCTCATGTTGATTGTCAAGAACATTGAAATCATCCTTGACCTCCGGCATTTGAAGTGATCTTTGAATTTGTTGCCTATACACATCATGTTTAGCAAGTTCAGATAAGGGGATGGATATCTTCAATTTACATATTTCTGCCTCTAAGTCAAATGATTTTTCAGATTGGGTCTTAATATTTTGAGAGGTGGGCTTCCCTTTTTCCATTGGAGTATCAACAATTTGGTCTTGTTTATCAGTGTTATGGGAAGTGACTGCTTGCGGTTTTTCAGTTTTAGGAGGGCTTTTTGGAATGCTGTTCGAGTTCTTTTCTGAGGAAGGAGGTGGCAGAGGCTGATCAATAGAAGGCTGCACTTCTGTTATGTCCTCTACAGTCACTTGATGCGGGTTTGGGATAGGTATATCAGCTGGTTCTGTTATGACAGCCTTGCCTTTAATCTTGTTGGGTTGTTTGCCATCCTTTGGTTTGCTAGGTTCAGGAATGTCAATGGTCCTAGTTCTCAGCTTATATTGTTTGTGGACCTCATACACAGCAGTATCATAGCCTTGTTTAAAATCAAAAGACTCACCAGACTTAGTCTGAAATTGATTAAAGTCATGCTCATCTTGGTCTTGTTGAGTTAGGAAAATTTGTTGCTCAGCCCTCGAATCCACCAAGTTCATGTGAGTGTCCTCTGTGGGTTCACTAGATGTAGAGGCTTCCGCATAATTTTCATGAAAAGGGGGCCTTACGTCATGGTCTGGGCTAGACCTACCAGCATTTGTGTTCTGCGTTTTCCTAAAATTTGGGTTCCTTATGGTATTGGATTGTTGTCCTTCCCATGATGATTTCCTCTCAACACTTTCTACTCTGTCTCCCAGCCTGTGCATGCCACTGATAATAGCATCCAGCTTTTGATCTAAGGCTGAGGGTTCCTCCTTAAAGGTGGTTCTTCTTTCCATTCTAGCTCTGTTTCTTTTGGCAATTAGGTTGGCCTCTACGCTGACAGCAACATTTTGCATGTCTGCAAGGGTTTGAGGAGCTCTTTCTTTTAACTGGTAGGCCATATCCGGGTCGAATCCATCAGGGAATTTATACAAGGCAAGGTCAGGTGGAGGTCTTAAGTTCTGTGGTATTGCATTATAAACATTATTGAATCTTGCACAATAATCCAAGACGGACTCTTGAGGGCCTCTTTTTATTGTATCGTATTCAGCTAGTATGTGCAAGGGGTCTTTCTTTTTCTCCCATCTATTGATAAAGGATTGATAAAGCTCATCCGGATTGGTTATGGAATTTGCAGCAAGTGCTCTGAACCAAGTCCTGACATCACCTGTCAGACTTTGGATGAAAATTTTCATTCTCACACTATCATCATCTATCTCGTAGTTCTCAAAATAGTCTTGCATTTTCTTTGTATGTTGAAGGGCTGTGCAAGTACCAGTTCCATCAAAATATGTGATTTTAGTTTGATAATCCTAAGGCATAGCCCCAGGGTTTGCAGGTAATTGCAGGGGTGCATATCTATTGGCCATGTTTACAGGGATAAGTGGAACAACAGGGACGACTGGAACAACTAGGACAACTGTAGTGGTAATGGGAGTATGTGCAGTGAATGGAGGTGTGGAAGGAGTGCTTTGAGAGGTGGACGATGAACAAGGGGAAGTAGGGGTTGACCGAAATAAAACTTTGACAGGGGTTGGAACACTGATTGGGTGAACTGCTTCAGGACTATTATCAGCAAAATCTTGGTGTTTCCTAAGAATCTTTGGGATTAAGTTGGGATTGTCAAAAACAGCTGGAGGGTCTGGGTCGGGATTTGACCTAGTATAACGAGTTTTCCTCTTTGGAGCCAGCTTCCGAATTTTGTTTTTGGTATTTTCCTGGGAATGTTTGTAGTTTAAGAAGGCATTGATTAAATTTTTGAGACAGCTATTTAGAGCTTAAAGCTAGAATGAAGATTGACTGAAGCAGCTTTTATTTAATCCTGTAAATGCAAAGCAAGAACAGTTTCAAAGGCTTCCTGGCTGACATTCAGACTTCATCTGTAGTTTTAAGAAATAGACAGCAATCGGAAAAATTAGTTTGATTTCCCTAGTCGAGCTTTCCAACTTGATTCGTGAAATTATCTGAGGAGGTCCCCAATGGAGTCGCCATTATGTTATCACTCAGGTTGTCCTTAAGCTCGTGAAAGGATACGGCCGAGGTAACCACAAACCAATCTTTGGACTACAGGTTCTAGCCCACCTGCAATCAGAGAGGGCTCTCTCTTTCTGATTTAGCTTTGTTGAAGATGATTTTAGGCTAGTTATTGAGTTCAAGGGGTTTTGTTTTGATTTTGGTGGGAAGATTGATGCTTTCAAGTAGAGAGGCAAAACATAGTGTGGTAAGTTTCAAACCATTGGGCATGGAGTCATGGAGTAAGACTGCTGGTGCATTTTCTTGGTCACAAGAGAGGAAAATGGAGCAAGACAGCTGCATATGAAACAATCATTCAAGGTAAAGAGATGGATTGAAAGGCTAAGGAATGAGAGGCAATTAAGAATCTCTCATTCAAGTTAGAAGGGGGAAGATAAATGAGCCCTATCTAGGAGCAACTAAGAATTCCTAGATAACAGTCATTCATATGTGAAATAGGTCAAACATGAGCCATAAAAGAATTCATATTTATGCCTAAATCAAGAGGAAAAGCATTAAGAAGCCACAAAAACTAAGCATAGAGTGCAGCTAAGCAAATTCTAAACCAATCCTTCGTTCTGTAACTTGAGCATATACGAAATTGAAATAATAGAGGTGAGGAACACTTATTGATTCATATTGCAGCACAATAATTCCAAATTCATCCTTCAGAAACCATTAACAACACATCAAACAGTCAATTCTCCAAGCTTTCAACAATCTTTGATTACGAGAAACATATCATATATACAGTGCGAGTCTCTCATGAAGATTATCAACCAACCAACCCTTTAAACAATACAGAGGGTCGGTATAAATAGGGAAAATTATCCAAAATTAATCTATTACAGCCGACCTAAACAGGTCTGAAAGAAAATGATTACTTTAACCTAATCTTATCCAGAAATAAATGCATGAAAATATCTTTGAGCTGCGCTGAGGGCAGCTGTATCAAACTGAGTTAATGTCTGTCCTGGGTGGCTCGGTGCAGTCTTTCTGTAATAATTGTGATTTGTCTTTTATCTCCACCTCTAACTTGGTTCTGCTGCTGTTCGGTGGCATTAATGTGCACTAATCCCGACCAGATAAGTTTTTAAATGGCCTTAACTGTTTTGCTGACTTTGATGGAGGTTTTTAATTTTCACCTGCTTTGATGTTGCTGAACTGATACTCTTTGACGCTGAACCTGGCCTCTTTAATGTCTTCTGAGTGGTTTAGACTATCCCATCGACCTTTCATGGCAGCTGTTCGGCCCTCTGTTGCTTTAAAAATTGTGTTTGCCCCTTTTTGAATGCTTCACGAAGAAATTCTGGTCATTTTGCGCCTTTCGGGCATGCTGGAGGCTGAGTCACGAAGGGGCTTTCCATTTTGGCCTATTTCCCGTAGCCATGCGCGATTAGTGCTAGGTGCTAATCGCGCATGAAAAACTGCCTCAGATTCTGATTCCGGGATTCTAGGCTGCGATTTGCACCTTTCACACTTTTTAACGGTGACGTCAGCATGATGTCAATGGTGGGTCCCAGTACGGCGGTGATGTGGCAGGGTGACGTCAGCAATACGGCGGTGACGTGGAAGTACAGTGGAGGAGGTGACGTGGCAGTGACGTGAGCATGACGTGGCGCTGACGCAGGAGGGGGGAAAGCGGTATCCGGTTTCGGGCGCACTGCCTTTGAGGAGAAGTGGTTTCAACAGAGGGGGCTCCACCACAGTCGAGAGGGTGACGCGTGGCGGGAGTATGACGGGAAAACCGCTCGTCTCCCGGGCGCTAACCATCGACGGCTTCAGAGATGACAAGACCCGCCCACCGTAGATCTGTGGCGCGAGCGATCGGACGACTGGTGGAACAGATGAGGCAACAGAGGGATAATGGACGGGGCCCGTGGCACATTTGATTAATTTATTATATGGCGGGGGGGGGGGGTTTAAACATTAGGAAAGTGGGTTTACGGGGTTATGAGCGAGCGGGGTAGATATTTACAGGAAAAACTTTAGGACAAGGGCGGAACATGGGTATTTGTAGGGTTAGGGTTAAGGGGGAATGGTTATTAGTCTGACCAGATGTCAGACTAACTCCAGTTAGGACGCGGATGGTTAGTAGTAGCCCCAGATGGACTACTATTTCCCGGACTTGAAACATATGGCTATAGTGCCAAGGGGAAGGGGATATATACATAGGGAAGTTATTAACATAGTTTTAGTAGGGGAAGGGGAGACAGATAGGGAGCTACATAGTAAAATTAGTAGTTAATATGATAAGTGATAAGAAAACGCTAAGTGTGTGAATCTTAGGCTATTTTGGGGAAAATGATTTATAGAGGAAGTATGAACACTCCTTGAGTAAAGCAGATCTTTACCAAGGCAAATGATATGGAAAATGATGAAACTAAGAGGTATCAAGGAGATCTTGACCTCTTCAGGGAAATTAGTGAGTGAATTGGGGAATGAGAAGAAAGGGGAGTTAGCCATGCCTCGCTTGAGCTCCTCCAAATGAAAATTGCCTTGTACCTGTTATCTGAAGTACAATATCACTTTGAAACACAAAATTGATCACAGATCAACATTCTGCAACCTCAAAACTACTTACCCAACCTACTTACCTAGCATTTTTTCTTCTTTTTGGTTTGGGTGCACTTAGACTTGCAGACCCTGCTTTACAATTTTTCTTTTGACTGCCTTCCTATCTAAATCTACACTTATTTCTGCCAAGGGCCCAGATTAAGCAGTTGGGCTCCTTTGATTCTCTACCTATCTACAAATCTGCCAAGATTAAACTGTTTGGACAGATATTCATTCTCTATATTCTAAAACAAGAAATTGAAACCTAGGGAAACCAAGATTAGGCTGTTTGGAGTTCCCTTAACAGAAAATTCTTCAAAAATGGTTAACTCATCAAAATTTGGAATACAGCAGTGGCATTTAGACTGGCACACTTTCATGGTCTCTTTTTTGACCACTTTTTGGAAATATGGAGCATTGCAGCATGCAAAGTATGACATATTTGGCATGTAAAACTGTTAATCATGAAAGATGAACACCTGTTGCAACAGGAGGCTAACAGTGCTAATTCTATATTCTAACGTTGTTTAACTTTACAAGAAACCGAAAAGACTTTAAATGAATACCACTCTAGAGCATGTGGCAGTCACATATCTGGGTATGTTACTTCCCGAAAGATATTATGTGCTCGGTATTTTTGGCTGTCAATGTTTCAATACTACATCACTACAGTCCAAAAATTCCATAATTGCCAAATTTATGATCGAAAAATGCGAGTACCTCCTGCTCCTCTTCACCCTATATTAGTTGTCGGTCCTTTTGCCAAATGGGGCATCGACTTCGTCACTTGTAACCCTCACTCAGTCGAGGGGCTGTAGGTTTTAACCCCGTACAGAAATTACCTGTATACAAATTCTAAAACAGAAAATAAACAAAGGTGAGAGCATAACACATAACACATAAAACACATATACAAAGAGATTTTCCCCTGGAACCCAAAATCGGGACTACCAGCTTGATTTTTCATTATGTTCCTTTTAATGTTACAATACATATTTATACATGCCGAAGCATCCAATACCATGGACCGAAAACCATCGTGTCCAAAACCATGTGCGAAAATCATGCACAAAACCATAGGTAGGTCCGCCCAACCTAATATAGGGTCCAAAAAAAATTTCCTTGGGGTGCTGCCCCGGACCCTATAGAGGGGGGCTACCTACCCCCCTTGTGACCCCCCCCATTGTGCAATCAACACAATGAAGGGGGGGCTTCGCCCCCCTCTAACCCTCCAGTTAACTACGTGGGCTAGTCATGGAAAGAATATAATACAACCCAACATTATCCCACTTGTTGTTTTCTTTCCACAAGGGACCACAAGAGAGCTTAGTCATTTATCTAGCACCTACAATGCCCATTGTTTCTCTACACCAAGGGAACTTCTCAGAGCTCACAATTTTTTTAAATGCATCTACAGTATTCTTCAAAGTGTCCACCTTTACTAGCAACACCCTTTTGTCTTCTATCATATCCCTCACAAAGTGATACTGAACATCAATGTGCTTTGTTTTTTAATGGTAAGCAGGGTTCTTTGCCAAGAAAATTGCACTTTGGCTGTCACAGTCTATCCATATATCTTCCTGTAGTAACCCCATATTTGAACACAATCTCTGCAACCAAACTACTTCCTTGCTTGCATGAGTGGTTGTCATGTATTCTGCCTATGTAGTTGATAGTGGCACTACAGTTTGTTTCTTACTCATCCAACTGATTGCACCTCCAAATAGGTTAAACACATACCCACTTGTAGATCTTCTTTGATCCAGATCTCTAACCTAGTCCGCATCAACAAAGCCATGGATATCCAAAACTCTGTCCAATCCTGGTCTTCCTTGGTAGCACAAACCATAATCACTAGTGCCACACAAATACCTGAAAAATTGCTTCATTGTTGTCCAATGCTCCTTCCCTGGTTTTGACATAAACCTGCTCAATACTCCCACTGCATGTGCAATATCTGGTCTAGTACAGACCATTGCATACATTAGGCTAACGACTGCACTTGCATATGGAACACGGGACATATCCTCTTCCTCTTCTTGTGTCTTGGGACAATGTTCAGCATATAAATTTACACCTACAGGAATAGGAACCTTCATTGGTTTACTATCCTACATATTAAACCTCTGGAGTATTATCTTGACATACATCCTCTAGTTTAAACAAAGCTTCCTCTTTTCCCAATCTCTTTTAATTTCCATGCCCAAAATATAGTTTGCAGCACCAATATCTTTCATGTCGAATTTGGAGGACAATTGGGTCTTCAAATCCTGGATAATTTCTTTGTCATTTCCAACCAACAACATATCATCCACATACAAGACCAGATAAATAACAAGGTCACCAATTGATTTAAAATACACACAATGATCTGCTTTGCTTCTGGTGAAGCCAAGTCCTGGTATAAATGTATCAAATTTCTGATACCACGTCCTTGGTCACTGTTTTAACCCATACAAAGACTTTTTTAACTTGCATACCAGTTCTTTCTTACCCTTCACCGCAAAGCATTCAGGTTGCTTCATGTAGATTTCTTATTCCAGATCCCCATGAAGAAATGTTGTCTTCACATGCATCTGTTCTACCTCAAAATAAAAAGCAGCAGCAATAGATAAAAGTAATCTAATAGAAGCTACCTTTGCAACAAGAGAAAAAATATCACTAAAATCAATTCTTGACACTTGGGAATAACCTTTTGCTTTCAAACGAGCTTTGTATTTCTCCACCTTTCCTTCTGCATTTGTCTTCTTATTGAAAACCCATTTTCTTCCAATGGGTTTCCTTCCAGCCGGCAACTCCACTAGATCCCAAGCCTCATTTTTGTGCAAAGATTCCATTTCATCAACCATGGCCTCTTTCCAGAGTTTTCCATCCTCTAAATCTACTGCTTCCTTCACAGTTCTAGGATCGTCATTAGTAATAGATAAAGCAAAATTTTAACAAAAACCAGATGGACTATACCTTTCTGGCTACCTTCTTTCTCGAACTGATCTTCTCACAACTGGAGTTTGTGGCTCTTCATCTTTTGATTCCTCTTTTGGTGTAGAGTCTGATTCTTCCTCCTTTAGCTAAAAATCTATCTTCTGAGGTTCCTTTGATGGGACTCCATGTTTAATCACTTCTTTCACCTCTCTGAACACTAAATCTCGGCTGTACACAACCTTCCTTGTTACTGGGTTCCAAAGCTTATAACCCTTTAAACCATCCTTATACCCAATAAAGATGCATTTTTCAAATTTATTATCCAACTTGGTTCTTTTCTCCTTCGGAACATGCACATATGCATCACATCCAAATACCCTTATATGTCAAAGAGAGGGTTTCATACCTATCCATACCTCTTGTAGAGTCTTATCCTCAAATGCTAATGAAGGTGATCTGTTGACCAGGTCACATGTTGTCTCCACTGCCTCTGCCAAGAATTCTTGTCCTAACTCGGCACCACTGAGCATGCTTCTTGCCCTTTCCATCAATGTATTGTTCATTCTTTCTGTAACTCCATTTTTCTCAGGTGTATATGGAGTAGTCTTCAGCCGTGCTATACCACACTTCTTACAGAATTCTTCAAATTCCTTACTGCAAAACTCTCCACCGTTATCTGTCCTCAACACCTTTACCTTCTTCTCTGTTTGGTTTTCCACTAGAGCCTTAAATTCTTTAAACATGTCAAAGACTTCATATTTATTCTTAAGGAAATGTATCCATGTATTCCTTGAGAAGTCATCTATAAATGATACATAGTACATAGACTTACCCAGTGATGGAGCCTTCACAGGTCCAAACACATCACTGTGCACAAGTTCTAATATCTTTTTCTCCCTCTTACCACTAGAGGGGAAACTCACCCGATTCTTCTTCCCATATACACAATTTTCACAGAAATCAAAATCTAGAGAGTTATTACTCAAACCTTCTACCATACCTTTACCATGAAGTATTCAAAGGCCCTTCTCTCCAATATGTCCAAGCCTTTGATGCCACAGCATGGTCTTCTCTCTAGAGACCACTAGATTTTCTGCTCTAGTTTCAGGAACCATAGAACTGTTGCACCCATCAACAACAGTGCTACCTTGTAGCTTGTATAGAGTTCCAATCCGAACTCCTTGCATAATACCAGTGCTCCCTAAACCATCTTGCAGGTTTCCTTCTTGAACACTGTTTTTACACCTGCATCATCTAGCTTGCTTACCGAAATCAGATTTTTGTCCAATGCAGGAATATGCAGAACACCAGGAAGTGTTCTAACCCTTCCACTTTGCAACTTCAACTTTACTTTTCCACGACTAACGATTTTATCCTTCCTTTCATCCACCAAGAATACATCACCATCATCATATTTCTCATACTCGCAGAACCACTCTCTATGGGGAGCGAAGTGAAAGGATGCACCTGAGTCAATAAACCATGCCTCATGATCTACATGTGTACTTGAAGAAGCCAAGTACACATCCCCACCTTCATCTAAGGTGGTTTTCACCTCTGCAGAAGGAGCATCATCAGATCCCTTTCCTTTGTCAGGAGCTTTATATTTATAGTCTTTTTTGTAGTGCCCTTCCTTTTCACATTTCCAGCACACCACCTTTATAGGTTTTCCTAAACATTTAGATCTCCCACTTGATGACTTATTTTTGTTTCTATACTGCGACCGTCCTCGTACGGACAAGGCATTACCATTTTGGCTCTCCATATTTTTCCATCTCATCTCCTCTATCATCAAGGATAAGACTATTTCATCAAACTGTAAGGCAATTGCATTGCTACCTATTGCAATAACCAGATTATCCCATGAATCTAGTAGAGAACACAACAAACTAATGTGCTTATATTCATTTGAAATTTTAATATCAATAGATAATAACTGACTTACCATAGTATTAAATGTGTTCAGATTCTCTATCACTAAGTCTCCATCTTTCATCCTCAGGTTATACATCTTTTTCCGCAGGAACAGTTTATTCACCAAAGACTTATAATGGTACAAAGTCCCTAACTTATCCACAAAGCCTTAGTCATAGCTTCCCCTGATACATTCAGAAATACTGAATCTGAGACACACAATCGTATTGTGCTCTTTGCCTTCCAATACAACTTCTTCCATTCTTCATCGGACACTCTCGTTGGTTTAGTACCTAGATCTACCACAATCCACTAATCTTTATCTACCAACAAATCCTCCATCTTGAGTTTCCATAACTCAAAACTCTGACCATTAAATTTCTTGATCTCTATCTTTCCACTGCTCTCCATCTTCTTTCGACACCAGAATTGATCCCGCAAATCTCCCACTGAACAGGGTCTACCACAGGCCCGAGAGAAACCCCTCAGCAACAAAGGCGTCCCCTTGAAGCCAAAATAGCTTTGATACCAAATGTAGGTTTTAATCCCATATAGAAATTACCTACATACGAATTATAAAACAGAAAATAAACAAAGGCGAGAGAATAACACATAACACATAACACATAAAACACATATACACAGACATTTTCCCTTGGATCCCAAAACTGGGACTACCAGCTTGATTTTTCGTTATGTTCCTTTCAATGTTACAATACATATTTATACATGTCGAAGCATCCAAAACCATGGACCGAAAAGCATTGCGTCCAAAACCATGGATCGAAAACCATCGCGTCCAAAACCATGTGCGAAAATCATGTACAAAACCATAGGTAGGTCCGCCCAACCTAATATAGGGTTCAAAAAAAAATTCCCGGGGTGCTACCGCGGACCAGTAGAGGGGGCCTACTCACCCCCCTCAAACCCCTTGTGACCCCCCTGTTGCGCAATCGGCCAACGAAGGTGGGGCTCTGCCCCCCCTTTAACCCCCTTATTAACTATATCGGCTAGTCGTGGAAAGAATATAACACAACCCAATAAGGGAATGGATGTATTATCCTTGGAGTCGATTACTTTACAAAATGGGTCGAGGTGATGCCTACATATAGAGACGAGGGTGAAATTGCAGCTATTTTCATTTTCAATCATGTGATTGCTTAGTTCGGCATTCCATAAGCTATTTTTACATGCCACGGTAGTCATTTTCGTAACTTTGTGATGGTCGAACTATCGCACAACTCGGCCTTTGCCATGATAGATCTACTTCGTATTATCCACAAGCTAATGGTAAGGTTGAAGCTGTCAATAAAGTTTTAACCAATATGATTAAATAGATAGTTGGTATGCATAAAGGAAACTGACACTTTATGCTCTTTTCAACACTATGGGCTTACCACACTACTGTTAAGACATCGACCGATTTTACCCCTTTCCAACTTGTTTATGGTTTTGAAGTCATATTACCTATTGAATGTGAAATTCCATCTCTTAAATTAGATATTGAATTGTTACCTTCTACCTCTGCAGACGAAGAACACTTTGTACATTTAGCTCATCTAGATGTAAATCGCCGTAATGCTATATTGGCTAGCGAAACTAACCAAAAACATGCCAATGTCCAATATGATCAAAATTTTAATCCTCATACATATTCAGAAGGTGGCCTAGTCTTGGTATATGATCAATCTCATGACAAGCTCGGTGCAGGGAAATTTGAGCCCATGTGGCATGGCCCTTACATCATAAAACATGTATTAGCTAAAGGTGCCTATGAGCTAGTTGATTATGATTGAGGACAGATAATGGTGGAGAGTTTTGCAGCAAGGAATTTGAAGAATTCTGTAAGAAGTGTGGTATAGCACGACAGAAGACTACTCCATAAACACCTCAGCAAAATGGAGTCGCAGAAAGGATGAACAAGACGTTGATGGAAAGGGCAAGAATCATGCTCAGTGGTGCCGGGTTAGGATAGGAATTCTGGGCAGAGGCGGTGGATACTGCATGTTACTTGGTCAACAGGTCACCTTCATCAGCGTTGGAGGATAAGACTCCACAAGAAGTATGGACTGGTAAGAAACCCTCTCTTTCACATCTGAGGGTATTTGGATGTGATGCATATGTACATGTTCCAAAGGAGAAACGAACCAAGTTGGATAGTAAATCTGAAAAGTGCATCTTTATTGGGTATAAGGATGGTTTAAAGGGTTATAAGCTTTGGAACCCAGTCACACAGAAGGTTGTGTACAGCCGAGATGTGGTGTTCAGAGAGGTGAAAGATGTTATTAAACATGAAGTCCAACCAAAGGAACCTGAGAAGATAGAGTTTGAGCTAAAGGAGGAAGAATCAGACTCTACAGCAGAGGAGGAATCAGAAGATGAAGAGCCACAAACTCTGGCTGTGAGAAGATCAGTTCGAGAAAGAAGGTAGCCAGAAAGGTATAGTCCTTCTGCTTTCTGTTCAAATTTTTCTTTGTCTGTTACTGATGATGATCCCAGAACTATGAAGGAAGCAGTAGATTCAGAGGATGGAAAACTCTGGAAAGAGGCCATGGTTGATGAAATGGCATCTTTGCATAAAAATGAGGCTTGGGATCTGGTGGAGTTGTCGGCTGGAAGGAAACCCATTGGCAGCAAATGGGTGTTTGAAAAGAAGACAAATGCAGAAGGGAAGGTGGAGAAATACAAAGCTCAGTTGGTAGCAAAAGGTTATTCCCAGGTGTCGGGAATTGATTTTGGTGATATTTTTTCTCCTGTTGCCAAGGTAACTTCTATTAGGTTACTTTTATATGTTTTTGCTGCTTTTGATTTTGAGGTAGAATAGATGGATGTGAAGATAGCATTTCTTCACAGGGATTTGGAAGAGGAAATCTACATGAAGAAACCTGAAGGCTTTGTGGTGAAGGGTAAGAAAGAACTAGTATGCAAATTAAAGAAGTCTCTGTATGGGTTAAAACAGTCACCAAGGATGTGGTATCAGAAATTTGATACATTTATACGGGGACTTGGCTTCACCAGAAGCAAAGCAGATCACTGTGTGTATTTTAAATTAATTGGTGACCATGTTATTTATCTGGTCTTATATGTGGATGATGTGTTGCTGGTTGGAAATGTCAAAGAAATTATCCAGGACTTGAAGACCCAATTGTCCTCCAAATTCGACATGAAAGATCTTGGTGCTGCAAACTATATTTTGGGCATGGAAATTAAAAGAGATCGGGCAAAGAGGAAGCTTTGGTAAACTAGAGGAAGTATGTTGAGACAATACTGCAGAGGTTTAATATGCAGGATAGTAAAGCAGTGAAGGTTCCTATTCCTGTAGGTGTGAGGTTATCTGTTGAATAGTGTCCCAAGACACAAGAAGAGGAAGAAGACATGTCCCGTGTTCCATATGCGAGTGCAGTCAGTAGCCTGATGTATGCGATGGTATGTACTAGACTAGACATTGCACATGCAGTGGGAGTATTGAGCAGGTTTATGTCAAAACCAGGGAAGGAGCAATGGACAACAGTGAAGCGGGTTTTCAGGTATTTGCGTGGCACTAGTGATTATGGTTTGTGCTACCAAGGAAGACCAGGATTAGATAGAGTGTTGGATATTCGTGGCTTTATTGATGCAGACTAGGCTAGAGATCTGGATCAGAGAAGATCTACAAGTTGGTGTGTGTTTAACCTATTTGGAGGTGCAGTCAGTTGGATGAGTAAGAAACAATCTTTAGTGGCACTATCAACTACAGAGGCAGAATACATGGCAGCCACTCATGCAAGCAAGGAAGCACTTTGGTTGCAGAGATTGTGTTCAAGTATGGGGTTAGTACATGGAGCTATAAGAATAGACTGTGACAGCCAAAGTGCAATTTTCTTGGCAAAGAACCCTGCTTATCATTCAAAGACAAAGCACATTGATGTTCAGTATCACTTTGTGAGGGATATGATAGAAGACAAAAAGGTGTTACTGGTAAAGGTGGACACTTTGAAGAATACTGCAGATGCACTGACAAAATCTGTGAGCTCTGAGAAGTTCTCTTGGTGTAGAGAAACAATGGGCATTTCAGGGCTGGAAAAATGACTAAGCTCTCTTGTGGCCCCCTGTGGAAAGAAAACAACAAGTGGGAGATTGTTGGGTTGTGTTATATTCTTTCCATGACTAACCCACGTAGTGAACCGGGGGGTTAGAGGGGGGGCGGAGGCCCCCCTTTTTTGCGCCAATTGCACAGCGAGGGGGTCACAGGGGGGGCGGTAGCCCCCCTATCCCTACAGGGTCCGGGGCAGTGCCCCAGGAAAAAAAAATTTGGACCCTATATTAGGTTGGGTGAACCTACCTATGGTTTTCGGTCCTTGGTTTTGTACGCGATGGTTTTCGGTCCATGGTATTGGATGCTTCGGCATGTATAAATATGTATTGTAACATTGAAAGGAAGATAATGAAAGATCAAGCTGGTAGTCCCGATTTTGGGATCCAGGGGAAAATCTCTGTGTATATGTGTTTTATGTGTTATGCTCTCACATTGTTTATTTTTCTGTGATTTAGAATTCGTATGCAGGTAATTTCTGTACGGGGTTAAAACCTACAACTCATGCGTATAAATTACAGAGATGTAGCAAGATACCAATTAGTAAATTAATAATCACAGGCTTTCACTACCAGTGCTCAAATTCAACTGTTCAAGCGAAGAAACCCCGATTGTCATACAGATATATACAAATCCACATTGTTTTGGTATTTATAAAATATTTACAAAGGAAAATGTCACATTCGACTGTTTCAATTCGTTTCCATCAAATCCCTCTGCTACTCTTTCTAACCTATAGCTCACCTCCAATTTTCTTCCCAAAAGGAAGAACTCTTTATTAAAAAAAACCTCTCCAATGTTTCTAAAGCTTACAATATATAAAATAAAAGGATTCATGAACCATTTCAGTTCTAATCCCACAATTCTCTCACTTTCTCCTAAAGTATCTTTCCAACTCCATTTTTCCCTCAACAAAATCCTAAACTATATATTTCAAATCCCTAAAATCCTCACTCTTCCTAGGATTACTCATTCATTCCTAAGATCTCTACAACTCATGA
Organism: Pinus tabuliformis; assembly: GCA_031772625.1. Lineage (NCBI taxonomy): Eukaryota > Viridiplantae > Streptophyta > Pinopsida > Pinales > Pinaceae > Pinus > Pinus tabuliformis. The sequence goes on from CM062819.1 coordinate 306,354,072, forward strand.
GATATTCCCTATTAATCAAATTACATTCCAATCTCTTTAAAACTCAAAATAAACTTAGGAAAATAAATAAATAAATAAGGGAACCCACTCCCTTGAAGAATTCTCCTACATCAGACTCCCTAGGTTGAAATAATTCATGGACTCCTATTCATGAGTCTTCCCACTTCCTCTGTTGTAAAATTCATCAGATTTCATCTTCCAATTGGTTGTCTGACCTTTTCCAATTGCAGGTGTTTTTGTTGCATCCTCTCCTTCTCCTGGATGCCAAACTTTGTATTATGGATGTCGTTGTGCTCTGTTGTCATGATCATCTCTATTGCATAGTGTTTTGATGCTGATATCCTACATAAACAACTCCTGAAACAACATAAATTTATGTTCCTTTGTCTATTGTTGTCTTGTCATCATCTCAATAGAATTGAGCTCCAACTTTATGTATTTTCCACTATTTTGTAACTAACTGTTCATTCTAATTTCTGACCCAATCACCAGCATCCTCTTTTGTCTATAAACCATTTTCTTTATGATGCCCTGTATATCCTTCCATCTTTCCTTGACTTGCTGAATTTGACAATTCATCATGCTCATCACCTTTGTAGTTTTCATCATCCACCTATCCAATATCTTAAGTAGAATCCTCTCAATCTCAAAAGAAGATTATTTCTTGTTTGATACAAGAACATATAACCTTTCAACCACATACTGTCCATTAGCTGAAAATATTTTAGTTATTGAACCTTGTTCAATTTCCTCCATATTCCTATTAAATTTAACTAAACTTGTCACCCAATTTTCCAATTGCAAACTCAAGATAGACTCTTGACATTCAAATCTTCTTTGTATCGAAAATAAAATCTATTTTGGATTGTACTTTCACATCCTCTGTAATTTTCTTTCTCTTTTGCAATGACTTGGTTAAGAGCTATGCCAACTTTCCTTCGTTCATCCCAAACTTCTGAGTCAACTAGTTGCTTCCTCTCATCTTCTTATTTCCATAAGGAAAACTGTCTTTTTGCATTTCTAGAACTTACATACTCCTTCATGTTTTCACAAATAAACATATCTCCAAGAGCAATTTTTCCTTCATCCTGAAAACCACATTCAACAATTAATAATTTAAAATCATAAAATGCATTACATGTTCCATTAATTCTGCTCCATAATTTCTCTGATTTGTCATCCTCTTGATGCACATATGACATGTCAAACTTGTCATATCTTCCTCCATATTATCTTATTTTGAAATAGTTTTCTTTGTTTTTACTTTGCCCTGAATGTTGTCTAATTTATGAATTTTGTTCTCTTCTCTTCTCTTTGGCCTTCCTTCCTTTCACACTCCCTTTCACTCTTCGTGTTTCTTCCTTACAAATCTGTAAGCCACTAAGTTTCCTTTTCCATTCCTCTTTCTTTTCAATCAAAATCTGCCAATCTCTGATTTTAGAACCTAAAGTTATCTTTGTTCCTCTATAGGAAGCAAAATCACCATATAAAACAAATTTTCCATTCCATTGTAAAGTCCCTTTTACAATAGTAAAAATTACTATCAACACCATGAATATCACATTCCATTGAACTCCTTTGTTGCTTACTACAAATGCATAGTTCACGAAAGCATCCTTGCCTTCATCCTCTAAGATTGCATGTCGCTTTCCAAGTTGTTGATTACATTCACCCTTACTATTTTTGCAATTTGTACAAATAACATTGTCTTCAATTTTATGTTGTGCGTCAGTCTCTACCAACCTCTCTTTAAGTTCATGATTGTCCTCTTTTCCTTTCTTCATCACAGCCTTTAGTGGATTAACTATACCTCCTTGGACTGAATTCTCCTTATAAATTTATGTTTTTTCATCTTCCATAGTGCAATATTTAATAAGATTCCTTTCCATTAATGCTTCATTATATCCTTCCGAGACAATTTCTTTCCCATTAACTATCAATACAGGTTCATAATTTTTGAATCAAAATTGAAGAGATAATCCCATTACCTCAAGTGTTTGTACTGCACATATACTTTTTTTTTCTCCTATCATAAGGTTATCTTCATACCTCTTTTCTACTTCTCCTTTTGCAATCTGCAATTTTATTTTGTCTTCAGACTATCTGCCATCCTTTTTCCAAGTCTTACTAGACTCATCATCTTCAACTTCCATGTTAGCCTTCAACAATTGTCCATATTTAGTGTCTTTGAAGACATGTTCAATTAAAAATTGTTTTATTATGACCATCTCTTCTAACAGTTTCATTTCTTCAAAAACTTGCATAAACATATCTTCTAAATGTTGTTCACTACCTGCATAAATACACAAATCATCAGTTTCAAAAACACTAGTCTCCTCTTTCTTTGATGTCTCAATCATTACATCTCTTTGCTGATTTGAACTTGTCCAACAGTTCAGAAAATCCTCAATGATTCCTTCCTTAGCAAGGTAAACCTCTTGCTCGGGTCTACAATAGCTATCTTTCACCTCTAACTTAGCTGCTATGAGTTCCTCACTTAATATGATGTACATTCTCATCTTTATCTGTCTCTGCAGTAGCTTCCATTTTATTTTCTTTCTTTTCATAGTCCAACCATACTTTTGGTCTTTCTCATTCCTCTGTAACAGTTCGATCAGTACTTCAAGATGGACAATTATCTCAGCCTTCTCCCTCTCATATTCTTCATCAGTCAACTGCTTCCATATGCCATTTTCCTTGGCACCTTTCTTTCTTCTGTTATGGCTTCTCTCTAAACCCCTGCTATGACTATCAATAGTCATTTTCTCATCTCCCTCTATGAGCTCCTCACTCACTATGAGCTGCACTAAGCCTCTTGTAATAGCGAGTCCTCCCTGCTATCATTTACCTCACCAATCCCCTCTCTGGACTTGGTCTTCTGGTAAACAATGGTTCTCTATCTATGGAACCTCTTGAGCACTCTCTTTTTCTCTCTTTTGTTGGGTTTTGTTATATTCTTTCCACGACTAGCCCACGTAGTTAAACAGCGGTTAAAGGGGGGGTCACATGGGGTTTGAGGTGTACCCATAACCCCACTTTATGGGGTCCAGGGTAGCACCCCGAAAAATTTTAGTTTTGGACCCTATGTTAGGTTGGGCGGACCCACCTATGGTTTTATGCATGATTTTCACACATGTTTTTTCGACGCGATGGTTTTCGGTCCATGGTTTTGGACCCGATGATTTTTGGTCCATGGTATTCGATACTTTGGCATGTATAAATATGTATTGTAACATTGAAAGGAACATAATGAAAAACCAAGCTGGTAGTCTCGGTTTTGGGATCCAGGGGAAAATCTTTGTGTATATGTGTTTTATGTGGTATGCTCTTGCATTGTTTATTTTCTTTGTTTTAGAATTCGTATGCAGGTAATTTCTTTATAGGTTTAAAACCTACATTTGGTATCATAGTTGTTTTGGCTTCAAGGGGACGCCTTTATTGTTGAGGGGTTTCGCTCGGGCTTTTGGTAGACCCTGTTCAGTGGGAGATCTGCGAGATAGATTCTATTAGTGAAAGAAGATGGCAAGCAGTGGAAAGATAGAGATCGAGAAATTTAATGGTCAAAGTTTTGAGTGTGGAAACTCAAGATGGAGAATATGTTGGTGGATAAATATCAGTGGATCACGGTAGATCTGGGTACTAAACCAATCGGAGTGTCCGATGAAGAATGGAAGAAGTTGGATCGGAAGGCAAAGAGCACAATACGATTTTGTGTCTCAGATTCAGTATTGCCGAATGTATTAGGGGAAGTTATGGCGAAGGCTTTGTGGGACAAGTTAGGGACATTGTACCAATCTAAGTCTCTAGTGAATAAATTGTTCCTGTGGAAGAAGCTGTATAACCTCAGGATGAAAGATGGAGACTCGGTGACAGAGCATATGAACACATTTAATACTGTGGTAAGTCAGTTAGCATCTGTTGATATTAAAATTTTAGATGAAGATAAGTGCATCAATTTATTGTGTTCTCTACCAGATTCGTGGGATACTCTGGTTATTGCAATAGGTAGCAATGCAATTGCCTTGCAATTTGATGAAATAGTCTCATCCTTGCTAACGGAGGAGATGAGATGGAAAAATATGGAGAGCCAGAATTGTGATGCCTTGTCTGTAAGAGGACGGTCCCAAAACAGAAACAGAAATAAGTCATCGAGTGGGAGATATAAATCTAGAGGGAGATCTAAATCTCCAGGAAAACCTGTAAAGGTTGTGTGCTGGAAATGTAGAAAGGAAGAGCACTACAAAAAGGACTGTAAATCTAAAGCTCCTGATAAAGGAAAGGGATCTGATGATGCTCCTTCTAGAGAGGCGAAAACCACCTCAAATGAAGGTGGGGATGTGTACTTGGCTTCTTCAAGTACACATGTAGATCATGAGGCATGGTTGATTGACTCAGGTGCATCCTTTCACTTCACTCCCCATAGAGAGTGGTTCTGCGAGTATGAGAAATATGATGGTGGTGATGTCTTCTTGCGGGATCATAGGAAGGCTAGAATCATTGGTCGCGGAAAGTAAAGTTGAAGCTGCAAGGTGGAAGTGTTAAAACACTTGTGGGTGTTATGCATATTCCTGCATTAGCCAGGAATCTGATTTCTGTAAGCAAGCTGGATGATGCAGGTGTAAAAACAGTGTTCGAGAAGGATACCTGCAAGATGGTTCAGGGAGCACCGGTATTGATGCGAGGAGTTTGAATTGGAACTCTGTACAAGCTGCAAGGTAGCACTGTTGTTGATGGGTGCAATAGCTTTGTGGTTCTTGAAAGTGGAGCTGAAAATCTAGTGGTCTCTAGAGAGAAGACCATGTTGTGGCATCAAAGGCTTGGACATATTGGAGAGAAGGGCCTTCGAATACTTCATGGTAAAGGTATGGTAGAAGGTATGAGTAATAGCTCTCTGGATTTTTTATTTCTGTGAAAATTGTGTATATGGGAAGAAAAATCAGGTGAGTTTCCCCTCTGGTGGTAAGAGGGTGAAACAAATATTAGAGCTTGTGCATAGTGATGTGTTTGGACTTGTGAAGGTTCCATCACTGGGTAAGTCTGTATACTATGTATCATTTATAGATGACTTCTCAAGAAATACATGAATATATTTCCTTAAGAAGAAATTTGAAGTCTTTGACAGGTTTAAATAATTTAAGGCTCTTGTGGAAAATCAGACAGAGAAAAAGATAAAGGTGTTGAGGACAGATAATGGTGGAGAGTTTTGTAGCAAGGACTTTGAAGAATTTTGTAATAAGTGTGGTATAGCATGATAGAATACTACTCCATATACACCTCAGCAAAATGAAGTGCAGAAAGAATGAATAAGACGTTGATGGAAAGGGCAAGAAGCATGCTCAGTGGTGCTAGGTTAGGATAGGAATTCTGGGCAGAGGCGGTGGATACTGCATGTTACCTAGTCAATAGGTCACCTTCATCAGCGTTGGAGGATAAGAATCCACAAGAGGTATGGACTGGTAAGAAACCCTCTCTTTCACATCTGAGGTTATTTGGATGTGATGCATATGTACATGTTCCAAAGGAGAAACGAACCAAGATGGATAGTAAATCTGAAAAGTGCATCTTTATTGGGTATAAGGATGGTTTAAAGGGTTATAAGCTTTGGAACCCAATAACAAGGAAGGTTGTGTATAGCCGAGATGTGGTGTTCAGAGAGGTGAAAGATGTTATTAAACATGAAGTCCAACCAAAGGAACCTGAGAAGATAGAGTTTCAGTTAAAGGAGGAAGAATCAAACTCTACAGTGGAAGAGGAATTAGAAGATGAAGAGCCACAAACTCCGAGTGTGAGAAGATCAGTTCGAGAAAGAAGGCAGCCAGAAAGGTATAGTCCATCTACTTTCCGCTCAAATTTTTCTTTATCTATTACTGATGATGATCCCAGAACTGTGAAGGAAGCAGTAGATTTAGAGGATGGAAAACTCTGGAAAGAGGCCATGGTTGATGAAATGGCATCTTTGCACAAAAATGAGGCTTGGGATCTGGTGGAGTTGCCTGCTAGAAGGAAACCCATTAGCAGCAAATGGGTGTTCAAGAAGAAGACAAATGCAGAAGGAAAAGTAGAGAAATACAAAGCTCGGTTGGTAGCAAAAGGTTATTCCCGGGTGCCGTGAATTTATTTTGGTGATATTTTTTCTCCCATTGCCAAAGTAACTTCTATTAGATTACTTTTATTTGTTGTTGTTGCTTTTGATTATGAGGTAGAACATATGGATGTGAAGACAACATTTCTTCACGGGGATGTGGAAGAGGAGATCTACATGAAGCAACTTGAAGGTTTTGCGGTGAAGGGTAAGAAAGAACTGGTATGCAAGTTAAATGAGTCTCTATATGGGTTAAAACAGTCACCAAGGATGTGGTATCAGAAATTTGATACATTTATATGGGGACTTGGCTTCACCAGAAGCAAAGCAAATCACTGTGTGTATTTTAAATTAATTAGTGACTGTGTTATTTATTTGGTCTTGTATGTGGATGATATGTTGCTAGTTGGAAATGAAAAGAAAGTATCCAGGATTTGAAGACCCAATTGTCCTCCAAATTCGACATGAAAGATCTTGCTGCTGCAAACTATATTTTTGGCATGGAAATTAAAAGAGATTGGTCAAAGAGGAAGCTTTGGTTAAACTAGAGGAAGAATTTCGAGACAATACTCTAGAGGTTTAATATGCAGGATAGTAAACCGGTGAAGGTTCCTATTCTGTAGGTGTGAGGTTATCTGCTGAACAGTGTCCCAAGACACAAGAAGAGGAAGAGGACATGTCTCGTGTTCCATATGCAATTGCAGTCGGTAGCATGATGTATGAAATGGTCTGTATTAGACCAGACATTGCACATGCAGTGGGAGTATTGAGCAGGTTTATGTCAAAACCAAGGAAGGCGCACTGGACGGTAGTGAAGTGGGTTTTCAGGTATTTGCGTGGCACTAGTGATTATGGTTTGTGCTACCAAGGAAGACTAGGATTAGACAGAATGTTGGATATTCATGGTTTTGTTGATGCAGACTGGGCTAGAGATCTAGATCAGAAAAGATCTACAAGTGGGTATGTGTTTAACCTATTTGGAGGTGCAATCAGTTGGATGAGTAAGAAATAATCTGTAGTGGCACTATCAACTACAGAGGCAGAATACATGGCAACCACTCATGCAAGCAAGGAAGTAGTTTGGTTGTAAAGATTGTGTTCAAGTATGGGGTTAGTACACGAAGCTATAAAGATAGACTATGACAGCCAAAGTGAAATTTTCTTGGCAAAGAACCCCGCATATCATTCAAAGACAAAGCACATTGATGCTCAATATCACTTTGTGAGGGATATGATAGAAGACAAAAAGGTGTTGCTGGTAAAGGTGGACACTTTGAAGAATACTGTAGATGCATTGACAAAATCTGTGAGCTCTGAGAAGTTCTTTTGGTGTAGAGAGACAATGGGCATTTCAGGGCTGAAAAAATGACTAAACTCTCTTGTGGCCCCTTGTGGAAAGAAAACAAGTGGGAGAATGTTGGGTTGTGTTATATTCTTTCCACGACTAGCCCACGTAGTTAACCGGGGGTTAGAGGGGGGGTCACATGGGGTTTGAGGTGTACCCGTAACCCCACTTTATGGGGTCTAGGGCAACACCCTAGAAAATTTTGGTTTTGGACCCTATGTTAGGTTGGGCGAACCCACCTATGGTTTTGTGCATGATTTTCGCACATGTTTTTTAGACGTGATGGTTTTCGGTCCATGGTTTTGGACACGATGGTTTTCGGTCCATGATATTTGATGCTTCAGAATGTATAAATATGTATTGTAACATTGAAAGGAACATAATGAAAAATCAAGCTGGTAGTCCCGATTTTGGATCCAAGGGAAAATCTCTATGTATATGTGTTTTATGTGTTATGCTCTCGCATCGTTTATTTTCTGTGTTGTAGAATTTGTATGCAGGTAATTTCTGTATAGGGTTAAAACCTACATCTTTAGGCTTATATCCTCAACTCACCTCTCTTGAGAACACTTTAACTGTCCTCCATGTCCAACTTTGAGCTGGAATATTTAGGTTCACTGCCACTAACACAAATCCTCTCTTTCTTTACACAGACTGCTACTGTGTGTTGCTGTTATCACTCTCTTCCCTATAAAACAATTCAATTGAAACCAACATCAAAATATAACCCATACCTAAGAGATATTCAAATGACCTATCTCTTTAACCTTTCACTAACTTGGGCTTTACACATGCTGCTTTTCTTTTCACTATCTGCACTTCAGTTCTTCTTTCAGCTAAATTTCTTTTCTTGCTCAGTACATCCATATTCGCTTCATTTGTTGCAATTTCTTCATTCGCTTCTTTTTCACATCTACTTGCTGGAACATCTGTTGTTACTTTTTATTCTCATATATATCATTGAAATTTCAAAACCTGCACAACCTCTACCTGATTCTGTCTTTCTCAAATCTTTTCCACAATCTATCTTTGATGAAATGTTGATGTCCTCATTGTCTGCAACATCTCAGGTTTCCTCTATGCATGAATCATTGTGTCCTATTCTCCATCTATATCAGATCCATTATAATGCAAATTATATACCTGCTGGGAATAAAATTCAATCTCTAAACAAACTCCACAGAGCATTAGTCTAGCTCTGATACCAAAAATGATGTAGCAAAGTCGCATCTTTCGCGACCTAATCCTCGGCCAGTGGGTTATGGGCCCACTGTATGGTTAATTTTTATCATGAGATGCTTTTTTTGCGGTGGCCCATGGTTTCCTTCACAAAAATCCTTCATAATATCATAACTCACACAATAGTGTGACTCCTCTCGCATGCAATATGCTTAAACACAGTCAGAATGTAACGATCGTTTGACTTGTATGACTAGAATTCAAATAAAATTTAATCATCTTTGATAACATATCAAGTCACAACAGGTCTATTAACCCACGCACATGTTCATGCACAATTATCATTCGATCAATCAACCAACGAATGGTCTTGATGCTTAGAACTCAACAAGGTTTTAATCCCTTGTATAAAACCTTATCACGTGCATTTCTAATGTTAACTTGCTTGCATGTTCTGACGTGATATGCGTCAATCTCCACTGATTAGATGATCACTGCTTCCCCGCTATTTCCGTCAATTATAGCATTCTGCCAAATTTCTTTCTCATCTGCCACTTTTACGTTGACTCTAGTCTGCACTCTACGGCCATAATACTCCTCCGAATTCACACAATTTCTATCGATTATCTTCAATCTGCTAGATTTTAGACTGTCACGATTATTCCTTTGCAGCTAATCAATAACCAAACATGAGTTTACAGAACATCCAACCACCAAGCCAAGGGTAGTTACCAGCATAAACCTCTATCACCAAAAGGATTATTACAGAATCAAAACATAACGAACATAGAATCGTGTGAGTTCGAAACATAAGGAACACAGGTTCAATCATTTCACAGGGAATCTAAAACCTCCGGAATTTGACCATTCATGTGTATAAATTACAGAGATGCAGCAAGATACCAATTAGGAAATTAATAATCACAGACTCTCGCTACCAGTGCACAAATTCAACTATTCAAGAGAAGAAACCCCGATTGTCACACAGATATATACAAATCCACACTGTTTTGGTATTTATAAAATATTTACAAAGGAAACTATCACATTCAACTGTTTCAGTTCTTTTCCTTGAAATCCCTCTACTACTCTTTCTAACCTATAGCTCACCTCCAGTTCTCTTCCCAAAAAGAAGAAATGTTAACTGAAAAAAACCTCTCCAATTTTTCTAAAGCTTACAATATATAAAAGAAAAGGATTCATGAACCATTTCAGTTCTGATCCCGCAATTTTATCACTTTCTCCTAAAGTATCTTTTCAGCTCTATTTTTCCCTCAACAAAATCCTAAATTAGATATTTCAAATCCCTAAAATCCTCACTCTTCCTAGGATTACTCATTCATTCCTAAGATATCTACAACTCACAAGATATTCTCTATTAATCAAATTACATTCCAATCTCTTTAAAAATCAAAATAAACTTAGCAAAATAAATAAATAATTAAGGGAACCCACTCCCTTTAGTAAATGTGTGATAAGACTCCTAGGTCTTATAAACCTTGAAGAATGCTCCTGCATCATCAATGCATCACAATCTTATACCTCTAACTTGTAGAGATTCTTCACTCAAACCCACATCCTCTTCACCTGTCCTATGGCTATGTGTCGAAGGAACATCATTACCTTACTAAATATCACATCATAGCCTCTATCCTCCAACACGGAAATAGAAACCAAGTTCTTCTTTAAACCATGAACATACATAACATATCACAAAGTGAGGGGAGAACCAGATTTCCTATGAAAGGTAATTGTATCGATCCTAGTTTCATTATACCTCCCATCATCACCCATCTTGATATGCATCTAGAGATCCTTCTCCTCCAAGTTATTGAAGATCTCTATGTTACTGGTAATGTGGAACGAAGATCCATTGTCTAAGTACCACACACTACCCATCATCGATGACACCATACAAGCAATGAGGGTAAAATCCAATTCGAACTGTGAAGCAAGAGCCTCACCTATCACTCCTCCTGAAGGCTTCTTACTGACCTTCTTATGCGGACACTTTCTGGAAAAGTGTCCCAATTCATGACAATGAAAACACTTGATTTTCGACATGTCCTTCTTCTTACCACGCTGATAAGAATCTGATTTGGAATGGGATGTCTTCCCCTTCCATTTCTTTTCCTTACTATCTAAGGCACAATTCTCCTCATCATCATGCTTTGATTAGAATCTATCTCCTGTGTTCCACTGAATCTCTTCCTGTACCAAGTTGGACCATAATCGCTCCCACTTTAGTAGCTTCTCCCTCCCATTAACTAAGTCTTGGTAATTGTGCCAGCTCTTGGGAAGTCCTAGAGGTGATAGTTTCACTAGATTATCTTCAGCAATAGTAATCCCAACACTTCCAAGCTCATCCCAACATTGGATGAACTTGGTAAAGTACTTTGGAATTGAGTCACCTTCTCCATCTTGATCTTTCTGAGTTTTTCCTTCAGTTCCAGCTTCCTTTGGTCACTACTATTTTGAAATAGGTCTTTCAATGCCTTCCACATTGCAAATGGAGTTTCCTTGTGTAATATACCTAGGGGGGATAATATGGGGTACAAAGGGAGGTACCCAAGGGAATAATGTAATAATGGGATGGGCCATAGTAATAAATAAGGTGGTTAACCTGTATCATGTAAGTGACCACAAGTAGTTAGTAATAATGTAATGGGCCCATGGTATTAGATAGATGGTATTCAGGGAACCATGGTAATGACCCATGATATTGTATGTATGAGGCCTATATAGAGGCTAGAGATTCCACATTGGTAGATGTCAAGGATTATTGTATGAACATGCATATGGCTTGTGGAGTCTTCTCCTTCCTTAAGGAGTGAATGTATGGTGTTGCCCTACCTTAAGGGTTTGAAAAATAAAGAAGCATTTCTATCTATTTCTATCTTATTATTTCTGGGTATATTTGCATTGTCTTATATTTTCATGTCAGGTCTATAACAAGTGGTATCAAAGCACTTTATTGGGCAAAAGTGGAGAATTTTTTTTTTATTTTTTGCAGGAACTTTCTGGGGCGGCGAGTTTGCATATCAGATCTGTACGTTTTAGGGAAAAATATATAAAATCTAATTACATATCTAGATTCTTTGTGAAAAATACCTAAGGTCAAAAAAAAAATCGGCTGAATTGGAGTCCGAATGAAGGAGATATCACTGATCTAAAAATCAGTGATGTTGCAAACAATTTTTCGAGGCAGCGAGTTTGCGATGCATATCTGGACGTCCTGGTGAAAAATTTGTGGAATCTAATTGTAGATCTAGTTTTTTTGTGAAAAAATACCCGATTTCAAAAAACAAATCAGTCGAATCGGAGCCTGGATGAGGGAGATATCGCTGATTTAAAATCAGCTATTTTTCGGCAATTTTTTGTGACGGTGAGACAATTGCAGCGTGGATCGGCAATTCTAGTGCCTAGATCGGGATTTCTACCACATAGGAAGATGCAGAATGTTTGTTTTATTTTCGAAAATAGGTCATAATAGAGATTCTGAGCAATATTGACTGAATTGTGGCCATTTCAAATTTTCGCCAGTTTTTTTTTGTGATGGCGGGCCTAGATCAGAATTTGAGGGACTTGTATAAATTTGATGGCTCTCATCCAGCCAAATGGCTAGCACAAATGGAGAAATATTTCACATTGAATTACATCATAGATGATATGACTCAGTTGAGTGTGGGAATCATGTACTTGGACCACCAAAGATGGCAATGGTGGCAGTGTCATCAAATTGCCATCCAAGGACAACTACTTGGCAGATGTTCGCAAAATATATTTTTGAAAACTTTGACCATAAATCTAATTTTGTGGGTCCTCTTACTAAGCTCACATAGATAGGCACACAACCTAGCAAATATTTTATTTTTGCAGGAAAGGAGGAAACCAAGAAACCTAAAGGGTTATTTTTTGTTGGTATCTCCTTATTGGAGGTTCATGGATTGATTCAGAAGGAGAAAATCATTGTGTCTATAAATCCTAGTTGCAAGCATAATTTTCTCAATGTTAATTTGACAAAAAAATTGCAAGTTCCAGCCAAACACATTGAAAACACACAGGTTGATGATGAGGATGTTCAAGTTTATAAGGATTTGAAGTTGTCTATGGATAAGTATGTGTTGCATGGTGATTTTTATACTTCAGATATGGATAACATGGATGTTGTTTTGGGATACCCTTGGATGGAATCAATGGGTACTATCAATATTAATGTGCAGAAGAAATTCTTGAAGCTCTGGTATAAAAAGAAGAAAATTACATTACAGGATATTTCCATTAATAAACAGGTAGAGTCCAAGGAGGCTGAAGCAGAAGATGTTCCAGGGACTGGCATATCAGATGACGAGCCTTTGATGATCGACAATCAAACACAAACAGAGGCTGAAGAAGAAAAGGTTACAAGTGTTGATACATCAGATGAGGGCTCAGTGGTTGAAGTAATGTTGGAAGATAACACACCACATCAAGCACCACAACATGCACCAAATAACAGTCAAGCTCCAGTAAAGGGTGAATTAAAGAAAAAGACACCGTGGGTTAAAACTTCAACATATCATCAACCACATCACCCCGCAAGAAAATAACCAACAAAATGGCAACCAATTAGCCACAAGGACAACTACCCCCGCATGACAGATAGCGATGAGCGAAGATCCACCTATTACACATCAACATAAAAGAGCTGCCACGGTCAACTTCCATCTCAAGCAAGTGAGGCACCAGCAAGATTGAGGATTCACCTTTCTCTTGGATGGATAGATGCACATGCATGGTACCAGTGGACTACTCTTTTGAGTAGATCTTATTATTTGTGTTCTTCCCATGTTTTGGGGATGAAACATGTTAAGGGGGGTGGAATGTAATATACCTAGGGGGGATAATATGGGGTACAAAGGGAGGTACCCAAGGGAATAATGTAATAATGGGATGGGCCATAGTAATAAATAAGGTGGTTAACCCATATTATGTAAGTGACCACAAGTAGTTAGTAATAATGTAATGGGCCCATGGTATTAGATAGATGGTATTCAAGGAACCATGGTAATGACCCATGGTATTGTATGTATGAGGCCTATATAGAGGCTAGAGACTCCACATTGAGATATGTCAAGGATTATTGTATGAATAGGCATATGGCTTGTGGAGTCTTCTCCTTCCTTAAGAAGTGAATGTATGGTGTTGCCCTACCTTAAGGGTTTGATCAATAAAGAAGCATTTCTATCTATTTCTATCTTATTATTTTTGGGTATATTTGCATTGTCTTATATTTTCTTGTCAGATCTATAACACCTTGCCATGGAGATTAGAGACAATATGATCTCGAACTCCTTATGGGATAATCCTTCTCACCTTCTCCACACACTTTCTCCATTCAGCTAGATATTTGGCATTTGATTTTGGAGGCTTTGGAATATCATTATCTATGAATTCCTTCAGCCCATTTTCTTCCAACATTGCCTCCATCATGTCCTTCTAAGCTATGTAATTTGATTTGACCTCCAGGGCATACTCAAGTCTCGAACCATAGAATGACATTCTGCTGACTCTTAAGTATGAACTGCAAATTTGATTTCACCTACATAACAAATTCGAATTCTCCTCTTCTATATTTTCTTTAGCTATAATACCATGTAGAGTTTTACTTGTAGATTCAATAGCTTATGTGATATTCTAAAACACAAGACATGAATCTACTCTACTCTTCAGCAGAAACTAAAATTGATCGATGAAAAAAATAACCAGAAAATGAAGAATATCAATCGCACATAACACAATATTTCTTTGGGGAAAGAAACTGCTAAAAAAACCTGACTATCTATATTGCATTAACCAGAAGATCTGAGAAGAAAATACAATGATTGTTCAACCCGAACAATTCTAGCACAAGTACAATCATTCTCTCTACCTCACAAGCCATCTCAAGCCAACACTTAGCCAACTATGTTGCCTACCAATCCCCTACTTGCTTGCAAAATTCCTAACATAATTAGCCCATATTTAATTGGGATATTCCCCACTCATAACTACGTAATCCATCCATATTCCCTCAACTGATTGCATGCACCATCTATACAACTAGGAAAATTATACAAATGATAGTACATTGTCCCTGAACTCTAATCTCAACTAGGTCCTCCTCCGAACTGACATGCATGAGTTATTTATGAGTGAATCTTCAGTTAACTGGTGGAGTAGTGAATTTTCACTGGTGCCCATCCCCACCACTAAACCTCCTACTAGTTCCTACAACATTAGAACTAGCTTAACTAAATTTAACTCAGTTAGACTGAATTAATTAATTACAACTGAAAATAACTAAACCTAGGCCCCTAAAATTTAGGGATCACTCTACATGACTCTAGATAGACTTCCAACTCAAATTAACTTAGTTAACTATTACAAGTTACTATAAGAATATAATTTCGATTTAATTCCTAATTTACTCAATGACAAATTAAATTAGGATTTCTTGTTGCTATTTTTAACATTATTGATTCCTAGATCAAGCTCCTAGATAATGAGTTGAATTCGACAAGAGAAGATATGTTGAAGGAAGGCCTTATTGTATCCCTCATCAATTGACATGGAACTAACCGAGAGATGATATAATGAATGCATGAAGCCATGAAGCAATGAAGTACAACTGACACATGGATTGCCAGCTCAAAAAGGTTAACATGCAACTGCAGATGGTTGGCACGAGCTCAGACTTACCTTGAACACATAATGGCATGACACAAGAGTGACTTGGAAACATGACTAATGAGAACCACATGATATTGTGCAACAACATAGGAGACATTGAAGCATGCTCCATAGTGACTGGAAGAGTAACCAGTCAGAGGAGTAGACATACTCGCATGTATGAAATGACTCCTAAGAAAGCTATAAGATAATGATGCAGACAGATGCCATGTTCAAAGGAAACATGACTAATGCTATGATCCAGGTGGATGTTGGTGGCCACCCACCTATCCCATTTGGACCCCCACAACTGTCTCTTTCAGTTTTTCTGTTTCCTTAATTATAGCACAGTTTACTATTTTTAGCAGTTTTTCGGGTCCTAAACTTCCGGAGCCATTTTGAAGCCCTAAACGACGTTTTTTGGGAAATCCACCGCCAACAATTTTTCTATCTAAAAATTGTCTTTTTTGTCGTAGTCCTTGGAGAGATCTTTCCAACGGGCTATCATGCGTGTCAAATGGAGATAGTACGAACAATTCGCGACCCCGGGAAGTTGATGTACCAACTTACCCAAAAACGGGGCCCACAATTTGGCGTTTCATCTTCTAGGGTTAGGTTTTGGAATGTGAAGGGTTTTCCATTGTTTCTCAACAATAAATAGGCCCTCGAGCCTCATTGTAACATAGTTTTTGGGAGAACAGTTCAGAGGCATGTAGCCAACACATCTCTTCTCAGAGATAAGCTACCATCGCCCTAGCTGGGTTATTTCCATTTCTATTTGTAAGCATATTTTAGTATTTTACAGTAATGAAATGAAGTATTATTTCCACTGCATATTTGTCTTTATGGTTATCTCTGTATTTTATTGTGTTCCTGTTTAAATCCGGATCATGCTACCATTTTGGTGACTAATAGAAATAAATTTTCCCTTCCCATTTTCTCTTTTTATTCTCTTTCATGGTTTAATGAGCATGAAAGAGAAGATAAGTATGCTCAATAGGTTCCTTTTTCATAAATTTTAATGAGGTTGAAAAAGAGATAAAATTACACTTATACCCTTCTCATGGTTTAACAAGCTTTGAGAATGGAAAAGATATTGATCACCAAATTTCAATTTAATTAACAAACGAGAAAGGATAGAAAGAACTCAAAATTTTCATATAAATTTTATGAGCATGAAAAGATGGAAAAAGAAGCTCAGGATTTTCATAATTTTAACGGGTCATGAAAATAAAGACAAAATTAACTTGGCATTTTCATTGATTAATGAGAATGAAAACAAGGCAAAAAAGGTCTCGCAGTCATTCAGGGATTAACGAGAATAAGAAGGACACTAAGGAAGCTCGTCTTAGAGGAACAAGTGGTATAAAAGGTAGCCACAAGTTCCGGTATGGTGGAACTAATCAAAGTATAAAAAAAGCAAAGAGGTCGGCGAATAAGACCACTCATTGCAATAGTTCCTCTAAGAAAGGGTAAAACACCAAGTGTAAGCAGATGATAGGCCAAGTAGATGATGAAAGTGGTGACAAAACAAAACCAAGGCTCATTGTTCAGAAATAAGTTGATGAAGTGTGGAAATCATAAGGGATATGTTGAAGAATGTAATTAATGTTGGTCTTCATAATTATATTTGAGTCATGTACTTGTTAAAAAAAATAAAAGGAATTTTTATTATTATTTATAAGCACGGGTTTCATGCTTTATTATTTATTTTTTAGGTCAAAGCCTCCATTGAAGGCTTCCACGGTTTATGTCTTGATTCCTAGTCCTTGTCATCATGTAATAGACCCTTCTTGGGATTTATCTATCAAGAAATAAAACTATTTTGACTAGGTCTCCTCCACCAAGTCGGCCTCATTAGGAGAATTTGACCACTCAGAAGGACTATATAATGGCAGCTACTTGACCCCATTTGGAGATACCAAAAAGAAAGTTCAATTTGTCGTTGTAGGAGGAGAAAAAGGAGAGAGAAATACCTAAGAAGAAGGAGTAAATCCCAACGAAGAAGAAGGAAACATTTTTCAAGTAAAATGAAGCCAAATTTTCTCTTTACTTCCACACGTTCAAAGTTTTTGGGTTGCAGGAAGGTGGAAATTTTTAGAATTGTAGGAAGGCTGGAAATCTGGGAGCTGGAGGGATGAAATTGTGTGTAGCATCTAGATTGAAGTTGGTTGACAAGAAGAGACTACTGAAGTTGCATAATAATATTGTAAGGTTGTTATGAAACCAACTCACAAAAAGATAGAAAAGATATATCAACGCCTTAGAATTCAGCCTCTTCGAGGGGAACCTCCTTTACATTACATAAATGAACAATTCTTGGATGATTCAAATGACAAAACTTCCTTTCTATATATAGGAGTCTAAGGGGTCACGAAATAGCCAAGTTGACCTAACAACAATAATATAAGGGCACAAAAATAACAATAGAGGGATTCTATGGGGCACAGTAATAACAATATGGGAACAATATGGGCACAACAATATTAATAAGGGATACAACTACAATATTAATGGGAGCATCACTAGTATTATAGGTACCTAACATGCCCCTCTCCTTCAAAAAAGTTTTGTCCTCAATGCTTGAGTAATTTTGGATGCTTCTGTATAAAATTCTCATCCTCCCATGTGGAATCTTCAGTGGATAAGTTCCTCGTCAAGTTCTAACAATATTGTTTGAACTGGGAGCTTGTCACCTATAACATTCTTTAAACATGAAACATGGAAAATTGGGTGCACTCAAGAAGCTACAGGAAACTCCAATTTGTATGCCATAGTACCAATCTTTTGCAACACCTTGCATAGACCATAATACTTTGGTTACAATTTGTTATCCTTCTTAGCTTTCTTGAGGGACATTTGTTTATATGGTTGTAGCTGTAGGAATACCCAATCACCTACATCAAAACTTCTTTCACTGCGATGTTGATCTACCTGTTGTTTCATTCTATTCTACGCCAACACGAGGTTATCCTTTAAGAGTTGGAGAACTTATTGTCGATGCTCGATGTGATGTTCCACTGCTTGAACCTTAGAATTTTCTCTTAAATATGATGTGATGGATGGTGGGTGATATCCATAAAGTGCCATAAATGGGGTCATTTTTGTTGCAGTATGGAAGGAAGTGTTATACCACCATTCAGCCAGAGGCAACCATTTGACCCATTCTGTCTGTTTATCAGATACAAAGCAACGAAGATATCCTTCCAAGCATTTGTTTACTATCTTTGTTTGCCCATCAGATTGAGGATGATAAGATGAGCTATGAGCTAACTGAGTACCAAGACAAGAAAATAATTTTGTTCAAAATTTCCTATAAAAATCGGATCTCTTTCACTTACAATAATTTTTGGGTTTCCATGTAGCTTTTGAATTGTTTCCATAAATGTCATATAAATTGTACTTGCTTTAAATGGATGTGATAATGCACAAAAGTGTGCATACTTGGTAAGTCTATCGAATACCACCATGATGACACTCTTTCCCTCAGACTTTGGTAAACCTGTGATAAAATCCATTGAAACCTCCTCCCAACATTGGCTTGGAATGGATAAAGGTTGTAATAGACCTGGTGTCTTAATTGTTTCAGCTTTATTTTGTTTCCATACCAAACATTTCGCCACAAACTTTTGAATATCTTATTTAAGGTCATCCCAAAAAAATTCCTTCTTAACCCTGTGGTAGGTTTTTAAAAATCCTAAGTGCCCTCCTAAGGGAGAAGCGTGCAATTCCAGAAGAATCTTTTGTTTGAGTTAGGAATTCTTACAGAGGTATAAGCGATCTTTGTACCATAACGAATCATTTTTCCAGCTAAATGTATTAGATGTAGTGGAATCTTGTTGTAACTTTCGAATAATTTCCCACACTTCTTCATCATTCTTCCATTCCTCCCTTGCTTCTTTTATCCAATCCAGTTGGATAATAGAAATGGTTCACAACAATGCCTCCATATCCTCGTCCTTTCTTGAGAGTGCATCTGCCACAACATTTTGCTTCCCTTTTTTGTATATGATTTCAAAGTCATAACCCAATATCTTTGTGGCCCATTTATGTTGTTCTTCAGAGGATAATCTTTGTTCTAAAAGGTATTTAAGGCTATCATGATCCGTTTTTACCTTAAAGTGTCTTCCCATTAGGTAGGGTCGCCATTTCTTAAGTGCATGTAGTATTGCCAAAATTTCCTTCTCATAAATAGCTTTGTGTAAATACTTTCCCTTGATTGGATGACTTTCAAAAGCAATGGGTCTTTCATCTTGCATTAAAATAGCACCAATTCCATTTCTAGAAGCATCACATTCCATAATAAAGGTTTTTGTGAAGTCTGATGTAGCTAAGACCGATGCTTGGCACATTGCCTCTTTAAGATCTTCGAAGGCCTTTGTTGCTTCTGGAATCCATTAAAATGCATCTTTCTTCAACAATGTTGTTAGAGGTGCTGCTATTTTCCCATAGTTCTTAACAAACTTGTGATAATACCCTGTCAACCCGATAAATCCTTGCAAATGCTTTATGGATATGGGGATTTCCCATTCCTTAATGGATTTAATTTTTCTAGGGTCTACCTTAACTCCTTCATGAGATACAATATGACCCGGATATTCTACCTCTTGTACTCCAAAGAAACATTTGGATATTTTTGCATATAATTGTTTCTCCTCCAATAGTTGTAGCACCCTATCAACGTGTTCAACATGATCCTTCCAAGACTTGTTGTAGATTAGTATATCATCAAAAAATCCTAACACAAATTTTCTAAGGGTTTGAAAATGGAATTCATCAAACCTTGAAATGTAGAAGGTGCATTGGTAAGGCCAAAAGGCATGATCAAAAACTCATAGTGACCCTCATGAGTTCTAAATGTTATTTTCGGAATGTCTTGAGTCTTCATTCTG
The DNA here is from genome assembly GCA_031772625.1 of Pinus tabuliformis. NCBI lineage: Eukaryota > Viridiplantae > Streptophyta > Pinopsida > Pinales > Pinaceae > Pinus > Pinus tabuliformis. The sequence continues at coordinate 306,374,260 of CM062819.1, forward strand.
ATTTGATGATATCCTGAACGAAGATCTAACTTGGTGAAGTAAATTGATCCATGCAATTCATCCAATAATTCATCAATGACAGGAATGGGAAACTTATCTTTAATAGTGAGCTTGTTGAGCTCCCTATAATCTGGACACATGCACCATGATCCATCCTTCTTGTGCACCAATACTACTGGAGCAGAGAAAGAACTTTGGCTAGGTTGAATTATACCAGCCTCAAGCATTTCTGCAACCATACGTTCAATTTCACTCTTTTGGGCATAGGGATATCTGTACGGCCTGATGTTTGGAGGAACACTTCCTGGAATCAAATGAATAGCATGATCATGATCACGAATAGGTGGGAGACCTTTGGGAGTCTCAAATACCTTGGAATGATTGTCCAAGGCTTTTTGAAGATCTGGAGTAATAGATGAATTCGATGTGGAAACATCTAGCGAACATAATTGTGAAATTACACCTCGTTGTTCCTTTTTTAGAATCTTTGTCGTCCATTAGAGCTTATTATCTTTCCCAGTTTCCCTGCAATACCCCTTAATTCAACTTCCTTTCCTTCTGCATAAAATTTCATGAAAATTTCTTGAAAGTTAAAAGCTATTGTACCCAAGGATTATAGCCATTGGACTCCTAGTACAACATGAGCACCTCCCATTGGAATGGAAAGCATTGGGCTTTTCAATACATATTCTCCCATGGATAGCTTGATATTATGGCACTTTCCAGAGCAATCTATCGTTCCTCAATTTGCAACCATCACTTGACACTCTGGTGCTAGATATAGGAAGTAATTCAATTCTTTTTCTATCTTACAATGAATAGAATTGTGGGTACTTCCTGAATCAATCAACACTATTACCTTTTTCTTCTTGATTTGTCCTTCTATCTTGATGGTTTGATGAGTGGTAATTCCAACCAATGCATTACAAGATATGGTCGGATTCATTTCTTCTTTATCTAGGCTTTGTTCCTTGAGTATATCCTCTTCTTTTGACCTTTCTTGCTCCTTTTCTTCTTCCTCTTCACAATCTATGTAGAATAATCTTCTCAGCACACTTATGACCTTTAGTGTATTTGCTATCACAACTGTAACAAAGCCCTTTTGCTCTTTTTTCTTCCAATTATTGTGGTATCAACCTTATAGGTTATGGAAGACTAGGGGCAACAACACTTCCATCTTTATAGTTGTGAGTGGTATGCTTCCTAGTTGCCATAATTTTGCTTTCCATTTTCCTTTCTAACTTGAATGCCTTCTCTAATGAATCAGGTTCCCAAAGGCGAACATCATGTTGGCTATTATCCTTTAAAGTCCCTATGAACACATCAATCCTATGCTCCTTTGGAATATTTCTTACCCTTATGTTCAATTTTTGGAACTCCTCAATGTGCTCCATTATTGAACCCTTTTGTTTGAGACTTATCAATTGGCTAAAAAAAGTGTTTCTTTTTGTATCCTCATAATGTGCTGTCAATTCTTCCGTAAAAATTTCCCAAGTGATAATTTGTTTACGAGAGCAAAGCCATTGATACCATACAAACTAATTTGGTTCCAAATATAAAGCTGCAATACGTACCTTTTGTGTGTTTTGCACATTATTGAGATCGAAAAATTGCTCCATCTGTAATATCGATGTTGCGTGATCCTTGCCATCAAACTTCCTCATATCGATTTTTGGAATATGGTGGGCCTTCGATCCAACATTAGATTCTATGGAATTATGATTAACATTTCTTTTGTTTTCATCATGGGTTTCCTTTACTACCCTTTCACCATTAGTGACCATTTCTTGTAGCAACTTATTCATATTTATCTTCAATTCTTCCATCTTATCATCCATGCCATATATTTTAGTGTCCATGCCATTCATCTTAGCTTCCATGCCATCCATCTTAGCTTCTATTCCTTTCTTTAAATAATCCATCTTAGCTTCTACACCTTTCTTTAAACCATCCATCTTAGCTTCTACATCTTTCTTTAAACCATACATCTTAGATTTTGTTACTTTTTGTGCAAGTGACACTTTGTTGTTGGGAAAAGTATCCAATGCAGAATGACCCTATCCCACTCTAAGGGTGATAGTTCCTTAGCAACAATCAAAGCAAAGCTATCTGAGATTACTTCTTTATGAGATGTAAAAGAGAGGAGAAAGAGATCCACTAACCGATGTCTTTCGCTAATGATTGATCCAATCTTCTCTCCTTGCTGCTTGCCCCCAGCTCCTTGCTCTTTCACTGATCCAGCTACACCAAGATCCTGCAAAATGGCAAGAGAGGGAGACTACAAGAAGCATACATTCATAATTGATTCGAGGATTAGAATAAATCAAATACACAAGTATAACAATACACCATCGAGACACATGCATATAGAAGAACCTCAAATGCTTTATTAATGGAAGAAGTAAGGTTCAGGAAGTGATACAACCATAAGAGGCCCAATCCAGCATCACCTTCCCAGCAAAAAGAAATCTCCTCTTCACCTCCTTCAAAGCAAATCACCCAATAGTTCTAAACTCAAACCAACAGCAATTCTTTACATTCACAAGATTCCAGCCTCCATAGACCTCATGGGAGAGATCTATATATAGGAGTTTTGGAGAAAGGATGAGTCAGCTTGAGGCTGGCATGAAGCTGACTAGTGTCCTCTCCCACTTCAGTTATTCTTCAGTTCTTGAGTCCACTTGGAGGTTCTTGCTTCCACTTGGAGATCTAGAACCTCTTACTCATCACCAGTCGAATTCCCTGATCCAAGTGTCATTTTGGAAGCTTCCTGGGCATTGACACCTTGAGGAATGACTGTGCCACATGTCCAAACTCGCCCAGCGCAGGTAGCCTTCTTTCTAGTTGACATTCAACGCAGGTAGACAGTGGAGCAGTTGACATTCAGCGCAGATGCTCAGTGGAGCAGTTGACATGATCCAGAATTGCCTTGTTTTTTAGTGTTTTCAGGTGGAGAACTTTTATTAAGTGTTGTGGTTTGCTGGCCTTGTTCCTCTAGGGGTAGGAATCAACATGTTTAGGGACTTTGGATCCCTTAGATTATGGACATTTCATGCTTCATGCTGTAAGGCACAAAAATGTCTATAACAGTTGCCCCCTAAAGTATGAGGTCGTTTATCGGGTGAAATGCTTTATCAGGAGGATCCGAAGTTCATTCAATCGCTGAGAGGTGACCTGTAATAAGATACAATACAATACATTATTTTTCATACTGCTTTCATGATCTAGCTGAGGCGGGTATTCCCATGCTCAGCTTTATAAATACATTTTTCTGTACATAGAACAGACAATCGTCTGATGGTAGACTGATAATTCTCTGCTGAAATTATCATCCTTTGAGTAGGATGATCATCTGCTGTACATGTCAATGTCTTTATTTCCTGAATATATATCGCAGCCCGGATGGATGAAACTAGATCCGGGGTCTTCAAACTCGTTCGATCTTCACTCTAAGTACAAGTCGATCCATGTGAGAATTGCGCTGAAGTCGAACATGGAAAGACATCGCTTGATTACCGGTCAATGATGTAAACCGTTAACAAGCGCGAGAGGAATCACCGATAATGATGATGACCCTCAAGGTACGGCAGTACAATCCACGTGGTGTGAATAAAGGACTTGGCGTCGAACACCACGCAGAATCTTTCGGTCGAAGGTCATTGATGTATACCTGTCGCTGGAAGTGAGAAACTTGCCATTGAGGCATGCAAGCTTCAAAGTACTGAGGGGGGTGTTCCTAGATCAACTTCTTGGATAATGAGCTGAAGTCGACAAGAAGCGATCCGTCAAAGGAGGGCCTTAATGAATCCCACATCAGTGACACGGAACGGAGCTAATGATTGTGATGAAGGTGAAAACGATCTGTGAAATATGATTCAGGGTGGCGGTCATGAAAGGATGAAAGATGATGTATGGTAGTGGATGGGACACGGTTGACTCTTTCTGAACAACATCTCTTGAACATATAACGACACTGATGCGATGGATCGGTAGCATTACCCCAAATGTGGATGGTTTGGCGAGACCATGGTGATGAGACCGGTGAATGAAACAACCCAACCCGATGTGGTACGGAGGAAAAGTGTCATGTTCAAGAGCGACTTGCTACCATTAAAGCTTTGAGGTTCTCCCAATTTTTCCCCAGTCATTTCTGACCAGTACCTCTTTATTTTTGTCAAGCTTGAGGAGGATAACATATGCTTGTTCTATAACCTGCCCTTCGGGCAAGCCCATCGCTATGTTTTAACGAGCCTAGCGATAGGGAAACTCGTTCTCGTCTAAAGACAAGTTTGTCGCTATTTAATTATTTTAACGAGTCTAACGACAAGGAAAACTCGGTCCTTTTCATTTTTAGAGAGTCTGAAAAGGTACATAAAGTCAACTCCACAATTCCTTTTTCGTCATCTAATCCCTTAAGTCCGAAAAAGTATAAAACAATACAAAAGGGATGAGTTTTCGATATCTTTAACGAGCCGAACAAAACAAGCGCTCGATCTTTTTGTGTAATAATCCCTCAGGTCCAAAAAGATTAAAATCTAGAGGAGGGATAGCTCTTCCTGTCCTTTAACGAGCTGGAAGGCCAAAACTCGGCAATCTTTTCATATTTTACGAGTCAGTTGAAAAGAGCTTAAAGCAGACTCGTCTTTTGAGGAACGAGTGATAAACAGGGATAGCAACTGATTCCAGGTACAGGTTGGAATTTTCCAATCACGGCAGTGTCACAAGGATGGCTAGGTGAAATCACTCTTCGCAGCTGTTCCTCAAAATAGGTAAACAATCATATGGAGGTGAAAAATCGGCCAAATGAAAGTGGAGGTGGCAGGTGCAAACACGACCAAGGCTTTTTATGGCTGATAAATTTACGATCACAGTGGTTATTTACCGGGATAGGTTCATTTTTTATTTAAAAATGAGCTTAAACTCTGGAGGAAACATTGCTCACTGCTTATATTTATTTTTTAACGAGCATGAAGACTGCGTTAAAACTGCTCGGATCTTGCGTTTATTTTTTAACGAGCATGAACTTTATGCTAAAACTGCTCGAATTACCAGTCATAAGATAAGAAATGTCCCCTGTGAGATCTCTATTTTTTAAGGAGTTTCATCTTCACTAAGCTTTACTCCATATCCTTCCTTTATGCAAGTTCGGAAACGGCTAACCCAAAAAATAGATAAATAACCGCTCTTAGCTTGCATTCCAAAAGGTTTGCATGCCCCCAGGTATAAAATACAATTTCAAGGTTGCCCCTCCTCTTTCTCACCTCTGCTTTTCTTTGGGTGTTCACAGCTACTTGTCGTCTTGCTAGTCCAATTTTAACGATACTTGTCTTCTCGTTATTTTTAACGGGTCTATACGATACTTGTCTTCTCGTCAGCCCAACTTTCAATAGATTTTTCGCAAGATCGCAAGAGAACAGCTACTTGCGACAAGAGAGAAGCTACTTGCGACAAGAGAAGAACACTACTCAAAGACAAAACATTTGTGTTATTGAGGGAGGCTTACCTCTTTCTGGTTACCCAAAGATTGTCTCGTTAATCTTTCAAACAAAACACTTCCTCGGCAACGTCTACCGAAATAGACAAGGGTGAATGATTGGTGCCAAACACGTAACTTTGACAAAAGAATCCTATTCCAGAACAACCCCTCTTCCAACCACGGACGGGGTACGGACTAGTCATATTCTTTCGCGGAAATTCTACCTTATACCCAGGGTTTTCTCTGCCCGAAGCAGACCAGGATGCATGCCCCCTGGGTTCCAGTCCCATCTTTCCGAATCACTCGCACTCATCGGGAAGAAGGACTGGGGGTGGAGACATTTCTTGATTGAATAGACCATTCAGGGTTGGTATGTGACTATTTGCGATGCGTGATCCCGGAAATGAAAGTTGGTCTACGAGCTTGACCATTCTTCCTTCGTGTGGAAAACACATTACTCTAAAGAGTGAGGAGACTATTGCTCCCATGCAATATATATAGTCTCGTCCAAGGAGTAGGTTATAATCCAAGGGTCCTTGAACGACCATCACGTTCATTTGAACGGTCTTCCCTTTCAATGTTACAGGCACATTGGGGAGGATCCCTAAAGGTCGACTGGTTCCTTTATCAAAACCGAGAGATTTCTTATCTCAGGCAAAAGCGCCGGGGAACCCAGTGCTTTCCAAGCAATAGAGGAAAGGATACTCACAGATGCCCCTTCATCAATGATAGTGCCAGCCATTACCATTCTGTATATTTGGACTATGATTCTGAATCGTATACTGGCTGGCAACCGGGGTCTGCCTAGTTGGTTCCAATCAAAGGACACAACCAGGTTGCTTGGTGGTGGGACCAAATACACGGCCGGATATGACCCTGACGATGTTCCTTCCTGCGATAAAGGAATGGGCGCATTGCCCTGACGCTCGTCAGAGTCTGTGTTGATGAAAAGAATCTGGATGGTGTCATCCTTATTCTCTTCAGTGAGGGTGTCATTTGAAGATGAATCTTCAGTGACGGTGTCATTTGAAGATGAAACCTCTGAAGGGAGAACCGGGTCAACTGCCGTTTCGACCTTTGGACTTTCGTCCGGTCTGGATTCAGTAGGTTCATTTTCAATGACTGACGCTTCAGCTGACCACTTGAGCGGGCCAGCTGTATTCTCAACCAACGAAGGACTTGGCACGAGTTTTTTGTATCCAGGAGGAAGTCTCAACGGTGAAACCGGACGATCTTCCAAAACTCTCTTCGCTTCGTCTAAGAAGGGACAACGGTGGATGGCGTGATCGCCTTCACACAGTCTGCAGGGGGATCTTGCTCCCCCTCTTTGTCTTGAACCTTCACTTTCGCTGGTTGACGGTAAGCATTCAACATGGCTATCAGAGGTTGATACTCCCGAACTGTGCAAACGAGGGGACCAGTCCCTTAGTATCCGGGGAATACAGGGACAATCTCTATGGAAGTGGTCTCCTCTACATATGACACATGGCGATTTAGGCCCGGTCTGTGCTGTGTGTGGATTTTTGTCAGATGTCTTTTGCTTGCCCCCAGTCGCCTTAGGCTCCTTCTTCTTCTTCTCTCTCTTCTTCTTCTCCTTCTTCTCCATGGGAGCTTGGCTTTTGCCGACTCTACCTTGCGAAGATGAAGGATTGGAGGAAGAGTTATAGGAAGTAGAAGGCTGGTGGGCAGCTCTAGACTGATCTAACTGTTGACTCGACTGTTCAGGAACCATGGTGTTCTGAACTACATTGGTTGAGAATAGCCATATTGGCAGGCCAATTGTCAGTCCTGGAAGCGACAATGTGGCCATGTGGGGCGCACCAACTTCTCCCCAAGAGGAGAAAGGACTAGGATTTCCATCATGGGGAATTCCTTGGTTGGTGCGTTCCATGTTCTCAACCTACAGATCAACGCAGGAATAGGAGGTGATTATGTTCCGTTTAAAATAAATTTTATAACGACGCTTTAGACACAACTTGCTTTTTCACTTTTTAATAGTCGAGAAAAAGCTAAAGATGACTCTAGTCTCCTTCGATGTTTTAACGAGCCCGAAGTGACAAATGCTCGGATGGACTTTTTCAGTTATAGAGTTTGAAAAAGGCCAAAAGAAACTACTCTGGAGTTCTAGGCAGAGGGTGTGCCAAACTTTTCGCAAAACCACAGAATACGTTTTACGGTACGAGTGGTCGATCTTCGTGAATGCTGTGTTCACTGCATTGCGATCAGTAGGGCGGCTGACACGGCTTCCTATGGATAAAGGCTTTGTTCCTATAGGGGTCTCCCAATATATACGCGACGGTACGTGGGAGCACAAGTCCGTATTGATATTTATCGCTTCACCGTGGAGGAATCACCCAACCACTCAACGCTAAGATATCACGTTTAACGACGCCGGAACACGTCTCTAGCTTAGACCTCTATGTGTTTGCGTTATGTTTCAAAGCGTTGTTATGTAAATTCAATTTATTTTAGGTTGATCTTGTTTAGCAGTTTGCCTTTATGGATCACCACGAGATGTATGGTACAACTCCTAAATGCAGTCTAAAGATGAGAAGCAAGCTTTTTCAATCTTTTCAACTTATGAAAATCTTAACTACTGAGGGAAAAGAAAGACATCATCTTTTCACACAGATCATAGAGCACACACTAATGCACTTTTTCCTAAATCAACATGCAAGCTGTCAAAATGCACATGCACAATGCAGGTATTACTTTTCTCTTTCTTAATGTTGGTGTACTACAAAAAGAAAGCTGTTGTATAACTTTGAATTCAATTTCAAGTGAAAGCAAACAAGCTTTTGTCCAAAATCAAAAGACACCTTAAGATTTACTTGTTTCAACACTAGAAATACATAAATTCAAACCATATGACGAAAGCAAAAGTTCAATCAGCTATGAACAGCAAACAAACTAACTCTTAAGATCAGAACGACACTTATCACAGGTCTAGATCTAAGAGGTCACAGCAAGACTAGTTCACTTTCGTTATGGGAAACTGCAAATGATATAAGAAATACACAAAGAACAAATACAATTTCTTTATACAACCGAGGCGGAATAGTGGCAAAGAAAGATGGTTTCAGATAGGTACATTGACTGATAACAAGCTGCAAAAACAGGGATGAAAACAGGGCAACAGAAAGCAGAGAACCCCAGTTGCACAAGGCAAAACTGGTTCAGCGCAGGTAGAACACTGTCAGTTTGACATTCAGCGCAGGTAGCCCCTTCGGGACCTGCGATGAAATGCAGACTGCCTTCACAGTGCCTGCAATGAAGAGAGAAACTCTCGTTTCTCTTGGTTTCCGGGTTACAGATTGCTCAAAAATCAACAGTTTTTGGCCAAATCAAAGCTACCAATCAAGTACACACTAAAGGATGAAAAGGAGGATGAAAAGCTATCACTAAGAGCTGTTCAGAGTCCTTGTGGATCAGCTCTTCAAATCATAAACATGCCCAGCAACTGAGCTAGAGTAGCTGCCCTCTACTTTGCATTTGAAAGATCCAAATGCAGTTCGATTCGGTACTCCCTGTGTTTAGGAAATGAATAGCAAAAACACAAACAACCAACAAGATACGATCCCCAGTGGAGTCGCCAATTTGTTGTTGGGAAAAGTATCCAATGCGGAATGACCCTATTCCACTCTAAGGGTGATAGTTCCTTAGCAACAATCAAAGCAAAGCTATCTGAGATTACTTCTTTATGAGATGTAAAAGAGAGGAGAAAGAGATCCACTAACCGATGTCTTTCGCTAATGATTGATCCAATCTTCTCTCCTTGCTGCTTGCCCCCAGCTCCTTGCTCTTTCACTGATCCAGCTACACCAAGATCCTGCAAAATGGCAAGAGAGGGAGACTACAAGAAGCATACATTCATAATTGATTCGAGGATTAGAATAAATCAAATACACAAGTATAACAATACACCATCGAGACACATGCATATAGAAGAACCTCAAATGCTTTATTAATGGAAGAAGTAATGTTCAGGAAGTGATACAACCATAAGAGGCCCAATCCAGCATCACCTTCCCAGCAGAAAGAAATCTCCTCTTCACCTCCTTCAAAGCAAATCACCCAATAGTTCTAAACTCAAACCAACAACAATTCTTTACATTCACAAGATTCCAGCCTCCATAGACCTCATGAGAGAGATCTATATATAGGAGTTTTGGAGAAAGGATGAGTCAGCTTGAGGCTGGCATGAAGCTGACTAGTGTCCTCTCCCACTTCAGTTCTTCTTCAGTTCTTGAGTCCACTTGGAGGTTCTTGCTTCCACTTGGAGATCTAGAACCTCTTACTCATCACCAATCGAATTCCCTGATCCAAGTGTCATTTTGGAAGCTTCCTGGGCATTGACACCTTGAGGAATGACTGTGCCACATGTCCAAACTCGCCCAGTGCAGGTAGCCTTCTTTCCAGTTGACATTCAACGCAGGTAGACAGTGGAGCAGTTGACATTCAGCACAGATGCTCAGTGAAGCAGTTGACATGATCCAGAATTGCCTTGTTTTTTAGTGTTTTCAGGTGGAGAACTTTTATTAAGTGTTGTGGTTTGCTGGCCTTGTTCCTCTAGGGGTAGGAATCAACATGTTTAGGGACTTTGGATCCCTTAGATTATGGACATTTCATGCTTCATGCTGTAAGGCACAAAAATGTCTATAACACACTTGTTGCACTTGGTCTCGTAATTTTGTTATATCATGTTGCATTTATTCCTCTTCTTCATGAATCATGCTAGAGCTTTCAGGTTACTTACTAGGTGTTTGAATTTTCTTTCCTCGGGGCATCAGTTACCGATAATAATGCTTTACTAATTTTTCAAACCAAGTTTGTGCAAAATTTTAAAAAAAACTACACACCTTTTTTCACTTTGTAGGAGCTTGATATTGAATCTGATGTATCTCTGTAATTTCGGATCATCCAGTTTTGAAATTGTATCCCTCTGCGTCCTCTTTCCAATGCCACCAGTGTAATCCAAATTGGATTCTCCAAGGAAGAGTTATACACAATCTCCCAAGATGACCTGATTATAGACCTTTCTAGAAGATCGAACTTGTAAGAAGTGCCACATATCACTGTTTCGACCTTTGTTTCTGAAAAATATATATAAGAAACTACATTCCGTCCTCTTTCTGTACCTTCTTACAAAATTTCAATCCAATGCTCAGAGAGAAAGTTTGACGATTTTCCCCAGGTCACCTGTTTGGAATGGAATTCAGGAGTCTACAAAAAGACCAACTTTCTCAGATCATATCTCTACAAATATAGGGCAAAAAGCTCTAAAATTCGGACCCGAAGTTTAGTGCGATTTCGTCTCAAATGGGTTTTTTTTTCGCTTCTGAAACGTTGCAGAAAAATGTTATAGAGAAAATGCTACGATGACCTATTTGGAGCAGCGAAACCCTAGAATCCAAAGCTCTGATACCAAATGTTATGAAACCAGCACACAAAAAGATAGATAAGATAGATCAACGCCTTATAATTCAGCCTCTTCGAGGGGGCAACCTCATTTACATTACATAAATGAACAATTCTTGGATGATTCAAATGACAAAACCTCCTTTCTATATATAGGAGTCTAAGGGGTCACAATATAACCAAGCCGACCTAACAATAATAATATAAGGGCACAAAAATAACAATAGAGGGATTCTATGGGGCACAGTAATAACAATATGGGGACAATAGGGGCACAACAATATTAATAAGGGACACAACTACAATATTAATGGGGGAATCACTAGTATTATAGGGACCTAACAAAGGTTGACTTGGTGGAGTGAGGAAGGTATTTTGTTCTAGTAAAAGGTCTTGGTTTCCTTAATTTTATTTGAATCTATTAGTGGAAGAGTTTGACTAGGTTTTCCCCTATATAGGAATGTAAGCCCTAACTGAGTACCTACTTCTAGTGTCAATGGTCTTCATGCTTTTGATTTGATGATTTCTTGATGAGAAGAACATAAATAAAACTAATAATAATATAATAATATCACAAGTAATTGTCAACATAAGAAAAAATTCCTTCCTTTATGATTTTCTAGCATGGTATCAAAGCTAAGGTGAAGGATAAGAAGGATCAAGGTAGCTTGAATATTTATTGAAATAAGAGACAAATAAAATGTTACAAGGAGGATCATATGAAGTATAAGAAAGGAAGACATTTTATGGTCTAGGGAAACCTCAATGAAGTAAAAAAGAACAAGCTAGAAGGGGCCTCCAACTATAGAGCGTGGAAAAAGAGGATACATCTCATTCTTGCAAAACATAAAGCATTAGATTTTGTTCAAGGAAAATTAAAGGAACTCATAGATGATGTAGGCCCGAGGAAAAGTTCAGGGAAAAAACATCATGGCTATAAATCAATTTTTTTGATGGAGTGAAGGACAATCTAATTCCCTATATATCCAATATAGGCACTTCAAAGGAGATGTATCAAGCTCTCTCCGAGTTATTTACCATCAAGAACATTGGACAAGTAGTTAGTCTCAAAAATGAACTAAGAACAATAAAGTTGACAAAAAATTATATTGTATCTTCCTATTTTGTAAGAATCTCCATAATAATAGATGAGCTCCAAGCTATTGATAAAGTCATACTAGATAAAGAACTTGTAATTGTTGCACTACTAGGTCTACCAAAATCTTGGAGTGCCTTTGCATATGGTATTAATAGTTGGAAATAAACTCCATGTCTTGAAGAAATGTGGAATGCATGTAGTCAAGAAGAAGCTTGCCTCTCATTAGAAAAAAATAAGAAGGAATATGAAGAGAACAATACTTCCAATGCATATTATGCTCACTACAAGAAAAAGGAAGGACACAAGAGGTTTAAAGGACCAAAGAAGAATATTGACCTATCTAAAGTAGATTTTTATCATTTTCATAAGATGGGACATTATAAGAATCAATGTCCTGAAAATCCTAGGAACAAGAACAAGAAAAGAGAGAGGGAACATGCAACAGTTGTTGATGAAGCTCCGCCTAAGAAGAACAAGGCCAAAGAATCCAAAGTCAAATTCTTATACTATTAAGTCTTTCTTTCCATATCGTTCTAGATTAATATTTCAAGTTTTGTAAAGTTTTTCATATATGTTTTGATTTATAGATCTAATATGTCTTGACATAATATTTTCAAATTATATTGATAAGTTGAAGATATCCCCCATAAATATTGAAGTGATATAAATTAAGAGGGAGAATCCATCATTTTACCAAAAGATAAGTATCATATTTTGTGTTTCCTCTTTGATGTTTGATTTCCTCCATACATCTAGATTTGTTTATGGTACATACTCATAATCATTTCACTGTATTTTCCTTGCTAGAAAAGCTTGTATAAATACACAAGGGTTGTGGAGGAAACTTCAATGAAGGACTTGTATCATGAAAGTAGGATTGTCAAATAAAATCTCCAAGGTATGTTTGATTTGATTTGTTGTAGATCTTCTTCACATAAGAAGGTGTGATTATTCTTCATTTAAAAATTGCTTTATATTATTAACTCTCTCATGTATAGGGTTTTGAATCATAAATATTCTTGTTAGGGTGATTAATCACAATATTAAATCTACCCTTATCATATTATCTCTTTCCATTTTTTTTCATTTTGGTGAAACACTACTCTTTAGGGTTCACTGTAAAAACCCTAGTATTTCAATGCTTAGGGTATGATAATGATGAAACCCTAGTCTACTTAGGGTTTGTTGATAAAATATAGATCTCGTGATAAAATCCTACTCTTTTAATGTTTAGGGTTTTGGTAATAAAGAAATCCTATCCTTTTTAGGGTTTTTTGCTAATGTCTAAAATTATATGATGAAACATCAGAACTTTAAGGTTTTTTAAGTTAGGGTTTATGACAAAACCCTTGTTATAGTCGATATAAGATCCTAGGAATGAAACCCTAGATATATGTTCTTCCATGTGATAAAATCCCTAGCCTGGTCAAAAAATTTTGCATGTATGATTTTGAAGTTTGATACTTGTATCTAGGGTTTACAATAGAAACCCTATTGATAAATTAATATAACTTTCTAGGAATAATAAAAATTATAGATATGAAATGCTCAACTGTTATTTTTATTGTTATCCAGGATTTAGTCTTATTGATGAAATATAGGGCTCCTAACAAAACCCTAGTAGAGTTTGACATGAAATTCTAAGAGAATATTATTGAAACCCTAAATGTAAATGTTATGATTGAATTGATAACTTGATTTTGTTGTTGATACCTAAGATGATGAAAATCCAGGGTTTAGGACAATTCCCTAGTAAATTGTCTAAAAGGAGTAACCCTTGTTGATTTTGAACATAATTATGCTTAGGTTTTAGATTGTTTGATATCATGCTAATTCTAGATACTCCCATTCTAATCCTATATTGATAAAATTGATTTCATGTTTTTGAACATATATTTTTGTTTGGTTGTACTTGTTAAGGATTCGCAGGTACATAATCTTCAAGATGTTGAAGATACCCCATAATTGAAAATGATTTGATAATAATGATGGGAATGGTGGGAATAGGGAGCTATAAAGATGATGATGACATTAAATATGAAAATATGATCTTGTTACCATAAAAAGAATGATGTTCCTGAAGGAATGAAGCTTTGAAAGGTTGAAGTTCTCTGATGATATGATGACAGTTGAAAGAATAAATTTGTTGTTCTCTCTAAGTTAAGAGGGAGCTTATATGAAGGAAAGCGTATATCCTCATTAGTTGAGAAAGGAGACTTGATCTGGAAAATATGAAGAATAACAGTAAGGAAAGAACAACATCAAAGGATATAGTTGTATATGATTAATGAAGCTACAAAAGAAGTGTTGAGATATTGTTTAGTGCTGCTAGAAAATTGAAGAAGGAATCTTCCGACAAGATGAGCTTGGTTAATATGATGACCTAAGTAGAATCAAAATATTTGGGGACCTTGAAGTTTTGTGCTAACTTGTATATATTTAAAAGGTTTGTTACTAATTGGGGTTGTGATTGTACAGGAAAATCTCTCCATAAGAAAGTTGAACATTTTGAAGCATGCTTGGACTAGTGGATATATCTAATTTAGTTAATAAGGAGAGATTAAGCATATTGGGGTGACAATATTCTTGGGAATACATCTAGTTGGCTCGTGATGATGCTTAGATCCCAAAGTAGGGAGGGTATCATTGGTCTTGTGGAGCTCCAACCTTGGATATGATACCTAGATCCTTGGGTTGGTGTTAGAGCAAAAGCCTGATGGTACCTATAGAGGTTGAAGCTTGGAACACACCTTAGTCCCACTTAGTTAGATACTTTGGTCAAGTATCTAATCTATATCACTTTGTGTGTTGTGACTCTTCATAGAAACATATCACTTTGAGTTCATCCATGTACCTATGTATATATGTAATTATGAATACATCCCTAGTTCAGAGGGAGGATTGAAGAATGTAACTAGTGTCAGTCTTCATAATTATATTTGAGTCATGTACTTGTCAAAATAAATAAAAATAAATTTTTCTATTATTTATAGGCATGGGTTTCATGCTTTATTATTTTATTTTTTAGGTCAAAGCCTCCGTTGAAGGCTTCTAGGGCTTATGTCTTGAGTAATAGTCATTGTCAGCGTGTAATAGACCCTTCTTGGGATTAATCTATCAAGAGAGAAAATTAATTTGATTATGCCTCCTCCACCAAGTCACCTCATTAGGAGAATTCGATAACTCATAAGAACTGTATATTGGCATCTACTTGACCTCATTTGGAGATACCAAAAAACAAGCTTGATCTACAGTTGCAGGAGGAGAAAAAGGAGAGTGAAATACCTAAGAAGAAGGAGGAAATCCCAGTGAAGAATAAATAAACCTTTATTGAGTAAAAGGAAGATGAATTTTCTCTCTCTAATGCCACATGTGCAAAGTTTCTAGCTTGCAGGAGGGTCAAAAAAATGAGAATTGCAAAAAGGATGAAAATCTGGGAGCTGGAGGGCCAAAATTTTGTGTAGCAGTTGGATTGAAGCTAGTTGACGAGAAGCGATTACTTAAGTTTACATAATCATCTTGTAAGGTTGACTTGGTGGAGTGAGGAAGGTATTTTGTTCTAGTCAAAGGTATTGGTTTGTCTCAATTTTATTTGAATCTGTTAGTATAAGAGTTTGATTGGGTTTTCCCCTATATAGGGCTTTTAGCCCTAGTTGAGTGCCTATTTATGGTGTCATTTCTCTTCATGCTTTTAATTTGATGATTTATTGATGAGAAGAAGATAAAGAAGAACATAATAAAGTTATTAAGAATATAAGAATATCACAAGTAACTTTCAACATAAGAAAATATTTATGCCTTTCTGATTTGCTAACATGATAAAGTGATGTTATCCTCCTAGGGTAAAGTGAAAAATATGGAAAAGAATAGAGCATGAGGATCAGATCCTAGGTCATGGCGGGTCAAAAGGAGGGATTCTGAAAATAAAATAAATAAGACAGTGCATGGACACCAACACAGAACAAAGGTTATAATCTATGGCATCCATGATCAGGTAGGCTCTACTGCCAAGGTACAACATGCATAGAAAAGAGTGGCTAATGTCGTAACTTAACAAGGTTGGACCTAAGGCACGATGCTGGAATTGATGGTCAACAATGCAATGATGATATGTGACCTACCCCTATATTCTAGGTTCAATATAAATGCACCTAAAGTCCAAAAAATGTTGCAATAGAAACACCAACCTATCCTGTAAAAATAATCCATAAAGACTAGACCCATGGTTAAATCACACAATGAAAGAAATAAACATGAATGAGGTAAAAACATGACCATATATTTTCTTTATTTTTTCAGTTTTATAAATTTTTAGATTTTTTTGGCATATATGATGTACTAGAAAAGTTCTCACATAACATGCCAAACAATAAAGAGATAAAATCATTACAAATACTACTATGTACAAAACGTACAAGCATAACTTAGTTAAATAGGTCATGTCAAAGTGTGCCTAGTATCGGGAACATGTCAATATTTCCATGCATGAAATCATGGGGGAGTGGAGGTACCATGTGGTGCACCATGATGGGTCCATGCCATGGAAATTCTAACTCCATAATTCCTAAAGGTTGATGATGTCAGGTAACACATAGAACCATATAATTATCAGGAATGGCCTAAAGACATACAAGGTGAGTGGTCTCGTGAGCTAGTAGATCTCCTTAACAAGGGGGTAAAACGCACTCATCGACAAGTGGAACGGAATTGGAAAAATCATTGGAAAGTTTGGCATTAGAGACCCAAGACTTGACTTAGTCCAAGGGTGGAACTTCTAAGGAGGGCTGAGGAGATTCTCCCTAGGTCGATTCAAGATTGTGTTTACCAATATCTACCTTTTCTAATTTGGGAATACCATATGCATGAAGAGGCATAATATCCCTAGGCTTATCAATAGGTGAATTCATCACTTCCAAGATGAATTATCAAGAATAAGGCTCGCCATTAAAGGAGTCATATGGAAGAGGTGGCGTGATGGCCTGTGTGGGTAGATAATCCTGTTCATATTCCATATTGGGATGGATTTTTTGACCAACTTCAAGAGGTATTTCCGAGACTACCAAGGAGACAATCTCTTCCACTAAAGGCGTTGTATGCCCACCATGCTTATAAAAATTTATAGAATAAGAAGACATAACCCAAGGGAAAGGTGACCTATGCAGTCCACGAGTGAGAGAATAAACCATGTGCATAGGACCAGTGGTAAAATAAGAAGGAATATCAGGTAGGGGTAAAGGAAAGACACATATAAGGGATGAGATTTTCAGTAAACCTACACCAACACTCTCATAACCCATAGTGTTATGTGAAATCTATTACTGCGGACAAAAGTATCTTCCCTAGGCCTAGTGGACTGACCTAGAACAACATAGAGACAAAGGAATTAATGGTTTCCTTAAAGTATATAGATAATGGGATTAAGCCTACCTAGAATTCATCGTATGCTTCGCTCTTTCTTTGGCTTGAATGCCCCAATCCTAGTGCCAAATGTTATTATTAGAACTTACACAGTCATAACACAAGCCAATGATCCACGAAATCTATGTAGCATCATATAATCACTTTATTCAATAGATCAACATGGTATTGAAATATATGAAACTATAACATCATATATAGGAAAAAAAGAACTCTTTGCATTAATATAAATGGAGTGAATTACAACCAAAAATAGGTGTTGATCTTGTAAAAGAACTCCTCCAAGTTGACTTGTCCTTTCCTTGCCACAAAGTGAACCTCTAATCACCCTAATGCATGGGAAGATATCTCTCACATTAGCAACATAAGGGTAGAATCACTCTCCAAAATCCAACCCGTAGCTTGTGGATGACCACAAATATATAGAAAAGGAGGGTAAGTTGGGAGTTCTTATCCATTTACCAATCTAGGGCTTTAGATCCACTCTTGATGGGAGGATAGGATCAAAGGATAAGGGATGAAAACTCCAAGGTCTGATAGGATAGGATTCAATACTTTTATCTGAGGTAAATGGTTACAACATATCCCAGAAGCTTCTAGAAGAAGAGGCTTTAGGATTCTCTCTCTTTTTCCAAATTTATAGAACCAACACCAGTGCATAGTGGAGCAACCTGTAGGTGATCAACGCAGTCCACAATTGAGCAAACTGGTTTTCAACATTATCCAATAGGAGGCCAGGGAGCATTGGTCCTTAAAATGAATGAAATAAGGTGTTTTCATGTAGAAACTTGGGGATAATAATGAGGCATGCTTAGGGCTTTGTGCTATGATGATGAGAAGGAGATCAAAGGATGTTTCTTGATCTAGTTGAAGGCCTATTGACCAGATGTGACAAAATGGCCTATAACAGATTCCCCCCTAAAGCGCAAAGTTAGAAATGATAGCTTATGACTGAAGTGCTTTACCTTGTAACAAGTTAGGATCAAGAATAACTGGTGAGATCATCATCTGTTACAATACATTTATACCATGACATCTTTGTTGAGGGAGGCATACCCACGATCAACATATAAGATAAAATTACATGTACAATGATCAAAATACATGTCCATTGATGATTGATGGTGGACCCATGGCTAGATGAATTCCTATATGATCATAGCCATCATACATTATGATCTTGTATTACTCCTAAAATCACAGCCCTGATGGATGAAACTAAATCTGGGTTCTTCTATCTCATTCACACAAGCAACCAATGTATGAGTCTAACCATGTGAATCAATGAGCTGGAGTCGAACATGGTAGAAACCATCTTATTACTGGCCAATGATGTAATTCATTAACATATGTGAGAGAAACGACCGATGATGTTAATGGCTCTCAAGGTACTTTATTACAATCCATATGGTGTGAATAAATGAGCTGATGTTGAACACCACACAGAATCTTTTAGTTGAAGGCCAATGATGTAAATGTTTCATC
Source organism: Pinus tabuliformis (assembly GCA_031772625.1). Lineage (NCBI taxonomy): Eukaryota > Viridiplantae > Streptophyta > Pinopsida > Pinales > Pinaceae > Pinus > Pinus tabuliformis. Next base: position 306,393,156 of record CM062819.1, read on the forward strand.
GAGAGCGAGGAAAATTTCCATTTATGTATGCAAGCACAAAGGTACCAAGGGGTGTTCCAAATTCAACTTCCTGGATAATGAGTTGATGTTGACAGGAAGCGACCCATCATAGGAGGGTCTTGATGTATCCCCCATCAACTACATGAAACGGGTATGATGATTTGAGGCAAACTGATATTAATGATGTTGATATGTAACTGGATCAAGAAAGGCAAACATGGAATAATAGTATTGTAGCATATATTAATTGAATCAATTCTCTTGAACACAATGGTGACACTGAATGGAGTTGGAAACATTGACCCAAAACCAAAAGCGGAGGCTTTGAAACAGTATGATAAACCAAAAGACTAACATATTTCCCAACCCAACAACCATGGAGATCAAGTGGAAGAGTGTCATATTCAAGAGTGACTCGTTTCCATTAGAAAAATGGAGTACCCTGTTTTCCCAATTTCCCTAACCATACTGATCAATACCTCTTTCATATTTTAACAAGCTTGAGAAGGATAACATATGCTTGATCTATAAGTTCATCCTTTGGATGAATCCCTCTGAGAATATTTAACGAACACATAGAATGAGTGTTTTGATCCCATCATGAATGACGAATCCATCGTTGTTTCGATGTTTTAACGAGTCCAACAAATGTATAACTCGACATCTTCTTCATGTTTAGAGAGTTTGAAAAAGAGGCGAAAATGAAAACTCCAGATGTTCCTTTTCATAGATAGTCCCTTAGGTTTGAAAAGGTAGAAAATAATACCAAAGAGAACATATTCGCCATGTTCGACTAAGGTAATCCTTTTTTTAAGTTAGTCTATCTCAGTTTTAAAAAGGGTTAAACTTATATTGAGTAGGCGTCTTTTCATTTACTTTTACGAGTTCAAAAAGACAAGTGCATGTTAGTAGTTTCATATTTTGGAAGTCTGAAAGAGGTAAAAGAGGACTCCAAGAGGTTCCTTTTTCGTAATTTTATAGAGTTTAAAAAAGTGATAAAAGTATACTCCTTGGTCAAAATGATATGTTCAAAGCATGGCAAATCTGTCAAATAGTCGTCAGCCTGCTCAAAACATTAATGAAGGATTAAAAATACCTATTTCATGGTAAAAATAAGATGTTTCTAAGTCAAAACATTAAATGTGAATAAAATAATGGAAGAAACAACTATAAATATCCAAAATGACTATTTATATTTACCATTTCACATTTACCTTCAATAGTGAGAGTTCTGAGTAGTTTTTTCCCTCGATCTTCTACAGCTGATTGCATTCAATCTGGTGGATCATTTCAGGTGATGTCACTTCCAAGTAGGAGATAATACATTTATCTTTCAATTCATGGTTCCATTTTATGATTTCATGCAATTTTTATGTATTTTTTAGGGCCCTATGGTTCTAAAAATTCGTCATAGGACCAACACAAGCCCAAGGAGTTGAAAATTGTGTTGCACCTAAGTCATCATACACTACAGCCAGGGGTGCAATGCTCTATATCCTTCCTTGGGGGTGAATTGGGTGCAAAACCCAAATTGCTTTGCAAGTTTCCCCTCAAATTTTCTAAGTTTTGATGCATGGAAATAATCCTAATGAGTCTCCCTTTGATGTCTCAGGTCTTCATTAGCATAAAATGGATTTCATTTGTAGAGAAAGTGAACATGAAGAACAAGATTTAAATGCAGGTAATGATCTTGCTACCATGCAAGCACTAAAGGATTGTGGATTGTTAAAATTATTTTGGCTTCCTAGTATGAGGCAACAGATGGAGCTACTATAATATCTCATTCATGCATGGGATGTGCAAGCACAAGCATTCCATTTTGGAGAACATATTATTGAGATCATTGTAGATGACATATATTTTCTAACTTGTTTTTCCAGGAGAGGTGTCCCCATCTCTCTCCTAGGTGGGAGAAGGGGAGGAGAAACAGTCAAAGACTATATCATTACTTACTATAGACCTCAATCCAAACCAACTAGAGGTGGAAAAACCAGTATAAAGATGTAACAAGTTTTCCCTTAAGAATGATCTTGTTCATTATTTCTAAATTGTTGGGTAGCTCGATACTTCATGTAGCCAGTAGATCATACATTCAGTATAGTGTGGAGTGCTTAGAGCCAACTATATTCAACTCGAGTGAGGGGGCATTGGTCAACATGAAAGAATAGATTACCAAAGCACGAGAGAGAAAGTTCAAAAACTTTGGATATAGTTCCATATTAGTATCTTTCTCCCTAGACTGGATTACACTACTTTAGCCTCAGTATATTATGCTTGAGCCTGTTGATCTGAGGGTACCACGGATGAGAACGTAGATCAATCATATGTCTCGATATGCAAGTCCATTGGCGATCATCTTTTCACTAGCCTTATTTAGGTGGATACGCAAAAAGTTCATTATGGTCAATGATTATCCGTACGTAGGGATGGATTTTCGTGATGACCCTGAGCTCGTGATTCCTGAGGGTGAGAGATGGGATGCTATAGGTAAGATATTTTGACCATTTGAATTTTTAAAGTTTTACTATTTTTTTGTGTTTCTTGATGTTTCTGAGACTTAAAATATTTATTTTTCATGCAGATATTGGGCTTGTTCGACCGATAGGTGCTTCATATCTCCACTGTGCAGGAGAACAACCACAAGCAATAGTAGAGCCAACATAGGTTGTTGTGGTAGGACTATATGCACTACGAGATACGAATGTAGCCTAGATCCTAACTAAGGTGGAGTGTCACATGGAGGGGTTGACTCACAGGATAGATGAGACCATGATCGACCAGGTTTCATTGTGACTTCATAAACACACCATCAAAGTGCCTAGCCATATTGGTTGGCTACTACGCAAGATAGATCTTGTAGTGGCTTGTTATCATGAGCACTTTCGTTAGTCTACTTAGATAATTGCATAAAGTTTTGTATATGCGTCATGTGGCCATATGTTTTTTGGGCACAAATTTTGTAAAACCAAACTTTATATATATATATATCTATATATATATATATATATATATATATATATATATATATATATATATATATATATATATATATATATCTTTAGTGTTTCTTTGTTCCTATTTCATTTTCAATGATGTGATGTGTATTGAAATTTATTTACATTAGTTGAAAATGTCTATATAAAACACGAGTAGCAAGAAGATCTGTCAATCGATTCAGATTTCTAGAAATGTGTTCATATTGTATGAAATCGAAATGCCTTTCTAGAAGGAAAACCCTTAAAAGCATACACAATATGGAAAGACTTCTAACTGAATAAATATTATCAAGTTGTAGTACCACGAGTTATGAGTCAAGTCTGATGACTAAACAGTAGATACCATGTGAAATAGCATCAGACAGTAGCTCAACCACTGCACTATACTCAGCGATATTGTTGGTAGAGAGACCAATACAAATCCATTGCAGACTAACTAACTCGCCACTTCGAGCAATGATAGCTGACGTTGCAGAGGATAGGTTCCGTGTACTACAACTAGCACCATTAGCATAACCAAAATATAGTTCAAGGGATGCTGACATATGCAAACCAGACCTAAAAGGAATCAACATAAACCTTAGGAAACTCTAAAGAGACACATAGAAAACACACTCAACACACCTATAAACAACATGTACATAATGCTACTACGCATGACATCAAGCACTGCATTTTTTTAGGTATAGCACATTCCAAGATTGTGCCAGTGGAATCCCATCGAAATCAACCAACTCATAGGCCCCTTTTTCAAGTACTCACTTGAAAATATATGGGCCTAACCACATAGGTTGGAACTTCCCTAAGCCTAACTTATCAAATTCTTGGTCATATAAAAGAACAATGTCTCCTTCTAAGAAGACACGAGGCTTGACACTTTTTTCGTATTGAGCCTTAATACATCTTTTATGAGCTTCATTATATATAGTGGCATCATGTCATGTCTCATATAATCAGTTTAGATGTTCCTCTTCTACATAAGTGACAGGAAGTAGTTTGAAATCTATTTTCAGTGATGCAATCTCACATTTGATTGGAAGGATTTCTTCTAGACAATAAACCAATTGAAAGGGTGTAAATTCGGTAGCAGTTCTTACTGAGGTTTGGTATGCCCATAAGGAAGCATAAAGGAGTAGATTCCAGTTTGATTTATGGACCCCTACCATACATTGAAGCATAGTTTTAAGAACTTTATTAATAGTGGTGGGTAGTGGAAGCCCCGCGCAACAGTCATGGGGCATGAAGCCCGCAAGTTTGGGAACAGCGAAGGTAAAGATTCCGCAAGAAGCATAGACCATGATTTGTAGTAGGTCAAAGTCAAAGGGTAATTTTCCTAAAAATAATGTAAAGAAATGTAAGTTGTTTCAGCCCGCCTGTGGATCATGCTCCAGGGAAAGGTATAAATAGAGCGAGACTCTATGGGTATAGGTAGCTAAGTTTTGGATATGATCTTAATGTAATGGGTTTTTGAGAAGAAAAATTTGTAAGCGTCTTTAAGTCTGAGTCGAGAGTGTCAGTAGTGGATAGAGGCTCTGCAGCTATGTCCGCAAAGGCCTGGAAGAGTCCACAGCTGTGTGCGTGAACCCCTGCAGCTGAGTGCGCAAGGCAAATCTGGATGTATTGGTGAAAGGAAATAAAGATAAGTTGCTTTGATAATTCTATGTCAATCTGAAGTATTACAGATCTAGCTTTTTGTATGATTGATATCTCCGTTTGATCTATGTGCATATGCTTACCTTTTGAATACATGTGAATATGTGGTTAATCTAAGTATGCGAACTGAGTAAAGCTAATAAATGTTTGCTTAAAGACCTTTCTAAGTAATCCTTCATCACATAGATTGGATCTGTAAATAGTGCTCTAATAACTAGTAAAGATTGTTTCGGGTTTGGATCTGCGTGAAACAAGCTAGCGCAACGTTGCGAAACGGTGTGCAAACCCTCCATATCACATTAAGACATCCCAAGGGTGCGGAAACCTGGTTCCAACACCCTCCCCTGCTACCTTGGGTGAGACCTCATTCTGCACTTCGTGGACTGTTACCGAAAGGGCTGGTAGCTGTGGGATTTGTTTGGCTAAATAATTCTTCCAAACATGGGTCAGGCCCATATAAGCCAACAAATGGTTCTGTTGCTAGGACCGGGATCTACCTAAGGGGTGTATGATGTGGGAACACTGGAACCCAAAAAAGAAAGAGATTAAAGAGTGGTGGGATCTAAAACTCCATGAGTTCGTTGTTGTAGATCTAATACCAATTGTTGTAGATCCAACCCGGAAATAATATGGATCTGATATGAAAATATAAGAGAATGCAAATAACCCAGAAATAAGATGAAAATATTCTTTATTGATATCATACCCTTAAGGTAGGGAAACACCATACATTCACTCCTTAAGGAAGGAGAGCACTCCACAAGCCATATGCCTGTTCATACAATAATCATTCACTATCTCCCAAGTGAAGTCTCTAGCTTCTATATAGGCCTCATACATACAATACCATGGGTCATTACCATGGTTCCCTCATACCATCAACTAATACCATGGGCCCATTACATTATTATTAACTACTTGTGGTCCCTTACATGACATGGGTTAATCACCTTATTTATTACTATGGCCCATCCCATTATTACATTATTACCTTGAGTACCTCCCTTGGTACCCCATATTATCCCCCTAGGTATATAACATTCCACCCCCCTAAGCATGTTTCGTCCCCGAAACATGGGAAGAACATAAATAATAAGATCTACTCAAAAGAGTAGTCCACTGGTACCATGCACATGCATCTAGCCATCCAAGAGAAAGGTGAACCCTTGATCTCGCTGGTGCCTCGCTCGCTTGAGATGGAAGTTGACCGTGGCAGTTCTTCTGTGTTGATGTGTAGTGGGTGGATCTTCTCTCCTCGCTATCCGTCATGTGACTACTTGGTTTCCATCTTGATGGTTGTCTTGCGGGGTGATGTGGGTGATGATATGTTGAAGTTTTAACCCACGATGTCTTTTTCTTTAATTCACCCTGCTGTGGTGCCTGTGGTGGTGTCTTCTTTTCCAATATGACTTCAACCACTGAACCCTCATCAAATGTGTCAGCACCTGTTACCTTTTCGGATTCAGCCTCTGTTTGTGTTTGATTGTCGACCATCAACTGCTCATCATTTGATATGTCAGTCCCTGTAACATCTTCTGCTTCAACCTCCTTGGACTCTACCTGCTTATTAATGGAAATATCCTGTAATGTAATTTTCTTCTTTTTATACCATAGCTTCAGGAATTTCTTCTGCACATTAATATTGATTGTACCCGCAGATTCCATCCAAGGATATCCCAAAACAACATCCATATTATCCATATCTGAAGCATAAAAATCACCATGAAACACATACTTATCCATAGAAAGCTTCAAATCCTTATAAATTTGAACATCCTTATCATCAACCTGTGTATTTTCAATTTGTTTTGCTGGGACTTGCAATTTTTTTGCCAAGTTGACATTTATGAGATTTTGCTTGCAACTCGAATTTATAGACACAATGATTTTCTCCTTCTGCATCAATCCATGAACCTATAATAAGGATATACCAGTAGGAAATAGACCCACATTTTTCGCCTTATCTTGTTTTCTAGCATGAGACCATTTGTCTAAAAGTAATTTTTCAAATTCTTCATCGAGCAGGTTCAAACACTTCGTTTGGTTAAGTAATCCCCACCATGTGGTTGCCTCATCTTCAAATTGCGCCACTACCCACCATTTCCAATGGTTTTTCCATACCCACTTCTGTTGTTTTATGTATTCTTCAATAGTAGGACCATCATCTTTTCCTGTAAATAATAGAACCTTGCTAGAAGCCATGAAGAGGGTTTTGAAAAAAAAAATGGTGAAAATTTGAATTTGTCACAATTCTGTCAATATTGCTCAGAATCTCTATTATAACCTGTTTTTAGAAATGGAACAATCATTCTGCATCTGCCCATGTGGTAGAAATCTTGATCCAGGCACTTGGAATTTCCGATCTGCGCTGCAACTTTCCCGCCGTCACCAAAATATCTGCAAAAAAGAGCTGATTTTAAATCAGCGATATTTTCCTCATCCGGACTCCGATTTGACTGATTTTTTTTTTTGAAATTGGGTAATTTTTCTCAAACAATTAAGATCTACAATTAGATTTTGTAGATCTTGCACCAGGACGTCTAGATATGCACCACAAACTCGCTGCCCTGAAAATTTTCTGCAACCCCACTGATTTTTAAATAAGCGATATCTCCTTCATCCGGACTCCGATTCAGCTGATTTTTTTTTTGAATTCGACTATTTTTGCACAAAGAATCCATATCTGTAATTATATTTTACAGATCTTGCACCAAAATGTATAGATCTGACCTGCAAAGTCGCCGCCCCCGAAACCCTGCAAAAAAAAAAAAAAAAAAAAAAATCTCCACTTTTGTGCCCAAGAAAGAGCTCTGATACCAATTGTTGTAGATCTAACCCAGAAATAATATGGATCTGATATGAAAATATAAGAGAATGCAAATAACCCAGAAATAAGATGAAATGATTATTTATTGATATCATACCCTTAAGGTAGGGCAACACCATACATTCACTCCTTAAGGAAGGAGAGCACTCCACAAGCCATATGCATGTTCATACAATAATCCTTCACTATCTCCCAAGTGGAGTCTCTAGCCTCTATATAGGCCTCATACATACAATACCATGGGTCATTACCATGGTTCCCTCATACCATCAACTAATACCATGGGCCCATTACATTATTATTAACTACTTGCGGTCCCTTACATGACATGGGTTAACCACCTTATTTATTACTATGGCCCATCCCATTATTACATTATTACCTTGGGTACCTCTCTTGGTACCCCATATTATCCCCCCTAGGTATATAACATTCGCAGTGCGGGAAAACAGAAATCCGTGAATAACGGAGGAAGATTGGATGGACCGTTATATATATACAGATATCCACGAAATCTTCTTCACAATGTTTCTGATAGAACTGTACAAGTGAATCGTAAGGTTGGCTGATAGTGTGGGAATGTGTAGACTAGACAAGCCTATTGTGTGGACTCTGGAACTAGTACACGGGATAGAAGCCACCGACGATAAAATTGCATGCATAGTAGATCATTGGTTGAATCGGGTGATAGGAGGATTTATTACTGAGTTCACAATAGATACAACTGTGAGCTATAGCGAAGAAAAAAAGCAGTTTCTTCAAGGACCTCGGTGTAGGTATATCAAATCATTGAATACCTTGATTAAGATGTTGTTGTGTGAAAAACATATTATGCACATTTATTTATGTCTGGAGTAACGCGGAGCAAAAGAGGCTACCGCAAAATGGGTGGAGTAGAGAACAGTCCTTTAGCTTCTATTTCCCTGCAAAGCTAGAAGGAGCTCACAAGGTTCTCACCAGGGAGCGCGGTCCGGTTGATCAGGGAGCGCTTCCCACTGATACCACCTCCTTCCACACCCCCGTGTCACCTTCATCGAACCCATCCACCCCACCTCCACCAAAAGTCAGGATGGAAAGTGCGATCAGGCTGCATAAAATGAAGAACCGAGGTAGTTCTGGTTTGTGATACGATCTGTATGGGACGCCCAAGGCATAACAGATGAGAACATCAAAAAGGCCACCCTAGTTAGTGCACTACAGGACCGCGCATTGACATGGTACATAAAATACACGGCCGATCATCCAAATTCGAGAATAGTGGCAATCCAGTATGCATTAAACAAAGAGTTTGGCCGACCAAAATCAAAGACCCAGTCGGTTATTGGGTTCAAGGAGATCATAATGTTTCTTGGCGAAACCTCATGGGATTTGGACCAGAGATTAAAGAGCACTATTCGCGAAGATAACATGACATTGACGGATGCGCAGGATTGCGCGTGGTTTGTGTCATCATTGACACCACAATTGAGGACGGCTCTGTCATACCAAAATATCTCAACCCAAGTTGAGGCACTGGAGACAGCAATGAGGTTTCACAAGATCACCATACCAGATCCTGGATTGGGAGTTCAAAAAATCCATGCGCAACTTCAAAACCTAAGTTTAGAAATGCAAAGCTTGAAGCAAGAAATATTGTCCCAACAAGAGGCACACGCAGAGGTAGGATGTCTTAAATGCAAGAGCAAGGGACATGATAAGGACCGTTGTCCTGTCTTTGCGAATTATCTGGCAGGGGGAGGCCCAATGCCACTGAAATTGGAGGTACAAGCAGGACCAAGTGCCGCACTTGCACTCTGGTGCGCCATTTGTCAAGTGGGTGGAAAACATGCAACAGATAACTGCCACTTATTACAAAAGTATACCCAGACCCCACAGTAGCTATATTGCATTTTTTTTCGATCAGTAGGACACGATGAGCGAACATGTCGAAGTTATGACTTAATGATGGAAAGAACCCCAGCTTACTGAATGTAGACTGAAGTACAAGGGGGATTTCAAGGACACGGACGGCGAAGAGGAATGGGGCCTGGACGGGGCCACGGATATCTAATATGTTATAATTGTGGAGGGCTGGGACACTACGCTTACAACTGCACTAACCTGACCAGGACTTCGTGCCCATATTGTGAAAAGTTTGATCATGAGATGGTGGACTACCTGATGCTAATTGCCCAAATGTGCGAAAATGGAGTACTACAATCTCCGTCGACCCAGAATGTCCAGATGATGCAAGCAAAACCTCGTGAAGAGGACCCTAGTATAAATATGGTACTAAGGAGCAGTGCACCTACAGAAGGAAATCTGTGGAAAGAGTGTGCAGAAAGCGGGAAGAGACACTACACTCATTCAAATAAACCAGATTCTCAGTCGGAACCAGGGATGAAGACGCTCAGGGAGCTTCACAAAATCCTCTACTCTAGGTAGGAGGGATCAAATGGGGCCAGGATTGGACCCCTCCATGATTACTACCTTTCTCGAAACATGCATGAAACTGTTGCGAGATATTAAAGTCGTTCAAGGACTACAGGAGCTTATCGAGGTGCGCTGGATCGAGTGAGATGCATGTAGCCCTGAAAATAGGAAGGCATGCTCTGCGCACTGGACGGGAGATGAGACTGGCAGCGCAAATCGATGAATATGATATGGATCAGTTCATCTTAGACCTAGGCTTGGATGCAAACATATTACCTAAGCAAACATGGGAATGCATGGGCAAGCCTGCACTGTAATGGTTTCCCCGATTCAGCTACAAATGGCCAACAAATAAAATATCTTACCAATGGGCCGACTGCAAGGGGTAACTGTGGATATCGACGATGTAAGTACACAGATTGATTTCAAAGTCATCGAGATTATTGATGATAGTAATCCTTACCTTGCACTGCTTGGGATTGATTGGGTAATGGACATGAAAGGGATCATTAACTTAAAAAGGCAGAAAATAATGTTCGAAAAGAAGTCATGGCGAGTAGTAGTTCCACTAGACCTAGCCGAAGGAGAACACTACACCAAACCTGTGCGCGATAAGGAAAGTGATGAAGAACTAGATTGCATCTATCAGATAACAGCACAAGACCAAGATCCGGTGCATTCCGCAGAGAATTAAGGAGTCACATGGGAGCGTGATAGCACCTCTACAGGGGATTCTGATGAAGAGATTGAGCGATGGCAGAACTGGTTGCAGGAAGCTATGACATTGAACTATAATATGATAACTCAGTTATTGCGACGCGTAACCACCGAGGAATGATGAAGGTCGGAAGAAAGCGCCGCAATTGAAGAAAGGCAGCTCGTAGCACAGGATCAGTATAGTGGTCGGAAGACATGCTACACACACCTAAAGGGGGGTCGCGGAAGCTGAAGTGAAGGAGGCGGTTCCAGGTCCGGATTGAAGGACGTGCGGCAAAGAATGGGCATACCCCAACGACAAAGGGTATGAGTGTTCATCAGGCAACCATCAACCCACACAAACCCGCGCGGATTGGAGGATCACACAGCCAAACAAGGAAGTCTCGTTATGACCAAGCAACCCAGCACAGATACAGCCTACCCTTCTAGGGACAACAATCGCGGAAGGATTCAGTAGCTCTGGGAAGCCATCTTGCCTAGTAAAATGAAAATTGAAAAGTTAGAAGCATCAGAGGCTAGACTCCATGCAAAGAGTGTCAAGTTAGATGAAGCAATGGATAAGTTGTAGTTAGAAGTCACTTATATGGAGGAACTAACAAAGAAAACAGATATGGCTGACCCTCCTACCCTGCTACAAGCCACAGCGACACTAGCATGGTTGCGCCTGCACCCGAGAGGATAAGGATGCACACACTACAATTTGTTAGTAGACTCAAGGGAACACAACGGGTGCTCGCAGCCTGGGCTAGCCAGGAAATGGAAGAGCCGTGTGAGAGATTTTGCCACATGACTATCCATATGCAGCCTAGTCCCAGCGCCCCACGCAGTTGGAAGAGGGCATGGGACTATAAAATAGGCTACTACGGAGCTACGTAACATGGGCACAGCATACATACAAGAACCGCACTTGCATCCTTGGGGATTCACTGCCACGAAGGAAAGATGGAAAGCGACCATTACTAGTACTATTCATGATATGATGGCCTATTTAAGACACAGTGGAGCAGGTGGTAGGCAATTAAGACAGAGGAATAACCACCAAAGTTGCCTTTATGAGCTGCTGCATAGGAAAAAAACCGAATTCAAATTCGAAATCCTATATAAGCATAGTAAGGGTCACACTCCCACGATTTACCATCCTGCAAGAAATCCGCCTTGGGTCCGAGACAAGCGCAAGATGAGTGGCGAGTAACTCGAAGCAAGTCTATGGTTTCAGTGTTGGGTTGTGTTATATTCTTTCCACGTAGTTAACAGGGGGTTTGAGGGGCACCCATAACCCCACTTTATGGGGTTCGGGGAAGCGCCCCAGAAAATTTTGGTTTTGGACCCTATGTTAGGTTGGGAGGACCCACCTATGGTTTTGTGCATGATTTTTGCACATGTTTTCTGGATGTGATGGTTTTCGGTCCATGGTATTGGACGTGATGGTTTTCAGTCCATGGTATTGGATGCTTCGGCATGTATAAATATGTATTATAACATTGAAAGGAACATAATCAAAAATCAATCTGGTAGTCCCAGTTTTGGGATCCAGGGGAAATCTCTATGTATATTTGTTTTATGTGTTCTGCTCTCGCATTATTTATTTTCTGTGTTTTAGAATTCATATGCAGGTAATTTCTATACAGGGTTAAAACCTACATTTAGTATCGGAGCTGTTTTGGCTTCAAGGGGACGCCTTTTTTACTGAGGGGTTTCGCTCGAGCCTATGGTAGACCTGTTCAGTGGGAGATCTGTGAGATTGATTCTGGTGGCGAAAGAATATGGCGAGAAGTGGAAAGATAGAGATCGAGAAATTTAATGGTCATAGTTTTGAGTTGTGGAAACTCAAGATGGAGGATCTGTTGGTGGATAAAGACCAGTGGATCGTGGTAGATCCAAGTACTAAACCAACGGGAGTGTCCGATGAAGAATGGAAGAAGTTGGATTGAAAGGGAAAGAGCACAATACGATTGTGTGTCTCAGATTCAATATTGCTAAATCTGTTAGGGGAAGCTACGGCGAAGGCTTTGTGGGACAAGTTAGGGACTTTGTACCAATCTAAGTCTCTGGTGAATAAACTGTTCCAGCAAAAAAAGTTGTATAACCTGAGGATGAAAGATGGAGACTTGGTGACAAAGCATCTAAACACATTTAATATTGTGGTAAGTCAGTTAGCATCTGTCGATATTAAAATTTCAGATGAAGATAAGTGCATCAGTTTGGTGTGTTCTCTACCAAATTCATGGGATAGTCTAGTTATTGCAATAGGTAGCAATGCAACTGCCTTGCAGTTTGATGAAATAGTCTCAGCCTTGCTGACGGAGGAGATGAGACGGAAAAATATGGAGAGCCACAATGGTGATGCCTTGTCTGTACGAGGACGGTCCCAAAATAGAAACAAAAATAAGTCATTGAGTGGGAGATCTAAATCTAGAGGGAGATCTAAATCTCTAGGAAAACCTGTAAATGTGGTGTGCTATAAATGCGGAAAGGAAGGCCACTTTAAAAGGGACTGAAAATCTAAAGCTCCTAACAAAGGAAATGGATCTAATGAGGCTCCTTCTGCAGAGGTGAAAACCACCTCAGATGAAGGTGGGGATGTGTACTTGGCTTCTTCAAGTACACATGTAGATCATGAGGTATGGTTGATTGACTCAGGTGCATCCTTGCACTTCACTCCCCATAGAGAGTGGTTCTATGAGTATGAGAAATTTGATGGTGGTGATGTCTTCTTGGGGTATGACAGGAAGGCTAGAATCATTGGTCATGGAAAAGTAAAGTTGAAGTTGCAAGGTGGAAGGGTTAGAATGCTTCCAGGTGTTATACATATTCATGCATTAGCTAGAAATCTAATTTATGTTAGCAAGCTAGATGATGCAAGTGTAAAAACAGTGTTCGAGAAGGATACCTGCAAGATGGTTCGGGGAGCACTGGTGTTGATGTGGGGAGTTCATATTAGAACTTTGTACAAGCTGCAAGGTAGCACTGTTATTGATGGGTGCAATAGTTCTGTGGTTCCTGAAAGTGGAGCAGAAAATCTAGTGGTCTCTAGAGAGAAGACCATGTTGTGGCATCAAAGGCTTGGACATATTGGAGAAAAGGGCCTTCGGATACTTCATGGTAAAGGTATGGTAGAAGGTATGAGTAATAGCTCTCTAGATTTTGATTTCTGTGAAAATTGTGTATATGGGAAGCAGAATCAGGTGAGTTTCCCCTCTAGTAGTAAGACGGTGAAACAGATACTAGAACTTGTGCATAGTGATGTGTTTGGACCTGTGAAGGTTCCATCACTAGGTAAGTCTATGTACTATGTATCATTTATAGATGACTTCTCAAGGAATACATGGATATATTTCCTTAAGAATAAATCTGAAGTCTTTGACAGGTTTAAAGAATTTAAGGCTCTGGTGGAAAACCAGACAGAGAAGAAGATAAAGGTGCTAAGGACAGATAACGGTGGAGAGTTTTGCAGTAAGGAATTTGAAGAATTCTGTAAGTGTGGTAGAGCACGACAAAAGACTACTCCATATATACCTCAGCAAAATGGAGTTGCAGAAATAATGAACAAGATGTTGATGGAAAGGGCAAGAAGCATGCTCATTGGTGCGAGGTTAGGATAGGAATTCTGGGCAGAGGCAGTGGATACTACATGTTACCTGGTCAATAGGTCACCTTCATCAGTGTTGGAGGATAAGACTCCACAAGAGGTGTGGATTGGTAAGAAACCCTCTCTTTCACATCTGAGTGTATTTGGATGTGATGCATATGTACATGTTCTAAAGGAGAAAAGAACAAAGCTGGATAGTAAATTTGAAAAGTGCATCTTTATTGGGTATAAGGATGGTTTAAAGGGTTATAAGCTTTGGAACCCAGTAACAAGGAAGGTTATGTACAGCCGAGATGTGGTGTTTAGAGAGGTTAAAGATGTTATTAAACATGAATTCTAACCAAAGGAACCTGAGAAGATAGAGTTTGAGCTAAAGGAGGAAGAATCAAACTCTACAATAGAGGAGGAATCAGAAGATGAAGAGCCACAAACTCCAGCTGTGAGAAGATCAGTTCGAGAAAGAAGGAAACCAGAAAGGTATAGTCCATCTACTTTCTGTTCAAATTTTTCTTTGTCTGTTACTGATGATGATCCGAGAACTGTGAAGGAAGCAGTGGATTCAGAGGATGGAAAACTCTGGAAAGAGGCCATGGTTGATGAAATGGCATCTTTGCACAAAAATGAGGCTTGGGATCTGGTGGAGTTGCCGGCTAGAAGGAAACCCATTGGCAGCAAATGGGTGTTCAAAAAAAAGACAAATGCAGAAGGAAAAGTGGAGAAATACAAAGCTCGGTTTGTAACAAAAGGTTATTCCCAGGTGCCAGGAATTGATTTTGGTGATATTTTTTCTCTTGTTGCCAAGGTAACTTCTATTAGATTACTTTTATCTGTTGTTGTTGCTTTTGATTTTGAGGTAGAACAGATGGATGTGAAGACAGCATTTCTTCACGAGGATCTAGAAGAGGAGATCTACATGAAGCAACCTGAAGGCTTTGCGGTGAAGGGTAAGAAAGAACTAGTATGTAAGTTAAAGAAGTCTCTATATGGGTTAAAACAGTCACCAAGGATGTGGTATTATAAATTTGATACATTTATACGTGGACTTGGCTTCACCAGAAGCAAAGCATATCACTGTGTGTATTTTAAATTAATTGGTGACTGTGTTATTTATTTGGTCTTGTATATGGATGATATGTTGTTGGTTGGAAATGACAAAGAAGTTATCCAGGATTTGAAGACCCAATTGTCCTCCAAATTCGACATGAAAGATCTTGGTGCTGCAAACTATATTTTGGGCATGGAAATTAAAAGAGATCAGGCAAAGAGGAAGCTCTGGTTAAACTAGAGGAAGTATGTCGAGACAATATTGCAGAGGTTTAATATGCAGGATAGTAAACTGGTGAAGGTTCCTATTCCTGTAGGTGTGAGGTTATCTGCTGAACAAGTCCCAAGACATAAGAAGAGGAAGAGGACATATCCCATGTTCCATATGCAAGTGCAGTCGGTAGCCTGATGTATGCAATGGTCTATACTAGACCAACATTGCACATGCAGTGGGAGTATTGAGCAAGTTTATGTCAAAACCAAGGAAGGAGCACTGGACAACAGTGAAGCAGGTTTTCAGGTATTTGTGTGGCACTAGTGATTATGGTTTGTGCTACCAAGGAAGACCAGGATTGGACAGAGTGTTTGATATTCATGGCTTTGTTGATGCAAACTGGGTTGGAGATCTGGATCAAAGAAGATCTACAAGTGGGTATGTGTTTAACCTATTTGGAGGAGTAGTCAGTTGGATAAGTAAGAAACAATCTGTAGCGGCACTGCCAACTACAGAGGCAGAATACATGGCAGCCACTCATGCAAGTAAGGAAGCAGGTTGGTTGCAAAGATTGTGTTCAAGTATGGGGTTAGTACAACAAGCTATAAGGATAGACTGTGACAGCTAAAGTGCAATTTTCTTGGCAAAGAACCCCGCATATCATTCAAAGACAAAGCACATTGATGTTCAGTATCAATTTGTGAGGGATATTATAGAAGACAAAAAGGTGTTGCTAGTAAAGGTGGACACTTTGAAGAATACTGCAGATGCATTAACAAAATCTGTGAGCTCTGAAAAGTTCTCTTGGTGTAGAGAGACAATGGGCATTTCAGGACTGGAAAAATGACTAAGCTCTCTTTTGGCCCCCTGTGGAAAGAAAACAACAAGTGGGAGAATGTTGGGTTGTGTTATATTCTTTCCATGTAGTTAATAGGGGGTTTGAGGGGCACCCGTAACCCCACTTTATGGGGTCCAGGGCAGCGCCCCGGAAAATTTTGGTTTTGGACCCTATGTTAGGTTGTGCGAACCCACCTATGGTTTTGTGCATGATTTCCGCACATGTTTTTTAGACGCGATGGTTTTCGGTCCATGGTATTGGATGTGATGGTTTTTGATCCATGGTATTGGATGCTTCGGCATGTATAAATATGTATTATAACATTGAAAGGAACATAATCAAAAATCAAGCTGGTAGTCCCAGTTTTGGGATCCAAGGGAAAATCTCTGTGTATATGTGTTTTATGTGTTCTGCTCTCGCATTATTTATTTTTTGTGGTTTAGAATTCATATGTAGGTAATTTTTGTATAGGTTTAAAACCTACATTCAGGCATTGCCAAAACATTAGCAGGAAGCAATCCTTAAAGCAACAAACCCTACCACAAGTAGCCCACTCGAAGCCACGCCGTAAGAAGCTGAGCTCCCTAAATCACCTGGGACACTGAAGACCAGGAAGGACCATCAAGTTTCAGACCCAATAAGATGGTCACCGCGCCACCTGCACTTTGGCAAGTTTACAATGGAGGAAAAGGGTAAAACTGTCACAATTAACAGCGATGAGGAGGAGGAAGGTTCTACCACATATTTCGAAGAAGTAAACCCTGAAGAGGATCCCATCCAACCAGTGCGGTGGCCCAAGTATGTGTCTCCAAGCAAGGGAAAGGTGAAAGTACCTGCGAATCTGGATGAAGTCGACACTATACTCATTACCCCGGCACTTCCAAAAGCAGTCCCGGTGGAAAGCTCGGTGGTCGGCCGAATCACGACAATGAAATTAAAAGACTGGGACCTCACAGATACCATAAAATTTCCCAGCCTGGCGACTAACGCCCTGATGGAGCAGAGTGCTAAAGGGACGGTGACAATGCTATAGCCGAAGGAGTGGCTGCAGAAGGTGGATAAATCCATGTTGCTCTACCTCTTGTCTATTCCTCACTTTCACCAGCCTCCTATCACAATGTTGGTCATAAAGAAGTTGCTCTGTTTGGTTCATGAGGAAATATTATGGGTTGGAAAACCTGTCCACATCACAACTAAACTACTTCATCAGGTTTCGCGCCTTCCCTGTGATGGGAGAGACCCCCACGAAATTGTTGATCGAAGTGGCGATGTCACGATGATAGAGAACTTGAAAAAGAAGTATAAGCTAGCTAAGGGGCAGCGAGGGTATGTTATTGACAGCATTTTAGATAACGCGGTCCGCGTCGCCACTCAGTTTCTGGCCAAAAAAGTCATGAGGAAATGTCATGGCACTAAGGTTCCAGCGGTAGTCATTGCACTCGCTGAGGCATGTGCAACTGGAGTCTGGTTCAATTGGTCACAATTTCTCTGTGAAGAGTTTCTGACCAGCTGTCAGGAGGTTCATGAGGAGGGTAAGACTTTCCATTATGTGTGGCTGCTCCTGTCCATTATGTTGGTGGCTACTGACTTACCCAAAGATAGCCAGTTTCTTGCCTTGGAACCGGAGTGGCCAAAAGTGGCTAGATATGCTTCCCTCTGTGCGACAAGGGACACGGGACAAATTCGAAATATCAAAATCTTTTGGATACTGATGGACACAAATGTGTGCCAATGGATTAATGCGCTACCTCGGTTGTTCGATGGGATCTGTGAAAGCATGAAGCATATTGCCGAGTTTAAAGTAGACATGCATCGTATTTACATTAGGGCACGCAAGGACTTGACACAAGCCTGGACCTCACTCCGCTTTATTGCCATTGATGACGTTGTAGATGGGGTTGTGGATACTTGGCCACCGACGTCACATGGGCTAGAGGTAGTAGAGCGCAATGAGGCAGCTATCCGTAGGCAAAAGGAGGAAGCTAAGCAGGTTGTACAACAAAAGTGGAATGAACAGCTCGCCACAGAAGTTCAAGCAGCTCAAGAAGCAACACGGGCAACAACAGGACAGACACCACTAGGATGGGCTACGTCGACAACGGACAATATTAGCCAGAAGCCGTGCACTGAGACGACCGTGAACGCACCACCAGCAACTGGCACGGCTTCGCCTTTGAAGCGGCCCACACAACAAGAAAGGTTGAAGCCACGAAAAAAGGCAAAGGCATCCAAGACGGACAGTGGAGTGACCACCCTAACTGAGGGAGACCTAAATGATATAGAAAACACTGTGCAGGATGTCGTCGACGAAGCCATGTCCGAAAAATAGATTGTGTTGGGGAGCTCTGTACGTAGCTATGGGAACTAGGAACAAGGATCGCGCCAATGAGCACCAGTGTTGCATAGGGGGTTCCTGGTATGTCAACCGGTGAACCACTATTGAAGGCTCAAATGGCTCATTCCATCACGATTCCGGCAGGAGCACTGATCACTGCAAAAGTGGAGGACTGCGCTGTGCTAGGATGATTTAATGGGTTGGGATTAAACGTGGCTGCTCTACCGCAAGAAAGTTTTTAGCAGCTCTAGGACAGCGCCACCATGGAGCTCCGTGCCAGGTTCGGCCGCGCTGAACAAGTACTCCAAGAACAAAAAATTAATATCGAACAACTGTGCCTCCAACGAGACGAAGTAGTTATGCAAAAGCAACAAGTGGAGAAGGTTGTAGCAGAAGCTTGTTCAAGTGCCCATGAACTAGAGATTGTGGCAGAATTAGCTATCGAGACCCAAATCCAAAAATTGGCTATGGCGCTTCAACACACAAAGGAGGAGGTCGCGCAGATCTAATGTGAAGTTAGCATGCAGATTACGGGCTTAAAACTATAGGTCCTACCAACGCCGCTACCAGAGATCCTAGAGAAACGCAGGAACATTATTACTATGGGGCGTGCGATGCTTACACGATCAATGGAAGAATGTACCGAGCTGCTCACTCAGTCGATTATCACGCTCACATCCCTTAAGGAGGATCCAACACTTCGTCAAGTGGAAGCCGGGGCCTGGGAACTTTAGCAAGCATAAGATCAAATCCGAGGCACCATGCAGACCATTGCGATTACGCAATGCTTGGTTAAGCTATGGGAGGCTCAGGATCTGAAAATCCAAGCCGATGCCACCAAACAAAAGGAAGCAGTAATTAAAGCCCGTCTCCAGCCTTGGTTGGATGAGGCATTTGCGGTGTCAACCACTATCAAGCACAAGGCAACCCACATGCAAGTCGATTATGCCACCATGGAGACAACAGAGACAGAAACCAAGGTGTTAGCAACACACGTGGAATGAATGCAGTGAATGACGGAAGAATTTGCTGCTAGCACCAGCAACGCACAGAGGCTGTTAACCGATCTCCACGCAAAGTTGGGAGCACTAGCTGAGTGACTTGGGATGAGTCACGATGTTTGTGTTGGGGGACTGTTGGGTAGCAAAAGCCTCGCACAACGGTCATGGGGCACGAAGCCTGCAAGTTTGGGAAAAGCGAAGGTAAAGATTCTGCGAGAAGCACGGAGCACGATTTTTAGTAGGTCAAATTCAAATGGTAGTCCGCCCAAAAATAATGTAAAAGAAATGTAAGTTGAGTTGGCCCACCCATGGATCACGGTCCAGGGAAAAGTATAAATAGAGCGAGGCTCTATGGGTAGAGGTAGCTAAGTTTTGGATATGATCTTAATGTAATGGGTTTTTGAGAATAACAATCTGTAAACGTCTATAAGTCTGAGTTGAGAGTGTGGGTAGTGCATAGAGGCTCTGCATATGTGTGTGTAGAGGCTTGGAAGAGTCTGCAGCTGCGTGCACGGACCCCTGCAGCTAAGTGCGCAGGGCAGATATGGATGTATTGGTGAAAGGAAATAAAGATAATTTTCTTTGATAATTCTGTGTCAATCTGAAGTATTGCAGATCTAGCTTTTTGTATGATTGATATCTCTGTTTGATCTATGCGCATATGCTTACCTTTTGAATACATGTGAATCTGTGGTTAATCTAAGTATTTGAACTGAGTAAAGCTAATAAATGTTTGTTTAAATACCTTTCTAAGTAATCCTTCATAACATAGATCAGATCTGTAAATAACGCGCTAATAACTAGTAAGATTGTTCTGGGTTTGGATCTACACAAAACAGGCTAGCGCGACGCTGCAAAATGGTGCGCGAACCCTCCATATCACATCTAGACATCCCAAGGGTGTGGAAACCTGGTTCCAGCACCCTCCCCTACTACCTCGGGTGAGACCTCAGTCCGCGCTCTGTGGACTGTTGCCGAAAGGGCCGGTAGCTGCGGGATTTGTTTGGCTAAATAATTCTTCTGAACCTGGGTCAGGCCCATATAAGCCAACAGATAGCTTCAACTTTTCCATTAGCCTGAGCATAGTAGGGAGTGGAAATTTCATGGAAAATTCCTAGATTAGTAGTTAGTTCGGTCATCATATGATTCCTGAAATTCTTTCCGTGATCCATAACTATGGCCTGTGACACACCAAACCATGTGAGGACGTGATTGAAAAATAAGTATGCAGCCATTTCACCAGTGTTTTTAAATGTATGCATTGCCTTAGCCGACTTAGTAAAATAATATACTACGACAATGATATAACCATTCCCCCCAGCCGAGTGAGGGTTACATGTAATGAAGTTGATACCCCATTTCGCAAAAATTCTAATGGTGATAATGGGATTCAATGGAGCGGGAGGATCATGGGTCTTACGATCATAAATTTGGCATGCATAACACTTCTGGACAGTGAGAATACATTCTCGAAAAATGGTAGGTCAAAATTAACCATCCCGTAAGATATTTTTCACAGTAGCGTAGCAAGATAAATGACCACCACATGCCCCCAAGTGGAATTCATTCAAGACTTTCTCGACCTCCTCATGCATGAGGCACCTTCATAAAAGCGTATCAATACCATGTCTATGAAGAGTGACACCAATTATGATGTAATTCTTGGATTGGTATCGAATACGTCACTACTCGTAGCGAGAGGTATCAGACAGGAAATTCTAGGTATGGAAATAAATCAGAATTTCTCCATACCACGGGTTAGATGACAAAATTAGACACAGTGACTCGTTAGGGATAGAATCATTAAATGTCGATTCAAAATCATGGGAAGGAAGGTCGCACATAAGATCACGAAAAGTAAGGATTTATTCGACTTGGATTTGATGAATTCCAGGTCAAAATCTTATAGGATAATGATCCATTTAGAGTATTCCCCCCCCCCCCCCACCGGAAATTGACATGAGATAATGTATGTCATAGGGTTGTAATCTAAAACTATCATAGTTTTCTAGAGAAAAAAGTAATGGAGGACCTTTGAATGGCTTGAATAGCCGATAAAGCCAACTTTTATAAGTGGGTACACCTCATATCAATATCATTGAGATTCTGACTCAGATAATAAATGGGGTGTTCAATCCATACATTGTCTTCTTGGACCAATATCATTGCTATAGTATAAATGGAAGCAATATGATATAAGAAATAGCCACCTAGTAATCAAGGGGATATAATAAATATGCCCAAATCATAACATCTTTCATGCCATCAAAATATTTCTGATTTGCGTTATCCCAATGGAAGGGAACCCCTTTCTTAAGCAGGCGAGTAAATCCTTTAGTCAACTCAGCGTAACTTTGGACAAAATGTCACACGAAGTTAGCTTTCCCTTGAAGTCGTTGTAATTGAACAAGTGAAGAAGCCACAGGCAAGTCGATGATTTCCTGCACCTTTAGAGGATCGATAAAAATTCCATGTTTTGAAACAACAAAATCAATAAGCCAAACAAAACTAACGTAGAACACACACTTGTGTGGATTCATTCGAATATAATAGTGTCTACACCTTAGGAAAATGGCCCTGAGATGCATCAGGTGATCAGTATGATACTTGTAATGGGCAGGGAGATCATCCAAATAGGGTTGCACGATATTTTTGATATCATGAAAAGTGTAATCCATTTCCCATTGAAACATGGCCCCAACATTCTTTAGACTAAATGGCAGTTTCTGTTAAGAAAATGTAACCCAAGGACAAATAAATGTAGTCTTAGGTTCATCTACTAGGAGCATGTTGATCTAATTATAACCAAAGAAACAATCCATGAAGGAATAAATTTCACAACCACCGTAGACATCAACAATCTGGTCGATGAATGGAGTCAGGTAATTGTCCTTTGGTCAAGCATGATTCACATCCTGATAATCGACACATACATGATTGTCCCCTATTTCTTCATGACGGGGACAATATTCGATACCTAATATATGAAAGGAATGGGGTAGTTGAAACCAACTCAAACGAGTTTTTCAACTTCACTATTTATCCCAGTATCCTTCTTTGGATGAACCAAAAGAAGGCATTTCCAAACTAGTTTAGCATTAGGATACATTTTAATATCATGCACTACAATATTTGGGTCGATAGCTTGCATTTCTTCATAATTCTAGGCAAAGAAATCATGAAACTCCTGAAAAAGGGCAAAGTCTCAATCTTAGATGGATAGCAAGATGCACCAATGTGTATATTTTCGACAATACCTGGTTTAACATATATATCAAGCGATATCGTCTCTTCGTTATTCGAGATATTATTCTCATAATTGACTTCGTGGATAGAAACAGAACTCATAAAAGATTTGACAAAATTGGGTAGATACACATCACTAAGATTATCCTCAATGGAATCCGGTAAGGAGGGATGATGGTGTTGTTCATCCCATGGCACATCATCTGGCATCATGAACTCCATAATGCTCTCATTCATAGAGAATACACTAGATAATGGATAAGAAGACATGCCATAATCCAATGATCGATCAACCCAACTAATTGAAGAAAAGGTATGAGTCGCACAAGCCAAATAGATATCTTCATATTCTAGCTCAATAGGGCTAAGCGACATTTTGTTGCCAAAACTATGGATTCTAGTTTCATCTAGTATAATACATGGATCGGTCTAGAAAGTAAAAGATGATATCACATTCATATAAGAAACCGAAGATGAGCTATCGGGAAGAGGAGGAGGAGGAAGAAAAAAGGTTCCCATGAGTGAGGAATCCCTCAACAATCCAACCCCGACATGCTGATAAGAATGTATAGTTTCTCCTACAAGAGGGAAACTTCCAGTAACATGAGAATCAGAGGTGAAAAAGGTGATTTGGTTAATGGCCACAATCTCGCCCTTATGAGGAAAGGCAATCATACAAAAATAAGTAGAAATGACTGCGACCATGGCATAAACCCATGTACAACCCAATAGAAGATTATAATCAAGAGTTCCATTAATAACTTCCAATTCTATGGATACAGTATTTCCCCCTAATTCTACTTGTACAAAATTCACAATACCACAAGGCTTATATGTTCTCCTGTCAAAAGCCTTCAATGTGGTAGGTGACTGACTCAGCTGAGGTGAACCAATCTCTTTCCAGCAAGACATAGACATAATGCAGGTCAAGGCTCCCTCATCCACAATAGAGCAATGAATGTTCTTACCATATACAACGACGTGAATGATAAAATCCAATTGGGTTGGAAGGAGAGGAGTATAGTTTTCATGACTGAAAACAACTAGGTTGGAATCCGATGGATCCACACATCCGATAGCTGAAAGTAAATCCTTTTCTTAGGCAGGGCAGTTTTGCAACACCTCGAGGGTCAACATAGATAATGGGGACTGAGCCAAGTCCTCAACTACATTAATAATTTTGAGCAACCCTGGAGCGAGGGTTGAAAATGGATTTATGAACAATGCCCTTTGGAGGCTTAATAGTCAACTCCGTAGGAATCTTGGGTGGAGGAGGATCAAATGGAGGTGATTCTAAACTCACAGGTTGATCAGTAGCTTGAAAATTTGATAGATTCACGTTACCATAGTCCTTGTCTCAAGTATCCACCATAGAATCATATTTATGCTTCGTGGAGGAGAGCATTGAAACTGTGATAAAGGAAGATGGGTCTTGAGCAACCATATGGGTCTCTTAGTTTGGAAACAAGTCAATTAAACTGCGGGAGAAGTGGAATATTTCAAGAATTGATTCACTTCAGCGTAGTGGGGCAGTCACGAGTAAAATGATCCTCATTTTACATTAAGCATGGGTAACAAGGCTTTCATTTCTCATTAGATGATTGATTTGTTTGTTTATTCTGTGGTGAATAATATTTCTTCTTTTTATGTTTTTTCTTTCTTCTTGCTTCCTGGTTTCTGTTGAGATTTTCCTTTTCCAAATGAAAAGACATTTATCACAGAAGAAGAAGCCGCAGGAGGATCAAAAGAAGAGTTTTAGGAAGAAACAGTGAGAGAATTACCAAATGATTTTCTCATTGTCTACAAACTCACAGAACCAATGATGCCATCAGCAGCATGAGATACTTTACCAGGAGTGGAAGGAACAACATTCGAAGTTCTCAAAGCATCTCGTATATTTTCATAGAGCATGTTAGATTGGGTATATATAATGTCCAAATATTAACATGATAAATTACTTGCTCTTTAGTCATGACTATGCATTTATCTACATCCTTTGTGATAGATGGCATGGATTTAATAAGCCATTCCTCTAGCAGTTGATCCAGAACATAGGTTTTAACCCACCGATGACGACGCCGCCACTCATGAATGTGATATGAAATGTGAGTGGCTTTAGTTTGTTTGAAGTTGGTCAGAAGTTTTGTTCCAGCTTTGTATCAAATGGGTAGCTAGAAATGCATAAGGAAGGTGATAGCCAAGGAACTAAAATTATGAAACGAAGCTCTAGGTAACTCGATGTACCATTTAGCTATGATACCTATAAGAGTATGTTGGAAAATATGTAATCATATGGAATCATCATTAAGGGAGTTCAAAGGACACCATAGATGATATGTCATGACATGGGTCAATGCATCTTATCCAAGATTCCCATTGATTTTTGGGATATCAGATGGAAATTTAGTGGGAATTATCGGCCACCAAGGCAAATGGGTGATGGGATCATTGGTAAGCCGAGTCAAATATGGCAATTCGAGAGTTGCCACAAAGGGTAATTGTTGGTTAAAATCTAGTGGAGGATAGCCTATATAATAAGGAATAGCCTGAGAAATAGGTACTTGTGATCCTACATAAGGAGGGTTCTGATAAAGAGGCACCTAGGCACCAGAATAAGGAGAATTTTGATAACCAACATACACGTAACCTTGTTGACCAATACCAAGATAACCTTACAAAGGTTGGAATGGTTAACTTTAGATATGTTGGCCTTGAAAAGGAACTTGAGGAATACCTTGATAAGTTCAGTATTGTTGCCCTGTAGGATTTTGCATCATCTTGACAAAAGGTGGGTTTGATTGGGATTGTGCCATACCATACACACTCTATCCTATCGGAATCTGAGGAGTACCTTGCCCAAGTGGTTGAGATTGTAAGGTACCTTGTAAAGGCTAGGTAAGTGGAACCTAAGGGGTACTAGATATAGATGGAATAGGTTGAGATGCAATGGCATCCTGTGAAGGTTGACTTACATGTATTTGAACTTGTTGAGGCACAAATGGATGGGTAGGAATTTGAGATGAAGCTGACATAGCTTGAGGATTCAACAATTGGTCCCAATATGAACCATGTTGGATGGGAAAAGTAGGTCTCCAAATAATGGAACCATTCCAGGGTAAGGAGGATTATAACCAACTTGAGGTATACCAATAATAGGTTTCCCCCTCCCATAATAGGAGGGTATGATGGAGGCAACTGTAATCCAGATGGAGGGGACCCAACATAAGGGGATTTAGGATGTTGAAGGTAACCTTGGAAATTAACATAAGGGCTATCATATTGTTCAATCATAGGTACAGGCGGAGGAGAAGGAGCAAGTTGTGTAGAATTCATAAGAGAAGTACCAGATGGAATTCCCAAAACAAATGACATGGGAGAGGTCCAAGTACTGGAGGTTGCACCAAAGAAGGTACCAAATAAAGACTGATAGCCAAGTGGGATAGAAGATCCACCATCTAGATGTGCCTATGGTGACATCTCAAACATGTATGAGGAAGCAACATTTGATGTCTCAACCATAGTGGTGAACATGGCTTGGGAGATCGAATCAGATCCAGTCATGGTTAACAATCCCAATGAATATTTCCGCGATAAATTCATTGGTAAGTCCAAATAATCAGGCAAAGGAGTGTGTGTTAGAGTCTGAAGAGGAGGAAGAGGATTAGTCTGATAAAAATGAATTCCACTCTAATGAATAGGAGTAGAGGGGCAAGTTTCTTCTTGCGGGATCTCTTCAATACTCACAAGTTCATATGGAAGAGGTTCACCATCGGGCCCAAAATATAAAGGTGTAGGTTTTGTCTGAGACAAAAAAAGAGAAGGAGAAGGACCTAAAGTAATAGGTGAAGATTGTTGAGGTTCCTTGGGTTCAACAACCTCAAGAAGTAAAGTATTTGACTCGAGAAAGTCAGGCTCAATAACCTAATGCAATAAGATTTAAGGGGCTTTGATTTCAATTGTTTCAGATTCACGACAAAGAGTAGAGCTGATCTCGGGCTCAGTACTCAAAGGAAAAGATGATTTTGGTTAATAAAATTTTTGGGGGAGGACCAGAAGTAGTTCCTAAATTTCCTGATTCGGTAGTTTGCATTTTCTTATGCTTTTGACAATGGTTAGGAGTAGCCTCTAGTGGAAGTGGAGGCTTATTTTGCATTTTATGCAAATGACAGAGAGGGGGATTTTTTTCTTCCATGTTGGATAATAAATTTGAGAAATTAACACAAAAATAAATCAAAAATAGGGTAATATAGGCATAAAGGATTACCAAGCAACCGTGAACTGCAATATACACCTTGGCGAACCAAGGACTTAATGTATGGCAACCAATATCCCCAAATGTTGTGTTTGGTGTATCACGATATATAAGGTGGCTGACTCAGTTACTTATGGAAAGGATAGAAACCTATATGGGACTCCAAAAATATACTCGATCATACGTGGGAATACAATCTATAATAGTACCCAATAATACCCAAATGTAATGTGGAAAATGATCTTATACACTCACATATGTGGAATGAGATTTCACCCCCTGGGATACAATGCTTGAAAACAACAAAAACTCCTACATTTAGTGATATTGCAACACATCTCTAGCCTATACCTTTAAATGTTTGTGTTAATGTTACAAATGCTCCTTAGGTTGATTCAATAATTTTTACTATTTATCTTCAATTAAGTTTCAGTTTTAGGGCTCATCGCGAATGTCACCTGAGTATCCTAAAATGCAAACTAGCATGAGGAAATGTAATCTTTCTCATTCAATGAAAATCTATTTAAGCAAGGGAAGAGACAAAGAGTATGCAACAAACAATATGCAAAAATGCAATTACCTTTTCAATGCACCTGTTCCAATTTCAATGCACACTTAGAACTATAAATTCAAATGCAACTATTTTTCTTTTGAAGTCACTTAATTTTCAAAAATGAAAAAAACTAAGATGCAAATTCTAATCACTTATTCAAATAAACCTTTTAGAATGAGGACTAGAAAAATAATTCATCCAAACAATGAACGATAAAATGAAATCAGTTTGCAAACAACCTAATGATAAGAACAAAGGAAAATCTTCAAACAAATCCTTACCAAAGGTATCAAGACAAAATAAAACCAAATGGAGGCTTCAAAGGGACCAAAGACACTCAGAGACTCGAGGAAGAGCAGTTGTAAGCAAGGTTGGATCAGAGAGAAAATCAAACAAAAGACGAACTTGTGCATGAATAGGGGACAATGAGGGTGCAAAGAAGGCACCAATTTTGTGCAACATAGGCACAGATAAGGTTGGATCGAGGTGAAACACTCTTTCAAAAGAATAGAAGGTGCATTGGTCTAGGGATGTAAAGTTTCGGCACAATGATTGCAATGAAGAGTCAATGAAAGGTATTCATATGCCTATTCTTGACTAGATAAGACAGTAAAGGTACAGAAAAGGGGTAATACAAACAAAATTTACAAAGAAACCACCAGGGGAATGCACTATTCCCTAGTATGGTCGTCAATTTGTTATGTGAAATATACGATTACGGATAGAAGTATCTTCCCTAGCCCTAGTGGACTGACCTAGAACAACAGAAAGACAAAGGTAGTGTTGATCCTACAAAAGAGCTCATCCAAGTTGACTTGTCCTTTCATTGCCACAAAGTGCACCTCTAATCACCCTAATGCATGGGAAGATATCTCTCACATTATTGACATAAGGGTTGAATAACTCTCCAAAATACAACCCCTAACTTGTGGATGCCCACAAATATATAGAAAAGGAGGGTAAGTTGGGAGTTATTATATGTTTACCTATCTTGGGTTTTAGATCCACTCTTGATGGGAGGATAGGATCAAAGGATAAGGGATGAAAAATCCAAGGTAGGATAGGATAGGATTCAAGACTTTTATCTGAAGTAAATGGTTACATTAGATCCTGGAAGCTTCTGGAAGAAGAGGCTTCAGGATTCTCTCCCTTTTCCCGAATTTCTAGAACCAACACAGGTGCATAGTGGAACAACCTTTAGGTGATCAGCACAATGCACAGTGGAGAAACCTAGTTGTCAATGATGTCCAATAGGAGGCCAAGGAGTGTCGGTCCTTAAAATGACTAAAACAAGGTGTTTTAAGGCAGAAACTCATGGATAATAATGACTCATGCTTAGGATTTGTACTATGATGATGAGAAACTAGTCAAAGGATGTTGATTGATCCAGTTGAAGGCTTATTAACCAAATGTGATAAAATGACCTATAACAAATTTCCCCCTAAAGCGCAAATTTGGAAATGAAAGCTTATTACTAAAGTGCTTTACCTTGTGACAAGTTAGGATCAAGAACAACTGGCGAGATCATCATTTGTTACAATACATTTATAACATGACATCTTTGTTGAGGGAGGCATACCCATGCTTAGAATATAAGCTAGCATTACATGTACAATGATCAAAAGACATGCCCATTGATGATTGATGATGGAACCATGAATACATGAATGCCTTTATGATCATAGCCATCATACATTGTGATCTTGTATTACTCCTGAAATCGCAACCTAGATGGATGAAACTAGATCCAGGGTCTTCTATCTCGTTCACACAACCAACCAATGTATGACTCTAACCATGCGAATCAATGAGTTGGAGTCAAACATGGTAGACACCATTTGATTACCAGTCAATGATGTAATCTGTTAACAGGTGCGAGAGAAACCACCAATGATGTTAATGGCTCTCAAGGTGGTCTAGTACAATCCATATAGTGTGAATACATGAGTTGATGTTAAACACCACACCTAATGTTTCATTCGAAGGCCAATGATGTAAACCTGTCACCAAGACCGAGGAAACTTGACATTGATGTATGCAAGAACCAAGGTACCAAGGGGTGTTTCTAAGTCAACTTCTTGGATAATGAGCTAATATCAATAGGAAGCAACCCATCGCAGGAGGGCCTTCATGTATCCCCCATCAATGACATGAAATGGGTACGATTATTTGAGACAAAATGATCAGAATGATGTTGATACGAAACTGAATTAAGAAAGGAAGATATGGAATGAAGGATTAAGATTATTGTAGCATATATTAGTTGAATGAGTTCTATTGAACACAACAGTGACACTAAATGGAGTTGGAAACATTGACCAAAAACCAAAAGCGGAGGCTTTGAAATAGTATGATAAACCAAAAGACGAACGTATTTCATAACCCAATAACCACGTAGATGAAGTGGAAGAGTGTCGTGTTCAAGAGCGACTCACTGCCATTAGCAAAATGGAGTACCTTGTTTTCCCAATTTCTTCAACCATACTGGTCAGTGTCTCTTTTATATTTTAAAAAGCTTGAGGATCATAACATATGTTTGATATGTATGTTCATCCTTCAGATGAATCCCTCTGAGAATATTTAACAAACCTAAAGAAGGAGTGGTTTGGTCCTGTCATGAATGATGATTCCATCACTGCTTGTTGTTTTAACAAGTTGAGTGAAGGTATAACTTGACATCACTTTCATGTTTAGAGATTTTGAAAAAGAGTCAAAAACAAAAAAATATACATGTTCCTTTTCGTAGATAGTCCCTTAGGTCTGAAAAGGTAGAAAATAATGCCCTAGAGAAACTCTTAGCCATGCTTGACTAAGGTATTCCTTCTTCGTAGTTATTCTATCTTAGTCTGGAAAAGGGTTTAACTTATATTGAGAAGACATCATTTCATTTACTTTTACGAGTTCGAAAATCCAAATGCTCGACAATATTTTCATATTTTGGGAGTCTAAAAATAGCTAAAAGAGGACTCCAAGGGATTCATATTTCATAAGTTTATGGAGTTTGAAAAAGTGATAAAGTATACTCCCTTGTCAAAATGACTATTCAAAACATGGAAAAATCCATCAAACCATTGGCAACCTGCTCAGAACTTCACAAAAGGATTAACAATACATGTTTCATGGTAAAAATAGGTTGTTACTAAGTCAAAACATTAAATATGAATAAAATAATGGAATAAACAACCATAAATATCCAAAATGACTATTTATATTTACCATTTCACATTTACCTTCAATAGTGAGAATTCTGAGTAGTTGTTTCCCTTGATATTCTACAGCTAATTGCACTCAATCCGATGGATCGTTTCAAGTGCCATCACTTCCAGGTAGGATCTAAGACCTTTCTCTTTCAACTCATGGTTCCATTTATGATTTCATGCATTTTTTTATGTATTTTTTAGGGTCCTGGGGTTCTAAAATTCGCCCTAGGACAAACTCAAGTCCAGGGATTTCAAAATTGTGTTGCGCCTAAGTGAGTATACACTACAGGTAGGGGTGAAACGCTCTGTATCCTTCCTTGAGGATGCATTGGGTGCAAAACACAAATTTGTTTTCCTATTTCCCTCAAATTTTATAAGTTTTGTTGCATGAAAAGAATTCTAATGAATCTCCCTTTGATGTTTCAGGTCTTCATTAACATAAAATGGATTTCATTTGGAGAGAAAGAGAAAATGAAGAACAAGATTTAAATGTAGCTAATGATCCTACTACCATCCAGGCACTAAAGGATTGTGGATTTTTAAACTTCTTTTGGATTCCTAGTATGAGGAAATAAATGGAGCTACTAGAATATATTGTTCATGCATGGGATGTGCAAGCACAAGCATTCCAATTTGGAGAACATCTTCTCGAGATCACATTAGATCACATATATTTTCTGACTAGTTTATTCACAAGAGGTGCACCCATGTCTCTCTTAGGTGGGAGAAGGGGTGGAGAAATAGCGAAAGACTATATCATTACTTACTACATACCTCGAACCAAACCAGCTAGATATGGAAATATTAGTATAAAAGATGTAACCATTTTTCCCTTAAGAATAATCTTGTTCATTATTTCTAGATTGGAGGGTAGCTCGACACTTCATGTGGCCAGTAGATCATACATACAGTACGCTATGGAGTGATTAGAGTCAAATATCTTCAACTGGAGTAAGGGGTATTAGTTAACATGAAAGAACATCTTACCAAAGAAAGAGAAGGAAAGTTGAAAATCTCTGGATACAAGTCCATCTTAGTCTCTATTTCCCTAGAACGGATCCCACTACTTCAGCCTTAGCAGATTACACTTGAGCCCGTTGATCTAAGGGTACCACATATGAGGAGGTGAGGTGGATCGATCATATGTCTCGACATGTAGGTCCTTTGGAAATCATCTTTTCACCAGCCTTCTTTGGTTCGATGCATAGACAGTTCATTATGGTCAATGATTATTCGTACACTGGGACAGATTTTCGCAATGAACCTGAGCTCGTGCTTCCTGAGGTTGAGCGATGGGATGTTATATGTAATATATTTTGGCAATTTGAATTTTTAAATATTTACAATTTTTGTGTTTTTTTATGTTTCTCAGACTTAAACTATTGACTTGTCATGTAGATATTGCGCCAGTTTGTAACACCCTCCTCCCACATCCACCCAAGTAACCCTTCCAACTGGGGTAAACATGAGACAAGAGGCTACTATGATCAAATTCGACCTCCTAGGTGACCTTAAGGAAGTGGAATCGACGGAATGTCGCATATAGTCATCCAATACCATCAGCAGAACCCTCAGGAGACAAGTCAACCACTCAGACAGCTTGTCCTTGGGTCCCACTGATATTCTGGACAACTTAAGGCTTAGTCACTCTCATTTTATGGGCAAGGGAGTGACTAGAGACCCAAATTCGCTCTCATAGTCCTGCATGACAGTGACTATGGACGAAACTTGCCAGTTATGTGCTAGCGAATCTGGGATTTTAGCCACGTTTTCAAGCCCAGAGACTAGGCCACAGCCCAGAATGGAATAAACTCTCAAAATTAAGTAAATTACCAAGAAACATTGATTCAAAAGTAAATAGTTGATCAAGGCTTTAACTATACCCTTACTAGCCATGACATGAATTTCATCAAACATATCATCAACATGTAACCTATAGGTGTAAACAACAGAGTTAAGTGTAGGGATCTCTTAATTATCTGAGAATCACCATGAACCATTGTTTCCTCATGTCATTTGTTGCCTTATCATTTATTAGGTCATAGATACAACATCCATTCAAATAAAATTAAAAGCATGCTGAGAGCCAAACATAGTCGCTGCCATAAAATGAACATATAACTAGCATAATAGGAACAGAATTACAGTAAACATATCAGCCATCAAAATCCATATATACACTAGTACATTTACACATGAAAATCAATGGATGAATTTCTCATTAATCAATGCAATGAACCGACCAGAGATGGGACTACCACGTTCCACCCAATCATAGATTTATTTAGTAAATTATCTCTTCAAACAATCACCCCCATGCCATATTCCAAGCATGAATGTGGGACTCATAGAACACATCAAAAACACCAATCAATGTGGGTGCCATCAAAGTTCTTCACCTACAGTGTGAATACTTTGAGTGCCTCTTAGTCTCTCAAGCTTTACCGTGCATCCGCAGTCTAATCCAGGGATCACTAAGCTCTACACCAAGACATTCTCTCCAGGATTTACTATGCATTTCATCCCATAATCATTATTCCCAACGGAGAGAAAATCCACCTCTTGGCTTTACCGTATATCGCACCATTCACCGACAAGGATTCCTAGGCATACAATCTAGCTTTACCGCAACCCATAGTCTAGTTCAGGGGTTACTAGGCCAATGGATTCGTGCATCCTCAGTCCATGTGTTATTCAATTCGTAGATCCACCCCACTTAGCTTCAAATCCAATCCAGCCATCCCACATAAACCGCATGACAGAAACCATCTCATCAAATTTATCAGGAAGTGGCAAGGCTAGGCTGAAAATATTGTCAAACTTGGTAAAACCCATCCCATGGTAGAAAAGAAACACATGCAATCCCATGCATGCCAAATCTAGCAAGGAAAATACACATGCTGTCGATACCTATAATGAATCTTTTTGTAGCTTCTTTATCCTACCTTTCCCTGCTTGATATTTGCTTCCTCTTTCCTTCTTTGCCTTTCTTGATCCAATGCCAAAGTGCTCCAAGAAAACTCTAAGTGTCCAAGAGTATGAGAGAGAGAGAGAGAATAATGAAAGAACTCCAAAGCTAGACTGACAAAAAGTTACCAACTGATCCTCAAAAGCCTTTTATGAATGCAGCCTCTATTTTCTTCATTTTCCATTATTTTCCTTCATTTTCCTCCTCACATACAGCCTATGACCTTTCACCTCCTTTTTCTCCTAATTTCCTTTATTTTCATAAATAACTGTGCCAAAATGCCATTTTTCCTTTCTAAAGAATTAGCCATTGTCTTTGCCAATTTCCTTAGCCATAAACAACCAAATGAACACCCCCTAAGATGTCTTTCCCAAACTCCAGCTTGGAATAAGTGTCTCATTCATCCGTGGTTATTGTTTTTAACTTTTATTACATGGAATTTTCACCAAGGTTGTTATAGAACCCTCCCCCTTGGGGGACACCGTCCTCGGTGTTCAATCACACATATACCTTAGCAACTTGTTGAAACAAGACATGTTGCTTATGGATCTTTATAACACATCTTGATGCAGCATTTACAATGAAAGATAAGCTCAAGAGAAGAACATCATGACAACATGACAACATACAGCATAGTGGAGCTTTATAACACAGCTCATTATGGTATTTACAATGATCATCTTGTTGAGTGCCAATCCATATGACATCATAACATCATGATAACATAACCACATGATAGCATAATAACATAACCATAATAACATGACACCCATACCGCATAGTGGAGCTTTATAACACAGCTCGTTATGGTATTTACATCCATACACGGGTGTACATATAGAAACATCATCAAAACTATATATACCAAAACATATGCCAAATCATATACCAAAAATATATCAAACATATACTAACATCATATAGCATATATCAAAACATCATAACACATTTATCAAAAAGTCATATAGCATATACCAACCATCATAAAGCATATATCGATCACCATAAAGCATATACTAAACCAATGTAAAGAAAATACTAAACCTCCATGAAGCATATACCAAGACATCATAAGAAAATACTAGACACCATAAAGAAACTACCAAACCACCATAAGCAATCACCAAACCACCATATCAAGGTTGGTTTGCCTCAACTGGAAAACAAGGAAGGATAAATGGCCTGCATCTGATCTTCAATCTCCCATGTAGCTTCATCGGGTCCAAAGTGCTTCTATTGCACTTTAAATTGCTTGATTACGTGGTTTTGGAGCATGAGCACCTTTCTCTGCAGTATACACTAAGGCTTTGACTAGAATTATCCATCTGGTTCCACCTGCAATATAGACTAGTCAATCACATGATCAGAATCTTTAACATACTTCTTGTTATCACTGAAATTTTGTTGCCAAAATTGCTCAGACTAGCTTAAGGATAAAGTGTTTCCGCAGCGCATATATCCTTTTAGCAGTTTCGCAGCGCAACATGTTTAGGCGATTTCGTAGCGCATAATTCATAATTTTGCACTGGCTGCGCTACGAAATTGGGGATTCGCTGATCTGAGACATCTTCGCTGGCGGGCTCGATCTTAGCTTCTTCTTCTTGATGTTTTTGTTGATTTTGTGATGGTTGCTTCAGCTCTTGCCCCTGTTGTAAAGATATACTCTCTTCTTCATGATATACTATCTCCCGAGGCACAGTTAACATTGTGCAGCTATTTCCAGGCTGCTGCTAGGAAGAGATCAAAAAGACACATGGCAGAGATAGGTGAGTTTGTGACAAATAGCAATGAAGGTGTTTTAATGGATGCATTAACTGTTTTCAACAACGTATTTGAAAATGAAGGCATTGTGCATGAGTATTGGTAATGAACTGCGCAATGATATTGAGATCCACAATCAACATATACTCCCAAGCTCTCTAGATCTTCCAAATATTTGTGCTTCCATATACAGTGTGGGTTTTTGCAATTGACTACAGACACACAATTTCTCGGCTGTCAGCGGAGGATATGTTACCTTGGGGGCGTTGTTGAGTATATTTTACCATCAGTTTCTGTCTTGTTTGGAAAAGCTCAGAGACTAGAAAAATTTTCTATGCAACTACCAGAGATAATAATCACCACTGTGGATGGGAAGAGATGAGTTATCAGTCCAGTTTAGGTAATTTCTATTATAAGCCCCTCATCCACGGCATGTAGCAAAATTATTTAATGGGTGTGAAGATTCGTGTAACCAGAGGCAAAACTTAAATTAGTGCTTTAATGGAATCCATCGAAGGACAGGGGACATCAAACAGGCTCGTATTGATGGCCATAGAATCATTCTAATTCATGCTCAGCGCCCTCCAAATCCCTTTCTCGCAGCTCGAAGACCTGGTTTCATGGTGCCAGCAGATGTATTGAATAAATTCAAAAACGATGTCAAGAAGTCTAGAAAGAAGATTTTGGCGGAAGCCACAGAAGTATGCAAAGTCAAAGATTTAACTGTGGAGACGGAGGCCAACACTGGAGATACCAGGGAAGTCATATGCAATGCGGCATTTCTTGTTGCATGCCCACCATCAGGCCTTTCTCCGCTTGTGACAGATCTTGTTATTGCAACAGCGGATTTTTAGAGAGATCTAGATAACTGGAACATCTGTCCGATAAAAGGAGGGGTTAATGAAAGAAGTTGTTTCACTTATACATAATCCTGTGGATTCAGGGCAAACGGCTTGCTTGATTCCTGTAAGCTCGATAAGGTCCGTTGGACAGGTGTCACAACACAGCATTTAACAACACCATTTGTCGAGAAGGTGTATGAACACATTAAAGAGACTTTAATGCGAATATGCAATCATTGTTTGCCGCTGGCCCGAGTATAAGACTGCAATATCTGAAGATAAAGAAGGATGGCGCAATTCCTACGAAAGATACTGTCAATTCAGGGTTTCTTGATCTGAACACTCCAAACAATCTTTGTTTGGCACTAATTTTTCAAATGATCTTCATGACCAAATGTCGATGACAGAGAGCAAAAGTTGCTGCCGCAGAGACAAGGAGGCAAATGGCAGAGCTCGAAATAGACAAATTTCCTCAGTTAAGGTGGACTGTATTAGTTTGATGTTTTCTTCTACAAACGTTGTAACCGTGCTGGTTACATGCTCTAGCTATTGGCTTAGAGAATGAGGATTGTCATATAATTTCTGGTGCTCACTTAAAAGCCACGGTTCCAGAAAATAGCATTAGCAGAAGATGTAAACGCTGTTCCGCTTCATCCTTCTTCGACACCCACTTGTCTCCTTTCTATAGAATAGAACAGCTTAGCTTGGCCATTATTTCTTTTTCAGAAGACAATCCAGCTCCAAGTATGGTGGTAGAGAAGGTTTGATAGATACTGCTGTGAAGACCTTACGAATGAGGTTTTGGTTGATGGTTGGTTTCACACAGGTGACATTGGGAAGCTCGAGATCCATCAGGTGTTTTGTCACCTTACCAATTTAACCGAAGAGTCCCAGGCCTTGATGATATCTCATTAAAGATAACTCATTGTGGAGTTTGTTACGCCGATGTTGTATGGACCCGGAATGAACATGGTGATTCAAAGTATCCATTGGTGCCAGGGCATGAAATTGTTGGAATTGTGAAAGAAGTTGGCATTAATGTAGTCCATTTTAAGGTTGGCGATCATGTTGGAGTGGGTACATATGTCAACTCCTGTAAGTGGTGTGAATATTGTAATGAAAGGATGGAAGTCAATTGTGCAAAAGGGTCTATTTTCACCTTTAATGGTATCGATGTAGATGGCACAGTGGCGAAAGGAGGATATTCTAGTCACATTGTTGTTCACGAAAGGTACTGCTTTAAGATACCAGACAATCTACCACTGGCTTCAGCTGCACCTTTGCTCTGTGCAGGAATTACTATTTGCAGCCCTATGATTCGTCATCACATGAATCATGCAGGCAAGTCTCTTGGAGTAATTGCTAGGAGGTATTGGTCATATAGCAGTAAAATTTGGAAAGGCTTTTGGATTGAATGTAACGATTTTGAGCACATCTGCATCAAAGAAGGATGAAGCATTGAGCATTCTTGGAGTAGATAAATTTTTATTGTCATCTAATAAACAGCAGATAGAGGCTATTAATTTGGAGCGCCTAAGAATAGACATTGAAGATTTGAAATTGGAAGCTGTGGAATCTTTGAAGGACTTTTACTATGCTGCAGTAGGGTAACATCCAATATTCCACCATCAGACTCAGAGATCAGTATGCTCGAAGGTAGCAGTTGCAAATTATGGTATCATGGTTTATATTTCGCAATCCATCAAAAAGGGTATCTTACAAAATGTTTTATAAATAGCTATTTGTGTGTAGATATGTCTCATGAATTTAGGGCCTTGATATCCGCAGAAGACCAATCTCTTGCATTATTGCAACAAGGTGAAATTGTTTGGAGCAAATTCAAGACACAACACTCATTCCAATACTGAAGTTATCTCAGCTCTCAGGTTCCTCAAAAATAGTTCAGATAACTGATTATGCCCCTAGTGGTATTGAGCTGACAAGATCTTGATGCTGATTGCTTTCATTTCCAGATCATATATATCTCTTATCAAATAAGAGAAGTAGATGAGGATCAGGGACCATTAAAAATACAGCAGAATTTATTATGCATATTACAAGACTGTGTTTTTGAAATTACACAACAGTTTCGTAGCGCGCTACGAAACTGCTGTAGGTGGTGATTTGAAACGCAGAGCTGCATACGAAAAGTTTTGGTTGGCACACCTGTCTACCAAGGAAGCCTCCAGCATATCAGGAGCATGGTGTTACCCTATTCTCTTGGGTTATTAAAGAATTAAAGTATCCACTGCTGTATACTCGGTGATGGGGGACCAGAACCGAAAATTTAGGGATATTTTCAGCCAATACAGAACAGATCAAAGCCTTCGGTATTCAAAGCCAGCATGGGACATTAATTGCCCATCTTATGCCATCTCATGCCATCTCAGCTGAACGAAGAGAAAGCCAGGTGTCAAAGCTGCAAGGAGGAATCTTCAACGAAGGAGATAGAATTAGAGTTATAATTAAATTAGAACTTTTTAGAACTTCAGTTAGTGCTGATGGTATTTAATAGGTTAGTTCAATAGCGGATAGGGGTAATTAATGGCAATCATCGAGCTCCCCTCATGCTGGAGGTGGAAGCTCTAAGCAGTTAGAAGTATGTGTCTATATAGAGGAGAATGATCTATGTAATAGAGGTTGGATGTTTTTGAAAAAACAGAGTTTATATTGGCTTATGTAAAGACTTGTTACAGTAATATAAAAGACTACTTTTTTCTTCTCAGGATTCATACTTTGTTCAGATTCTCAAGATGTATGTGGCTTTGTCTTACCCTTTATGTTTTACAGCTTTATAGATACACAATCACTATGAATTCACCTAGCTGCTCAGACTTCCTGTGTGTATTTATGAGTTGAGGTTCATTTGAGAAATGTTTTGAGTGTTTAAACATTACATGCCCTGACTTCCATGAATGAGTAGTTTTATGGTTTACTGAAATGGTGTTTGACTCCATGAGCCCAATGGAAGAAATCTTATGTTGTCTGTCCAACCAGCATGTTTATTAAGTTTTCATTTCAAGAGTTAGCCCTCCTAGTGTTAATCATAATCAATAGTTTGTTTGAGAGAGCCCTCTCTGACTAAGGAGGCTAAGCCTTAGTCTAAAGCCTGGTTTGAAATAGTTACATAAGATCTTGCTAAGTGGCAGCCCTTAGTACCTGATTTTGTGATAACATTTTGGTGCGTCTGCCGGGAGCCTGAAGATTATTCTTTCCCGAAATTATGAAGCTGAACTTCTGAAGGTAGCAGGAGCTCAGAAGGTTTTTGAGGCTGCAAAACTACCTTGGCGACTCCACACATCAAATAACAAATTAGAAGGTGACTCCACTGCTAGAAGGTCAGTAGCTTGATGAAGTTTCAAGATGGATTCTACTGCAAGAATGAATGCCAGGTATGCTCCTATGGATCGGTCTCATATCCCTGGTTTTCCAAATCCTATGCCAAAGGTTGATTGGTTAGATGATCTTCCAATATTCAAAGATGAAAAGAAGGATGATGTTGCTCTCCATTTGGTTGAATTCCATATGCATGTACGTAGTCTTAAGGTTCATTTCCCTGAAGATTGTCTCATGAAGATGTTTATGACCACTTTAGAAGGAAAAGCATGGTCTTGGTATAAAAATCTGGAAAATGGTTCAATATATTCTCTTGCTGATTTCCATGATGTGTTCTGTGAAATGTATAAAGAATGTTATCCTTCTTTGTTGCTGCTCAAAGATTGTTGTAGGCATTATTTAAATCTTATTCAGTACTTGGAGGATTGTTATGGTGATGATGAATTTATGGATGAAGAAATTTTAGAGGCTCTCCATAACAATGCATTTCAGCACCAAGGAGAAAGTATATCATCCTATGAAACGCAACATGAGGAGCAGCAGGGGTTCACTTGTGAAAACCGTGTTTCATCCCTTGATATGAATGAAGAGATGCAGCAGTATTCTGAAGATGAAATTGATTGCAAACAGCAAGAAGAAGTACTGGAAGATAGCTTTTACGACCCTCAGGCAGAGGATAAGCTTGTTCAATTTTGTAATTCCTTGCAGCAGCTTTCTTCAAATAATAATCATAATAGTGAGGAAAATTACATTGTTTGTGAGCATCCTTCAGCTAGGCAGTTGGATAGCAAATCAAATAAATTTGGTGTGGCTGAAGATAAGTTGTCTAAAGATACAGAAAGTTTTGAGAATCAGCAAACTAACCATGTGTTTTTTGACCCTATAGCTGAATACATGGAAAAGATTTACTGTTCAGGCGGCTTCCAGTTATATTTTCATGTTGAAGAACAGTTACACCTCATGCTGCCTCAGTTACTTCAGTATCTGGTTTATTTTTGTTTCAAGCACAGCCAAAGGACTCAAATGTCAGATAAAACAGAGGATTGGCTACATTGGAAATTTCATATTGATTGAGCAGAAAGAAGTTGAAATTGTTAGGGTAGGTAGGTAGGTAAATGCAAATAAGCTCAAGGTTGACTGAGCATTTTGTTTTTAGTAGATGTAGTTTTCTTTCTCCTACAGTGATCATCCAGCTAAAGCCCGAGGTGAAGGCCCAAGAAGCTGAAAGAGGATGTTTGTCAAATAAATTTTATAAGGCACTGGAACTGCGAGTTCTTAGTGTACCACAAGGGCACACTATCCCAAGTGGAGCCACTGTTATCACTGAAATTTTGTTGCCAAAATTGCTCAGACTAGCTTAAGGATAAAGTGTTTCCGCAGCGCATATATCCTTTTAGCAGTTTCGCAGCGCAACATGTTTAGGCGATTTCGTAGCGCATAATTCATAATTTTGCACTGGCTGCGCTACGAAATTGGGGATTCGCTGATCTGAGACATCTTCGCTGGCGGGATCGATCTTAGCTTCTTCTTCTTGATGTTTTTGTTGATTTTGTGATGGTTGCTTCAGCTCTTGCCCTTGTTGTAAAGATATACTCTCTTCTTCATGATATACTATCTCCCGAGGCACAGTTAACATTGTGCAGCTTTTTCCAGGCTGCTGCTAGGAAGAGATCAAAAAGACACATGGCAGAGATAGGTGAGTTTGTGACAAATAGAAATGAAGGTGTTTTAATGGATGCATTAACTGTTTTCAACAGCGTATTTGAAAATGAAGGCATTGTGCATGAGTATTGGTAATGAACTGCGCAATGATATTGAGATCCACAATCAACATATACTCCCAAGCTCTCTAGATCTTCCAAATATTTGTGCTTCCATATACAGTGTGGGTTTTTGCAATTGACTACAGACACACAATTTCTCGGCTGTCAGCGGAGAATATGTTACCTTGGGGGCGTTGTTGAGTATATTTTACCATCAGTTTCTGTCTTGTTTGGAAAAGCTCAGAGACTAGAAGAATTTTCTATGCAACTACCAGAGATAATAATCACCACTGTGGACGGGAAGAGATGAGTTATCAGTCCAGTTTAGGTAATTTCTATTATAAGCCCCTCATCCACGGCATGTAGCAAAATTATTTAATGGGTGTGAAGATTCGTGTAACCAGAGGCAAAACTTAAATTAGTGCTTTAATGGAATCCATCGAAGGACAGGGG
Organism: Pinus tabuliformis; assembly: GCA_031772625.1. NCBI lineage: Eukaryota > Viridiplantae > Streptophyta > Pinopsida > Pinales > Pinaceae > Pinus > Pinus tabuliformis. The sequence continues at coordinate 306,435,156 of CM062819.1, forward strand.
ACATCAAACAGGCTTGTATTGATGGCCATAGAATCATTCTAATTCATGCTCAGCGCCCTCCAAATCCCTTTCTCGCAGCTCGAAGACCTGGTTTCATGGTGCCAGCAGATGTATTGAATAAATTCAAAAACGATGTCAAGAAGTCTAGAAAGAAGATTTTGGCGGAAGCCACAGAAGTATGCAAAGTCAAAGATTTAACTGTGGAGATGGAGGCCAACACTGGAGATACCAGGGAAGTCATATGCAATGCGACATTTCTTGTTGCATGCCCACCATCAGGCCTTTCTCCGCTTGTGACAGATCTTGTTATTGCAACAACGGATTTTTAGAGAGATCTAGATAACTGGAACATCTGTCCGGTAAAAGGAGGGGTTAATGAAAGAAGTTGTTTCACTTATACATAATCCTGTGGATTCAGGGCAAACGGCTTGCTTGATTCCTGTAAGCTCGATAAGGTCCGTTGGACAGGTGTCACAACACAGCATTTAATAACACCATTTGCCGAGAAGGTGTATGAACACATTAAAGAGACTTTAATGCGAATATGCAATCATTGTTTGCCGCTGGCCCGAGTATAAGACTGCAATATCTGAAGATAAAGAAGGATGGTGCAATTCCTACGAAAGATACTGTCAATTCAGGGTTTCTTGATCTGAACACTCCAAACAATCTTTGTTTGGCACTAATTCTTCAAATGATTTTTATGACCAAATGTCGATGACAGAGAGCAAAAGTTGCTGCCGCAGAGACAAGGAGGCAAATGGCAGAGCTCGAAATAGACAAATTTCCTCAGTTAAGGTGGACTGTATTAGTTTGATGTTTTCTTCTACAAACGTTGTAACCGTGCTGGTTACATGCTCTAGCTATTGGCTTAGAGAATGAGGATTGTCATATAATTTCTGGTGCTCACTTAAAAGCCACGGTTCCAGAAAATAGCATTAGCAGAAGATGTAAACGTTGTTCCGCTTCATCCTTCTTCGACACCCACTTGTCTCCTTTCTATAGAATAGAACAGCTTAGCTTGGCCATTATTTCTTTTTCAGAAGACAATCTAGCTCCAAGTATGGTGGTAGAGAAGGTTTGATAGATACTGCTGTGAAGACCTTACAAATGAGGTTTTGGTTGATGGTTGGTTTCACACAGGTGACATTGGGAAGCTCGAGATCCATCAGGTGTTTTGTCACCTTACCAATTTAACCGAAGAGTCTCAGGCCTTGATGATATCTCATTAAAGATAACTCATTGTGGAGTTTGTTACGCCGATGTTGTATGGACCCGGAATGAACATGGTGATTCAAAGTATCCATTGGTGCCAGGGCATGAAATTGTTGGAATTGTGAAAGAAGTTGGCATCAATGTAGTCCATTTTAAGGTTGGCGATCATGTTGGAGTGGGTACATATGTCAACTCCTGTAAGCGGTGTGAATATTGTAATGAAAGAATGGAAGTCAATTGTGCAAAAGGGTCTATTTTCACCTTTAATGGTATCGATGTAGATGGCACAGTGACGAAAGGAGGATATTCTAGTCACATTGTTGTTCACCAAAGGTACTGCTTTAAGATACCAGACAATCTACCACTGGCTTCAGCTGCACCTTTGCTCTGTGCAGGAATTACTGTTTGCAGCCCTATGATTCGTCATCACATGAATCATGCAGGCAAGTCTCTTGGAGTAATTGCTAGGAGGTATTGGTCATATAGCAGTAAAATTTGGAAAGGCTTTTGGATTGAATGTAACAATTTTGAGCACATCTGCATCAAAGAAGGATGAAGCATTGAGCATTCTTGGAGTAGATAAATTTTTATTGTCATCTGATAAACAGCAGACAGAGGCCATTAATTTGGAGCGCCTAAGAATAGACATTGAAGATTTGAAATTGGAAGCTGTGGAATCTTTGAAGGACTTTTACTATGCTGCAGTAGGGTAACATCCAATATTCCACCATCAGACTCAGAGATCAGTATGCTCGAAGGTAGCAGTTGCAAATTATGGTATCATGGCTTATATTTCGCAATCCATCAAAAAGGGTATCTTACAAAAGGTTTTATAAATAGCTATTTGTGTGTAGATATGTCTCATGAATTTAGGGCCTTGATAACCGCAGAAGACCAATCTCTTGCATTATTGCAACAAGGTGAAATTGTTTGGAGCAAATTCAAGACACAACACTCATTCCAATACTGAAGTTATCTCAGCTCTCAGGTTCCTCAAAAATAGTTCAGATAACTGATTATGCCCCTAGTGGTATTGAGCTGACAAGATCTTGATGCTGATTGCTTTCATTTCCAGATCATATATATCTCTTATCAAATAAGAGAAGTAGATGAGGACCAGGGACCATTAAAAATACAGTAGAATTTATTATGCATATTACAAGACTGTGTTTTTGAAATTACACAGCAGTTTCGTAGCGCGCTACGAAACTGCTGTAGGTGGTGATTTTAAACGCAGAGCTGCATACGAAAAGTTTTGGTTGGCACACCTGTCTACCAAGGAAGCCTCCAGCATATCAGGAGCATGGTGTTACCCTATTCTCTTGGGTTATTAAAGAATTAAAGTATCCACTGCTGTATACTCGGTGATGGGGGACCAGAACCGAAAATTTAGGGATATTTTCAGCCAATACAGAACAGATCAAAGCCTTCGGTATTCAAAGCCAGCATGGGACATTAATTGCCCATCTTATGCCATCTCATGCCATCTCAGCTGAATGAAGAGAAAGCCAGGTGTCAAAGCTGCAAGGAGGAATCTTCAACGAAGGAGATAGAATTAGAGTTATAATTAAATTAGAACTTCAGTTAGTGCTGATGGTATTTAATAGGTTAGTTCAATAGCGGATAGGGGTAATTAATGGCAATCATCGAGCTCCCCTCATGCTGGAGGTGGAAGCTCTAAGCAGTTAGAAGTATGTGTCTATATAGAGGAGAATGATCTATGTAATAGAGGTTGGATGTTTTTGAAAAAACAGAGTTTATATTGGCTTATGTAAAGACTTGTTACAGTAATATAAAAGACTACTTTTTCTTCTCAGGATTCATACTTTGTTCAGATGCTCAAGATGTATGTGGCTTTGTCTTACCCTTTATGTTTTACAGCTTTATAGATACACAATCACTCTGAATTCACCTAGCTGCTCAGACTTCCTGTGTGTATTTATGAGTTGAGGTTCATTTGAGAAATGTTTTGAGTGTTTAAACATTACATGCCCTGACTTCCATGAATGAGTAGTTTTATGGTTTACTGAAATGGTGTTTGACTCCATGAGCCCAATGGAAGAAATCTTATGTTGTCTGTCCAACCAGCATGTTTATTAAGTTTTCATTTCAAGATTTAGCCCTCCTAGTGTTAATCATAATCAATAGTTTGTTTGAGAGAGCCCTCTCTGACTAAGGAGGCTAAGCCTTAGTCTAAAGCCTGGTTTGAAATAGTTACATAAGATCTTGCTAAGTGGCAGCCCTTAGTACCTAATTTTGTGATAACACTTCTTAAGCAATGAGACATGGAAAACATCATGGACTTTCACTGTCGGAGGTAGTGCAAGTCGATAGGCTACTGACCCAATCCTCTCAATGATACTAAAGGGTCCATAAAACCGTGGTTCCAGCTTGTCACATGAGCCAATCCGTAAGGAGATCTTCTTCGGTTTGATGTGAAGGTACACATGTTCCCGAACCTAGAACTCCTTGAACAACCTGTTCTTGTATGCATAACTCTTCTGCCTATCATTTGTTGCCTTCAGATTCTTCTTGATAACCTATATCTCTTGTTCCATGTCTTCCAACATATCTGGTCCAATCAATACTCTGCTAACCAGATCACTCCAACTAAAGGGAGTGTTACAACTCCGCCCATATAGTGCCTCAAAAGGACTCATCCTTAGTGACTCTTGATAATCATTGTTGTATGCAAACTCAACCAAAGGGATATACTTTTCCCACTTCTTCTGTTGATGCATCACATATGTCCTCAACATGTCCTCCAATATAATGTTGACCCTCTCTATATGTACATCCATCTGCAGATGATAAGTTGTGTTGAAGGCCAACTCTGTGCCCAAACCTGCAAATAACTCCTTCCAAAACTTGGAAGTGAACTTCACATCCCAGTCTGACACAATCTTCTTTGGAACGCCATGCAGTCTAACCACATCTCAGATAAGAATTTAGACTTTACTGGAACAAAATGTGCAGCCTTTGTTAACTTGTCCACAATGACCATGATGGAATCATGTTGCTTCACTTTCTTCAGAAACCCTATGATGAAATACATGGAAATGACCTGCCATTTTGAGTCAATAATAACGATCAGTTGTAGCAATACACCTGGATGTTTGCACTCTACTTTCACTCACTGACAATAGAAACATCTAGCCACAAACTATGCCACATCCCTCTTCAGATTCAACCAACAATAATATCTCTTCACTACTGTGAATGTCTTATGATAACCTGGGTGACCCGAATAAGGTTTCACATGAAATTCCCTCAAGGTCACCTTCTTAAGTTCACTGTTATCTAGTACATATATCCTGTCTCGGAACCTGACCAATCCCTCTGGTATAAGATAATAATCCATGCCCTATGCACCTGTACCTATACCTGTACTACCAATTGTACACGTACTGCCACTTGTACTTGTACCACTATATGTACCTTTACCTATACTTGTACCTGTACCATGACCTATACCTGTAATATCACCTGTACTTGTACCAGGACCCTACTACAACCTATGCACAATCTCCATATACCTGACATCCTGTTGTCATGCTTACAAGATCCTATCTTGTAAGTTTGTCCCATAGGAGCTCATAGTTTCCAAGTGATGTACCTGTACTCATCTGCTGAGAGCATCTCCCACCATGTTCTCTTTACCCTTAATGTACCTGATATCGAAGTCAAACTCGCTGATCGTGGCCAACCATCTAGCCTACCTGGCATTCAAATTTAGTTGTTCGAACAAGTATCATAACCCAATGCGATCACTCATAAGAACAAACCACCTACCAAGAAGATAGTTTCTCCACATCTTCAGTGCATGTATAATCATTGCTAACTCAAGATCATGTGTTGAGTAGATTTTCTCGTGATCATTTAGTTTCTGGGACTCATAACATACCACCTGTCTATCCTACATAAGGAATCCACCAAGTCTTCTCTTGTAATCATTTGTACATACTACGAACTCTTTGTCCGGATCTGCAATCTGTAGCACTGGTACATGTGTCAGCAACTACTTAAGTTGCTCAAATCTAGTCTCACACTCTTCAGTTGCTTCAAACTTCTTACCTTTCCTCTGCAATGATGTAATGGGATACACAATTTGTGAGAAGTTCCTAATGAACCTCCTATAATAGCCTGCCAAACCCATGAAAGATCTCACCTCATCCACACTCTTAGGAGCTACCCACTCCATTATGGCCCTTATCTTCTCTGGATCTACTGCATTTCCCTCCTTAGATAAAACATGTCCCAAGTAGTTTACCTCGGTCTGAAAGAAGCTACATTTGTTGAGCTTGGCATACAACTAATGCTCTCTCAACAAGCTCAATACTGTTGCTAAGTGCTCAACATGCTCTTCCTCATTTTTAGAATATACCAGTATATCATCAATGAACACAATAACAAACTTATCCAAATATGGATGCAACACACTATTCATCAAACACATGAATGTGATTGGAACAATAGTTAAGCCAAATGGAACAACAACAAACTCATAATACTCATACCTAGTCCTGAACACGGTCTTGTAAATGTCCTCCTCTTTGATGCATACCTCATGCTATCTAGATCTCAAGTCAATATTCGAGAACATTGTTGCTCCCTTCAGTTGATCAAACAAGTCATCAATCCTTGGAAAAGGGTACATGTTCTTGATAGTCACTTTGTTCAGCTACCTGTAATCAACACATAATTTGAGGGTTCCATCTTTCTTCCTCACAAACAAGATTAGTGTGCCCCAAGGTGATACACTTGGCCTAATGTATCCCTTGTCCAATATTTCCTTCAGCTACAATTTCATCTCAACTAACTCAGGTGTGCTCATCTTGTGAGGTGATTTTGATGTTGGAGTTGCCCCTGACACTAACTCAATTGAAAATTATACCTCCCTATGAGGTGGCAACTCTGTAATGTCCTTAGGAAAAACATCCCTGAACTGTTGCAACACTAGGTACTTGTTCAACATATATGCATCCTCAACCTCCTTACCCTTAATGTGTACTACAAATAGCTTGCACCCTTTCCTACAACTACGCTTTGCTTGCATAGTTGTCACCATCCTAAATGATGTGGCTTTCTTCTTACCTTTGCAAGACTCTTGGTTCACCATTGTCGTCAACATAGTCAATAGATTTGTCATAGCAGTCAACCTTGGTTCTATGTAGATACAACCAATCCATGCCCAATAACACATTGTATGAACCAAATAGTAATACATTCCAATGTGTTGTTGTAGGCCTACCATTCAAATCAAATGCGAAGGATCTTACCCAATGATGAACTCTTTTCTTCGTACCTGTATCCAACTACACTAACAAAGACTCTACATGAAACTCCTTATTCAACCCACACTTATCCACCAAATTAGGACTAACGTAGTTATAATTAGATCCAAGGTCAATCAAAATATAAATAACTTGATCACAAAGCTTATTTTCCATCTCAATGATAGATGCCTAGTTTTCTACTTGCCCATTGTCCACTATTGCGTAGATACGTGGAATACTAAGACCAACATCCCCAACAGTATGTGCCTCCTGTGCACTGTATGTCTTAGGCCTTCCACCCTAATGTCATGGAAAATCTCTCCAAAGGTGCTCCACACCACATGTCCAACACTCCAATCGACTAGTGCCCTCACCTCTATGTTTTTTTTGTTGTTTTGGCCCATGTCCCTATCTAGCTGCATTAAATCTCTTTTGTGGTTCCACATTTTCTTTCCCATCTGCATGTTGAAGCCTTGTCCTCTTAGGCTATCATTTACCTCTACCTTTGTCTTTTCCTTTCCATCCATGTTGAGATTCATTCTTACGCTTTGATTGCTCATAGCAACGTTTTAGTTTCACAATAACTTCCTCAAGTGACCGAGGCTCATCATATTCAATCCGATCTCTAAATGCTAATGGAAAACCACTGAAAAATATCTGGACTTTAGCCTTTTCATCAGTAATATACGGTACATACCTCAATAGCTCAAGAAACTTGGTCGTATACTCTTCATTTTTCATTGACCCCATATTTAAATCATAGAATTCATTAGCCTTGTCGTCGTAGTACCTTTCTAACAAGTACTTCTTTCTGAAAAGCCTCTTAAATTCCTACCAACTCAAGTCATTTGTCCCGATGTCTCTAACCCACTTACATATTCCCACCAAATGTCTACTTTATCTTTCAAGCTAAATATACCTATCCAGGCCTTCATGTTATCTGTGTACTCATGCAACTCAAACAATTTGTTCATACCAAGTATCCAAGCCTCTACATCTTCCAACTTCTTCACATATCCATCAAAAGTAGGTGGTTTTTCTTTCTTGAATTAATCTGGCAAGTACCTCCTATTATTCCTCCTGTAAGGATGATAGAGATGACAATTATGATGTCTATCAAAACCAGAACTAGAATAATACTTGTACTCATCGCCCCTCCTATCTGGAGTGTCCAACGACCTGCCATCTCTCACTGTGTCAGATCTATTAGAACTGTGTCTATCGGGAGATCTACTACCATATGCTCCATTAGCTCCATCCTCATGTGCATGGCTGATCCAAAGCGGCCCTTGTCGCTGCAAGTCTGAAAAACTCTAAAGAAGTATAGCATTAACCTCTTTTGCTTCTCTTGTGCCTGTATGATCTAGTCATTATCTTCCATACAACTCCTTATCTCTTTCTTCAAGCTCCTCAGTGTATCGGCCAAATCAGAAGTATGCCCCACACCACGTTGCTCATCTGATGCATAGGGAGATTCTACATAGTCTACCACCTTGCTAGCCATTTGATCTCTTTCTTCCTACAATGCATAATATGCCAGATAAACCAAATCACAATAAATTGATGTACCTTAGTATAGCTTGGGGAGGATACCTTGTTTGCAAGATCACCAAATCAACATGATACATGTATGACATACATATAGACATGCACAAATAAATGAATCAACACATAAACATCACTCTAACTAGGATCCAATCATCAATGCAAGGCCATATCAATAATGCATGCTATGACCTCATGCATGACAACAACCATTACCCCATTGTACACATTGCTACATGCAACTGAAAATATGCATAAGCAATGCCTAGCTGACTACAAATATGCATAACCACATGTAGTTGAACATAATCGATCAGTTCTTGTAATCAACCTACAAGAATGAAGCATTTAATCAAAATATTCAGAATATAACCTAACATACAAGGATGTAAGCAGGTGACATAAAATCAACATGTAAACGACAAATAACCATATACAGTCAGTCACATACCCATGTCGATTAATATTCATGAAATCAACATCAAATTCTCCATGATAACCATACTACAACCCTAATCCATCATCAAGCAAATGCAACAAGTATATAAGTGTAAGAGACACACATGCAACTAACATGCATGCATGACCAACACACATTCAACCCATTCAGTCTGAGAGTTGAACCATGCTCTGATACCACTTTGTAACACCCTCCTCCCACATCCACCCAAGTAACCATGCCAACTAGGGTAAACATGAGATGAGAGGCTACTATGATCAGATTCGACCTCCTAGGTGACCTTAAGGAATTGGAATTGAGAGAACGTCTTGTACAGTCATCCAATACCATTAGTAGAACCCTTAGGAGACAAGTCAGCCACTTAAACAGCCTATCCCTGGGTCCCACTGTTGTTCTAGACAATTTAAGGCTCAATCGCTCTCATGCTATGGGCAAGGGAGCGACCAGAGACCTAAAGTCGCTCTCATAGGCCTACATGCCAGAGGCTATGGACGAAACTTTCAAGTTATGTGCCAACGACTCTGGGATTTGAGCCACTTTTTCAGGCCCAGAGCCTAGGACACTACCTAGAATGGAATAAAAGCTCAGAATTAAGTAAAGTATAGGGAAAAAATGATGCAAAAGTAAATATTTGATCAAGGCCTTAACCAAACCCCTACTAGCCATGACATGCATTTCATCAAACATATCATCCACATATAACCTACACATGTAAACAATAGATTTAAGTGTATGGATCTCTTACTTAACTGAGAATCACCATGAACCATTGTTTCCTCATGTCATTTTCTACCTTATCATTTATTAGGCCATAGATACAATATCCATTCAAATACAAGTAAAAACATGCTGAGAGCCAAACATAGTTGTTGCCATAAAATGAACATATAACCAACATAATAGGAACATACTTACAATAAACATATCAACCATCAAAATCCATATATACACCAGTACATTTACACATGAAAATCAATGGAATTAATTTTTCAATAATCAATGCAATGAACCGACAGGAGATGGGACTACCACTTTCCACCCAACCATAGATTGGCTGAGCGAAGTATCTCTTCAGTCAATCGCACCCGTGACATATTCCAAGCATGAATGTGGGACTCATAGAACACATCAAAAACACCAATCAATGTGGATTCCACCAGAGTTCTCCACCTACATCGTGAGGAATTTGAGTGTCTCGTAGTCTCTTAGGATTTACCATGCATCCACAATCTAATCCAGGGATCACTAAGCCCTACACCAAGACACACTCTCCAGGTTTTACCATGCATTCCATCCCAGAATCACTAGGCCAAACAAAGAGAAACTCCACCTCTTGGCTTTACCGTATATCCCGCCATTCACTGGCAAGGATTCCTAGGCCAAGCGAAGCACATAGTCTAGCTTTACCGTAACCCACTTTCTGGTTCAGGGGTTACTAGGCCAGTGGCTTCATGCATCCTCAATCTAGTTCAGGGACCACTACCACCATTTGTTGGTCAATTCGGAGATCCACCCCACTCAGCTTTGAATCCAATCCGGCCATCCCCATAAACTACATGAGAGAACTCATCTCATCAAAGCTATCAGGACATGGCAAGGCTAGGCTAAAAATATTGTCACACCTGGAAAAACCCATGCCATGGTAGAAAATAAACACATGCAATCCCATGCATGCCAAATATAGCAAGGAAAATACACATGTAAGTCGATAACTGCACTAGAGCCTGTTTTAGTTTCTTGATCCTGCCTTTCCCTACTTCATCTTTACTTTCTCTTGCATTCTTTTCCTTTCTTGCTTCAATGCCAAAGGGGTCCAAGAAAACTCTAAGTGTCCAAGAGTATGAGAGAGAGAGATAATAATGAAGGAGCTTCAAAGCTAGATTGAAAAGAGGTTACCAACTGATACTCAAAAGCCTTTTTATGAGGAGGCCTCTATTTTCTTTATTTTCCATTATTTTCCTTCATTTTCCTCCTCACATGCAAACTGTGACCTTTCACCTCCTTTTTCTCCTAATTTCCATTATTTTCATAAATAATTGTGCCAAAATTCCATTTTTCCTTTCTAAAGCCTTATTCATTGCCTTTGCCAATTTCCTTAGCCATAAACAACCAAATTAACACCCCCTAGGATGCCTTGCCCAACATTTAGCTTGGAATAATTGTCCCATTCATCTATGGTTATTGTTTTTAACTTTTAATACATGGAATTTTCACCAGGGTTGTTACACTGTTTGACCAACAGGTGCTTCATATCTCTGTCATGCATGGAAACATCCACAAGCAATAGTAGAACCATCACAGGTTAATGTAGTAGTACGGGATGCTCTACGAGACCTAAATGTATCCAAGATCCTAACAAAAGTGGAGCATCACATGGAGGGGTTGACTCATGGGATAGATGAGATCGCAATCGACCAAGTTCCATTTTGACTTCAGCAACACACCATTGAATTTCCTAGCCATATTGGTCAACTACTACGCAAGATAGCTTGTGTAGTGGATTGTTATCATGAGTGCTTTGATTAGTCTACTTAGATATTTGCATGTAGTTTTGTATATGTTTCATGTGGCCATATGTGTCTCGGGCACAAATTTTGTATATCTATATATATATATATATATATATTTAGTGTTTCTGTGTTCCTATTGCAGTTTCAATGATGTGATATATATTGAAATTTATTTACATTCGTTGCAAATGTCTATCTAAAACATGATTAGCAAGCGCATCTGTCAACGTATTTATATTTCTAGAAATGTGTTCATATTGTATGAAATTGAAATGTATTTCTAGAAGGTGAACCCTTAAAAACATATGCAAGATGGTAGGACTTCTAACTGAATAAATATTAGCAAGTTGTAGTACCACGAGTTGTGAGTCAAGTTTGCAACTAAACGACGGGTACCATGTGAAATAGCATTAGACAGTAGCTCAACCACTGTGTTATATTCAGTGATATTGTTGGTAAAGCGACCAATAAAAATCATTTGTAGACTCACTAACTCGCCACTTGGAGAAAATATAGCCCACACTGTGGAGGATAGGTTCTGAGTACTACGACTAGCACCATCAACATAACCAAAATAAGGTTCAAGGGATGTCGAAATTTGCAAACCAAACGTAAAATGAATCAATATAAACCTTAGGAAACTCTAAAGAGACACAATGCAAACACACTTAACACATTGATAAACAATATGTACACAACGTTACTACACATGACATCAAGCATAGTATTTTTTAAGGTACAACCCATTCCTAGGTTGCGGCAGTGGAATCCCATCGAAATTGACCATCTCATAGGAACCTTTTGTAATTACTAACTTGACAATATATGGGCCTGACCATATATGTTGGAACTTCCCTGAGCCTAACTTATAAAATTCTTGGTCATATAAAAGAACAAGGTCTCCTTATGAGAAGACACGAGGCTTGACACTTTTGTTGTATTATGTCTTGATAGATCTTTTATGAGCTTCATTAGCTATAGCGCCATCGCGTCATGTCTCATCTAATTGGGTTAGATGTAAAATATGTTCCTCTTCTACAGAAGTTGTAGGAAGAATTTCGACAACTAGTTTCAACGATGGAATCTCGCATTCAATTGGAAGGATTGATTCCAAACCATAAACCAAACTGAAAGTGTGTAAATATAGTAGCAATCCTTATTGAGGTTTGGTATTCCCATAAGGAAGCATAAAGGAGCAAATGCTAGTCCGATTTATGGACCCCTATCATACATTGAAGCATAGTTTTAACAACTTTATTGATAGCTTCAACTTTTCCATTAGCCTGAGGATAGTAGGGAGTGGAACTTTCATGGGAAAATTCCATCTTAGCAATTAGTTTAGTCATCATATGATTCTGGAAATGCTTTTTGTGATCCATGATTATTTTTTGCGACACACCAAATTGTGTGATGATGTGATTAAAAAAAATGTAGTCATTTTGCCAGTGTTGTTAAATGTAGGCATTGCCTTGGCCCACTTAGTAAAATAATCTACTGCGACAATGATATAACCATGCCCCTGGGTTGAGTGATGATTACATGTCATGAAGTCGATACCCCATTTCAAAAATGGTCTGATGACAATAACGCGATGAAATGGAGTGGGTGGAGCATGGATCTTATGATCATAAATTTGGCATGCATGACACTTCTGGACAACGACAATACAGTCTCGAAAATGGTAGGACAAAAGTAACCAATGCGTAAGATATTTTTCACAGTAGCGTAGCTAGATAAATGACCGCCACATTCCCCCAAGTGGCATTCATTCAACACTTTATCGACCTTATCATGAGTGAGGCACGTTCGTAAAATAGTATTAATACCATGTCTATAAAGGGTGTCGCCAATGATGTTGTAATTATTTTCTTGGTATCGAGTACATCACTACTCGGAGGGAGAGGTACCAGACTAGAAAGTCTAGGTATGGAGATAAATCAGAATGTCTCCATACCATGGGCCAAATGATGAAATTAGAAACAATAACTTGTTAGGGATGGAATGGTCATATGTGGATTCAGAATAAGGGGAAGGAAGGTCGCATATAAGCTTAGCAAAAACTAAGGATTTCTTCAACTTGGAATTGATGAATTCCAAGTCAAACTCTTGCAGGAAAATGATCCATTTAGAGTATTCCCCCCAGCAATTGACATGACAAAATGTATGTCATAGGGTTGCAATTTGAAACTATCGTAGTTTTCCGGAGCAGAATGTAATGGTGAAACCTTTAAACATCTTGAATGGCCGCCAAAGCCACATTTTCTGTTAGTTTTTGTAGCATTGAATGTGTTCTAGCCTTGAAATTTTGTGGAGATGCTAGAATACATGAGATATCCAAAACTCATAAATCATTTCTATAAATTCCACTAGAAATTACTTAATTAGATTATTAACCAATTTTTAAATATTTCCCAAGTCTAAAATTAGGGAATATGGTTAATTATTCATAATTAATTAATTCAAGGCGTGAATGATCTAGAAACTCACATTGATCGACTTCAAGTTAATCCTAGCCATAGATTAAGATTTAATCTTGTTCTTTTGAGTTCCAATAGAGGATTATAAGAAGAATTTGATGGGCACTTTGAGAAGACACTTGAGAGGTTCGATTTCATCGGCAGATCAATTTCTGGAGTAACGACAGTTAGTTGTCGGAGAGAGAGCAAGTGAGATCGAAGCAATGAGAGAGGGGCAAAGACAATGAAGTCAGAGGAATGATTCCATATCTGGTGAGTGCATTTCCAGAGAGGCAAGTGAGCCACAGAGTGGTTGACATACAGAAGCATAGTAGCCTCTAGAGGAAATTTTGATTATGTTGGGGAAAGATGAGTTTTAGTGCCAGAAGCTGGGCAGAGATTTCGGAGGCCAGGAGAGACATTTTCCCAAACAACAATAGACTAGAAGGCTTGAGGAGAAGCTGGTTCAAATTGAGAGCAGAAGGGACTATGCTCAGATGATGCAGTCACTGTGCAGAGCCAGTTTGGACAGCTCACTTGGAGCTAAGGTCAGAGCCTGGATTTGCCTATGGACTGACGAGTTTTTCTCACTAGATTTTTCTTGCCAATGTTTCTCTGTAGGATTTCCAGTTTTGGCATCTAGTTGTACTCAAACTATTTCACTGTTGCTTAGTATTAAAACCCTCAGTTGTTGCACCGATTTTCCCAAGTTGGGTTTTTTTGGGGACATTTGTCCAAAAATAATTTTGCTATTTTGTGTGTGTATGTGCTAGAATTTCTTTCAATGTTTATTCTTCCAAAATTTTATTTGTGTAGGTTTCAATGTGAGTTATTCGGTATTTGTTATAGGAAACAGTGAATAAATTGTTAAATTAAAATAACAATTAGGAAAATAATTTCCAATTGTTGCAATAGGATTTTGGTTATGGAATTCTCACATGGTATCAAAGTGCAATGGATGAGATAGAGAGCTTAGTAGTGAAGAAAGAAGGATTTTCGGTGTTCAGTGTGAGTAGAAAATCAAAACCCCAAAGGCAACACAGTCACCTTGCCAAGAGGCCGAGTTACTTGAGGAGATTCGATTTTTCTGAGTGAGGGACAAAAAAAATTGATCTCTCTAGATCAAGTGATTCTAGAGGTAGAGGGAGTAGCCCAGTATTTTCGTAGAGTAGATATATAGCTGGACGTAGTAGTTTTGCAGAAGTTTTCAAGAGAAGAGATAACATTGAGTGGAAGGAAGAAGAGAACACATTGAGGGAAAATTTTCCTAAGGGAACTTATATTCTCAAGAAGTTTGATTTTCCTTGCAGAGCAACAGTTGTTGTGAGCAGAGTTTCTCACTCCAAAAGGGAGTGCAAATAGTTGAAAAACAACTGAGCAGAAGGGAAGAGGATATTTTCAACATTTGTTGAGATGGCCACTATTGGACTTCGTTATCAGGATAAGTTGGATGGAGCTTCCAACCATGTCATCTAAAAGGCTAGGATGTCCTTCCTTCTAGATGAATATGGACTTAAGCCATATATTGATGTGTGGCAGTAGTACCCCAGGATGTAGATCAACTAAAGGAGTACATGAAGGAGATGCCACAGGAAAATTGATTGATCCTAGATGGTGTCCGAGATCATGTTGTATCACATATAGCAGCCAAGGGAATGACCAAAGAGATGTGGGATACACTTTCCATGCTGTACTAGGGAACTTCAAGCAGCGAATGATGTACTTAGAGGAAAAGATGAGGCTCATCCAGATGCAGAAGGGGGAAGGCATATACTCCTTCCTCACTGGGATTCAAGAGGTCTAAGACCAGTTGTTAGTTATTGGGGCAGCACCTCAACCCACAAAGCTAGTGTGATTGGCACTAAACAGTGTCTCCAAGGAGTGGAAAGTATTTGTCCAAAGTATTTTGGGGAGAGATACCTTGCCAAGGTGGGATAGGATATGGGTTTCTTCACAGCAGGAGGATTTGAGATGAGCTCTTTTGAAGAGCTCCATTAGTGGCAACAATAATGGACCAAAGAAGGTGAAGGAGGAGGAGAATGTGGCCCTCGCATCGAAGGGTCCCAGCCAGGGACAAGGGGAGCAGAGAGACCTGTCAAATTTCAAGTGCTTTAGGTGTGGAGAGTTTGAAGACTACAATACCCAATGTCATCTCAGGAAGAAGGAAAAAGAGGAGAAATAGTACCATGTGGTAGCTCATGCTGAGATTGATAGGTTGTCCTCTAGGTTGGAGGAAGACATGACAATGTTCCCCAATATACCTCCAGGAGTGAGGTGGGGCGACCTGGTGTTGTAGGACCATAGAGCTACAGATGGGCAAGATCCTTGAGGAGGTCCACCTCTTGGATCAACACCTTGGTACGAGTTCCCACAGTTATCAGTAGCATGAAGGATCAGTGGTAGTAGATGCAGTTAGAGGCAGAGTGAAAAATGTAAAGACTAGTAGGAATCAAATGATGAGGAGCGCAATGTAGAATTGGAAGCAGTGCAGAATCAGTAGTAGCACAAATTCCTCAATGAAAGTGTACATACTAGCAACAGTCAAAGACTCGGGTGATAGATGCATCATACTAATCATAGTTGATTCAATATTTAGAATGCTTTTCAGTTGCAGTTGCAGTGGAAACAAATGAGAGGAAGTTGCAGTGCAGATGTAGTGTTGGCAGCAGTTCAAGAGGGTCGACAGTAGCACGGATGTAGTGTATATTATATTTGTGCACTGGGTGGTGGGAAACAACAGCATGATAGGAGATGATGTAGAGACAGGGTGCTGTTACAGGGTGTGCAGTAGAGCACTAGAACACATTCCTCGCTAATAGGGAGTGTTAGTTTTTGTAGCATCATATGTGTTCTAGCCTTCAATTTTTGTGGAGAGGCTAGAATACATGAGATCTCCAAAACCAAAAATCATTTTTGAAATTTCACATAGAAATGACTTAATTAGATTATTAGCCAGTTTTTAAATATTCCCCAAGTCTAAACTTAGGGAATATGGTTAATTAATCAGAATTAATTAAGCCAAGGTGTGAATGATCTAGAAACTCACACAGATTGACTTCAAGTTAATCCCAGCCACCGATTAAGATTTAATCTTGGTCGTTGG
Organism: Pinus tabuliformis; assembly: GCA_031772625.1. Taxonomy (NCBI): domain Eukaryota; kingdom Viridiplantae; phylum Streptophyta; class Pinopsida; order Pinales; family Pinaceae; genus Pinus; species Pinus tabuliformis. Next base: position 306,451,721 of record CM062819.1, read on the forward strand.
AGTCCCAATATAGGATTATAATAACAATTCGATAGTTGGAGAAGACACTTGAGATGTTCTATTTCATCATTAGATCGATATCTAGAGTAGCAACAGTTAGTTGTTGGAGAGAGAGCTAGTGAGATCGAAGTAGTGAGAGAGGGGTAGAGACAATGAATCTAGAGGAAGGATTCTAGATCCTATGAGTGCATTTACATAGAGGAAAGTGAGCCACAAATAGGCTGACACAGAGCAGCGCAGTAGCCTCTAGAGGAAATTTTAATTCTGCTAGGGAAATACTAGTTTCAGTGCAAGAAGCTAGGCAGAGGTTCCACAGGCCAAAAGAGACATTTTCCCAGACAGCAGCATACCAAACAGCTTGAGGAGAAGATGGTTCGAGCTTAGTATAGAAGGGACTGCTCTAGGGTGGCATAGTAGCCACGCAGAGGCAGTTTGGATGGCTCACTTGGAGCTAAGTTCAGAGCCTGGATTTGCCTATGGAGCGAGGAATTTTCTCACTATAATTTTCTTGCCAGTATTTATCTGTACAATTTCCAGTTTCAGCATCCATTTGTATGTAGAATATTTCACTGCTACTTCATATTAAAACCCTCAGTGACTACACTGGTTTTCCCAAGTTGGGTTTTTCCGGGGACATTTGTCCAAAAATAATTATGTTATTTTTATGTGTGTGTGCTACCATTTCTTCCAGTGTTTATTCTTTTGTAGTTTTATTTGTGTAGGTTTCAGTGTGAGCTATTCAGTATTTTTTGTAGGAAATAGTAAATAAATTATTAAATAAAAATAAAACTTAGGAGAATACTTTCCAGTTGTTGCAATAGGATTCTAGTTGTGGAATTATCACATTTTCTACGTGGGTATACTTGATCTCGGTATCATTGAGATTCTGACTCAAATACTAAATGAGGTGTTCTATCCCTATAACGTCTTCTTGGACCACTACCATTTCTATAGTAGAAATGGTAGTTGAAAAATATAAGAAATAGTCACACTGGTAATCAGGGGGATATAATAAAGATGCCTAAATTAGAACATATTTCAGGGCATCAAACACTTTTTGAGCTGCATAATCCCAATGGAAGGGAAACCCTTTCTTCAGCAAGCGAGTAAATCCTTTGGTCAAATCAACGTAAATCAGGACGAAACATTGCAGGAAGTTAGCTTTCCCGTGAAGTCATTGTAATTGAACAAGTGAAGAAGGCACAGGGAAGTCAATTATTTCCTACACTTTCAGAGGATCAATACGAATTCCATGTTTCGAAACAACATAATCAAGAAATTGACCAGAACTAACACATAATACACACTTGTGTGGATTCAGGCAAACATTATAATGTCTACACCTTATGAAAATGGCCCCGAGATGCATCAGGTGATCAGTCTCATATTTGGAATGGGTAGGGAGACCATCCAAATAGGTTTTTGTAGAAATTCCCACTATAGATCAACAGATTATGCAATATACTAAAACACAATATAAGATCTACTTCTACAACACTTTGCGGAAGCTTAATCGAATTGAGCAAGATCAAGAGAACACATATAACTGAGAATGAGAAATCAATCACACATAACACAGAAGAAATAACTCGAGAGAGCCTCAGCCTAAAACCCCAATCTCTATATTATCATACAAGTGGAAATCTTGTTCAATTTACAAAAAGAATCATCTCTCTGAAAGCTATCCTTCTCTCTCTGCAATAAAAAAATACAGCTCACAGACTGAATAGACATAGTGTATGTCCTCCTCAAGCCCTCCAAGCCTCCTATTTCCTTGCGCAATTTTTCTTGGGGTCCAATGAAGCCACATGTGTGAATTGGCCTCATCACACTCACAAAACCTGAAGAAGTAACTACGCAATCCTCAAGGAAAGAATTACTTCTGCATGCAAGGAATATTCACAATGGAATCTTCTAGCAACTGATAATACACTGCCCCTCCATCTGATCTTAACTGGGTCTCTGTCTGAACTGACATACATGAGTTATTTATGAGAGAATATTCAGTTATCTAAAGTGAAGTAGTTACATGCATGCAAGCATTAATTAGCTCAACTTACATTAATTCAATAAACTGTTTGAATTAATCTAACTAGACGTGACTCAGTTAACTGAGCCAACTAATTACAACTCATCCTTATCTCTTTAACTGATGGATAAATTCCTCAATTAATGGAGAAACTATTGCATGTCCCCACTTAGAATTCATGTTTGATTTTCCTTAACTAATTAACTCAAGATGAATTAATTAATTATTTTACAAACAGCTGCTAAGATCAAATTCGAATTTTACTTCACTATTTTAGTTTAGGTACTGACTAAAATAGGAAGGTATCCCGCAATGCTATTTATAGAATGCTATTTTTAGTACTTCCATTTTTCATTCCTTGTTGCTATGTTCAACACTAGCTGAACTGCTATTTATAGCAGAGCTATTTTTAGCATTTCTTATTGCTATTTTCAACACTCCCTCTCAACAAGAAAGGGATTATCAGTAACCCCAATCTTGTCTCTGTGGAACTTGAACTTGCATTTTGACAATGCCTTAGTCAAAATATATGCATCCTGTTCCTCGGTCAAAACATACAGTAACAACATGATCCTCTTGACCACACAGTCTCAAAGAAGGTGATATACCAGATATCAATTTGTTTGGACCTGTCATGAAAAACTGGATTCTTAGAGAGTTTGATACAACTCTGGTTATCGCAGTAGATCACTGTAGGATCCATCCTCTGACCAAACAATCCCACTAGAATCTTCCACATCCAAATGGCCTCACATGCAGCCTCACTAAAAACCATGTATTCAGCCTCTACTAAGCTAAGTGAAACTGATCTTTGTTTCCTGTTGTACCAAGAAGTTGCAACTGAACCAAGGTTGAAGATTCCTCCAGAAGCGCTCTTCCAGTTTGATGGACTCTTTGCCTAATCCACATATGTGAAGCCCTGAAGCTTCACTCTCTCTGTTCGTCTATACCACAATCTGAACTGAGATGTGCCTATGAGGTATCTCAGTACATGCTTCGCTGCCTTCCAAAATAGCTTGGTAGGCTGAACCATATCTTGACTTAGCTAGTTCACCCGCAAAGCATAAGTCAGGTCATGTGTTCACCTGATACATAAGTGAACCCACCAGCTGCCGATAAATAGTAGCAACTACTACCTCACCTGAAGTAGCATCCTCCTTCCTCCAGTTCCCAGCTAGAGGAGTTTTCATGGGCTTTCACTTCTCCATGTGAAAGCACTTGAGTATCTCATTGGAATACTTTCCTTGAGACACAAATACTTCACCATCTTTCTGCCACACCTCCATGCCTAAAAAGTAGTGCATAAGGCCCATGTCCTTCATCTCAAACTCTCTTGCAAGGTCCTCCTTGCAAGACTGTATCAACCGATCATCACCTGTCAAAATTAGATCATCGACATAAAGAACAATGATCAATGGTTTACCTTCAACTATGATGTGGTAAAGGTTCGCATCTGCTTCACTCTTGGTGAAGCCCAAACCAGTGAAATAGCTGTTGATCCTAATGTACCAAGCACGGGGTGCTTGCTTCAGCCCATACAAAGCCCTCTTGAGTTGGCACACATGCGACTCACGATCAAAGTTCTTGAACCCCTCTGACTGCTTAATGTACACCTCCTCCTCAATCTTCTCATTGAGGAATGTTGTCTTCACATCCATCTAGTGGATCTTCCACCCCATCTAAGCTGATAGTGCCAACATCGATCTAATCAAAGAGTACCTTGCTACGAGAGAAAATGTCTCATCGTAGTTGCTCCCCTTGACCTGTGAGAAACCCCGGGCAACAAACCTTGCCTTATGTTTCTCAACACTACCATCAGCTACCTGCTTTACCTTGTAAAGCCATCTGGAACTCCCCACTGACTTGCCCTGAGGCCTTGGGACAACATCCCACACACTATTCTGAATGATAGAGTAATACTCCTCTACCATTGCATCAACCCAGATTGGTTGTTGCATTGCCTCCTCGAATGAAGAAGGTTCAGTATCTACACACTCCCCAACCAGGGCCACGTACCCATGTACCGCTCGGGTGACCTCCTCTGTCTATGTTGAGAAGATGGTTGTCCCACATTTTACCGCACATCCAGCATCAACCTATCAGCTTCCTGTGAGCGTTTCCGCCCATATCTAGAAGTCTCAGCATGAGTGGATGTATCCACTCCCGGATCCTCTGCATGCAGCTACTCCGCATCAATCTGAGGCTCCTCCTCCTTAGAAACTGAAAGTTCCTCCTCTGCATGCAACTTGAGCTCCCTCTCAAGTGACACTTGCATGGCTTTCTGCTTGTCAAACTTCATATCCCTCCGTACCACTGTCCTCTAAGTGGAAGTCAAGTACACCCGATAGTTGTGGGGTGTATCCGTGTACCCCACGAGTATTCCCAACTCAGCTATTGGGTCTAGCTTCTTCCTGGCATCTTTGGTCACATGACAGTAAACTGATGATCCAAATATTCGGAAGTGACTTACATCAGGTCACTTCACAAAATAGGCCTCCATAGGTGTCTTCATTCCCATTATACAGTGCAGGCTTATGTTCTGCAAGTATACTTCTATATTGCATGCCCCAGCCCATAAATGCAGTGGTAGGCTTTGGTCATGCAACATCGCTCGAGCTACTCCCACAATCAATCTGTTCTTCCTTTCAGCCACCCCATTCTGTTGTGGGTTATGGGGTGCTGTCAATTCCCGTTTAATACCTTCTGCAATGCAGAAGTATTTAAACTGTTGGGAGACATACTCTCCACCATTGTCACTACGCAAGGCTTGTATTTTCTTTACATATTCTTTCTCTACCAAGGCTTTAAACTCACAAAACCTCAAGAACGTCTGATCCTTCTTTTGCATAAAATAGATCTAGCATCTACGAGAAAAATCATCAATAAAAATAACATAGTACCATTGTTTAGCGGTGGAGGCTGTAGAGAAGGGTCCACAAACATCTGAGTGAACTCACTCCAGGATTGCTCTAACTCGACTATCTCAATCTGGAAAGGAAGATTTCACATACTTACCCAAGGTACAACTTTTGCATGTACTCGTCTACTCAATTTTTCCCTTAGGTAATCCGGTAGAAATCTGTTGCATGATCTTTAGGGCTCCATGGTGTAAGTGGCCCAGTCTTCTATACCATAGCTCACCAACATCTTGGCTTTGCACTATCTCAGCTTTGGAACTCAAAGCAACATAGTCATCTACCTCTAGCTTGTAGAGATTCTTAACTCGAATCCCAATTTGCTTTGTCTGTCAAGTACCGATATTCCTCAGGAATACCTTTCCTTTACTAAAGACTACATCATAGCCTTTATCTTCTAGCATAGAGACAAACACAAGATTCTTTTTCAAACCTGGTACATACTTTACATCAGTCAGGGTGAGGGGAACTCCATGCTCCCTCTGAAACACAACCGTACCTTCACCTGAAACATGGCACTTTCCATCATCGCCCATATCGATCCACATCTGGAGATCCTTCTCCTCCAAGGTACTGAAAAGATTCTTGTCACTTGACATGTGGAATGAAGCTCCATTGTCCAGGTACCACACATCCCACCATGGATGAAACCATGCATACGCTAAGCAAGAAATCCAGCTCAAACTATGAGGCTAGTGCCTCACCATCAGATCCCTTCAAGGAACCCTTCTTGGATTTCTTCTGTGGACAATTCGTAGCATAATGGCCCACTTCATGACAATGAAAGCATCGCACTTTCGATTTGTCAATCTTCTTCCCACCATGGGAAGAACCGGATTTGGGATGGGACACCTTCCCTTTCCCTTTCCTCACCTTACTCGCTAAGGCTAGATTTTCCTCATCATCTTGCTTTAATGAGGATCCATCTCTGGTGCTTCTTCTTTTTTCCTCCTGCATCAGATCTGACCAAAGTCGTTCCCAATCTGGTAGTTTTTCTCTTCCATTAACCGAGTCTTGGTAGCTATGCTAGCTCTTAGAAAGATCGAGGAGTGCAAGACTCACCATGTCATCATCAGCGGTCTTGATCCCTACACTTCCAAGCTCATTCCTACAGGTGGTGATCTTGTTCAAATATGTAGAGATCGTGTCACCCTTTTCACACTTGATCTTACGAAGCTTTTCTTTCCATGCCAGCTTCCTATGATCACTGCTAATCTGATATAGATCTTTCAATGTTTCCATATCAAAAATGATGTTTCCTTCACATGGAGGCTCGAGACAATGTGGTCTCGTGTAGGTTTTAACCCCATACAGAAATTACCTGCATAAGAATTCTAAAACATAGAAATAAAAAATAGCGATAGCATAACACATAAAACACATATACACAGAGATTTTCTCCTGGATCCCAAAACCAGGACTACCAACTTGATTTTTCATTATGTCCCTTTCAATGTTACAATACATATTTTTACATGCCGAAGCATCCAATACCATGGACCGAAAACCATTGCATCCAAAACCATGGACCGAAAACCATCGCGTCCAAAACCATGGACCGAAAACCATCGCGTCCAAAAACATGGACCGAAAACCATCACGTCCAAAAAAATGTGCAAAAATCATGCACAAAACCAAAGGTGGGTCCGCCCAACCTAACATAGGGTCCAAAACCAAAATTTTCGGGGGCCCTGCCCCGAACCCCATAAAGTGGGGTTACATGTACCCCTCAAACCCCCTGTGACACCCCCCCACTACACAATCGACACAACAAAGGAGGGGCTTCGCCCCCCCCTCTAACTCCCCAGTTAACTACGTGGGCTAGTCATGGAAAGAATATAACACAACCCAACATTCTCCCACTTATTATTTTCTTTCCACAAGGGTCCACAAGAGAGCTTAGTCATTTATCCAACCCTGCAATGCCCATTGTTTCTCTACACCAAGATAACTTCTTAGAGCTCACAGATTTTGTCAATGCATTTGCAGTATTCTTCAAAGTGTCCACATTTACCAACAACACCTTTTTTTCTTCTATCATATCCCTCACAAAGTGATACTGAACATCAATGTGCTTTGTCTTTGAATGATATGCAGGGTTCTTTGCCAAGAAAATTTCACTTTGGCTATCACAGTCTATCCTTATAGCTCCCTATACTAACCCCATACTTGAACATAATCTCTGCAACCAAACTGCTTCCTTGCTTGCATGAGTGGCTGCCATGTATTCTGCCTCTATAGTTGATAGTGCCACTACAGATTGTTTCTTACTCATCCAACTGAATGCACCTCCAAATAGGTTAAACACATACCCACTTGTAGATCTTCTCTGATCCAGATCTCCAGCCCAGTCTGCATCAACAAAGCCACGAATATCCAACACTCTGTCCAATCCTGGTCTTCCTTGACAGCACAAACCATAATCACTAGTGCCACGCAAATACCTGAAAACCCGCTTCACTGTTGTCCAATGCTCCTTTCCTGGTTTTGACATAAACCTACTCAATACTCCCACTACATGTGCAATGTTTGGTCCAGTACATACCATTGCATACATTAGGCTACCAACTGCACTTGCATATGGAACACGAGACATGTCCTCTCCCTCTTCTTATGTCTTGGGACACTGTTCAGCAAATAACTTTACACCTACAGGAATAGGAACCTTCACCGGTTTACTATCCTGCATATTAAATATTTGCAATATTATCTCGACATGCTTCCTCTAGTTTAACCAGAGCTTCCTCTTTTCCCGATCTCTTTTAATTTCCATGCCCAAAATATAATTTGCAGCACCAAGATCTTTCATGTCGAATTTGGAAGACAATTGGGTGTTCAAATCCTAGATAATTTCTTTGTCATTTCCAACCAGCAACATATCATCCACATACAAGACCAAATAAATGACACGTTCACCAATTAATTTAAAATACACACAGTGATCTGCTTTGCTTCTGGTGAAGCCAAGTCCCAGTATAAATGTATCAAATTTCTAATACCACATCCTTGGTGACTGTTTTAACCCATATATAGACTTCTTTAACTTGCATACCAGTTCTTTCTTACCCTTCACTGCAAAGCCTTCAAGTTGCTTCATGTAGATCTCCTCTTCCACATCCCCGTGAAGAAATGTTGTCTTCACATCCATCTATTCTACCTCAAAATCAAAAGCAGCAACAACAAATAAAAGTAATCTAGTAGAGGTTACCTTGGCATTAGGAGAAAAAATATCACCAAAATCAATTCCCGGCACCTGGGAATAACCTTTTGCTACCAACGAAGCTTTGTATTTCTCCACTTTTCCTTCTGCATTTTTCTTCTTCTTGAACACCCATTTGTTGCCAATGGGTTTCCTTCTAGCCAGCACCTCCAACAAATACCAAGCCTCATTTTTGTGCAAAGATGCCATTTCATCAACCATGGCCTCTTTCCAGAGTTTGCCATCCTTTGAATCTACTGCTTCCTTCACAGTTCTGGGATCATCATCAGTAATAGATAAAGCAAAATTTGAACAGAAATAAGATGGATGATACCTTTTTGTCTTCCTTCTTTCTCGAATTGATCTTCTCACACCTAGAGTTTGTGGCTCTTCATCTTCTGATTCCTCCTCTACTGTAGAGTCTGATTCTTCCTCCTTTAGATCAAACTCTATCTTCTCAGGTTCCTTTGGTTGGACTTCATGTTTAATAACATCTTTTACCTCTCTAAACACCACATCTTTGTTGTACACAACCTTCCTTGATACTGGGTTCCAAAGCTTATAACCCTTTAAACCATCCTTATACCCAATAAAGATGCACTTTTCAGATTTACTATCCAACTTGGTTCATTTCTCCTTTGGAACATGTACATGTGCATCACATCCAAATACCCTCAGATGTGAAAGAGAAGGTTTCTTACCAGTCCATACCTATTGTGGAGTCTTATCCTCCAACGCTGATGAAGGTGACCTATTGACCAAGTAACATGCAGTGTCCACCGCCTCTGCCCAAAATTCCTATCCTAAACCGGCACCATTGAGCATGCTTCTTGCCCTTTCCATCAACGTCTTGTTCATTCTTTATGCAACTCCATTTTTCTGAGGTGTATATGGAGCAGTATTTTACCATGCTATACCACACTTCTTACAAAATTCTTCAAATTCCTTGCTGCAAAACTCTCCACCATTATCTATCCTTAGCACCTTTATCTTCTTCTCTGTCTGATTTTCCATGAGAGCCTTAAATTCTTTAAACTTGTCAAAGTCTTCAAATTTATTCTTAAGGAAATATATCCATGTATTCCTTGAGAAGTCATCTATAAATGATACATACTACACAGACTTACCTAGTGATGGAACCTTCATAGGTCCTAACACATCACTGTGCACAAGCTTTAATATCTATTTCTCCCTCTTACTACCAGAGGGGAAACTCACCTGATTCTGCTTCCCATATACACAATTTTCACAAAAATCAAAATCCAGAGAGATATTACTCATACCTTCTACCATACCTTTACCATGAAGTATTCGAAGCTCCTTCTCTCCAATATGTCCAAGCCTATGATGCCACACATGGTCTTCTCTGTAGATACCACTAGATTTTCTGCTCCACTTTCAGGAACCACATAATTGTTGCACCTATCAACAACCATGCTACCTTGCAACTTGTACAGAGTTCCAATTTGAACTCCCTGCATCAATACCAGTGCTCCCCGAACCATCTTGCAGGTATCCTTCTCAAACACTGTTTTTACACCTGCATCATCCAACTTGCTTACAGAAATCAGATTTCTGGCCATGCAGGAATATGCAGAACACCCGGAAGTGTTCTAACCCTTCCGCCTTGCCACTTCAACTTTACTTTTCCGTGACCAATGATTATAGCCTTCCTGTCATCCCCCAAGAAGACATCACCACCATTATATTTCTCATACTCGCAAAACCACTCACTATGGGGAGTGAAGTGAAAGGATGCACCTGAGTCAGTCAACCACACCCCATGATCTACATCTATACTTGAATAAGCCAAGTACACATCCCCACCTTCATCTGAGGTGGTTTTTGCCTCTACATAAGGAACATCATCAAATCCCTTTCCTTTATCAGTAGTTTTAGATTTACAGTCCCTTTTGTAGTGCCCTTCCTTTCCTCATTTCTAGCACACCACCTTTACAGGTTTTCCTGGAGATTTAGATCTCCCTCTAGATTTAGATCTCCCACTCGATGAATTATTTTTGTTTCTATTCTGGGACCGTCCTCGTACAGACAAGGCATCACCATTATGGCTCTCCATATTTTTCCGTGTCATATCCTCCGTTAGCAAGGATGAGACTATTTCATCAAACTGCAAGGCAGTTGCATTGCTACCTATTGCAATAACCAGACTATCCCATGAATCTGGTAGAGAACACAACAAACTAATGCACTTATCTTCATTTGAAATTTTAATATCAACAGATGCTAGCTGACTTACCACAGTATTAAATGCATTCATATTCTCTGTCACCAAGTCTCCATCTTTCATCCTCAGGTTATACAGCCTTTTCCGCATGAACAATTTATTGACCAAAGACTTAGATTGGCACAAAGTCCCTAACTTGTCCCACAAATCCTTCGTCGCAGCTTTCCCTGATACATTCAGCAATACTGAATCTGAGACACGCAATCATATTATGCTATTTGCCTTCCGATCCAACTTCTTCCATTCTTCATCGGACACTCCCATTGGTTTAGTACCCAGATCTACCATGATCCACTGATCTTTTTCCACCAACAGATCCTCCATCTTGAGTTTCCACAACTCAAAACTTTGACCATTAAATTTCTCGATCTCTATCTTTCCACTGCTCGCCATCTTCTTTCACCACCAGAATTGATCTCACAGATCTCCCACTGACAGGGTCTACCACAGGCCAGAGTGAAACCCCTTAGCAACAAAGGCGTCCCCTTGAAGCCAAAATAGCTCTGATACCAAATGTAGGTTTTAACCCCATACAGAAATTACCTACATATGAATTATAAAATATAGAAAATAAACAATAGCAAGATCATAACACATAAAACACATATACAAAGAGATTTTCCCCTGGATCCCAAAACTGGGACTACCAGCTTGACTTTTCATTATGTTCCTTTCAATGTTACAATACATATTTATACATGTCGAAGCATCCAATACCATGGACCGAAAACCATCACATCCCAAACCATGGACCGAAAACCATCGTGTCCAAAAACATGTGCGAAAATCATGCACAAAACCATAGGTGGGTCCGCCCAACCTAACATAGGGTAAAGTGGGGTTACAGGTACCCCTCAAACCCCCTGTGACACCCCCCCCCCCCCCCACTACACAATCGACGCAACGAAGGGGGGGCTTCACCCCCCCTCTAACCCCCCGGTTAACTATGTGGGCTAGTCATGGAAAGAATATAACACAACCCAACATCTCGAACTCCCTCCAAGAGGATTCTCCTTGCTCTAGCCACACATTTCTTCCCTTCCTCCAGTTGAGTAGCATCAGTTGGCTTGGGAACTTCTTAATCAATGAAGTCCTTTAGACCGTTATCCTCTAATACTGCCTCTATGCGATCCTTCCAGGCTATATAATTTGAGCTGCCATCAAGGGCATACTCGAGTCTTAAACCGCTGAACGCCATTGGTGAAATTGATATGTGATAAGAACTCGATTTCTATATCCAGGAACCACAAACTTTGAACTCCTCCTTCTTGTATAATTTTCTTCATATTGATCACTTTTACTCTGATACCATGTAGAAATTCCCACTGTATATCAAGAGATTATGCAATATACTAAAACAAAATACAAGATCTACTTCTACAACACTTTGTGAAAGCTTAATCGAATTGAGAAAGATCAAGAGAACACATATAACTGAGAATGAGAAATCAATCACACATAACACAGAAGAAATAACCCGGGGAAAGCCTTAGCCTAAAACCCCAATCTCTGTATTATCATACAAGTGGAAATCTTGTTCAAGTTACAAAAAGAATCAGCTCTCAAGCTATCTTGCTCTCTCTGCAATCAAACAATATAGCTCACAGACTGAATAGACATAGTATATGTCCTCCTCAAGCCCTCCAAGCCTCCTATTTCCTTGCGTAGTTTTTCTTGGGGTCCAGTGAAGCCACATGTGTGAATTGGCCTCATCACACTCACAAAACCTGAAGAAGTAACTGCGCAATCCTCAAGGAAAGAATTCCTTCTACATGCAAGGAATATTCACAATGGAATATTCTAGCAACTAATAGTACACTGCCCCTCCATCTGATCTCAACTAGGTCTCTGTCTGAACTGACATGCATGAGTTATTTATGAGAGAATATTCAGTTATCTAAAGTGAAGTAGTTACATGCATGCAAGCATTAACTAACTAAACTTTCATTAATTCAAAAAACTATTTGAATTAATCTAACTGGACTTGACTCAGTTAACTGAGCCAACTAATTATAACTCAATATTACAACTCATCCTTATCTCTTTAATTGATGGATAAATTCCTCAATTAATGGAGAAACTGTTGCATGTCCCCACATAGACTTCATGTTTTATTTTCCTTAACTAATTAACTCAAGATGAATTAATTAATTATTTTACAAACAGCTGCTAAGATCAAATTCGAATTTTACTTCACTATTTTAGTTTAGGGACTGACTAAAATAGGAAGGTATCCCGAAATTCTATTTCTAGAATGTTATTTTTAGCACTTCCATTTTTCATTCCTTGTTGCTATGTTCAACGCTCATTGAACTGCTATTTATAGCAGTGCTATTTTTAGCATTTCTATTTTTAGCATTTCTTGTTGTTGTTTTCAATAGTTTTCATGACATTTTTAATATCATGAAAAGCGTAATCCATTTCCCATTGAAATTTGGCCCCAACATTATTCAAACCAAATGGGATTTTCTGGTAAGCGAATGTACCCCAGGGACAAATAAATACAATCTTAGGTTGATCCACTGGGAGATTTTTGATTTGATTATATCCGAAGAAACCATCCATGAACGAATGGATTTCACAACTGACGCAGTCATCAACAATCTGGTCAATGAACATGGTCGGGTAAGTGTCCTTTAGACAAGCGTGATTCACGTCCAGATAGTTGACACATACACAGATTGTCCCATGTTTCTTCATGACAAGGACAATATTCAATACCTAATCGGTGAGAGGAATGGAGTAGGTGAAACCAACATGAAGGATATTTTCAAATTCACTCTTTATCCCAGTAGCCTTCTTTGGATGGACCGGATGAAGGAACTGCCAAACTAATTTAGCATCAGGATATGTTTTAATCTCGGGCACTACTATGTTTGGGTTGATACCTAGTATTTCTTCATAATTCCAGGAAAATACATCATGAAACTCTTGAAAAAGGGCTTTATAAGTCTCGATATCAGATGGAGAGCAAGATGAACCAATGTGTATATTTTCGACAATACTTGATTTACTAGAGGTATCAAGTGGTATCGTCTATTTGATATTCAATAGATTTTTCTCAGAATTGACTTCGTGGATAGAAATAGAACTTGTAAAACATTCAACAAAATTTAGTAGATACACATCCTTGAGATTATCCTCAATGGAATCTCCTAAGGAGGAATGATGGTAATGTTCATCCCATGACGCATTGTCTGGCATCATGAACTCCATTATGCTCTCATCGAAATAGAATGCACGAGAGAAAGGATCAGAAGACTTGCCATAATCCAATGATAGATCAACCCAATTGATCAAAGAAAAGGTATGAGTCACAGAAGCTTAATAGATAGATTCGAAATCTAGTTTAATAGGGTTAAGTGACATTTGGTCACCAAAACTCTAGATGCTAGTTTTATCTGGTAAGATCCTTGGATCGGTCTGGAAGGTAAAAGATGATATCATATTGATATAAGCAACCAAACATGAGATTTCAGGAAGAGGAAGAGGAGGAAGCGAAAAGGTTCCCATGAGCAAGGAATCCTTTAACACTCCAAGCTTGACATGTTGATAGGATGTGTATTTTCCGCTACAACTGGGACACTTCTAGTAACATGAGAATCAAAGGCAAAAAAGGCGAATTGGTCAATGGACACAATCCAGCCCTTATGAGGAAATGCAATCATACAAAAATAAGTAGAAATGACCGTGACCATGGCATAAACCCATGTAAAACCCAATAGAATATTATAATCAAGAGTTGCGTCAAATACTTCCACTTCTATGGATATAGTCTTTCCCCCTAATTCTACTTGTAAGGAATTCAGAATACCACAAGGCTTATATGTTCTCCCATCAAAATCCTTCAATGTGGTAGGTGATTGACTCAGTTGAGGTGAACCAATCACTTTCCAGCAAGACATAGACATAATGCAAGTCGAGGCTCCCTCATCCAAAATAGAGCGATGAATGTTCTTACCACGGATGACGACCTGAATGATAAATCCAATTGGGCTGGAAGGCGAGGAGTATAGTTTTCATGACTGAAAACAACTAGGTTGTAATCCGATGGATCCACACATTCGATAGCTGAAAGTAAAGCCTTTTTCTAGGCAGGGAAATTTTGCAACACCTTGAGGGTCGACATAGCCGATGGAGACTGAGCCAAGTCCTTGACTATGTTATAATTTTTAGCAGCCCTAGCATGAGGGTTGAAAGCACATTTATGAACAACACCATTTGGAAGCTTAATAGTCAACTTCGTAGGGATCGTGGCTGGAGGAGGATCGAATGAAGGTGATTCTGAACTGGCAAGTTGATAAGTAGTCTAACCATTCGGGAGGTTCGCATTACCATAGTCATTGTTTCGAGTTTCCACCATAACATCAAATTTATGCTTCATCGAGGAGAGCATTAAAACCATGTTAGAGGAAGATGGGTCCCCAACAACCATATGGGTCTCTTGATTTGGAAATGGGTCGATCAACATCGTAGGAGAAGGGAAGATTTTAAGAATTGATTCACTTCAGCGTGGTGGGGAAAGTCATGAGTAAAGTGCTCCTCATTGCAGATCAAGAATGGGTAATGAGGATTTTGTTTCTCATTAGATGACTTATTTGTTGGGTTCTCCTTTGATGAAGAGTCTTTCTTCTTTTTACCTTTTCCTTTCTTCTTGCTTCCTAGTTGTTATTGAGATTTGCCTTTTTCACATGAAAGAAAATTTATCTCGGAAGAAGAAGCTGCAAGAGGATTGGAAGAAGAGTTTTGGGAAAAAATAGTGAGAGCATTACCATATGGTTTTCTCATTTCCCACAAACTGGCCAAACCAATGATGCCATCAACATCATGAGATTCTTTGCTAGGAGTGGAAGGAACATCATTCGAAGGTCTCAGAGCATCTAGTATCTTTTCATAGAGCGTACTAGATTGGGTATAGATAAGGTCCAAATACTGAGCACGAGAAATTAGTTTCTCTTTAGTCATGACTCCCCCTTTAGCTACATCCTATGTGATAGATGGCAACAAGGATTTAATAAACCATTCCGCTAGCAGTTGATTTGGGACATAGGTCTTAACCAACTGATGATGATGTCACCACTCATGAATGTGATCTGAAATGTGAGTGACTTTAGTTTTTTTGAAGTTGGTTAGAAGTCTCATTCTAGTTTCGTATCAGATGGGTAACTAGAAATACGTAAGGAAGGTGGTAGCCAAGGAACTAAAATCATGAAACAAAGCTCTAGGTAACTCAATATACCATTTAGTTGCGGTAATTGTAAGAGTACGTTGGAAAAGAAGTAATCATATGGAATCATAATTAAGGGAGTTTGAAGAACACCATAAATGATACGTCATGACATGGGTTGATGGATCTTCTCAAGGATTCCCATTGAATTTTTGGATATCAGATGGAAATTTCATGGGAATTATCGACCACCAAGGTGAATGGGAAATGGTATCGTTGGTAAGCTGAGTCAAATATGGAAATTCGAGAGTTTCCACAAAGGGTAATTGTCAGTTAAAATCCAGTGGAGGATAGCCTGGATAAGAAAGAATAGCCTAAGCAACAGGTACTTGCATTCCCAGATAAGGAGTGTTCTGATGAAGAGGCACCTAGGCACTAGAATAAGGAGGATTTTGATAACCAGCATATGCATAACCATGTTGACCAATACTAGGATAACCTTGCAAATGTTGGAATGGTTGAGTTTGGATATGTTGGCCTTTAAAATGCACTTGAGGAATACCTTGATAAGGTCAATATTGTTGCCCTGTAGGATTTTTCATCATCCTGACATAAGGTGGGTTTGATTGGGATCGTGCCATACTATACAAACTTTGTCCTATCAGAATTTGAGGAGTACCTTTCCCAAGTGGTTAAGATTGTAAGGTACTTGTAAAGGCTGGGTAAGTGGAACTTGAGGGGTACCAGATACCGATGTAATAGTTTGAGATGCGACGAAATATTGTGAAGGTTGACTTACATGTATTTGAACTTGTTGAGGTACAGATGGATGGATATGAATTTGAGATGAATATGGCACAGGTTGATGATTCAAAAATCGATCCCAATATGAACCAGGTTTGATGGGAAAGTAAGTTTCCAAACACTAGCAGCCATTCTAGGGTAAGGAGGATTATATCCAACTTAAGGTATACCAATAATAGGTTTTCCACCTGCCATAAGAGGAGGGGATGATGGAAGCAACTGCGATCCAGATGGATGGTACCCAACATAAGGGGAGTTAGGTTTGTTACCGGGAATAGTGTTTATGCAGAACTGCTAATCCCACTAAGGCTGGTAGCTACCTTAGAAACAAACAAACTAAAACTACTTTCCTTTTCCTTTATGAGAGATAGATGAGAGAAGAATAAAGGAGACCAACCTCTGTCTTGCGCTTGGTTCCTTGTTCGATTCCTCTCCCTTCTGATAGATCTTTTGCTACTCGCTTCCTTGTCCACCCAGCTTCACAGGGTACCTGTAGAATCAAAGCAGCATAATACTATCCAAGAACATAGATCTATTATCATAAACAATATAGGATCAGATGTAAATTGACCACACAAATGCATAAAACATTAATCATACAAGCATGTGGAGGAAAACTTGAATAGATTTATTGATAATCAAGAAAGAGCCAAGAGAATTACAACCAATTCTTCTGACTTAGCATCATCCTCTCAGCAAGAAGCCCTTCTTCACCTCATGAAAAGCTTAGATCACCCAACACTATGATATTGCACCAAGAAACCAGCAGCACTTCCTTACAAGATGCAAAATTCCAGCCTCCCCCCTCCAGATCTCTGGGATGAGAGATCTATATATAGATATTTGCAGAGGTGTGAGTTAGCTCTAGGTTTTTGATTAGTGTCTTCTCTCTGATAGTTCTTGATTCCACTTGGAGATCTCATTGATATCTTACTCATCCTTGGGCGATTCTGAGAGGCAAGTGTCACAAGAGAAGTTTCTGGAAGATTCCATGATCATCCACCTCGCAAACTGTCTCCGCCACTTGTCTTTTCTCATCCATCGCACCCCATAGAAGGGCTTTTCAACATGCATCGCACTTCCCGTGTGTATTAGGTGGGATGCATCGCACTTTGACCATGGAGCAGGTGAAATGATCCAGTTTTGACCAGTTTTGAGTAGTTTTTCATGGAGAACTTCTGGGAGATGCTGTAATCAGTTGACCTTGTTCTTTTAGGGGTTGGAACAACACCTTTAGGGACTTAGGAGACCTTGGTTTATGGACATTTATGATTGGGGTTGAAGTGCCCAAAAATGTCTATAACAATTGCCCCCTAAAGCATGAGGTCGTTAATCTTTTGATGTCAGGTGAAATGCTTTATCATGAGGATCCGAAGTTTTTCCAAGCTGGAAGGCAACCTGTAATAAGATACAATACAATACATTATCTTCATAATATTTTCATGATCTAGCTGAGGCGGGCATTCCCATGCTTAGCTTTATAAATTCATTTTCATGTACATAGGACAGACAATCGTCTGAGTGTAGACTGATGATTCTGGTAGAGCCATCATCCCTTAGATTGGATGATTATCTGTGCAGCAATGATGTACATTTCATGTCTTTATTTTCCTGAATATATATCGCAACCCGGATGGATGAAACTAGATCTGGGGTCTTCAATCTTGTTCGGTCTTCACTCAAAGTAAAAGTCGATCCATGTGAGAGATGTTCTGGAGTCGAACATGGAAAGACATTGCCTGATTACCAACCAATGATGTAAGCCATTAACAGGCCAAGAGGAATCACCGATAATGATGATGACCCTCAAGGTACTACAGTACAATTCACGTGGTGTGAATAAGGGACTTAGCGTCGAACACCACGCAAAATCTTTCAGTCGAAGGTCATTGATGTAAACCTGTTGCCAGAAGTGAGAAACTTGCCATTGAGGCATGCAAGCTTCAAAGTACTGAAAGGGTTGTTCCTAGACCAACTTCTTGGATAATGAGCTGACGTCGACAAGAAGCGATCCATCATAGGAGGGCCTTAGTGAATCCCACATCAATGACACGGAACGGAACAAATGATTTTATTGGGGGTGAAAACGATCTGGTGATATAAGGTTCAGGGTGGCGGTCATGAAAGAATGGAGTGTAAATGTATTGCAGTGGGTGAGACACAGGTGAATTCTCTGAGCGACTTCTCTTGAACATATCGGCGACACTGACATGATGGATTGGTAGCATTAACCCCAAACATGGATGGTGTGATGGAACCATGGTGATGTGACCAGTGAATGGAACAACCCAACCCGACTCGGATGCGGAGTGAAAGTGTCATGTTCAAGAGCGACTTGCTACCAACAAAGTTTCTTCAAGTTTTCTTCCCAATTTTTCCCCAGTCATTGCTGACCAGTATCTCTTTATTTTTGTCAAGCTTGAGGAGGATAACATATGCTTGTTCTATAATTTTCCCTCGGGCAAACCCATCGCTGTTATAGACATTTTTGTGCCTTACAGCTCTAAGCATGAAATGTCCATAAACCAAGGGATCCTAAGTCCCTAAAAGTGTTGTTCCGGCCCCTAAAGAAACGAGGTCAACAAATTACAGCTTCTCCCAGAAGTTCTCCACCAGAAACTGCTCAGAATCAGTCAAATCAGGATCATTTCAGCTGCTCCACTAGCTAGCTGCGTTGCATAGCACCCAAGTACACTAGCTAGGTGCGTTGCAACGCACCTAAATGCACTACTAGGGTGCGTTGAGCAGGAAATGACAAATGTCAGTGTCATTCCGCGAGGTGGACAGACAATGGAAGCTTCCAGAATCTTCCCCAATGACACTTGCCTCACTGAGTTCGACCAAGGATGAGTAAGAGGCTCTCAGTCTCCAAGTGGAAGCAAGAACTGACAGAGAGAAGCCACTAGTCAAATTATAAGCTGACTCATCCTCTCTGCATACATCTATATATGGATCCCTCATCCCAGAGATCCAGAGGCTGGAATTTTGTACATTGCAGAGAATTGTTGTTGGTTTTGAGATAGATATCAGAGTATTGGGTGATTTATGCTTTGTTGGAGGTGAAGAGGGGACTTCTATGCTGGGAGGTTGATGCTGGATCAGGAATCATCGGTTGTAACTCCTCCTGGATCTTCTTGTTATATCAATAAAACTATTTGAGTTTCTCCTACATGCTTGTGTATCATTGATGTTTGTTACATTTGTATGTTTAGCTTAAATCTGATCCTAAGCTATTTATGAATATAAATCCATGTCTTTATGTAGTTTTCTTCTTCTGTGATCTTACAGGAACTTGGTAAAGCTGGGAAAGTAAGGGAGCAGGTAGCTGGAAGCTATCAAAGAGAAGAGAGATTGGATCAAAGGACTAGCGCAAGACATAGGTTGGTTCATCCTATTCCTCTTCGTTTATAGTTCATAAAGAAGAATACGAAAGTAGTTTTCCCTGTTTGTTTCTAAGGTCACTGTCACACCTTAGTGGGATAAGGTCGTTCTGAGTAGACACTTTTCCCATTAACAATCGCTATGTTTTAACGAGCCTAGCGATAGTGAAACTCGTTCTTGTCTGTTACGGACAAGTTTGTCGCTATTCGGTTTTAACGAGTTTAACGACAAAGATAACTCGGTCCTTTTCAATTTTAGAGAGTCTGAAAAGGGACGTAAAGGAAACTCCAAAAATCATTTTTCGTCATCTAATCCCTTAAGTCCGAAAAAGTATAAAATAATACAAAAGGGATGAAGTTTCGGTAATTTTAACGAGCCGAACAAAACAAGCGCTCGATCTTTTTGTGTAATAATCCCTCAGGTCCAAAAAGATTAAAATCTAAAGGAGGGATAGCACTTTCGGTCACTTTAACGAGCTGGAGAGGCCAATGGCTCAGCAATCTTTTCATATTTCACGAGTCAGTTGAAAAGAGCTTAAAGGAGACTTGTTTTTTGAGGAACAAGTGATAGATTCGGGTAGCAGCTGATTCCAGGTAAGGTTTGGAATCTTCCAATCATGGCAGTGTCACAAGGATGGCTAACAGGATCATTCTTCGTAGTTGTTTCTCAAAAGGGTAAACAATCAAGTGGAGGTGAATGATCGGCCAATACAGAGTGGAGGTGATGATGAGAACACGACCAAGGCTTCAAGGCTAAAGTAATACATTCACGATGGTTATTTACCGGAAATTGGTTCATTTTTAATGAGCTTAAACGCTGGGGGAAACCCTTGCTCATTGCTTATGTTTATTTTTTAACGAGATTGAATTCCGCGTTAAAACTGCTCGAGGTAGGTTTATTTTTTAACGAGCTTGAACCCTATGGTAACATTGCTCGTGGCGGGTTTATTTTTTAATGAGCTTGAACCCTGCGGTAACACTGCTCGTGATAAGTTTGCATGCCCCCAGCATAATAACGCAAATCGAGGTGCATGCCCCCCAAGCTTCATTGCATTCAACACGGTGGTTGGAATGAAGGTTTACCTTCGAGATCTTTGAAATACTCGACTTGGATTTTACGAGATCGTAGTCAAAGACTCGATTTGGAAAGGGAGTTGTTTCATTTTTTAATGAGGTTGACACTGGAAAAGAACTATCCTCAGAATCCACCATATTTACAGTATTTGATAGGAAATCAAAAACTGAAGGATGATGAAGGTTATTAGGAGTATCTTCTTGACAATCCGAAAGATGGGAACGATGGTGGTAATCTTCCCATGGCACCCTGTCAATTATCGTTGACTGAACAATACCTTCGTCTGTGTAATGTACATGCAACCAAGGATCAGTATTGGTACCATATTCCTTAGACCTATCTATCCAAACACTCCATGAGCATTGATTTGGGCTTGCCCCCCAGGCCAAGAAAATTGATTGCTACAATATTTCTAAAATGGCGATGATCCATGCTGACAAAATGTTTAGGAATCTTCTGAATCCATTAGATATAGAAGATTTCATATTGTAGGTTTCCACTGTGGCCACTTCTGCCATATTACTTTGAGGCGGTAGGGAAAAAGTACCCATTAAGGCAGGGTCTTTTAGGAGGCCTACTCCAATATTTTGAAGTGAATGATTGCTTCCATGGATCATTGGAATGCTTCCCGTAACTTGTGAACTTTTGGGGAGAAATGTTTGTTGGTCGACGATTGTAATTATTCCTTGGAAAGGAAATGCAATCTTCCTGAAGTAGGTCGACACAACTGCAGCCATGGCATATATCCAGGGCCTTCCTAGTAGGATGTTGTAATCGAGGTTTCCGTCGATTAATTCAACATCAATTTCTACTATTTTTCCCCCCAGTTCAACTTGCAAGTTACTTAAAATCCCATATGGAGTGTATGATCGTCCATCAAATGCTTTTAACGTCGTTGACGATCTCGACAGGGGTGGTGAGCCTAAATTTTTCCAGCAACTCATCGACATAATACATGTAGATGCCCCCTCATCAATAATTGTTCGATGAACAGTTTTGTTGAGGGCTTTCACTTGAATAAGGAAAGCTAGTTGAGCTAGTAACTGAGGGTCATATCCTTTATGATCAAAGGCCACAAGATTGGAATCCATTGGGTCAATCCCACCTATTGCTGATAATAAAGCTTGCTTTTGGGAGGGGCAATTTTGCGGTACCTCAAGTGTCGACATAGCGGACGGCGATTGGGCCAGGTCCTCTACTATATTATAATTTTGTGCTACTTTTGCACGAGGATTAAATGTCGATTTGTGTACTACTCCCTTTGGCGACTTTATCATTGGTTCAGGAATGATGGGTGGCACAACTTCGGTCAAAGTTGTTGTCGAACTACTAGGTTGTTCATTAGCCTTGTTATTCGACAGTTGTGGATTCCCGTAATCTTTATTCCTTGTCAAAGCACCATTTTGCTGCTTTGAGATAGACAACGTAAGCACTTGGGATCGGGAAGCATTTTGATTAGCAACTAGTTTGGTTCCCGGGTTTGGAAATGGATCAGTCAATACTGCTAAGGTTTTTGAACTCTTAAAGAGTTTCTTAACTTCAACTTTATGTGGACAATCTCTCGTCTGATGGTCCTCATCGCATATCTGACACCCTGCAGGGGGTTTCCTTTGCCCAGAAGGGTTTGCAGAAGGTTTTTCAGGAGATGACTCATCCTGCTTCTTTTTTCTCCCTTTCTTTTTCTTCTTGTCCCCTGGTTGCTTCAGTTGTTTGCCCTTGTCGGTCGACACGGCATTTACCTCTGAGGCGAGAAGTTCTTCATTTTCATTTTGATCAGAAATCTTACGGGCTTTCTTAGATGTAGCCTTTGTCGATTTCGTGCTTGTCATACCTATTAGGCCATCACCGGCATGAGAGTCTTTGTTTGATTTAGGAGGGGGAAGAACGGAAAATTCCGGTCTAGAAGCATCAGGTATTCAAT
This sequence comes from Pinus tabuliformis, assembly GCA_031772625.1. Classification (NCBI taxonomy): domain Eukaryota; kingdom Viridiplantae; phylum Streptophyta; class Pinopsida; order Pinales; family Pinaceae; genus Pinus; species Pinus tabuliformis. The sequence goes on from CM062819.1 coordinate 306,474,456, forward strand.
CGTAGAGCGTGCTAGACTGAGTATAGATCAAGTCTAGATATTGTGCACGAGCAATAACTTGCTCTTCAGTGACGACTCCTCCTTTTGCCACATCTTCTGTAATGGAAGGTAATAAAGACTTAATAAACCATTCAACTAAAAGCTGATCAGGAACATACATTTTTACCATTCTACGTGTTACACAAAAATATCGTCACCATGGTTATTTGCAGTCAGTATGGGTCTATCATCACTTCTACTGTCCTCCTAAGCAAGTCTCAGACCTCAGCTCTTCAAGTCAAGCTTTGAAAATGAGAGAAAGACATTAAAAGTCAACAAAGCTCTCGTTCTGCACTTTCTCTCACTGTTGCCTGCGGTCCCGCACCCCCTGTTTACAAAAACTGCGGACCTGCCCGCTCTGTCCCTAAAGGAGTGGGTGTGGACCACTGTGAAAGTCAAAAAGGCGCAAGTTTATTCTAAAAAAATCACTTTGGGTTAATTCTAGATGATTCTAGAAGGAATTTTGACGTGGATTAGTCACTCTTAGGTGGTTCATGCATCCCAAAAGAGAAGGAGCTAATCCCTTGATGAGAGGACCTATCCCTTTGAAGGAGGGATTTATCCCTTTGAAGGAGGACCTAGTAACTTCCCTCCATTGCACTATAAATTAAGGCATTGGGCTGGTTGCTAGGGAGGTTACAAGCTGAACATTTTTTAGGGTAAATGCTGGTGGAATTGAGACTTCCTAGTTAAGCTTGAGAGGAGAGATCACATACCTTTTTTGGCTTCATTGGGAAGAGAGTGAAACTTGTCAAAGTAGAGGAGACTTCTTGTTGGACCCTGGGAGGAGCTTGTACAGCATCAAGGCACAGGTTGTAAAGTTCTTCTTTGATTTGAATTAATACAATCAGATTCATTTTTCTCAAAAAATTGTCTTATGTCATTTGTTTCATGAATTCCTTGATCTTCATGTTAAATATGCTTTATAATATTGGCTTTTCAGGTGCTATTTAATTTGTTTGCTTGTTTTTGTTTGCAGATTCGCAACGAGGGAGCTCATTTGGATCAAAGGAGCGAGGCTTCCACAAACTTGCATTGGACCCAAGGTAGGCCTAAAACACTTGTTTGCCTTTGTTTATAAATGCATATTTAGAGAAAGATAGTTTTTGATTGGCTTGCTTGTCACTAGATATCGTTAGATTCTAGGAAGGTCTATCTTGTCTGCAAGATCGACTCATTCCGTGTGACAAAATGGCGACTCCACTGGGGACTTGATTTCTTGATTTGCTTTACTTTGACCTGAGAAACTGTGTTTTTCTTTCTGTTTTTGGTTTGTTGTGTGTGGAATTGGGTAGATTTAGTAGATCTTGGATTATTTTTTGTTTTTCATAACTTTGGGAGAGGACCACACCCTTGGCTTGTGACACAGTGCGGACCTATCCGTACTTTTGCTTTTAGCATAGAGCGGTACCGTACCTGTGTGAACTGTGGGCCTGCGGACCCTGCTTAAATTTTGAAAAACTTAAGATTTTCTCTTTCAGTCAGTTTAGTTTTTGTTTAGATGTTTTTAGCCTCTACCCAGATCTGCACGTGATTTTTCAGGAGCTTTTCTTAGGTTAATTCCATTGGCATTCCTGTTTTAAGCTTTTATCAATTGGGTGTTTTGAGTCTCTTTTTTGAGAAATTCTTAACTTGATTTCCTTTGGTCATTACTTGGAGGTTTGTCTCAGCCTTTTCACAATTTTGCATCTTTTTGCTTTTGTTGTTTGAGTCCCTTGACATGTGTTCCTTCCAGAGAACTATTCTTCCTTCTAATGAAGACCTTTTGGAAGCCATGATCAAGGTGTGTCCATTGACATGTCTTTCTTCCAATTGGAAGCCATGATCAGGGTGTTGCGAAGATAGTTTTTTCCTGTATCAACCGCGTTAAAAAATGAAACAGGGTGTTGCGAGGATAGTTTTTTCCTGTATCAACCTCGTTAAAAAATGAAACAGGTTGTCTTGAGGAAAGTTCTTGTTACTGAGTCAACCTCGTTAAAAAATGAATCAGGTATGAGGACAGTTCTTTTCCTGTGTCAACCTCATTAAAAAATGAATCAGTTGTTCGAGGAAAGTTCCTTTTACTGTGTCGACCTCGTTAAAAAATGAATCAGTGAGTATGAGGATAGTTCTTTTCCTATGTCAACCTCGTTAAAAAATGAATCAGTTGTTTGAGGAAAGTTCCTGTTACTGAGTCAACCTCGTTAAAAAATGAATCAGGTTCAAGGATAGTTCCTTGTCTTGTGTCAACCTCGTTAAAAAATGAAACAAGGATAGGTTATATAGGTAGATTGTAGAGAGTAGTTATGAGCATAGTTCCTTGTCTTGTGTCAAGCTCGTTAAAAAATGAATCAAGGATTTTATGAGCATAGTTCCTTGTCTTGTGTCAAGATCATTAAAAAATGAATCAAGGATTTTAGAGCATAGTTCCTTGTCTTATGTCAAGCTCGTTAAAAATGAATCAATGTTTTTTAGAGTATAGTTCCTTGTTAGGTAGATTGTAGAGAGTAGTTATGAGCATAATTCCTTATCTTGTGTCAAGCTCGTTTAAAAAATGAAACAAGGGTTTTGAGGATAGTTCTTTTCCTGTGTCAACCTCACTAAAAAATGAACCAACTCCCACGAGTCTTTCCAAGATTTTGAAAGTAAACCTTCATTCCATCCACCTGGTTGAATGCAATGAAGCTTGGGGGGCATGTACCTCGATTTGCTTCATTATGTTGGGGCATGCGAACTTATAACAAGCATAGTTTTTTGTTTCAAGCTTGCGTAAACATGAAACTGAATCTGAGCATAGTTCTTTTCCTGTGTCAAGCTCGTTAAAAAATGAAACAAATCCTCCTCTAATTGAGTCAAGAGTTTGACTAGATCTCATAAATGTTAAGTTGTATTATTAGGTTAGTTATTTCAGTTTTTTGCATAATTTTCTTACAGTTTTAGGTCGAGTCTTTCAAATGATCTCGTAAATGAACCTTCATTCCATCCAGACTTTAATTACCAGCAGTGTACTTAGTTGAATGAAATGAAGCTGGGGGGCATGCGCTCTAGCAGTTACGCTTAGGGGGCATCCAGCACAGTTTTCTCTCTATTTCAAGCTTGTGTAAAAATGAAACTACTTTGAAGCATAATTTTTCTCTGTTTCAAGCTTTTGTAAAAATGAAACCTATCTCGAGTCAATTTCAGTTATTTTCAAGACTCGTTAAACTCATGAAAGTCCCGAGATTATTTTGCTATCTTTCATTCTCGTAAAACAAATGAAAATGCCGAGTTCTTTCCGTCTTTTCCTGCTCATAAATTAAATTGAAAGTCGGCCATATGAGTACATTTTTATCATTTTTTCGAACTCATTAAACTTATGAAAAAATGAAAACCATGAGTACATTTTTATCATTTTTTCGAACTCGTTAAAACTTACGAAAAAGTGAAACCTTAGAGTCACCTTTAAGCTCTTTTCTGACTCCTAAAACATGAAAAGATTGCCGAGTTTTTCTTTTTAAACTCGTTAAAACGGAACTAAAAAGACAGTCCACTTACAGCTCTTTTCTGACCGTAAAAACATGAAAAGATTGCCGGATTTTTGTCGTTTCAAATTCGATATTGGTTATAAAACGACGTGTCGTTGATCGCTTTTTTACTTTTTCGGATCAGGGGCACTAATTACGAAAAGTACTCCTTGGTCGTAAAGATCAAGTGGTTCTCTCAAGTATTATTTTATACTTTTTCGGGCTTGGGAGACACAAATTTACGAAAAAGGTCAACCCTGGAGTCTTCTTAAGTTTTTCAGACTCTCTAAAATTGAAAAACGTCGAGTTTCTCCTATACTGGACTCGTTAAAATTTCACAGTAAAGGACCTGTTCAATTACAAATAGGAACGAACCACTCCTTCTTAGGGTTCGAATTTAAACTAAGTTGGACTCATCTGAAGGATGACCTTATAATCAAGCAAATGTTATCCTCCTCAAGCTTGTCAAAAATAAAGAGGTACTTGCCAGAAATGGTGGGGGAAAAGAGAGAAAAATGAGCCTGTTTGTCATACTTTGTAACCACTCTTGAACACGACACTTTTATTCACCTGGGTTGGGAAATCCTTTGCCTAACAGTTGATCAAACCACATTTGAAAGTCTTCAGCCGGTTTCTGGGTATTAACTTTGGGTCAATTGTCACCAAACCATCTGTTGTGTCGTTATGTGTTCAAGAGGTCACTGCCAATAAGCCATTCATCTGCAACATATCTGTCATCCATCTTGACCATCCCTGAGTCAGTCCTTGCAACTAAATTTCTTCAACTTGATCTATGATTTCGTGTTGTGGGCTTGCCTGCGACAGATCGCTTTCTATCGACTTCAGCTCACTATCTAGAAAGATGATCTAGAAACCGTCAGTACCTTGGGATCTGCATGCCTCAATGGCAGGTTTCTCGCCTTTGACGACAGGTTGCATCATTGACCTTCGATCAAAGGATTCCGTGACATGTTCGACATCAACACATTTATTCACATCTCATGGATAGTACTGGGTACTTTGAGAGCCATTGAAATCACTGGTGGTTTCTCTCACACTTGTTAACACTTTACATCATTGACTGGTAATCAAGTGGTTTCTACCATGTTCGACTTCAACACATTCATTCGCATGGATAGAATCATACTGTTTCGGGAAGTAGAAATGAAGACCCTGGATCTAGTTTCTACCATCCAGGTTGCGAGGAATTTTATATTCATTATATTGTGGACTATTCATAAACAGATGGCTGCGTCCATACTGTGTCTACATGTGTCTATACTTGTGATGTATTACAAGATCATTCCTATATCATAGCAGTAGTTAGTTTTCTAGTTAGTTTTGATATGAGTATGGGAATGCCTACCTCAGCGATGATATGATCTCATATATATATCTTGCATTGAATGTTTTTTCAGGTTCCAACCGGGCTCTCCAGAAGATGATCCTCGAAATGATAAAGTACTTCACTCTTCCTAAATGATAAATGAAATCCTCATCTACTACAGACTTCGCACTTTAGGGGGCAATCTGTTACACAAAAATATCGTCACCATGGTTATTTGCAGTCAGTATGGGTCTATCATCACTTGTACTGTCCTCCTAAGCAAGTCTCAGACCTCAGCTCTTCAAGTCAAGCTTTGAAAATGAGAGAAAGACATTAAAAATCAACAAAGCTCTCGTTCCGCACTTTCTCTCACTGTTGCATGTGGTCCCGCAGCCCCTGTTTACAAAAACTGCAGACCTGCCCGCTCTGTCCCTAAAGGAGTGGGTGCGGACCCATGTGAAAGTCAAAAAGGTGCAAGTTTATTCTAGAAAACTCACTTTGGGTTAATTCTAGATGATTCTAGAAGGAATTTTGACGTGGATTAGTCACTCTTAGGTGGTTCATGCATCCCAAAAGAGAAGGAGTTAATCCCTTGATGAGAGGAGCTATCCCTTTGAAGGAGGGTTTTATCCCTTTGAAGGAGGACCTAGTAACTTCCCTCCATTGCACTATAAATTAAGGCATTGGGATGGTTGCTAGGGAGGTTACAAGCTGAACATTTTTTAGGGTAAATGCTGGTGGAATTGAGACTTCCTAGTTAAGCTTGAGAGGAGAGATCACATACCTTTTTTGGCTTCATTGGGAAGAGAGTGAAACTTGTCAAAGTAGAGGAGACTTCTTGTTGGACCCTGGGAGGAGCTTGTACAGCATCAAGCCACAGGTGCGGACCCATGTGAAAGTCAAAAAGGCGCAAGTTTATTCTAGAAAACTCACTTTGGGTTAATTCTAGATGATTCTAGAAGGAATTTTGACGTGGATTAGTCACTCTTAGGTGGTTCATGCATCCCAAAAGAGAAGGAGTTAATCCCTTGATGAGAGGAGCTATCCCTTTGAAGGAGGGTTTTATCCCTTTGAAGGAGGACCTAGTAACTTCCCTCCATTGCACTATAAATTAAGGCATTGGGCTGGTTGCTAGGGAGGTTAGAAGCTGAACATTTTTTAGGGTAAATGCTGGTGGAATTGAGACTTCCTAGTTAAGCTTGAGAGGAGAGATCACATACCTTTTTTGGCTTCATTGGGAAGAGAGTGAAACTTGTCAAAGTAGAGGAGACTTCTTGTTGGACCCTGGGAGGAGCTTGTACAGCATCAAGCCACAGGTTGTAAAGTTCTTCTTTGATTTGAATTAATACAATCATATTCATTTTTCTCAACAAATTGTCTTACGTCATTTGTTTAATGAATTCCTTGATCTTCATGTTAAATATGCTTTATGATATTGGCTTTTCAGGTGCTATTTAATTTGTTTGCTTGTTTGTGTTTGCAGATTCGCAACGAGGGAGCTCATTTGGATCAAAGGAGCGAGGCTTCCACAAACTTGCATTGGACCCAAGGTAGACCTAAAACACTTGTTTGCCTTTGTTTATAAATGCATATTTAGAGAAAGATAGTTTTTGATTGACTTGCTTGTCACTAGATATCGTTAGATTCTAGGAAGGTCTATCTTGTCCGCAAGATCGACTCATTCCGTGTGACACTACAACGACGTCGTGACTCATGAATATGATCGGATATGTGAGTGGTCGTTGTTTGCTTGAAATTGGTAAGAAGTTCTGTTCCCGTTTCGTACCTTATCGGTAACTGAAAATGGGTTAAAAAGGTTGTGGATAGGGTACTGAAGTTGTCAAATGAATCTCTGGGTAACTCGATATACCATTTTGCTGCCAGACCAGTTAACGTCCTCTGAAAAAGGTGAAGCCTAATCGAATCATCGTTTAGGGTGTTAGATGAACACCACAGATGAAATGTCATCACATGATTTGACGGGTCTTCACCACGATTTCCATTAAATTTAGGAATATCTGACGGAAGTTTATGCGGAATCGCTGGCCACCAAGGGGCGTAAGCAATTGGATCATTTGTTAACCTATTTAGATCTGGTAACTCCAAAGTTGCCACGAAGGGTAACTGTTGATTCAGGTTTGGCGAAGCATAACCAGGATATGACAGAATTGCCTGAGCAGTTGGTCTTTGCATACCAGCATAATGCATTTGATGCTGGTAACTTTGGTAAGGTTGATGGGCATAACCATTGTGGAATGGTTGATTTTGACCGTTTTGAATATACGGTTGCCCACTATTTGTAAATATTTGTTGCTCAGATCCTTGGTATACTTGTTGGAATTGTGATTGTTGGTATTGCACCAACCATGGTTGTGAAGCCATGTGCTGTTGTCCAATACCGACTGTTTGACCAAGATGAGGGGTAATTGTACCCGTTTGGGCCTGTGTCATTCCACTAGTTGGCGATTGTGGTTGAGTCGTACGGACAAGAGGCTGTTGCATTACCACCTAAGAAACCTGAGGTTGGCATACAACAGGCAGCGCTTGTACTTGCGACACCATCACAATAGCTGGCGTAGTCGGTATATTTGACATAGGTAAACATTGTTGCATCGAATATACAACTCTTGGTTGTTGAGGTAGTATCAGTACCCAACCGCTAGATGTAATTCCAGCATAACCTGAATTTTGTTGTGAACTCCCATGTGGTTGTCCTCCCGGAGGAGACAATGAAAGGGTATATTTCCCCCCATACGGCGGTAATCCGGTACTTAAAGGAATTGTTTGCCCTTGAGGACCGGACTGCCCAAATTGACACCCTGAAGGATCAATTTGCTGAGACTCAACATAAGACTTTCCGGATACTATTCCGAATGAACAAAAAAGAACGGACCATACTGTCGAAATAGCCCCTGAGTGGGCCCCTTCTAGCGATTGAGAGCTAGTTGGGACAGATGGTATACCGACGAACATTGTTGGAGTGACAGCAGGAAGTTCTTCTGTCGCTGTGTCGGATGACATAGTCCTAGATGTCGACGGTTGTTCAAACATTTCTAGCCTATCCAAAAGATTGCCTAGCGATTCTACAGGAGCTTCCGATGGCGATAGACTAATTTCTGATGAATAAGGATATAGAGTGATCCCAACTCCAAGTCGGGATGGAGTACTAGATGGAGGATCCTCTACAATCTCTTCTATAGCAATCAGACCAGGTGGAAGAGGTAGACCGTCAGGTCCGTAAAATATTTCTAGTGCTGAAGAAGGTATAGAATCTACAGCGACAGATGCTTGGGGAATAACACCCTCTGAATCAGCTGTAGATGGAACTGGTTCAGTAATACAAGTGTTTACCCTCACACTAGGATCAATGTTACTATCCTTCGGTGGCTGCTGAACTTCTTCTGTAAAGGCAAGGATACCAGAAATGTTTGGAGTAACCGGAGTCTCCGATGGTGTTGGAACACTTGTTCTAACTTTACCAGGGGATTTAGAACCGGTTAAACGAGTTCGCTTTATCCGTAACAGTTTTGATTCCGGAGACAAAGACGGTTGACTCGTAAGCCTCCGCGAATGACGGGGTTTCAATTGACTTTCTTCCACGATTGTGGATTACTCGATCAACTAAAAATCAAGGGGAAGTATGTTTCTGAATTAGATTAATTTTAGACGCTTTGACACAACTTGTTTTTTCAATTTTTAAGAGTCGAGAAAAAACAAAAGATGACTCTAGTCGCCTTCGATTTTTAATGAGCCTGAAGTGACAAGTGCTCAGATGGACCTTTTCCATTAAGGAGTCTGAAAAGGAACGAAAGGGACTACTCTGGAAATCTAGACAGAGGGATTACCAAACCAATCACAAAACTGCAGAATACTTTTTACGATACGACAGTCAATCTTCCCGAATGTTGTGTTCAGTGCATTGCGATCGATAGGGCAGTAGACACGGCTTCCTATGGATAAAGGATAAAGCCTATTGTGGCCTCCCAAAATATACTCGACGGTACGTGGGAGCACAAGTCCGTACTGGCACTTATCGTCTCAAAGTGGAGGAATCACCCAACCAACAGTGAAAACAACAGTTACCAGGCTTTACGACGTCAGAATACGTCTCTAGCCTAGACTTCTAGACGTTGTGCGTTAGGTTCCAAAGCGTTTTTAGATTCATTAAATTTATTTTATAGTTGATCTTGCTTAAGAAATTTGCCTTTCAGGTTCACCGCGTGATGTAGATGTACAATTCCTAAAATGTAATCTAAGATGATAAACAATCGTTTAATCTTCTTTCTGCAATGAAAATCCTAGCTACTAAGGAAAGAGAGATGGCGTTCTTTCAACAAAGAGCAAAGAGCACACACTATATGCACTGTCCTAAATCAAACCAACAAATAGTCTAAATGCAAATGCACATGCATGTATTTGTTTTCAGCTTTCTTAATGTGTGAATGATAAAAAGAAAGCTAAGCGCAAATCTGAATTATTTTCCAAAGCCACAATTACTAACAAGTTTCTTTTCAAAACAAAATGAGGACAATGACAACACTTTCCGATTTGGAATTGAAAACTTGCTTTCGACACTAGAAAAACTACTAATTCAGATCAAATACAAGAGTAACAGTGTAATCGACTATCAAGAACAATCAGATTCTCTTCTATGACTGAAAACGACACTTGTGACACTTTCAAATCAAGAAACAACAGTACAATTACGCTACTTCTTTGTAAAGGAGAAATGAAAATGACTCAAAAATACATAAAAAAAAATTTACAGTTCTTTACACAATGGAGGCAGAATAACAGCAAGGAAAGGGGTTTCAAACAGAGGTGCACTGACTACAGGCAGCAAAACTCCTAAATAGAGCTAAAAAGATTGAACGCAGAAACCAAAATTTAGGAACAAGGCCTTGTTTGATGAGCGCACCTGTAACACAGTGAAACTGAAATGCAACGCACCTACTACACTCGGGAAGCGCGTTGCATTTGAAGTTCGCAGAACAGACAGTGCGCTGGACCAGGGACGAGATTTTGATTGGATTCCGGGTCACAGTTTGCAGTTCAGTTCAGGGATTTAGGCCAAGCAAGTGGTAATCAGTAAATCAATCACAGGGGTAGATCTAATGAGGTTACTAGAGCCACCACGAGGGCAATTAGAAAGCTTGTAAATCAATCGTTTAATTCATAAACAAAACCCGGAGATTGACTGAAGCAGTGTTGATCTACTTTGCACTTGCATAGCAAATGCAGTTCGAAGGCTAGCTGGCTTGACTTCAGGCTTCGTCTGTAAGTTTATAAAGTAAACAAATGTAGATGAACAAACAATCTACTCGCTCCCCAGCAGAGTCGCCATTTTGTTACGGGGAATAGTGTCTATGCAGAACTGCTAATCCCACTAAGGCTGGTAACTACCTCAGAAACAAAAAAACTAAAACTACTTTCGTTTCCTTTATGAGAGATAGATGAGAGAAGAATAAAGGAGACCAACCTCTATCTTGCGCTTGGTTCCTTGTTCGATTCCTCTCCCTTCTGATAGATCTTTTGCTACTCACTTCCTTGTCCACCTAGCTTCACAGGGTACCTGTAGAATCAAAGTAGCACAATACTATCCAAGAACATAGATCTATTATCATAAACAATATAGGATCAGATGTACATTGACCACACAAATGCATAAAACATTAATCATACAAGCATGTGGAGGAAAACTTGAATAGCTTTATTGATAATCAAGAAAGAGCCAAGAGAATTACACCCAATTGTTCTGACCCAACATCATCCTCTCAACAATAAGCCCTTCTTCACCTCATGAAAAGCTTATATCACCCAACACTATGATATTGCACCAAGAAACCAGCAACACTTCCTTACAAGATGCAAAATTCCAGCCTCCCCCCTCCGGATCTCTGGGATGAGAGATCTATATATAGATACTTGCAGAGGTGTGAGTCAGCTCTAGGTTTTTGATTAGTGTCTTCTCTCTGATAGTTCTTGATTCCACTTGGAGATCTCATTGATCTCTTACTCATCCTTGGGCAATTCTGAGAGGCAAGTGTCACGGGAGAAGTTTCTGGAAGATTCCATGATCATCCACCTCGCAAACTGTCTCTGCCACTTGTATTTTCTCGTCCATCGCACCCCATAGAAGGGATTTTCAACATGCATTGCACTTCCCATGTGTATTAGGTGGGATGCATCGCACTTTGACCATGGAGCAGGTGAAATGATCCAGTTTGACCAGTTCTGAGTAGTTTTTCATGGAGAACTTCTGGGAGATGTTGTAATCAGTTGACTTTTTTCTTTTAGGGGTTGGAACAACACCTTTAGGGACTTAGGAGCCCTTGGTTTATGGACATTTATGATTGGGGTTGAAGTGCCCAAAAATGTCTATAACAAGGTTGTTGAAGGTAACCTTGCCCACTGACATAATCATAGGTGTAGGTGAAGGAGAAGGAGCAGGCTATGTAGCATTCATAAGAGAAGTACCAGATGAAATTCCCGAAATGGATGACATGGGAGAGGTCCAAGGACTGGAGGCTGCACTAGAGAAGGTATCAGATAAAGACTAATAGCCAGGTGGGACATACGGTCCACCATATAGATGTTCCTTTAGTAACATTACAAACACAAACGAGGAAGAAACAATTGATCTCTCAACCATAGTGGTGGACACGAGTTGGGAGATCGAATAAGATCCAGTCATGGTTAACAATCCAAATGAAAATATCTACGAGAAATTCGAGGGTAAGTCCAAAGAATCAGGTAAAGGAGTATGTGGTGGAGTCTGAAGATGAGGAAAAGGATTGGTCTAATAAAAATGAAGTCCACTCCCATGAACAAGAGTAGATGGGTGAGGTTCTTCTTGTGATATTTCTTCAATACTCACAAGTCCATATGGAAGAGGTTTACCGTCGAGCCCAAACTATACAGTTGGAGGTTCTGCCTTAGACAAATGAAGAGAAGGACCTGAAGTAATAGGTGAAGATAGATGAGGTTCCTTAGGTTCAACAAACTCAGGAGGTAAATCATCTAACTCAGGAAAGTTAGTCTTAACAACCTCATGCAATAAGGTTTAAGGGGATTCAGTTTCGATTGTGCCAGATTCACCAGCAAGAGAAGAGGTGATCTATAGCTTAGCACTCAAAGGGAAAGATGATTCTGGTTGATCAGATTCAGGAGGAGGACTAGAAGTAGTTCCTGAATTTACCTATTCAGTAGTTTGCATCTTCTTATGCTTTTGACAATGGCCAGGAGTAGCCTCTGGTGGATGTGGAGGCTTATTCTTAATTCTACACAAACGACATAGAGGGGGATTTTGTTCTTCCATGTTGTAAATTTTAGAATTTAACAAAAAAATAAATAAAAAAGAGGGTAATCTAAGCATAAAGGATTACCAACCAACCTTGAACCACAATATACACCTTGGCGAACCAAGAACTTAACGTATGACAACCAATCTCCCCGAATGTTGTGTTCAGTGTATCACGGTATACTAGGCGACTGACTCGGTTACCTATGGTGAGGATAGCAACCTATAGGGGACTCCCAAAATATACTTGAAAAATTGTGGGAGTACAGTCCATAATATTGTTGTCTAATGCGTAACCATTTGATGAGAGTGTTTCCATATACTTTACGCGCGTAGAGCAACGTCCAATATACCAAAAGGTACGTGGAGAATGATCTTATACACTCACATATGTGGAACATGATTTCACCCCCGAGATACAACACTAGAAAACAACGACAACTCCTATGTTTAATGATGTCAAAACACGTCTCTAGCCTAGACCTCTAAATGTTTGCATTAATGTTACAAATGCTCCTTAGGTTGATTCAATAAATTTTACTATTTATCTTTAATTCAGTTTTAGGTTTAGAGCTCACCATGAATGTCAGCTGAATATCCTAAAATGCAAACTAGCATGAGGAAATGGAATCGTTCTCATTCAATGAAAATATATTTAAGGAAGGGAAGAGACAAAGAGTACGCAACAAACAATATGAAAAATGCAATTCCATTTTCAATGGGATTGTTCTAATTTCAATGCACACACAAAACTCTAAATTCCAATGCAAAGATTTTTCTTTTCAAATCACTTAATTTTAAAAAATGAAGAAAACTAAGATGCAAGGTCTAATCACTAATTCAAATAAACCTTTCTGAATGGGGACTTAAAAAAAAATCATCCAAGCAACCAATGATCAAACGAAATCAAATTGCAAACAACCTAATGATAAGAACAAAGGAAAATATTCAAAAAAATCCTTACCAAAGGTATCAAGACAAAAGCAAACCAAATGGAGGCTTCAAAGGGACCACAAGACACTCAAAGACTCAAGGAAGAGCAACTGGAATCAAGGCTGGATCAGAGAGACAATCAAAGAAAATACAAACTTGTGCATAATAGGAGCCAATGCAGGTGCAGAGAAGGCACTAGTGCTATGCAACACAGGCACAAAGAAGGTTGGCTTGAGGTGCAGCGCTCTATCAGAAGATGAGAGGGTGCATTGGTTTAGGGATGCAAAGTTTCGACACAAGGATTTCAATTGGGACTCAATGAAAGGTCTTCCTAGGTCTGTTCTTGACTGGATAAGACAGTAAAAGTCCAAAAAAGAGGTAAGACAAACACAATGGTCAAAGAAACCACCAAGAGAATAAACCATTCCCCAATATAGTCACCAATTTGTTATGAAAAATCTACAACTATGGAAATAAGTATCTTCCCTAGGCTTGGTGGACTAACCTAGAACAAAATAAAGACAAAGGCATTAATGTTTTCCTTAAAGTAAGTAGATAACGAGATGAAGCCTACTTGGAATTCATCGTATGCCTCACTCCTTCTTTGGATTGAATGCTCCAATCCTAGCTCCAAATGTTAATATTAAAACCTGCACAGTCAAATAACACAAGTCAATGATCCACAAAATCTATGTAGCATCATCTAATCACTTTATTCAATAGATCAACATGGTATTGAAATATATGAAACTATAACACCATATATAGGAGAAAAAAAATAACTCTTTGCATTAATAGAAATGGAGTGAGTTACAACCAAAGATAGGTGTTGATCCTATAAAAGAGCTCCTCCAAGTTGACTTGTCCTTTCCTTTCCACAAAGTGCACCTCTAATCACCCTAATGCATAGGGAAGATATCTCTCACATCCACAACATAAGGGTAGAATCACTCTCCAAATCTAACCCCTAACTTGTGGATATATCAAAAAGGAGGGTAAGTTGGGAGTTCTTATCCATTTACCTATCTATGTTTTTAAATCCACTCTTGATTGGAGGATAGGATCAAGGGATAAGGGATGAAAACTTGAAGGTAGGATAGGATAGGATTCAAGACTTTTATCTAAGGTAAATGGTTTCAACAAATCCAGGAAGCTTCTAGAAGAAGAGGCTTAGGGATTCTCTCTCTTTTTCGTGAATTTCGAGAACCAATGCAGGTGCATAATGGAGAAACCTGTAGGTGATCAACGCAATACATAGTGGAGAAACTTGCTTTTCAACATTGTCCAATAGGAGGTGAGGGAGCATTGGTCCTTAAAATGACTGAAACAAGGTGTTTTCGCACAGAAACTCAGGGATAAGAACGAGTCATGCTTAGGGATTTGTGTTATGATGATAATGAGGATATCAAAGGATGTAATTCATTGATCCAATCGAAGGCCTATGACCAGATGTGACAAAATGGCCTATAACACAAAGGGTTATCTCCAACAAGTGGGACAAAATTCCTTGTAGTGGTAAGTTTGGTCGATGATACATAATAGTCCAATTGGTCAATCATGACTATCTTGCCTTCATAGGAAAAGAAAAGAACATGAAATACTAAGGACATGACAACACATATAGCATAAAACCAACTACAACCGAGGAGTAGGTTATAGTCCAACGAAGCATTGACGACTTCAACATTAATGTAGGCAATATTTCCCCCTAGCTCAATGGAAAACTTGGGAAAAACCCCCTAAGGTATAAAATGGTGTCTATCAAATGCCTTAAGAGTAGTAGTAGACTTAGTGAGTGTTGAAGAATTGAGAGCTTTCCAACATGATGTTGACATAAAACAGGTAGAATAGCCTTCATCCACCAAAGTGCGATGAAGATTATTATGAAAGATTCACACACAAATATAGAAAGTGATTTGATGGGAAATCCTATAACAGGGAGCATCAACATTAAAAATATTAAGAGAAGAATTTGAGGGATCCACCCCCACCCCCCCAAATCGCAGTCAACAAGGCTTTGCGTTGTTGAGGGGAACTTTGCAAAACCTCCAAGGCAGACATGGCACAAGGATATTGGGCTAAATCCTCAACAATGTTGTAGTGTTGGGTAGCACATACAAATGGATTGTGTGTTGACTTGTGAATCAATTAGGTTGGTTGAGTCCTTAGAGGAAGAACTCAACTCAGGAGTATCATAAGACTTAGCCCATGTGGTTACATTGACTTGCTCTTGGCACATGCAGATGAACGTATTATAAGCAGGATGGAAATATGGCTCCTCATTTCCCCCTTGCGGAGGTTGAGGAGCCTAGGAAACTATTTGTTGTTGAGGTTGTGCAGGGAATGAATGTGTTAAGATAATTGGTTGCTGAGTAGCAGGTGGTGATGCAAGAAGTCGGTGAACTTCATCCATTTAAGGGTACTCGTGAGTCAAATTCTCACCTTGACAAATCTTACAAGGGAACTTTATCTTGTGACATCGTTTAGTTGTGCCCCCTCCCTAATTAGATGGATTTGGTTGAATCTCCTAAGCAAGTTGATTCTTTTGTTTATTCTTTTTTCCACCAGGTTGTTGAGCATTCTTAGATAGTGTGGACTTCATCATACGAACATCGGCAGACTACTCAAAAGAGGGTGTTTTTTCAAATCCAAATGCACTTGCTAGGGCTTGTGATGTAATAATCAATTGCCCTAGTTGGGAAGCAAATTGGCTCGCGGAGTTGGATATGGAACCAACACCATCAAAGTTTGGTCCTAGGGTAGGTTTAGGTGGGTCTACAAAAGGACAAGGAGAATTAGGAATTATGTCATAAAGCATGCCCGACTGATAATAAATCTAATTTAGTTGTTAGGAAGCCAAAATAGCTTGTTCCTTTTAACAAACCTGAACATAGACACATCCTTAACTATGGGGAGTAACAATGATCCAATGAACCATTTATGCAAAATCTTATCGAGGAGCTTGGTTTGAACTAACCTCTTACATCATCGCCACTCATGGATATGAACAAAATTTAGAGTGGACTTGTCTTTCTTAAAATTCGACAAGAGATTAGAATCGATGTTGTATCTTGTGGGTAATTGAAAATGGGTCAAAAATGTCATGGCAAAGGAAGAAAAGTCACTGGAAGATGTAGTATCCAGTTCAATATACCATTTAGCAGCATCTCTAGTCAAGGTTTGTTGGAACATACACAATTTGATCGAATCATCCACCAAAGGGTTTGATTAGCACCAAAGATGGTAGGTGGTGATGTGTGTCAATGTGTTTTCTCCATGCTTCCCTTCGAACTTAGGGATATCAGATGGAATTTTTGCAGGCATGAGTGGACTCAAAGGATCATTATAGATTGGGTCATTTTTTAGCTTAGCTAAATCCAAAAGATCAAGAGAAGATAGAAAATAATTATGTAACTGACTTCATGGGTCATAGGAAGTGGAGTGTTATGAAACCAGCTCAAGAAAAGATAGAAAAGATAGATCAACGCCTTAGAATTCAGCCTCTTCGAGGGGGCAACCTCCTTTACATTACATAAATGAACAATTCTTGGATGATCACCAAAGGGTTTGATTAGCACCAAAGATGGTAGGTGGTGATGTGTGTCAATGTGTTTTCTCCATGCTTCCCTTCGAACTTAGGGATATCAGATGGAATTTCTGCAGGCATGGGTGGACTCAAAGGATCATTATAGATTGGGTCATTTTATAGCTTAGCTAAATCCAAAAGATCAAGAGAAGATAGAAAATAATTATGTAACTGACTTCATGGGTCATAGGAAGTGGAGCCCCTTGACCAACCGTGAAGTCCCCCCATCCCTGGTTATGAGTAACAATTTGTGGACCATGGTGATAATTCACCCCAATATATAGAGAATACATGCCATTGTGTCTGGTGTAAGGAGTTTCCCCCCCAAGGTTAGTGCCCCCAGAGAGGACAAGAACAATATGTTGAGAAAAACTAGGAGTAAATATTCTTGATCATATAGGTTGGCTAGGGTTTGACCCCATGGCTGACATAGATGAAGGAATGGGTTCAAAAATATTGGGGACATTTGTGGGAGTCATATAAGAGACAGGTGGTATTCCCAAGAGGACGTGAGAGGTGTTCAAGGAGGCATAGGTCTTGCCACACTTAGTAGTGGCAATAATGTCATAGCAGCAGATCTTGCAAATGCATAGGGTAGAGGAGAATTGACCTCCTCCAAAGGTAAAGATAGAAAATGAGTATAGATGTAGGCAGGTGTTGAATAGTTTGGATTCAACTGTAATAACTCTAGTCCCGATGGATCAGTCAAAGGTAGATTAACAAGAGAGGAAGAATCTTCCACAAGTGTCTCAATCGATATCAATTCACTACCAGGAGGACTAGGAATATATTCCACAACTAAAAATTGGTCTGGGCCTTGAGAATCAATAGGCACCCTACAAGCATGAGTCAATAATTGACCCTTCTCATGAGGTAAACTTAGGATTCAATGTGACTGGCGGCAAGTGGGTTCAACTAGGGTTAATAAATGTGTTTTAACCAAACCAAGTTAATACAGACACCCCTAAGGCTAAACTATTAAATTAGACCAAACAACACACACTAGAAAATTCCTAAAAGGTAGTCACATGAAAACCAACCCTAGTACTATGTTTTATATGGCCTTCTACAAGACTTCTTACTTGTGGGGTTCGATCTTTGCAAGAAAATCTATATAGGGGAAGGTAAGGTAGAGGGATGGTTGTTTCCCACAACCACCACCTATAGGGTGCTTTTCCTAGGAATGTTCGCTAAAGTACCTCTATCCGATGGGGGAGCACATATATTGGGCTTTTGGGTAGTCAATTATCGGCATGGGATTCCTTGCCACAAGTTGGATAACCTCAAGAAGAACTACTTGCACTGTGACCCAAGCCTAACCCCCTATTAAATGGGTTTCTGATGTCTATGGTTTTAACCAAGGGATTATGGAGGATTGTTCACTCCCTATCGCAGGCTTCTAATTTTGTTTTACAGTCTTGTAGCATTTTACTCACACACCTAGCTCCAAAACCCAAGCCTATGCTAATGTAGGTGTACTGCCAACAAAAATAAAAGATAAGTGTAGTAATTTTTATTAGAGCGTTTATTTTAGTGACTATTATTTACTTAGTGGGTAGCGGCATGAAACACAAATGGTGTGATGTACTCTTGTTAGAACACCCTAATGCAGATATGTGCAAAATTCTCTTTTAAATTTGATGAAATCTAACTACAACAAGATAAGGGACTTTCACTTTTCAAAAGAAAGCAAATGCCTACCAAATGCACCTCTAACTTATCCTAAAATAAAATCCCCAAATTTATAAAATTCCAAACCCAAAAGACAATTCAATAATAATAATAATAATAATAAATAATAAATAAAAATAAATAAATAAATAAAAAGTAAAAAGTAAAAAATAAATAAATAAAAATAATAAAAATAAAAATAAAAATTCCCTAAGCTAGAACACAAAGTACTCAAAACACGTCAAAACTTGGAACCAAAATTTCCCCAAGCTAGAACACAAAGTACTCAAAACACATCAAAACTTGGAATCAAAGCCAATCAAACACTCTTAAGAAATCACAAAGAAAGTAAAAAAGTGGAAAGAGGAAGGTAATGCAAACAAGATAGGGTTGTAGAACAATGTCTCAATGAGAGGTAATGTTCTACATGATCCAAACCAAACCGTAACTCAAGGACAAAACTAGCAATGAACGAGAGTAAATAATTAATTTCAAATCTGATAATAAGAGCAAATCAAAATCACTCAAACAAACCTTTCTAGTGATGATTTTCAAAACCACAACCAATTGAAGAAAAAAACACCACCAAAAGCAAGCAAAACAAGCACTTGAATTAGATGAAATACTCAACAAAGAGCAAGCAACCAAAGCTAATCAAAATATACCAATCAAAGGCATATATAAAATCAGATCTAAACTGTAGGAACAATAGCAAAAATATACTTGAAAAGAGAGATCAAAGTCTTGTTTTTGCACAGATTCAAGAGAAAACATCATCTCTTGCCAACTAGGGAAAGTACATAATCCAAAAGACAAGAACTCAATCAAGAGCACAAGAAGGAAATCAAGGAAAAAAGACAGATTCAAATGCAAATCCAAATCTGAATCTAAAATTGAAGCTCAGGCGACTCTACAGATCTGAAAATATTGAACCAAGTGATGAGGATAATAGCCTCAAAACAAGCACCAAAAACCTAATAAAAAGGTCTTGAGAAAGTGCACAAAATGGTCCAAATGCAAAGTAAGCAAGACAAATAAGATCTGATCGAGAATGCCACAACAAATCATAGTAACAAATATATCTAGAAAGGCAATCAACAGATCAGAGATAAAAAAACTTGAGTTGAAAGAAAATCAGGAGCACGAAAACCCTAAAATCAGAAAATAAGCAAGAAAAAATGTTGATTTTTCAATCAACCATAGGAAAGTACAAAATTTGATCTGAAATGCAATACACAACCACTAGGAGCTATTTGCTTCGTAGTCTTGGCCCTGACAATACTACTGAACAACAAATGAGTATATGGAAAGAAGTATACAAATCAATGGATCCAAAACCAGTCAATCAAGCTAATCATTTATGCATAGATGCTCTATCTAGGGTTTGTGCTGAGCAACTAAAATCCTTGTAGATTGGCAGCAAATGTTGGGTTTAACGGAGAGATTCTTGCCCCAACTAGGAGATCTCATCCTCCACAATAGATCTAGAACCCACACACAATCACCACTAAACAAGTAGCACCATTAGCTTAAACAAATGAACATAAATATGAACAATAAACTATGCAATTAGATCAGATAGGAGGGAACATTCACTTCTATTAATCATGAAAAAAATTGATACAAAATGTATACCATAAACAAATGAGATCCTCTCCTCAAGCTTGTAGCATGGTCTCCTTCTCCCAATACTGTAGAGCTCCTGCGCTATAATATGGATACATTCTCTCTCCCATTTTCCCCTTCATGATATTATATAGGTTCATTATTTCCTATGAAAGAATGTATCTAGACACCTAGGGGCATCAGGAGTTAGGAGACTTCTACAATAATGGGCCCCTAGATAACTCATAACAGGTGGGTCAAGTTGATCTCCTTGGGAATGGCAAACTCTAGAAACCTTTTTCACAATTATGAATTTTTTCTAAATTGTCTCAATTAAGAAATAGTTATTATCTCATAATTATAAAATTGTGACAAAATAATTATGAGAAATAACTCAATCATGTAATTCCACCATCTTAACATAGAATAAATCTCACATAAGTAAAAGAAAATGTGAAAGGGGATGCATTCTAGCCAAGCACTGAGGTAAGTTAAACTTGAGTTTCTCTCACTATAATGGAGTGAAAAATAGGGTCATAAAAACTACAACCTATTGCTATTGGAAGTCACGAATCTCGTCCTAGAAATTGGAAACTGAAAACCCTTTGAGAAAATCTGGAAATCTCCTCACAGTGTGATTTTCTCTTCCTACCTAGTACAAATCGTCAACTACAACCCTTGTTGCAAATCTTCTTCGCCCATATATACTCAGTGAATCAACTATTTTGCTTACTAAATCCATGTATATGGAAAATCCACTTCCTACTACTACTGCTTCTAGAAAAAATTAAACTTTTCCTCCTCACTCGTCCTAGAAATCGATTTTCTGCCCAACAAGTCCCACTGCCTTGCTGAACTGCGCAAATCTAGAGAAATTGTGCTCATATTTCCCTCTAAAACTACACAACTCTGCTTCCCTCGCTTCTAAGCCTATGATCTAATCAAAATTGCTTTGATACCATGTGAAAATTTCTTGAATGCACCAAATTGGAAATTATTCTCCTAACCGATTAGCAATTTATTTGTTTATGGCAAATACCAAATAATTCATTGATGCATTCTTCACAAATAAAATATGTTGTGGAAGTAAAATAAGGAGCTAAGAAGCAAGTGCACGTGCATAAAAATCAACACCAATATTTTTGGACAAATAGTCCCCGAAAAATCTTGAAGGGAAAACTGGGGCAGCATATGAGGGTTTATTTTATTATTATGCTGCAAATTTGAGAGCATAATAATCAGGATGCCCAACTAGCAATCCTCTGGCAAATATACTAGAAAAATAATATGGAGAAGATTTTCTCCCTCTACAATCAATCGGGCTTCCTCTGGCTTGCTTGAACCCCACACTAGCAAACTCGCTCTCTAGTGTAATTTGCATTGTTGGCTCTGGGCAATACGCATAGCCCCAGATTTGCCTCCAACAGGGTCATCTAGCCTCCCTCCGCACCTGGAAAATATTCGCTCTGCCTTCCGGACTCTGATTTGGCCTCTTACAATTGCACAAACCCTCTTCCAACAACTCCAATTGCTAGATTGGTTAACTTGAATTGCCTGTACAACTCTCTCTACAAAAGAATTCAGCCTCCCTTTTCCTGCCTCTTTGGCACTAGAAAACTACTGGGAAATTCTCCAGAATCCTCCTCCCAAATTATTTGTTGCTCCCTCTCTCCGATGCTCTCCTTCTGGCTCGAATTGCACCCTCACTGAAGCTATGAATTGGGTAGCTTGATTTGCCTTGCTTGCTTGCCCTCACAATTGTGTCTATGTCCATCCCATCTACTTGCTTTTATAATCGCTCGTTAGAGACTTAACAACCAAGATTTGATCATGATCGATGGCTAAGATCAACTTGACTCCATCAATACACTTTTCTGGAAATCTCTATAGCAAAAGTCGATTTCCTCAATTAATACCCATTAATTAATCAATTTTCCTAAGTTAGAATTAGACATTTTTAATTATTGATCAATTAATTTAATTGAGAGGTTTTTAAGTATTTTCTCTCGAAACCTTTTATGGGTTTTGGAGATTTTGTGTTCCTTAGCTTCTCTAACATCTATCTCATGCTACTAGAATATACAAAAACAAACATAAACTTCTAGAGCAATGAGGTTAGTTGCAAAACAACTACTCCCTAACTCATTTCCTCGTGCTTGTTTTTATATTTACTTGGTGATTATTTTTTTTAAAAAGTGAGAAACCTATCATAACTCAATTGTCAAACCAATAGTGAGGACAACCATCTCTAGTTGCTATATGTGAATGTAGGCTAACTCATCACCATTATTCAAGGAAAATCATGCCACCTAAAATAACTCGTTGGTGATCTATAAAGTGACAAACTTTTACTCTTGCCAAATACCTCTCGGTCTTGAGCCATTAACCTATTTTCTTATTTAAAACATACATTTACTTGATTACTAAACCACCTCTTCTTATGAAAATACACACTATTTTTTTTTACAACCCTAACTTATTTAATAAACTTTCTCATTTTCTCTGGGATCGAAGATGTTAAGGAATTTGCAATATTGTATAAGCAAAAACCTATTTACAACCCTAACTTATTTAATAAGCTTTCTAATTTTCTCTTGCATCGAAGATGTTAAGGAATTTGCAATAATGTATAAGCAAAAAGCTATCATTAGAAAACATTGAAATTCAAAGCTCGCCATATCAGTCGAAAAAGAAAAAGCATAATTTATGATTAATAGCACACAAGAAAGGATAAGATGACCCTATCCAAATATGTGGCAAACTTGTGCGCCACATAAACAAATATCTAAGTGGCATTCACACTTTAACTCCCAGCACCACGTTATCCTCTGCTTGAAAATGGACGTTAGAGGCAATTCCCCCCTATTTTATACATTTTATGAGTCAGCCAAAACTATTTCCAGAGTTTCCAATGGAGCCCGGACGTGACTTCAGAGTTACTATAATCACTGCATCTCCTTCTTCAAAATCACTATAGGCAATGTATAATCACAGGCACGGTACCCACAAGACATCATCCTTCGATATATGGCGTCTTTAGCGATTTATCCCACTGAGAATCTAATGCAATCAAAATTCCTAAACCCCCATTTGACACCTTCAATGGTTTCATCCACTGTTATCATACCATCCCACCCCGTATTCAGATCAACCCATCTACAAATCATCAGCTATGGCAAGCGGAATACACTTTTTCCATGTTGCAGACAAGCCTTCCAGGTATGGGCAGTTACCAACATGCCACAGAAGACCATAGAGTACGAAATATCTGAAAACAGCAACAAAGGAGAACTGGTAGGTATGTCTTCATACATTACAGAATTTGCAAGCTTCACTTTTTATTTCAAACTCTGCAAACGGAATTGCAAACTAGTACAAACATGCAATCAGTATTTTTCTATCATTTTCTGTCATCATATCAGTGAAAAAAACAAACGACATGAATGAGTTTGCATGAGATAAAATACAAAAAATTTCAGAGACTAACCAAGAGAATTGGGTTCGGCAGGAACCCTGTTCTGATCATTTGTCAGTCCTTGAAGGACTTGGAATGGGAAACAGAGCAATCAAATTTCTGATTAAGAAGTACCCATTTCTACTAGACCAAACTCCCGATTCCTTGCTCGAAAGGATTCAAGCTTTGCGGGCATTGGGAATCGGGGAGATTGACCTTATCCGTTTGTTAAAAAAAAGACCATCAGTTTTCATAGTAGAGCTCGAACCAACCTTCGAATTCATCAATGGAAACTTCGAAGGATTTAATATGGAAAGGTTTCACAGAGTTTTATTCAGAGTAGATTCTGAGTTATTGCTTGATTTCCCAGATAAAATTAGGCTTCTTTTACAACATGGTGTTCAGAAGTCAGTTATTGGTAAAGTATTGAACAAGGTGAGCCTTAAAGTTTTCTGCAAAAAGTCTCTGGAAGAACTCAATGAAGTTTTGTTATATTTGAATGGTTTCGAGGAGGACAGGGAGGTTTGTTGTATTGTAGTTCGCTCTCCGACCCTTCTTTTACTCAATGTGGAGAGAGACCTAGTGCCTAAAGTTAATATTTTGCAGGATTTTCTTAAAGACGAGGAATTTGTTAGAAGATTGATTCCTCGTTTTTCAGGGATACTCGTATATAGTATTGAGCACCTGGCAAAACGTGTTGAATATCTCAGGTCGTTGAAGTTGAGTGAAGAGGATCTTGTGAAGACAGTTAAGTTTTACCCTCTCATCCTAACTTTAAGCATTGAAAAGAGATTTAAGCCTAGACTTGAATACCTTAGAAACTGTAGCTTGAAAGAAAAGGAAATTGTAAAGCTTTTAACGAGATACCCTAGTTTTTTCGGCTTGTCTTTGGATGAAAATCTTTCGAGAAAAACAGTTCTGTTACAGAAGATTGGATTTGAGCCTTATTCTTATCAATTGGCGCAAGCTATGAGCACCGTTACTCGAATTAGCTATGAAAACCTTCAAAATAGCATTGATCTGCTTTTGAGCTATGGTCTGGCTTATGAGGATATCTGTAAAATGGGAACGAAACAGCCACACATATTGAGATACAGTTGTGAATGCTTGAAGCCCAAGATTGATTACCTGGTCAACGACATGAATTGTAGCTCAAAGGTTTTGGTGTCTTTTCCAGCATTTCTGGGGTACAGCCTTGAAGGCAGGATAAGACCTCGGCATCAGATAATGCAACAGCTGATATCCAAGGGGTTGGCTAAAGAAAATTATTCTCTCATTAGAACCTTTTCTCTTTCTGACGAGGACTTCATGAAAATGGCTGTTACGAAGGGATATGATGGTAGTTTAGATTACTAAATGACTGTTGTTACAATCATGTCATACTAAAAATGCAAGCATGAAAAGGACGAAAACTAAGTCACCTGGTTTGTGTTCGTTTTTGTTTTAATTTTTTGACAATGACATTCAAAATATTTGCAGATGCAAAAAAAAAGGGGATAAAATGAGGCAATACATTTGGCAGAGGAATAAGCATTTTTTTAACAATTTTTTGAAAACATTTTAGAATATCATGTGTTGTTAGAAAACATCTTCCTCTCTTTCTTTCTGTACACAGACATTTATTATTTTAAAATTTAACAAGAAAGCAG
Organism: Pinus tabuliformis; assembly: GCA_031772625.1. NCBI lineage: Eukaryota > Viridiplantae > Streptophyta > Pinopsida > Pinales > Pinaceae > Pinus > Pinus tabuliformis. Next base: position 306,499,502 of record CM062819.1, read on the forward strand.
CCAATCTTAATGTTTTTTTATGAATCTTATGAAATAACTACCTGATCTTTAAACTTGTCAATAAAATCGCCATCAAATTCACCATTAAATTCAAACTTAAATTCACTAATTCGTTTTAAAAAAGAAAAGTTACAGAATGCGGTGACTCAGGGGAAAAGTAGGATGGAATGGTGACTCAGGGGAAAAGTAGGATGGAATTAGATGACCATTGAGTCTAGACTCCATTTATTTGTTCAATTGCCTTGTTTTCCTGGTTTCCTTCTGCTTAATACTGGAGGTACTTTTGAGTAATTACTTCTTGTCATACTGTCTGCATTGCACGAGAACTTTTCTTTATAGTTTCCTTAATTAGCTGCTCTGCAAACGCCTATGAGTAATAGTTTCTTGTGTTTGTGCTTTTGTGCTGAAATCATTATTTCTGAGTTTAGTGCTATTTTTTGATAACTTGGGCTGATTCTCAAAGAGGGCTTGTGATAATATCCTGTTGTGCCTATCATATGGAAAAATCATACATTATAATTCTGAAATTAATAAGAAAGAAGATGCTATATCCTTAAAGAGTAACAACAAATTTCTGTAGTATTGATGCAATCCGAAAGCGCTTTGAAGGCTTTTCAAATTATTCTGCGGTGATTGAAGACCGGTATGATTTTGGTTTAAAAAACTCGGGAGTGCCCTGGATCAACCTCACAGAAGAGGAAGACCTAAAGGGAACCATGCAACTGTAAAAGATTTGAGGAATCTACGAAGGAACCTATGTGCCCCGTAATTTTTTCATTACAAAATACGTATTAATACAGAAGGATGTGGAAAATGAAATTATCAGTTATCGCACGACTGTTCCCAAACTGCAGACACATAAAAGCACTGTACCATAACTGCGAGATATTTCACCGACAAAAGGCAAGTCGATGTGGGATTCGTATTTTCTACCAATTTTCCCATGTATCTTAAATTTGGTGGTGCTGATAGAGTTGAAATATTTCCTGTCCTCGTATTTTCCCAAAATGAAGGCATTGTTGCTAGATTTCCATTGGTTTGTCTTGTCAGATAATTCAAGGTGCCAAGGTTTTGTCACCGATTCATATGCAGCACTATGCAAAATCATTAAGCACACAGTCATGTGTTGGCTTTGTTGACAGGTACGTTGGTTTATCCAATGTCCAACAATCTACCCCAGCGTCAGCTGGGTGTGTAACGAACTCCTGATCTATGCTCGGATACCATTTGTTGGGAATCACAATTGCTGTTAGACCAAAACCCACAGGTTGTGTTAGTCAGCAATTGCATTGCCAAAGATAAGGATCCACGAGATGTGGTTAGTTCATGTCACGAAACACATAGAGAGCGTTGGTTTATCCACTGTCCAAGAGGCTTTAAGTGTATTAGAGTGTTTCATGGCAAAACTTCTACTTCTACATGGCTTTGACTATGTTAGTGTCTCGCTGCAAAAAATTTTTATGTTTTTTTTTTCTTATTTCTGCTGTGGTCAGTGGCTTAAACATTTTTGTTTCAAGTTGACGGGTGAGGTATCCCCACACTTGAGCGATGAGAGGAATTCTTTCTGACATATCCATGGATAAAGGAACAATGTACTCACTACCAGGGCATCTTTATGGTATACCTAGTCCAACTGATAGACCCACCAGCAGGCCAACGGATAGACCAACTGAGGTGACAGTTTAGCCCCTTGTCAAGGAAGTTAAAAATGCCACTGCCTCCACTATTGAACCACATCACCATTGGAAACATAAGATGTATTTGCTAAAATTCTTATCAGATTCCAGCATCTATGTTCATATCTTATTGTATCACTGGATAGAAATAACGATGTATCTTAGCACTGGCTCTTCCTCTGCTTGAAAATTGCGGTGTTTATGATTTTGCTTATCACCTATATCTTGTGTTGGATTTACTAATGGATTTTGTTTTGCTTGAAGCCCTTTTGGTATTCTCATTTCTGTTATTTTTCATGAATTGTTGTTGAAATTTTGTTAGTTAACGTTTAAACAGACTCAATTCACTCCGAGCCACTGATTGTTTCATTCTTGGTAACATCTGGTGCTTTGCCACTTTGGATTCACGTTAGTGGATAAGTGTGTTGTCACTGATTCAATAGCTAATCACAGAAACATCAGTCCTTAGATTTCTGATTTACATATCTGAGAGAGATGGTGCATTTTGTAAAAGATACGAGAAATGGATATTGTTATAATGGGTGAAAATGTTTGTGACTTTTGTTACTAGCCTGTTGTCTCACATGAGAGGATGTTTATTCTTAACCTTCTCTTTTGCTATTTAAATGCAAAACTCAGATTGTGTGATATATAGTTTCCCATGGATGCAACACCATAGCAAGCAATGTTAGTGAGAAGTTTCATGTGGAAATGACTAGCTCTATCCTTAAGTGAAAAAATAGGATTTGGAAGGACAAACCTCAGCAGTAACAAGAACTAATCTTAAAACTTTAACCAATACCAAATTTCAACCATTCCATTGAATATGCATTTCAGGAATCAGCAGAGATAAACTTAAAAACTTCAACCAATACAATATTTCAACCATTCCATTGCATATGCATTCAGAAATATTCAATTTATCTTGCTTGGAAAAGATTGAACCAAAAAAACTGAAAAACTTCAATCAATATCAAATTTCAACCATTCCATTGCATATGCATCTCAGAAATCTTCAGTTTATCTTGTTTGGAAAAGATTGAACCAAAAAACTGAAAAATGCATGTTGATTTTAAATTTCACATCTTAAGACTCTAATTGTGAAGAACATGTACTTCTTTGTCAGAGTTCACAGGTTCAAATCAAAAGAGGATAGATTATGTACACCTTGTAAATTTTAGCAATCAAATCACTACACAAAGGTGAGTCATTTGTCCCACAAATTCATACACAAATTCCTAGTCCACAAACTCATACACAAGTTCCTATTCCACATCCAATACACAGGATTAGTCGACATGGGTTTCACTAACTTGGTGAGAAAACTCAGTTACTGCACAACATTTGACAATGGCACCCTAGGACAGCATGCAACTGAAAGAGGAACCACAGAATACTAGCGTCCCCCAAGACTGCAAGATTTTAGTCGACATGGGTTTCACTAACTTGGTGAGCAAACTCAGTTACTGCACAACATTTGACAATGGCGCCCTAGGACAGAGCATGCAACTGAAAGAGGAATCTCAGGATACTAGCGTCCCCCAAGGCTGCAAGTGTATTATGACAGAATCTTCTTGGCTAGTGGAACCACATCTTTCAATATGTACCAATCCTTTCATGACATTAATGTGACTGCGTTAGAGCATGGTCTCTCGCTCTTATGCATTATTATGATAAGATTCATCATTGTATAAGCATTTAATGCACCTCATGCAACATTCTCTGTATATATTTACTGCACAACATTTGACAATGGCACCCTAGGACAGAGCATGCAACTGAAAGATGAACCACAGAATACTGGCCTCCCCCAAGACTGCAAGTGTATTATGACAGAATCTTCTTGGCTAGTGGAACCACATCTTTCAATATGTACCCATCGTTTCATGACATTAATGTGACTGTGTTAGAGCATGGTCTCTCGCTCTATGCATTATATGATAAGATTCATCATTGTATAAGCATTTAATGCACCTCATGCAACATTTTCTGTATATATGAGGTGAAGCTTGTTGGATAAAAATGTGTGGGCCGAGGATTTTTGTGATTCATATTGTATTTAACTAAGTTTTTTTGGTAAAAAATCACATTCATATTGTTGGGTCAATGCATTTCAAAACACCCAGTGTGGCCCATCATTAGGACTAAGATGGAGAGTTTGATTGCAACATGAATATAAATAATGAAGAGATGAAGAGAAAAACAACGGCAGAATCTCTACATCGTTTTAGAAATGTGAGATTAGGCTTCATCTTGAAAACTTGCAAGTGTGTCCGTTCAAAATGATAAACCTTTTCGTAATGGCTCTAATGTTCAGGGTTGTAATCTTTAAATTTTGGCTTTTGTGGTTCATATTGTATTCAAGAAAGTCTTTTGGTAGAAAATCACATTCAGATTGTGTAATAGGTAGAAATGTGTAATGTGTCAGTATATTATATTTTGTTAAGACTATATTATTATCATAGTTGTTTGATATGCAAATTATATTGTAATTGGTTTTAAGTTAAAATTGTGTATGTTGTTGTTCTTATTCACTAAGATCCATATGGTTTATTGCATCTTAAGAAGTAATTACTTGGAATTATTTAGCATTTTATTTTTATGCCTAAAAAACATTAAGAGAAATGTTCCGAGATCACTGTGCTGACTTAAAAGAAGGTTGGTAGCGATACAAATATTTTGAAAATTAGATTGAATGTGAGTATAAAATGGACAAAATAAGAGAAAGTGCTTTTCATATTCAACCCTCTTAATATTATAAAGGTGACAAACTCTTTCTATCCCATTGTGTTTTGGAAATTGAGTCACTACGAAGGTCATGAGAGTTTATTTTTATTTTAACAATGTTCATTTTCTTCATAACATTATTCTAGACAAAGAGAGATTTTTTATTTTCAAGATTGGGGTTGATCACCTCTTTTTTCCTCTGGAAAAATCGTAATTTTATTCATTATGAGTAAAATTACATGTTGTAGATGCTGTAATAGCATATGCTGTAACAAAACTTGTCCTGCTAAAATCAGGAGCTAATAATCAATCAATAGTCTATCTAGGCTTTCCTATCCTTCTTTTTTTCCACTTTCCGCCAGCCTTCATTGTTAGGGGGAGCTGTTACAATAATCATTTGTGCTTCTTTTGTGGCAGCCATGATGTCTTTTTCAGAATCTGTGCTTGTTGATGAGTATGCTCGCTTGCTGCCCCCAATTTCCTGCCCGGAGTTCTCATATTGCTGCTGTGGGTTACTTGCATTTGTATCTATTGCTCCTTCAATCAGATTTTCATTATTCTGTAGGTGGTGTGGATAACTTTCTTTGCTGATTTCTGGATTATTCCTTCCATCTTCATCTTTTTGTAGAATGCTGGTGGTTTCTGCATTCTTTTCCTCTTCTATATCTTCTGCCCATGTGGCTGAAAATTGCCATCCTTTCGGCTTTGGTGGTTGTCTCCTTTTCCTATCTTTTTTGTTTTGTGGGCATGCACTCTGAAGATGACCTGTTTGTCGACATATGCGGCAGCGGAAGGCAGTGTTTTCATAATCCAGTGGTTGTGCCCATTGCTTTCCATTATGGATTAGGAGAATGTGCTCTGGTAGGCCTTGACTGAGGTCTACCTCCACACATATCCTGGCAAATGTGTAGATATCCTTGGATAGGCGCTCATGATCTACTTTTAAAAAAGATCCCAGGGTGTTGCCAATTCCTTCCAGTACTTTGTAGTGCCAAAAGTGTATAGGTAGGTTAAACAATTTTACCCAGACTGGCATTTTGGTGACCACCATGCTGTTTGGATCGAAATCCGGGAACCAAGATTTCAAGAAAAGGCCAGCGTTTCCCCAAAACCATGGTCCCTCGTTCAAAGCATATTCTTTGTCCATTATGGTGTCAAATTTGACAATAAAGAATCCCTTTGAACAGAGATGGATATCACAGTTTTCTGTCCATATGGAGTAAATCCATTGACGAAGGGCTTCCGGTTTGGGCCAAAATCCATTGAACCTGCATATCACTGCTTTAGTTGAATAATCAACTTGTATTTCATTTACCTCTGGTATGGAGATTGTTAAAGCAGGGTTCTGTGTTGTCTGCTCAACAATGTAGGCCCCTGGTGCTGTAGCTTGCTGTTCTGGTTTCTTTTGTGGTTCCATCTTCCCTTTGACTGCATCTTTGAAGGAAGCAGGTCCTTTTGAACTTGAGCCGGGGCAGCCTCCGCGCAATCTCGTGCTGAGACAGATGGTAGAGTCCTTTGCTATACCGTATTCCATTAGCTTGAACCCCTCCTGAATTACCTTCCCTGCATAGAGGAGTAGTTGTTTGCATGGTGGGATTCCAGTCTTTTCATGTATCCTCTGTTTGAGGGTTTCTGTTGCCTCCCATTTCCCAATTTCGATGCATATTGTGTTCCCTCCCATAGATCTAATAAAGAGAGAGCTTTTTCTATCTTCAATCGTCTTTTCCGGTGAGTGTATTTCCAGATCTGACCTGCATAGGGGTAGATCTGCTCTACAGAGGTCTAGATCGGAAAGCCTATGACCCGATCTGTGCTCAAAGCTATTGTTCAATGGATATGATGCCCCGTCTGGGCTCAACGGCGGTTGTTCTGAGGGCCCATGACTCGGTCTGAGCACAGTGCTGTTGGTCGGTGGATATGCTGCCCAATCTGGGCTCATCGGCGGTTGATTGGTCATATGGAAGACAAGATCTGCGCGACAGTTCAAATCAGAGTTTCGACCTGTAAAGGGCTTTTTAAATTCATCATACCTTTTGCTTTGTTGACGTTCTGCCGTCCTGTGATCTCCATTCTGACTCGGGACAGCACCCACCGGTGCAGTTGCTGCCGCAGATCGGACTTTCAATAGCTCGATCCTTCTTGGTTTCGTAGGCAGAGCCGCCCCTGTTGGACCTTTCAGGGGTTTATCAGCAGTTTTCGCCGTCTTTTGTTGCAGATCCCTCCATATTTGCACTTCAGCCCTTCTTTTCGCCTTTGACGGATGCAAAATTTGTGGTATCCTTGCTCTCGGCCATGCAAAGTTGATCAAAACCCCTCGCGCTGGTTCACGCTTCTTTCTTTGGGAGATTCCAGTGGTTTGGCAGGCGCGGGTGAGAGCCATTCCTTCGCCGGTTCGATCTTGGGTCGCCGCTGCAGCTATTTTTTCCCCCAAGATGTCCTTTCTTGTCGGTTGATCACCTCTTTATGATATCTTAGTTTCCTTTTTCTCTCAAACTCTTTATTACCCCATAATTTCTCTTTATTAATATTATTACGTAATAATATTTTTAATATTATCTTTATTATACAAAATGATCTCTTCCGTTATCCCTCAATGGTCTAGCTAAGACTAGGCATCCTTATACAATTGTACTTGAGCCAAAGGTGGAGGCTTTAGCTAGATTTAGAAACAATTTTAAGAAACCCCTTGGCTTTTATGTTGTTTAACTTCTTATTATAAGTTAAGATACCTAGTCATAGTCATGCTTTCAATGGAGGAAAGACTTGTTTCAATAAGGATATTAGAATAGGGAGTATTTCCTTTAATTTTAAGATCGTAAGTTATAAATTGCTTTTGGATCTATTCTATCTTCTTCCATAATTATTTAAAAATATTACATCCCCAAACCTCACACTCATATAAAATAATACGAGCGAGTTATAAATTTATTTTATATTTAATTCATTTATTTTTTATTAATTTTAAAATTACTAAAAATATTATAAAATTTAGTAAAGTTTAAATATTAAATTAAATATTTTAAAATTATAAATTTAATTTTAATTAATTGATATATATGAAATGAATAATTTTATTTAGTTTTGTATAAAGTTGCGAGATAAAAATCTATTTAAAAAATCGAAAGCCTATATGAACGCCAAGTACCATGTGCTTAATCACCTCTAACCATAGCGAATAATGTTGTTTGAAACAATTTTCACTCTAGATATCGATTATATGTTGTTCTAAAACCATTAATAAGGAATCAGTAAACTTTGTTCAGGTTTCCATAACCCTTCTGGGCACTACTCTATGCACTGTAGTGATAATAGTAACAAAAAATTCAATGCATTTAAGAACAAAATTGAGACCTTTTAATAACACATATGCATCACACCAGGAACCATGCCCAGTCCATTGTGGCAACTTTGGTGAAATGTTGAAACAAAATTTATCATAAAAGTATGAGTTTAATATTTAAACTTAGGGCAACTCTAAAACAAAGTAACAAGCAGTTCATAGTCTAGCCAAACTGACACCTATTTCTAAGATTGCAATAGTAAATAATATGTTCCAACATGAGGGGATTGAATTGCATTATTTTTAATCGAAGCAAAGGAAAGCGTAAGAATTCCAATTCCATGGCCGAAAAACCAGATTGATTACTATTTAGCAATGTCAGCTTGCTAGGTAAGTAGTTCTCACGTTTGTTTGTTTTTTTCGATAGAGTGGGGAAACCTATCATAACTAGGTTATCAAACTTGTAGTGGGGAAAACTATCACTCGTTGTTATTTGCGAATGCAGGCTGACTCACATTGTTATTCAAGGAAAACCACGTCACCTGGAATTGCTTATTGGTCGTCTATGAGGGTGTAGGCTTTCACTCCCATCAGATGCTTGTGGTTCTTGGGGTCGTTAACCTGTTTACTTACATCTGAGGAGGACGAACTATTAGCGAAGTAGAAGCAATTTTAGGGCATACTTCAGGCCCAAGTTGTTCTCAAGTCTTATATCCTTAGGGCCTTTTTTTTGGGGGGGGGGGTGCGGGGTCACGCTTAGACCCTGGATTTTATTACTGTGGCCATCACATTCATTTGTTGGATATTTAAAAACCTAGGATTCATATGGGGCTTCAAATCTGGTTTGTAATAAACTTGTTTTGTGGATTTGTGTAAGATCCCAAACAACTAATTAATCAATAGATCTGGCACAATTAAGTGTGCTAAAAAAAACTTTCAACAAAACCGTGAATACCGAGGGATCTAGAAAGAAAAATGCAGCCACTTATTTTACTGCAAATAATACATGTTAGATTGATAACATAGAAACTCTTGCCAATGGCATGCAAGGCTACCCATCAAATGAGAAATCAAGACACTAAAGCACAATCGTGGACCCTGTATGGATCCACTAGACAAATCACACCCACAGGGTTTTCGTCCTTGGGATGTTTGGAACTCGCCATGCCAAGTTCTTAAGAGAAAACACAATAAGATAGATAAACTTAGGATGATCTCCTATCCCCTTTTATAGGCTTGATGGATTCTTTAGAAACTTTATTTTATTGTTTTTCCTTGAGACACAAGGAAATTACCATGAGTCGATACCATGTGTAGATTTTGTCCACTTTGACCATATCAAGAAAAGGGAATATTACAAATCCTCCCAGCCAAAGATTGCTTGCCCTAAAGCAATCCACTTCTATCCACAACAGAAGAATCTTTGTACTTATATCATGATCTCATACAAACGAGTGTGTTATCCCATGCCTCCATGCTAAATGATCCTGAATGGATCCTTCGATATCTGGATCCCAAACAATCCTCCGCCCAATCCTTCCTCAATAGATTCACTTGAATCCCAATGCCACCTAGGTCCTAGGACCTGTGGGTTATGATACCATCTCAACCCTCCATTACTTCCCGTGCCTAAGGGCCCGAGCTATAATGTGCCCTTGGCTGAGAGTATCCTCCTAAGAATAATCTCATCAATAGAGTTCCAACTCATAATATCTCGCCAATCCATCCAATGGGAAGGATCTAGTGCATGAATAACTGCATATGGAATAAGTCTACTATGTTGATGTTGCTCGATACCCAACTCATGTTGCTCCACCTGGACACCCAACATGATCCATTTAGAAAACGTTGCCTTGCTCTCCGTAATGTATAAAGGTGGTTTGGTAGTGCCGCAAGCCTTATCTATGTACTCTTGTAGCGGCTTGTTCTGGAACTCCCAACTATACTCCTCTTGCCGCCTTGTGAGGAACTTGAGACGTTCTTCTACATTAGACAACTGGACCTCTGACTTGACACATACCCCTATGAACTCCTTAATTTTAATGTTTTCCTGTAAGACAGTGTCTCGGACTGTCCAAACTATTTGCTTCAACATCATAAGATATGTCTTGAAATGCATGATCTTTCCCTGAAAGTCCTCTACTGGCGATTATGGTGCCTTGCTGAATTCCTCTATATCTTTATGCACTGGATGCTCAATTGTTGTAGCTCCAACTTGAACCTTTGAACGACTCTCTAGAAATGTCTTATCCTGCATACTATATGATCTAGGTGGATGTTGGTGGCCACCCGCCTATTCCACTTGGATCACCACCACTGTCTCTTTCAGTTTTTCAGTTTCCTTAATTGTAGCACAATTTACTATTTTTGGCAGTTTTTCAGTTTCCTTAATTGTAGCACAATTTACTATTTTTGGCAGTTTTTCAGGTCTTGAACTTCCGTAGTTGTTTTGAGGCCCTAAATGACGTTTCTGGGAAAACTGGGGAAAACATGGGTCGTTGACCCATGTTTTCTACTCAAAATTTGTAGTCCTCAGATAGATATTTCTAAGGAGGTATTGTGCGTGTCAAACGAAGATCTTATGCCAAAGTTACGACCCCGAGAAGTTGATGTACCAATTTATCTAAACAGAGTCCATAGTTTTGGCGCTTCATCTCTTAGGGTTAGGTTTTTGGATGTTTAGGTTTTTCTATTGTTTCTCAATAATAAATAGGCCTTCGAGCCTCATTGTAACATAGTTCAGAGGCATTTAGTGTTGGAAATACTGAGAGGGGGGTGAATCAATATCTCTTTTCAATTGTTATTTTTATCAGTTAGATTCCTCACAATTTAATCAGAAAAATGTATAATAATGATTTTATCAAGTATAGAAAAAATTGAATACAATAAATGATGATTGTTTTCCAAGCACCAACTTGGACTTGATGAGGCTCCGACCTCTAGGGCTTCGACCCTATTTTATCCAAGGCTCCAACCTTGCGTTTAGGAGCACCAACCCCTAGGACACCAATCCTTTTTGTTTCTTTTCATAGATAAGGAGAGTAGTACTTACTTGAATGCCCTTGGCATAATTCTTCACTGTTCAATTAATTTCCAAAGACTTCATTGTTCAATCACTTTCCAAAGGCTTCATTGTTAATCACTCTGCTTCACTATGTTGTCTTCAATTCTGGGCTTCACTTAATCAATTGATTGTTCAAGGGAAAGTTCTTCACTGTCAAAAAAAGGGTTCTACAAAACCATTGTGTTGCTATTCAAATGTCACTACAATTATATTCTTTACAGTGCAAGGAGATTTACTATGATTAAGTCCAAATACTAAGAGACTTCCTTGTTGCTAATTATTATGAAGTTTGAAGTTGAAGCCCAAACTATCATGCTAGAGCCAAGGTCTAAACTCACTATGTAATGATTAGAGTCACAGTTCACAAGATACGAGTTCAACCAAAGATATGATATCACAGTTCACGGGATTCGAGTTCTGAGTTATAGTTCTCCACCAAAGAATCGAGTATACAGTTCACGAGATCGGAGTTCTGAGTCACAACCCTCCACCAAAGATCTGAGTATACAATACACAAGATACGTGTTCCAGTTCACAAGATCTAAGTCATTGTTATCATCCAAAGATCTGAGTTCACTGAATAAGTTATAACCACAGTCCAAAGATACAGAGCTATCGCCCGAAAGTGTAGAGGTGGACCTGAGATATAGAGCTGAGGTACAATGGCGCAAACCCGAGATATAGAGCTACATACCCGAGGTACAGTCCCTACATATCACTGTAATACTTAGGGCCGAGAGAAAATCCACCAATCAAGCTAGACACCAATCCGAGCTAGACGCTGAGATATATCACTTCTTGTTTCTTTATATTCTTCTTCCTAAAGATTCACGAGATGTGAATCTATAGCTCGTTGTCCTCCAAGTTGTAATCGAAATAGATGAATGAAGAATGAATACATATGCCTAATATATAGTGTTCATGTCTCTACAAATAGGCCGACATGAGTAGGCCAGTATAGGTCAACTCATTGTCTAGAATAATATTCTTAACTTAAAAAAGTTATATCTGCCAAACTATTTGGAGTTTTGGGCCAAGTAAGAGCTCATTGGAAAGGCAAAATTATGCTCTAAAAGATGGTATAGGCATCAAATTGAGGGGTTGCCTCTAAGGTAGTGAAAAAACATTTTTTAATGTGACTGGTCCTTAATTAGTGTAGAATTGGAGGTAGGACAGAATGGATTCATGGAGAGTAAGGTCATTTGGAAATGTAAGGCTTCATGGTGACATTTACTAGGAGAGCTCAACAATATATATTTCATCAATGACAATTATTGACCAACATGTAGCCACCACATCTATTCTTAGAGATAAGCTACCATCGTCCGAGTTAGTCTTTTTTCCATTCTGTTTGTAAGCATATTTCAGTATTTGATATTAATGAAATGAAGTGTTATTTCTGCTGCATCTCTGTATTTATGATTATATATGTAATTTTTTGCGTTCCTATTTAAGTTCGGATCAATGGTATTAGAGTGGTCTTCTCTTTCTCTATTTTTCTTTGCATGTCCCCAACGAGGTCGGGATATAAGGAGTTAGGGCTCGAACTAGTCAAACCTTCGCAAGATCAGCCTCGCAAATCTTGACGACCTCCCATCGCGAAAGAGAAGAAAGATGAGGGGGTGGGAGATCCTTTCAAAATCTTGTTTGAAGAAGCTCTTGAGCAACAGAGGAACATGATCATGGACAACTTTGCCTAACTCCTTCAACAACTACCCAAGGCCGACGCATCTCCTTCCAGCATCTACTCTGGAAATGCCACACCCTTTAAGGTACAAGTTAACTTTGACATCTCCATATTTAAGGGTCAGATAGATGTAGACGTCGCAGATAAATGGTTATATCTGCTAGAAGGATATTTTTATGTTCATGATTTTTCCAGTCGGGAAAAGATTACTTTTGCACTTCTCAAAGTCGCCCCCCACGTCAAGGATTGATGGGAAACCTACTGTGAGAAGAATGATGAAATTACACCCTCACTATTTTCAGTCGCACCCACTTGGAATTTGTTCCAGGACGCCATCAATGAGCAGTACTACCCTATCGGGAGCTATGAGGATAAATACATAAAGTGGACCACACTGCTGAAGGGAAGGGACCAAGACGTGCCAAAGTTTACCAATGTTTTTCATACCTTTCTCACAAAATTTGGTATCAAGGATTTTCAACAACATTTGGTACTCAAGTATGGCAGTTGCCTACACAGATACATCCAGGATGAGATGGAGTTCCTGGACATCTCCTCGCTTGGCACGACGTACTGATACGCTATCAAGATTGAGCAGAAGTTTAAACAGAAAAAGAGAGACTTTGGATCTGTGAATCTGAAGCAAGGGAAAGGTGCCCCCAAACCACAGAGCAAAGGACAAAGCTAAGGCGGGGTGACCCAAGATAACCCGTTGAAGCCGCAAGCAAAGAACAACACCACGAAGACAAAGAAGGACACAAGAAAGTGGTGTGAGTTCCATAAGAGCTCCACTCACAACACAAGTGAGTGTCGGGCCAAGCAGTCATTGGTGGCTGAGTTGAAGGCTTCCGAATCAAACACATGTTCTGACTTTGAGTCAAAACCTAACAAGGGGAATGACAAAGGGAAGAAAATCATTGATGCGGAGCCCGATGCCACTGTGGCCACCACCAAGATCTAGAAGATTGAGCATGAAGATATAGAGGAGGGGGAACGCCTCTTCCACTCATTGATGTGGGTGAAGGGTTCTCCACTCAGTTCATTGTCGACAGCGGGAGCCAAAAGAACCTCATTTCAACAAAGGTCGTGAAGCGGATGGGCCTACCAAGTATAACACATCCGTAGTCGTACACCATCGGGTGGCTTCACCAAGGACGAGATCTTTGCGTCAGCCAGCAGTGTCGCCTTCCCTACAATATGAAGCCCTTCATGGATGAGGTACTGTGTGATGTTGCCCCTCTTGAAGTTTGTGATGTATTATTATGACAACCATACTTGTGGAAGCGACATGTTTTATATGAGTCTAGACCTCGCTCTGTTATTATTTCTTTGGGTAATACGTTATATAGGATAATGAAATTAGCCCCGCCTACCGCCATCTCTTTGATCTTTTCTAACCAATGTAATAAGATCATCTCCCAGATTGAGAAATTTATTTTCTTTCTGATTCACTCTTAAAGTAAGGGAAAGATCGTAGCCACATCCATGGCCCCTGGGAAGCGTTCCTCCATGCAGCAGAAGCAGGTGGATATGGTTAGAAGAATATAGGGACATCTTCTCCTCATCACAGGGGTACCGTTACATTGTTAGGTCAAGCATTCGATCGATCTGACTCCTGGAGCACCTCTACCCAACAGGCTGATATATTTCCTCTCCATTATGGAAAATGAAGAAATCAAATGGAAAATCTAGGAGTTGCTACAAAAAGGGCACATCCGACCAAGTTCCTCACCTTGTGGGAGCCCGATTGTACTTATACAAAAGAAGGATGGGACCTGGAGGCTCTGCATTGATTATCAGGCACTAAACAAAATCACTGTCAGTAACAGGGACCCAATCCCATGGATTGATGACTTTCTAGACCAATTCAAGGGGGTCAAGTATTTCAGCAAGATCGATATGAAGTCTGGCTATCACCAGGTTCCAATAGAGCCCACAGATATATGGAAGACCGCCTTCAAATCCAAGGAAGGCCTTTTTGAATGGTTGGTTATTCCCTTCGGGTTGACACATGCCCCTGCTACTTTTGTGAGGCTAACAGATGACATCTTGCGACCCTTCACCAACTCATTCGTGGTTGTTTATCTGGATGAAATCCTCATCTTCAACAAGAGTTGGGAAGAACACTTGCAACACATTCGACAAGTCTTTCAAACCCATCGACAACATAAAATGTGTGCCAACTTGGAGAAATGCACCTTTGGCATGAGCCAAGTCCAATATCTGGGTTACATCATAGATGAGCGTGGTGTGCATGTGGATCCGACCAAGATCCAAGCCATTTGGGATTGGCCAGCTCCGACCACTCTAACAGAGCTTCGCAACTTTTTTTGCCTTGCAAATTTTTATCGGAGGTTTGTGTTGGGATTCTCCCATATCACTTGGCCCTTGATTCAGATTACTAAGGGCTAGGCGAAAGAAAAGTTTTCCTAGTCCAAGTCCCAACATAAGGTGTTCATTGAGTTGAAGCACTACCTCTTCTCTGCATCAGTACTCACACTGCCAAACCTGCAACAACCATTTGAAATTGAGACAGACACCTCCGACTATGCTATTGGTGTAGTCCTTACACGACATGGGTATCCAGTGGCCTATCATAGTGAGACACTTTCCGATAAAATTCGGAACTACCCCACCTATGATAAAGATATGTATTCCATCTTACAAACTTTCCAGAAATGGAAACATTACATTCTGAGGAAGGAGACGGTCATTCACACCGATCATCGACTCTTCAGTTTATACAAACACAAGGGAAGTTGCAGAACGATTGTCATCGGAAGTGGTCTACATATCTACAACAATTCCACTTGAACATTAAATACAAAATGGGCATTACTAATCATGTTGTAGACTACCTCAGTCACCCCCCCGCTGCAACACTGACTACTGTTCTCAACTCTTGTGGCCACGAGACCTCTGGACGATCGCAACTATACAAAAATGATCCAGAGTTCACCTCCACATATCAGATGCTAGTAGATGGAAAACAAGTTCTTGATTTCCACCTCCAGGATGCATTATTATGCTACCTAGGCCACCTTTGTGTTCCTTCAAGCAAGCGTGCCAAGCTGATTTGGGAAGCGCACTACAGTCAGGTCGTAGGACACTTTGGTGTGGAGAAAATTGTGGTTGTACTACAAAAGTACTTTTATTGGCCAAAACTCTTACTAGATGTTGGGAATATATCAGATCTTACATTGTCTGCGTCATCTCCAAGCCAACCATCAAGAAGCAAGGCCTACACACTCCTCTGCCTACTCCCAGCCAGCCGTGGGAATCCATATCTATGGACTATCTGTCTAGCCTCCCTTCTACCAAGCATGGTAATGACTGTGTATTTGTGGTCGTAGACAAATTTTCTAAGATGGCTATATTGGCGGCTTGCAAGAAGAGTATCACAACAGAGGACACTACCAAACTCTTATTTAAATGAGTGTGGGTACATTTTGGGATCCCACAAACTATTATATCAGATCGGGATAACAGGTTCCTGAGCACATTCTAGTCAGGCCTCTAGACACTATTGGACACCAAGCTCACCAAGTCAACTGCCTTCCATCCCTAGACTGATGGTCAGACGGAGGTCATCAATAGGATGATAGTGCACATACTCCGCATGTACAACTCCAAACATCCACAAACCTGGGATGAGAGTCTTCCCTATGTGAATCCCATTTATAATAGATCTCTCCATAGCTCGACTGGTCGCAGTCCCTTTCATGTGGGTCTAGGATTTCAACCATTGTGTCTGGTTGATGTTGCCATGCCTCATGCAACTACACAGACATGATCCAAACATATATTTTCCGACGCTGATAAAGCGAATAGATTTATTGAACGCATCCAACACATCCACCAGCAGGTTCACGACATCTTGGAGAAGTCAAATGCCAAGTACAAGTAGCGACCATGTCAACATCTAGTGCCACACAAGTTTCAAGTAGGCGACAAAGTTTGGTTGCATTTGCAGAAAGAATGCCTTACTAGAGCCCATCGTAAGCTCAAACCACTCCGATATGGCTCTTACACCATTACCAAGGCTATGGGAGACAATTCTTTTGAGCTCAACATTCTCTCATTCCTTGGCTTGCACCCAATGTTCAATGTGGATTGTCTTCGACCATACTTCCCACCATTATTAGACACATCAAACATTGCATATCAAATCAAACTAACATATTTAAACCTAGACTGCATGGAATAGGCCATAACTGATCGGATTATGGACACACAGATTAAAAACACTCATTGGCAGAAGATCCAACTATATTGGGTTGTCAAATCTGGCTAACTCCTGCACCAAGGCAAGTGGCTCACCAGGGACCAAGTTCAGCAAAAGTTTCCCCATCTCATGGAGACACTCAATGCAATGGGGACCATTGCTTCCTAAGGGGGGAGGACTGATCCAGGTGGATGTTGGTGGCCACCCGCCTATTCCACTTGGACCCCCACCACTGTCTCTTTCAGTTTTTCAGTTTCCTTAATTGTAGCACAATTTACTATTTTTGGTAGTTTTTCGGGCCCTGAACTTTTAGAGCCAGTTTGAAGCCCTAAATGACATTTTTTGGGGGAAAAACAAGGCAAACATGGGTCTTTGACCCATTATTTTTGCTCGAAAGTTGTAGTCTTCAGATAGATCTTTCTAACGAGGTATTGTGCACGTCAAACGAAGATCGTATGCCAAAGTTACAATCCTGGGAAGTTGATGTACCTATTTACCCAAACAGGGCCCATAGTTTAGGCACTTCATCTCCTAGGGTTAGGTTTTTGGATTTTAACGTTTTCCATTGTTTTTCAATAATAAATAGGACTTCGAGCCTCATTGTAACACAGTTCAAAGGCATGTAGCCGCCACGAATCTTCTTAAAGATAAGCTACCATCGCCCGAGCTAGTCTTATTTCCATTCTGTTTATAAGAATATTTCAGTATTTGATATTAATGAAATGAAGTGGTATTTCTATTGCATCTCTGTATTTATGATTATATCTGTAATTTGTTGTGTTCCTGGTCACTATATTTGTCACGTTGCCCCTTATGATCATGTTCATCATGCTAGTTTACCACCACTAGCTCTTCACTTAGGTCTCCTGAATGTATTCTTCCTGGCCTTCTCCACCTATGGGAACAATTTGTTGTCCATCCTCTATGGCTGTCAAACATGGATGCACTAGTGGACTCTTATTTACACTTGATTTGTCATGCTCTTCATGGATGTCCTCCTAGAGATCTATGGACTTAGTTCTACAAGAGTCTACCACATCGTTAGGAAGAATTACCTCCTTCTTTCCCCATGTACTTTGTCAAGTTAGCTGATTATCATACGCTTGTCCTACCAGTCTCTCTGAAAAACATCGTGTTGCTGCTCACCATCCTAAAAATTAATAGACCCAACTATAGAAAACTCCCCATGATCTGAAGAAATCTCCTCTTGTTCTTTCCCTGTTGTCTCCTTCCTATCACCTGAACATGAATGGTCAAGTGCCAAGGTCCCTTGCAAATAGAGCATAGTCCTCTCCTTCTTAGTTCATTCTCACTGCAAGTTTTACTACCTTTGTTCTTGCTTCCTCCATCAATCTTTTTAAGCTCCTTCTTAGTCAACACCCTTTTGAGCAATTTTATGTGTTGGATGACCAACTTCTCGACTAGATCATAGGCAGCTAGTGATACAATTAGTTCATTTCTCCAAAGGTCAACAATTTGGATCCTAGTATTTTGCATATGTCGACATCTCCTTCCAAAAATAAGGAAAGAATCTTTTGCATGCTTGTTTTGACACAATATGGATGAGATGATGTAATGTTGGTGTAAAATATCTGAAACACATGAAAGATTAAGTCCTCACATTCCAGATTGAGCCAAATCCGAACTTTGCCATGAGTTCTAATATTTTGCATCACTTCTAAAAACTAGGAAGCATGACGTTGTCCAACCCCTGAAGGGTTTCTACTATCAACTGCAATATCCCTCTCATGATATCATTAATGTAAGGCAATAGTGGTGATGTTAAAGCTATGATCTTGTTGAGACAAGAAGCAACTGTGATCCCGACCTCTTCGCAAGGACGCTCCCATGGTTTGGGTTGTACTAACGCAAGCATGGATGGCTTGAGAGCCCAACTGAGTTTCTTGCATTCTGGTTGTCCCACCTTGGACAAAAACATGTCTAATTCCTCCAACCTATGAATTTTGTATGTCTAACTTTGTCTGTTGCAATTTAGATCCAAGTGTGAAGAGATTAGCCCCTCTTCCCTGCCCTTCCTTCACTTCCCATGGGTGCTTCGACTGCAAAATGACATAAAATCTTTTCGAGAATGCTCTATTACTTTGACCATCAATTTGGTCTAGGGGGGTATTGTTGCGTAAATGACCATATATTCTCACCAATTCATCAAGAAGTTTTAAGGTGATTTCTAGGGTCTCTTCAAGATGGCCCATCTTCTCCCATACCAAAGAAAGAAAATATGTCGAAATAAACTAATTTTTCATGGGGAAATTATATCAACAATCTAAATATTTTCAACAAACTTGACCCAATGATTCTCCCTTCACCCCTTTTTCTTTTAATTAATATATAAACAACCCCTTTACAATAGCTCTCAAACCAAACTCAACTCTTATTTTCCCTCTTTTTCTTTTATTTTTAATATATTTATTTGTTTACCATCAAAACCCTCCTTTTTCATATATATAAATTTAAATATTTATTTATTTATAATCAACCCTTATATCTCCCATAACCTTTCTATCTCCACCACCCAAGTGCTTAGAGGTATCCCTTAGCGCTGAGTGTGATTTATGTGTCGTTTCACATCGTCCACAGGGCTGAGGCACTGATTTTTGGCTCTTAAAAACGCCTTAACACCCTTCGAACCCTTCGACTTCTCCTCGATAATGGCCCTTCTAGATTCCATGTGACTGATACACCTTCATTCAACCCGTGAATTCAACGGCTTGACGTAGGTATGACAACACAAGTAATGGTCTCGCAGCCCTAACTTCACACCTAAGTGGACCTAGGTGTGATGCAACCCAACGAGACAACCTCCATGTCGACATTCACCAATACTGCACTCCTGTCACGATCAATACTACTGCGAATGACTCGACACTCCTGCACGAGTCATGGCCTTAAGAGCTCATTCACATTGCATTCGTGGCGTCTTGGCCTTGGCGAGTTGCTACATAGCTATCGTGTGACCCCTTTAATTCTGTTGCGACTGGACTGATATATTCCATGATACCTTATTTCACCGGGGCTCGTAAAAATGTGAATGGTGCCTAGATTTTGAGGTAGTTTCTCTAGACTCATGACCTCCCAATCTTTGCAAGACGAATGTTTAGCTTGAATCTCCTCTGAGGCAGTGTCTTTAGTTGCACAGCCTCCCAATCCTCCAGATCCAATCACGAACTTAAGCAGGAAGATAATGTGTTCTTTGAATTTTCTGAATGCAAAGCTAGTTTAGTTAAGATATCCGTGTAATGCGATAAGACTACCGCCTAAATCTTTCCCTTCCATATGAGTGCACCTCCTAGATCTGAACAATAGATCAACAATAAATTCAATAGAAGTCCTTCCTCCTTGTGTCTTCAACAATTAAACTTCGATGGAAATCTTACCCTCATGAACCTTCAGATCTCCATAGCTTATTTTCTCCTACACAAGCAGTTACTCCACTGGTGAATTGAATATGTGGCCCAAAGCCACTGTACATTTGGTCGTTCCGTTCTTCCACATGATGTGTTGATTCTATGGCTCCCTCGCACCTACGAGCTAGTGGATCGACCCACTGTATGACCAAAAGTTGTTGAATATGGCCTCACGACCTTGACATAATGGCAGGCAAGTGTATGGCCCTTCACAATGATCTTCGCGTCTCAGACCTCTATGCATCCCTCAACGACTGCAATGGAGCTCGTTTGACCCCTTGATCACCAAAAAATTCCTTCAACCTGGTCGAGCAACCCCCCCTGCTTTGTAGCCCTCACTCGCCCTCCAGTTTTGCACAACAACTTTGTGGCTTCAATTTTCCACTAGACGTAAACCTAATCGCTTCCTGGCTTTGTGCACTGGCATCACGACTCGTTATGACCCTCAGATTCACAATCAAACACACAAATCTGGCTCAATAACTCTCGTCCCTTGTTGTGACTACGTTGATTTCTGAACAATGCCACTATGGACTGCGATCAATAATCTAGCCTGAAAAATTAATGTTCTCAACTTGAAAAGGGAAACTCTTGGCCTGTATAAAATGTGTAGCATCCCTTCAGATATTGGTTATCAGATATGACAATGAAATTTTTCCCAAATTTAACCCGACGGAAAATAATTTAACTCGAGACACTCTTAGCCTTTTAAACAATTGGGCATTGAATAATTTGACAATTGTTGCTATTCGGCCGTCAACATACAAGAATCTTGAGCATAACAATCAACAAAAATTCCCCTACAATAAGGCACTCGATTTCAGCCCAAAAACATGATAGTTGCGGCTTACTGAAGCGCTGAAAAGATGGACCCATATGACTAGATCTTCCACTGGAATTCTGTCTCGATTTAATAGGGTTTTATGTCCCAATTTCAAGCTTCTAAATCTCCTATAGATAAATTTATTCAGTAAACTAGTGTAGTCATAGAAAACCACTAAAATTAGACGAGTTACTAGCTAGGGTGATTATGGAGAATCACCGAAGATTAGTTTTTCTTGATCCTCGATCTGTAATAAAAACACCCTAAAACAACCTCAGGTTGGCAGGATGCACAACTCTAATACCACAATAAGATCCCAAACAACTAATTAATCAATAGATTTGGTACATTTAAATGTGCTAATAAAATACTTTAAACAAAACCGTGAACATCGAGGGGTCTAGAAAGAAAAATGCAACCACTTATTTTACTGCAAATAATACATGCTAGATTGATAACATAGAAACCCTTTCCAATGGTGTTATATACCTAGGGTGGATAATATGGGGTACCAAGGGAGGTACCCAAGGTAATAATGTAATAATGGGATGGGACATAGTAATAAATAAGGTGGTTAACCCATGTCATGTAAGGGACCACAAGTAGTTAATAATAATGTAATGGGCTCATGGTATTAGTTGATGGTATGAGGAAACCATGGTAATGATGCATGGTATTGTATGTATGAGGCCTGTATAGAGGCTAGAGACTCCATATGAAGATGAAGAGAAGTATTCTTGTATGAACAGGCATATGGCTTGTGGAGCGTTCTCCTTCCTTAAGGAGTGAATGTATGGTGTTGCCCTACCATAAGGGTTTCATTAATAAAGAATCATCTATCTACTTTGATCTTGTTATTCTTGGGTATATTTCTATTCTCATATATCTTTTGGATCAGATCAGATTTACAACAAGTGGTATCAGAGCACTTTCTTGGGCACAAAAGTGGAGAATTTTTTTTCATTTTTGCAGGGTTTCTGGGGTGGCAAATTTGCAGATCAGATCTGTACGTTTTGGTGCCAGATATGTAGAATCTAATTGCAGATCTGTATTCCTTGTGAAAAAATACCCAAATTCAAAAAAAAAATCAGTTGAATCGGAGTCCGGATGAAGGAGATATCGCTGATCTAAAAATCAGTGGGGTTGCAGACAATTTTTAGGGCCAGCGAATTTGCGGCGCAGATCTGGACGTTCTGGTGCCAGATCTGTAAGATTTAACTGTAGATCTGGAATCCTTGTGACAAAACACCTGATTTAAAAAAAAAATCAGGCGAATCGGAGTCCAGATGAGGAAGATATCGCTGATTTAAAATCAGTTCTTTCTTCAGAATTTTTTTTCATTTTTGCAGGGTTTCTGGGGTGGCGAATTTGCAGATCAGATCTGTACGTTTTGGTGCCAGATCTGTAGAATTTAATTGCAGATCTGTATTCCTTGTGAAAAAATACCCAAATTCAAAAAAAAAATCAGTTGAATCGGAGTCCGGATGAAGGAGATATCGCTGATCTAAAAATCAGTGGGGTTGCAGAGAATTTTTAGGGCCAGCGAATTTGCGGCGCAGATCTGGACGTCCTGGTGCTAGATATGTAAAATATAACTGTAGATCTGGAATCCTTGTGACAAAACACCTGATTTCAAAAAAAAAATAAGGCGAATCAGAGTCCGGATGAGGAAGATATCGCTGATTTAAAATCAGTTCTTTCTTCAGAAATTTTGGGTGACGGCGGGAAAGTTGCAGTGCAGATTTGGAATTCTAGTGTCTGAATCAGGATTTCTATCACAGGGGCAGATGCAGAATGGTTGCTCCATTTCCAAAAACAGGTTATAATAGAGATTCTGAGCAATATTGACGAAACTGTGACAATTGCAAATTTTCTCCAAGTAAGTGAATTTTTTCTTCATGGCGACTCTACATTTTACAGGAAAAGATGATGGTCCTACTATTGAAGAATGCATACAAAGATACAAGTCCACATATGGGATATTTTGGAAGTTTCGAATGCTGTCTAATATGAGAGGCGAGGCTCAAAAATGGAATTTCTCACTTGATAACAAACAGTTGACCGAATTCTCAGATGCAGAATTTGAAAAAGTCCTTTTAGACAAATGGTCTCGTGCTAGAAAAAAGGAGAATGAGACACGTAAGGGGTTATTTTCTACTGATGCTTTCTTATTGCAGGTTCATGGATTGATTCAGAAGGAGAAAATCATTGTGTCTATAAATCCAAGTTGTAAGCAAAATCTCATAAATGTCAATTTGGCAAAAAAATTGCAAGTCCCAGCAAAACAAATTGCACATACACAGGATGATGATAAGGATGTTCAAATCTATAAGGATTTGAAGCTTTCTATGGATAAGTATGTGTTTCATGGTGATTTTTATGCTTCAGAGATGGATAATATCGATGTTGTTTTTGGATATCCTTGGATGGAATCCGTGGGTACTATCAATATTAATGTGCAGAAGAAATTCCTGAAGCTATGGTATAAAAAGAAGAAAATTACATTACAGGATATGTCCATCCATAAACAGGTAGAGCACATGGAGGCTGAAGCAGTAGATGTTCAAGGGACTGACATATCAGATGATGAGCCTTTGATGATCGACACTCAAACACAAACAAAGGCTGCAGAAGAAAATGTTACAGGTGATGATACATCAGAGGAGGGCTCAGTGGTTGAAGTCATATTGAAAAAGAAGACACCACAACAGGCACCACAACAGGGTTAAGTCAAGCAAAAGCCATCGTGGGTTAAAACTTCAACATATCATCACCCACATCACCCCGCCAGACAACAACTAACAAGATGGCAACCAATTAGCCACAAGGACAACAACCCCCGTATGACGGATAGTGAGGAGCGACGATCCACCTACTACACACAGAAGAGCTGCCACAGTCAACTTCCATCTCAAGCGAGCGAGGCACCAGCGAGATCGAGGGTTCACCTTTCTCTTGGATGGCTAGATGCACGTGCATGGTATCAGTGGACTACTCTTTTGAGTAGATCTTATCATTTGTGTTCTTCCCATGTTTCGGGGACAAAACATGCTTAGGGGGGTGGAATGTTATATACCTAGGGGGGATAATATGGAGTACCAAGGGAGGTACCCAAGGTAATAATGTAATAATGGGATGGGCCATAGTAATAAATAAGGTGGTTAACCCATGTCATGTAAGGGACCACAAGTAGTTAATAATAATGTAATGGGCCCATGGTATTAGTTGATGGTATGAGGAAACCATGGTAATGATGCATGGTATTGTATGTATGAGGCCTATATAGAGGCTAGAGACTCCATATGAAGATGAAGAGAAGCATTCTTGTATGAACAGGCATATGGCTTGTGGAGTGTTCTCCTTCCTTAAGGAGTGAATGTATGGTGTTGCCCTACCATAAGGGTTTCATTAATAAAGAATCATCTATCTACTTTGATTTTGTTATTCTTGGGTATATTTCTATTCTCATATATCTTTTGGATCAGATCAGATCTACAACAAATGGCATGCAAGGTTGTCCATCAAATGAGAAATCAAGATGGATCCACTAGACAAATCACACCCACAGGGTTTTCGTCCTTGGGATGAAACTATAACTCGCCATGCCAAGTTCTCAAGAGAAAACATAATAAGATAGATAAACTTTGGATGATTCAAATATCATGCTCATATCCCCTTTTATAGGCTTGATGGACTCTCTAAAAACTTTATTTTATTGTTTTTTCCTCGAGAAACGAGGCATGGGTGAATACCATGGGCATATTCCATACACTTTGACCATATCAAGAAAAGAGAATATCACAATTTTGTTTTGGTTAATTTTAAATTCCTATGTATTTTATATATGTAACATACCTGTTACGATCTCCCCGATGGGGGTGTCCACCCAAGACAATCGTAATGTTGAGCTGAGAGATGTCTGAGAAAGGGAGAAATGTGAGAACATCAGAAGACAGTTGGCCTCCATGTGCTTACCTAACTCTCAAGGCTAAATGACTCTATAAGAGCTTTCTCCACACCATCAATTGTTGTTACATAGGGCATGTTAAGAAGAGACAACATAAAATATAATATTTTTTATAAACCGAAAAGATAAACAATGATTGAGAACCAAAACACCAAAACTTTACATGGAAAACCCAATAATGTACTGGGAAAAACCACCAGGAAAAAATCATCACCTTTTTCAATTAGCAATAATAACAATTACAAGTGTCTTCTTGATCCAAGTGGCTCGAAGAGAAGCTCATAAGTCAAAGAGGGCTCATAAAAGCTCAAAAATCAAAGTCCTCATATTGAAGTGAAAACAGGACTAGATCGTAGTGCCCATCACTTTGTTTCCAACGGTGCAAACGACACTCAAACCCGAGTTCGTATGGTCAAGTTATAGTTGGTTAAAGTTTTGGTAGGCTTAACGAGGAAAAAAATTGATTGAGACTTGACGCACAGAATCCAACCACTGGACGAGTGAATTTGTTGCTTACTTAAATTGTCTAGTGACCCTTATTTTTGACAAAATGAAAAGTAACCATTATTGTTCTAAAAAACAAAAATAATAAAAAAATAAGGGGGTGGGTCAGGCCCACTGGACCCGCTCACCCCACCTGTCACATTGCATTGTATTAAAAATATAATGATGGGTGGCGGGTGGTCAAACCTCGCCACGTTGTCCCCATTTCTAGTCTGAAGGCCTAACCACTATGTAATGACTAACCCATTACAAGGGTGCCGCGTGGCAAGGAGTTGATGTGCGTTGAACCTGGTCGGCCCATGTGGGTCAGCCCCCAATGAGCAACCACAAAAATGTTAATACATAACCATTGGTCGTTGTTCAACCAACTGTGCCATACCATAAACAATGCAACGCCAAGAATTGGGGTAAACGTTGCCACAATGTTATGTAACCGCATATAACAACGCGCAAAAAATAATTTGTTAAGCTTCCAACTATAACCGTTATATGCCAAGTCCACAACCATTTGAAAAACCATCGACTATTTTTTTGCTTAACGCAAAAACAAACATTTGAAGCGGCGGGGGTGGGGTTCGACCTTAGGACCTCCGCCCCCCCATTTATCTATCCACCAACGGCCCAATAGGCTGGATGTTTATATATCCACCCACTTAAATTTATTTAAACTCAAATGATTCAGTCGACCAGGTGGTGGAGGATGGAGGAGCCGCAGAACCATGAGTTGCAGAAGTGTGGAACCATGAGCAGAGAATATGCCAAGATCCCATAAAGATTCTCTGAGAGGGCCAGAGATGCCAGTGTCAGAATTTAACGAGTTGATCGTCATTTTTACACGTTTTCTCAGTAGGAGTCTAACCATGCAGTCAGAATCTCCATCTGAGCAACAGAAATTTAGGTGTCCATCAACAAGGAATCTTTGGGGAATCTAAAAGATTCCCTTGGAGGTTGATTTTTTACCGAGGCAGAATGATGCCAAAGTTATGGTCATTTTTCACAGAATTTTGTAAGGAGCATAGTGGTGTGCCTAGAATCTTTATCCGGGCAGTGGATTTTTCATCTATCTTCAGGAAAGAATCTTTGGGGGAATCTTCAAGATGCCCGAGGGTCTAGAATTTGACGGTGTCAGAAAGGGGCAAAGTTTATAGTCGTTTGATACGATTTCGCGCCACGAATTCAATGATGATGTCTGTTTTAGTAGTTGAGCTTTGAATTTTTCATCCATCCCTGAGAGTTAAGGTATATGATGCAGTTATGTCATGCTTTTCTTCTGTTTCGTTGAGATGATGCTTTTTGTTGTTGAGATCCCTGATAAACATTATGTTGAGGGATATTTGTATGTCAGATCATGTGAGATTTTATTAGTTTTTCATGTTGAAGGGATGTCTATTTGAGTTAGAGTTCCTATAGGGAGAATGTCTCATGGAGAGACATGCCACTCTTATTAAGGGAATTTGTCCATATGAGTGAGAGTTCTGGAGAACGTCTCGTGGAGAGACATGCCACTCTGGTTGAGGGTATTCATCCTTGTAATGACAAAGAACATATCACGTACATCATCATCTTGTAGCATTAATGAAGTGGCCTCCCCGTTCTTGGCACCAAGGCCCGGAGACGTAACCCACAGTAGGTGAACTGTGTTATCAATGTGTTTGTGTTCTTTATTTGATGGTTGTCGTTATGTTCCATCTTCTTTACAATATGTACATGTGGATTTTCTTGCTCTTTTCAATGCAATTCTGCTAACATCACAAAAGTAAAATATCTTGGATATTTCCGGTAGTTGAAGAGATCCAGATCAATTTTGGTATCATAGAAGTCTTCTTGCTAATGTGAAGTGCGAGTGTGAACGATTGAACTTGCAACAAGAAAGAAAATGGAGGATGAAAAATATATGTACGTGGCATTCTATAGGATATAAAAAATGGTAGACATAATGTATGCAACTTATGAGGAGAAGATGGCAAGAGAGGAACGAGAGAAAGAAAGAGTAGAGGATGATGCCCCATCTACCCCCTCGAGTGAACATTCATATTTTTTATCATCTTCTCATAATTCAAATGAGGAGATCAATTAGAGCCTTCAAGCAGAGAATGTTGAATTGAGGAGGCTTCTATGAGAAGGAAAATAGGTGTTGGCACAAAAATGTCATCAGGGAAAGACCCTGGGTTTAGGCACAAGGGGCCAACAAGGGACTGTTGTAGTTTAGGACAACGCCGACATTTTCACCCTACCCCAAGGGATAAGGAGTCTCACCCGAGGTGTACCGTGAGAGAAACTAAGAAGGGTTTAGAAGGATATCAAGGATGATCCAACCATCACTCTAAGTACAACTTAAAGCATACATTCACCATAAAATTATATCATTATAGAGATCGTGTTCATATGAGGAAAGACCTTCAACATTACAAACTTTTGAGCAGGCCCATAAATCACAACAACACACATAGATAATACTATGCAACTGTTCTATGTACTCATTCATATTAATCCAACATAAGATTCATTACAACATACATCCGGCATAAAGCTGTGACTAACTACATAAAATACCATGACCATAGAATGTTCCAGATCTCAGACCAAGCCTAGCTCTGGTCTCCCCACCACTGCTCTTTTCCTCTGATCAGGTTCTTTTGTGCTCTGGAATACCTCAGATACCAACCCCTTCTTCATGCTATTCTCTCCTTTTATCTATTCCTCCGCTGCTCGGACTGCCAGTTTTGTTTGGTTGTCTATCCCCTCGCCTGCTTCTCTTCCTCCTCCTTGTTCGCTTGAATGTTTCTACTTGTTCCTGACACCTTTCCGCAACCGCCTCATGACTGCATCGTCTTGCTCCCTTTCCCAGCTGTATTCCTTGCAACTTGACCGTTGCTCCCGCCACTTTTTTTCCCTCCTCATAACTTCAAAAATTTCAAATTTCAAATCCAAGGCCCCGACCATAGTTCTTTAACTTGTACCCAAGTCAATATATCTCCAGTATTGTGGGTCCTGTTGTTGTTTCTACAGGTATCTCTGCTTGTGGTTGCTCCTGTTCTTCCCTTTGAGGGCATACTGTTTCAGTTTCTTCTTCTGTCATCTGATGAGGGGCTACTATTTCAGTTGTTTCTTCTGTAGTCTGCTAGCCTCCTTTTCCAAACGAAGGCCCCAATTTAGGAATAGTTGTTGTCATTTATTGCCTGAAATTGTTGTATTCATTGAGTGTTGTTTTCAATGAAATCACTATGGAGCCAGCCTGCTTGATGAATTCCTCATTGTGTTGGATGTTAGTTGACTTGGTCTGCTTCTTTGTAGTTTTTTCCATTGATATTCGTGTTGTTAAAGACTTCTTTCAAGGAAAGGACATGTAGGCAGACCGAAGGTCTGAGGTCTTTGATTTCCTTCATTGTTTTTGCAAATTCCTCCTCTACCTGTTCGACTTGGGCCTCAAGGGTAGTAATTTCTTCATTAATATTTTACAACCAGATGGAGTCTGTGCATCTTTTTTTGTTGATAATTAAAACTTGAAGTTGTTCTTGCAGAGGGTAAACAAGTTAATTCTTTATGGCTAGCCTGCCCGATCAATCATGCACTTTATCCATTAGGGAAAACCCATCAGCTAGTGCTTCAACAAGTGATTCTTTTGTAGTGGCAGTGTTGTTGATCTTCTTGTCTATTGTCCTGTTGTATATCTCATTCAGATCATGCAACGTCAATCTGTCTATCTCCAATTTTTTCTCCATGTCTACATTCATGGCTTCGAGACTCAAGCACATTGCCTGGTTGTGGTTTCAGCAATCGACCAACGTGCAAGATGTAATATCCTCGAGAGCTTCTGTGACAACATCTGATATGGTCAGCCACGATGATCGAAATTTATTTGTAACTTGATCTACCTGGGCCTGCAGATCATTGTTTGCTTGTTTCAATTGATCTCTTTCTTTTGTGACCTCCTGCAACTATCTTTTTTGTTGTTCATGTTCACAGACGAGGTCATCATGTAATATTTCTACTCTTTGCGCAACTTGCTAGATGAATCCAAACAACTACATCAATGACCAATGCTGCAAGGTTTCTTCTTGCATTGTATTTGGATCTGGAAAATTGCTTCGAATGGGTAGGCCACTAGCAATGGACTCGTCTGAATGGGACGGGGGAGAGTTTGCTTTCTGCGACAATGAGGTGAACTGAGGTGTAGGTGAAATAATGGTAGGGTTTGGGATTAACATGAAATTCATAGGGAATGCGGTCTGGTACTGCTCAGTTCCCATTGACTACAGAGTAGAAACCATTGGCTCATCCCTTGGTAGTGGGCCCAACCCTAGAAGTAGGGATACTAGCGAGGATGTGTGAGCACCATTGTCTTGAAGAGGGTCACAGTATTGTTGGATAGAGTCCACTTCCATCTCTTCTGTGGCTAAATGAGTACCAAGGGGGATGGTTTTAAGCAGGGTCGCGAAGGTGGAGGTTGTATGCGGGGATGGATCCTATGACCCTGGTGAGAATACGGATGAGGTTTGAGGATTTTCTTCAATGACTAGGGATGCGGATACTGACTGACCGACCTTGCTAGTGTGTTCAAAAATTGGAACTATAGTGGTTGTCTTGGGTTTCTTGGTGGTCGGCTTTTTAATTCCCCTTTTCTGTTTTTGCTTTGGGATTGTTGGCCTTGATTGTGCATGGGGGCCAATGTTGGGAATTGCTACAGCTAGAGGAGTGGTTATTATCGGATTAAATAGAGTAGAACCTTGAAAATCCATGGATTTTGTTGCCTCACCTGAAGGTTCAGTGAAGTTTGCAATTGTTTGCTTGAGGGACGACATCCGCTGCTCCATCTGAAGAACCATTGACTCCAGGTCATCCTCTGCTTGTCACTTCTTGTTGCTCCCTGCTACTTCTCTCGTTAGTGTTTTCGACCTCATCCCTTCAAATAAATATTTGTATTTCCCTTCGATGATCTCGCACACAACCCCCGACCATGAACCAACCTCACTATGGAATGTTGCTTCTGATAAAACAAATCTTTGCTACCTCATTTGAAATGTTTCTAGGTGGAGACATCTCGGCCTTATGTATGTGTGCCCATGGGTCACCCCAAGCCAAATATCTTGTGAAATTCATCCAAACGCTGTCTGGGTATTCTATTTTTTGTCCTTATTGTGATTAGCATCAACCCATACCATTCGGTAAAGGCTGCCTCATCGATTTACTTGCTGTTGGGGTCCCTTGAAGTTCTCCATGGCTCGTATCTAAGAGCTATGGGATGGTTATCTCTAATTTGTAACATTTCTCTTCCTCTTGGTGGTCACCATTTGCACATTGCCGGAGTCATCAATATGTAGCAAATATGAAATTAGTGTTTCTTTTGTAAATGTCCTCGCAAGCTTCAAAGAGCTCATTCAGTACAAAGGCCGACCAGTTAAGCACTTCCCCTTGGAAGTAGTGTTTCGCAACTGATATTGTGTCTAGGGTACATTCATTCAAAATGCCTCATTGTTTTCCCTGTTATTATGTAGCAAGCGAATCTTATTTCGTCCTTGGTGATAAGATCAATCTTCACACCTCTGCCCCCACGCTTGGTCTTGTATTTCTCTTAATAATCCTTGTCTCCTTTCTTCACCCACTTTGTTCCTCCTTGGAACATTGTAGCCACTGTATTTCCTCCTGCAGAGAGTCCTGTTAGTTGATGTATATCATCAACATGAATCGGGTATTCTTTGCAAGCCATAGCGACCCCCCATGCATCCTGTTGGCTAAGAGCTTTGTGCATTGCATTGCTGCGTGCCGAAAACAGGTAGGCTTCTAAGATTAATCAGTGCTAATCGATGGAGGCCTCTGAAATCCTCTTTAACATTGGTTGTCATTGTACCATCTCCTTTTGGAACATATTTTGTGTATACTTCTTGCTTCAATGATGGAAATTGGAAACAATTCGAGAGATCATTATCCACTAATGTTTCTTTGTCATACTTTCCATACATATTTTCTACCACTGTAATTCACTCGTCCAGTCGGTTGTTTGGGACTAAGGTGATTTGTTTTGTCATATTTCTGCTCCTCTGGTAGACAACCATTATCATAGGTTTAGAGTCTCTGCCTCTTTGTTGTTGATAGTTCCCAGAGCGAATTTGAAGTTCTTCTGTCACCTGCATTTGAAATTTTGTAACTCCCTGCATCACCATGCAAATTAAGTAGACAAAACTTGACATGACTTTTTTGACTGGACTTGATAACTAATTACTACAACAACTTTCCCTATGCTTCTTAATTGTGTTATGTCATTGTCTGCTGACTTGGATCTGACTGGTATGACGTAGCACGAGAAAGGAAAAAGTGGGCCGCATGGTTAATAAAGTTTCCATAATGGTGGGTAATTATTTCTTATTTACTCCCCAACGGGAAAATATTTTACGGAACTATGTCTGACAGGTGTATTATTGCTTACTTATTACGAAAAAGACTTGTAGTGCGGTGGAAAAGACTGGTGGAACGTGTGACTATCCCCCCAACCACAAGTGGGTTGTAGTGACATGGTATGATTGCCGCAACTAGATTGACATGTGCTATTTATTTTTTGAAAAACAAAAAAGACATGGCCTATAAATTAATCTACTACTGACTCATGTGACTCACTATGCATTTATTCTAGAATGACTATGTATTATTGACTAAAACCTACTTGCGGGCTCATTTCCGAGACCCCTTCACTTTGTTGGCGTGACTGTGGATTTGTAGAAAGGCTTTAGGCATGTGTCGATCACCCATCCGGGAAACATTATCCTGTCCAATTGCACTAGCTTCATCACCCCAGAATCTTTCATTTCCGCAACTATGAACGACCCCAACCAATGCATTTGAAGTTTTCCCGGAAACTTTTGAAACTTACTATCATACAGTAAATCATGATCCCCTATCTTGAAGGTTTTCTCTTTTATGTCTTTGTCATGCCAAGCCTTCTGGCTCCTTTGTTCAACCAATTGGTGGAACTCTGCTAAAAACTTGAATTCGTCCAACTCCATTAGTTGTTCCATTCTCTCTTTCAAAGATGCATCATCTTTCATTTTGGTGGCATGAGAGATAAAATTGTTCGGGACAATGAATTCTACTGGTACTACTACTTCTCTGCCATATACAAGTTGGAATGGTGTTTTCTTATGTGTCCTTTTTACTGTCGTTCTGTAAGCCCATAATGTTGCTGGTACCCGTTCATCCCAATCGTCTCGGTTCGCTGAATTTTTTTTTGTCAGACCCCTCTTGAGTATTTTATTAAAGGCTTCAACCATTCCATTGGCTTGCATATGGTACGAGATACTTTTGTGATGTTGGACCATGAAGTTCTTTAGGAGAGAAGTGATAGTTTCATTAATAAAATGTGTCCCTTAATCATTTGTTAAGCTTTTTGGACATCCAAATCTAGATATAATGCACTCAAAGATGAATCTTGCTGCAGTATCGGCTATACAATCCTTGAATGGAACTGCCTCTGCCCATCAATTAAGGTACTCTGTAGCGGTTATGGTGTATCTGGCATGGGAATGACGTATTGGTGGTGTGATAGGGCCGATGAAATCTACTGCCCATTTCTCAAAGATTTGTGCCGTGTGAACTAGATTTGAGGGTAGTTCATCCCAATGTGATGGCTTCCCAACTCTCTAACAAACATCACAACTCTTTGCTTATTATTTAGCATCCATGTGGATGGTAGGTCACCAAAACCTAGCCTGCATTATTTTCCTTGTGGTAGCTTCGCCCCCATCATGGCCTCCCACAACTCCAACATGCATTCCCATAGCACTTCATGTATTTCATGTTGAAGGAGACAGTGTCATAGAACTTGATCTAGCCCCAACTTTCATAGGTGTCCTACAATTAATTGATAATCTGTCACTGTCACTATTAGGTGTCGTTTCTGCATCAACGTGTATACCTCTGGGTAGTATCCTGTTGTTAGTAACATAGAAATATCCTCTAAGTAGTTTGGAATGGCTTCTATTCGGAACGAGTAAACATCTGGCAGTTGGTCATCTAATGGTCCTTCATTTTCTCATGATTCTAACCTTTATAGATGGTCATGTCTAACCCCACATTTAACCTTCCTGGTTTTATGACCACTCTGAAGGTGAAATCCTGGAATAATAGTAACCACCGACCAATCTTGCCTTCCAACACTAGCATGTTTACCAGATGTTTTAAAGCTGAGTGGTCCGTGAAGAACTTGAATGGTGCTCCCAATAGATACTCTCTGAATTTTTGTGGGGATTAAACCATTACTAGTGCTTCCCTCTCTATTGTTGTGTAGTTCTTCTCCACTATTGATAGTTTCCTACTGGTGAAGTAAATTGGGTGATCCATGTTTCTTTCTCCAAGTTGCACCATCACTGCTCCTAATGCTATCCTGATGCATCAATGTGTACGTGAAACTACTTATTCCAGTCTAGGTATTCAATAATAGGGGTGCTTACCAATTTTTATTGTAATTTGTTCAGGGCTGCTTAATAGGCCTCTGTCCACCTGAAATCTTTTATCTTCTTCAACAGTTTCTTCATAGGAGCTGTAATTGAGGCATAGTTTCGAATAAATTGACGATAATATCCTGTATGGCCCAGTGTTGATTTCAGTTGCATTACGTTATTTGGTGGCTCCATATTTACAATAGACACAACCTTTGTGGGATCTACACACACCCCATCTTTGCAAGAAATATGGCCTAGCAATGTTCCGAATGGAACTACAAAGAGGCATTTCTTGAGATTTAAGGAGATTTGTAACTGCTTGCACCTTTCAAACATGACTTGCAGTAGAGTGGTGCGTTTCTTTAGAAAATTGTACACCATCAAATCATCCATGTATACTTCTAAGAACATGTGAATATATCTCTAAAAGCCTCTATGACAATTTGTTAGAAAACCATTGGTGCATTCTTTAGACCAAATGGCATTACATGATAGACATATAACCCCCATTCTATCGTGAATGTTATTTTCTTCTTATCTTCTTCTGCTATACAAACCTGATGATAACATGAAAATCCATCAGTGAAGGAATATGCTTCATTCCCCACAACATTGCCTAGAACTTCATCACTAAATGGCATTGGGAAAAGATCATGTACACATGCATTGTTTAGGCCCCTGTAGTCTACACAGAACTTGATTTCCGTGGCATCTTTCTTATTCTATATTACAATTGGGATAATCCATTCTGCTTTGTCCACTGGGAATATGAGTTCAGCTTCTAAGATTTTGTCATTCTCTTTCTTGACCTTCTCTGTCACTCTTGGGTTTAGCTTGTATGGTCTGTGTTTCACTGGACGAGCATCTTGTTTCAGCACGATATTCATCTCTTTGATGTCCCCTTTTATCCCTTTTAATTTAGCCACAAAGGCTGGAAATAAGTCTTTGTATTCATGCAACAAATAAAAAATATCCTTAATTCTCTTCTCATCCCAATAACCTCCGATGGATTCTATCTTAGGTTTATTCTCTGAGCCAATGTTATGCTTCTGCAATTTCATTGAGAGCAAGTGTGCAACATCCCCTGAAGGGTTTTCTTGAATATTCCATTCACCATTTGCTTCTTGAAATGTCAGGTGTCTAAGTCCTTCTAGATCATCCTCCTATGGATCTGCGTTTACTTTTCTGCAAGACATATATTTTGGATACCATGCTTCATAGGAATATTGTATGAATTTCTCATCAACAAAACCTTCCCAAAGCTATCCTGGAGTAAATAGGATCCTTTTAATGGAATACAAGGTTTCAGTCATGTGTCGATCACTATCTTTGAACGAGAAACTGCTGCTGAATTGGTTAGCCATGATATCCCAGTTGTTGGAAATAATACTGAGAGGGGGGGGGTGAATCAATATTAGAAAATAAATATAACTTTTTCATTTCATACTCTGATTCATATACGCTACTTTAGTTAAGGGAAACTGCGTGTACACGCAACTGTTTTTAATGCAACTAGCGTATATCCAATAATTTTATGATTTAGTTAATCCATCATATGTTGGTCATTCATTAGTGCATCAGAACTTCATAAACCCTATAAACAGTAAATAGGTGCAGTAAAACATAACAGATCATCAAACATAAGAAACACTCATGAACACCATGATGTAAAGTGGAAACCCAACGTGGGACAAAAACCACTTGCCGCTGTCTTCCTTTAATATAAGAAAAAATTGTTTACAATCTTGTACTGGTGCAGACTCATACTATTACGTAGGCACCCACCTGCAGATGTCTACAACCTTCTCTCATTCTCCAACTACCACTGGAAGGGAGCTATAACCCCCTGGCTCTTGTACTAGTCGATATATTTACTAATATGTAGGCTCCAACCTACTAAAGGCTCTGACCTTCACTCTTCCTCCAGGGACCACGTTTCATAATTTTTCAGACTGGATACTCCTGGATCACTACACCAATATTTGAAGGCCTCGTTTTATCCAATTTTCATAATGGACCCATCAACAACATTGAAGCTCAAAAGCAATCAACACTGAACATTCAGAATATTGTCATCAAAACACAGTCATCGGAACACAAAGCAGAACCCAGAACTCTGCAACACCCACTAGAACCAACTGCAAATTCAGATATCATATTTCATAATGTATATGCTACTCTGATGAACCCAACCAATGTGTATATGTGCTTTTACCAAAGCGAACCCACGTATAGATCTGCAAATACTAACTTATAACTTTGCAGCTATTCCAGACATCAATCATACCCAGATCATAACATTTATAGAATAAACATGCGTCAATAATTCAGATCTATACTATCAAGGATCAAACCACATAATGATAAGACGTTCCAAGCCTTATGATCTTGATCCATCATCCATCATCATCCACATCGGTGCATCCTTGGTCTAGATCATGCAAACCATCATGAACCCTTAACCTGCATAATGGATCTCACACTTCATCAGACATTCAATACTTTCACATCTTGCACACCCTAGCCTAATGATCTTCTCCTCCTTATATAGGTTTAGGCCTCTCCCAATACCATGGTCCAAAACTACGTAGGACCAATACCTTGGACCCTGAAGAAAATTTTGATAGCCAAAGGCCTGGTGATTAGCGAAACGTGGCTCTAATACCAAATGAAACGAACAAAGTTCCTTCTACAAATTAATTACTCCAAAAGGCTTGGAATATCAAGTTATCCATTAAGGATATAAATATTATATTAAATATATGAATAAAAATAAGAATGATGTTGATTTACAAATGCAAATGAGAGGCTTGCTTATATACCAAGCAAGTGTCTCTTCATGAAGAGTCATGTCCTATTAGACATGCCTCTTCAACCTAATTACTACTTAATTAACTATTATTTATGATTATTATCTTTTACAATATATTTATATTATTTATATATTTTATTCATTACAGACCCAATACCTGGGGTCAATACCTTGGACCAAATACCATGGACCAAAACTTAGTTTTCCAACATGTACGCACCTTTCCTTATGTGAAAGAGCGTGTGTACATTATACGCTTCTTTTTGTCTGCTAACCCGCACGTATACATGCTTTTGTCACAGTGAACCCGCGTATACCTCTTTCTGATCATTAATTCTTTGCTATTGACCTGCTGCACTATGATCTGTCATCTAAGTGAGTTTCCATCAAGGACAACACCTATATCATACCTGTGTCATAATGCCAACAATCTCCTCCTTTGGACTTGATGGCAACAACAACACCAAGTCACTCTCCCCCTTTGACATCAAGGGCAAAGGGCGGACCAAGATATTCTCTCCCTTTGATATTCATTATGCTGTCCATACTCCCCTGAGTACATGCTGAAATCTCTGATTGAGCTCCCCCTTTGTACATGCTAAGATGTACTAGACCATCCTTGCTCCCCCTGAGCACATGCAAAGTCTACAAAAATATATTCAAAATAAAAACATGACTCTATGACTCAACTATGTGAGTATGACCTTCCTATCACCAACGACTCATACATACATCAATCTCCCAACCAAGTGGGGATACACCATTTTTGACTCGTCTACCCAACCAAGTGGGGATATACCAAATGTTTATACATGACTGAAATAGACATTATTACATCATCCTTCCCATGCAAAGTGGGGTTACAAAATAGGTCTTTTCATGACCTTTACATCAAATGATATACATGCCTTTTATAACATGACCAATAATCTAAACAAGACCTCCAATCTCCTATATTACGTATTTCTCTCGGAAATAGATCCTTCTCCATGCAAGGAATACTTACTAGAAATATCCATGCATCTGATAGCACACTGTCCCTCATCTGATCTCAACTGGGTCTCTGACTGAACTGACATGCATCAGTTATCCATGAGGGAATGCTCAGTTATCTGAAATTATAGTTGTCACATACATGCAAGCATTAACAAACTATATCTCATTAATTTAACAATTTGTTAAATTAATCTAACTGGACTTGACTAAGTAAAACTAAGTCAATTGATCCTCTCATTATAGAACTCATACTTGATTCCTCAACTAGTGGAGAAAATCAAGGATAAATTCCTCAGTCAGTGGGACAACTAATTGCATGTTCTCACAAAGACTTCAAGTTTAATTTTCCATAATTAATTAACTCATGGAGATTAATTA
Organism: Pinus tabuliformis; assembly: GCA_031772625.1. Taxonomy (NCBI): domain Eukaryota; kingdom Viridiplantae; phylum Streptophyta; class Pinopsida; order Pinales; family Pinaceae; genus Pinus; species Pinus tabuliformis. The sequence goes on from CM062819.1 coordinate 306,537,498, forward strand.
ATTAATATTTTAAACTGTTGTTAAGAAAAATTCGTTTTTACTTCCTATAGTTAGACCGGGGACTGCTAAAAATAGGAAGGGACCCAGAAATGCTATTTTTAGAAGATTCTATTTTTAGTAGTTTCACCTCTCACCCAAGGTGGCTAAAATTCTCATTGGCCAAACTACTATTTTTAGAAGTGCTATTTTTAGGAGTTCTATTTTTAGCACATTCTAAATTTAGCATTTCTTGTTGCACACTTTTCAACACTCCCTCTCAACCAGAAAGGGATTATCAGCAACCTTGATCCTGTCCCTATGGAACTCAAACTTTCCCTTTGACAATGCCTTTGCAAAATATCTGCATCTTGTTCCTCGGTTGAAATGTATAGCAACATCATGATCCTCTTGACCACACAATCCCGTAGATGATGATATAAGATATCTATATGCTTGGACCTGTCATGAAACACTGGATTCTCAGAGAGTTTGATGCAACTTTGATTATCACAATATATCACGGTAGGATCCATCATCTGACCAAACAATCCCACTAGAATCTTCCGCATCTAGATGGCCTCACATACAACCTGAATAGCAGCCATGTATTTAGCCTCTGCTGAGCTAAGTGAAACTGATCTCTTTTTCCTACTCTACCAAGAAATCGTAGCTGACCCAAGGTTGAAGATTCCTCCAGAAGTGTTCTTTCCGTCTGATGGACTACCTGCCCAATCTGCATCCGTGAACCCTTGGAGCTTCACTCCCTCTGTCCGCCTGTACCATAATCCATACTGTGTAGTGCCTCTGAGATATCTCAGCACATGCTTTGATTCCTTCCAAAATAATTTGGTTGGCTGAACCATAGCTTGACTTAGTTGGTTCACTGCAAAGCACAAATTCGGTCATGTGTTCACTAGATACATAAGTGAACCCACAAGTGCCTAAGATCTCATTGGCATACTTTCCTTGAGACACAAATACTTCCCCATCTCTCTGCCACACCTCCATGCCTAGAGGGTGGTGCATGAGGCCCATGTCCTTCATCTCAAACTCTCTTACAAGGTCCTCCTCGTAAGACTTGATCAACTGATCATGATCTGTCAAAATCAGATCATTGACATAAAGTACAATAATCAATAGCTTACCTTCTACCATGATGTGGTAGAGGTTTGCAACCGCTTCACTCTTGGTGAAGCCCAACCCAGTGAAATAGCTGTCGATCCTGGTATACCAAGCATGGGGTGCTTGCTTCAGCCCATACAATGCTCACTTGAGCCGACACACATGTGACTCATGATCGAAGGTCTCAAATCCCTCAGGCTGCTCTATGTATACCTCTTCCTCAATTTCCCCATTTAGGAAAGTTGTCTTCACATCCATCTGATGGATCTTCCAACCCATCTATGTTGATAGTGCTAGAATCAATTTGATTGATGAGTACCTTGCAATAGGAGCAAAGGTCTCATCATAGTCAATCTCCTCCACTTGCGAGAAACCATGGGCAACAAACCTTGCCTTGTGTTTCTCAATACTGCCATTAGCTACATGATTTACCTTGCAAAGCCATCGGGAAGTAACCACTGACTTGTCCCCTGGTTTAGTGTAGGTTTTAACCCCGTATAGAAATTACCTGCATACAAATTCTAAAACACAGAAAATAAACAATGCGAGAGAATAACACATAAAACACATATACACAGAGATTTTCCCCTGGATCCCAAAACTGGGACTACCAGCTTGATTTTTCATTAAATTCCTTTCAATGTTATAATACATATTTATACATGTCGAAGCATCCAATACCATGGACCAAAAACCATCACGTCCAAAACCATGGACTGAAAACCATTGCGTCCAAAAAAAATGTGCGAAAATCATGCACAAAACCATAGGTGGGTTTGCCCAACCTAACATAGGTTCCAAAACCATAATTTTCCGGAACGCTACCCCGGACCCCATAAAGTGGGATTACGGGTACCCCTCAAACCCCTTGTGACCTCCCCCACTCTAACCCCCGGTTAACTATGTGGGCTAGTTGTGCAAAGAATATAACACAACCCAACATTCTCCCACTTGCTGTTTTCTTTCCACAGGGGGCCACAAGAGAGCTTAGTCATTTATCCAACCCTGCAATGCCCATTGTTTCTCTACACCAAGAGAACTTCTCAGAGCTCACAGATTTTGTCAATGCATCTGCAATATTTTTCAAAGTGTCCACCTTTACCAGCAACACCTTTTTGTATTATATCATATCCCTCACAAAGTGATATTGAACATCAATGTGCTTTGTCTTTGAATGATATGCAGGGTTCTTTGCCAAGAAAATTGCACTTTGGCTATCACAGTCTATCCTTATAGCTTCCTGTACTAACCCCATACTTGAACACAATCTCTGCAACCAAACTGCTTCCTTGCTTGCATGAGTGGCCGCCATGCATTCTGCCTCTATAGTTGATAGTGCTACTACAGATTGTTTCTTACTCATCCAACTGATTGCACCTCCAAATAGGTTAAACACATACCCACTTATAGATATTCTCTGATCCAGATCTCCAACCCAGTCTGCATCAACAAAGCCATGAATATCCAACACTCTGTCCAATCCTGGTATTCCTTGGTAGCACAAACCATAATCACTAGTGCGACGTAAATACCTGAAAACCCGCTTCACTGTTGTCCAATGCTCCTTCCTTGGTTTTGACATAAACCTACTCAATACTCCCACTACATGTGCAATGTCTAGTCTAGTACAAACCATTGCATACATCAGGCTACCGACTGCACTTGTATAAGGAACACAATACATATCCTCTTCCTCTTCTTGTGTCTTGGGACACTTTTCAACAGATAACTTTACACCTACAAGAATAGGAACCTTCACCTGTTTACTATCCCGCATGTTAAACCTCCTCAATATTGTCTCGACATACTTCCTCTGGTTTAACTAGAGCTTCTTCTTTGTTCGATCTCTTTTAATTTCCATGCCCAAAATATAGTTTGCAGCACCAAGATCTTTCATGTCGAATTTGGAGGACAAATGGGTCTTCAAATCCTAGATAATTTCTTTGTCATTTCCAACCAGCAACATATCATCCACATACAAGACTAGATAAATAACATGGTCACCAATTAATTTAAAATACACACAGTGATCTGCTTTGCTTCTGGTGAAGCCAAGTCCCCGTATAAATGTATCAAATTTCTGATACCACATCCTTGGTCACTGTTTTAACCCATACAGAGACTTATTTAACTTGCATACCAGTTCTTTCTTACCCTTCACCGCAAAGCCTTCAGGTTGCTTCATGTATATTTCGTCTTCCAGATCCTCGTGAAGAAATGTTGTATTCACATCCATCTGTTCTACCTCAAAATCAAAAGCAACAACAACAGATAAAAGTAATCTAATAGAAGTTACCTTTGCAACAGGAGAAAAAATATCACCAAAATCAATTCCCAACACCTGGGAATAACCTTTTGCTACCAACTGAGCTTTGTATTTCTCCACCTTTCCCTCTGCATTTCTCTCTTCTTGAACACCCATTTTATGCCAATGGATTTCCTTACAGCCGACAACTCCACCAGATCCCAAGCCTCATTTTTGTGCAAAGATGTCACTTCATCAACCATGACCTCTTTCCAGAGTTTTCCATCCTTTGAATCTACTACTTCCTTCATAGTTCTGGGATCATCGTCAATAATAGATAAAGAAAAATTTGAATAGAAAGCAGATGGATTATACCTTTCTGGCTGCCTTCTTTCTCAAACTGATCTTCTCACACCTGGAATTTGTGGCTCTTCATCTTCTAATTCCTCCTCTACTGTAGAGTCTAATTCTTCCTCCTTAACCTCAAACTCTATCTTCTTACGTTCCTTTGGTTGGATTTCATGTTTAATAACATCTTTTACTTCTCTGAACACCACATCTCAGTTGTACACAACCTTCCGTGTGACTAGCTTCCAAAGCTTATACCCCTTTAAACCATCCTTATACCCAATAAAGATGCACTTTTTATATTTACTATCCAACTTGGTTCGTTTCTCCTTTGAAACATGTACATATGCATCACATCCAAATACCCTCATATGTGAAAGAGAGGGTTTCTTACCAGTCCATACCTCTTGTGGAGTCTTATCCTCCAACGCTAATGAAGGTGACCTGTTGACCAGGTAACACGCATTATCCACCACCTCTGCCAAGAATTCATGTCCTAACTTGGCACCACTGAGCATGCTTCTTGCCCTTTCCATCAACATCTTATTCATTCTTTCTGCAACTCCATTTTGCTGAGGTGTATATGGAGTAGTCTTTTGTCATGCTATACCACACTTCTTACAAAATTCTTCAAATTCGTTGCTGCAAAACTCTCCACCATTATCTGTCCTCAGCACCTTTATCTTCTTCTTTGTCTGATTTTCCACAAGAGCCTTAAATTCTTTAGACCTATCAAAGGCTTCAGATTTCTTCTTAAGGAAATATATCCATGTATTCCTTGAGAAGTCATCTATAAATGATACATAGTACACAGACTTACCCAGTTATGGAACCTTCATAGGTCCAAACATTTCACTGTGCACAAGTTCTAATATCTGTTTCGCCCTCTTACTACCAGAGGGGAAACTCACTCGATCTTTCTTCCCATATACACAATTTTCATAGAAATCAAAACCCAGAGAGCTATTACTCATACCTTCTACCATACCTTTACCATGAAGTATTCAAAGGCCCTTCTCTCCAATATGTCCAAGCCTTTGATGCCACAACATGGTCTTCTCTCTAGAGACCACTAGATTTTCTGCTCCACTTTCAGGAACCACATAATTGTTGCACCCATCAATAACAGTGCTACCTTGGAGCTTGTGCAGATTTCAAATTCGAACTCCCCACATCAATACTGGTGCTCCCTGAACCATTTTGTAGGTATCCTTCTCAAACACTGTTCTTACACCTACATCATCCAGCTTTCTTACAGAAATCAGATTTTTGGCTAATGCAGGAATATGCAGAACACCCGGAAGTGTTCTAACCCTTCCACCTTGCAACTTCAACTTTACTTTTCAACGACCAATGATTCTAGCCTTCCTATCATCCCCTAAGAAGACATCACCACCATCGTATTTCTCATACTCGCAGAACCACTCTCTATGGGGAGTGAAGTGAAAGGATGCACCTGAGTCAATCAACCATGCCTCATGATCTACATGTGTACTTGAAGAAGCCAAGTACACATACCCACCTTCATCTGAGGTGGTTTTCGCCTCTGCAGAAGGAGCATCATCAGATCCCTTTCCTTTATTAGGAGCTTTAGATTTACAGTCCCTTTTGTAGTGCCCTTCCTTTCCGCATTTCCAGCACACCACCTTTAAAGGTTTTCCTGGAGATTTAGATCTCCCACTCGATGACTTATTTTGTTTTTGTTCTGGGACTGTCCTCATATAGACAAGGCATCACCATTTCGGCTCTCCATATTTTTCCGTCTCATCTCCTTCGTCAGCAAGGATGAGACTATTTCATCAAACTGCAAGGCAGTTGCATTGCTACCTATTGCAATAACTAGATTATCCCACGAATCTGGTATAGAACACAACAAACTGATGCACTTATCTTCATCTGAAATTTTAATATCAACAGATGCTAACTGACTTACCACAATATTAAATGCGTTCAGATGCTCTGTCACTGAGTCTCCATCTTTCATCCTCAGGTTATACAGTGTTTTCCACAGGAATAGTTTATTCACCAGAGACTTAGATTGGTAAAAAGTCCCTAACTTGTCCCACAAAGCCTTCGTCGTAGCTTCCCCTGATACATTCAGCAATACTGAATATGAGACACACAATCATATTGTGCTCTTTGCCTTTCGATCCAACTTCTTCCATTCTTCATCGGACACTCTCGTTGGTTTAGTACCTGGATCTATCACAATCCACTGATCTTTATCCACTAACAGATCCTCCATCTTGAGTTTCCACAACTCAAAACTATGACCATTAAATTTCTCGATCTCTATCTTTCCACTGCTCACCATCTTCTTTCACCACTAGAATCGATCTCACAGATCTCCCATTGAATAGGGTCTACCACAGGCCCGAGCGAAACCCCTTAGCAACAAAGGCGTCCCCTTGAAGCCAAACAACTATGATACCAAATGTAGGTTTTAACCTCGTACAGAAATTACCTGCATACGAATTCTAAAACACAAAAAATAAACAATGCGAGAGCATACCACATAAAACACATATACACAGAGATTTTCCCCTGGATCCCAAAACCGGGACTACTAGCTTGATTTTTCATAATATTCCTTTCAATGTTATAATACATATTTATACATGTCGAAGCATACAATACCATGGACCGAAAACCATCGCGTCCAAAACCATGGACTGAAAACCATTGCGTCCAAAAAACATGTGGAAAAATCATGCACAAAACCATAGGTGGGTCCACCCAACCTAACATAGGTTCCAAAACCAAAATTTTCCAGGGCGCTCCCTTGGACCCCATAAAGTGGGGTTACGGTTACCGTCAAACCCCCTGTGACCTCCCCCACTCTAACCCCCGATTAACTACATGGGCTAGTCATGGAAGGAATATAACACAACCCAACATCTAGGGACAACATCCCACACTCTGTTTCACATGATAGAATCATACTCCTCTACCATCGCATCCACCCAAACTGGCTGTTGCACTGCCTCCTCAAAAGAAGAAGGCTCAGTCGCTACACACTCCCCAACCAAGGACATGTAGCTAGTGTATCTATAGGGAGATCTCCTCTGTCTGCGATACGAGGATTGCTACCCCACATTCTCTCTCGCATCTTGCATCAATCTGTCAGCTTCCCGTGAGCGTTTCCGCCCATCTGTGGAAGACTCTCCAATAGTGGTGATCTCCACTACTGGAATCTCTGCATGTGGCTGATCCACATCATCATGAGACTCCTCCTCCTTAGCAACTAATAGTTCCTCATCATCACCATGCAACTTAAGCTCCCTCTCAAGTCACAGTCGCATGGCTCGCTGCTCATCAAACTTCAGATCCCTGTGCACTACGGTCCTCTGATTGGCTGGTAGAAACACATGATAGTTGTGAGGTGTATCCGTGTACCCCACAAGTATTCCCAACTCAGTTGTTGGGTCTAGTTTCTTTCGAGCATCTTTGGTCACATGACAGAAGACTGGTGATCCAAATATTCGGAAGTGACTTACATCTGGTCGCTTCCCTGAAAAAGCCTCTATAGGTGTCTTCATCCCCAACATGTATATACTGCTGTATTGCATGGCTCAGCCCACAGATGAAGTGGTAGGCCTTGGTCATGCAACATCGCTCGAGCTACTCCCACAATAGACCTGTTCTTCCTTTCAACCACCCCATTCTATTATGGGTTATGAGGTGCCGTGAGTTCTCGTTTAATTCCTTCTGAAGCACAGAAGTCTTTAAATAGCTAGGGAACATACTCTCCACTGTTATCAGTCCGCAAGGCCTTTATTTTCATCCTTGATTCTTTCTCTGCCAAATCTTTGAACTCACAAAACTTCAAGAAGGTTTAATCCTTCTTTTGCATGAAGTAGATCCAACATCTACAAGAAAAATCATCAACAAAAATAACATAGTACCTATGCTTTGCCGTGGAGGCTATAGAGAAGGGCCCACATACATCTGAATGAACTTGCTCCAGAATTGCTCCTGCTCTGCTATCCGGATCATGAAAGGAAGATTTTGCATACTTACCCAAAGTGCAACCTTTGCATGTGCTCATTTGCTCCAGCTTGCACTTGGGTAATCTGGTAGAAATTTGCTGCATGATCTTCAAGGCCCCATGATGCAAGTGGCCCAGTCTCCTATGCCATAACTCGCCAATATCTTGGCCATGCACCACCTCTGCTTTGGAACTCAATGCAACACAGTCTTCTACCTGTAACTTATAGAGATTCTTAATTCGAATCCCTATCTGTTTGGTCTGTCCAGTGCCGATATGCCTTGGGAAAACCTTTCCCAAACTAAAGACTACATCATTGCCTTTATCCTCAAGCATAGCAATAGACACAAGATACTTTTTCAACCCTGTTACATACATAACATTAGAAATAGTGAGGGGAGAACCATGCTCCCTTTGAAACACAACCGTACCTTCACCTGAGACACGGTACTTTTCGTCATCACCCATCTCGATCCGTATCTGGAGATCCTTCTCCTCCAAAGTTCTGAAAATATTCTTGTCACCTGACATGTGGAAAGAGGCTCCACTATTCAAGTACCAAACACATCCCATGCTGGAAGAAACCATGCATGCAATAAGTGAGAAATCCTTATCAAACTATGAAGCTAGTGCATCACCATTAGATTCCTTGGAGGAACCTTTCTTGGACTTCTTCTTTGGGCAATTAGTAGCATAATGGCCCAACTCTTGATAGTGAAAGCATCTCACCTTTGACTTGTCAAACTTCTTCCCTCCTTGAGAAGACTTGGATTGGGATGCCTTCCCTTTCCCTTTCTTAGCTTTAGATGCTAAAGCCAAGTTCTCTTAATCATCATGTTTTCATGAAGAAGCTCCATCCCTGGTGCTCCGTCTGATCTCCTCCTGCATCAAATCCAACCATAGTCATTTCCAATCTAGCAGCTTGTCCCTTCCATTCACTAAGTCCTGGTAGCTATGCCAGCTCTTAGGAAGGCCAAGGAGTGCTAGACTCACCATATCATCATCAACAGTCACGACCCCTACACTTGCAAGCTCATCCCTGCAGGTGGTGAGCTTGTTCAGGAATGTAGAGATAGTGTCACCCTTTTCGCACTTGATCTTGTGAAGTTTGTCCTTCAGTGCCAGCTTCCTCTGATCACTACTATTCTGATATAAATCTTTCAATGTTTTCCACATTGCATGCGGAGTCTCCTTTCCATGGAGGCTCGAAATTATGTGATCTCAAACTCCCTCCAGGATGACTCTCCTAGCTCTAGCCACACACTTCTTCATTCCTCCAGTTGAGTAGCATCAGTAGGCTTAGGGGCTTCTTGATCAATGAAGTCCTTAAGGCCATTATTTTCCAATACTGCCTCCATGTGATCCTTCCAAGCTATGTAGTTTGAGCTGCCATTAAGGGAACACTCAAGCCTCAAACCATAGAAAGCCATTGGTGAAATAGATGTGATAAGAACTTGAGATCTATATCCCAAATAATAAGCTTCGAATTTCCCTTGCTTGTATATTGTTCTTCCTCGATCACCTGTGCTCTAAAACCATGTAGTAATTTCACACTTGTAGATCAAACTGATATATGCAATGTACTAAAGAATAATACTTGATCTAGTTCTACAAAACATTAAGCGGAAGCATAATCGAATTCATGAGAAACATCAAGCATAAAAACATATAATTGATCAAGAGAAATAATCAACCATAACACAAGATATATCACTGGGGAAAGCACCAACATAAAACCCCTATCTGTATTATCAATCAAGTGGAAATTCTCTTCTGTTTATAAAAAGAATCAACTCAAGAGCTATCCTGTACTCTTTGCAGTCAAAAGATGAAGATCATAGACTACCTAGGCCTCAATATATAGGCCACAAGTCCTCCAATCTCCTATATTACGTATTTCTCTTGGAAATAGATCCTTCTCCACGCAAGGAATACTTACTAGAAATATCCATGTATCTGATAGTACACTGTCCCTCATCTGATCTCAACTGGGTCTCTGACTGAACTAACATGCATCAGTTATCCATGAGGGAATGCTCAGTTATCTGAAATAATAGTTGTCACATACATGCAAGCATTAACAAACTATATCTCATTAATTTAACAACTTGTTAAATTAATCTAACTGGACTTGACTAAGTAAAACTAAATCAACTAATCCTCTCATTATAGAACTCATACTTGATTCCTTAATCAGTGGAGAAAATCAAGGATAAATTCCTCAATCAGTGGGACAACTAATTGCATGTTCTCACAAAGACTTCAAGTTTAATTTTCCATAATTAATTAACTCATGGAGATTAATTAATTAATATTTTAAACTGCTGTTAAGACCAAATTCGTTTTTTACTTCCTATAGTTAGGCGAGGGTCTGCTAAAAATAGGAAGGGACTCAGAAATGCTATTTTTAGAAGATTTTATTTTTAGCAGTTTCACCTCTCACCCAAGGTGGCCAAAATGCTCATTGGCCAAACTGCTATTTTAAGAAGTGCTATTTTTAGGAGTTTTATTTTTAGCACATTCTAAATTTAGCATTTTTTGTTGCACACTTTTCAACACATCCATCCCAAGCAATTGCATATAGGTTGTGGTTCTTATCTTCCAGTAAACAAAATTGCTCCCATCGAAGATTGGCGGTCTAATGGCTCCCTCTCTTTCTTGATTACTCATGATGATGGATCTTCCTTCAAACGATTAAGCTTCTTCTGTAGGACTTGCTCTGATACCAATTGTTGGAAATAATACTGAGAGGGGGGCGTGAATTAGTATTAGCAAATCAATATAACTTTTTCATTTCATACTCTGATTCATATATGCTACTTCAGTTAAGGGAAACCGCATGTACACGCAACTGTGTTTAATGCAACTAGCATATATCTAATAATTTTATGATTCAATTAATACATCATATGTTGGTCATTCATTAGTGCATCAAAACTTCATTAACCATATAAATAGTAAACAGGTGCAGTAAAACATAACATATCATCAAACATAAGAAACACACATGAACACCATGATGTAAGGTGGAAACCCAATGTGGGACAAAAACCACCTGCTGCTGTCTTCCTTTAATATAAGAAAAACTTGTTTACAATCTTGTACTGGTGTAGACTCATACTAGTATGCAGGCACCCACATGTAGAAGGCTACAAACTTCTCTCGTTCTCCAGCTACCATTGGAAGGGAGATACAACCCCCTGGCTCTTGTTCTAGCCAATATATTTACTAGTATGTAGGCGCTGGCCTACTGAAGGCTTTGACCTTCACTCTTCCTCCAGGGACCACGTTTCATAAATTTTCAGATTGGATACTCTTGGATCACTATACCGTTTCATCCAATTTTCATACTAGACCCATCAACAACATTGAAGCTAAAAAACAATCAACATTGAACATTCAAAATACTGTCATCAAAACACAGTCACCAGAACACAGAGCAGAACCCAGAACTCTGCAACACCCACTAGAACCAACTGCAAATTCAGATATCATATTTCATAATGTATACGCTAATCTGATGAACCCAACTAGTGTGTATACGTGCTTTTACCAAAGCGAACCCGCATACAGATCTGCAAATACTAACTTATAACTTTGCAGCTGTTCCAGACATCAATCATACCCAGATCATAACATTTATAGAATAAACATGCGTCAGTAATTTAGATCTAGACTATCAAGGATCAAACCACATAATGATAAGACGTTCCAATCCTTATGATCCCGATGCATCATCCACATCAGTGCATCCTTGGTTCAGATCACGCAAAGCATCACGAACCCTTAACCTGCATACTAGATCTCACACTTCATCAGAGATTCAATACTTGCACATCTTGCACACCCTGGCCTAATGATCTTCTCCTCCTTATATAGGTTTAGGCCTATCCCAATACCATGGTCCAAAACTACATAGGACCAATACCTGGGGTCAATACCTCAGACCAAATACCATGGATCAAAATACCATGGACCAAATACCACGGACCAAAACTTAGTTTTCCAACATGTACGTGCCTTTCCTTCTGTGAAAGTGTGTGTGTACGTTATATGCTTCTTTTGGTCTGCCAACCCACGTGTATACGCGCTTTTGTCATGGTGAACCTGCGTATACCTCTTTCTGATCATTAATTCTTTGTTATTGACCTGCTGTACTATGATCTGTCATCTGAGTGAGTTGCCATCAAGGACAACACCTGTATCATAATGGAAACACCAGTCTGTTGTTTGTCTATGAATTTCGTACTGTATATACCATGCTTGTGGAATCGTTCCTAAGGTATGTATGAATAAATGCGCCCAAAGTTCCTTCGATACTTTCTCTTTTTCCCATTTCTCTATACAGTCCTCTAAATGTTTTCTGGGATCTGATTTTCCTCTATACTTCACCTTGTCATGCAGTCAGTCTCCTTCTTGTCTAAACCTCTCTCTCATGGCTCACTTGATATTCTCCCATTCACGTAAAGTGTTGCGATGCGCTTTCAACCACCTTTCCGGGGTGGCGTGTAACACAATATCTAATAGAGGGACTTTGTGATCTTCCCTTATGTTTCTATCCACTTTATTCAGAAAAGTGTCTACCGATTAAAAGTTGTGGAAGGTAGGATAATTGCTTACCTCTAACCCAATCCAGTTTATTCTGCATATCTTAGCACAACGTCTAGTATCAATCTCGTATCCTCCTTGTTGCCATGCATCCCAAGCAAATTCTCAACTAGCTTCTGAACTTTGTATGCTCCTCCAACTGACCGATCCTCCTGCTATGGGATTTATGTAATCTTCTCTTCTTCCTACCATTAGCCTATACAACTGATCTAGCATTCTTGACTCATCTCGATCATCCACAGGTTTGGTGAACCTTGGTCCTTGATATGGATCTAGCAGTTTTATTACCGCATCCATTCTACTTCAAATATCATCAACTCTTTCTTTAGGTCAATAATAGCATATTTCTCATATGTCCAATCGATACCAAGAAGTGCTGGGTATGGGTCCTTATCACCCATTATATCTATTATTTCAAATTCAGTATAAGTTTCTACCCTTGCTACATCCACTTCTACATTTTCCAACCTTCCAATGGGAAAGATGCAATACTAATTTTCCATCCGTATTTGTATTGGTGAATATTTAAGTTGCAGCTTCCCTAGCGCTTCCCATGTCTTTCTGGGTTGAATATTTACATTTGACCCCCGATCTAACATGGTATACTTAATTTGGAATCCTACTAATTGAGCATCAATCCAGAATTTTCTATCGGTTCTCTTCTCATTTCGTCGTACCCTTCTCGAATGTCTTTTTGGTAGGTTTTTCGATATGATTTCCCGCTTTTCTTTGTCCTTTGGCAATACTGCTTTCAGACTCCTGCGCAAATCCTTTAGCATTTTTTCATTATTAATAATCTATAAAAATAACCTAAACCATTCTTCAATTGGTCGAATGTTACCTACTATGTGTGAGTCATGTTTCTTGTCTCCTTTTATCTCTGCTAACACATCAAATAACTTGGTTGCTTCTTGATAGTATTTTTTTGTTGGGTGTGGTTGTTTGACCTCTTTAGTGATGCTACCTGAACAATAGACAGTTGTTCTACCATACCTCGATCATCCCCTATCTTCTTACCCCCTCTGGTAACTATATGTATATTAGTTATTGGAAATGTCTCAGCGGTTCATGGTTTTGCATTGATCAAATTAGGGCCCCCTCTGCCTGGTTCATTCTTCCCATTTTGCAATTAGCTCAGGACAATCCTCGGTGGCATGTGCATTGACCCTGCATTGTGAGCACTAAGGAATTCTTGGGAGTGGAAAGTCTTTGGCAACATGTCCCTCCTAATCATAATTGTAACACCTTACAAGTCCTCTTTGCCCCTATTCTTCCTCCTCTCATACCTCGTCCTCATCCCCCACAACTAGATTCATTGATTCTGAAGGTGGACCTATCTAGCCGCTCTGCTAAGGCGTCTAATCCTCAGCATTTGTCAGTGTTGTGCATTGTGGATGTGAAAAATTCACAGTAACTATTGTTAGGTACGTTGGAATAATTTTGTAGTATTGGACATACCTGTGAAAAATGACCATAGTTCCTACAAACTTCACAGAAGTCTTGCGTGTTTCGGCCTGGGAAAGCTCCTTGCGATCCCACTATTGCAACTCCTGCTTTTGGTGGGGCGCTTGATGATCCTACAATTACCCCTGAACTATTTGTGCCTCTCATTCTTGGGCATTCAATACATGGCCTTCCACCAGGTAGTGAGTACACCACACATTAGGTCTTACTGGTCGAATTGGCTGTAGGTGCTTTAATTTCTCTGTTAGGCTGGCGATTTGATTTTGGAGGCCCATGATCGATGGGGCTTGTGATCCCATCCCTCCTTAACACTCATGTTGGTATCCTGCCATGGCTTCTATGTGCGATGCTTATTTATGGCATCTTGGAGAGTTCCAATCTTTTGTTGTGCCAATTGTGTACTTGTAAGGGGTAGGAGTGCTTTAATGAACCAATCCCTTTGATGATTGGGATCTATGGTACGACGTAGCTTTCCAATAGCATCTTTAAATCTCGGCATCAATTCCCAAGCAGTCCCTCCTTGTTTTTTCTTGTCAGATCTCCCATAGTTCAAACAGCCCCTACTGATCTGTTTGTGGCATCTTGAATTCTTGAATGAAGCCTCTCTTAATATCATCCACCGAAGGATTTTGGTTTTGTTTGGCCCATTTGATAAAGCATCTTAATTTCTCTTAATGTCGTATAGAACTCAATCAACTTTACATTATCTAGTGTTTGGCGTGCTCGCCATATAGCTTCACACAGATACCAATGTTGTTCTATGTCTTCATTTCCTCTATCAGTAAACTCAAGATATCTGGTAAAATACCCTGCCATGTTGATTTGGGTGTGTGCTAAGAGAACAAATCGTTGGTTTCTGGGTTGTTGAGATCCTTGTAACCCCATATTACTAACACTATTATTAGATGTATTAAAACTCGCTTTGTATTTTTCATGCACATTGTGTACTCATATTACTTTAATCAACTTAGAAACAATTTTGTCAGGGTTTTTGTAAAGCACCAATGGAAGGTTGGGGTGAACACTACTTGAGCTTTGGGGATTCTGTTGATGAAATCTAGCTGACGTATCATCTTCAGCGAACAATCTTCTCATCACATGGCACATCTCACCTTCTGTATCCTCTTTGTAGTTTCCGTGAGTGCTTCCTTTTGGCATCTTACCTGCAACCTATAAGGGAGAATCCCTGTCATTCTCCTGGCTCGTATTGGTCTAGTCAACAACTCTTTCTTGTTCTTCATCTTTCTCCATACTATTTCCTTATTTTGGGCTCCCTGACATCTCTCCTACTTGGTGGGGTCCCATATGTCTCGTCTTCAACACTTGTACCACTCTTTTCTGCCACTTCTCTTTTAGTGGCGCTCTCCTTTGTGCCCTAATGTCTCTATATTTCTGCAATCCTTCTATGTCCATTCCTCCAACAACATCTACATTTCCACAAATGGTAGCATTCTCCCGTTAGGCCCTTCCCCCAGTACTTGGGTTTTACGATACCATAGTTGCTGTGGGTAAAGTTAAAAATCCTTCTTCTACCATCGACATCTTAATCCATAAAGGCACTTCGTTCACTAGTGTCCCTCTTAACCCCGATCTAAACACTGCGTCCGCCTTTGAGAAGGACTGATAGTTCTCTACTGTAAATTTGACTACGTACCTGTCTACGATAGTCTGTACCAAAAATCTACTGCCCTCGTCAGATCACTATCCAAGTGTCGAAGTGTTGTGAGGTCTGCGGGAACCCAGTCACGACGAGCTAGCATAGCTCATTCGGGTTGACTCTTTTTTTTAAGCCTCCTCAACCAATTATACTAGTATTCCAGAAACTTACACCAAAAGATCTCGTACTGATCACCCGTAGCCTCTGAGTACAAAATATCTCTGCTTAATTTAGCGATAGGATTCCTGCTCTGATACGAATTAATCTACTCTAGTATCCCACCGATCTCAAATCTCCTTCTTAAATATCCTTGACACCATATTCGAAACCAGTTCTTGTGATTTCAGGTCTTGTAAATTTGGAAACTAGGGCCAAAATCCATGTGGGTCAGCTTATTTATGGCAGCTGATATTTTTATTGGATCCCTCTCGTCAAGAGGTGTAGGATTGATCTAAAGATCATCCGATTCTAATAAGTATTTATGGAGATATGAATTTATTTTGATTTTGTAATTATTATAAGGTCAACCAACTCTTACGTTGGCTCAAGAAGCCAAATAGACATGTCTATTCATCATCCAAATTTTAGTATAAATTGGTGAGGACTTGAACTCATTTGGGACATGTATCCTTGAGGTGATGTCCTCTCCACGTCTTGGGTTTTTGGAGAAGGAGAGAACCAAAAGAATATGCTGACCTAGAAGGAGCCCTAGCTACAAGATGATGCCCTTATCCTACGCTGAGCATGGAGACAAGTCATACTCATGGAGACAGTCATTACACAAGACAGTCAACATATCTGCTCCGTTGGAAGAGCCGTAGTAAAATCTTGACGCTGTTCTGTAGGAACTTATACACTGTCATCTATATGTACAACAATGAAGAATATATATACATTCTCTGTCATGACTATATCACAATATACCACAGTCACGTAAATGCCCTAAACGCTATGAAGATATATGCACAGCATTCAAGGGATACATACGTAGCTATGAACAACATGAAAACCCCAAATCTAGCCGTAGTACTTAATACGCTGGTTATGAAGACTCTATGTACGCTGGACATATATACGATGGTTATGAAGACTCTATGTACGTTGGACATATATACACTGGTTATGAAGACACTCCAAGCAATTATAAAGACACTCCACGCATATATATTAGACTTGTGAAGACATTTGGACGTTGTTCATGAATACGTTGTTCTTAGAAATATTTATACGCAGTCAAAAGTCAAGAAGATCCGCATTTCAATGAAACAGATCTAGGGTTCAGTGCATAGCTATGATCTGAATATTTAAATGATAAAGCAAAGTTTCTATCTCATTCTGGGCATACCTCTCGGATAAATAAAGCAACAAAAACTACTATTGGAACGAAGTCATATATGAACGCAGTTGTATGCGGGCAGATATTGGAACACAAATATATATGCTAATGGACAACAGCTGTATGTAGACAAATAATGGAATGCAGGTATATATGTCATATTCATTATGTAAACACAGTCATATAAGAATGCAATTATATATCATAGAACGACAACAATTGTATGGAACGCAGCATGATATATGTCATATTCATTATGTAAACGTAGTCATATAAGAACGCAGTTACATATTATAGAATGACAGCAGCTGTATGGAACGTAGCATGATACAAGTCATATTCATTATGGGACGCAGTCATATTAATGATGTATGGAACGCAGGAGTATATACATACGTTGTAGTACACAGTCGCTATATATATAATGGAACGCTGTCATTAGGGATTATATACAATGTTCATAAAGTGATATTGCCTAGGTATATACACTTTGGTGGCATAGAGATAAAAACATTGTATGATCTGGACTCATATATATAACGTAGTCATGGGCAGCTGCATGATGTAAGAGATATTTGGGATGGGCAGCGCAATGATACATGGAGCATGATGGGCAACACAATGATACATGATATATGGGCAGCGTGATGTATGAGATCATGAGTAGCATGATAATGCATGATGCAGCATGATGGTGCTACACAATCAAGTGCAACGAATGGATGAGATATAGAACGATGATAGGTGAAGGAGTCACCTTGAAGAATCAGTTGAAGCAAAATGTCTTCAACTAATTTCATCGTTATAAGAAATGATCTATGCTGGATCTAGATAAGTCAAAGTGTTGACTTTTGTTGTAAATGTATTATCTCTCTCTCTCTTTCTCTGCTGAACTTTGAAGATAAAAGAAGATTTGATCAAAGGGTCTCCCCACACATTGTAGGGTTTGTCCCTGGCTTGCGCCACATCTTGTTTCCTCTTGTCTTGGCTTGTCTTTTTCGATTTATATTTATGTTCTATCTACAGTTTATCTTAATATTGATGTGATTGCTAACTGTGAAAATTTAATTAAATTGCTCTAACATAGAACATACCTAATCTTAACATGGAATCAGAGCTAAGGTGAAGACAATGTCCAAGAAAGAGTGAAAGAGCAATCACCGAAGACAGTTGGGACAAGACAAAAGGATCAATGGGTTCTTCATAATTCACTTAAGGTGAATTTGAAGCAGAGCATATTATCATAATGGCACAACCGAACTTCTGATGGCATACCTGAAGATCACTTCATTGGGAAGTTCGAATCTAAGGGTGGAAAGAAAGGCAGATGTCTTGGTTATAAGTTCGACCCTTATGCATAGGAGTGTCCGAATGTCAGAGATGCAGCTCATCTAGGACACGACCGACTCTTCAAGGAAGAAAGGAACCCCCGGAATGAAAGTTGAAGGTTTTAAGGTGGCATTTGTCGATGGAAAGATGGTGACAGGGAAACCTGAATTCAAAAGGAGCATGAAGGTACATGTCTGAGATGTACCGAAGGAAAATCTTATAAGGGGACCATCCCCTTCATGCCATAGGTCCACAGGCTTGGAACAACCTGAGGAGTTTGATTCATGATCGGGAATCTCATGCATGCAGAGCCCTCCATGGCTTGAAGCAAGACATCCTGAGCATAGTATGAGAGGATCAACATCTGTCTGATGAAGCTGAGATTCACTAGGAGTGAAATCGATCCAAACGATCCGAAGGTTGTGGATGAAAAACCTCTCATACCGACACCTATGTTTGATAGGTGCAGACCCTCTCATTTGTAGAAGACAGAGGGAGTTGGATTCCGAATGTGGAAAGATAAACTGCTAGCCTGTGACTACCTCGAGGATCTTAACTTTCAAAAGTTATATGGTAGTGATGTCAAAACAGATTTGGGAAATGCTTATGAGTTTCATTCACGTTGATGTTCTTGGTGAACCTCCACCTGAACATATGTTTTGCAGTTAGAATTGTGAGCTCATATTTGGTTGAGCCTCACTAGATTGGTGCCAAGAATATTCTGAGATGTCTTTAGGAAACAATCTCTCATGGATTGAGATACACTGCCGGAAATATGAAACTGCATGATTATTCGAATTCTGATTAGGCAGGTAGTGTGGAGGATCATTGGAGCACTTCTTAGTGCTGTTTCTCTTTGGAGTCTGCTTCGATATAATGGATGAGCAGGAAGCAGAAGTCGGTTGCCATAAAGCACCATTGAGGCCGGATACATATCTATGAGTATGATCTCGTATGAAGCTGCCTGGTTGGGGAAGCTCTTCAGTGAGCTGTTTGATCACATACCATTGTGATTCTCTGTAACAACCAGAGGTGGGATTCAATTATTGAGGAATCCCGTATTCGTTGATTGCTCCAACAGATAAACATCATCTCGGATATGGTAAGTCGATAAGCAAGGAGGCTCCATCGCATTAAGATGATGTACAGGTCGATACACCTTGTCAAAGCCCCGAGGAAAGATCAAATCTATGATTTTCCCGAACGACTTGGAGTCGTCAAGAGACCCTTGTACAAGAGTCCCGCATATTGCATACATTGAGCTCTGGGAGCTCTGGGGGCTTGCAGTTCTTATTGCAGCAATGTATGACCACAGGGTGACTCACCCTCCCCTGGTGGTGCGCACTGGGACATGATGATTCTCTCTCTTGTGAGACAAGATGATTCACTCTCTTGTGGAACAAGATGATTCGCTCTCCTGTGTAGCAGGATGATGAATTCTCCTGTGAGTCCTGGATTGATGCGTTCTTCATGGCGATTGTAGCAGGATTGATGTGTTCTCTTGTGAGGCCTAGATTGATGTGTTCTCCATGGCAATTGTAGTAGGATTGATGTGTTCTCCTGTGAGGCCTAGATTGATGTGTTCTGCATGGAAATTGTAGTAGGATTGATGTGTTCTCCTATGAGTATGGGATTGATTAAGTTCTCCTGTTGAGGCATCCTACCGATGATGTCTGGGACTCATGGGAAGTACTTCTCATCTGATCAATGATCAGGGAAATGAAGTTAGGGACCATAGTAGTACCGATGGACACATCGTTGTATCTACCGTACTCCCTACACTAGGATGACCTCCATTGATCTGGGATCAATGATACTAGTGGTAGGAGTTGTACCATACTATGACGCTAACTTTGGGTTAGTTGAGACTGGTCTGGGACCAGTGGTACATACTTTGAGACAGACTTCATGTCAGCGCAGTACTAGTCTGGGACCAATGAGAGTAGTACATACTATGACACTGACTTCGAGTTGGCTAAGACTAGTCTGGGACCAATGGTACACTCTTTGAGATTGTGATACTGGTCTGGGACTAGTGGTAGGAGTGGTACCCACTATGACGCTGACTTTGGGTCGGTTGAGATTGGTCTGGGACGAGTGGTATGCAATTTGTGACTGACTTCGGGTCAGTGGAGAATGGTCTGAGACATTCTCGATCAATTCTTCTTCTTCATAGTTCAGCAGAGCAAAGCTGAGTAGAGTAGGTCAGAGCTAGTAGAGCTGAGCAAAGTAGAGTAAAGCTAGCAGAGATAGCAGAACTAGTAGAGACAACAGAGATTAGCAGAGCTGGACAGAGCAGTGCAGGGCACTAATGACAGAGATAGTACAGCCGGACTTATGGATCAGTGGATGGAGTTCTCCCTAGTTGAGAGGGAGTGTTAAATTTGGAAACTAGGGCCAAACTCCATGTGGGTCAGCTTATTGATGGCAGCTGATATTTTTATTAGATCCCTCTCATCAAGAGGTGTAGGATTGATCCGAAGATCATCCATTTCCGATAAGTATTTATGGAGATATGAATTTATTTTGATTATGTAATTATTATCAAGCTGACTAGCTCTTACGTTGGCTCAAGAAGCCAAATAGACGTGTCTATTCGTCATCCACATTTTAGTATAAATTGGTGAGGACATGAAGTCATTTGGGACATGTATTCTTGAGGTGATCTCCTCTCCACATCTTGGGTTTTTGGAGAAGGAGAGAACCAAAAGAATACACTGACCTAGAAGGAGCCCTAGCTGTAAGTTGATGCCCTTATCCTATGCTGAGCATGGAGACAAGTCATACTCATGGAGACAGTCATTACACAAGACAGTCAATGTATCTGCTCTATTTGAAGAGCCGTAGTAAAATCTTGACGTTGTTCCGTAGGCACTTATATGCTGTCATCTATATTTACAACAATGAAGAATATATATAAGTTTGCTGTCATGACTATATCACAATATACGCACAGTCACGTAAATTCCCTAAACTCTATGAAGATATACGCACATCATTCAAGGGATACATACGCAGCTATGAACAACATGAAAACCCCAAATCTAGCCGTAGTACTTAATACGCTCGTTATGAAGACTCTATGTATGCTAGACATATATATGCTGGTTATGAAGACACTTCATGTAGTTATGAAGAAATTCCACGCATATATATTAGACTTGTGAAGATATTTTGATGTTGTTCATGAATACGCTGTTCTTAGAAATATTTATATGCATTCAAAAGTCAGGAAGATCCGCATTTCAATGAAACAGATCTAGGGTTCAACACATAGCTATGATCTGGATATTTAAATGATAAAGCGAAGTTCGTATCTCATTCTGGGCATACCTCTTGGATAAATAAAGCAATAGAAACTGCTATTGGAACACAGTCATATATGAACGCAACTGTATGTGGGCAGATATTGGAACGCAAATATATATGATAATGGATAGCAGCTGTATGTAGACAGATAATGGAACGCAGGTATATATGTCATATTCATTATGTAAACACAGTCATATAAGAACGTAGTTATATATTATAGAACGACAACAACTGTATGGAACACAACATGATATATGTCATATTCATTATGTAAACACAGTCATATAAGAACGCAGTTATATATTATAGAACTACAGTAGCTGTATGGAACGCAGTCATATTAATGATGTATGGAACGCAGGAGTATATACCTATGTTGTAGTACACAGTCACTATATATAGAATGGAACGCTATCATCAGGGATTATATACAGTGCTCATAAAGTGATATTGCCTAGGTATATAAACTTCGGTGGCATAGAGATAAGAACGTTGTGTGATCTGGACACATATATATAACGTAGTCTTGGGCAGCTGCATGATGTATGCGATATTGGGGATGGGCAACGCAATGATACATGGAGCATGATGGGCAGCACAAAGATACATGATATATGGGCAGCGTGATGTATGAGATCATGAGTAGCATGATGATGCTACACAATCAGGTGCAGCAAATGGATGAGATGCAGAACAATGATAGGTGAAGGAGTCACCTTGCAGAATCAGTTGAAGCAGAATGTCTTCAACTGATTTCATCGTTATAAGAAATGATCTATGCTAGATCTAGATAAGTCAAAGTGTTGAATTCTGTTGTAAATGTATTATATCTCTCTCTCTCTTTCTCTGCTGAACTTTGAAGATAAAAGAAGATTTGATCAAAGGGTTTCCCCACACATTGTAGGGTTTGTCCTTGGCTAGCGCCACATCTTGTGTCCTCTTGTCTTGGCTTGTCTTCTACGATTTATAGTTATGTTCTATCTGTAGTTTATCTTAATGTTGATGTGATTGCTAACTGTGAAAATTTAAATAAGTTTCTCTAGCATAGAACATACCTAATCTTAACAAGGTCCCGAAAATGGAACCATTTGTTGGGAAAAAAATGTCATCAAGGAAAGGCCTTGGGTTCAAGCGCAAGGGGCCAACAAGGGATTGTTGTAGTCTAGGACAACGTTGACATTTTCACACTACCCCAAGGGATAAGGAGTCTCCCCCAAGGCGTGCCGTGATCGAAACTAAGAAGGGTTTAGAAGGATATAAAGGATGACCCAACCATCACTCTAATTACAACTTAAAGCATACATTCACCATAACATTATATCATTATAGATATCATGTTCATATGAGGAAATGCCTTCATCATTAAAAACTTTTGAGTAGGCCCATAAATCACAGTAATACACACAGATAATACTATGCAATTGGTTTATTTACTCATTCATATTAATCTAACGGAACATTCATTTTCTACATACATATGACATAAATCCGTGAGAAACTACATAAAATACCGTGATCACAGAATGTTCCAGATATTAAACCAAGCCTAGCTTTAGTCTCCCCGCCATTGCTCCTGTCCTCTGATCAGATTCTTCTATGCTCCAAACTCTGTCAAATACCAACCCCTTCTTCATGTTGTTCTCTCCTTTTATCTATTCCTCCGCTGCTCGAACTTCCAGTTCCGTTCGACTGTCTATCCCCTCAACTGCTTCTCATCCTCCTCCTTGTTCGCTTGACTGTTTCTGCTTGTTCCTAACACCTTGCTACAACTACCCCATGACTGCATGGTCTTGCTCCCTTTCTGAGTTATCTTCCATACAACTTGACTGTTGCTGCCACCACTTGTTTTTCCCTATTCATACCTTCAAAACTTTCAAAATTCAAAACCAATTCCCCAACAATAGGAGAATCAAATATTTCAGCTTCAAATACGAGTTGCAAAAGAGGCATCAGAAGAATTGAAGCACAAAATATCCATGATCGCTTGTTTTAGAATCAACAACTGAGGTAAACAATGTTCATTGTTCTTCAGTTACATTTTCCCATGAAACTATTTCTGTTGGAAACATGGAGGTACCTATTTCAGGAACTGACAGGAGACACCCTACCAAGATGGGGTATAAAGGAGGAGGACTTGGTGTTAATGGCCAAGGAATGACTCAGCCATTGGAGGTCGTAAAAAGACCTCGGTTTGCAGGTTTGGGATACACTGAAGGAGAGTGATCAAAGGTATCAAAAGCTTCCAAAGAATTTTTGAAGCCATCAAAGAAAGAGGATGATTGGAACACATCACAATCCTCCCATGACAATGCACATTGCAAAGGAAGATTTAAGGAAAGCTCTCATCATCAGGATTGCACAAGAGACAACCAAGAGAGGTATACCAAGTCTTAGTATTATAGAGTTCATTTTGATCACAAGCATGATGTTAATGATGGACATAAATCATGGCATAGAAAGCTATGTATTTTTGTGGTTTACATAACCATGTGATTATTGAGTGCTGGAAGAGAATGGAATTAAGAAAGAGGACAAGGCGCGAAATGCCTTCTCTACATTAGGGAAGGAAGAAGGTAAAATAGGTCTTGAGGAAGAAGACCTTTTGTAGTCATTGCAACAGATGTGGCCATCAAAGAGCCACATGCTATAGTCTCCATCCAAAGTAGTGTCTTAAGGACAAAGCACCAATGCAGGAACTCTTTGGAAAGGTTGTTTGACAAACAAATCTTCCCTAGGGAGATGACCCATTCACCTTTATGAGTGAGAGATGGTTTTTCTATATATGGTAGCTTTTCATGGCCACACTTTGTGAATCATGTGTTGCAATTTAAATTGTAAAAGTGATGATGTGTGTTCCATCGCTTATAAAAGAAACAATGATGTTTTTTCCTTTAATTGATAGCTAGGGTATTGAATCTATTATGATGTAAATTTGAACAATGAGTATGTCTTATAAACTCTTGGAAAGTACGGGGATGCTTGGGTAATGGTTTGTCATGTAATTGAGCATGTAATTTGCTCAATTACAAGTAATACAAGTTTGCAGAGGGTGCAGGGGTCGGTTCATCACTTATGGCTCTAAAGGACAAGGGTGAAGTAGAAGGAATGGTGACCTGCCATGACACTTGTGGTGCAGACAATGTAACAAAACAGTTGCAGATTATGTTCATACTTTTGGAGGACCAAAATCTCCTTAGTGAGGGCTCATAAAAACTCAAAATTCAAAGTCCTCAAATTGCAATGAAACTAGGATAAGATCGTAGTGCTCGTCACTCTGATTCGAACGATGCAAACATAACTCAAATCCGAGTTCATATGGCGAGTTATAGCTGGTCAAAGTTTTGGTCAAACTTGGCCAAGTGGTAGGCTTAATGAAACAACAAATTGACCAAGACCTGGCACATGGAATTCAACCACCAGATGGGCGAATTTGTTTCCTACTTCAATTTTCCAATGACCCTTATTTTTGAAAAAAATGGAAAATGACCATTTTTATTTTAAAAAACAAAATAATAAAAAAATAGGGGGCAGGTCGGGCCCACTGAACCTACCCACCCCAATGGTCACATTGCATTGTATTAAAAATATAACGTCGGGTGGTGGGTGGTTAAACATCACCACCTTGTCCCATATCCATCTCAAAGGCCCAACCACTACGTAAGGGCTAACCCATTACAAGGGCGTTGCGTGGCAAGGAGCCGATGGGGGTTGAACTGCCCGACCCACATGGCCTAGCCCCCAACGGGTGGCCCCAAAAATGGTAATACATAACCATTGGCCATCATTCAACCAACCATGCCATAGCATAAAAAATGTAACACCAAGAATTTGGATAGCTGTTGCTGCAATGTTATGTAACTGCATATAACAACGCACCAATAAAAAATTGCTAAGCAACCAATTATAACCACTATATGCCAAGTCCGCAACCATTTAAAAACTACCGACTATTTTTTTGTTTAAGACAAAAAAACACATTTGAAGTGGTGGGTGTGGGGGTCAACCTTGGGACGTCCACCCACCCAATTTATCCATCCACCAACGACCCAATGGGCTAGACATTCGTATATCTACCCACTTAAATTTATTTAAACTCAAATGATACAGCCGTTCGGGCGGTGGAGGATGGAGGAGCAGCGAAACCATGAGTTACAGAAGTGTGGAACCATGAGCAGAGAATATACTGAGATCCCAAAAAGATTCCCTTAGAGAGCCAGAGATGCTAGTGTCAGAATTTGACAATTTGATAGTCTTTTTTGCACATTTTATTACCAAGAGTCCAACCATGTAGTTAGAATCTCCATTTGAGTAGTAGAAATTCAAGTGTTTAGCAACAAGGAATTTTTGGAGAATCTTGTGGAATCTAAAATATTCCCTTAGAGGCTGATTTTTTACCGAGGTAGAATGATGCCAAATTTATTGTCATTTTTCACAAAATTTCGTAGGAGTGCAGTGGTGTGCTCAGATTTTTTGTTCGAGCAATGGATTTTTTGGCCATATTCACGAAGGAATCTTTGGGGAAATATTCAAGATGCCCGAGGGTCCAAAATTTGATGGTGTCAGAAAAGGGAAAAGTCTATAGTTGTTTGAAATGATTTCATGCCATGAATTCAACAGGGATGTCCATTTCAATAGCTGAGCTTTTCATTTTTCAGCCATCCCTAAGAGTGGAGGTATATGATGCAGTTATTTCATGCTTTTCTTTTGTTTTGCTAAGATGATGTTTTTTGTTGTTGAGATCCCTGATTAACATTATGTTGAGGGATATTTGTATGCTACATCATGTGAGATTTTATTAACTTGTCATGCTGAAGGGATGCCCATTTGAGTGAGAGTTCCTATAAGGAGAACGTCTCATGGAGAGACATGCCAATCTTGTTGAGGGAATTTGCCCATATGAGTGAGAGTTCCTGAGAACATCTTGTGGAGAGATATGCCACTCTCGTTGAGGGCATTCATCCTTGCATTGATAAATAACATAACATGTACATCATCATATTGTAACACTAATGAAATGACCTCCCCACTCTTGACACCAAGGCCCAAAGACGTAACCCACACTGGGTGAACTCTGTTATCAATGTGTTTTTGTTCTTGATTCGATGGTTGTCGTTATGTTCCATTTTCTTTATAGTATGTACATGTGGCTTTTCACGGTCTTTTGAATTCAATTCTGATAGCATCATAGAAGAAAAGATCT
The DNA here is from genome assembly GCA_031772625.1 of Pinus tabuliformis. Taxonomy (NCBI): domain Eukaryota; kingdom Viridiplantae; phylum Streptophyta; class Pinopsida; order Pinales; family Pinaceae; genus Pinus; species Pinus tabuliformis. The sequence continues at coordinate 306,564,086 of CM062819.1, forward strand.
TGGATCCATAAATGTCTCAAAGAAAAATACGGAAATACATCTGAAGATCCATGTCAATAAAAAACATAGCATGGACACAACCATCAATGGATCTATGTTTACAATCATGAATATTTAAAAACTCCACTCAATCTGGATGGATGAAACTAGATCCATGGTCTTGGTATTTATCTCTTGATACGTAGTATGAATCTAGCCATCGAAGTGAATGTCTCGTAGTCGAACATGGTAGAAACCACTTGATTACCAGTCAATGATGTGAACTGTTAACAAGTGCAAGAGAACCCACCAATAATTACAATGGATCTCAAGTTACTTCCAATACAATCTATAAAGTATGTGTAGATGTGCTAATGTCAAACACTCATAGAACCTTTCGATCGAAGGTCAATGATGAGAACCTTCCATTGATAGCGAGAAACCTGCCATTAAGGCATGAAGGCCTCAAGGTACTGAAGGTTTCTAGATAAACTTCCTAGATAATGAGATGAAGTTGATAGGAAGAGAACCGTCGCAGGAGGGCCTACGACATGAAAATCATGTCAATTTTTGAACAACATTTTGGAGTAATCTAGGACTGACTTAGGGATGGTTGATGCAACTAAAGGCTATGACTAACAAAGTAATTTGACTGAGGTTGGACTTCTCTTGAACATATTAGAGACACAACATAATGACTTGGAAGAATTTGACTCAAAAATAATACCCAAACCAACTGAAGACTTTCAATAAGGTATGGTCAATTAGGAGACCAATGGATTTCCCAACCTGGACATGAAAGTGATAAAGTGTCGTGTTCAAGAGTGACATACTACCTCTTATAAATACTGAACAAAGATTCTTTCTCACTTTTCCCCCACCATTACTAGAAAGTGCCTCTTTATTTTTTACAACCTTGAGGAGGATAACATATGCTTGTACTGTAAGCTCATCCTTTAGATGAGTCCTCCAAAGTATTTTAGTGAACCCTAAGAAGGAGTGGTTTGGTCTCATTGTGCTTAACGAGTCCTGTACTGTTTAAGTTATATGATTCCAGTGAAGGGGTAACTTGATGTCATTTTCATATTTAAAGAGTTTGAAAAGACATGAAAAGAAAACTCGTTCGGTTCTTTCAACGTAAATTTTAACGAGCCCAGAGAAAGTGAAGCTCGATGTTTTTCAGTTTTAGGGAGTCAAGAGAAAACATAAGTAAACTCCCGTTGTAGTAGCTACAAACACCCTCTAAATTTTTTCCTTAACTTCGTTTTTGAGCCTTCCTACCAACCTTCACAGCAGCATGTATTGCTTTTTCAAGGCTTACACAAGCTCTAGTGATTTTCTTTTAGAGAGACACCCTATCGATCAAACCTTGATGCATTCCCCTCACAGTTTGTTCATCTGGACTTGGTCTAGCAGCAGGCTAAGCTGCTCCAATAATTTGCTCAAACCTAGAGGGAAACTAGCCTTCCCTCCACAAATTGCACATTCCTGGCTGGCAGCCAGCTGGGCCCTAGAATTGCGCAATTTTGCTGAGAAAGCTTCACCCTGAAAATTGCACAATCCTTCCTAGCTAGGCTGCTCAGCCCAAAATTTGTGCAAATCTAGGCAGAAATCAGCTGCTCTGCCCAAAAATTATGCAAACCTTCAGAGCAGCCATCCGAGCACCCAACCAGAAATGTGCATTTTCTCACAGCAGTTGATCAGCCTCTTTCATGTGCAGCTCAGCTGATCGGTTTCCTCTAGGACCAAGAAAAATAGACTTTCATGCATGGGTTTCTTCTCCCAAGGTAGCATGCAAAGGCATCCCTTGTTTCAGGGATCTATTTTTGGCAATTGAAGGTTACATGCAAGGATCATTTCAGAAACCTCCCACCAAGTGTTGCTTTCCCTAGATTTGTGGCATGCATGTCAAAACCTTGATTTGAACAAAGCTCATCAACCTGACGTTGCAGAGCTCATTCCTCACATCAAACTTGCAGCTTTGACATCCCACATTGCATCTAGGAGTCATCAGCACATTTAGCTTAGCTATTTTGGGGGAAGCCCGTTTTCAATGTCTTGTGTTGCATTTCTGGTGATTTTTGTGTTTCAGTTCATATGAATGCTATTTTCTTGATTTTAGTGAGCGCTTGCTATCATTTTGATACATACTAGCTTGTACTAGCACCATTTCAGTTTTCGTTAACATCTCACTACTATCGCATGCATGAAAATGTTTTTCACAAATGGTCATTGATTCAGTGACTGACCTCACCCACACGCATGCTGTTCCATTTTCTAAATCTTTCATTCATAGTTTTCATGCACGATCATTCACTTATTCTTACACTCAGTATTGCCATGCATTCACATTCGCTTTCAGTTTCCCATCAGCGAGTCTGGGTAGCCTTGGTCCGGAATTTGCCTCACCAAGACGACATTGCGCAGTCCTGAGAGGGAAGGCTTTGTCTTCATCTTAAAAAATTCACATTTCTACCCAGTGACTATCCTCTAGTCTTGCGTTGCAGAATTTTGAGGGACAATGATTGCTAGCCCAAAAAATTGTGCAATGTAGTCACTGAGCCTGCAACCATTGCCATCTGAGATTGCACATTGTGCAATTCCAACAGTCAACAGCCAGACTGGATTGTTCATTGCGTAGTTCCAATAGTCACTCAACCTCCCAACAACAAATACTGTGCATTGTGCAATCTTGGCAGTCAGTCTCTCGACCTCCTAGTGGAAATTGTGCAACCTTCATGATCAGTCACACAGGTATGTTGCAAGTCAATTCTCAAGTTCATTTTGGTTTTCGACTAACATATTTCTTGCCACGAGTGTTGCCATGTCTCCAGGTATCATAGGTGTTCATATGCCTCTCATTAGTATAGGTACAATGGTTTCCAAGATAGTAGAGTTGAAGACACCATTAAAAGGACACTTGGATATGCAATCGATCAAGTGTCTATGGATTTGCCTACCCATGAAGAAATCAAGTTGTTCGTAGACAAGGACATCAAGATATGATGGCAGCAACATCACAATGAGCAGCATCATGAACAACAACGAAAGGCAGCATACCAGATGCAATGAATACAAGAGGAAGGTTGTTGACAACATAAAGGTGGAACAAAGTTGCAAGCTCAAGCAGATCCACTGGTGATGAAGGAAAATTTGGAGAGTCAGGCTACGAGGTGACAACCCGACATGAAGATCGCGTGAAGACAGAGAATGGAACAAAGAAGGAGTTGGATGTGCTAAAGCAACAACTCAAGGAAGAACATGAGTTGCATAGACAAGCGAATGAGTTGCAGCAAGAACAAGAATAGTAGGGGGTGCAACGTGCACTCACGGATGAAACTGTGCCCATACAAGTTATAGATCCATCCCAGCAGCTAGGATGGAGCAGACAAGGTGAGAAGTGTTGTTGATCACATGCAAGGGAATGAAACAACATGCATTTAATTGTGTGCATGCATGCGATCGCACTCATACACACTCACCAAGGTGAAGACAAGAATCAAGTCTTAGTGGAGTTGAACATGTAGTTGACAGTTGATCCACATGACCACTACCACACATTGGAAGATCATCACGAAAACTATGCATTAGTGTATTGTTGGTTCAGCCTCACCCAAGAATACCATGTGCATGCTAGCAGATGCGATGGAAGGAGGAGCAATACCAATGCACCCAGATACAACGGAGGCAAGAGTTCGCTTCAGCAAGATGTCACCGTTGAGCGCATGCACACCATCACGAACGACCAAGCTTGGCATCAACTCACCACCTTCACCATCACAAGCATGTCGAAGATTTGGTCCCAACACAATAGGACCAAGTGTCAGTGATGTCTTGCATGGCTTGCTCAAGCCATTTTGTCTCACATGAGCACATGTGCATTGTAACGTAATGTCTTATCAAGTGGAAGTTCAAGTGTGGATAGTTGGATGTAACAGTCATAAAGTAGATGAAAAGTCATGAGAGTAGATGAACTGTCACAAAGGGGAATGTCAAGGGTCACCCCACCCTTTGCTATAAGTAGAACCTCATAACTCATTGTAAAGGCTTTTGGTTACCCAAGATTCTGATAAGACTATCTTGGAGAGAGCTTGGACAATATTGTAACAAACCTTGGATTCTCCACTGGGCAGAGCTATTATATATCTTTGGAGGAGCAGGCGGTTGTGGCTATAACATTCGACTAACACAAGATATATCACTGGGGAAAGAACTAGCATAAAACCCCTATCTGTATTATCAATCAAGTGGAAATTCTCTTATGTTTATAAAAAGAATCAACTCAAGAGCTATCCTGTAATCTTTGCAGTCAAAAGATGAAGATCATAGACTACCTAGGCCTCAATATATAGGCCACAAGTCCTCCAATCTCCTATATTATGTATTTCTCTTGGAAATAGATCCTTCTCCATGCAAGGAATACTTACTAGAAATATCCATGCATCTGATAGTACACTGTCCCTCATCTGATCTCAATTGGGTCTCTGACTGAACTAACATGCATCAGTTATCCATGAGGGAATGCTCAGTTATCTGAAATAATAGTTGTCTCATACATGCAAGCATTAACAAACCATATCTCATTAATTTAACAACTTGTTAAATTAATCTAACTGGACTTGACTAAGTAAAACTAAATCAACTAATCCTCTCATTATAGAACTCATACTTGATTCCTTAATCAGTGGAGAAAATCAAGGATAAATTCCTCAATCAGTGGGACAACTAATTGCATGTTCTCACAAAGACTTCAAGTTTAATTTTCCATAATTAATTAACTCATGGAGATTAATTAATTAATATTTTAAACTACTGTTAAGACCAAATTCGTTTTTTACTTCCTATAGTTAGACCAGGGTCTGCTAAAAATAGGAAGGGACTCAGAAATGCTATTTTTAGAAGATTTTATTTTTAGCAGTTTCACCTCTCACCCAAGGTGGCCAAAATGCTCATTGGCCAAACTGCTATTTTAAGAAGTGCTATTTTTAGGAGTTTTATTTTTAGCACATTCTAAATTTAGCATTTTTTGTTGCACACTTTTCAACACATCCATCCCAAGAAATTGCATATAGGTTGTGGTTCTTATCTTCCAGTAAACAAAATTGCTCCCATCGAAGATTGGCGGTCTAATGGCTCCCTCTCTTTCTTGATTACTCATGATGATGGATCTTCCTTCAAGCGATTAAGCTTCTTCTGAAGGACCTGCTATGATACCAATTTTTGGAAATAATACTAAGAGGGGGGCGTGAATTAGTATTAGCAAATCAATATAACTTTTTCATTTCATACTCTGATTCATATACGCTACTTCAGTTAAGGGAAACCGCATGTACACGCAACTGTGTTTAATGCAACTAGCGTATATCTAATAATTTTATGATTCAATTAATACATCATATGTTGGTCATTCATTAGTGCATCAAAACTTCATTAACCATATAAACAGTAAATAGGTGCAGTAAAACAGAACATATCATCAAACATAAGAAACACACATGAACACCATGATGTAAGGTGGAAACCCAATGTGGGACAAAAACCACCTGCTGCTGTCTTCCTTTAATATAAGAAAAACTTGTTTACAATCTTGTACTGGTGTAGACTCATACTAGTATGCAGGCACCCACATGTAGAAGGCTACAAACTTCTGTCGTTCTCCAGCTACCACTGGAAGGGAGATACAACCCCCTGGCTCTTGTTCTAGCCAATATATTTACTAGTACGTAGGCGCTGGCCTACTGAAGGCTTTGACCTTCACTCTTCCTCCAGGGACCACGTTTCATAAATTTTCAGACTGGATACTCTTGGATCACTATACCGTTTCATCCAATTTTCATACTGGACCCATCAACAACATTGAACCTAAAAAACAATCAACATTGAACATTCAAAATACTGTCATCAAAACACAGTCACCAGAACACCGAGCAGAACCCAGAACTCTGCAACACCCACTAGAACCAACTGCAAATTCAGATATCATATTTCATAATGTATACACTAATCTGATGAACCCAACTAGTGTGTATACGTGCTTTTACCAAAGCGAACCCGCATACAGATCTGCAAATACTAACTTATAACTTTGCAGCTGTTCCAGACATCAATCATACCCAGATCATAACATTTATAGAATAAACATGTGTCAGTAATTTAGATCTATACTATCAAGGATCAAACCACATAATGATAAGACCTTCCAATCCTTATGATCCCGATGCATCATCCACATCAGTGCATCCTTGGTTCAGATCACGCAAAGCATCACGAACCCTTAACCTGCATACTAGATCTCACACTTCATCAGAGATTCAATACTTGCACATCTTGCACACCCTGGCCTAATGATCTTCTCCTCCTTATATAGGTTTAGGCCTATCCCAATACCATGGTCCAAAACTACATAGGACCAATACATGGGGTCAATACCTCAGACCAAATACCATGGACCAATACCATGGATCAAAATACCATGGACCAAATACCACGGACCAAAACTTAGTTTTCCAACATGTACTTGCCTTTCCTTCTATGAAAGTGTGTGTGTACATTATATGCTTCTTTTGGTCTGCTAACCCACGTGTATACACGCTTTTGTCATGGTGAACCTGCGTATACCTCTTTCTGATCATTAATTCTTTGTTATTGACCTGCTATACTATGATCTGTCATCTGAGTGAGTTACCATCAAGGACAACCCCTGTATCATAATGGAAACACCAGTCTGTTGTTTGTCTATGAATTTCCTACTGTATATACCATGCTTGTGGAATCGTTCCTAAGGTATGTATGAATAAATGCGCCCAAAGTTCCTTCGATACTTTCTCTTTTTCCCATTTCTCTATACAGTCCTCTAAATGTTTTCTGGGATGTGATTTTCCTCTATACTTCACCTTGTCATGCAGTTAGTCTCCTTCTTGTCTAAACCTCTCTCTCATGGCTCACTTGATATTCTCCCATTCACGTAAAGTGTTGCGATGCGCTTTCAACCACCTTTCCGGGGTGGCGTGTAACACAATATCTAATAGAGGGACTTTGTGATCTTCCCTTATGTTTCTATCCACTTTATTCAGAAAAGTGTCTACTGATTAAAATTTGTGGAAGGTAGGATAATTGATTACCTCTAACCCAATCCAGTTTATTCTGCATATCTTAGCACAACGTCTAGTATCAATCTCGTATCCTCCTTGTTGCCATGCATCCCAAACAGATTCTCAACTAGCTTCTGAACTTTGTATGCTCCTCCAACTGATCGATCCTCCTGCTATGAGATTTATGTAATCTTCTCTTCTTCCTACCATTAGCCTTTACAACTGATCTAGCATTCTTGACTCATCTTGATCATCCACAGGTTCGATGAACCTTGGTCCTTGATATGGATCTAGCAGTTTTATTACCGCATCCATTCTACTTCAAATATCATCAACTCTTTCTTTAGGTCAATAATAGCATATTTCTCATATGTCCAATCGATACCAAGAAGTTCTGGGTATGGGTCCTTATCACCCATTATATCTATTATTTCAAATTCAGTATAAGTTTTTACCTCTGCTACATCCACTTCTACATTTTCCAACCTTCCAATGGGAAAGATGCAATACTAATTTTCCATCCGTATTTGTATTGGTGAATATTTAAGTTGCAGCTTCCCTAGCGCTTCCCATGTCTTTCTGGGTTGAATATTTACATTTGACCCCCGATCTAACATGGTATCCTTAATTTGGAATCCTACTAATTGAGCATCAATCCAGAATTTTCTATCGGTTCTCTTCTCATTCCGTCGTACCCTTCTCGAATGTCTTTTTGGTAGGTTTTTCGATATGATTTCCCGCTTTTCTTTGTCCTTTGGCAATACTGCTTTCAGACTCCTGCGCAAATCCTTTAGCATTTTTTCATTATTAATAATCTATAAAAATAACCTAAACCATTCTTCAATTGGTCGAATGTTACCTACTATGTGTGAGTCATGTTTCTTGTCTCCTTTTATCTCTGCTAACACATCAAATAACTTGGTTGCTTCTTGATAGTATTTTTTTGTTGGGTGTGGTTGTTTGACCTCTTTAGTGATGCTACCTGAACAATAGACGGTTGTTCTACCATACCCCGATCATCCCCTATCTTCTTACCCCCTCTGGTAACTATATTTATATTAGTTACTGGAAGTGTCTCAGCGGTTCATGGTTTTGCATGGATCAAATTAGGGCCCCCTCTGCCTGGTTCATTCTTCCCATTTTGCAATTAGCTCAGGACGATCCTTGGTGGCATGTGCATTGACCCTGCATTGTGAGCACTAAGGAATTCTTGGGAGTGGAAAGTCTTTGGCAACATGTCCCTCCTAATCATAATTGTAACACCTTACAAGTCCTCTTGCCCCTATTCTTCCTCCTCTCATACCTCGCCCTCATCCCCCACAACTAGATTCATTGATTCTGAAGGTCGACCTATCTAGCTGCTCTGCTAAGGCGTCTAATCCTCAGCATTTGTCAGTGTTGTGCATTGTGGATGTGAAAAATTCACAGTAACTATTGTTAGGTACGTTGAATTTTGTAGTATTGGACATACCTGTGAAAAATGACCATAGTTCCTACAAACTTCACGGAAGTCTTGCGTGTTTCGGCCTGGGAAAGCTCCTTGCGATACCACTATTGCAACTCCCACTGTTGGTGGGGTCCTTGATGATCCTACAATTACCCTTGAACTATTTGTGCCTCTCATTCTTGGGCATTCAATACATGGCCTTCCACCAGGTAGTGAGTACACCACACATTAGGTCTTACTGGTCGAATTGGCTGTAGGTGCTTTAATTTCTCTGTTAGGCTGGCGATTTGATTTTGGAGGCCCATGATCAATGGGGCTTGTGATCCCATCCCTCCTTAATACTCATGTTGGTATCCTGCCATGGCTTCTATGTGCGACGCTTGTTTAAGGCATCTTGGAGAGTTCCAATCTTTTGTTGTGCCAATGGTGTACTTGTAAGGGGTAGGAGCGCTTTAATGAACCAATCCCTCTGATGATTGGGATCTATGGTACGACATAGCTTTCCAATAGCATCTTTAAATCTCAGCATCAATTCCCAAGCAGTCTCTCCTTGTTTTTTCTTCTCAGATCTCCCATAGTTCAAACAGCCCCTACCGATCTGTTTGTGGCACCTTGAATTCTTGAATGAAGCCTCTCTTAATATCATCCACCGAAGGATTTTGGTTTTGTTTGGCCCATTTGATAAAGCATCTTAATTTCTCTTAATTTCGTATAGAACTCAATCAACTTTACATTATCTAGTGTTTGGCGTGCTCGCCATATAGCTTCACACAGATACCAATGTTTTTCTATGTCTTCATTTCCTCTATCAGTAAACTCAAGATATTTGGTAAAATACCCTGCCATGTTGATTTGGGTGTGTGCTAAGAGAACAAATCGTTGGTTTCTGGGTTGTTGAGATCCTTGTAACCCCATATTACTAACACTATTATTAGATGTATTGAAAATCGCTTTGTATTTTTCATGCACATTGTGTACTCATATTACTTTAATCAACATAGAAACAATTTTGTCAGGGTTTTTGTAAAGCACCAATGGAAGGTCGGGGTGAACACTACTTGAGCTTTGGGGATTCTGTTGATGAAATCTAGCTGATGTATCATCTTCAGCGAACAATCTTCTCATCACATGGCACATCTCACCTTCTGTATCCTCTTTGTAGTTTCCGTGAGTGCTTCCGTTTGGCAGCTTACCCGCAACCTATAAGGGAGAATCCCTGTCATTCTCCTGGCTCGTATCGGTCTAGTCAACATCCCTTTCTTGTTCTTCATCTTTCTCCATACTATTTCCTTATTTTGGGCTCCCTGACATCTCTCCTACTTGGTGGGGTCCCATATGTCTCTACTTCAACACTTGTACCACTCTTTTCTGCCACTTCTCTTTTAGTGGCGCTCTTCTTTGTGCCCTAATGTCTCTATATTTCTACATCCTTCTATGTCCATTCCTCCAACAGCATCTACATTTCCCCAAATGGTAGCATTCTCCCCTTAGGCCCTTCCCCCGGTACTTGGGTTTTACGATACCATAGTTGCTGTGGGTAAAGTTAAAAATCCTTCTTCTACCATCGACATCTTAATCCATAAAGGCACTTCGTTCAATAGTGTCCCTCTTAACCCCGATCTAAACACTGCGTCCGCCTTTGAGAAGGACTGATAGTTCTCTACTGTAAATTTGACTACATACCTGTCTACGATAGTCTGTACCAAAAATCTACTGCCCTCGTCAGATCACTATCCAAGTGTCGAAGTGTTGCTATGTCTGCGGGAACCCAGTCACGACGAGCTAGCATAGCTCCCTCGGGCTGACTCCTTTTTTTGAGCCTCCTCAACCAGTTATACAAGTCTTCCAGAAACTTACACCAAAAGATCTCGTATTGATCACCCGTAGCCTCTGAGTACAAAATATCTCTGCTTAATTTAGCGATAGGATTCCTGCTCTGATACGAACTGATCTACTCTAGTATCCCACCGATCTCGAATCTCCTTCTTAAATATCCTTGACACCATATTCCAAACCAGTTCTTGTGATTTCAGGTCTTGTAAATTTGGAAACTAGGGCCAAAATCCATGTGGGTCAGCTTATTTATGGCAGCTGATATTTTTATTGGATCCCTCTCATCAAGAGGTGTAGGATTGATCCAAAGATCATCCGATTCTAATAAGTATTTATGGAGATATGATTTTTTTTGATTATGTAATTATTATAAGGTCAACCAACTCTTACGTTGGCTCAAGAAGCCAAATAGACATATCTATTCATCATCCACATTTTAGTATAAATTGGTGAGGACTTGAACTCATTTGGGACATGTATTCTTGAGGTGATGTCCTCTCCACGTCTTGGGTTTTTGGAGAAGGAGAGAACCAAAAGAATATGCTGACCTAGAAGGAGCCCTAGCTACAAGATGATGCCCTTATCCTACGCTGAGCATGGAGACAAGTCATACTCATGGAGACAGTCATTACACAAGACAGTCAACATATCTGCTCCGTTGGAAGAGCCGTAGTAAAATCTTGACGCTGTTCTGTAGGCACTTATACACTGTCATCTATATGTACAACAATGAAGAATATATATACATTCGCTGTCATGACTATATCACAATATACGCACAGTCACGTAAATGCCCTAAACGCTATGAAGATATACGCACAACATTCAAGGGATACATACGTAGCTATGAACAACATGAAAACCCCAAATCTAGACGTAGTACTTAATACGCTGGTTATGAAGACTCTATGTACGTTGGACATATATACGCTGGTTATGAAGACTCTATGTACGTTGGACATATATACACTGGTTATGAAGACACTCCATGCATATATGTTAGACTTGTGAAGACATTTGGACGTTGTTCATGAATACGTTGTTCTTAGAAATATTTATACGCAGTCAAAAGTCAAGAAGATCCACATTTCGATGAAACAGATCTAGGGTTCAGTGCATAGCTATGATCTGAATATTTAAATGATAAAGCAAAGTTTCTATCTCATTCTGGGCATACCTCTCGTATAAATAAAGCAACAGAAACTTCTATTGGAACGAAGTCATATATGAACGCAGTTGTATGCGGGCAGATATTGGAACGCAAATATATATGCTCATGGACAACAATTGTATGTAGACAAATAATGGAATGCAGGTATATATGTCATATTCATTATGTAAACACAGTCATATAAGAATGCAATTATATATCATAGAACGACAACAATTGTATGGAACGCAACATGATATATGTCATATTCATTATGTAAACGTAGTCATATAAGAACGCAGTTACATATTATAGAATGACAACAGCTGTATGGAACATAGCATGATACAAGTCATATTCATTATGGGACGCAGTCATATTAATGATGTATGGAACGCAGGAGTATATACATACGTTGTAGTACACAGTCGCTATATATATAATGGAACGCTGTCATTAGGGATTATATACAATGTTCATAAAGTGATATTGCCTAGGTATATACACTTTGGTGGCATAGAGATAAAAACATTGTGTGATCTGGACTCATATATATAACGCAGTCTTGGGCAGCTGCATGATGTATGAGATATTTGGGATGGGCAGCACAATGATACATGGAGCATGATGGGCAACACAATGATACATGATATATGGGCAGCATGATGTATGAGATCATGAGTAGCATGATAATGCATGATGTAGCATGATGGTGCTACACAATCAAGTGCAACGAATGGATGAGATACAGAACGATGATAGGTGAAGGAGTCACCTTGCAGAATCAGTTGAAGCAAAATGTCTTCAACTGATTTCATCGTTATAAGAAATGATCTATGCTGGATCTAGATAATTCAAAGTGTTGACTTTTGTTGTAAATGTATTATCTCTCTCTCTCTTTCTCTGCTGAACTTTGAAGATAAAAGAAGATTTGATCAAAGTGTTTCCCCACACATTGTAGGGTTTTTCCCTGGCTTGTGCCACATCTTGTTTCCTCTTGTCTTGGCTTGTCTTTTGCGATTGATATTTATGTTCTATCTACAGTTTATCTTAATATTGATGTGATTGCTAATTGTGAAAATTTAAATAAATTGCTCTAACATAGAACATACCTAATCTTAACATGGAATCTAAGCTAAGGTGAAGACAATGTCCAAGCAAGAGTGAAAGAGAAATCACCGAAGACAGTTGGGACAAGACAAAAGGATCAATGGGTTCTTCACAATTCACTTAAGGTGAATTTGAAGCAGAGCATATTATCAGAATGGCACAACCGAACTTCTGATGGCATACCTGAAGATCACTTCATTGGGAAGTTCGAATCTAAGGGTGGAAGGAAAGGCAGATGTCTTGGTTATAAGTTCGACCCTTATGCATAGGGGTGTCCGAATGATAGAGATGCAGCTCATCTAGGACACGACCGACTCTTCAAGGAAGCAAGGGACCCCCGGAATGAAAGTTGAAGGATTTAAGGTGGCATTTGTCGATGGAAAGATGGTGACAGGGAAACCTGAATTCAAAAGGAGCATGAAGGTACATGTCTGAGATGTACCGAAGGAAAATCTTATAAGGGGACCATCCCCTTCATGCCATAGGTCCACAGGCTTGGAACAACCTGAGGAGTTTGATTCATGATCGGGAATCTCATGCATGCAGAGCCCTCCATGGCTTGAAGCAAGACATCCTGAGCATAGTATGAGAGGATCAACATCTGTCTGATGAAGCTGAGATTCACTAGGAGTGAAATCGATCCAAACGATCCGAAGGTTGTGGATGACAAACCTCTCATACCGACACCTATGTTTGATAGGTGCAGACCCTCTCATTTGTAGAAGACAGAGGGAGTTGGATTCCGAATGTGGAAAGATAAACTGCTAGCCTGTGACTACCTCGAGGATCTTAACTTTCAAAAGTTATATGGTAGTGATGTCAGAACAGATTTGGGAAATGCTTCTGAGTTTCATTCACGTTGATGTTCTTGGTGAACCTCCACCTGAACATATGTTTTGCAGTTAGCATTGTGGGCTCATATTTGGTTGAGCCTCACTAGATTGGTACCAAGAATATTCTGAGATGTCTTTAGGAAACAATCTCTCATGGATTGAGATACACTGCCGGAAATATGAAACTGCATGATTATTCGAATGCTGATTAGGCAGGTAGTGTGGAGGATCATTGGAGCACTTCTTAGTGCTGTTTCTCTTTGGAGTCTGCTTCGATATAATGAATGAGCAGGAAGCAGAAGTCGGTTGCCATAAAGCACCATTGAGGCCGGATACATATCTACGAGTATGATCTCGTATGAAGCTGCCTGGTTGGGGAAGCTCTTCAGTGAGCTATTTGATCACATACCATTGTGATTCTCTGCAACAACCAGAGGTGGGATTCAATTATTGAGGAATCCCGTATTCGTTGATTGCTCCAGCAGATAAACATCATCTCGGATATGGTAAGTCGATAAGCAAGGAGGCTCCATCGCATTAAGATGATGTACAGGTCGATACACCTTGTCAAAGCCCCGAGGAAAGATCAAATCTATGATTTTCCCGAACGACTTGGAGTCGTCAAGAGACCCTTGTACAAGAGTCCCGCATATTGCATACATTGAGCTCTGGGAGCTCTGGGGGCTTGCAGTTCTTATTGCAGCAATGTATGACCACAGGGTGACTCACCCTCCCCTGGTGGTGCGCACTGGGACATGATGATTCTCTCTCTTGTGAGACAAGATGATTGTCTCTCTTGTGGAACAGGATGATTCGCTCTCCTGTGTAGCAGGATGATTAATTCTCCTGTGAGTCCGCGATTGATGTGTTCTTCATGGCGATTGTAGCAGGATTGATGTGTTCTCATGTGAGGCCTAGATTGATGTGTTCTCCATGGCAATTGTAGTAGGATTGATGTGTTCTCCTGTGAGGCCTGGATTGATGTGTTCTCCATGGAAATTGTAGCAGGATTGATGTGTTCTCCTATGAGGATGGGATTGATTAATTTCTCCTGTTGAGGCATCCTACCAATGCTGTCTGGGACTCATGGGAAGTACTTCTCATCTGATCAATGATCAGGGAAATGAAGTTAGGGACCATAGTAGTACCGATGGACACATCGTTGTATCTACCGTACTCCCTACACTAGGATGACCTCCATTGATCTGGGATCAATGATACTAGTGGTAGGAGTTGTACCATACTATGACGCTAACTTTGGGTTAGTTGAGACTGGTCTGGGACCAATGGTACATACTTTGAGACTGACTTCATGTCAGTGCAGTACTAGTCTGGGACCAATGAGAGTAGTACATACTATGACGCTGACTTCGAGTTGGCTGAGACTAGTCTGGGACCAATGGTACACTCTTTGAGATTGTGATACTGGTCTGGGACTAGTGGTAGGAGTGGTACCCACTATGACGCTGACTTTGGGTTGGTTGAGATTGGTCTGGGACGAGTGGTATGCAATCTGAGACTGACTTCGGGTCAGTGGAGAATGGTATGAGACATTCTCGATCAATTATTCTTGTTCATAATTCAGCAGAGCAAAGCTGAGTAGAGTAGGTCAGAACTAGTAGAGCTGAGCAAAGTAGAGTAGAGCTAGTAGAGATAGCAGAGCTAGTAGAGACAGCAGAGATGAGCAGAGCTAGACAGAGCAGTGCAGGGCACTGATGACAGAGATAGTACAGTCGGACTTATGGATCAGCGGATGGAGTTCTCCCTAGTTGAGAGGGAGTGTTAAATTTGGAAACTAGGGCCAAACTCCATGTGGGTCAGCTTATTGATGGCAGCTGATATTTTTATTAGATCCCTCTCATCAAGAGGTGTAGGATTGATCCGAAGATCATCCAATTTCGATAAGTATCTATGGAGATATGAATTTATTTTGATTATGTAATTATTATCAAGCTGACTAGCTCTTACGTTGGCTCAAGAAGCCAAATAGACGTGTCTATTCATCATCCACATTTTAGTATAAATTGGTGAGGACATGAAGTCATTTGGGACATCTATTCTTGAGGTGATCTCCTCTCCACATCTTGGATTTTTGTAGAAGGAGAGAACCAAAAGAATACACTGACCTAGAAGGAGCCCTAGCTGTAAGATGATGCCCTTATCCTATGCTGAGCATGGAGACAAGTCATACTCATGGAGATAGTCATTACACAAGACATTCAATGTATCTGCTCTATTGGAAGAGCCGTAGTAAAATATTGACGCTGTTCCGTAGGCACTTATACGCTGTCATCTATATTTACAACAATGAAGAATATATATACGTTTGCTGTCATGACTATATCACAATATACGCACAGTCACGTAAATGCCCTAAACTCTATGAAGATATACGCACATCATTCAAGGGATACATACGCAGCTATGAACAACATGAAAACCCCAAATCTAGCCGTAGTACTTAATACGCTCGTTATGAAGACTCTATGTATGCTAGACATATATACGCTGGTTATGAAGACACTTCATGTAGTTATGAAGACATTCCACGCATATATATTAGACTTGTGAAGATATTTGGACGTTGTTCATGAATACGTTGTTCTTAGAAATATTTATATGCATTCAAAAGTCAGGAAGATCCGCATTTCAATGAAACAGATCTAGGGTTCAGCACATAGCTATGATCTGGATATTTAAATGATAAAGCGAAGTTTCTATCTCATTCTAGGCATACCTCTTGGATAAATAAAGCAATAGAAACTGCTATTGGAACACAGTCATATATGAATGCAACTGTATGTGGGTAGATATTGGAACGCAAATATATATGCTAATGGATAGCA
This sequence comes from Pinus tabuliformis, assembly GCA_031772625.1. NCBI lineage: Eukaryota > Viridiplantae > Streptophyta > Pinopsida > Pinales > Pinaceae > Pinus > Pinus tabuliformis. The sequence goes on from CM062819.1 coordinate 306,580,375, forward strand.
GCTGTATGTAGACAGATAATGGAACGTAGGTATATATGTCATATTCATTATGTAAACACAGTCATATAAGAACGTAGTTATATATTATAGAACGACAACAACTGTATGGAACACAACATGATATATGTCATATTCATTATGTAAACACAGTCATATAAGAACGCAGTTATATATTATAGAACAACAGCAGCTGTATCGAACGCAATCGTATTAATGATGTATGGAACGCAGGAGTATATACCTACGTTGTAATACACAGTCACTATATATATAATGGAATGCTATCATCAGGGATTATATACAGTGCTCATAAAGTGATATTGCCTAGGTATATAAACTTCGGTGGCATAGAGATAAGAACGTTGTGTGATCTGGAAACATATATATAACGTAGTCTTGGGCAGCTGCATGATGTATGCGATATTGGGGATGGGCAACGCAATGATACATGGAGCATGATGGGCAGCACAAAGATACATGATATATGGGCAGCGTGATGTATGAGATCATGAGTAGCATGATGATGCTACACAATCAGGTGCAGCAAATGGATGAGATGCAGAACAATGATAGGTGAAGGAGTCACCTTGCAGAATCAGTTGAAGCAGAATGTCTTCAATTGATTTCATCGTTATAAGAAATGATCTATGCTAGATCTAGATAAGTCAAAGTGTTGAATTCTGTTGTAAATGTATTATATCTCTCTCTCTCTTTCTCTGCTGAACTTTGAAGATAAAAGAAGATTTGATCAAAGGGTTTCCCCGCACATTGTTGGGTTTGTCCTTGGCTAGCGCCACATCTTGTGTCCTCTTATCTTGGCTTGTCTTCTACAATTTATATTTATGTTCTATCTGTAGTTTAACTTAATGTTGATGTGATTGCTAACTGTGAAAAATTAAATAAATTTCTCTAGCATAGAACATACCTAATCTTAACAAGGTCTCGGCAATGGAACCATTTGTTGGGAAAAAAATGTCATCAAGGAAAGGCCTTGGGTTCAAGCACAAGGGGCCAACAAGGGATTGTTGTAGTCTTGGACAACGTTGACATTTTCACACTACCCCAAGGGATAAGGAGTCTCCCCAAGGCGTGCCGTGATCGAAACTAAGAAGGGTTTAGAAGGATATAAAGGATGACCCAACCATCACTCTAATTACAACTTAAAGCATACATTCACCATAACATTATATCATTATAGATATCATGTTCATATGAGGAAAGGCCTTCATCATTAAAAACTTTTGAGTAGGCCCATAAATCACAGTAATACACACAGATAATACTATGCAATTGGTTTATTTACTCATTCATATCAATCTAACGGAACATTCATTTTCTACATACATATGACATAAATCCGTGAGAAACTACATAAAATACCGTGATCACAGAATGTTCCAGATATTAAACCAAGCCTAGCTTTAGTCTCCCCGCCACTGCTCCTGTCCTCTGACCAGGTTCTTCTATGCTCCAAACTCTATCAAATACCAACCCCTTCTTCATATTGTTCTCTCCTTTTATCTATTCCTCCGCTTCTTGAACTTCCAGTTCCGTTCGACTGTCTATCCCCTCAACTACTTCTCATCCTCCTCCTTGTTCGCTTGACTGTTTCTGCTTGTTCCTAATACCTTGCTACAACTACCCCATGACTGCATGGTCTTGCTCCCTTTCTGAGTTATCTTCCATACAACTTTACTGTTGCTGCCACCACTTGTTTTTCCCTATTCATACCTTCAAAACTTTCAAAATTCAAAACCAATTCCCCAACAATAGGAGAATCAAATATTTCAGCTTCAAATACGAGTTGCAAAAGAGGCATCAGAAGAATTGAAGCACAAAATATCCATGATCGCTTGTTTCAGAATCAACAACTGAGGTAAACAATGTTCATTGTTCTTTAGTTACATTTTCCCATGAAACTATTTCTGTTGGAAACATGGAGGTACCTATTTCAGGAACTGACAGGAGACTCCCTACCAAGATGGGGTATAAAGGAGAAGGACTTGGTGTTAATGGCCAAGGAATGACTCAGCCATTGGAGGTCGTAAAAATACCTCGGTTTGCAGGTTTGGGATACACTGAAGGAGAGTGATCAAAGGTATCAAAATCTTCCAAAGAATTTTTGAAGCCATCAAAGAAATAGGATGATTGGAACACATCACAATCCTCCCATGACAATGCACATTGCAAAGGAATATTTAAGGAAAGCTCTCATCATCAGGATCGCACAAGAGACAACCAAGAGAGGTATACCAAGTCTTAGTATTATAGAGTTCATTTTGATCACAAGCATGATGTTAATGATGGACATAAATCATAGCATAGAAAGCTATGTATTTTTGTGGTTTACATAACCATGTGATTATTGAGTATTGGAAGAGAATGACATTAAGAAAGAGGACGAGGCGCGAAATGCCTTCTCTACATTAGGGAAGGAAGAAGGTAAAATAGGTCTTGAGGAAGAAGACCTTTTGTAGTCATTGCAACAGATGTGGCCATCAAAGAGCCACATGCTATAGTCTCCATCCAAAGTAGTGTCTTAAGGACAAAGCCCCAATGCAGGAACTCTTTGGAAAGGTTGTTTGACAAACAAATCTGCCATAGGGAGATGACCCATTCACCTTTATGAGTGAGAGATGGTTTTTCTAGATATGGTAGCTTTTCATGGCCACACTTTGTGAATCATGCGTTGGAATTTAAATTGTAAAAGTGATGATGTGTGTTCCATCGCTTATAAAAGAAACAATGATGTTTTGGCCTTTAATTGATAGCTAGGGTATTGAATCTATTATGATGTAAATTTGAACAATGAGTATGTCTTATAAACTCTTGGAAAGTACGGGGATGCTTGGGTAATGGTTTGTCATGTAATTGAGCATGTAATTTGCAAATATTGTAATACAAGTTTGTAGAGGGTGCAGGGGTCGGTTCATCACTTATGGCTCTAAAGGACAAGGGTGAAGTAGAAGGAATGGTGACCTGCCATGACACTTGTGGTGCAGAAAATGTAACAAAACAGTTGCAAATTATGTTCATACTTTTGGAGGACCAAAATCTCCTTAGTGAGGAGGAATAATTTAGGTGGCTCCAGAGATGCTCATAAATCAAAGAGGGCTCATAAAAACTCAAAATTCAAAGTCCTCAAATTGCAATGAAACTATGATCAGATCGTAGTGCTCGTCACTCTGATTCGAATGGTGCAAACATAACTCAAATCCGAGTTCATATGGCGAGCTATAGCTGGTCAAAGTTTTGGTCAAACTTGGCCAAGTGGTAGGTTTAATGAAACAACAAATTGACCAAGACCTGGCACATGGAATTCAGCCACTAGATGGGCGAATTTGTTTCCTACTTCAATTTTCCAATGACCCTTATTTTTGAAAAAATGAAAAATGACCATTTTTATTTTAAAAAACAAAATAATAAAAAAATAGGGGGAAGGTCGGGCCCACTGAACCTACCCACCCCAATGGTCACATTGCACTGTATTAAAAATATAACGTCGGGTGGTGGGTGGTTAAACATCACCACCTTGTCCCATCTCCATCTCAAAGGCCCAACCACTACGTAAGGGCTAACCCATTTACAAGGGCGTTGCGTGGCAAGGAGCCGATGGGGGTTGAACTGCCCAACCCACATGGCCTAGCCCCCAACGGGTGGCCCCAAAAATGGTAATACATAACCATTGGCCGTCATTCAACCAACCATGCCATACCATAAACAATGTAACACCAAGAATTTGGATAGCTGTTGCTGCAATGTTATGTAACTACATATAACAACGCACCAATAAAAAATTGCTAAACAACCAATTGTAACCACTATATGCCAAGTCCGCAACCATTTAAAAACTACCGACTATTTTTTTGTTTAAGAAAAAAAAACAAATTTGAAGTGGTGGGTGTGGGGGTCAACCTTGGGACCTCCACCCACCCAATTTATCCATCCACCAACGACCCAATGGGCTAGACGTTGGTATATCTACCCACTTAAATTTATTTAAACTCAAATGATTCAGCCGTTCGGGCGATGGAGGACGGAGGAGCAGTGAAACCATGAGTTGCAGAAGTGTGGAACCATGAGCAGAGAATAATCTAAGATCCCAAAAAGATTCCCTTAGAGAGCGAGAGATGCTAGTGTCAGAATTTGACAATTTGATAGTCTTTTTTGCACATTTTATTACCAAGAGTCCAACCATGTAGTTAGAATCTCCATTTGAGTAGTAGAAATTCAAGTGTCTAGCAACAAGGAATTTTTGAAGAATCTTGTGGAATCTAAAATATTCCCTTAGAGGCTGATTTTTTACCGCGGCAGAATGATGCCAAATTTATTGTCATTTTTCAAAAAATTTCGTAGGGAGTGCAGTGGTGTGCTTAGATTTTTTGTTTGAGAAATGGATTTTTTGGCCATATTCAGGAAGGAATCTTTGGGGAAATATTCAAGATGCCCGAGGGTCCAAAATTTGATGGTGTCAGAAAAGGGAAAAGTCTATAGTTGTTTGAAATGATTTCGTGCCATGAATTCAACAGGGATGTCCATTTCAATAGCTGAGCTTTTCATTTTTCAGCCATCCCTAAGAGTGGAGGTATATGATGCAGTTATTTCATGCTTTTCTTTTGTTTTGCTAAGTTGATGTTTTTGTTGTTGAGATCCCTGATTAACATTATGTTGAGGGATATTTGTATGCTACATCATGTGAGATTTTATTAACTTGTCATGCTGAAGGGATGCCCATTTGAGTGAGAGTTCCTATAAGGAGAACGTCTCATGGAGAGACATGCCACTCTTGTTGAGGGAATTTTCCCATATGAGTGAGAGTTCCTGAGAACGTCTTGTGGAGAGATATGCCACTCTCGTTGAGGGTATTCATCCTTGCATTGATAAATAACATAACATGTACATCATCATATTGTAACACTAATGAAATGACCTCCCCACTCTTGACACCAAGGCCCAAAGACGTAACCCACACTGGGTGAACTCTGTTATCAATGTGTTTTTGTTCTTGATTCGATGGTTGTCGTTATGTTCCATTTTCTTTATAGTATGTACATGTGGCTTTTCACGCTCTTTTGAATTCAATTCTGACAGCATCATAGAAGAAAATATCTTGGATCCATAAATGTCTTAAAGAAAAATACGGAAATACATATGAAGATCCATGTCAATAAAAAACATAGTATGGACACAACCATCAATGGATCTATGTTTACAATCATGAATATTTAAAAACTCCACTCAATCTGGATGGATGAAACTAGATCCATGGTCTTGGTATTTATCTCTTGATACGTAGTATGAATCTAGCCATCGAAGTGAATGTCTCGTAGTCGAACATGGTAGAAACCACTTGATTACCAGTCAATGATGTGAACTGTTAACAAGTGCAAGAGAACCCACCAATAATTACAATGGATCTCAAGTTACTTCCAATACAATCCATAAAGTATGAGTAGATGTGCTAATGTCAAACACTCATAGAACCTTTCGATCGAAGGTCAATGATGAGAACCTTCCATTGATAGCGAGAAACCTGCCATTAAGGCATGAAGGCCTCAAGGTACTGAAGGTTTCTAGATAAACTTCCTAGATAATGAGATGAAGTTGATAGGAAGAGAACCGTCGCAGGAGGGCCTACGACATGAAAATCATGTCAATTTTTGAACAACATTTTGGAGTAATCTAGGACTAACTTAGGGATGGTTGATGCAACTAAAGGCTATGACTAACAAAGTAATTTGACTGAGGTTGGACTTCTCTTGAACATATTAGAGACACAACATAATGACTTGGAAGAATTTGACTCAAAAATAATACCCAAACCAACTGAAGACTTTCAATAAGGTATGGTCAATTAGGAGACCAATGGATTTCCCAACCTGGACATGAAAGTGATAAAGTGTCATGTTCAAGAGTGACATACTACCTCTTATAAATACTGAACAAAGATTCTTTCTCACTTTTCCCCCACCATTACTAGAAAGTGCCTCTTTATTTTTTACAACCTTGAGGAGGATAACATATGCTTGTATTGTAAGCTCATCCTTTAGATGAGTCCTCCAAAGTATTTTAGTGAACCCTAAGAAGGATTGGTTTGGTCTCATTGTGCTTAACGAGTCCTGTACTGTTTAAGTTATATGATTCCAGTGAAGGGGTAAATTGATGTCATTTTCATATTTAAAGAGTTTGAAAAGACATGAAAAGAAAACTCATTCAGTTCTTTCAACGTAAATTTTAACGATCCCAGAGAAAATGAAGCTCAATGTTTTTCAGTTTTAGGGAGTCAAGAGGAAAACATAAGTAAACTCCCGTTATAGTAGCTACAAACACCCTCCAAAATTTTTCCTTAACTTCGTTTTTGAGCCTTCCTATCAACCTTCACAGCAGCATGTATTGCTTTTTCAAGTACACAAGCTCTAGTGATTTTCTTTTAGAGAGACACCCTATCGATCAAACCTTGATGAATTCCCCTCACAGGTTGTTCATCTGGACTTGGTCTAGCAGCAGGCTAAGCAGCTCCAATAATTTGCTCAAATCTAGAGGGAAAGTAGCCTTCCCTCCACAAATTGCACATTCCTGGCTGGCAGCCTGCTGGGTCCCAGAAATGCGTAATTTTGCTGAGAAAGCTTCACCCTGAAAATTGCACAATCCTTCCCAGCTAGGGTGCTCAACCCAAAATTTGTGCAAATCTAGGCAGAAATCAGCTGCTCTGCCCAAAAATTATGCAAACCTTTAGAGCAGCCATCCGAGCTCCCAGCCAGAAATGTGCATTTTCTCCCAGCAGTTAATCAGCCTATTTCATGTGCAGCTCAGCTGATCGGTTTCCTCCAGGACCAAGAAAAATATACTTTCATGCATGGGTTTCTTCTCCCAAGGCAGCATCCAAAGGCGTCCCTTGTTTCAGGGATCTATTTTTGGCAATTGAAGGTTACATGCAAGGATCATTTCAGAAACCTCCCACCAAGTGTTGCTTTCCCTAGATTTGTGGCATGCATGTCAAAACCTTGATTTGATCAAAGCTCATCAACCTGACGTTGCAGAGCTCATTCCTCACATCAAACTTGCAGCTTTGACATCCCACATTTCATCTAGGAGTCATCAGCACATTTAGCTCAGCTATTTTGGGGGAAGCCCGTTTTCAATGTCTTGTGTTGCATTTCTGGTGATTTTTGTGTTTCAGTTCGTATGAATGCTATTTGCTTGATTTTAATGAGCGCTTGCTATCATTTTGATACATACTAGCTTGTACTAGCACCATTTCAGTTTTCGTTAACATCTCACTACTATGGCATGCATGAAAATGTTTTTCACAAACGGTCGTTGATTCGGTGACTGACCTCACCCACATGCATGTTGTTCCATTTTCTGAATCTTTCATTCATAGTTTGCATGCACAATCATTCATATTCGCTTTCAGTTTCCCATCAGCGAGTCTGGGTAGCCTTGGTCTGGAATTTGCCTCACCAAGACAACATTGCGCAGTCCTGAGAGGGAAGGCTTTGTCTTCATCTTAAGAAATGCACATTTCTACCCAGTGACTATCCTCTAGTCTTGCATTGCACAATTTTGAGGGACAATGATTGCTAGCCCAAAAAATTGTGCAATGTAGTCACTGAACCTGCAACCATTGCCATCTGAGATTGCACATTGTGCAATTCCAACAGTCAACAGCCAGACTGGATTGTTCATTGCGTAGTTCCAATAGTCACTCAACCTCCCAACAAAAAATACTGTGCATTGTGCAATCTTGGCAGTCAGTCTCTCGACCTCCTAGTGGAAATTGTGCAACCTTCATGATCAGTCACACAGGTATGTTGCAAGTCAATTCTCAAGTTCATTTTGGTTTTCGACTAACATATTTCTTGCCACGAGTGTTGCCATGTCTCCAGGTATCATAGGTGTTCATATGCCTCTCAGTAGTATAGGTACAATGGTTTCCAAGATAGTAGAGTTGAAGACACCATTCAAAGCACACTTGGATATGCAATCGATCAAGTGTCTATGGATTTGCCTACCCATGAAGAAATCAAGTTGTTCGTAGACAAGGACATCAAGATATGATGGCAGCAACATCACAATGAGCAGCATCATGAACAACAACGAAAGGCAGCATACCAGATGCAATGAATACAAGAGGAGGGTTGTTGACAACATAAAGATGGAACAAAGTTGCAAGCTCAAGCAGATCCACTGGTGATGAAGGCAAATTTGGAGAGTCAGGCTATGAGGTGACAACCCGACATGAGGATCGCGTGAAGACAGAGAATGGAACAAAGAAGGAGTTGGATGTGCTAAAGCAACAACTCAAGGAAGAACGTGAGTTGCATAGACAAGCGAATGAGTTGCAGCAAGAACAAGAATAGTAGGGGGTGCAACGTGCACTCACGGATGAAACTGTGTCCCATACAAGTTATAGATCCATCCCAGTAGCTAGCATGGAGCAGACAAGGTGAGAAGTGTTGTTGATCACATGCGAGGGAATGCAACAACATGCATTTCATTGTGTGCATGCATGCGATCGCACTCATTCAACACACTCACCAAGGTGAAGACAAGAATCAAGTCTTAGTGGAGTTGAACATGTAGTTGACAGTTGATCCGCATGACCACTACCACACATTGGAAGATCATCACGAACACTATGCATTAGTGTATTGTTGGTTCAACCTCACCCAAGAATACCATGTGCATGCTATCTGATGCGATGGAAGGAGGAGCAATACCAATGCACCCAGATACAACGGAGGCAAGAGTTCGCTTCAGCAAGATGTCACCGTTGAGCGCATGCACACCATCACGAACGACCAAGCTTGGCATCAACTCACCACCTTCACCATCACAAGCATGTTGAAGATTTGGTCCCAACACAATAGGACCAAGTGTCAGTGATGTCTTGCATGGCTTGCTCAAGCCATTTTGTCTCACATGAGCACATGTGCATTGTAATGTAATGTCTTGTCAAGTGGAAGTTCAAGTGTCGATAGTTGGATGTAATAGTCATAAAGTAGATGAAAAGTCATGAGAGTAGATGAACTGTCACAAAGGGGAATGTCAAGGGTCACCCCACCCTTTGCTATAAGTAGAACCTCATAACTCATTGTAAAGGCTTTTGGTTACCCAAGATTCCGATAAGACTATCTTGGAGAGAGCTTGGACAATATTGTAACAAACCTTGGATTCTCCACTGTGCAGAGCTAGTATATATCTTTGGAGGAGCAGGCGGTTGTGGCTATAACTTCCGAATATCGGAACTAGTGGTTGGACATGGATGTATTGTATGACTATAACTTACACTTATTAATATAACAAGAGCCAACATTTTTCATGCATATGTTGTATTGTATTCTATGCTATTTGGTTTACTCTAAATGATATATGTATTGGTTTGCTTACTCATGCATGTATAGCTATCTGTGTATATATGTATGAATCTTTTTGAAATGTGTTGTTGGTTTAACCATCACTTTGGATTGCTTGCTAATTTGCCTTCCATGTTGTGATGCATCTTTTCTCATCTGTTCCCTTCCAAGCTGTGTACTATTACAAGTTTTCAAGGGGCACCCTCACCTCACTCTCAGTGTGTTAGAACCTCTCATGCACCTCCCTTGACTTACTATAGCTGTCACACCCTTGCTACCAATAGGGACATCTTACTTGCCTCTATGCAAAATCACGGTTAAGGCATTACCATATAACCCACTATAGGGACTCCTACACCAATCTGTCTAAGGTCTAATTGGGACTTCTTACTGGGGAGATCCCCTAACATGTTTGCGGGTCCAACACCATCAACATTTTGGTGCTAGAAGGAGGTCCAGATGACAAGCTGAGTCCTCATGTCTGTTTTGAATCTCTACATATCTATCATGACTAACTATCGAGTTTCTCTTCCAGACTACATGTCTTATGGAAACGACTTCACTATCTTGAAAAAGGCCTTGGACAACTTGTCTTATAAAACATGTGATGGTGGAGGCCAAGTAGCCTTGGTTAGGCATGCGTTCGGTGTTGTGGGCTCATGCGAAAGACATGGATTCTTTGAAGAATACATTAGTTTCATGTTGTTCGTCTACACGCTTTGAGGGCACCCAATGCACTAGTGTGCCATGCTGCCTAAAAAACCTATTCATTATCCTGCTCATCTGGTCGGGGAGATATACTGTCATTTCAATCAATTCGACCATAATGTACTCAACAAAGAAATTATGAAATTACGAAAAGCACTCGATGAATCTGTTGAATAGTTTTACACGCACTTTTGTAATCTTGCATATCGATTCCCCAAAGATGATATTGATTGGGAATTTCTTGATGGAATATTTGAGTATCTTCTTCACATATCTGAACCCCACTCAGCACACTTCGGTGATGGAGTTGCGCAATCACAGGTAAGCATAGTTACTGTCACAAGCGACTGTCCACCTTCAACTCATCAAACAACTCCACCACCGTGGTGTGGTGTGGAGATCATGCACACACATTTGTTGAACTGTCACATCCTCCCACCCCACCTGCTCTTGATATTTGCCCAGATTTGGCTTGCAATTCTGTTGGTTGTCATGTGGATCCATTCCCTCGACCTTTGTCCTCGCTCTTTGTTGATCCTCCAGATTATACTATCTTTTGTTCTCCCATTCCAAACTCCTCACCTGTTGTGAACGAGGATCAAGTTTCGACAGAGTTGGTGTTATGTGTTGGGTTGTGTTATATTCTTTCCATGACTAGCCTCCCTAGTTAATTTATGGGAAAATTAGTGTCTTGTCAAACGACTAACCCTCTAGGTTTGGTAGCTAACCTAGAAACAACAGTTTAAAGCAATTCAATGATATTTCCTATAAGTGATAAATAAGAGAAAGATTGTAGAGAACCAACTTGGAACTTTCGCTTGATCCTTGTTTGATCTCCCTCTCCTTTGACTGATCTCGTAACTCCTCCCCATACTTAACACGCTTGGAGAGTACCTGCACAGCTACAACAACAAAGAAATGTCAAAGCATCATGATCTATCACAACATAAACATTATAGAATCAGAGATATAATGAACATATGAAAGCATTTATAATTAACACAATCAATTGGGAAAAATTTCAAAGAACTTTATTGATAATAAAGAGAATGACAACCGAGTTGTCTGATCCAGTGCCATCCTCCCAGCTTCAATCCTTATTCACCTCATGAATTAGCAAGAACACACCAACAATAATGCAATGCTCTCTCTTCAATACCAAAACTAGTAGCACTTCCTTATAATTCACAACAATTCAGCCTTCTGATCTCTTGGATGGGAGATCCTTTTATAGATGATTGCAAGAGGGTGAGTCATCAATGGGGATGATGAATGCCATTCCATTTGTTGAAAATAGTTCCACAAGAAAGGGGAATTGGAGATGCTTTCCTAGTTCCCTTGGTCATCCTTAGTCAAATTCAGAGAGGCAATTGGCACAAGAGAAGTTTCTAGAAGATTCCATGAGCAACCCACTAACAAACTTTCCCAGAATTTGGTCTAGCCTCGCCCATTGCACTTACTAAAGGGCCAAACTGCGATGCATCTCACTTAGATAGTGTAGTAGGTGAGATGCATCTCACCCTAACACAGGGCTTTCAGATATGGTTTAGTTTAGGCACTTTTCTAGATGATTTCTGAGATGGAACTTTTGGGTAATGAAGTATTCAGATTGCTAAGTTTCTTTAGGGTAAAAAAAAACTCTTTTAGGGGTTTATGAACCCTAATATCATCAACATATGAGTTTAGGGTTGATGTGCCCAAATATGTCTATAATGGGGTGGCAGCCCCTCCTGTCTAGGGGGTTTGAGGGAGGTGGGTAGCACTCCTCTATGGGGTCTAGGGCAGCACCCCGGGGAAATATTTTTTGGACCCTATATTAGGTTTGCGGGCCTACCTATGGTTTTGTGCATGGTTTTCGAACATGGGTTTAGATGCAATGGTTTTCAGACCATGATATTGGATGCTTCGACATGTATAAATATGTATTGTAAAATTGAAAGGAACATAATGAAAAATCAATATTGTAGTCCCAGTTTTGGGATCCATGTGAAAATCTCTATGCATATGTGTTTTATGTGTTATGCTCTCGCATTGTTTATTTTCTGTTCTTAGAAATCGTATGCAGGTAATTTCCGTATGGGGTTAAAACCTACAATTCAATTGGTATCAGAGCTATTTTGGCTTCAAGGGATGCCTTCATTGTTTAAGGGTTTCACTCGAGCCTGTGGTAAACCTTTTTTAGTGGGAGATCTATGGGATCGATTCTGGTTGTGAAATAAGATGGCGAGCAGTGGAAAGATAGAGATTGAGAAATTTAATGGTCAGAGTTTTGAGTTGTGGAAACTCAAGATGGAGGATCTCTTGGTGGATAAAGATCAGTGGATCGCAATAGATCTAGGTACTAAACCAATGGGAGTGTCCGATGAAGAATGGAAGAAGTTAGATCGAAAGGCAAAGAGCACAATACAATTGTGTGTCTCAGATTTAGTATTGTGGGACAAGTTAGGGACTTTGTACCAATCTAAGTCTTCGGTGAATAAATTGTTCCTATGGAAAAAGTTGTATAACCTGAGGATGAAAGATGGAGACTCAGTAATAGAGCATGTGAATGCATTTAATACTGTGGTCAGTCAATTATTGTCTGAGATATTAAAATTTTAGATGAAGATAAGTGCATTAGTTTGTTGTGTTCTCTACCAGATTCGTGGGATAGTCTGGTTATTGTAATAGGTAGCAATGCAACTGCCTTGTAGTTTGATGAAATAGTCTCATCCTTGCTAACGGAGGAGATAATACGGAGAAATATGGAGAGCTAGAATGGTGATGCCTTGTCTGTACAAGGATGATCCCAGAATAGAAACAAAAATAAGTCATCGATTGGGAGATCTAAATCTAGAGGGATATCTAAATCTCCAAGAAAACCTATAAAGGTGGTGTGTTGGAAATGTGGAAAGGAAGGGCACTACAAAAGGGACTGTAAATCTAAAGCTCCTATCAAAGGAAAGGGATCTGATAATGCTCCTTCTGTAGAGGCAAAAAACACCTCAGATGAAGGTGGGGATGTGTACTTGGCTTCTTCCAGTACACATGTAGATCATGAGGCATGGTTGATTGACTCAGGTGCATCCTTTCACTTCACTCCCCATAGATAGAAATTTTGCGAGTATGAGACATACGATGGTGGTGATGTCTTCTTAGGGGATGATAGGAAGGCTAGAATCATTGGTTGCGGAAAAGTAAAGTTGAAGTTGCAAGGTGGAAGGGTTAGAACACTTCCGAGTGTTCTGCATATTCTTTCATTAGCTAGAAATCTGATTTTTGTAAGCAAGCTGGATGATGCAAGTGTAAAAACAGTGTTCAAGAAGAATACTTGTAAGATGGTTCGGGGAGCACTAGCATTTATGTGGGGAGCTCGGATTGTAACTCTGTACAAGCTGCATGGTAGCACTATTGTTGATGGGTGCAACATGTTGCGGGGAAAAATGCCTATGTAGGACGATCCTATCCACCTAAGGTGTGACAGTGCCTTAGCAACAAACGAATACAGCTATTATGATTTCTTCCTTTATGAAATGTGAAAGAGGGGAGATTGGCAGACTTACCGTTGTCTTCCAGTTGTCCCTCGATCTAGATCCTCTTCTCTTTGTGTGTCCACAGCTACTTGTCTCCTCGCTTACTCAAGAGAACAGCTACTTGAATCCCACGAGATCACAAGAGAACAGCTACCTGTGACAAGAGAACAACTACTTGCGACAAGAGAAGGACACAATGCAAAGGCAAATATACATATTCATAAATGATTCAGGATTAGAAGTAAATCAAATACACTAATGCAATCATACAAAATACACCAGCATATAGGAAAGAATCAAGATAGCTTTATTGATAAGTAACAGGGTTCAGGAAGAGATACAACCCATAGGGCTCCAATCCAGCATCTCCTTCCCGGCAGAATGGAATTCCTTCTTCAGCTCCCTTCAAAGCATTAAGCACCCAATGTTTCCAGCCACAAACCAACAACAATTCTTTGCAATCACAAAATTCCAGCCTCAGATCCCATGGAGGTGAGATCCATATATAGATGTTTGGAGAGAGGATGAGTCAGCTTGAGATCTGACTAGTGTCCTCTCCCTCTGTCAGTTCTTGAGTCCACTTGGAGGTTCTTGCTTCCACTTGGAGATTTGGAACCTCTTACTCATCACCAGTCGAATTCCTTGATGCAAGTGTCATTTTGGAAGCTTCCTGGGCATTGACACCTTGAGGAATGACTCTGCCACATGTCCAAACTCGCTCAGCGCAGGTAGCTAGTGTTGGAGTTGACATTCAACGCAGGTAGACAGTGTAGCAGTTGACATTCAGCGCAAATGCTCAGTGGAGTAGTTGACATGATCGAGAATTGGCTTGTTTTTGAGTGTTTTTAGGTGGAGAACTTCTGTGAATTGCTGTGGTTAGTTGGCCTTGTTCCTCTAGGGGTAGGAACAACATGTTTAGGGACTTTGGATCCCTTAGATTATGGACATTTCATGCTCGAGGCTGTAAGGCACAAAAATGTCTATAACAGTTGCCCCCTAAAGTATGAGGCCGTTTATCGGGTGAAATGCTTTATCCAGGAGGGTCCGAAGTTCATCCATCTGCTGGGAGGAGACCTGTAATAAAATACAATACAATACATTATGATTCATTCTGCTTTCATGATCTAGCTGAGGCGGGCATTCCCATGCTCAGCTTTATAAATTCATTTCTGTACATAGAACAGATGATCGTCTGATGGTAGACTGATAATTTTGGCGGAATTATCATCCTTTGAGTAGGATGATCATCTGCTGCAATGATGTACATGTCAAATGTCTTTATCTTTCCTGAATATATATCGCAGCCCGGATGGATGAAACTAGATCCGGGGTCTTCAAACTCGTTCGATCTTCACTCTAAGTACAAGTTGATCCATGTGAGAATTGCGCTGAAGTCGAACATGGAAAGACATCGCTTGATTACCGGTCAATGATGTAAACCGTTAACAAGCGCGAGAGGAATCACCGATAATGATAATGACCCTCAAGGTACTGCAGTACAATTCACGTGGTGTGAATAAAGGACTTGGCGTCGAACACCACGCAAAATCTTCTGGTCGAAGGTCATTGATGTATACCTGTCGCCGGAAGTGAGAAACTTGCCATTGAGGCATGCAAGCTTCAAAGTACTGAAGGGGTTGTTCCTAGATCAACTTCTTGGATAATGAGCTGATGTCGACAAGAAGCGATCCATCACAGGAGGGCCTTAATGAATCCCACATCAGTGACATGGAACGGAGCTAATGATTTTAATGGAGGTTAAAATGATCTGTGACATATGATTCAGGGTGGCGGTCATGGATGGATGAAGGATAATGTATGGCAGTGGATGGGACCTAGTTGACTCTTTCTGAACGACTTCTCTTGAACATATGGCGACACTGATGCGATGGATTGGTAGCATTACCCCAAATATGGATGGTATGGCGAGACCATGGCGATGTGACCGGTGAATGAAACAACCCAACCCGAATGTGGTACGGAGGAAAAGTGTCATGTTCAAGAGCGACCTGCTACCATCAAAGTTTTATTGATTTTTCCCAATTTTTCCCCAGTCATTGCTGACTAGTACCTCTTTATTTTTGTCAAGCTTGAGGAGGATAACATATGCTTGTTCTATAACCTGCCCTTCGGGCAAGCCCATCGCTATGTTTTAACGAGCTTAGCGATAGTGAAACTCGTTCTCGTCTAAAGACAAGTTTGTCGCTATTTAATAATTTTAACGAGTCTAACGACAAGGATAACTCGGTCCTTTTCATTTTTAGAAAGTCTGAAAAGGTACATAAAGTTAACTCCAAAATTCCTTTTTCGTCATCTAATCCCTTAAGTCCGAAAAAGTATAAAACAATACAGAAGGGATGAGTTTTCGATAATTTTAACGAGCCGAATAAAACAAGCGCTCGATCTTTTTGTGCAATAATCCCTCAGGCCCAAAAAGATTAAAATCTAGAGGAGGGATGGCTCTTCCTATCCTTTAACGAGCTGGAAGGCCAAAACTCAGCAATCTTTTCATGTTTTACGAGTCAATTGAAAAGAGCTTAAAGAAGACTCGTCTTTTGAGGAACGAGTGATAAACAGGGATAGCAACTGATTCCAGGTACATGTTGGAATTTTCCAATCATGGCAGTGTCACAAGGATGGCTAGGTGAAATCACTCTTTGCAGCTGTTCCTCAAAATGGGTAAACAATCATATGGGGGTGAACGATCGGCCAAATGAAAAGTGGAGGTGGCAGGTGTAAACACGACCAAGGCTTTTATGGCTGATAAATTTACGATCACAGTGGTTATTTACCGGGATAGGTTCATTTTTTAGTTAAAAATGAGCTTAAACACTGGAGGAAACTTTTCTCACTGCTTTTATTTATTTTTTAATGAGCATGAAGACCGCGTTAAAACTGCTCAGATCTTACGTTTATTTTTTAACGAGCATGAACTTTATGCTAAAACTGCTCGATTACCCAGTCATAAGATAAGAGTGTCTCATGAAAGATCCCATTTTTTATAGAGCTTGCGCCTTACCAAAGCTATGCTCACTCTCCTTTCTTTATGCAAGTTCGGAAACGGCTATTCCTACGAGTTTAAAGGGTTAGACCTACAGGTTTAAAGGGAGGACCTAAAAATTTAAAAAATAAATAGTCGCCCCTTGCTTGCACTCCAAAAGGTTTGCATGCCCCCAGGTATAAAACAGAGTTTCAAGGTTACCTCTACTTACCCTCCGCCAAAACATTTGTTTTAATCGAGAGAGGCTTACCTCTTTCAGGTTACCCAAAGATTGTCTCGTTAATCTTTCAAACAAAACACTTCCTCGGCAATGTCTACCGAAATAGACAAGGGTGAATGACTGGTGCCAAACACGTAACTTTGACAAAAGAATCTTATTCTAGAACAACCCCTCTTCCATCCACGGACGGGGTACGGACTAGTCATATTCTCCCACGGAAACCTACCCTATACCCAAAGTTTCCCTGCCGAAGCAGGCCAGGATGCATGCCCCCTGGGTTCCAGTCATATCCTCCCGGATTACTCGCGCTCATCAGGAGGACGGACCGTGGGTTGAGACACTTCTTGCATGAATAGACCATTTAGGGATGGCACATGACTATTTGCGATGTGTGATTCGGGAAACGAAAGTTGGTCTACGAGCTTGACCATTCTTCCTTCATGCGGAAAACACATTACTCTAAAGAGTGAGGAGACTACAGCTCCCATGCAATATATATAGTCTCGTCCAAGGAGTAGGTTATAATCCAAGGGTCCTTGAACGACCATCATGTTCATTTGAACGGTCTTCCCTTTCAATGTTACAGGCACATTGGGGAGGATCCCTAAAGGTCGACTGGTTCCTTTATCAAAACCTGATAGATTTCTCATCTCAGGTAAAAGTGCTGGCGAACCAAGCTCTTTCCAAGCAATAGAGGAAAGGATACTCACAGATGCCCCCTCATCAATGATAGTGCCAGCCATTACCATTCTGTATATTTGAAAAATAATTCTGAATGGTATACTGGCTGGCAACCGGGGTCTGCCTAGTTGGTTCCAATCAAAGGACACAACCAGGTTGCTTGGTGGTGGGACCGAATATACGGCCAGATAGCGCTCTGATGAACTTCCTTCCTGCGATAAAGGAATGGTGGCATTGCCCCCTTGATCATCAGAGTCAGTGCTGATGAAGAGAATCTGGACGGTGTCGTCTTGATTCTCCTCTGTGATGGTGTCATTCGAAGATGGACCCTCTGAAGGCAAAACTAGGTCGACTGCTGTATCAACCGTTTGACTTTCGTCAGGCATGGATCCAGACGGTTCTTCTTCAATGACAGGTGCTTCGGCTGACCACCTGGGCGAGTCAGCCGGATTCTCAACTAGCGAGGGACTTGGCAAGAGTTTTTGATATCCAGGAGGGAGTTGCGCTCGTAAAATCGGGCGATCTTCCAGAACTCTTTTCGCCTCGTCTAAGAAGGGACAACGGTGGATGGCGTGATCGCCTTCACACAGTCTGCAGGGAAATTTAGCTTTCCCGCTCTGTCCTGGAGCTTCACTCCCACTAGTTGACGGTGAGCATTCGACATGGCTATCAGAGGTCGACGCTACCGAATTGTGCAAACGGGGGGACCAGTCTCTTAGTATCCAGGGGATACAAGGACAATCTCTATGGAAGTGGTCTCCCCTGCATATGACGCATGGCGATTTAGGCCTTACGAGTGCGGTGTGTGGATTTTTGTTAGATGACACTTGTTTTCCCCCAGTCGCCTTAGGCTCCTTCTTCTTCTTCTCTTTCTTCTTCTTCTCCTTCTTCTCCTTAGGAACCTGGTTTCTAAGTCGACCAGTTCCGTCAAGCGAAGAGGAAGGAGGGGAGGAAGATGAAGTTGAAGGCTGGGAGGCAACTCTTGTTTGATCTAACTGTTGACACGACTGTTCAGGAATGGTGGTATTCTGAACGACATTGGTTGAAAAGAGCCAAACTGGTAGGCCAATTGTCAGTCCTGGAAGCGACAATGTGGCCATGTGGGGCGCACCAACATCTCCCCAAGAGGAGAAGGGACTAGGATTTCCACCCAAGGGAAATCCTTGGTTGGTGTGCTCCATCTTTTCAACCTAAAGATCAACGCAGGATTAAAGGGTGATTGTTCCGTTTAAAATAAATTGTTAACGACGCTTTTAGACACAACTTTCTTTTTCACTTTTAAAGAGTCGAGAAAAAGCTAAAGATGACTCTAGTCTCCTTCGATGTTTTAACGAGCCCGAAGTGACAAATGCTCGGATGGACTTTTTCTATTATAGAGTCTGAAAAAGGCCAAAAGAAACTGCTCTGGAGATCTAGGCAGAGGGTGTGCCAAACTTTTCGCAAAACCACAGAATACTTTTTACGGTACGGGTGGTCGATCTTCGTGAATGCTGTGTTCACTGCATTGCGATCAGTAGGGCAGCCGACACGGCTTCCTAAGGATAAAAGACATATGCCTATAGGGGTCTCCCAATATATACGCGACGGTACGTGGGAGCACAAATCCGTACTAGCGCTACCGTCTCTCAGGAGGAATCACCCACCTTCTTTGAGATCGACAGTCACTAGGCTTAACGACGCCGGAACACGTCTCTAGCCTAGACCTCTATGTTGTGCGTTATGTTACAAAGCGTTGTTAGGTTCATTCAGTTTATTTTAGGTTGATCTTTTTAAAGTTTGCCTTTCAAGGTTCACCACGAGATGTATGATACAAATTCCTAAATGCAGTCTAAGATGATAAGCAAGCTTTATTATCTTTCAACTTTGAAAATCCTAGCTACTAAGGGAAAAGAATAACACTATCTTTTCTCAAAGAGCAATCAACACACTCTAATGCACTTTCCCTAAATCCAACATGCAAACTATCAAATGCAAAATGCACAATGCATGTGTTTGTTTTCCACTTTCTTAGTATAAATGCCTACAAAGAAAGCCTTTTGCACAACTTTGAACTTGCTTTTAAAATGATCAATACAAACAAGTTCACTCTTTTGAAAACAACAAGGGTAGAAGAGATTACAATCACTTTGCTACTTTCAAAATAAAGACTTGTTTTGACCCTTAAAAGACACAAATTCAAACCAATAAGCAAAAGTAAATCTATAATCAATCTGCAAACAGCCAATGAACTCTCTTCTAAGACCACAATCAATCAGATCTGAATCAAAGGCTACAGGATGACTACTTTACTCATGCAAAGGAAGACTGTAAATGACGCCACAAACACATAAAAACATTCACAATCTTTTTGTACAAAAGAGAGGCGGAATCTAAGCAAAGAAAAGGCTTATCAGACTGGTACCTATGCTGGTTAAAGGCTGCAAAAAACAGAGATCAAAACAGGGCAACAGAGGACAAAGAACCCCAGCTGCACAAGGCCAAACTGGTTCAGCGCAACCTCAACACTGAGGACTTGACATTCAGCGCAGGTAACCCCTTCGGGACCTGCGTTGAAATGCAGACTGCCTTCACAGCAGTTGCGCTGAAAGAGAAACTCTCGTTTCCCTTGGGTTCTGGGTCATAAAATGCTCAAAAATCAACTGTTTCAGGCCAAATCAGAAACACAAGCAAGGTATAAACAGAGGGATACTTTGATAGGGTACTAAAGACTATCACAAGGATCATCAAATCATTTGTGAATCTAGTTTAGATCATAGACAAGTCCAACAACTGGATCAAAACAATAACTTTTTACTTTGCATCCGGGAAAGATGCAGTTCAATAGTTACTGCCAAGTCTATGAAATAAACAAATGACGGAAACAAAAATGAAATGAATAAACAAATTCTTCCCCGGCGGAGTCGCCAATTTGTTGCAGGGAAAAATGCCTATGCAGGACGATCCTATCCACCTAAGGTGTGACAGCGCCTTAGCAACAAACGAATACAACTATTATGATTTCTTCCTTTATGAAATGTGAAAGAGGGGAGATTGGCAGACTTACCGTTGTCTTCCGGTTGTCCCTCGATCTAGATCCTCTTCTCTTTGTGTGTCCACAGCTACTTGTCTCCTCGCTTACTCAAGAGAACAGCTACTTGAATCCCATGAGATCACAAGAGAACAGCTACGTGTGACAAGAGAACAGCTACTTGCGACAAGAGAAGGACACAATGCAAAGGCAAATATACATATTCATAAATGATTCAGGATTAGAAGTAAATCAAATACACTAATGCAATCATACAAAATACACCAGCATATAGGAAAGAATCAAGATAGCTTTATTGATAAGTAACAGGGTTCAGGAAGAGATACAACCCATAGGGCTCCAATCCAGCATCTCCTTCCTGGCAGAATGGAATTCCTTCTTCAGCTCCCTTCAAAGCATTAAGCACCCAATGTTTCCAGCCACAAACCAACAGCAATTCTTTGCAATCACAAAATTCCAGCCTCAAATCCCATGGAGGTGAGATCCATATATAGATGTTTGGAGAGAGGATGAGTCAACTTGAGATCTGACTAGTGTCCTCTCCCTCTGTCAGTTCTTGAGTCCACTTGGAGGTTCTTGCTTCCACTTGGAGATTTGGAACCTCTTACTCATCACCAGTCGAATTCCTTGATGCAAGTGTCATTTTGGAAGCTTCCTGGGCATTGACACCTTGAGGAATGACTCTGCCACATGTCCAAACTCGCTCAGCGCAGGTAGCTAGTGTTGGAGTTGACATTCAATGCAGGTAGCCAGTGTAGTAGTTGACATTCAGCGCAGATGCTCAGTGGAGAAGTTGACATGATCGAGAATTGGCTTGTTTTTGAGTGTTTTCAGGTGGAGAACTTCTGTGAATTGCTGTGGTTAGTTGGCCTTGTTCCTCTAGGGGTAGGAACAACATGTTTAGGGACTTTGGATCCCTTAGATTATGGACATTTCATGCTCGAGGCTGTAAGGCACAAAAATGTCTATAACACAACAGTTCTATGGTTCCTGAAAGTGGAGTAGAAAATCTAGTGGTCTCTAGAGAGAATACCATGTTGTGGCATCAAAGGCTTGGACATATTGGAGAGAAGGGCATTCGAATACTTAATGGTAAAGGTATGGTAGAAGGTATGAGTAATAGCTCTCTGGATTTTGATTTCTGTGAAAATTGTGTATATGGGAAGCAGAATTGGGTGAGTTTCCCCTCTGGTAGTAAGAGGGCGAAACGTATATTAGAGCTCGTGCACAATGATGTGTTTGGACCTGTGAAGGTTCCATCACTAGGTAAGTATGTGTACTATGTATCATTTATAGATGATTTCTCAAGGAATATATGGATATATTTCCTCAAGAAGAAATTTGAAGTCTTTGACAAGTTTAAAGAATTTAAGGCTCTAGTGGAAAACCAGACAGAGAAGAAGATAAAGGTGTCGAGGACAAATAACGGTGGAGAGTTTTGCAATAAGGAATTTGAAGAATTCTGTAAGAAGTGTGGTATAGCACGGTAGAAGACTACTCACTATACACCCCAGAAAAATGGAGTTGCAGAAAGGATGAACAAGACGTTAAGGGAAAGGGCAAGAAGCATGCTCAGTAGTGCCGTTCTAGGAAAAAAAATTTGGGCAAAGAAGGTGGAGACAACATGTTACTTGGTCAACAAATCACCTTCATCAGCGTTGGAGGATAAGACCCCACAAGAGGTATGGATTGGTAAGAAACCCTCTCTTCCACATCTGAGGGTATTTGGATGTGATGCATATGTACATATTCCAAAGGAGAAAAGAACCAAGTTGGATAGTAAATATGAAAAGTGCATGTTTATTAGGTATAATGATGGTTTAAAAGGTTATAAGCTTTGGAACACAGTAACAAGGAAAGTTGTGTACAACCGAGATGTGGTGTTCAGAAAGGTGACAGATGTTATTAAACATGAAGTCCAACCAAAGGAACCTGAGAAGATAGAGTTTGAGCTTAAGGAGGAAGAATCAGACTCTACAGCAGAAGAGAAATCAGAACATGAAGAGCCACAAACTCTGGGTGTGAGAAGATCAGTTCGAGAAAGAAGGTAGCCATAAAGGTATAGTCCATCTAATTTCTATTCAAATTTTTCTTTATCTATTACTGATGATGATCCCAACACTGTGAAGGAAGCAGTAGATACAGAGGATCTCAAACTCTGGAAAGAGGCCATGGTTGATGAAATGTCATCTTTGCACAAAAATGAGGCTTGGGACCTAGTGGAGTTGCTGGCCGGAAGGAAACCCATTCGAAGCAAATGGGTGTTCAAGAAGAAGACAAATGTAGAAGGAAAGGTGGAGAAATACAAAGCTCAGTTGGTAGCAAAAGGTTATTCTCATGTGCCGGGAATTGATTTTGGTGATATTTTTTCTCCTGTTGCCAAGGTAGCTTCTATTAGATTACTTTTATTTGTTGCTACTGCTTTTGATTTTGAGGTAGAATATATGGATGTGAAGACAACATTTCTTCACGGGGATATAGAAGAAGAGATCTACATGAAGCAACCTGAAGGCTTTTTGGTGAAGGGCATGAAGAACTGGTATGCAAGTAAAAAAGTTTCTGTATGGGTTAAAATAATCACCAAGGATGTGGTATTAGAAATTTGATACATTTATACACCGACTTGGCTTCACCAGAAGCAAAGCAAATCACTGTGTGTATTTTAAATTATTTGGTGACTGTGTTATTTATCTGGTCTTGTACTTGGATGATATGTTGTTGGTTGGAAATGACAAAGAAATTATCTAGGATTGGAAGACGCAATTGTCCTCCAAATTCGACATGAAAGATCTTAGTGCTGCGAACTATATTTTGGGCATGGAAATTAAAAGAGATCAGGCAAAGAGGAAGCTCTGGTTAAACTAGAGGAAGTATGTCGAGACAATATTGCAGAGGTTTAATGTGCAGGATAGTAAGCTGGTGAAGGTTCCTATTCCTGTAGGTGTAAAATGTTCTGTTGAACAATGTCCCAATACACAAGAAGAGGAAGAGGACATGTCCCGTGTTCCATATGCAAGTGCAGTCAGTAGCCTAATGTATGCGATGGTATGTACTAGACCAAACATTGCACATGCAGTGGGAGTATTGAATAGGTTTATGTCAAAACCAGGGAAGGATCATTGGACAACAGTGAAGCGAGTTTTCAGGTATTTGCGTGGCTCTAGTGATTATGGTTTGTGCTACCAAGGAAGACTAGGATTGGACATAGTTTTGGATATTCATGGCTTTCTTGATGTAGACTAGGCTAGAGATCTGGATCAGAGAAGATCTACAAGTGGGTATGCATTTAACCTATTTGGAGGTACAGTCAGTTGGATGAGTAAGAAACAATCTGTAGTGACACTATCAACTACAGAGACAGAATACATGGCAGCCACTCATGCAAGCACGTAAGCAGTTTGGTTGTAGAGATTGTGTTCAAGTATGGGGCTAGTACAAGGAGCTATAAGGATAGACTGTGGCATCCAAAGTGAAATTTTCTTGGCGAAGAACCCTACTTACCATTCAAAGACAAAGCACATTGATGTTCAATATCAATTTGTGAGGGATATGATAGAAGACAAAAAGGTGTTGCTAGTAAAGGTGGACACTTTGAAGAATATTGCAGATGCATTGACAAAATCTGTGAGCTCTGAGAAGTTCCCTTGGTGTAGAGAAACAATGGGCATTGCAGGGCTGGATAAATGACTAAGCTCTCTTGGGCGGACCTACCTATGGTTTTGTGCATGGTTTTCGCACATGGTTTTGGACGTGATTGTTTTCGGTCCATGGTATTGGATGCTTCGGCATGTATAAATATGTATTGTATCATTGAAATTAACATAATGAAAAATCAATCTGGTAGTCTAAATTTTGGGATTCAGGGAAAAATCTCTGTGTATATGTGTTTTATGTGTTATCCTCTCGCATTGTTTATTTTCTATTCTTAGAATTCGTATGTAGGTAATTTCTATACGGGGTTAAAACCTACATTATGCAGCCAACATGCACCATCATTCATGATGAGTGTGTGCAACAGAAGAACCTACGGTGAAGGATGACTCCCTTCCATTCGTGCCTCATCTGCTTTATCTTGACATCCTTTGTGATTCTTCCACTGCTGATTTCCCCTGTGAAAACCAATTTCTAGATGTTTCTACTTCCGATCATTCACAGGACACGTCAGATGTCAGTCTATCATTACACTGTGAAGAGGACACATCTTCCTTGGAAAATATGTCCAATTTATCATCTATCTTTCCTGAAAACACAGAGGTTGAATATCTATTCTTCTCGTCTACCCCTCTACCTGATTCATCAAATCATGAGGATGCCGACAAACATCCTGAATTTTCTAATCTTGGTTGTCGTGACCTATCCACTTCTTCATCTGATCATGATGTTGATTCAATCATTGTTAATCTATCCAAGACACTTGTCTACGATGATATATCTGTCAATGAAATGGAAACCTTGCAGGCCGTTGAGGCACTTCAACCCGAGATGATGGTTATGTCAGGCCCTCGCTGTCCTGAGGTTGGTTTTACTTCCAATTAGGAAATTTTTGAAACACTCAAGGCTCCTCATCACTCTCTTATCCTCATTGAATATCAACCAAACACCCAAATTTCGCTTCCTCCACTCGAACTACATGATCCCATCGCTCATGCATTGGAGGAATCTTACACAGCAAGCATACATGCACAACATAATTGCTATAACTTTCTCACGTTTTCTTGCTTGTCACAGTCAAGATAATACATACACACGACATCTACAGGTAGTGTAGCACAACACCATGGCAAGTCCACAGAATGCATGTCATGCACTTTCACTCATTTTTGTTCTGTGGACGCTTTTAAACTCAGATTGTGTTTGTTTGCACTGCTACATCTTTCTTGTTTGTTGGTTCGCACAGTTGTCTTGTTCATGAACCATGCCTTCATCAACATGGGTCAACCAATGCACTGGTGGCGGCATTGGAAGTATCACTTCATGTGATATGGCCCACTCACTATTAGCTTAAGGAGTAGTGTTTCTTTCTTCTTGCTTGTTTTCTTACTCGCTTTTCTTTGATTTTCACTTCTGCTTCTTCTTTTCTTTGTTGTTTGTTCACTTTTTTTGTTCGTAGGTTAGTTTCTCATGAAACCATGTATGACTCTTGAAACAAGCTGGGTAAAGTACAAGAGGACTTATACAACTATCAACATTTGGTTATTTGTTGTCCACTCTCTTATGTAAGAACTTTTTCTCTTCAGTCCATGATACATCAATGGAAAATACGTACTGTTCGAAGTGAACCTTGGTGAAAACATAACGCTTGCATGCTAACTAGTCGGTTTTTTTTGGGTTAATCCTTGTCAGCTCAATTAAGTAGGGTAAGGTGAGGGGGAAAACCTTAACAGGCACATCAGAGGTATCATAAACTACTTCTCTGTAGTAACAACCTCTTCTACTATCAATAAGTCAAGATCCCTCTTCCGCCTCTGAAACGAATAAGTGTTATGCACAATTATGAAGATGAAAATGAAAAAATGAAAAAGTGAAAAAGGTTTGAAAAAATGAAAAATGAACAAGGAGAAAGAAGAGAAAGGCTTCCTATGCAAAGAGGTGATGCAAGTAACTTTGTCAGGGTACTGACCAAGCTTGTTGGCAGCGGAGCCATGCTTGTGTTCCTATGTGACTCTACCGGGGTAATGTCTAGGCCTATTGGCAGCGAAGCAACACTAGAGATGAAACTAAGACTCTAACGACTATATTGCTTGTGCACCAATATACCCTTAAAACCCAATCGAAACAACTGTGTTGACTTGGCTTGGAATGTGTGTCAATCAAGCAAGAGCGTGGCAGATGCTACATCTTACAATCAAGCAAGTGTGGAAACCAAGACAAACTTAGAACTGAATAATACTTCTGGAGGTGTTAGACATGTTTTTCATGAACAAGCTCCATTCAGGGAGCTGGAGCTCTACCAATGTGTCGCCAAGTGTTGTAGCGGCTACAACCAACCTCCAAAATTTTTCCTTAGCTTCATTTTGGAGCATCCCTACCAACCTGCACAGTAGCATGTCTTTCTTTGTCAAGTACACAAGATCCAGTGATTTTCTTGCAGAGAGACAACCTGTTAATCAAACCTTGATGCATTCCCCTCACAAGATGTTCATTTGGACTTAGTCCTGCAGGAGGCTAAGCAGCTCCTTCAAGAATTTTCGCAAATCTAGAGGGAAACCAACCTTCCCTCCAGAAATTGCAATCCTACCTGGCAGCCTGTTGGGCCCCAGAATTGTGCAACTCTGTTGAGCAAGATTCACCCAAAAAATTGCGCAATCCTTCCTAGCTGGGCTGCTCAGCCCAGAATTTTCACAAATCTAGGTAGTAGTCAGCCACTATACACTGAAATTGCGCAAATATTCTGAGTAGTCAGCCCAACTCCCAGCCAGAAATGCACATTTTCTCCCAGCAATTGAGCAGCCTCTTGCATGTGCAATTGAGTTGACCGGTTTCATTCGGGACCGAGCAAAATAGACTTGCATGCATGGGTTGCTTCTCCCAAGGCAACATGTAAAGGCATCCCTTGTTTCAGGGTTCTATTTTTGGTAGTTGGAGGTTACATGCAAGGATCATTTCAGAAACCTCCCACCAAATTTCGCTTTCCCTAAATTTATGGAATGCACGTCACAACCTTGATTTTATCAAAACTCATCAATTGGATGTTATAGCTCTGATTCCTCACATCCCACATCGCACCTAGGAGTCATCAACACATTCAACTTAGTTGTTTTGGGGAAAGCCCGCTTTCAATGTCTTGTGTTGCATTTTTGGTGCTTTTTGTTTTTCGCTTCGTATGAATGTAGTCTGATTGATTTCAGTGAGGGCTTGCTGTCGTTTTGATACATACTAGCTTGTACTATCATCGTTTCAATTTTCGTTAACATATCACTGTTGTTGCATGCATGAAATTGTCTTTCATGAACGGTCGCCAATTTGGTGACTCGCCTCACCCACATGCATTTTGTTCCATTTTCTGGATCTGTCATTCACCGTTTGCATGCATGATAATTCACCTATGCTTACACTTAGTATCGCCATGCATTCACATTCACATTCGATTTCAGTTGCCCGTCGATGAGTCTAGGCAGCCTTGGCCTAGACTTTGCCTCACCATGACAACATTGTGCAATCCTGAAAGGGAAGGCTCTGTCTTCCTCTCAGGAAATGCACATTTCTGCCCAGTGACTGTCCTCCAATTATCCCTTAGAATTGCGCAATTCCAACAGTCAACAACCAGACTAGACTGTGCATTGCATAATTCCAGTAGATAGTCAACCTCATAGTAGCAAAGGGTGTTCCTTGTGTAGTCTCGGCAATTAGTCTCTCGACCTCCCAATAGAAGTTGCGCAGCCTTCATGATTAGTCATGTAGGTATGTTGCAAGTCAGTTCTCAAGTTCATTTTGGTTTTTTACTAACATATTGCTTTCCATGAGTGTTTCCATGTCTCTAGGTATTGCAAATGTTCATCTACCTCTCAACAGTATAGGTACAATGGTTTCCAAGATATCAGAGTCGAAGAAAGTGCTCAGAGCACACTTGGAGATGTAGTTGATCAAGTGTCTATGGACTTGCCTACCCATGAAGACATCAAATTGTTCATAGGCAAGGACATCAAGATATGATGGCAAGAGCATCACATCGAGCAACGTCATGAACAACAATGGAAGGCATCATACTATATGCAATGAATGCAAGAGGAAGGTTGTTGAAAACACAGGGGTGGAACAAAGTTGCAAGCTCAAGCAGATCCACTAGTGATGAAGGCTACTTTGGAGACTCAGGCTATGAAGTGACGATGTGACATGAAGATTGCGTAAAGACAAAGAATGGAACAAAGAAGGAGTTGTATGTGCTGAAGTAGAAACTTAAGGAAAAACATGAGCTACATAGAAAAGCGAATGAGTTGCAACAGTAATAAGAACAATAGGGGGCACAACATGCACTCACAGATGAAACTATGCCCGTACAAGTTATAGATCCATCCCAATAGCTGGCATGGAGCAGAAAAGGTGAGCAGTGTTGTTGATCGCATGTAAGGGAATGCAGTAGCATGCATGTCATTGTGCACACACATATGATCCCACCCATTTATCACACTCACAAAGGTGAAGACAAGAAGCAAGTATGACTAGAGCTTAACATGTAGTTGACAGTTGATGCACATGACCACCATCACACACTGGAAGATCAACACGGACATTGTGCATTACTGTATTGCCGGTTTGGCCTCACCTAAGAAGACCATGCGCATGATAGAAGACGATTTGGACAGAGGAGCCATACCAATGCACCTGGATACAATGGAGGCAAGATTTCGCTTCAGCAATATGTCACCATTGAGTGCATGCACACCATCACAGACGACCAAGCTTGACATCAACTCACCACCTTCACCATCACAAGAATGTCAAAGATTTGGTCCCACCACAACATGACCGAGTGTCAGTGATGTCTTGCATGGCTTACTCAAGCCATTTTGTCTCACATGAGCACATGTGCATTATAATGTAGCATCTTGTCAAGTGGAAGTTCAAGTGTCGATAGTTGGATGTAACAATCATAGAGTAGATAAAGAATCATGAGGGTAGATGAATTATCACAAATGGGAATGTCAAGGGTCACCCACCCTTTGCTATAAATAGAATCTCATAACTCATTATAAAGGTTTTTGGTCAGCCAAGCTTCTGATAAGACTATCTTGGAGAGTGGTTGGATAGTATTGTAATGAGCCTTGGCTTCTTCACTGCACAAAGCTAGTATATCTCTTTGGAGGAGTAGGTGGTTATGGTTGTAATGTTTCGCTACCAGAACTAGTGGTTGGACATGGATGTATTGTATGACTGGAACTTACACTTCTTAATATAATAAGAGCCAACACGTTTCATGCATATGTTGTATTATATTCTATGTTATCTGGTTTACTCTAAATGATATATGTATTGATTTGCTTACACATGCATGTATAACTATCTGCATATCTATGTACCGATCTTTCTAAAATGTGATGTTGGTTTAACCATCACTTTGGATTGCTTGCTAGCTTGCTTTCCATGTTGTGATGCATCTTTGCTTGTGTGTTCACTTCCAAGCCATGTACTATTACAGGTTTCCAAGGGACGCACTCACCTCACCCTTAGTGTGTTATAACCTCTCATGCACCTCCCTTGACTTACTACAGTTGTCACACCCTTGCTACCAACAGGGACATCTTACTTGCCTCTGTGTGAAATCACGATCAAGACATTACGGTATGACCCACTGTTGGGACTCCTACACCAAACGGTCTAAGGTCTAATTGGGTCTACTTACCAGGGAGATCCCCTAACATGTTGGCAGGTCGAGCACCGTCAACAACTCCACAATGTCCTTTTTCGTAAATTTAGTCTCAAGACCCAAAAAGAGTAAAATCATGCAAGATATAACTCTATTGACCATGATTAGTTAATGTATACCTTTTTCGTAAATAGTTTGGTTCAATCTGCAAAAGGGAAAAACTTATACTGAATAGATGGTTGTTCAATTACTTTTACGAGTTCGAACAATCAAGGACTTGGCGATATTTTCGTTTTTAAGGAGTCTGAAAAGGGCATAAAGGGAACTCTAGGATTTTACTTTTTCACAAGTTTTAGTGAGTTCAAAAAAGTGTTAAAAATGTACTCAATTCCAAAATGATTTGTTTATCATAAATAACCTGTAACCTGCACGCTTAAACTCGAAATAATTATCTCTGCTAAAAAATAAAGTGAAAAACATTATGAATTTGGATTTTAAAGGTTGATAGGAAAAAAATAATATTTTAATAGACCTAAAAAACGTATAAAAACCCAAAAAGATATTCTTTTTTACCATTTGTGTTTTTAACCTTTTGTGAGTGATAAAGGTAATTTTCACTATAAACTTCAGAGGTAGATTTTAGGAAAACCGTTAGGAAAAATCGCGAGCAGTCTTTTTCAGGTAGATCATCTCTTCGAGATCTTTGTTTTCATGTCTTTTATTTACATTTCACTGTAGCTTTTGGATTTTTTGGGGGAGGGTTTTAAAAATGAAATCTTCCCTCGATGTGCATAGGTCACCCTTATCGGGCCTGCGCACATCAGCCAATTTTTTTATAATAAAAATGTGATGTGCGCAGTTTCTAAGAAGATAAATGCACACATTCTCACTATTTAGCACAATTATATGAACACAATATCAAGTGCACAAAAAATAATATGAAAAACACCCAAATTTCTTGCTAATTATTTCCATGATTGCTTCTAATGATCTCTTATGTTTGCTTGCAAGGTTTTGAGCCACAAATATGGAGTGGAGAGAGTGTGAAAATGAATAAGAAGACATAGCTACTCTAAACCATCTAGAAATCATACAAGCACTGGAAAATTGTGGGTTGTATAATTTTTTCACCATTCCAGGCATGAAAGCCAAATTAGACTTGCTAGAATGGATGACGTGGGCAATGGAACATTCAAGAAGAATGTTTCATAGTTGGAGACCATAGACTTGACATTTACGTTGATGAAATTTACATCTTGATGGGACTTCCATGTCATGGGTTTGAAATCGATCTGTTTGGGCATAGGCGAGGTGGCGAAACCAATGCCACCTATTTGATACATCATTATATTGACAAAGCTTCTCTCAAAGATGGGATAATTGACATTAAAACCATCTCACGTCTTCCTTTGAAAGCTATCGAGTTCATTGTTGCACGACTATGCGTTAGTGTAGCTCTGCATTTACCCACAAAGGCTCAGATGAAAACTATCATAGATTGGTTACAACCTACTATATTCCACTATTGCAAGGTTGTAGTTTCCAATCTAAAAGGGAAACTGACTAGAGTCAGAATAGGTAGAATAAAAAGATTCGAGTACGGTGCCTTTGTTATCTCATTTTCTCTAGAGCAGATTCCTCTTATCGCTCCACAGGTAGCTATAGAGAGAGGGGGATCTCAGGACCCTCACATGCTAAAATGGGTCACACTTATGGCATGCTATGGGGGTGGCCAAGGACCAACAATCAGATATACTCCTGACTTCTTCGATTGGTTGGAAAACCAAATCATTATGATTAAAAATTTCCCATATGTAGGGATGGATTCCACAAGAAATCCGGACATGCCACTGCCACTTGGGATGTAGTGGGAAATATAGGTAAAACTTCACACCTTGGTTGATTTTTGAAAATTTTCATTTTTTTGTTATTTTTTGGCATCCAAAACTAATTGTCTAAAATGATCATGCATATGTGGCCCCACTGAGACCAACTAGATTACGCAGGTGTGATAGGTGTGGTGAGCAACTAGTAGCTCCCATAGAGCCAAACCTGCATGCGATGGAGGCATTGACAGAGATAGAGCACAACCTTGAGAGGTTGACCTTGGACATCCCAAATGTCAGGATAGATGACTTGCCTCTCCGCTATCAGAGGCACACTGTGGGGGTTCTCGGACCTATTAGCCATTTTCTACAATGAGTAGAGCATGCTATTATGTGCTACCATGATGATCATCATGCATAGTCACTAGTCTGAGCGATAGATTTTTGTTTCTTGATGATGTACTAGAATGTTCGGAAAATAAAGGCCACATGGCCTCATATCTTTGGCTGAATTTTTTATAAAAGCCACACTTTTTATAGACACTTATCTAATGAAATATACTACTTCTATTGTTGGAAATAATACTGAGAGGGGGGGGTGAATCAGTATTATCAAGTTCTTTTAATAAATCTTCCTTATTTATACTTTGAATTATTTTTGCATGTCAGTACCATAAAATAATGAGCATGAACAAAGAAAACAGATAGTCACACCAAAGAACACCAGATGTAAGGTGGAAACCCAATGTGGGTGAAAACCATCTGCTGCAATATGTCTCTATCTTCTTTCAAATTAGAAACTCCTTTTACAATGATTTTGTACTGGTGCAGTCCTTTACCAGTACGCAGGCTGCAACCTGCAGAGAGCTACAACTCTCTCTCGTTTTCCAGTCTCTCCTGGAAGGGAGCTACAACCCCCTACTTCTTTTCTTTCAAGGATCACTTTTCATAAATTTTCAAACTAGATCCATAAACATCAAGAGATCATCAAGTACAAGTAAATCACCCAGTCAACTGCAGTAACCAGATCAACAGTAACAGTAAACTAAACCCAGAACACCTTATCAACAGAAAAATTCAGCCAACAAAAGGTCTTAAGACAGATACGCAGTTTCCCTTTCTCTGGCCTGCGTATACCCGCAGAGAGCCTTCTGTTCCCCTGCGTATACCCGCAGAGAGCCTTCTGTTCCCCTGCATATACCCGTAGAGAGCCTTCTGCTTCACAGCGTACCCACACACTCTTTCTTCAATCACGCTGCGTACTGTTACTATAGGCACGCACCCACAGATACTATCGCGCCGT
Organism: Pinus tabuliformis; assembly: GCA_031772625.1. NCBI lineage: Eukaryota > Viridiplantae > Streptophyta > Pinopsida > Pinales > Pinaceae > Pinus > Pinus tabuliformis. The sequence continues at coordinate 306,613,317 of CM062819.1, forward strand.
GTACTGCTACTGTAGCCACGCACCCACAGATGCTATCACGCCGTGTACCTACGCACCTGCGGCTTCTGAAGCGCCGCGTACTTTCCCTGTGCCTACGCACCTGAACCTCTGTCGTGCTGCGTACCCACGCACTGCGCCTTCTTCTGTGCTGCGTACCCACGCAATTCTCCTTCTTCTGCTCTGCGTACCCACGCACTTGCACCGTTAAGCACCTGCGTACCTCTGATCAGGGCCGAATTGGCAGTCCCCCCAGTGTGCCACAGATAGTCAAATGCTCAGATCTGATCATGCGCTCGAGAGATCACCCTTCATAGATTCGCTTTCGTCTTCACTTTTATATAGATCAAGCTTTTAAAACAATAACCCAATATTTCAGATCTTAGGATATTCAATTTGCAAAAGATACTTAGCCAAGTGATCTCCTTTGCTTTATATAGGCAAGCTCTTCCTAAAATCATGGATCAATACCATAGATAACCAATACACGGGGCCCAAAAACATGGGGCTCAATAAGAATAATAATATAAAACAATACCACGGGCCAAAACCATAGAATCAAGAACGGCGGGCTAAATACCACGGGCCAAACATAGGAAACCCCACGTGAACGTGCTTCTCTGCCTTGAAGTAAGTGAACTGGGGGTACGCACCTTCTGAACGGGTGACCTGCGTGTCTGGTCGCAGTCCCTTCACGGCGTACCTGCGTGTACGCACTTTTTGAACTATTCTCTTGCGTACCTCTTAATTTTCAACATTTTGAGAGCCTGATCAGAGCATTGCCACTTGAGGGTGTTGCCATCAAGTACAACATCTGTAACATAGAGCCATACCAGAATCATAATGCCAACAATATCCCCCTTTGGACTTGATGGCAACCTCAAAATATTCAACGTCATTCTCCCCCTTTGACATCAAGGGCAAAGGGTTATGCTCCCCCTAAGAACATGCTCCCCCTAAATATGAACCAAATCTGCAAAGAAACACCATAAATGACCATGAAAGAGATAGAGACATATTGCAGCAATATTCAGACCAACATCCATGATCTCCTTCTGTACGTCCTCCATAATGCCAACAATGCATTATATGCTCCCCCTGAACCTGTGCCATTCGATCTTCAACCAATCCGCAACCCAGCACATGTACGCATATGGCCTTGCGTACAACCAACCATCAGAAGAGATTCAACAAGATGATGCATCAACAACCCCCAGCTTTTGCCTGAGGTATTCAAAGGTCTCCCTGGGCAATGGTTTGGTGAGTATATCAGCAACTTGTTCCTTAGAAGGAACATACTCCAACTTGACCTTTTGTTCAAGTACTTGTTCCCGGAGAAAATGATACTTGATCGGTATGTGCTTGGTCTTTGAATGCATGGCTGGGTTCTTTGAAATGCCGATTGCACTTGTGTTATCACATAAGATGGATATAGGTGGTGTACAAGTGATTTGAAAGTCCTGCAAGGTCTGCATCATCCAAAGGAGTTCAGTGCAGCAAGATGCAACAACAACATATTCTGCTTCAGCTGTAGACAAGGCAATTGAACTCTGTTTCTTGCTGAACCAAGATACTAATCTGGAACCCATAAAGAACGCACCACCACTTGTGCTCTTCCTGTCATCCACGCTTCCTGCCCAATCTGCATCTGTATAAGCATGAAGAGTGAGATCTGTATCTCTAGGATACCATAAGCCATAATTTTGAGTCCCTTGAAGATATTTAAAGATTCTCTTCACTGCCTGAAGATGAGTTTCCTTCGGATTTGCTTGAAATCTTCCAACTATTCCCACTGCATGCATGATGTCTGGTCGGGTACCTGTCAAATAAAGTAGACTTCCAATCATAGATCTGTAGGTTGGTTGATGCACTGCTGCTGATTCATCATTTGCACTGAGGCTACATCCTGTGACCATGGGTGTACATACTGGTTTTGCATCTTCCATGCCATATTTCTTCAAAATCTGCTTGAGGTACTTGGTTTGAGACAAAAAGATCCCTCCTTCTTTTTGTTGAATTTGCAGACCAAGAAAATATGTCAGTTCTCCCAGCAAGGACATTTCGAATTCTTTCTGCATCACAAAGGCAAAGCTTTGACTCATAGCTTCTTCATTGCTGCCAAAGATAATGTCATCTACATACACAACAAGTATTAGCAATTTGTCATTTTCAACTTTTATATAAAGATTGCTGTCCGCTGATCCTTTTGAAAAACCTTGTTGATGAAGATATTTGTCCAAACGATAGTACCAAGCCCTTGGAGCTTGTTTGAGACCATAGAGAGCCTTTCTCAATCTGCATACAAGATTTGGATCATTTCCAAGAATGAAACCATCTAGCTGCTCAATGTATACTTCTTCTTCCAAGTCTCCATTCAGAAAGGCTGATTTCACGTCCATTTGAAATACTTTGAAGTTTTGAAAGCTTGAGAGAGCAAGGAACATTCGGATGGCCTCAAGTCTTGCAACAGAAGCAAAGGTTTCTTCAAAATCTATTCCTTCTTGCTACGCATACCCTTTACAAACAAGTCTGGCCTTGTTTCTAATTACTTCTCCATTTTCATTCAATTTATTTTTGAAGACCCATTTTGTCCCTATAACATTCTTATCCTTTGGTCTAGGAATGAGCTCCCAAGTGTTGTTCTTTTTGATTTGCTCAAGTTCTTCATCCATTGCTTTCACCCAACATTCATCTTTGCATGCTTCTTTCACATTTTGTGGTTCAGTGGAAGAGAGTAATGCCAAATAGCTTGTAGCTTCTGCAACTGTTCTTCTTTTTTGTACACCTGCTTCTTTCTGCCCCAAAATCGGAAATTCTGGATGATTCTTCTGAACATATGTGGATGGAGTCCTCTCTTCTATCCTTATCTGCTCCTCTGGTTCTTCTTGCGGTTCTTCTTCTTCATCATTCTGTCTTTGAGGGTAGTCTTCATCTTCTTTGATATCTTCATGATTTACTTGCCTAGGAATGTATCCCTTCTCATCAACCACAACATCAATGCTGTCAACAATTCTTCCAAGTCTTTTATTGTAGCACTTGTATGCTTTGCTGTGTGGAGAATAACCAAGAAGAATGCCTTCATCTGCTCTAGGTTCAAGTTTGCCAAGTTGCTCATCAGTATTCTTAATATAGCATTTGCTCCCAAATATTTTGAAGTAATTTACCGAAGGAGTCTCACCATACCAGAGCTCATGAGGAGTTTGAGTGCTGTTCACCCGGACATTTGTTTTGTTGAGAATAACAACCGCAGCATATGCAGCTTCACCCCAGAAAGTTGCGGGAGTTCCAGACTCATCAAGCATAGCACGAGCCATTTGTTGGACTGTTCTGTTCATTCTTTCCACTACTCCATTTTGCTGAGGAGTTCTGGCTGTAGAGAATTCTCTTCTTATCCCATGTTCTTCACAGAAATCGAAAAATTCATTTGAGGTAAACTCCCCACCTCTGTCGGATCTGAGGCACTTAATTTTGTATCATGATTCATTATCAACCAAGGCTTTAAAGGATTTGAATTTTTCGAATGCTTCATCTTTGTGCTTCATAAGTCCTAACCAGACAAACCTGGAGAAATTGTCAATGAATAATATCAAGTATTCTTCTCCTCGAGGTGTCCTTTTCCTGAATGGTCCATATACATATGTATGTATAAGCTCAAGAGGCATGCTAGCTGTTCCTTCCTTCTCTGGAAAGTTAGTTCTGGTTTGCTTTCCAAATTGACATGATTTGCATATGGTGTTGTCTGGAATTTTGATATCTGGAAGACCGTGAACTGCCTGATATTTGCATGCTTTCCTTATTTGTGAAAAGCTTAGATGCCCCAACCTCCGGTGCCATAACCAGTGTTCATCATCCTTGCTTAGATAGCATTGTTGTTGTCCTTCTTCAAATATGTATAGATTATTTGGAGTTCTTTTACCTTTGATCACTGCTTTACCTGTATCAAGATCACAAACAAGACATCCATTTGATCTAAATATCACCTTGGTTCCTTGATCACACATCTGGCTGACACTCAGAAGATTATGCTTCAATCCATCAACATACAAAACATTTCCAGCTTTGACCTTTTCTTTTAACTGAGCAGTGCCTTTTCCTTTTATAGCTGCAGGAGTATCATTTCCAAAAGAAACTTTCTTTCCCTTTTCTAAAGCAGAATATGATTCAAGTTTTTCTTTATCACCTATCATATGCTTCGAACATCCGCTGTCAATGTACCATATATTTTCCTGTCCCTCTGCATAAAATGCTATCCCACATCTTTCTATTTGTGGTTCCTTTATTCTCCATGCTTTGGTGCTTGAGGCTTGTTCCTTTGTCTGCTGAAACCTGCTCCTGCATTCAGAATCTTCATGACCAAATTTATTGCAAATAGAACATTCAACTTCATTTTCAAGAACCGAAAAGTTGTTATAGTTCCTTTTTGTAATCCCGGTCATACTTCTTTTTTTTGAGCTTCTCTAGTCATGATTGTTTTATAAGCAACACATTGAGCTGCTTTGTGACCAAAGTTATGGCAAGAAAAGCATTGTCCATTGAAGAAATTTCTGCAGTTATCAAATCTTCCAGCCAAACGATTGTAATTTCTATTGTCATTCATTCTTGAAGCAAATTGAGAGGATTTTACCTGTGGCTGGTTTTAGCTTTTTTTCATCCTTAAGACGGATTGCCCCTGGTTTACCTGATAGTCTTTGTTTGTAATTGGTCCCTGCTTTACCTGGTGATCTCCATTGTGCTTTTGCTCATTCCTTCTTGCTGCATCAAGATAACTCTTTGAGGTGGATGCTTGAGAAGTTTCTCCATTATACCCCAGACCTGTCTTGTTTAGTGGAGAACGTTGTACATTGATGATCCCATCTAGAGTTTCAGATCCTTTGACAAACTTAAGATTAATAGCCTTTGTTTTCTCAATCTCTTTTTTAAGACCAACAATTTCACCTTCTAACTTTTCAAGATATTTTTCTTTTTCATCAATCTGAAATTGTAGAGTATCAATGATCATATTATTTTCTTCTATACATGTCTTGAGTCTAGAAATTCTTCATGAAAGCTATCCACATCTATAGCATCCATGTAATCATCATCTTCAAATGCCATTAAAAGTTTATAGTCATTACCTCGTTCATCTTCATCACTATTTGATAGACCGTCACTATCTTCATGAGTGTAGTAGCTTTTCTTATTTGCATTCTGTTTCTTGCTCCATCTAGCAGGTTCCTTTCCTTTGTCAATCTTATCCTTATGAGGACATTTCGCAGCATAATGACCTACTCTTCCACAAGCAAAACATTTAAAAGGTAACTTACCTCTAAACCTTCCAGTACCCCGTTGAAGATTTCTGACAAAATTTGATTTTTCTTCTTCTTCTGGCACGTAACTTGCTTCATAGTAGTCTCCTTTGCCTGAAGCCTTGAAAGCAGCTTCTCTCCTGTCTGATGGACCTCCCTTTCTCATTTCATAAGCAGTTAGAATTCCGTGTAGCTGAGACATAGTAAGAATTCGTAGATTTTCCTTTTCTTCTATGGTAGATACTTTAGATTCAAATTTGGGGGACAATGATCTCAAAACGTTTTAAACCACAATAGCCTCTTTTATTTCTTCACCCAAGTTTTTCATGCAATTAACAATCTCGTCTACCCGAAGAAAATAGTTAGCCACACTTTCATCATTATACATTCTGAGATTCTCATACTGAATCCCGAGGGTTTGAAGTTTAGCACGCTTTACCTGTTCATCTCCTTCGTAGCTCAAGACAATCTTGTCCCATATTTCCTTTGCGGATTTATATTGCATAACCTTTACGAATTCTGTTTGAGATAAGCATCCTAGCAGAGTATTGACTGCTTTAGCATTGGTTTCATATTTCTTCTTCTTGGTTGAATCTGTAGGAGTAGTTGAAGGAAAAGTGTAGCCTGTATCTATGATATCCCAAACTTCTGTACCAAGAGATTGAAGATAGGTAGTAACTCTTACCTTCCAATAATTGAAGTTTGTCCCATCAAAGATTGGTGGCCTGATTGATGCTTCCCTCTCGTAGTTGCTCATGATGAATGATCTTCCTTCAAGCGATCAAGCTTCTCTGAAGGACCTACTCTGATACCAATTGTTGGAAATAATACTGAGAGGGGGGGGTGAATCAGTATTATCAAGTTCTTTTAATAAATATTCCTTATTTAGACTTTGAATTATTTTTGCATGTCAGTACCATAAAATAATGAGCATGAACAAAGAAAACAGATAGTCACACCAAAGAACACCAGATGTAAGGTGGAAACCCAATGTGGGTGAAAACCACCTGCTGCAATATGTCTCTATCTTCTTTCAAATTAGAAACTCCTTTTACAATGATTTTGTACTGGTGCAGTCCTTTACCAGTACGTAGGCTGCAACCTACAGAGAGCTACAACTCTCTCTCGTTTTCCAGTCTCTCCTAGAAGGGAGCTACAACCCCCTACTTCTTTTCTTTCAAGGATCACTATTCATAAATTTTCAAACTAGATCCATAAACATCAAGAGATCATCAAGTACAAGTAAGTCACCCAGTCAACTGCAGTAACCAGATCAACAGTAACAGTAAACTAAACCCAGAACACCTTATCAACAGAAAAATTTAGCCAACAAAAGGTCTTAAGACAGATACGCAGTTTCCCTTTCTCTGGCCTGCGTATACCCGCAGAGAGCCTTCTGTTCCCCTGCGTATACCCGCAGAGAGCCTTCTGTTCCCCTGCATATACCCGCAGAGAGCCTTCTGCTTCACAGCGTACCCACACACTCTTTCTTCAATCACGCTGCATACTGTTACTGTAGGCACGCACCCACGAATACTATCGCGCCGCGTACTGATACTGTAGCCACGCACCCACAGATGCTATCGCGCCGCGTACCTACGCACCTGCGGCTTCTGAAGCGCCGCGTACTTTCCCTGTGCCTACGCACTTGAACCTCTGTCGCACTGCGTACCCACGCACTGCGCCTTCTTCTGCGCTGCGTACCCACGCAGTTCTCCTTCTTCTGCTCTGCGTACCCACGCACTTGCACCGTTAAGCACCTGCATACCTCTGATCAGGGCTGAATTGGCAGTCCTCCCAGTGTGCCATAGATAGTCAGATGCTCAGATCTGATCATGCGCTCGAGATATCACCCTTCATAGATTCGCTTTCGTCTTCACTTTTATATAGATCAAGCTTTTAAAACAATAACCCAATATTTCAGATCTTAGGATATTCAATTTGCAAAAGATACTTAGCCAAGTGATCTCCTTTGCTTTATATAGGCAAGCTCTTCCTAAAATCATGGATCAATACCATAGATAACCAATACAAGGGGCCCAAAAACATGGGGCTCAATAAGAATAATAATATAAAACAATACCACGGGCCAAAACCATAGAATCAAGAACGGTGGGCTAAATACCACGGGCCAAACATAGTGTTATCTCAAAATCAGGCCCTGGAAGGCTGCTGTTCAGGAAGACTTCAAGTAACTGTTTCAGACCAATCTTTTGACTAAGGCTTAGCCTCCTTAGCCTGAGAGGGCTCTCTCAAAGGGTTATTGATTTTGACTATTAATAAGATGGCTAACTCTCTTGAAATAACATTAACAAATATGAAGGCTGGACAAACATTACATAAGTTTCCATTGGGCTTATGGAGTCAATCAAACCTCAGTAAATAATGATATTGCTTTAACATAGAAGTCAGGGCATGTGACATTTAAATGTTCAAAATACAACTCTTATAAAACCACAGTTCATAGATGAGTACAGGAAGTCAGAGCAGCATAAGTGAATTTTGAGTGATTACTCATCTAAGCAACTGAAAAAAGACATGAAGGAAAAAGTAAAATAACACATCTTGAACATGGAAATGCTGTATGAATCCTGAGAAGAAAAGCATATAACTTATATTACTGAACTATGTTCTTTTCATAAGCCAAAACAACACTCTGTTTCTATAAAATATCCAACCCCAATTACATAGATCATTCAGCTATATATAGACACATACTTCTAACTACTTAGAGCTTCCTCCTCCAGCATGAGGGGAGCTCGATGACTGCTACTAATTACCCCTATCTACTAATTAACTGACTCATTAAATACAATAAGTGCTGAACTGGAATTACAAAGAGTCCTAATTAAACTACATCTCTAATTCTATCTTCCTCGTATCATGATCCTTCTTTGCTCTTTGACACTTGGCTTCCTCTTTGTTTGGCTGAGATGGCATGTGATGAGCAATTAATGTCCCATGTTGGCTTTGGATACTGAAGGCTTTGATCTGCTCCGTGTTGGCTGAGAATATCCCTAAATTTTCGGTTCTGGTCCCCCATCACTTCGAATATGCAGCAGCATGAACTTTAAGTCTTTAATAGCCCAAGAATAAAGGGCATCACCATGTTCCTGATATGCTGGAGGCTTCTCTGATGGACAGGTGTGCCAACCAAAACTTCTCGTATGCAGCTCCCTTAAAACCCTAATCACCGAGAATAAAGTGGCTTTATAACCAAGAATTTAAACTTAGGTTAAAATATTTCACCTTTTGTTAAAGTACACCTGGCATATTTTGAATGGCTTTAGCAGCCTTCTTTGATCTCTTTCATGTCACCTAGGTGTTCACTTTGCCAATTTCTGATTATTCCATCAAACTGTTTGCTTGCGTTTTTAAAACAACACCTACAGCAGTTTCGCAGTTTCGTAGCGCGCTGCGAAACTGCGAAACTGTTTTAAACAATTTCCATTTTCCTTAAGATTTTTACTGCTCCGCCACCTGATTGCAAAACTCCTTTTTACCTTGGATATGTATAGCAGGGTCTTCATGCCTTCAAAATAAGGAACTAAGCAAAATTTTACAAAACTTAGAATATGACCTTTCTCTGAACAACAACATCAATTAGCAGCTATTTGACTTAGCTGTATCTTTAAGTTTTCAATTTGTTTCTTCTTGCTTCTAATCCCAGCTCTCAGTTTCCTGTTAACCATTTTGATGTATCTCACCTTCTTTTTCTTGCATTGCTGATATAATGGTAAGTGAAGATGACATGAAATATAAGCTTCTGTTCTGGCTGAAAAATAGGTCTTGGGACAGAGCTTATAACTTCTTTCAGAAAATGTATTTAGAAAAACTGAAGGAGGTTTTTGTGAACCAATCCGTGCTTAACAAAAACCTCTTTTGGTTTTTTAAAACACGACTTCAGCTGCCCAGAATCTGTCTTTTAAAAAGAGGTGTAAAACAGAAGATGAAAAACTGCACCTAGAGCAGTTTCGTAGCGCAACTTTGGTCATTAATTTCTCTTAGATCGTAACAGATTTGAGGAAACTGAAGGAGGTTTTTATAGTTCAGTCTGTTAGGAATAAAAACCTCTTTCCATTTCCCAAAATAGGCTTTAAGTTTCTTTATATACCTCTTGGAAGTTGACTAGTAAACACAGAAAGCAAAGTTTTTTTATGCTGAAACAGGCTGCTACAGGGGTTTCGCAGCGCGCTGCGAAACTGTTCTATCATCTTTATGCAACTGTGATGATGTTTCCTTAGCCCTAGGGCTAAATTCCTTGCTTAATTTAGGAGTTGCCTCGCTTGAACTTGATGAAGATTTTTGATCTCTTACTTTTTTCATTGAGAATTTTGTCAGTGAGTCAACTATGACATGCCTTCATATGCAAAGACATACGTTCATCACACCTTCCACATCCATCCCACGGGTCATTGCATCAGAAGCAACTAGCACTTCAACATCTCCTGCTCTAAATGCATCCAACGCTTTACTTCGTGAATATTGATGTTGTAGGCTTGAATACTCAATTATCCTTAAGACCAGCCCTTCGAAACAGTTCAATAAGGTACATAACCTATGGGTAGAAACAACAGAAGATGTGAAAAAAATGGTCTGCTCCCCTTTCAAAAGCTGCAACAGTGCCACTAAATACAGTGGCTTCAAGTTTGACTCACAAATCAATGTGTAAATTTTCAGTTGCTCAGGTGCTCTTTATTTGCAAATAGTTTCACTGTCTTTGGACTTCCCCGGTAAGACCTTTAATTACCAAAGAATGTAATTTGATAACTTGAGTAAATGGTATATAGATCAGTAGCTGCTCATCTGCATTTCTGGAGGGAAGCAGAACTCTGTTCAATAGGCATGCTAGGATTTTGACCTCCACTGAAAACTCGAACAAATCCCCAATTTCGTAGCACGCTACGAAACCACCTAAACAGGTAGCGCTGCGAAACTGCTAAAAAGGCTTTATGCGCATCAAACTAATGTGAGCGGTTTTGAAATTTTGGCATTCGAATTTTCAGTGATAACACATAGGAAACCCCATGTGAACGTGCTTCTCTGCCTTGAAGTAAGTGAACTAGGGGTACGCACCTTCTGAACGGGTGACCTGCGTGTCTGGTCGCAGTCCCTTCACGGCGTACCTGCGTGTACGCACTTTTTGAACTATTCTCTTGCGTACCTCTTAATTTTCAACATTTTGAGAGCCTGATCAGAGCATTGCCACTTGAGGGTGTTGCCATCAATTACAACATCTGTAACATAGAGCCATACCAGAATCATAATGCCAACATCTATTTCAGTCTATCTTGTACAATATATGGATGAATATGGCACTGATTTCTTTAAAAATGTTTTAAAACTGCCAATTTAACACATAATTAGCCAATGCATCAGTTAATGTGTTTAAATTTCTCGAAATATGTTGATACTCAATATAATCAAACTTTCTTTCCAAGAGACGAACCCTTTAAATTTCTCGAAATATGTTGATACTCAATATAATTAAAACCTTTTTCCAAGAGACGAATCCTCAAAAAAATTATTAACATGGAAGCACTTCTAACTGGATAAACACTATTCAAATGTAACACTACGAGTTGCGAATCTAACCTAACTATCAATCGACGAATGCCAAATGAAATGAAAAGATAATAGCTCAATCATTGTGCTATGCTCTGCAATATTATTCATTGTTTGACCAAGGCATATCACATGAATAGAAACTAACTCATTTGTGGGCGAATAAATGACCCAAGCTGCGGAAGATAAATTCTGAGTACTATGACAAGTGTCATTAGTGAAGCCAATTTAAGCTTGAGGGAGCGTTGACATCTACAAATCAAGTGTAACACAGAATAAGTAGGAGAAGTAGCGAAATTTTGTAAAATGCTGCTAAAAATTTCCACGTGTAAACTATGGTACAACAATATACAATCTTTTCACCGAAAAATCTAAAAATAATATATATTTAGGTAAAGACCATTTCTAGGCTTTCCCAAAGGAATTTTGACATAATAAAGTAGTTCATATGCCCCTTTTGCCAATGCATGTTTTACAACATAAGCGCCATGCCACATGGGCTCGAATTTACCAATGCCTAAGTTATCAGGCTCTTGATCATAGACCAAAACTAAATCACCCTCTGCATATGAACAAGGTTTGAAATTTTGATCATATTTTGCTTTAACCCGTTTCTTTTAGCTCTTGCTAGCTAATGCAACATCACAACGAGTCTCATCGGGATGTGCTAAGTACTGGAAATGTTCTTCTTTGGCAGAAGTGACTGGTAATAATTCAATTGTCAGTTTCAAAGACAATAGCTCACATTCAATTGGTAGAACTTCTTCCATGTCGTAAATGAGCTGGAAAGGAATAAGACCAGTCAAATTTTTTGCTGTGTTGCGATATGCCCACAAGGCTAGATAAGCATTAGATGCCAATCTCACTTATGAGTCTCGATAATCCATTTAATCGTGGTGGTTAAAACCTTGCTAACCGATTCTACTTGGCCATTTTCCTATGGGTAATATGGAGTACAATTTTCATGACGCAGGCCTAACTTCGTGGTAATATTGAATGTAATAAAGTTTCAAAAATGGCTACCATGGTCTATGATAATGGCTTGTGGAACTGTGAACTGAGAAATTACATAGTTGAACATGAAAATGGATGTTGTTCCACCATAATCCTTATATGTAGGCATCGCTTCAACCCATTTCTTAAAATAATCTACCACAAGGATAATGTACCCATGCCCCCCGACCGAGTGAGGGTTACATATAAGGAAATATATGCTCCATTTAGTGAAAGGACTGACAACAATGATTGGGTGAACAGGAGCTGGATGTGTATGAATTTTCCAATCATATATTTGACAATTATGGCATTTCTGAACCACAGTTATACAACCTTTAAACATAGAAAGCCATAAATACCATGTGTGTAGGATATTTGGAGTAGTGGAAAACCCTGACACATGATTGCCACAATCTCTAGAATGGCAATCATTTAATGCCTTTTCAACGTCCTCATGAGTTAAACATCATCTGAAGATAAAATTGGTACCACGACGATAAAGTGTATCGCCAACAATATTATATTGTTGGGATTGATACCGAATACAACAACGATCAATTTGACTCATTTTTGGGCCAAAATGTTTGGGTCTGAAGATAAATGATGATATCTCCATACCAGGGATCTAAAGTACTGATCAGAAAGAGAGATTCATCTAGAAGAGAATCCTCTACCACGTTTTTCGTCTCAGCACGGGGAAAGTCACATAATAATTCAAAAAATACTAACGATTTCTTATATTTGGATTTAATGAATTCCAAATCGAATTACTGTAGGATGAGTATCCATTTGGAATATTGCCCCCTAGAAATTTTCTGGTAAGAATGTAAACCATGGGGTTGCAATTAGAAATCATAGTAGTTTTGCGCAATAGAATGTAGTGACGCAAACGTTGGAAAGATTGAACGACTTCCAAGGACAATTTCTCCACATGTGCATATTTTTCTTCAGTTTTGGTCAAATTTATACTTAATTAATATATCACATGCTCTTCATTCGATTCGTCTTCCTAAACTAAAACCATGCCAATAGTGACATCAAATGCAGCTAAGTATAAAAAGTATTCTTGATGATAATCAGGAGGATGCAAAATCGGTGTATGGGCCAACGCATGTTTAAGTGCATCAAAAGACATTTGAGCCACTTCATCCCAAATGAATGAGATTCACTTTTTCAACAGTCGAGTGAAACCTATAGTCAACTTGGCGTAGTTTTGGATGAATCGACGTAGAAATTTTCTTTCCCTTGCAAAATTTGGGGTTGGCAGAGATTAAAAGGAGAAGGAAAATTCAGAAGAGCCTCAAACTTTAGCGAATCAATATGAATGCCTTCCTTTGAAACAACAAATCCTAGAAACCAACCAGACACACAAAAGCAAACTTGTATGGATTCAAGCAAATATTGTAATGATGACATCTGATAAAGATTTCTCTCAAATGCATTGGATGGTCTTCCCGCCTCAGTGAATGAGCTAGAAAGTCATCCAAATAAGGTTGCACAATATGCCTGATATCATGAAACACATAAGACATAACCTGTTGAAACTTTGCACTGGCATTCTTCAAACCGGATGGGAATTTTCGATAAGTAAAATTTCCCATGGGTAGATGAATGTTGTTTTGTGTTGATCAACTGGAAGTATGTTGATTTGATTGTAGCCACAAAATCTATCCATAAATGGAAACATTTAATTTCCAATAAATTTTTAAATTATTTGATCGATATAGGGAGTAGGATAATTATTGAGCCCCAAAACTACTCTTTCCCTAGCAACTCTTCTCATCCCTTTCCTTTGTTTTTCCATGAAGAAAATGCATTCTTATCATCAATGACCAATATATATTTCCTTAAGGATAACATTTAGTGATTTACATGTTATACTTTTATGTTTTGCTCTTTGAATAAGTTTTTGTCTTTTAGCTACAGAACACAACCTATGTTGCAGCTAATCGACTGTTCCGTAGCTACCTCCATGCTTCAACAGGTTATAGGTGTTAGACAAGGAAACTGGCCACATGGGCATCTTTGGAATGGTCACGACATGGATCCTATCCTAGTCAACCAACCCAAATCGAAAAAGAAACCAGCTCAAGACCATAGTTAAAGGTGGAGTCAAATGAAGAAACCCGAGAGAAATAAGACTTTGTGTCCATTCTTCGTGACCATTTAACACATCCGAAAACTTTTGTTGCAACATTTACTTGAACCAGCCACCGGTGATAATTGTTTCACACAATCACCTTGCTGACTTAAAGTCACCTGTAGCTGATCAATCCATTCACACAAAACTGTTGTAATACATGGACCACTTGTAGCTAAATTCTCTCAAAGGATAGCTAGGATTTTTCTTTAAATATAAATTGTAAAGGACTTTGAAGGAGTTTGAATTTCCTCATGTATTAAGCTCAGACTTACCGCTTTGTAATTTTGAAAATTATTTCCCTGTTTTTAATATGAAGACCGTGTGTTTTATGGATATCTAAAAGAGTTTTTTGGAGATCGATTAAGTACACATAACCTGATCAGTTCCAGAGGGCCCTTGCGCTGAATGAGGTTTTATTTCATTTTGTTTTGTCTTTAATAGTTAAATTGTAAATTCATCACAGTGTTCATAATCATTTTGGTGCTAACCTTGTTTATAAAGCAACTTTTATCATTCTCTCACTAATGCAAAATAACTTCTTTTAGTGCAGAATAGTCTCTTCTTGCTTAATTTCTTTATAGTTTTTATCAGCAGTTAGAAGTTGAAACTCAGTAGTGTTAGTGTTAGCCTTTGAAGCCCTCCTCTAGTGATCAAACATGCTCTTACAAAGTGATTTTAGGGTGTCAAAGTTAAATTTTGTCATTTCAATGAGTCTTCAAGTAAAATTTTCTCATTAGGTATTTAGTTTAGGATTTGTTTTCACTTCTTTCAAAGTTGTCCAAATGTTAGTCCATGTCACCATTCAGATGAGTGTACCATCATTCAGAGAGTTGTCATCATCATTTCAGGTTCCCATGGGTCATTTTACTCCTTGTTCATGCTTCAGTTGTACTTGGGCAAGGTTCATTTCCCTCTCCTAGGGTTTTGAAGGTAATTTCTCTTGGATGGTCAAATAATCAACAAAACTTGTGTCCTGAATTTCATACACCTTCCCCTAGCCTTAATGTACCTTATTAAACACTTCCCATCACTGATATCCCTCAAATTCCTCATTTCCCACAAACCCTAGTTTCTTGCTACAGTTTGATAATTTTCTAGGCTAAGCCTGTGTTTTTCCCTTTTGGACCCCTTCCCCTCACTCAATATTTGAAATTAAACTTTATCCTATTTCCTAAAATCCTTCCATACTTCCCAAAATTTTCTCAAGAATTTAGAAGCTCCTTATCCCCTTTATTTCACTTCATTTCTACAAATCCCCTGTTCCACACAATGGGATAGGTTTTAATCAAACTATGTTTCTAAGCAAGAAAAGATGAATTTGGAAAAAGTGAGAGATTGTTTTGTCCCTCATTGAACTAGGAAGAAGCCTCTTTCAATTTTTACACAACTGTCATAGTTTTAGAGAAATGTCAAAAATACAGGTGCCTCAGGAGAATTGGTGCATATCTGAAGTGACCTTGGTAAAGTTAAGATTTCTCCTATCTGGGATGACCAAATGAATTTATTTACAATTTAAATGATAGATAGACACAAATATCTTTCCATTGAGCTATCATGAGATCAATTTGGAGTTGAGAAAGACCTTCAAAAGTTCACTGCAACATCACTCTGCATTTAGGCAGCCTCATTTTGCACATTTTGACCAGTCTTGGGAGATTGGACTTTTGACAGGGAAAATGACCTCCAAATTGGAAAATTCAAGATGTTTTGGAAAGTAGACTCGATAATATTTCCAACGAGATATCACACGCCCAATTTGGACTCTGAGAAGGCCTCCAAAATTGGTATGCAAAAAGGCATTACGCATAGAATTGGCGTTGCGCACCTATTGAAAACACCTCAAAATTGCTATAAAAACACCTCCAAAGCTATTTAATGCTGGTGCCAAGTAAGTTTACCATTCCTCCTTGCTAAGAAAGAAGTGTGCTTGATTTCTTGAGTGTGTTTGGCATCATTTCATAGCAAACCCTATTGGCATTGATGTTTCTCTCATAAACCCTAAATAAGCTAACCTACCTCTCATAAGCCACTAAGGGTCATTGGTTGCCTTTCTCCTCCATTTACACTTGGTTTATCAACTCTTCCTCACTATCCATCAATCATCAAACTTCATTCCATTAAATCCTAATTTCTACATCAAACCCTATCCCTAATTCCCTATTCCCAAAACCCTAACTCCCAAATCCTACATATTCATTACACCTACTTCATTAACAAACCCTAATATCACATTTGAAAACCCTAGTCATCCCCTTCATACCCTATTCCATCAAACCCTACATCACATCAAATCTCACTCATATCCCTGTCTCATCCCACTCATTCCCTTTCTTTTGAAAATCTCTGCATACTCATCATTCACCCACACTACCTTTCTTTCCTCACTAACATTTACAGTCAATCAAGCCAATGGATAGTGATTATGCAACTTTTGTCATTGTGTACCATGAGGTGGCACAAGAGGTGAGTGTCAAGGACTTGGATGCTCAAAATCCGAGTGTCAAAGATTTGATCATCAACGAAAAAGATTTGTAATGCAAGGACAAAGAAGCTAAAGGCCAAGGCTAAATAGAGCTTTAAGGAGAAAAAAAGAGCAAGATAAACTCAAGATCTTGGCTAAAGCATCATTGGCCCAAAGCACCTAACAAGGATCACTCATGCAAAATTTCAAGAAATTTGGAGCATTTTTTGTCATTTTTGAAAATTTTGAAGTAAAAAACAAGTTTTTTAATGGCGCTGCGCTTTTTTTGGGGGCATACAATTGCAAAAAGGTTTGCATTTTTGGAATCAACATGAAAAAATATGCCTGCTCAGAAATGGGTGAGAATTTTGGACAAGTTCCGGGTCTCCAAAAGGGAAAAAAACACCCAAAAAGTACCCTCTTTGCCACTTTTTTGCCACACAGGAAGCAGTCTTGGGAGATTCCATTTTTGGAGGGGCAAATGGACTCCAAATCCAAAAATTCAAGTTGTTCCAGAAAGTAGACTCACCAAGATTTCCAATGAGCTATTCTGCACCTAATTTGGACTTCAGGAAGCCTTCCAAAAGTGGCCTAGAAAAAGCATTGTGCATAGGATCAGTGGCATTGTGCATAGGAGGAATTTTGCCAGTTTTGCTTGATTTTCCAGAATTTCGCCCAGTTTGACTATGAGTTGAATTTTTCTCTTCTCCTTGGTAAATTTGTAATATTAAATCATGTAAGATGATGTAAATTTGATGAAAAATGACTTCAGGAGGTAGATACATCAGTTAGAGGTAGTTTGAGGTTCAATGAATCAATTTCCATAATTTTAGAGGCAAGTTGTTCCACTACCTATTTTCTAGTTCCTAGTTTAGATGTTGTTGAAACAACTCCTTGACTCATGGATTCGACCCCTGATGGCTAGAATAGGTGGTTTTATGCCTATATCATGTACTTTCTTAGTAATTTGATAAGGTTGGACTCTTGTGGATGCATTAAACTTCATTGTAAATCACTTTTGCAGTTTGGAAAGGAAATGAACCAGGGTTTTGCAGCATTTTGTGGGATTCTTGTCATAATGTGTCTTGGCATTGTTTCTTCATTTGTTAATTAGTTTCTCTTATGTGTATATGTGCCAGCATCTACTTATTTCTTCATAACTAAATGAATCAAGATAAATAAGTGGAATCCATTGATATTCAGTGCTCTTCTTTGAGGATACATTTAGTTTTTAATGTTTTCTACTATTTGAAGAGGACTCATGAACCTTGCATGCCCTCTCCAACTCCTCACTGGTCTTAGACTTACCATCACATCCAATTCAAAGTGCCAAAACACTTGCCTACCTCGCCCCACAAAAACTCCTGCAAATCTGAGTTGATTTCCTGGACCCAAAGCTGCCTTCTTCATTTGATCCATCAGCAAACAACCATCAAAATCAAACAAAATCCTCTGATCTAATATACCTAGCCTAAAATCAACATTTATTTTCAGTCATATCAAACCCTATTTTCCATATTCTAATTAAGATTGACAAGGAGAGAGCCCTCTCTCGAGCTGTTAGGGCTAGCTACCAAGTTAAGCGTGGTTTGATGTTACCCTAGACCTGCCTTTCTTCAGCCTAAGGTATATTTAGGTACTAACAAGTAGTATAATTTAGTTTAGTTCACTTATTGCTTTACTAGTCTTTCAATTTTCAAATAGACTGATCAGTGCCATTACTGTTCTTGTCATTTTATTGCTATTTTATTGACTCATGGTGTTAATGAATGTTTCTGAAGAGCCCTTCTAGTTGATATCTCATCTTAAACTAAGTGGTTGAATACTTCATTCATGCAATGAGTCTTTTCTGCATTCCTGCATTTATTTTCTCTTAGAATAATGAAGTACAGAAATCCTCAAATGTCATCACAAGGAGATTTTCTCCCAAAATTGAGAGGCAGGGTAATTAAGTATTTCATTTAGCTTTGTTTCTATGATAGATTAGACACTAGTTGCAATTTCACTTTCAGTTTTTAATATCATGATTTGGGAATAATGATAAAACAGGAATAGAAACTTTGTTTTCATTTCTTGCTTAAACTTTGCTCTCAAGTCTTCCTTAAGCTCTTTTGTTTCTCATTTTTAGATTTTTAGCAGTCTTTACAGAAGTTAGATTTAAGATTTTGATAGTTACATTGTGCATCATTAGGGATTAAAGGACCCAAAAACCCCCAAAACAACATAAAACATAAAAACAACGAAGTAAGAAGGGTCATCTAGCACAAACAATGCACTACACTTCATTATTTTACAATACCCGGATTGATAATTTATGTAGAGCAATTTATGACACTAAATTGACCAAACATTTTGGCGCCATTTCCGGGGAAGTGTAACTAGGTAGCCTTATCTCTTACATTAAAAAAAATGTCATGCACAGAGAAAGAAACTCTAGGGGTACATTTATAGCTAGGGGTAGAAGTTCGATTCTTACAACACCAACCACTCCACCAAGAGCAAGAAAAGACACACCTGTATCCCAAACTCATACTCCCAGCCATAGGACTCCTAAAATTCCAAGGGTAAAAATCCAATCAGAAGAATCTCCTACTTCATCTACCAAGATAGTACTAGGGGAGAAAATTTTTGAATTTGCAACAACAGGGACAATTTTTCTTACCTCCACAAGAGATCCCATTATACTTGAAAAATTAGGAGTACCTGGTGGAGAAGAAGAAGTAGAACCTTTCTCCCATAGTCCATTAATAAAAGAACTAGAGGAGGGAATAACCTTACAATTTGAACCCTATACTGACTCTGAAGAAACTATGATGGTAGAAGAGGAACAAGATGGAGAATTCTCACTGTTTGGAGGAGCGGGTAGAGGGAGAGGTAGAGGAAATAATGGAGGAGGTAGAGGTAATAATGGAGGAGGCAGAGGAAATAGGGAAATAGATAACTCTTTTGGATTCCCTATAGTGGATGAGGAAACACATGCCACAATGAAAAATATTTCACCTTCTGTCCTCCCAAACTTCTATGGGTTGAGAAGTGAGGACCCTGAAACATTTTTGTTTGAGTTTGAAGTCTTGTGCAGAACTTATGACTATCTAGAAGACTCTCAAAAACTTAAATTGTTTCCTTCAACACTGAAAGGAGCTGCTTTGAAATGGTTCATGGGGTTAGTCACTCAATCCATTAGAACATGGAATGACATGAAAAAGGCATTTTTGGATAGATACCTAGATTATTGCATTCCTACCAATCATAAAGATGAGGTGTTCAAACTGATGCAAAGAGAGGATGAAAACCTAGAATATTTGATTGAGAGATTCAACTATAATTTGAAAAGAGAAAAGATGAACAATTTAGATGAAGAAACTTTGAAATCTCTTTTATTAAAAGCCATTAGAGATGAGTGGATAGATATCCTTAACATGATGGGGAAGGGAGATATCTCTCAACTTCCATTGAGTGATATAGGAGAACTATGTGTTCACCTCTCAAGAGGGAAATCTAAAACAAGGAAAGGGATGAGAGGTCCTTCTCTTGCTAGAGCAAACAAATCTGCAATTGGATATATAATTAGGGAAAAAATTGGCAATATGCTTGATGAGTTTAAAACTGATATTTTAGGGAGCCTTAGTGAGCAACTAGACACCCTTAAAATTCAAAACAAGTAGGAAACAGAGGCTGATGCTTTAGCCATTTTTTGTCCAAAATGCAGAAAAAACATGCTCTAAGGGAATGTCCTGTAGATGCAAAAATTTTAGAAACTTGTATGATTTGCTCGGAAAGCCATGTGACCAAGGGTTATCCTTTAATCCTAGGTCTTAAAGCTGTATTTCAAGAGGAAACAGTCCCAAATTCTACAGAATCTCTTTGTTTTGTTACAAGAAGACCTTGGTTGGGGACACAAAATTAGGGATTTAATAATCAAATGTATCTTCAACCCCCACCAAACTGGAATTCTTGGTAGCAACCTTGGCCTCAACCTCAACCTCAACTTCAATCTCAACAGTGGGCATAAGGAGTACAAAATCCTTACCAGAGATTTGCTCAATATTATCAATATCCTCCATCCTATCAGAATTTTCCTCCCCCACATAATCAATAGCCACAACTTCAAAATTAGAACCCTCAACTTTCATTTCCATTTCCACAACAACCTCCACAACAAAACCAAAATCCCCAACTCTTACTACCATTTCAGCAGAAACCAAATCAGCTACTTACCCAACCATTACCAAACCCCAACAATAAAAACCCTCAGAATGCTTACATGGTAGAAGGACAACAATTTCCAACTTACATGATTACTCCTCTAGATCTTAATGATGTGCAACTAAGATCTGGAAGGATATTAGAAAAGGAAAGACCTTCTGTAGTTATTCAAGAACAAGATATTTCTGAGGAGGATTCTCTAAAAGTCAATAAAATTTTTGAGGGAACATCTCTCCAAAACCAAAACATTGAAAAAGGAAAACAAAAAGAACCAGTGAACACAACTCCTATCATTGAGCAACCAACATCTACTTCTACACCTCCTTTTCCTGAAAGACTACAAATTGATAGAGGGGTAGAAAAACAGATCTTGTTATCCAACTATGATTTTCTAGATGAATTAAAGAATGTCTGTATTAAAATTCCTTTGCTACAAGCCATTAGATAAATTCCCATTCTATCCAAAACAATAAAGGAGTTGAGCATAAAAAGACCAGGAAGAAAAGAAAAAGAAACAAAAAGAATTCACTTGGTAGGAAAAATAGCAAACATAATGATGGGAAACCTTGCCTTAAAAAATATGTGGATCCAAGAAGTCTGATTGTCAAGACACATATAAATGGAATTGAAATTCCAAATACATTGATTGACTTAGGGGCAACAATAAACATCATAAGTAGACAAACTATGGAGAAACTTAAACTTCCTAATCTTATTTACACACCTACCTTACTGCAACTTGCAGATAGATCAATAATCAAACCAAATGGTGTATTAGAAGATATTTCAGTATCCTCAGATTCTTGGGAATATCCTGTTGATTTCATGATCTTAACTCCCAAGAATAATTTAGGAGGACACCCACTCATATTAGGAAGACCTTGGTTGGTCACAGCTGATGCTTTTATTAGCTGTAGATCTTGTGACATGTATATTTCTGATGGTAATTCAACAAAGAAATTTACTCTGTATCCTCTAGCAAAAGAAATCACAGAAATAGATGACAAGGAATGGATTGATGATGAAGATGATATTCAACCTCTCTTTACTATTTCAGAAATTAGTGAAGATAGTCAAATTTTGAATACATTGGAAAATTTTGAAACATCTTCAGAATATGATCATGCACAATTTCAAGAAAAATCTAATGTTGAATACTTGTCATCTAGGCAGATGTCTCTCTATTCTATGGAAGAGTTTGGTAGCTCTACAATTGAAATTTTTCCACATATGACATTGAACATAAACAAAAACTTGGAGAAAATACAACAAGAAGAGCTAATCAAAACATTACAAAAACATTATGCTGCATTTGCATGGGAATACACCGATATGAAAGGCATTGATCCTAAGACTTGTATCCATCATATCTATATTCAGGAAAACAGTAGACCTATCAGACAACCTCAGAGAAGGATGAATCCAAATCTTAGGGATATTGTAAAAGAAGAGCTCCAAAAATTGTTGAATGTAAACTTCATTTACCCAATTTTAGATAGCCAATGGGTTTCTCCTTTGGTAATTGTGCCTAAAAAGAATGGTAAATGGAGGGTGTGCATTGATTACCGAGAATTGAATAAAGCAACCCTTAAATATAATTTTCCTTTGCCCTTTATAGACCAAGTATTATATACATTAGCAGGTAAGAAATATTTCTCATTCTTGGATGGTTTTAGTGGTTATAATCAAATTCAGGTAGCACCTGAAGATCAGGATAGAACCACATTTACTTGTCCATGGGAAACTTTTGCCTACCGAGTACTTCCTTTTGGATTATGTAATGCACCTGCAACATTCCAAAGAGCAGTATCAAGAATTTTTTCTGATCTGATACATGATTGTGTAGAGGTATATATGGGTGATTTTACAATCTATGGAAACACATTTGAGGAAGCTTTGGAAAATTTGGAAAAAGTTCTTAAAAGATGTAAAGAAACAAACCTTTCACTAAGCCATGAAAAATGTTTTATGATGTTTATAGAAGGTATTGATTTAGGACATCACATTTCAGGGGATGGGATTAAAGTTGAAAAATCTAAAGTTGAAGTCATCTCTAAGTTATCAATTCTAGATTGCCAAAAGGATGTTAGAAGTTTTCTAGGATTTACAGGATACTATAGAAGATTTTAGAAAAATTCACTAAAATAGCATCTCCGCTCTTCAAATTTCTTACAAAAGATTGTGAATTCAATTGGAATCCTGATTGCTAATTAGCGTTTGAAACATTGAAAGCAAAAATTTCTAAAGAACCTATTTTAAGAGGTCCAAATTGGAAACTCCCTTTCCATATTTCCACAGATGCTTCAGATACAGCTCTAGGAGTTGTATTGGGACAAAAAGATTTGATTCCTTATGCCATTTACTATACAAGTTAGAATTTGACTCCCACTGAGTTGAATTATACTGTAACTGAAAAGGAATTTTTAGCTGTTGTTCACGCAAACAACAAGTTTAGACACTATATAACAGACTATGAAACCTTTGTTCATAAAGATCACTTTGCAATTAGATATTTGATGAATAAACCTATTACTAATGGCAGAGTTACAAGATGGCTTTTACTTTTGCAAGAATTCAACATTACTGTGCTAGATAGACCTGGAAAACAAAACACAGTTGCTGATTTCTTGTCCAGGATTCAGAATATCAAAGAAGATTCTCCGGTTGAAAATAAGTTTGCTAATGAATATCTTTTTGCAGTAACTACTCAAACTCCTTGGTTTGCAGATGTTGCTAATTACTTGGTCACAAGAAAGGTACCTTCACATTTTTTTCCTAGAGAGAAAAGAACAATTATTCAGGAAAGTGAAAGATATTCACGGATCACTAACGAATTGTATAAAAAAGGGCCAGATCTTATGATCAGAAGGTGTGTGAGGGAAGATGAAATTCCTGAGATTCTCAAAGCATGTCATGATGATCCGTATGGTGGACACTTTGCTGACAAGAGGACAGCCTATAAAATCCTTTCTTTAGGATATTATTGGCCATCCATCTTCAAGGATGCTAAAGAATATGTCAGAAGATGTGATAGTTGCCAAAGGGTAGGGAAACCTGCTCCCTCAAATGAAGTGCCATTACAACCTCAAGTATTTATTGAACCTTTTGAAAAGAAGGCTTTAGACTTTATTGGAACAATTAATCCTCCATCTAAGAAGAAAAAGTATATATTGGTATGCACTAATTATGTCACCAAGTGGGTAGAAGCCAAAGCATTACCTTTTGTCAATGAAAAAACTGTAGTTAATTTTCTTTTTGAGGACATCTTCACTCATTTTGGTGTTCCAAGAGAAATTGTGACAGATCAGGGATCTCAATTCATATACAACATGGTGGAAAGGCTTGTGTAGGAATACAAGATCAAGCATAGGAAATCTACTCCCTATCATCCACAAGCAAATGGTCAAGTGGAGTCTACAAATAAAGTGATTGAAGGAATCATCACCAAGATTGTGTATCTACATAGAAGAGATTGGGCAAAAAGGCTTCTTGAAGCCTTATGGGCCTATAGAACTACATGGAGGAACACAACGAGACATACACCCTATGAACTTGTTTATGGGAAACGAGTCCTGTTCCCCATAGAGTTCCAAATCATAAGTTTCAAGATGGAAGTCTAATTGGGGATGGATTTATCAGAGGCTCAAAAGCATAGACTGGAGCAATTAAATGAACTTGATGAAATCAAACAAGAGGCAGTTCAAAGGAATGGTCTAGTCCAATAACAGAGGGCTAAATGGCATGACAAATATATCAAGGATAAGAGGTTTCAAGAGGGAGATTGGGCGCTGTTATTTGATTCAAAGTTTAAAGATTTTCAAGGAAAGTTTCAAACTCATTGGCTTGGGCCATATGAGATTGAAAAAGTCTTTAGTAATGGAGCAGTGAGGATCAGAACAATAGATGAAAGTCAAACTCCTCTTCTTGTGAATGGTCAAAGATTAAAAATATATCAAAAACTAATTTCAAAGGAGGAGTTCATCAAGATCTTCCAGGACAATTCTGAAATGAAGTTAGTGAAGAAGAATCCTTCTTCACCACCAACTTAGTCTTTATTTTTCCTATTTAAAAAAATAAAATAAAATAAAATAAAATTCTATAAGGTTGAAAACCAATCATTGATTAGCATGCTTATACAGAAAATACAGGGTGAAAATCAGAAGTTTCTGACACCCTATATTTTCCATTTCCTTTCTGTAATAAGTGGTGACAAAAAGCCATAGTCACTCTGTATTCTGCAAAATTAATTATCTCATCTCACTTCACTCTGTTTTATTTTTATAGTTTCACTTCATTCCATTGCCATATTTCACCAATAAATTCTCCTTTTCCAGTATTTCCTCCATCTCCATTTTCATTTATTATCTTGTCTTACATCTCATTTTATTTTCACTTACACAACGATTTCCATTTCATTCATTCATAAGCCATATTTTACTTTCTGTTTCACATTCCGTAGCTGATTCTGCAACTACAATTTGCTTATCAGTTCAGGCATAAGTGTACAATTCATAATAAAATCATGTATGCAAGAGATTGAAGAAAAATCAAATTTATGAAGAAATCAAGCTCAAGGTACCTGTGGATCAACATCAAAGTATTTGCAAGCAGAAGGTAAAGGTTCCAAAGGTAAATGCAAAAATTTGTTTCAAAAAGCAATCTAAAAACAGAATTTTGTATAGTATGTATGATCACATGTCTCCTTAACCAATCATCATTTGATTTGACCACCACGATGTCTCCGCCATATCTTTCGTCTTTAATGACAAAAAATCTCAATGATTTTTCATAACAAATCTCCGCTTCAAACTCCATAGCCTGTACTCAAATGGTCCTCCATAACTACACCTGTTAACGGTCAAAACAACGATGTGACCTATCTGTCTATGACTCTCTAAACCCTTACTTTCTATTTATTGCATGCAAACTCTTAAGTTTTTCCCTCATATTCACACAATATTCCTATTTCCATATACACAATATTCCTATTTCCATATACACAGTCTTCTTATCTCCGTATACACATTCTTCTTATTTCCATATACGTAGTGATTCCATTTCTTAGACAGTGAGAGTAATTTTGAAGGGTAATCGAAAATAGAGGATATGGGGCTTATTGTCAGAACAGAGCCTGTAGGAGTAAAATATATGGAAGGATATCTGCAGCTTAAGGGGATGCTAGAGAAGGCCAGATGGTTACATTTTATTGAAAAATTTGACGACTACCACAAGGAAATTACTAAATCTTTGGCAAGATCATTTGATGGCACAAAAGTGGAGATAGGGGGTATCAAGTTTGTAGTCACAAAATCCTTCATAGCAGAAGCAACAGAGCTCCCAATACTAGAAGAAATATGGTTTAAAAACAAGGAATTTCATGATGAATATGGGAAGGTGATCCTTAAAAACCCAGGTATGGATGTTATAATGTTTAGAAAGGGGATTCCTATTTCAACTCTCAAAAATAAATGGAGTAACATGTTGTTAATATTGCAAAAATTCATTACATGTGAAGGAAGATTTGGGTCTATGTATGTTTACCATATACGCCTATTAATGAATTTTTTAGAGAATGGAACCATAAATCTCCCCTTTTTCCTTCTGAACAGTCTGAGAAGGATGGCAACAAATGTTAAAAATAAAATTGAATCAATAGAAACAACTCTGTATCATCATGGATTAGTGAAGATTCTAGTTGAATTCCATTAAAAGAGTATAGGGGATACATGGGAATATTTCTTGGTAAGAAATTTATTCTAGGATGCTCCAGATTCATCTAAGGGAAGTCATGTAAAGAGGAGTAGAAGGAGAAAGACCAACATTCTTATTCAAAGCTCCTCACAAAAAGATGATGCAAAGATAGCTCCTAAACCAGAGGTTAGGAAGCAGACTAAACATAAGAGAAAAATGAAAGAGAGGACTGAAGAAATTAATGAGGATATTCTTGAACCTTCATCACCTCAAGAAGATGAACAACTACTCTCTGAAAGACTGACAAAGATCAAGGGAGAAAATCAAGAGAAATAAGGAAAAAGGAAAAAAGAAGAAAGACACAAAAGGAGAAACCATAAGCTTTCAAAACTTGAGGAGGAGCTCTAGACTTCGGGGTAAGATGAAGAGCGTGACATCTAAAGAAGCCCAGTTCATAAACTTAGAAGAAGAAACCCCAGCTCAATCTCCTGATAGTATTCCATTTGAACCAAGTCCACATAACTCTTTCCCACATAATTTTGAAGGCAACCCAAGTAGAGCTTCTCTTGGAATAGATCCAGTACAACAACAAATCTATGACTACACAGAGTCATTGGAGAAAAATAATACCTCGATAGATCCAGGAACTTCAGGTAATCTAGAACAACTTGTCACCCCACAAGAAACTCTAACTAGCTCCCTCAAACAATAAATCTTTGAGCTAGAAATTATGAACAGGCACATCCAAAAAGAAAATGAAACCTTGATGGAATAGAACAAGCTGGATAGAGCTATTCATGACAACACAATGTTACACTTGGGATTATAGTACAAGAAAAACAGGAAGCTAAAATGGAAAAATAAGAAGTTGAGCAGAACACTTATTAATCTCAAATACAGACTTCTTATGAGGAAGCCAAGGATGGCAGTCAGTGCAAAGAGAAGCAAGAAGAGGAAGTTGGATGTACTAGTAGAAGTGTTAGAACAAATGTAGTAGGAGGGAGGAGTTCACATTTTTGATTGCATGGGGACATGCAACAGTTTTGCAGTGGGGGTATGTTGAGCCCCAAAACTACTCTTTCCCTAACAACTCTTCTCATCCCTTTCCTTTATTTCTCCATGAAGAAAATGCATTCTTATCATCAATGACCAGTATATATTGCCTTAAGGATGACGTTTAGTGTTTTACATGTTATAATTTTATGTTTTTCTATTTAAATAAGTTTTTTTCTTTTAGCTACAGAATGCAGCCTATTCTACTACTAATCAGCTATTTCTTAGCTACCTCCATGCTTCAACATGTTACAGGTGTTAGACGAGGAAACCAACCACATGGAAATCTCTGGAATGGTCACGACATGGATCCTATCCTAGTCAACCAGCCTAAATCGACAAAGAAACCAGCTCAAGACCACAGTCAAAGGTGGAGTCAAATGAAGAAACCCAGGAGCAATAGGAGTCTGAGTCCAATAGGACGTTGTGTCCATTATTTGTGGCCATTTAACACATCCGATAACTTTTGTTGCAACATTTACTTGAACCTGCCACTAGTGATAACTGTTTCACACAATCACCTTGCTGACTTAAAGTCACTTGTAGCTGATCAATCCATTCACGTAGAACTATTGTAATACGTGGACCACCTGTAGCTAAATTCTCTCAAAGGGTAGTTAGGATTTTTCTTTAAATATCAGTTGTAAAGGACTCGGAAGGAGTTCGAATTTCCTCATGTATTAAGCTTAGACTTACCGCTTTGTAATTTTGAAACTTATTTCCCTGTTTAATATGAAGACCATGTGTTTTATGGATATCTGAAAGAGTCTCTTGGAGATTGATTAAGTACACATAACCTAATCAGTTGCAGAGGCCCCTGCACTGAATGGGGTTTTATTTCATTTTGATTTGTATTTTCTAGTTAAATTCTAAATTCATCACAGTGTTCATAATCATTTTGGCGTTAACCTTGTTTATAATGCAGCTTTTATCATTCTCTCACTAATGCATAATAGCTTCTTTTAGTGCAGAATAGTATCTTCTTGCTTAATTTCTTTATAGTTTTTATCAGTAGTTAGAAGTTGAAACTCAGTAGTATATGTAGAAATTTTGAATAATATGACACATATTCATAGAGATTATCCTAATTATACACTTATAGGCGGAACATGCATAATACATAACCTCCTCTACGTTGATCATCAATTTACAGAAGCAGAAACATTCACAGGTGTACATAGAAGCATCAATCACACATATCAACATAGTATTTTCCCGGGGAAAGCATCTCGCTAAAAACCCCAACTATCTGTATATTATAGTGATTGAATCATGTAACAATACATAGTACAATACTCCTCATAAGTACTTAGTACTATCTCCACATGCTACACACAATACAACTCAGTTCTGATCTCCAAATCTCCCCTGCTGCTTGCCTACCTCCACAACTCAATACCTGCTCAAGAACTGATGAGAATGGCTCACCAAACTCGTATTTGACCTACAAATAATCACTCACACTCTATTGGACGTGAGAATAGGCTACAATTCTTGATATTGGCCAATTCATTGGCATACTCAATCCCTCTGTTGTGCAAATCATCATGCACAGCTATAGTCACAACTGATAGCAATCTGATCCTCTAACACCTGTCCCTGCTGAACTGAACATGAACTGACATGCAACTGAGTTAACTGATGTATTCTATATTTGCATTATGATTTAATAACTTGTGAATTAATTAATAACTAATTCACCCAACTCATCTCTAGTCTATTGATCAGTTAGACTAAATACAACCAGTTTAACAAGGCTAAACTGAACACAACTCCATCAACTGCACCTCCAGTCCACTAAACTCAACCCACTTGAGTTCTAACTGAAGTCCTGCATGCAAATATTAGTCATCCCATAGGTAACCATGTATTTCCCTTTGGGATCTACATGTACCACATCCGTAGCTCATCCTGAAGTGCTCCAAGAGAATAAGATCAAGTTTATAGTCCAAATATTATTATGCGACAATAATATTTGACTTTTCTATTTTTGATAGCCAGTCTAAAAATAGACTTTTATCACTCACGCTGTGATCACCCACACTTTGGTCACCCACACTGTGGTCACCCACACTGTGGTCATCCACACTGTGATCAAAAATAGAACTTGCGCCATAATTTTCTTGCTGGCCCACTTAGTGAAGGCGACTCCTTTCCAATAAGCTCCATCATCTTGTTGCATTCTCAACAAGCATTTCTTGTTGCACAATTTTCAATAGTATAATTTAGTTTAGTTCACTTACTGCTTTACTAGTCTTTCAATTTTCAAATAGATTGATCAGTGCCATTATTGTTCTTGTCATTTTATTGCTAGTTTATTGACTCATGGTGTTAATGAATGTTTCTGAAGAGCCCTTCTAGTTGATATCTCATCTTAAACTAAGTGGTTGAATACTTCATTCATGCAATGAGTCTTTTCTACATTCTGTTGTGCCCTACAACAACCCCCCATTTCATAACATTTTTATCACAAACAATTTACATATGAAATGGGTCCCTTTTAAAATTTTTAATTGGCATTAATAAACTTGTTCAAATAAGGTATGATAATCAAATGAATTTATGCAAAAAACCCTTGTTGAACAATTGATAAGCAATTTTTGGTTAAGTCCAAAAAAGTAATCGCAAGTTCGGTTGCCATCTTGGTTTTTCCCGATGCGATATCGCTATCGGCCATCGGCAATAGCCAATGCACACACAAAAGGGCACATACCTTTTCCCCGATGCGACGCGATATCGGCAATCGGCTATCGGCACGGCACTATGTCTTGTGAAAAATGTTTTAACACTCCGGCCCGATGCGATATCGCATATCGGCAATCGGTACAATCCTACGCATTTTCATAAGACGTTTATATCCTTTCCCCGATGCGATATCGCTATCGGCATTCGCTAAAAGCAATTGATACACATTCAGGGGTTATGTTCGCGCGCCGAATGCGATATCGCAATCGGCGTTCGCTAAAGAACTTTCCCAAGTGATAACGCCACACACACACTTCCGATGCGATATGATGATGCTTAATGATGACCTCAGTTCCAAAAGGCGATTATTTCAAAGCATTAAAGTTATATTTAAACTCGATTTGACAAAAAAACAGATTTCAAAATGCCGTTAAGTAAAGGGATAAGGTAATGCATGCGTATTTAAAGCTTTGCCCCTTCGAATTAACGAGCAATTACGATTAGACCTTTGAAAAAATCTATTACACGCTTTAAGGGGTCATTCGGTTTAATAACTTAAGTAATGGTCATTTATGAAGCTGTAGGCCGTAAAATCACCATCATTGCATCTACGATGCCTTCTCAAATCATTAGATCCGCAGCCTCTTTTAGGAATAATCTCGCCATGCTTCAAATCATATATTTATCCCGTTATGGATTGTCATTGTTATTTCTTTGTTACGATTTCTCTTGCACTTGTGTAGAATTCGACTACCGAGAGAAGTGTGAATATGATGGGAAAGAAGTTCAAGAAGGTGGCAGGTTCTACTGCGACACCTGCCTCAGGCCAAGCTGCTACACCTTCAAGGAAAGGCTTAATCTCAGATACTACATGCACTGGTCTTACTGGTACTACATGGCAAGGGACATACAATTTGCTAGAAGGAGAACAACCAGAAGCGACAGTAACGGAGGCAAGTGTGGATGAATTAAGAAAGTCTGAGGCAACTCTTAAAGATTTGGCTGACTCTTTTCTGCACAGAATAGCAGCCAGGGAACAAGTCTTGCCTTATACTGATGTGGTACGTTGGGCAATTGAAGAAATTCCTCTCACTAATAGAACCTTCATTTCTAAGGATGGAAGGATTTTCGGCTCCTTCAAGCCTGACGAATTGAGACGAATGTATCATTTGCCCAATCCCGAGCAAGTCTATAACAGAGCATTTGTGGAGAAATTCGCCAGAGAGAATGAATCACCAGCCGAACCTCTCCGAGATTGGAGGCAAAATCCAGCAAAACACAAGCAGGATATGTCGGGTAAGTACTCCAATGCCTCTTTGGCTTCACCTTACTGCTATGCTGGAATTATGATGTGTAGATTGTGGGGATTTCATGATTCTGCAAATATCCATGTTGATATGGTTCCCTTAATGGAAGCGGCCGTTAATAGTATAATTATGGATTGGGCCACTATCCTGTCTGATAAGTTGGTCTTAGCTATTCGTGAGTTTAGGGCCAAAACCAGAGTCACTGAGAGAAAAATCCCACCTTTTTATTACTCTGCATACATTATGGATGCCCTTTGTTTTAATTCTGAGTTTCCTGTCCTTGGTTGGAGATGGACAACCCATGACCCAACACCTATTCATTTGTATCATCGTAAATTGTGGAAACCCTCTCACAAAGACCATTTGTACCAAATTTGCAATGGTTTTATGGTTCCCGTTCACTATTCTATTTTTGACAGACCTATCCCTAGGATTTCCTATGAAGCCTCTTTTGACCTACCAGCCGTAGCCCATTGGTTCGGCGAAGAATGTTTTTCTTATATCAGAGTTTTTGGAAGCAAGGCCAGGCCACATGTTCTCCCCTTATACATGCCAGACAAATTGCTAGCCCGAGAAATCTCCTATCAGATCATGTCTGAAGGTGTTACCCAAACTCTCAAAGAGGAGAAGAAGAGAGGATGGCCATCGTTTCCTTTAAGAATTGGAGTTTATACGCTGCTAAATTATAAGCATGCAGAAAAGGAAGCAGCAAAACTCCAAATGCTATCTCTAGTTTCTATTCCCAACAGACTCTATGACCCGAAAAAGACTGCTTTCATTGCCTTGGAACAGGCTAAGCTGACAAAGGTTGTTCACCAAGAAGACCAGTTTGACGACCTGTTCATGGGTGCTGATTCAATACGCCAAGTCCGACAACTTGCTGCGATGAGATATGAAGATATGGAATTAACTGAATTTAATAAACTTAGAAAGCAAAGGTTGCAAACTTTGCCTCTAAAGTTATTATCTACAACCCCAACTTCATCCTCAAGCGAGCCTGATCAGCCAGAAATAAATTCACCTCCCGTTACAATTAGAGAACAGGAGGAAAGTCAAAGAAAGCTGCAGGCAGAAAGGCATAGAAGAGAACAAATAGAAAGGCAGCAAAAAGCACAAATTGAACAAGAGCAAAGAAGACAAAGGGAGATAGAAGAACAGAGACAGAGAGAAATAGAAGAACAGAGGAAAAGAGAGGAAGAAGAAAAAATAAGGAAAGAACTGGAAGATAGGCAGAAAAAGGAATTGGAAGAACAGCAACGGAGAGTACAAGAGGAGCAACAACGGGAGGCATTCGAAGAATAGCAGAGAATTGAAAAAGAAAAAGAACAGAGTAAGCAAATCTCTGTTGATACTGAATTGATTAAGGAATGGAATCAATTTGATTCCATTATAAGTGGTAAAGAAGCCTCCAAAGACTCAGATGCCTTAAAGACTCCCGAGATAGTAACAACTAATATCACCAGCATAATGGCAGATCCATGGACTCAGCCAGGTGCAGTCAATATGCCCGGACCATTACATGATCTACCTGATGCTCCAGAAAAATGGTTGCCTAAATTTAATCCAGATAACGGAACACAAGCTGAAGAACATATTAACAACTTCATGTTAGCTGTTAATCTAAAGGGAGTGACAGAACAAGACGTTGTTGTAAGGCTTTTCCCTTATACTCTGCAAGGATCGGCGGGATCCTGGGACTTCTCATTACCTTCTGGTTCTATTACCAGCTGGGCTATGTGCCAAGAGCAATTTCTTATCAAATATGGAGATGACAGGTCTCTGGCGACTCTAATAAACGACCTCTCCAATTTGAGAATAGAACATAGAGAACCAGTAAAAGAGTTTAATGCCCGATTCAATAAACTCTTAAATAAAATCCCCACTGCTTCTAAGCCAAGTGAACAAATCAGAAGCGAATGGTACATTACTGCTCTCCCTTCCAACATAGCTATTTTTGTTGACAGGGCTGGCAAACCTACCTTAGCCGAGAATATGAAAGAAGCACTTGCCGTCGAAAAACGGATAAATGCCCTAGAAAAGAAAGCAGTTTTGGAGGATAGAAAATCTAAAAAAGTTTCATTTAAAGAAGATTCCAAGAAGAAAACCCCAAAAGACCCATATGACATGGAGGGTTTACAAAAGGTCCTTAAAACATTGTCTAATGAAATGGTCGAAATTAAAAAACAGGTGGCTGAAACTTCAACCAAAAGACCATTTAGAACTTTTAAGAAAACAGAAACAAAGCCACCCAATGTTATATCTAATGCAGATTCTGAATAGGAAGATGAAGAAGAGGAATCATCCTCACAGACAGATGATGAAGAAGAAGTAGTTGAGTGCCATGGTATGTGGGATTTCATACTCCCAAATTCTGACACTGAGAATCAAGAAGAAGCTTTTCCTGTTACTACAAGAAGTAAAATCGCTTCTGAACCTACTCAAACAACTACAAAAAAGAGGAGTGCAGGTGCTGCCACACCAAAAGAAAAAGTTCTTCCGAAGAAATCTCCGGTAGCAGCCCCTCAAAACCAGCCTCCAATTTCTAATTCTCCTTCAACATCCAAAACACTAGTGGTATCTGACCATATGGAGTATAATATTGTCGATGACATGAAAAAGACCAAGGCAAACATAACCATGTTTGAACTAGGTAAATTAAAACATCAGCAAAAATTGCTCCTAAGGGAATTTAACGCTATTCCCTCTTCCCCTCTTCCTAGTTCAAAAGCTGCTAATGATTCAGGACAACCCCCTCCAGATATGGTCGAGGCTACCGATTCGGTTCTGATTGGAGATAGATCCAATTCTCATACCCCACCTTTTTTGCTCACCTATGAAATCTATAATCGAAATCTGCATAACTGTTTAATTGATTCAGGGGCTTCATCCAATATTATGCCAGCTTCAGTTTGTTCTAAGCTGAACATAGAACCCCAGAAGTCAGCCATCCACATTGTACAGTTAGACAGAACCAAAGTACAGGTCATAGGAGAGATTAATTCCGTGACTATCAGGTTGTCTGCTGATCCCATAATAGTACAGAGAATAGACATTTTGATAGCCGACATACCTGAATTCTACGGTTTAATTTTGAGCAGAGACTGGTCTGAGAAACTGCATGGATACATTTCCACGGATTGGTCACATATGTGGCTCCCCTACAAGGGTAAGCCAAATCAAATAAGGATCGACCGTGAGAAGCATATGACTCATACAGTAACCGATTTCGAACAAGAAAACCAGCCGGTGGCTTTCAACAATAACATTTTGGGAAATTATTCTTCACAGTCATTCTTTGGCAATTTTGTTGCCCAATCTTCCCCTTTTCAAGTTAATCATTGTACATCTCAAGTAGAAAATTTTTCACAATCAAATTTATCCAAATGCTTTAATGTAGATCAAAAGGATGTAAATATTTCCGATTCTCCTTTATTTTGGTCTTTGTATTTTGATGGCTCTAAGTCCAGCGAGGGCTCAGGAGCAGGTTGCATTTTGGTTAGTCCAAAAGGCGAAAAGACAATGCTTTCTTGTAGATTAGAATTTGAATGCACCAACAATACAGCCGAATACGAAGCACTACTGCAGGGATTATATAAGGCAATTGACCTTAAAGTCCAATATTTAAAAGTATTCGGCGATAGTGAGATCATTGTTAAACAGGTAAGGAATACAATTCATTGCCTCTCAAGCCACCTTAAGCATTATCAAACGCTAGTGCAAGATCTCACTTCGCATTTCTCAGCATTCAATATTTTTTCAATCCCAAGATCGCAAAATTCAGCAGCTGATTTACTAGCCAACGTAGCTTCCAAGCTCCTCCCTTCCGAAGACTATAGTCTTGATAGATTTTCTGTAGAGTTAATTTTTAGACCTTCAGTTCCTGATAACATCACTAACTGGAGGGTTTTCAACCATGACGAGGATATTTTGCAATTTTTGACCTCTGAAAAGTCCTATGACAATCAAGTCATTGAAGAGGATGAGCATGATTCTCAAATGAAGCAAACATCTCAAGATAACGTTATTCCTAAACCTGTGGTAAAGCTTGAACACCTTTATGACATCAAAGATAGGTTTAAACCTGTAATTAATGCTAAACTCCAGAGCTCTACTCTTAGGTTTGAATTGATTAATTTAGGAACGGCTCAAACTCCTCAAAATATAAATTTAGGATTAGGACTTTCTACAATAGAAAAGGAAGCATTTATCAAACTTTTAAGAAAAAACAAACAAGTTTTTGCTTGGAAGTATGATGACCTTAAAACATATGATACATCTATCATACAACACACTATTCCTATGCTTCCTGATCAAAAACCAATCCAGCAGAAGTTAAGAAAAATCCATCCAAATTTGGAGAGCCAGATAAAGTCGGAACTTAATAAGCTTTTAAAAGCTAAGATTATCTTCCCTGTCCGACACTCAAACTGGGTCTCCAATATGGTACCCGTCAGGAAGAAAAACGGCGACATCAGAATCTGTATTGATTTCAGAAATTTAAATAAGGCAAGCTTAAAAGATAACTTCCCTCTGCCTACCATGGAGCAAATCCTTCAATCGGTAGCAGGATCTGAATTGATGTCTTTTCTTGATGGTTTCTCAGGATACAATCAAGTGCTGGTCCACCCTGATGACCAATTAAAAACTACATTCAGAACAAAATGGGGAACTTACGCATACCAAAAGATGCCTTTCGGACTCATAAATGCAGGAGCGACATTTCAAAGAGCTATGGATACAGCCTTTAGAGGGTTAATTAACCGAACAGTAGTTGTCTACCTCGATGACATTACTGTATATTCTAAAAAGAGATATAATCACTTGCATGATTTAAATCAGATTTTTCAACGATGCAAAACATATGGTATCTCTCTTAACCCGAAAAAGTCTTTCTTCGCTCTCAACCAAGGCAAGCTCTTAGGGTTTATTGTATCTAAAGATGGCATTTATGTAGATCCTGAGCGAATTAAAGAAATTTCTGAAATTCCTTTTCCACACAATAAAAAATCGATGCAGTCGTTTTTAGGACAAATTAATTTCGTTAAGCGATTTGTTCCAGATTTTTCACAGATTGTACTACCACTGCAAAAGATGATTAAAAAGAATTCAACCTTCAGATGGGGACTAGAAGAAAAGCAAGCTTTTCATGATATTAAGCAATCCATAATCAATGTCCCAGCCCTGAATACTCCAAATCTTTCTAATCATTTTACATTATATACTATTGCATCTGACTTATCTTACGCAGCAGTACTAACTCAGTTGAATGATGACAATTTGGAAGCGCCCATTTCGTTCTTCAGTTCTAACTTTCAAGGCGCCGAATTGAATTATTCCGAAATTGAGAAACAAGCTTTTGCTGTCTTTAAAGCAGTCAAACATTATCGACCCTTTCTTCTTAAAACCCATACTAAAGTAATAGTTCCTTTCTCCGCAGTTAGGCAACTATTAATTCAAAAGGAATTGGGAGAAAAGAGGGCAAATTGGGTCGCAGCCCTCCAAGAATATGATCTAGAAATAAAGCCAGCAAAATTTGTTAAAGGTCAAGGTTTTTGCAGGATCTTAGCAGGAGCATCAAACATTCCTGAATCAGGTGATACAGAGCAAAACCAAGAAGTCAATCAGCTAAGTATACCGGATTCCGAATCTCAATATTCAGATCTAATCTTTTATTTAAAGAATGGTTATGCACCTGCCAATTTGTCCTACAAGAATAAAAGAGCCATTAGATTGAAAGCTAAGAGTTTTTCTCTTATTAATGATGTGCTCTTCAGGAGAAACTATGATTCTGTATTACTAAGATGCCTTGAGAAACCTGAAGCTCAAAAGGTTTTGCAAGAGCTACACGATGGACCGGCAGGAGGACATTTTGGAGCTGATACAACAGCTCATAAAGTAATTCATGCCGGATATTACTGGCCTACTTTGTTTAAGGATGCTCATGAATATGTAAGGAAATGCATTAAGTGCCAAACTGCCAGTGGAAGACAACAAAAGCCAGCTTTCCCTTTACAACCAATCAACATTGAACAACCTTTTGAACAATGGGGATTGGACATCATTGGAGAAATAAATCCTTCATCTTCCAAGCAACACAAGTATATCCTTACAGCAACTGATTACTTTACAAAGTGGGTAGAAGCAGTTCCATTAAAGACAACAAACTCGGAAGCAATCATCGAATTTATAGATCAGTTCATCGTAACCAGGTTTGGTGTCCCAAACGCTCTTGTCTTTGATAATGCTTCTTACTTCTCAGGCAATGCAATGATTGATTTCGCTATCAAAAGAGGATTCAAATTAAAGTATTCTGCCAACTATTACCCCCAGGGTAACGGCCTAGCAGAATCAACTAATAAAAATCTAATCAAAATCATTAAGCGAACAATTGAAGAGAATCATAAGAACTGGCATAAATCCTTGGTATTTGCATTATGGGCCGATAGGATTACACAGAAAGCTTCCATAGGGACCTCTCCGTTTAATCTTGTTTATGGAAAAGAAGCAGTCGTACCAACCAATCTTCTTCTCCCATCTTTAGCCCTAGTGCAATTTATAGACGAAACTCCTTCTTCTTCTATACAGTTTAGACATGATCAAATACTCAAACTTGAAGAAGAAAGGGATAAAGCCAAGGTTACACATGCAAGATATCAGCAAGTCATTAAAGCAGCTTTCGATCTAGCCTCATCCAGCCCTAGACAATTTGAAGTCGGAGATCTAGTCCTGAAATGGGACAAAGCCCATGAAGACAAAGGTAAACATTCCAAATTCCAAAAACTGTGGCTAGGACCATTTCAGATCTGTGAAAAAGTAGGCCATTCCACATTCATACTTCAAAATCTATCAGGGGTGAGAGATTCTCTCCCTGTCAATGGTCTAATTCTGAAGAAATTCTTTAACTGAGGAGGTAACCCCTTCTCTTTGTAGCTTATTAGTTTTTCATAGTTTGTAGGATTTGTAGGAATAAAAATGTGGGACATTCCCATTGACCTTTCGCTGTAAACAAAAGCTGTCTCGCCATAGTAATATTAATATTTACTTTTTAAAAATAGCATCCTGAACCGAGAGAGATCATTTCTAGGAAATTAGATATCTTTTTATTCTGAGCATTACAGACTCACCTTTGTAAATTTCACTCTGAACGAAGTTCTATGAATCATCTTGAGTGGTTGAAATCAGTCCCCAAAGGTTATCTATACGAAAATAGGAGCTAATTCATCTTCAGCATCTTCAACTCTTAAACCTGTCATCCATTTATTCTTAATAAGATAATTGTTCATCCCATTCACCAACAGTTTTTGATTACTCAGAGTGTAATTCTAAAATATAAAAGATTAAAGATAAGAGGTCTTATCACAAGCCTGCTTACCATGTTCATAGGAAAATAATTTAACTGACATTACCAAAACTGCATACCAAACAGGGTAATGGCTTGAAATTTCAAGACAAGGGGTCTCATCACGAGCCAGCTTGTTCAGTTTAATTACTACCCGTGAATGGCATTGTCATCTATCTGGCCACCAAACCAGGACAATGGCTTTTATCTTAAGAAAAAAGAAATTGAAATTCAAAAAATACGAGAATATCTTTTGAATTCATTCTGTTTAGTCACACTCTAAGGTGAATGGAACAATGGACAACAACATGGTTAAAAGGTAACCCTGCCGAGACTATGAATGTTTGCTGGCAGCAGAGGCTCTACCTGTGACAGAGGAGTTTATTTTAAAAGCTGATATGGAAAATTTTTCTATTTTTACTTTTACAAACCAATAAGGACTTCTTTTAATACTCGAAGTGCATTTATAAAAAGAGGAAGTTAAATGAAGAAACCTGTTTTATTTAGAATCAATAGATATCTAGTTATATTAGAAATTTCCTTTCTTTTATAAAGATTCTATTTGAGAAAGTGTAAGTATAATTGTTAGTTCAGAGATAACTGGTTCTGCCAGCGAATCGCCAATTGTTGTGCCCTACAACAACCCCCCATTTCATAACATTTTTATCACAAACAATTTACATATGAAATGGGTCCCTTTTAAAATTTTTAATTGGCATTAATAAACTTGTTCAAATAAGGTATGATAATCAAATGAATTTATGCAAAAAACCCTTGTTGAACAAATGATAAGCAATTTTTGGTTAAGTCCAAAAAAGTAATCTCAAGTTCGGTTGCCATCTTGGTTTTTCCCGATGCGATATCGCTATCGGCCATCGGCAATAGCCAATGCACACACAAAAGGGCACATACCTTTTCCCGATGCGACGCGATATCGGCAATCGGCTATCGGCACGGCACTATGTCTTGTGAAAAATGTTTTAACACTCCGGCCCGATGCGATATCGCATATCGGCAATCGGTACAATCCTATGCATTTTCATAAGACGTTTATATCCTTTCCCCGATGCGATATCGCTATCGGCATTCGCTAAAAGCAATTGATACACATTCAGGGGTTATGTTCGCGCGCCGAATGCGATATCGCAATCGGCGTTCGCTAAAGAACTTTCCCAAGTGATAACGCCACACACACACTTCCGATGCGATATGATGACGCTTAATGATGACCTCAGTTCCAAAAGGCGATTATTTCAAAGCATTAAACTTATATTTAAACTCGATTTGACAAAAACACAGATTTCAAAATGCCGTTAAGTAAAGGGATAAGGTAATGCATGCGTATTTAAAGCATTGCCCCTTCGAATTAACGAGCAATTACGATTAGACCTTTGAAAAAATCTATTACACGCTTTAAGGGGTCATTCGGTTTAATAACTTAAGTAATGGTCATTTATGAAGCTGTAGGCCGTAAAATCACCATCATTGCATCTACGATGCCTTCTCAAATCATTAGATCCGCAGCCTCTTTTAGGAATAATCTCGCCACGCTTCAAATCATATATTTATCCCGTTATGGATTGTCATTGTTATTTCTTTGTTACGATTTCTCTTGCACTTGTGTAGAATTCGACTACCGAGAGAAGTCTGAATATGATGGGAAAGAAGTTCAAGAAGGTGGCAGGTTCTACTGCGACACCTGCCTCAGGCCAAGCTGCTACACCTTCAAGGAAAGGCTTAATCTCAGATACTACATGCACTGGTCTTACTGGTACTACATGGCAAGGGACATACAATTTGCTAGAAGGAGAACAACCAGAAGCGACAGTAACGGAGGCAAGTGTGGATGAATTAAGAAAGTCTGAGGCAACTCTTAAAGATTTGGCTGACTCTTTTCTGCACAGAATAGCAGCCAGGGAACAAGTCTTGCCTTATACTGATGTGGTACGTTGGGCAATTGAAGAAATTCCTCTCACTAATAGAACCTTCATTTCTAAGGATGGAAGGATTTTCGGCTCCTTCAAGCCTGACGACTTGAGACGAATGTATCATTTGCCCAATCCCGAGCAAGTCTATAACAGAGCATTTGTGGAGAAATTCGCCAGAGAGAATGAATCACCAGCCGAACCTCTCCGAGATTGGAGGCAAAATCCAGCAAAACACAAGCAGGATATGTCGGGTAAGTACTCCAATGCCTCTTTGGCTTCACCTTACTGCTGTGCTGGAATTATGATGTGTAGATTGTGGGGATTTCATGATTCTGCAAATATCCATGTTGATATGGTTCCCTTAATGGAAGCGGCCGTTAATAGTATAATTATGGATTGGGCCACTATCCTGTCTGATAAGTTGGTCTTAGCTATTCGTGAGTTTAGGGCCAAAACCAGAGTCACTGAGAGAAAAATCCCACCTTTTTATTACTCTGCATACATTATGGATGCCCTTTGTTTTAATTCTGAGTTTCCTGTCCTTGGTTGGAGATGGACAACCCATGACCCAACACCTATTCATTTGTATCATCGTAAATTGTGGAAACCCTCTCACAAAGACCATTTGTACCAAATTTGCAATGGTTTTATGGTTCCCGTTCACTATTCTATTTTTGACAGACCTATCCCTAGGATTTCCTATGAAGCCTCTTTTGACCTACCAGCCGTAGCCCATTGGTTCGGCGAAGAATGTTTTTCTTATATCAGAGTTTTTGGAAGCAAGGCCAGGCCACATGTTCTCCCCTTATACATGCCAGACAAATTGCTAGCCCGAGAAATCTCCTATCAGATCATGTCTGAAGGTGTTACCCAAACTCTCAAAGAGGAGAAGAAGAGAGGATGGCCATCGTTTCCTTTAAGAATTGGAGTTTATACGCTGCTAAATTATAAGCATGCAGAAAAGGAAGCAGCAAAACTCCAAATGCTATCTCTAGTTTCTATTCCCAACAGACTCTATGACCCGAAAAAGACTGCTTTCATTGCCTTGGAACAGGCTAAGCTGACAAAGGTTGTTCACCAAGAAGACCAGTTTGACGACCTGTTCATGGGTGCTGATTCAATAAGCCAAGTCCGACAACTTGCTGCGATGAGATATGAAGATATGGAATTAACTGAATTTAATAAACTTAGAAAGCAAAGGTTGCAAACTTTGCCTCTAAAGTTATTATCTACAACCCCAACTTCATCCTCAAGCGAGCCTGATCAGCCAGAAATAAATTCACCTCCCGTTACAATTAGAGAACAGGAGGAAAGTCAAAGAAAGCTGCAGGTAGAAAGGCATAGAAGAGAACAAATAGAAAGGCAGCAAAAAGCACAAATTGAACAAGAGCAAAGAAGACAAAGGGAGATAGAAGAACAGAGACAGAGAGAAATAGAAGAACAGAGGAAAAGAGAGGAAGAAGAAAAAATAAGGAAAGAACTGGAAGATAGGCAGAAAAAGGAATTGGAAGAACAGCAACGGAGAGTACAAGAGGAGCAACAGCGGGAGGCATTCGAAGAACAGCAGAAAATTGAAAAAGAAAAAGAACAGAGTAAGCAAATCTCTGTTGATACTGAATTGATTAAGGAATGGAATCAATTTGATTCCATTATAAGTGGTAAAGAAGCCTCCAAAGACTCAGATGCCTTAAAGACTCCCGATACTACTGTTTCTCTGGTTCTTGAAGGAACCAGCGGACCATCCACAGTACAGGACGTTGAAGAAGTTACTCAGAATCCATCTGATCAAGTTGATCTTCAGGTAGAGGAAATTCCTCCTCTAGACATTTTCTACAGCCCTAAGCATAAAGCCGTTGTAAGACGCTCAAGGAAGAGGCGAAGGCTTGATCAACCTTCTGTTTCAAATGAGCAAACAGTCACGGGCAATGTCGTCTGGAAGGGAGAATTAAGTCCCTTTGAAGATTTAACAAAGCTGTCGCAATTTGCGGGAGCTTATTCAGCAGCAACCATTGACAAAGCATCCGAAGTGAGTCTTCTTTTGAAGACTAAAGAGCATGAGGTATATGCATTGCAAGCAGAAGTGATAGAGGCAAAGAATAAGGCGACACAGGCAGAAGAACAATTGCTGGCTCAACAACAAGAGAATCATTTGTTAACCCAGCAAATTGAAAAACTAAGGATAGACCAAAGTGACATTAAAGCACATGAATTGGCAGAGGCATTATCACAGTTGGAGGCATCAAATGAGCTGTTAATGAAATCTAAAGAGGATCAAATAGTTCAGCTCTCAGCACAGCTTGAAGGTATCAAAGGTGCCAAGAGTATTGAAGATTTCAGAGCAGAGGCAACTATGATAAACGGCGCTTTGATATCTCAGATCAGACTTTTGTGCCAACAGCTAGTTGAAGCTGAGTCACTTTGTGATATATCTACAGCAGTATGTGAGCAAATCGAGAAAGCCAGGACTAACTTGGATCAGGCCGAAGATGAAATAATAGAATATATTGAATGGCAAGATACTCCAGAAGGGCAAGCTGCTAATTTAGCCCGAATCAGTGTAACATACAAGAACATACTTTTCATGGAATGGGAAACACAGGTAATGAAGGCAGAGAGGGCAGCATCCAGGTGCAAAACAATTTCCAAAAACATGATCAATATAGTCAATGATACATTGTATCTGGCTAACATGATTTCACAATGCACACCTGGAAACATAACAACCGCGAATATGCTGGAGCACAAGAATTATCCTAAGCTGGAAGAACAAGGGCGGTTAATTGCTGGAGTGAATACCTTGACCTCCGATGCATACTGGCTTTTCCTGATTAAACCGCATTCTCAAAGGTCGGCTCTTAACTGCCTAACCGACGCTCTCCGATACCTGATCGCCGATTTCCAAGATGCCACATATGATGCACAGCTGACTTCTCGCCTCAATACTCCACCAGAAGTAGAGCCAATGCTGGCGATATGTCAGCGAAAGAGTAAAGGCAAAGAGACAGCTGACTGAAGCATCGCCGCCGACTGCCGAATCACCCAAATGCAAAATGATATTTGTTGATGCCGATTTCTTAGTTTTCAGTTTTTAGATATTTAGTAGTTAGATTAGCATAGTATTTATAGACCCTTTCATTGTTTTGGAAAGGGTCGTAAAATTTTGTAAAAGACTAAAAGGCTGAAGTTTGCACTATTGTGCTTCAGTCTATATTCTTTTTTGAAACTCGACCACTGGTCCTTAATTTTACTTGGAATGCTGTTTAAGTAAATTGTGCACTATTGTCGTTTGCTTGGAATGCTTTCTGGTTGGAAGGAAGGACTGTGACATAGCGATTAATATATTGGATTGATCAAACAGCTTGCATGGTACTATTATCTGTATCTGTTCTCTTTTCAGTTATATGAATTGCTGTGTTATTACTTTGCTATTATTGAATACATGTATGTAATACAACAACAAGTCTTCATTTCATATCACTATTGAATGTTTTGTGATTTGTTATCTTTCACTCATGTATGTATCAATGATATAAATGACTGAGTGCAGTAATTCGCTATTATAGCTCTGCGTAACTACTTACGCAGAGCAATCTCAAATGATTAAACATCTATGCTTGTTGTTAGTGTCATCTATATGCCTGTCATTAAGCATAGTTTATCAAACGCTGTACTGTCTGAATTGATAAGTCGGGATTAGCTTATAGTTTTTGTATTTCTTTTATAGTTTAGTTATTTGTTTATTATCATTTCATATCTTAAATCATCCATCCATCCCGTTTACTTATAATCTTTGGGAAACTGGTCCCGTTATCCCCAGTCGGAGCCACTATTCCAAACGGAAAAGGAGCTGCACTAAGTTCCGGACCGGGTGGTTTCCCCGATGTTGTTGCAACGAATTTCGGGGCATCAACATTTTTGGCGCTAGAAGGAGGGCCATCAACTGTGAATGGCAAGTAG
This sequence comes from Pinus tabuliformis, assembly GCA_031772625.1. Classification (NCBI taxonomy): domain Eukaryota; kingdom Viridiplantae; phylum Streptophyta; class Pinopsida; order Pinales; family Pinaceae; genus Pinus; species Pinus tabuliformis. The sequence goes on from CM062819.1 coordinate 306,657,930, forward strand.
GTCCAAGTCCACAAACCATTCTAAGAGTAATTCCCCCTCCAAACCATCTTCTCCTTCTCAATCACATGCTGGTTTTCCAGCACATGATCAAAGAAAGGAAGAATCAACCACCACTGCTCACACCCATAATATTTCAGAACATTTAAGTCTTGAATCCCCTGAAGTTCAGTCTCTTATCCATAAACTTCAGAGCTTCTCAATTTCACCTCAGAAATCTGAAGTATCACAAAGCAGTGTGACCTCGCAGTTAAACTTATCTCATCCACTTACCAGACTTCAGAGCGAAAAACTTGGTATTGAACCTACTGAGTTCCCTTTACCCAAAAAGAAAAGGGCTAAGAAGATCACTGAAGTATCTGATAGTGAAGATCTTTCTTCCATATCTTCCATCTCAACTCCTCCTCTGCGAAGTCAACCATCCACTCCCCCATTACACATTGTTGTCCATCAAGGAATAAGTACTACAACATCTCAAGCTACTCTCTCTCTAACAACTTCTTCTCCTCAGTCATCTGGAATACCAATAGTAGTAACAACTAATATCACCAGCATAATGGCAGATCCATGGACTCAGCCAGGTGCAGTCAATATGCCCGGACCATTACATGATCTACCTGATGCTCCAGAAAAATGGTTGCCTAAATTTAATCCAGATAACGGAACACAAGCTGAAGAACATATTAACAACTTCATGTTAGCTGTTAATCTAAAGGGAGTGACAGAACAAGACGTTGTTGTAAGGCTTTTCCCTTATACTCTGCAAGGATCGGCGGGATCCTGGTACTTCTCATTACCTTCTGGTTCTATTACCAGCTGGGCTATGTGCCAAGAGCAATTTCTTATCAAATATGGAGATGACAGGTCTCTGGCGACTCTAATAAACGACCTCTCCAATTTGAGAATAGAACATAGAGAACCAGTAAAAGAGTTTAATGCCCGATTCAATAAACTCTTAAATAAAATCCCCACTGCTTCTAAGCCAAGTGAACAAATCAGAAGCGAATGGTACATTACTGCTCTCCCTTCCAACATAGCTATTTTTGTTGACAGGGCTGGCAAACCTACCTTAGCTGAGAATATGAAAGAAGCACTTGCCGTCGAAAAACGGATAAATGCCCTAGAAAAGAAAGCAGTTTTGGAGGATAGAAAATCTAAAAAAGTTTCATTTAAAGAAGATTCCAAGAAGAAAACCCCAAAAGACCCATATGACATGGAGGGTTTACAAAAGGTCCTTAAAACATTGTCTAATGAAATGGTCGAAATTAAAAAACAGGTGGCTGAAACTTCAACCAAAAGACCATTTAGAACTTTTAAGAAAACAGAAACAAAGCCACCCAATGTTATATCTAATGCAGATTCTGAATAGGAAGATGAAGAAGAGGAATCATCCTCACAGACAGATGATGAAGAAGAAGTAGTTGAGTGCCATGGTATGTGGGATTTCATACTCCCAAATTCTGACACTGAGAATCAAGAAGAAGCTTTTCCTGTTACTACAAGAAGTAAAATCGCTTCTGAACCTACTCAAACAACTACAAAAAAGAGGAGTGCAGGTGCTGCCACACCAAAAGAAAAAGTTCTTCCGAAGAAATCTCCGGTAGCAGCCCCTCAAAACCAGCCTCCAATTTCTAATTCTCCTTCAACATCCAAAACACTAGTGGTATCTGACCATATGGAGTATAATATTGTCGATGACATGAAAAAGACCAAGGCAAACATAACCATGTTTGAACTAGGTAAATTAAAACATCAGCAAAAATTGCTCCTAAGGGAATTTAACGCTATTCCCTCTTCCCCTCTTCCTAGTTCAAAAGCTGCTAATGATTCAGGACAACCCCCTCCAGATATGGTCGAGGCTACCGATTCGGTTCTGATTGGAGATAGATCCAATTCTCATACCCCACCTTTTTTGCTCACCTATGAAATCTATAATCGAAATCTGCATAACTGTTTAATTGATTCAGGGGCTTCATCCAATATTATGCCAGCTTCAGTTTGTTCTAAGCTGAACATAGAACCCCAGAAGTCAGCCATCCACATTGTACAGTTAGACAGAACCAAAGTACAGGTCATAGGAGAGATTAATTCCGTGACTATCAGGTTGTCTGCTGATCCCAGAATAGTACAGAGAATAGACATTTTGATAGCCGACATACCTGAATTCTACGGTTTAATTTTGAGCAGAGACTGGTCTGAGAAACTGCATGGATACATTTCCACGGATTGGTCACATATGTGGCTCCCCTACAAGGGTAAGCCAAATCAAATAAGGATCGACCGTGAGAAGCATATGACTCATACAGTAACCGATTTCGAACAAGAAAACCAGCCGGTGGCTTTCAACAATAACATTTTGGGAAATTATTCTTCACAGTCATTCTTTGGCAATTTTGTTGCCCAATCTTCCCCTTTTCAAGTTAATCATTGTACATCTCAAGTAGAAAATTTTTCACAATCAAATTTATCCAAATGCTTTAATGTAGATCAAAAGGATGTAAATATTTCCGATTCTCCTTTATTTTGGTCTTTGTATTTTGATGGCTCTAAGTCCAGCGAGGGCTCAGGAGCAGGTTGCATTTTGGTTAGTCCAAAAGGCGAAAAGACAATGCTTTCTTGTAGATTAGAATTTGAATGCACCAACAATACAGCCGAATACGAAGCACTACTGCAGGGATTATATAAGGCAATTGACCTTAAAGTCCAATATTTAAAAGTATTCGGCGATAGTGAGATCATTGTTAAACAGGTAAGGAATACAATTCATTGCCTCTCAAGCCACCTTAAGCATTATCAAACGCTAGTGCAAGATCTCACTTCGCATTTCTCAGCATTCAATATTTTTTCAATCCCAAGATCGCAAAATTCAGCAGCTGATTTACTAGCCAACGTAGCTTCCAAGCTCCTCCCTTCCGAAGACTATAGTCTTGATAGATTTTCTGTAGAGTTAATTTTTAGACCTTCAGTTCCTGATAACATCACTAACTGGAGGGTTTTCAACCATGACGAGGATATTTTGCAATTTTTGACCTCTGAAAAGTCCTATGACAATCAAGTCATTGAAGAGGATGAGCATGATTCTCAAATGAAGCAAACATCTCAAGATAACGTTATTCCTAAACCTGTGGTAAAGCTTGAAGACCTTTATGACATCAAAGATAGGTTTAAACCTGTAATTAATGCTAAACTCCAGAGCTCTACTCTTAGGTTTGAATTGATTAATTTAGGAACGGCTCAAACTCCTCAAAATATAAATTTAGGATTAGGACTTTCTACAATAGAAAAGGAAGCATTTATCAAACTTTTAAGAAAAAACAAACAAGTTTTTGCTTGGAAGTATGATGACCTTAAAACATATGATACATCTATCATACAACACACTATTCCTATGCTTCCTGATCAAAAACCAATCCAGCAGAAGTTAAGAAAAATCCATCCAAATTTGGAGAGCCAGATAAAGTCGGAACTTAATAAGCTTTTAAAAGCTAAGATTATCTTCCCTGTCCGACACTCAAACTGGGTCTCCAATATGGTACCCGTCAGGAAGAAAAACGGCGACATCAGAATCTGTATTGATTTCAGAAATTTAAATAAGGCAAGCTTAAAAGATAACTTCCCTCTGCCTACCATGGAGCAAATCCTTCAATCGGTAGCAGGATCTGAATTGATGTCTTTTCTTGATGGTTTCTCAGGATACAATCAAGTGCTGGTCCACCCTGATGACCAATTAAAAACTACATTCAGAACAAAATGGGGAACTTACGCATACCAAAAGATGCCTTTCGGACTCATAAATGCAGGAGCGACATTTCAAAGAGCTATGGATACAGCCTTTAGAGGGTTAATTAACCGAACAGTAGTTGTCTACCTCGATGACATTACTGTATATTCTAAAAAGAGATATAATCACTTGCATGATTTAAATCAGATTTTTCAACGATGCAAAACATATGGTATCTCTCTTAACCCGAAAAAGTCTTTCTTCGCTCTCAACCAAGGCAAGCTCTTAGGGTTTATTGTATCTAAAGATGGCATTTATGTAGATCCTGAGCGAATTAAAGAAATTTCTGAAATTCCTTTTCCACACAATAAAAAATCGATGCAGTCGTTTTTAGGACAAATTAATTTCGTTAAGCGATTTGTTCCAGATTTTTCACAGATTGTACTACCACTGCAAAAGATGATTAAAAAGAATTCAACCTTCAGATGGGGACTAGAAGAAAAGCAAGCTTTTCATGATATTAAGCAATCCATAATCAATGTCCCAGCCCTGAATACTCCAAATCTTTCTAATCATTTTACATTATATACTATTGCATCCGACTTATCTTACGCAGCAGTACTAACTCAGTTGAATGATGACAATTTGGAAGCGCCCATTTCGTTCTTCAGTTCTAACTTTCAAGGCGCCGAATTGAATTATTCCGAAATTGAGAAACAAGCTTTTGCTGTCTTTAAAGCAGTCAAACATTATCGACCCTTTCTTCTTAAAACCCATACTAAAGTAATAGTTCCTTTCTCCGCAGTTAGGCAACTATTAATTCAAAAGGAATTGGGAGAAAAGAGGGCAAATTGGGTCGCAGCCCTCCAAGAATATGATCTAGAAATAAAGCCAGCAAAATTTGTTAAAGGTCAAGGTTTTTGCAGGATCTTAGCAGGAGCATCAAACATTCCTGAATCAGGTGATACAGAGCAAAACCAAGAAGTCAATCAGCTAAGTATACCGGATTCCGAATCTCAATATTCAGATCTAATCTTTTATTTAAAGAATGGTTATGCACCTACCAATTTGTCCTACAAGAATAAAAGAGCCATTAGATTGAAAGCTAAGAGTTTTTCTCTTATTAATGATGTGCTCTTCAGGAGAAACTATGATTCTGTATTACTAAGATGCCTTGAGAAACCTGAAGCTCAAAAGGTTTTGCAAGAGCTACACGATGGACCGGCAGGAGGACATTTTGGAGCTGATACAACAGCTCATAAAGTAATTCATGCCGGATATTACTGGCCTACTTTGTTTAAGGATGCTCATGAATATGTAAGGAAATGCATTAAGTGCCAAACTGCCAGTGGAAGACAACAAAAGCCAGCTTTCCCTTTACAACCAATCAACATTGAACAACCTTTTGAACAATGGGGATTGGACATCATTGGAGAAATAAATCCTTCATCTTCCAAGCAACACAAGTATATCCTTACAGCAACTGATTACTTTACAAAGTGGGTAGAAGCAGTTCCATTAAAGACAACAAACTCGGAAGCAATCATCGAATTTATAGATCAGTTCATCGTAACCAGGTTTGGTGTCCCAAACGCTCTTGTCTTTGATAATGCTTCTTACTTCTCAGGCAATGCAATGATTGATTTCGCTATCAAAAGAGGATTCAAATTAAAGTATTCTGCCAACTATTACCCCCAGGGTAACGGCCTAGCAGAATCAACTAATAAAAATCTAATCAAAATCATTAAGCGAACAATTGAAGAGAATCATAAGAACTGGCATAAATCCTTGGTATTTGCATTATGGGCCGATAGGATTACACAGAAAGCTTCCATAGGGACCTCTCCGTTTAATCTTGTTTATGGAAAAGAAGCAGTCGTACCAACCAATCTTCTTCTCCCATCTTTAGCCCTAGTGCAATTTATAGACGAAACTCCTTCTTCTTCTATACAGTTTAGACATGATCAAATACTCAAACTTGAAGAAGAAAGGGATAAAGCCAAGGTTACACATGCAAGACATCAGCAAGTCATTAAAGCAGCTTTCGATCTAGCCTCATCCAGCCCTAGACAATTTGAAGTCGGAGATCTAGTCCTGAAATGGGACAAAGCCCATGAAGACAAAGGTAAACATTCCAAATTCCAAAAACTGTGGCTAGGACCATTTCAGATCTGTGAAAAAGTAGGCCATTCCACATTCATACTTCAAAATCTATCAGGGGTGAGAGATTCTCTCCCTGTCAATGGTCTAATTCTGAAGAAATTCTTTAACTGAGGAGGTAACCCCTTCTCTTTGTAGCTTATTAGTTTTTCATAGTTTGTAGGATTTGTAGGAATACAAATGTGGGACATTCCCATTGACCTTTCGCTGTAAACAAAAGCTGTCTCGCCATAGTAATATTAATATTTACTTTTTAAAAATAGCATCCTGAACCGAGAGAGATCATTTCTAGGAAATTAGATATCTTTTTATTCTGAGCATTACAGACTCACCTTTGTAAATTTCACTCTGAACGAAGTTCTATGAATCATCTTGAGTGGTTGAAATCAGTCCCCAAAGGTTATCTATACGAAAATAGGAGCTAATTCATCTTCAGCATCTTCAACTCTTAAACCTGTCATCCATTTATTCTTAATAAGATAATTGTTCATCCCATTCACCAACAGTTTTTGATTACTCAGAGTGTAATTCTAAAATATAAAAGATTAAAGATAAGAGGTCTTATCACAAGCCTGCTTACCATGTTCATAGGAAAATAATTTAACTGACATTACCAAAACTGCATACCAAACAGGGTAATGGCTTGAAATTTCAAGACAAGGGGTCTCATCACGAGCCAGCTTGTTCAGTTTAATTACTACCCGTGAATGGCATTGTCATCTATCTGGCCACCAAACCAGGACAATGGCTTTTATCTTAAGAAAAAAGAAATTGAAATTCAAAAAATACGAGAATATCTTTTGAATTCATTCTGTTTAGTCACACTCTAAGGTGAATGGAACAATGGACAACAACATGGTTAAAAGGTAACCCTGCCGAGACTATGAATGTTTGCTGGCAGCAGAGGCTCTACCTGTGACAGAGGAGTTTATTTTAAAAGCTGATATGGAAAAGTTTTCTATTTTTACTTTTACAAACCAATAAGGACTTATTTTAATACTCGAAGTGCATTTATAAAAAGAGGAAGTTAAATGAAGAAACCTGTTTTATTTAGAATCAATAGATATCTAGTTATATTAGAAATTTCCTTTCTTTTATAAAGATTCTATTTGAGAAAGTGTAAGTATAATTGTTAGTTCAGAGATAACTGGTTCTGCCAGCGAATCGCCAATTGTTGTGCCCTACAACAACCCCCCATTTCATAACATTTTTATCACAAACAATTTACATATGAAATGGGTCCCTTTTAAATTTTTTAATTGGCATTAATAAACTTGTTCAAATAAGGTATGATAATCAAATGAATTTATGCAAAAAACCCTTGTTGAACAAATGATAAGCAATTTTTGGTTAAGTCCAAAAAAGTAATCGCAAGTTCGGTTGCCATCTTGGTTTTTCCCGATGCGATATCGCTATCGGCCATCGGCAATAGCCAATGCACACACAAAAGGGCACATACCTTTTCCCCGATGCGACGCGATATCGGCAATCGGCTATCGGCACGGCACTATGTCTTGTGAAAAATGTTTTAACACTCCGGCCCGATGCGATATCGCATATCGGCAATCGGTACAATCCTACACATTTTCATAAGACGTTTATATCCTTTCCCCGATGCGATATCGCTATCGGCATTCGCTAAAAGCAATTGATACACATTCAGGGGTTATGTTCGCGCGCCGAATGCGATATCGCAATCGGCGTTCGCTAAAGAACTTTCCCAAGTGATAACGCCACACACACACTTCCGATGCGATATGATGACGCTTAATGATGACCTCAGTTCCAAAAGGCGATTATTTCAAAGCATTAAAGTTATATTTAAACTCGATTTGACAAAAACACAGATTTCAAAATGCCGTTAAGTAAAGGGATAAGGTAATGCATGCGTATTTAAAGCTTTGCCCCTTCGAATTAACGAGCAATTACGATTAGACCTTTGAAAAAATCTATTACACGCTTTAAGGGGTCATTCGGTTTAATAACTTAAGTAATGGTCATTTATGAAGCTGTAGGCCGTAAAATCACCATCATTGCATCTACGATGCCTTCTCAAATCATTAGATCCGCAGCCTCTTTTAGGAATAATCTCGCCACGCTTCAAATCATATATTTATCCCGTTATGGATTGTCATTGTTATTTCTTTGTTACGATTTCTCTTGCACTTGTGTAGAATTCGACTACCGAGAGAAGTCTGAATATGATGGGAAAGAAGTTCAAGAAGGTGGCAGGTTCTACTGCGACACCTGCCTCAGGCCAAGCTGCTACACCTTCAAGGAAAGGCTTAATCTCAGATACTACATGCACTGGTCTTACTGGTACTACATGGCAAGGGACATACAATTTGCTAGAAGGAGAACAACCAGAAGCGACAGTAACGGAGGCAAGTGTGGATGAATTAAGAAAGTCTGAGGCAACTCTTAAAGATTTGGCTGACTCTTTTCTGCACAGAATAGCAGCCAGGGAACAAGTCTTGCCTTATACTGATGTGGTACGTTGGGCAATTGAAGAAATTCCTCTCACTAATAGAACCTTCATTTCTAAGGATGGAAGGATTTTCGGCTCCTTCAAGCCTGACGACTTGAGACGAATGTATCATTTGCCCAATCCCGAGCAAGTCTATAACAGAGCATTTGTGGAGAAATTCGCCAGAGAGAATGAATCACCAGCCGAACCTCTCCGAGATTGGAGGCAAAATCCAGCAAAACACAAGCAGGATATGTCGGGTAAGTACTCCAATGCCTCTTTGGCTTCACCTTACTGCTATGCTGGAATTATGATGTGTAGATTGTGGGGATTTCATGATTCTGCAAATATCCATGTTGATATGGTTCCCTTAATGGAAGCGGCCGTTAATAGTATAATTTTGGATTGGGCCACTATCCTGTCTGATAAGTTGGTCTTAGCTATTCGTGAGTTTAGGGCCAAAACCAGAGTCACTGAGAGAAAAATCCCACCTTTTTATTACTCTGCATACATTATGGATGCCCTTTGTTTTAATTCTGAGTTTCCTGTCCTTGGTTGGAGATGGACAACCCATGACCCAACACCTATTCATTTGTATCATCGTAAATTGTGGAAACCCTCTCACAAAGACCATTTGTACCAAATTTGCAATGGTTTTATGGTTCCCGTTCACTATTCTATTTTTGACAGACCTATCCCTAGGATTTCCTATGAAGCCTCTTTTGACCTACCAGCCGTAGCCCATTGGTTCGGCGAAGAATGTTTTTCTTATATCAGAGTTTTTGGAAGCAAGGCCAGGCCACATGTTCTCCCCTTATACATGCCAGACAAATTGCTAGCCCGAGAAATCTCCTATCAGATCATGTCTGAAGGTGTTATCCAAACTCTCAAAGAGGAGAAGAAGAGAGGATGGCCATCGTTTCCTTTAAGAATTGGAGTTTATACGCTGCTAAATTATAAGCATGCAGAAAAGGAAGCAGCAAAACTCCAAATGCTATCTCTAGTTTCTATTCCCAACAGACTCTATGACCCGAAAAAGACTGCTTTCATTGCCTTGGAACAAGCTAAGCTGACAAAGGTTGTTCACCAAGAAGACCAGTTTGACGACCTGTTCATGGGTGCTGATTCAATAAGCCAAGTCCGACAACTTGCTGCGATGAGATATGAAGATATGGAATTAACTGAATTTAATAAACTTAGAAAGCAGAGGTTGCAAACTTTGCCTCTAAAGTTATTATCTACAACCCCAACTTCATCCTCAAGCGAGCCTGATCAGCCAGAAATAAATTCACCTCCCGTTACAATTAGAGAACAGGAGGAAAGTCAAAGAAAGCTGCAGGCAGAAAGGCATAGAAGAGAACAAATAGAAAGGCAGCAAAAAGCACAAATTGAACAAGAGCAAAGAAGACAAAGGGAGATAGAAGAACAGAGACAGAGAGAAATAGAAGAACAGAGGAAAAGAGAGGAAGAAGAAAAAATAAGGAAAGAACTGGAAGATAGGCAGAAAAAGGAATTGGAAGAACAGCAACGGAGAGTACAAGAGGAGCAACAGCGGGAGGCATTCGAAGAACAGCAGAGAATTGAAAAAGAAAAAGAACAGAGTAAGCAAATCTCTGTTGATACTGAATTGATTAAGGAATGGAATCAATTTGATTCCATTATAAGTGGTAAAGAAGCCTCCAAAGACTCAGATGCCTTAAAGACTCCCGATACTACTGTTTCTTCGGTTCTTGAAGGAACCAGCGGACCATCCACAGTACAGGACGTTGAAGAAGTTACTCAGAATCCATCTGATCAAGTTGATCTTCAGGTAGAGGAAATTCCTCCTCTAGAAATTTTCTACAGCCCTAAGCATAAAGCCGTTGTAAGACGCTCAAGGAAGAGGCGAAGGCTTGATCAACCTTCTGTTTCAAATGAGCAAACAGTCACGGGCAATGTCGTCTGGAAGGGAGAATTAAGTCCCTCTGAAGATTTAACAAAGCTGTCGCAATTTGCGGGAGCTTATTCAGCAGCAACCATTGACAAAGCATCCAAAGTGAGTCTTCTTTTGAAGACTAAAGAGCATGAGGTATATGCATTGCAAGCAGAAGTGATAGAGGCAAAGAATAAGGCGACACAGGCAGAAGAACAATTGCTGGCTCAACAACAAGAGAATCATTTGTTAACCCAGCAAATTGAAAAACTAAGGATAGACCAAAGTGACATTAAAGCACATGAATTGGCAGAGGCATTATCACAGTTGGAGGCATCAAATGAGCTGTTAATGAAATCTAAAGAGGATCAAATAGTTCAGCTCTCAGCACAGCTTGAAGGTATCAAAGGTGCCAAGAGTATTGAAGATTTCAGAGCAGAGGCAACTCTGATAAACGACGCTTTGATATCTCAGATCAGACTTTTGTGCCAACAGCTAGTTGAAGCTGAGTCACTTTGTGATATATCTACAGCAGTATGTGAGCAAATCGAGAAAGCCAGGACTAACTTGGATCAGGCCGAAGATGAAATAATAGAATATATTGAATGGCAAGATACTCCAGAAGGGCAAGCTGCTAATTTAGCCCGAATCAGTGTAACATACAAGAACATACTTTTCATGGAATGGGAAACACAGGTAATGAAGGCAGAGAGGGCAGCATCCAGGTGCAAAACAATTTCCAAAAACATGATCAATATAGTCAATGATACATTGTATCTGGCTAACATGATTTCACAATGCACACCTGGAAACATAACAACCGCGAATATGCTGGAGCACAAGAATTATCCTAAGCTGGAAGAACAAGGGCGGTTAATTGCTGGAGTGAATACCTTGACCTCCGATGCATACTGGCTTTTCCTGATTAAACCGCATTCTCAAAGGTCGGCTCTTAACTACCTAACCGACGCTCTCCGATACCTGATCGCCGATTTCCAAGATGCCACATATGATGCACAGCTGACTTCTCGCCTCAATACTCCACCAGAAGTAGAGCCAATGCTGGCGATATGTCAGCGAAAGAGTAAAGGCAAAGAGACAGCTGACTGAAGCATCGCCGCCGACTGCCGAATCACCCAAATGCGAAATGATATTTGTTGATGCCGATTTCTTAGTTTTCAGTTTTTAGATATTTAGTAGTTAGATTAGCATAGTATTTATAGACCCTTTCATTGTTTTGGAAAGGGTCGTAAAATTTTGTAAAAGACTAAAAGGCCGAAGTTTGCACTATTGTGCTTCAGTCTATATTCTTTTTTGAAACTCGACCACTGGTCCTTAATTTTACTTGGAATGCTGTTTAAGTAAATTGTGCACTATTGTCGTTTGCTTGGAATGCTTTCTGGTTGGAAGGAAGGACTGCGACATAGCGATTAATATATTGGATTGATCAAACAGCTTGCATGGTACTATTATCTGTATCTGTTCTCTTTTCAGTTATATGAATTGCTGTGTTATTACTTTGCTATTATTGAATACATGTATGTAATACAACAACAAGTCTTCATTTCATATCACTATTGAATGTTTTGTGATTTGTTATCTTTCACTCATGTATGTATCAATGATATAAATGACTGAGTGCAGTAATTCGCTATTATAGCTCTGCGTAACTACTTACACAGAGCAATCTCAAATGATTAAACATCTATGCTTGTTGTTAGTGTCATCTATATGCCTGTCATTAAGCATAGTTTATCAAACGCTGTACTGTCTGAATTGATAAGTCCCGGGATTAGCTTATAGTTTTTGTATTTCTTTTATAGTTTAGTTATTTTTTTATTATCATTTCATATCTTAAATCATCCATCCATCCCGTTTACTTATAATCTCTGGGAAACTGGTCCCGTTATCCCCAGTCGGAGCCACTATTCCAAACGGAAAAGGAGCTGCACTAAGTTCCGGACCGGGTGGTTTCCCCGATGTTGTTGCAACGAATTTCGGGGCATCAACACATTCCTACATTTATTTTCTCTTAGAATAATGAAGTACAAAAATCCTCAAATGTCATCACAAGGAGATTTTCTCCCAAAATTGAGAGGCAGGGTAATTAAGTATTTCATTTAGCTTTGTTTCTATGATAGATTAGACACTAGTTGCAATTTCACTTTCAGTTTTTAAGATCATGATTTGGGAATAATGATAAAACAAGAATAGAAACTCTGTTTTCATTTCTTGCTTAAACTTTGCTCTCAAGTCTTCCTTAAGCTCTTTTGTTTCTCATTTTTAGATTTTTAGCAGTCTTTACATAAGTTAGATTTAAGATTTTGATAGTTACATTGTGCATCATTAGGGATTAAAGGACCCAAAAGCCCCCAAAACAACATAAAACATAAAAACAACAAAGTAAGAAGGGTCATCTAGCACAAACAGTGCACTATGCTTCATCAGTTTACGATACCCGGATTGATAATTTATGTAGAGAAATTTAGGACACTAAATTGACCAAACAATAATTATCCTTCAAACATGCCTTATTGATTTCCCTGTAATCGACGCATACTCTAATGGTTCCCTATTTCTTGTTAATAGGTATAATATTGGACACCCAATCAGTCAAGGGAATTGGGTTAATGAAACCTGTTTTAAGAAGTTTCTCGACCTCAGCTTTAATCACAACAACTTTTTGCGGATGCACTGGACATAATAATTGTCTGATAGGTTTTACATCCAAGTAAGCATTAATATTGTGTACAACAATTCTTGGGTCAATTCCTGACATTTCCTCATAGGACCAGGCAAAAATGTCACAGAATTCTTGAAATAGGGCCTTATATGTTCGAATTTCTTCGAATGAGCATGAGGTGCCTATGTGAATATTTTCAATAATTATTGTTTTGACTGAGATGTCAATGGTAATCATTATAGATATGTTTCCCAAATTCCTTTCGGACTCATCTTGAAAAACTAAAATGGGCGATTCTAGACTATCTACTATCTCAGGCGAAAACATAGTTGAAAAATAATTCTCAATTTTATCAGGGTTAGGTAGAAAATATGAACGATGATGGTAATAATTCCATGGCATTTCATCTGAATTCATGACCTCCATAATACTTTTTCGGTAGGAAATGTATAGTCGAAAGGATCAGGGAGTGAAACTGGTTCTAACCAAGGTAAAGGAGAATAATCATCATTGATCATATTCACTCGATCAATATCAGAAAATGATGGGTCGGAAAATGATTGAACTACCCTATAAGTCAATTAAAACAGGCTCAAAAGCATTTCATTGCGATAAGAGGCTAATTCAGACTTTTAAAGCACTATCCATGGATCAGAAGATTCCATAGTGCTAGATGTAATCATGTTAACCTTGATAAGGTTAGAAGGAAAATTCGGTGGAGGGAACACAAAGGTTCCCATCAGTGATGATTCTTTGATTAAGAAAACACCAATATCCTCATAAAGAGTATTCATTTTTCTGACAAAAGATATGCTACCCGTAGACTTAGGGTCTGAAGTGTAGTAGAACTAGTCTACTTTGACAATTTTCCCTTTGTGAGGAAATTGTATCATTTGAAAAATCGATGAGACCATTGAATGTATCATAGGTCCAACTTCAACCAAGCAAAAGGTTTTAATTGAGCCGAACATCAACAACATCAACTTCGATTGCAACCATTTTACCCTCTAGCTCTATGGGAAGATCGTTTAGGATTTCATAATGACAAAAACCTCTTCCATTAAAGGCTTTCAGAGTGGTAGGTGACTGATTGATGGTTGACGAACCTAAATATTTCCAACAAGCAGTCGACATAATACACGTAGAAGCTCCTTCGTTAACAACTATGCGAAATACTCTTCTGGTTTTAACAAAATCTGGAATCTGGAATGCCATTTGATGAGGGAGTCTCGGGATATGACTCTCAAGATCAAAGATAACTAGGTTAGAATAATGCAGATCAATTAATCTCCTCTAGCTAAAAATAAAAGATTTCACTGTTCCAGGCATGTTTACAAAACTTCTAGAGCTGACATTGCGAAAGGAGACAACCAGGTCTTCAACAATGTTATACTTTTGTGTAGCTATAGCATGTGGATTGAACGCTGATTTCTGAAGCACACTTTTAGGAGGCAATCGAATAATCATGTCAGGATTCGGTTTCTTGATTTGTAATGTATCAGAAGGAGGAGGAGGAATTGAACTATAAGGTTGATAAGATGAACTGGCCTTGTTTCCATTGTCAAAAAGATGTTTAGATCCACAATCTTTTGATCTCATAGCCACCATAACTTGCTACAAAGACATCATCATGATATCTTATATGTGGAAGAGGAAGATGTGTTATGAGAAACCACTTTGCTATCTTGAGAAGAAAATGCATCCTTCAAAACAACAAGAGTTGGAGAATATTTAATGAATATGGAAACCTCTGCTCGATGTGGGCAATGCTTCATACACTGATCCTCATTGCAAACAAGGCAAGGATATCAAGGTCTTCGTTTCTCGTCAATAAGTTCAATTTTAGCGGGTTTCTCTTTCAAAGAAGCATTTTGTTTCGATTTACCTTTCCATTTCTTTTTACTTCTGGTTGACTGACTCTTGCGAGTAAATGATTCTATGACATTAATTTTGGAAATATCTTCCAGAGAAAGGTTTTCAGATGGTGAATATTGTATGGCCAAAGTGAGAGTAATTTTAGAATTTTTATTTTTCCCCCTAAACTGTTGGCTAACATAACATATTGTACCATCAATGACATTAGATCTTGTAGGAGAAGTAACTATTGGATCACCTGTAGGGCACGGTAAATTTAGGATTTTCTCATATAAGTTTCCAAACTGGGTGTAGACTAAGTCCAAATACTGGGCACGAGCAATTACCTGCTCTTCCATGATGACACCTCCCTTAGAAACATCCTCGATAATAACAGGAAGAAGTGACTTTGTAAACCATTCAAATAAAAAATGATATGGAATAAAAACTTTGACTAACCGACGTTTATGTATCCATTCATGTATATGATCAGAAATATGAGTCAATTTTGATTGTTTTAAGGAAGTCAATAGTTCGATACCAATATCATATTGAATCAATAGCTGGAAATGGGTTAAAAACATTATTGCTAGAGAGTTAAAGTTATGGAAAGAGGTGCAAGGTGTCTCAATGTACCATTTGGCCATTGAACCGGTTAGATTTCGTTGAAAAAGGTGAAGGCAAATGGAATCATCGATTAAAGAATTTGATGCACACTAAAGAAGATATGTCATCACATGATTGGATGGGTATTCTCCCGATTTTCCTTCAAGTTTGGGTATTTCACTTGGTAAATTGGTAGGAAGCACCAACAAATAAGGATAATAATAAACGGGATATTTTTTTAACGGAGATAAATTAGGTAAATCTAGGGTTTCAATAAACGATAATTGTCGGTTGGGGTCTTGCGGTAAAGTTTGATAACCTTTTAGGTTGAGACCAAACCCTAGAGGAGGATAGCAAGGATATACTGGAATAGCATGTGCAGTTGGAATTAGAATTCCACTAGGGTAACTAGGGTGAACCATACTAGGTTGAGGTTGAACAAGGACTTGATAAGTATGACTAGGGTATGGTTGACTCTAGAAAGGTTGAGCTTGACCCATTTGACCTAAATAATATTTCCCTTGTATAGGTTGAGCTTGCAAAGGTTGACCTTGAACAAATTGACTTTGAATAGGTTGAATTTGAATAAATTGACCTTGAAAAGGTGGGCTTTGGAAAGTTTGACCTTGAAAAGGTGTTTGCACTGTTCCTATAGTGGGTTGCCCGATAAGAATTTTTGGTATAAACTATACCTTAGGAATGGTTTGATAAGCATAAACTTGAGGGATTTCCTGAGTAGTTTGAGGAACAAATATTTGAGGGGTAATTGGAATGGTTGTTTGTGATACTCCTGGGATAGGTGTCTGAGGAGAACTTGGAATCGACTGCAAAATAGGTATTTGAACAGGTGTCTGTGGTGCACTCTGAACAAGTCATTGAATCGATTGTTGAACAGGTGTTTGAGGAATTCCATGGACAGGTTGTTGGAAAATTGTTTCCGGAATCCCCTGAATAGGTTATTGGACAATTACAGTAATACTTGGAACATGTATTTGAGGAATAGGTTGCCTAGTAGGATGAACAGGTTGATAAAGTGTTACTTGTGGAGAAAATGGACCAAACTGTTGAGTAAAATCATGATTCCAAATAATGTTTGTCCTAGGTTAAGGAGTACGAAGCACAGGTTGAGTTACAATAGGTTGACCTAGACCAGGCTAAGGTATCTGACCATAAGTTCCAGTGAAAGGTTGACCCCCAACTGAAGGATAAGATCTGACAACAAGTTGTCCTCCAAGTGTAGGATAAGGTGATTGTCCCCAATGTGGGTAATAAACACTAGTTGGGGTTACTTGAGGACTACCAGAGTTATCAGATACCATGTGAATTTATTGGTCTGATGTCTTAGGTGCTTCAGGCATGGATTTCATGTTCAGAATAGTAGATGTAGATAAACGAGATGACCAAGTAGAAGGTTGAGGAGAAGAATCATCTCTTGAAAAATTCCCAGTAAGTGACTAGTATCCAGGAGGAACTGATGGACCATTATATAATAGTCATTCTAGGGAGCTGGTAAACATATATGAATTAATAGGTTTGATGCCAATCGAAATTTCTTACATATTTCTTTCTGGTGAATAAAAAGGAATGTGGGGTGGTGAAAAATTATGACCTCAAATGGATAAAGTGGTAGAATACCAACGGTCATGTCAAAAATCAGAGAAAAGAACTCTTGGGTCAAAAGATTCACTACTGTTAAATGGAAAATGAGGAGTTTATGTCTCTTCATTTCCGGTAATATCTTCCATGCTAATTAACCCATGAGGTAATCCATTCATAATTATCAGCTTCCTTCGAGGTGAATGTGGCTCAAAAGGAGGATCTATAATAGCCAAAGGTGATTCAGGTTGAGAAACGCCAGACTCAATTTCTTCTACATCTAGTTTGGGTGTTTCAATGTCTGAAACTTCACTAGTATCATATTCAGTTTGAATTACTTCAGTAATCTCTGGGCCAGAGTTAATTAAGCCCAATTCTACTTCTTGTGTTGGATTCGCTGCAGTTTCTATTGTCTCAGATTGTAAAACTATCGATGTTTTAGGTTCCTCTGAGGCTTTAGATCCTATTGACTTTGACCTTTCAGTTTTTATCTTTTCCAATTGACTAGGGGTGTATTCAGAAGGTTTACCTTGTATTCTACGTGTCTGCCTTGGTGATTCAACCAGGATGAAAATTTATCACAAAATCAAAGAATAGTCACAATCCAATCCTAAGGTCTCTAAAAAGTAAAAACAAACAATTAGCAAATGCTAAAAAATCTAAAGATTCAAACCATGCAAACAAAATTTTCACAGTGAGATCAATAGTTGGTGATGAAATCCAATGTCACAGAAATCAAAGTGAAAGGCTATTGTAGATAGAGCAGGTGAAACCAGTTACGTTGAAAACCTACTTAATGTACACAATTCAATGCAAGTAAACTTATTTTATGCCATCTCGAATGAAGAATACCCTTTGAAATTTTTCAAGAAAGTCTAGCCAATGTCTATTCCAGGTGCAACAAAGACTTCCCCTCCACCGTCACCTCTAGTAAAATCCCTAAGAATATGGTCACTAAGTTTACCATGTAAAACAATTCAACCTTGGGGGACAGTTGCAGTTCAAATGTCCACGCAAGGGAAGAGTAACAAAACTTAATCCCCATGAAAGTTCCTCAACATGGTTAATCTGAGGTTTACTTCCAAGTGACTCCCAAGTACCTTTCAGCACCATTTTTAGTACATGTACATCACTCTACCGTAGCCAATGAAGTGGAGTCCATCACTTCACTGGGTCTGATATGGTCTCATGCTTGACTCCTTTGTAAGGGGAGCTTCCCAGAGAAAAATTATAGTAAATGGATTTTCCTCCCTATCACAAGATGTTAATGTTTGTTTGCAGCATTGGAAAGTTAACTCACTTCTCTATTCCAAAGCCCTATAACCTGATCTACTGTAGGTGGAAAAGATCCCAAAAAATAAAAATTTCTAGATATATTTTATTAGTGTTGATTTTAAGAGCTATTATTTCCTTATTCTAAAGTAAGGAAATAGTATTCACCTTTTCAACTAAAATGTAAGAAAAAAACTCTAAATCCCACGATATCCCTTTTCCTAAAATGCATATATCCAATTTCAAATCACCCAAATATTGAAAATAATTTCAAACTTTCACTTTGCCCAATAACACAAAAAATCAAGAAATCTCTCTTTTCATACAATCACTCAGAAATTCGCAAAATGCAACAAGAAACCAATAATCACTAAAAATGAATTTTCCCTAATTGAATGCTATGAATTCACTTGCAGCAAAAGTACAGTTCATGAACACTTCAACAATAGAAATAAAAATGACTTTTCATTTCAAAACTAGCACAAGAAGTATTTTTCACAAACAATACCTAACCTTGTAAATCATTGATTTTGACACACAAAACAAACTTTCACAAAAGAGAAAACTGGACTCAAAACCTGATGTAATCAAAAGAAGAAAGATAGGCAGTCAACACAACAAGACCAACAAATCTCTCTTTTGATAGATTGACCATTCATCGAATGAGACTTTACCCTAATTTTTAAAAATAAGACAATCACAAGAAAATCTTAACATAACACTCAACCAGACTAACAGTCATTTGGAGAAGGTACAAACAGGTGTAAATTAACAGGAAAAACCAAAAAGTTTGGACTGGATGAGGATAAAACTGAATTTTTAAAAAATTCCAAGTATGTGTGCAGGTTCTAGAGGGAATTAATGTGTATGCACTCTGTTGCTAAAAGATAGGTGCGCGGATATGCGCACTGTGCCTAAAACCTAAGTGCGCACAGTGGGGAATTTTGGAAAAAATAAAAAACAAGTCAAATCCAACCCAAAATCCAAAATTTTAAGATTTTTAGACACTCAAGGAAGGCTTGTACAGAAGGTTCAAAAGGTCAAACAAGAAAAATAATGGAGAGTGAGATGATTCCCCAACGGAGTCACCAATTTTTTATGTGGACTTATCCCTCTTGCGAACAAGAGCGATCTCCCTATACTTCAAAGAAACCTAGTAACAAACAACTAGGAACTGCTACCTTTCTCTAGACTATGTTGACTGAAGTAAATACTATGATAGAGGCCACTTATCATTTAAATGAAATGATTGATGAATTCCCCTTCAAAACTTCTGATTATTTGCTCCTCGATGCTTTAGAGATCCTCCCGTTGCTCCCCACAACTTCTCCATGATGTCCTGAAGGATATATTCATAGACAAAAATAATCAGGAGATCAAACATCCAATATATAACATAAGAGATAAATGGACTAATTAACTAATCATGTATCATAAACTGATTAATATGCAATCACAATCTATGTAGGTTGTCAAGGAATTCTACAAATTATATCAACAAAGATGTAATTGAGAAATAACAATTGCCTTTATATTAATAAATTGGATAATAGCCTTACAACCATATAGCCTTGATATTGCAAGTCCCTTCCCACAATATCCAACCCTCTCCTTGAATTAAAAGCCTTCCAACCTTATTCCTGCTTCCAACAGTTCTCCTCAATCCTCAGGCATGTGTTAGATTTATAGACCAAGAGTGGTAAGTTTGGGATCCATTTTCCAAGGGATGAGATCCACTAATGGTGGGATAGCAACTCCAAAAAGAGAGGGAGTTGCTCCATGATGGGAGTGATCGAGACTAAATATGCAACCATTAGAAGCTTGTTGGTTGGGATAAACGCTCCCAACAATGCTTCTAGACTTTTGCTTTTTATTTTTACATGTGTTAAATCATGTTGGCATGTCACAGTGTAAGACAGTGCGTACTTATGTGCAATTCCTAATGGACTCCTCTGCGTATGTGCATAAATTGATTAGGGAACTACGAAGGAAGGAAAAAACAGGGTTTTATACTATGGGATTTAGGAATTCCACTTTCTTTGGGATAATTTGGATTCTAACTTTGCAGGGGAATGCTTTAGGACACATTTGTGGATAGTGACAGATCCTAACCGATGGTGGTTTGCTTAATGTGACAAAATGACGTGTAACAACATGGACGGGATGGAATAGAATGGTTGGTGTTTTGAACTTGGAGATCACATTTCTTTGTAAAAAACTGCATATATACATCATAATCATTCTCTTACAAATTGTGGATACCTGCTCCATTTGCTTTCAACCACAAGTGTTTCGACTATCCTCAATCAAATTCCCAAACAATTCCAACAAAGAAAAATTACAGTGACTTTAAAACTTTAAACACTGATGAAATAACCCAGTTGCAGAATCAACCAAGACTTTAAAGTTTTACTTTTCCCCCGTATATGACCATATAGCATCACAATGGAATGTTGTGCTTATTCACAGTTGCCCTTTTTTCTTTTTCTTTTTATGGCATGTTGTGTTCATTTAGAGTTGTTTTTTATTTTTTTTAATCTTCAGTTGAACTTAAACATTACATGGAATGGTTTATAATCTCGTCTTATGAGATTTTATTTTTAAAAATTTAATAAAACTAAACTTAACATAAATTAATTAATTAAATCTATATTCCATATGGAAATTTTGAAACTAAAAACAACACTAAAAGAACACAATTTTTGTATTATAAATATAAAATTTAAAAATATCATAATTAATCAGTTGTCATCAAAATGTTATTAATAAGAGACATAAATCAGATATAAAAACCTTATAAGAAAAAAAATAAAAAATCAATCATAGTATTCTTTTTAATTTTGTTTTTTTATCTCTTATGGTTATGGTTGCATTTCCATTTCTTATCTGCAATTTATCACTCTATCTCTCTGAATATCCTAATAATTTAAAAGTGTAATATAATGTTTTTCTATAATAGTAGGAAAACAAATTTACCAACTTAAATATTTGTTCCAAAAAATATAAGACTTTGAACTTAAGAAGATTATAAATTATCTAGTTTAGCATATTCATTTTTTTTTTAAAATAAAATTATTTCAATATTACAAATTATCTCAATAATACTGAAATTTAATTAAAAACATTTCATAAAATCAATAATGAATAAAAAACAAATTTCAAGGAAATGTGAGTACAATTACAATGCCAAGGAGATACCGAAATAAAATCCTCGCCTCCACATCTAATTTTGCCCCCTCGTTTGGGCAGTCTCCAATTAGCTAAATGATGGGATAAAATTTTAGCAAATTAGCTAAGAATTTGAGCCCCAAAAACAATTTAAAGGGGAGATTGGGTTGGGAAACTTAGTATTCCTAAGTCTCCTTTTGTGTTCCAAGTTGGATAGTTGAAGTTACTAATCCACGAAGTTACTAATATTGCATTGAGTTTACTTAGTTCCCCATTGCTATATATGTAATACAAATTGAATCAATGTCTTCTGCTTGCATGAATTCCTAAGCTTGAAAATTGATTGAAAGGTAAACCAATGGAAGTGACTAAAGCAATGAGGAGTTTGTATAAAGTAAAGATAGCAATGGTGATTTTCTGTTGTTATAAAAGTATGGAGATTATATTTTTGATGCCTAAACATGGTTTCTTTCGTGTGTCCAAACAAGGTTTTCATGACAATAAAATGTGAAATATATACAAAGTTTGTATTGTATTAAGATATTTGAATTTCTGCTCTTTGTTATGTAATTCCCAGTTCAATTTAGTTATTCTAGATATCTTTCTTTGTCAATATAACCACTGGACTAAATATGAAAAATGAAAGGCACCCAAAAAAACATGTGATGTTATTTAATGAACATTTTTTAAAGTTTTATAAGTGTCAGGGAGTTCAAATAAGTTCAAATTTGTTATTAATATGTTAGAGTTTAAGTTTCTTTTTGAAAATATGAAACAAAATAATTTTTAAATATGTTATTTTATTGTTAATTATTATTTTTAGAGATATTTTACAATTTAATATGAGGAGAGGTTGTATTATTCACAATCAATTAATATATATAAAAAAAATTATAATAAAACATAATGTCGATTTAATTAAAAAAGTAATAAAAATAAAAATAATAAATAGATCTAATTTAATTTGTTATATTTTATTTTTATTTTTATTAAATTACAAATAATTTTTTCTTTAAAAAATATAATATGTATGTATTAGATAAATTTAAACAATAATAATCCATTCCCTTATCGGGATGTGTATGGGACCATCAGCGCAATCACTGCCATTAAATGTCGAGCACCTTGAAGGACAAACCCACCACCCTCCACATGCGTGGCAAGGCTAGCATGGTCATTTCATGCAGATGGGATGGTAATATTAATGCGGGTGGTAGCAGGGGAAGCCATTCTCGGTGTAAGAATTTGGTTGATTACATGCAGTGGTCTGGAGCAGAGACGTTGGCCCTGTTTCAAAGGAAGGTGGCAGATAGAGATACTAGTTATAGAGAAAGGTCGACACTGGTGTGCCCTCTTCCGCCCTTAGTGTTGGTTATTTGGTATGGCGTTCGTTCCTTTTCCCTTTTCTCCATGAAGATAGGCTTCTGGATTTGCGATTTCGGTTGGCTGGGTATGATGTTGTGGGGATCAGAGAGTCTAGGTCCTATGTTGTTAGTGCATGCGTCGAGTTGGGAGTTAAATTGTAGGAATTTTGGGCATGTCCCTGTTTTTGTTCAATTTGGCATCTGGCTGTCTCGACGGGTGATAATTGTAGTGCACTACCTCTCCTTTGACTGTATGAAGAGAGGCTTTTGGATACCAAAAGAAGGTCAACTAGGTCGGAAGGCGTGGAGATTTGAAGGCCTACGACCTATCCTGTTAATGAACGAGTGGGTTTGAGGGTTTATATATGATAATTGGTTTGGGCAAACTCCTGTGTTTGTTATGTTTGGCATCCCCGCGATAACTGAAATCATGGCTCTGCATTTGTGTGGGGAAGACCGGCTGGGATATGGGGTCGGAACTCTATGAGGAATTGGGATGGGTGGGTGATGGGTAAATGGGTGTGGGGGAGCTTTGTTGTTGAAGTGACTCCTTTGTAGCCCTGGGGAGCAAAACCTTGGGTTGTATCAATGTGAATTGTTTTGTGTTGCTTCGTATCCTCAACCTCGCATACTGGTCATGGTGCAAGGGGTGGGAACCTTTGCATGTTATTAGAAATCTTGTTAAAATTTGTTGTGAAGCATGAGAGGCCAGCATGAACCATGTCTTGGTTGTATGGATGTTTGTTGGTCTCTGGACATGTGAATAGGTTGGCAGCATAAATCATCAATTAAGCGGTTGGGGGCTTTTACCACTGACAAGCACTCAATGATACACTTCATCAAGCTGCAAGAAGGACACAAAGTCTTGTGTGACGACTCGAACTAGAAGCCCTGACACGTGAGACCGCAATAAGAAAAATAATGTAAAAGAAGAACAAGGACAATCCAGTAAACTTGTAGGAAAACTGAGAGGCTACAAGCCGACAGTTAGCCTCATTAATGAATTTGTGGAATCTTACCAAGAAGGCACAACAAAGGAAATTTGGAAATTGATAGAGGAATGGGAGGTAGATCTGAACCGCCAGGCAGGATCAATGGAGATCGATGCAGAGGATTGGAAGATCTTGGTGCCCAATCCAGGGCATACAAGAGGCTGAGTGACCCAGTTTAAACACACATTGTTTCTCTACTGGTCAATGAAGGGGATTTTGGGCAAGGCCTTGGAACAAATAGCTTTGAACATGGCCGCCGCAGTGCAAGCTTTCCCGAACTATAAGCATTACTTCTAGAAGCTCTTGTTCCAAATGCAAAAGCAGGATGGGTGCTTCCAACACATTGAAAATCATTTTCCTTTCATACTTTCTTCGACTGAACTCTCAGGGTCTACTGCAAAAGACCCAGCTCTAGTGGAATCTGCTTCAGCTGAGGAAGGAGAATAGTTAAAATGATGTCTCTTTTTGTAGTTTTTTTATGCACATAGCTTTTACTTTTCCTTGTAATTACAGTTATGCCAATAGGCAAGTAGAAAATCATATATTTCTTGGTTAGAAAGACTCAAGACTTTTCATTTTTGGATGGCATATCATGCTGTTAGGTGGCCAATAGACTTGGTTTCCCACAGGGCAAGTTGAGGCCACCTAACTACTTTAAAAATTGGTTGTAACTTGTTGTTAAATCAATAGAAAAAAGAGGTACTATCAAGCTTAACAAAAAAGAAAAAAAGAAAAAAAAATAATAATTCATATTTATAACTAAAATATTTCAAAACATATAATTAATATACATATGAAAACTAGGCCCGGTAGGGCAGTTGAATTGGTGATTTCTATGAAAATGAAGTGTTATGTGCTAGGAGGTTCAAGGTTCAAACCCTCCCAATTCAGATTTCCTCGCAGAAGGAGCATACCTAGGCATCTAGGGTTTATAATGGTAGTTGTTGAAATCAACCCCGTGTCATGCGAGTATGAGAGCAACTCAGTTGTTGATTCCTTTAGTCAAAAAAAAAAAATCCATATAAAAACTTAATAAATGTAATTAATAAACATATAATTAGAAATAAGAATATTTCTTTATATAAAGAGTGTTAGTGCTGTTCAACCCAATATCGAAGAGATGCTGTAATTTCATGTATGTAAAAGAAAATAACAAAAATAAAAATAACCATACGGAAAAATAAGAATAACGTATCGACTCATAGTATTCACATGGAATGTAGCCTAGAGGGGTCAAATATCTTGAGATAAATTTCACCCATGGTATTCACATAATATTAGCGTAGAGAGATCAAGTCTCTTGAGGTGAAAACCTCCTCTAACAAAAAAAGAAAGAAAGAAAGAAAGAAAGAAAAAGATTAATCCTTCTTGACACTTAGTAGATCCAGAATTGAGATGAATATATATATATATATATATATATATATACACTTATTTTTAATTTTCAATGGATTATTTTAATTTAAAATCAAATTTATTATTTATTTTTTAATTAATATTGTTTCAAAAATTGTACTTGTAATTTTTTTTTTTTTATCTTTAACACTTTCACTCAACACTTTGATTTCAATAAGAGTCGTCATTATCATTATTCTTTTACTTTTAAGTTATTCATAAGTAAAACAAATTTAAATTGTTTCATAGTTACTTAAACCTTTCACTTTGTTTGATATACTTTTAATTCATTCATAAGTAATACAAATTTGAAGTGTCTGAGAATTACTTAAGTCTTTCACTTTGCTTTAAAATGTTTTTAAGAGACCCACATAAATAATTTTGCTCTTAATTTTACTGGTTAGTTTTTGCCTTGGCAGAGACTATAACATTCACCTCATAGTCAAATTGCATTGACTTCACATTCTTTTGTTGAGTTTTTGCAATTTTAACCAAAGTTTCAAGAGAATGTTGAATATTCTTATTTTCTCGTAAATTCAAAAATAATTATCTAATTAACTTAAAATCTTATTTCTAAATTTTTGATTTGTTGAGTGAGTTCTGATGGGACATAATTCACCTAGTGGAGGGCATTTTATTTGTGTTATTTTCCAGTGTCTAACAATTCATTTTAAAATTAAAAAGAAATAGTTACTTTTGTGAGTGGTCATTCTGTGGATGGGTGCTCTGACTCTAACACTAACATTGTTATGCATGACTCTACCCAATGATGCCAAAACTAATGCAGTTGTAGGTCCTTTATGTAGTGGGGAGGGGCGGAGGGGATGAAAAAATATCCATAAAGTTGATACATTGTGCATAAGAGCTGAACAAATTTCCATAAAATTGATACATTGTGTGTAGTGCGAAGGAAGAAGAAGCTTTCACCTAGCAAAATTAGAACCATAATTGTAGCAGCATGTTTCATTGTGGAGAGCTTTCTTGTGCGGAGCTTTCATTGTGCAGATGAATCTTATCTCTATTTTAATTTGAAGAAGTTCATTGCGCATAGCTTTCCTTGTGCAGAACCTTCAATCAGAGCTTTTATTATGCAGAGGAAGTTTCCTCTGCACAATGAAATCTTTTATTAAAAAACTATAATCCTAAAAAATCATAAATATATATTAAATAAATTTAACTTTATGGCCAAATCAAATTTATTTAATAATAAATTGTATCCTCCGCACAGTGAAAACTTTCATTAAAAAATTATAAACCTAAAAATCATAAATATAAATTAAAATAATTTAACGTAATGTAACAGAAAATGTAACAATCCCTCATTAATTTTCCATGTAAAAGAAAAAAATATAAGACCAAGGTCATGGGACATGTATTCCTAGCTAAATGGTGGGAAAAAAATCTTAGTGGGTGTCACTTTCGGTTTATTACGGCTAAGGAAATTGGCAAGGACATTGGCAAAGACAAAGAGGCATTAATTGGAATTTTATTTATGAAATGAATGAAACTAGGAGAAAAGGAAGGTGAAAGGTCACATGTTTACATGGGAGGAAAAATGAAGGAAACTAAAGAAAATAGAGGCCTCAAAGATAAAAAGGCTTATGTGGATCAGTTCACAGACTTTTTCCAGTTTTAGCTTGGAGCTTTCTTTTCCTTTCTCACTCTCTCATACTCTTGCACACTCAGAGTATTCTTGGACCACTTTGGCATACATTGGATTTAGAAAAAGAAGGAAAAGGAAAGTAGAAAAATGCAAGGGAACAGGTGGATCAACGACTACAACTGGATTCCTTTGTAGGTATTGAGTTGCATGTATGATTTCTTTGTTAGTTTTGGCATGCATGGTACATGCATGTGGTTTCTTAGTTATCTGTTGTCATTGGCATAGAGATTTTCCTAGATTAGCAGTGGTTTTATCATTGCCTTGCCATTTTCTGGATAGTCATGGTGTTGTGGGGTTTTCCACTTGTTTTTATGATTAGTTCTCAGGTTCTTTATGGTGGTGAGTTTAGTTATTAGTTCATATAGCCATTAGTTGGGAAAAATGCTCTGGAAGCCCTAGAACAACTTGGGTTTAGTTACTAGTCTTGGAGCCTAGGTTGGGACAAATGCTCTGGAGCCCTTGATGGGTTGAGTAACTAGTCCTTGGACCTGGGTTAGACAAACATTTTGGAGCCTAGAAGGTTGTGTGTTGAGTTATTAGTTCTTGGAGTTGTGGTTGGAACAAACTCTTTGGAGCCATGAACTACTTGGTTAGAGACCGATCTAGTTGGTGTTAGTGATGTCCAGCTGTGAGGTGGAATCACTGGTTGAGGGTTGAGGTGGTTTGGCCTCTGGAATCCCTGGTTTGGTTTTGCTTGGTTTATTCCTAAGATCCCACATTCACACTTGGAATATGGCGTGAGGGTGGTTGACTAAAAGAAAGATTTGGTTCAGACCAATCTATGTTTGGTTGGTATGTGGAAGTCCCTGACTTGGTTGGCTTTTGCATTGAGTAATACAAGTTATTTTCCTATTGTATTTTATGAGTACTTGTACTCAATATTATGTGGCTTTTATGGTTGTTCTATCATGGTTTATATTTTGTTCATTTGCTGGTTATATGATGTCTATTGTCTATGTCTTTTGATATATTTGATTGGTTGATGAATGGTTAATAAATGCATGAGCTAACAAATGTTATTGCGGCTACTATGAGAGGGCATTAGACCTTCTTGGTGAATCTCAGATAAGTTTTAGATCCCCATGTTCATATATGCATTCATGACCTATAAATTACATGTTTACCATATGTTTACAAAATGACTGTCATGGTTAGGCTTGGATATGTTAAGTCTTTTATCAAGTTTTGTATGATTGGATTTGCCTTGATGTCATTTATCATTCTAGAAAGTATCACTGAGTTCTAGGTAGTGGTCTGGAGGCTAGCCTTGAATTTAGGCTAAGAATCTAGGACCACACTCTCTAAATTGGAAAGGTTGGGTTGCAACCACATGGATGAAGGCTTGTGGATGCGATTGGAGGCTCCCAACTGCATCGATACCTTGTTGTGGGAGTGTTCGAGGGCCCAGGGCAAGGAAAAGGTGGTCTAGCTTAGGATTTGGCCACTTGGGGTGGTTGCTCAGCCTTTGAGTGACCTGTAGCCCTTGTATAATGTTATGAGATGTTAGTTTGACTTATGTGGCATGCCCCACTTCCTTAATGGAACCTAGGAGGTCGGTTGATGTCATAGTATTTCCTCCTCTCATGTTTACCTCAGAAAGCCAGTAAAATTTGGTAAATGTGGGAGGGGTGGTTATAGAATGGTATCAAAGGTTATAGGTTCAAACACTTGGAATGGATGGGCTAGATGCACGTTGTTATGCGTACATTGTTACAATTATGGTTATACATGCATAGTAGGCTAGACATGCATCATGGTGGTAATTATGTAGTGAGTGTCATCATAATGTTGTTTGTTATTATGATGCTAATATGTTGGTTGAGACACAACATGAGATGAAGATCACTAGATCAAGGTAGCAGCACTAGACCTCGGGGTAAGAGCATATCATCATACAGGTTTGTATTTTAATCATGCATGTATGTTTGTTAATTGTTGTTATAAGCATTAGGGTTATGTACATGTCTATTAGTCTATGGTTTTTATGGTTACATGCATGATAGATTCTAGTTGTTCAATGCGGTCATATGTACATGTGTTGGTGAGTCATGCCTAGTAAAAACTTGTTGTTATATGCATTGCGGTCATACACATGATGATTATGGTTATTGAATTTAAGATCTTGATGTTATATGTATCATGCTAATATGGATTGGATTGTGCATATGGTTATGGTTATGATATTAAGGTATGAGTCGATATACTTATTATATTGTGTCATAATAATCTGGACTGACTTATGTAGATGTGATAGCCTCCCCTAAGATAAATTGAGGTATGAGTTTGACTATGTCATCTATTTGGTTTATCTAACATGGTATGTTTACAGGTTGTTTGAAGGTTTCATTAATTTAATGATATGATATGTGTTTATAATATTACATGAAGGAATGACCTTATTTTAAGACGATTCTACTAACACAATGAGTGCAAGTGGGTGCTAGTTGTAGTATTAGGATTAATGACTGTGAGATGATTATGATACGGTTGTTAGTATTGGTAAAGGTTGTGATGAGCCTCATCATTGGGTAACTATATGGACCTTAATAGACCTCTAAGCTTACTAGAATAAACTCTTCCCATAATTCCTTACATGTTTTAATTACATTTTTCTTAATGAGATGAGTAAAAATAAGATGTTATGTCTAGTGGTCTAATGTGAATTGATTATAGGTATTTGAGAGAAAATCATGGAAATTTTGGCTAATTAAGCGAAAAAAATCGAATGAGACAAGGAGGAGAGATTATAGGAGATAGATCCTCCTCATTAACTCCTCACTCATTCAAATATTCCTCAATCAAATAACACTAGTTCGGAGTTGCAAGTAGCCGAGTCATGGAAATCATGGGCAATCGAGTCAGTGACAGTTAAGAACCAGTTCATCTTGAGTTTGGGAGCCAAGCCTCCCTATATTTAAGGAATTTGTTGGATATTTTAGTTGTATAAATAAGGAGGCCTAGAGCCTCATTAGGGTTCAGATTTTTTATGTAAGAGCACTAATCATTTTCGAGTTCAAGTTTTGTGGCAAAACATTGTTATGTAATTTTTCTGATATGATAATGAGAATGAACATTTCCTTGATCCAACACTGAGTTGAATCAAAGGGTTGAATCTCTTGGGTTAGGGCCCAATCCTAGTAGCAAAGGCTCCTCTTATTGTACTTGTATGCTTAGGTTATTTCATATATTAATTGTTGAATTGATTTTATCCTTGTTTCATTGCAAGTAGTGGTGAAGTTGATTAGTTTGCTTCCATTTTTGCATAGCTTTAGCAGCAACTTTAGAGAGATAAAAGAATACCAAAAAGGCTGATAGCAGGTGGATTTGGACTCACTCCTCCCTTTAGGGACCATGGTTTGAGGAAAAACTCCTATTCAGCCCCAAAAATACAGAATTTTGATTTCTGATGGAATTTAGGGTTTTCTGCTACATAGGCCAGCATCTTTTCAGCATTCAAGAATAGGTTTAAGTTGTCATTTCTGATATCTCTAGCTTTGTATTAGATCTCATGGTGTCTCACAATATTCTGCAAGTACTTCCATGCATGAACTAGACAACTAAATAACGAAATTGTGTTTTCTTAAGTTGATTGGAAATCATCCTTGTTTGATATGATTCATGAATAAATGCCAGTAATGTATGTATTGCAGGAGTTTCAATAGTCCAAGAAGATCTCATGACAAAAACCCTAGCCTAACCTCATCCATCCATGATTACCAAAAATCACTAAGTCCCTTAACCAATTCATCATTCCATAAGAACAACTTTCAAGGTTTGTTGAGAAAATAGAACCATCTTACAAACTCTGAAGAACTCTCAGCCACTCCATTGCCTTGTTTCTTCCATCATTCACCTTCCCTAGGCCCTATACCACCTTTAAAATCACTCCTATTTCTCTCGGCAGGACCTTGTAGGAATACAGGGGATCTTATAGGAGCATTAGGACATCCTGTAGGACGACCTGTAGTGTCATGTTTGAGGTTGATTTGTGGAAAAAGCATACAGGAAGATAGGAGAAGACCCCACTTGCCTCCCAAGCCATTTTACCTTTCACAACCATCTCTAACCCACTTGCCACATCACCAAGAAGATTTAGCATTCACAATTTTTTCACAAAAAAGGACAAAAAGAAAAAAAGAGTTATTGTGTTCATTCATATGCACAATAGTAAAATGTTTAGTTATTTCAGATTGCATGCCTAGGATATTTAGGATTAGACACATGTTAGCTTAGAATTCTTCTAAATCAAGATCTCTTAACAAATAGTTAGATGAGTGGTGTTTTTAAATCATTTATTTCAGTCTTTCGTTATTGGGGTAGACAATATTTCCATTCTTCCAATTAGGGTAAAATTCCCCTTTCTTCTTTGGTAATCAAACTTCTTCTGAACCAATAGAAGGTTGGTTTGAGAAACCATAGTGGTCTATTGCCAGCTCATTAGTGACAAAGAGTAGACCCATTGTATCTGCTTATGTATACAACATTGTCACCTCCATGTTTGTATGAACCCCAGGTTGATAAAGTAAAGTTGGTAGCCCCTGGAGTTGCAACATTCTTGCTGCAGTAGGTGCTCATTATTTTTCGGCACCGTTTCCAGGGAGGTGTCTAAGTAGATGTGATTTATTCTTTCTTTCTTCCATTTCTTATCTCTTTCATTCTGCTATTAGTTTCATTTCTGCAAAAGTAATTGTAAGTTGGTTTGTTTATTTTTTTTTTCCATTTTGCAAATCAGATTTCATTCAACAGTTGGTTTCCATTCAGTTTGTTATTTCAATTCTACAATTAGTCTTAAATCTTGAAAAAAAAAGAAACCTTCTTTCATGCCTCGTAGGAATAGGGATAACTTAGGGAAATTTCTACCAAATACCCCCACCACTTCAAACAATCAACCTTCCCTCTTATTAAGTGGTTGTGAATTGGAGGACCCCTTAGCTGAGAAACCAAAGATTTTTTAAGAGCCTGTAGGGGGAGAAGAAGAAGGAAAACCCATTCCAACTGACCTAATGGCTGAAAATAGAAATGACAATGGAGATAGAGAAATAATTGAGGGTTCTTTCCCCATCAGAGAAACCAATGGGGATGCCAAGATGAAAAACATAAGCCCCTCTACTCTTCCTTACTTCCATGGCTTGACCTCAAAAGATCCAGATACTTTCTTGTTTGAGTTTGCTGTCATAAACAGAACTTATGATTACACCACTGATAATCAGAAGTTGAAATTATTCCCATCCACTCTCAAGGATGCAGCTCTATGCTAGTTCATGAGTTTACCTGGGGATAGCATCACAACCTAGGCTCAGATGCAACAAGCCTTCAACAACAAGTATCAGGACTACTGTAGGTCTAAAGACACTAAAGAGGAAATTTTTAGAATGACCTTAGGGCATGATGAGTCCTTAGAGGATTATGAGGAACAATTCCAGCTTAGTTGCAAAAGGGCTAGGTGCACACTTGATCTTGAATCACTAAAGCTAGTCCCACTCAGGGGAGACCGAGAAGATCTTCTAGATACCCTAAACCTACTAGCAGGAGGGGACATCTATCAACTACCCTATGAAGATATCAAGGCTGTCTTTAAGAACCATTCTAGGGTAGCTAGACAAAAGGGTAGGGGTAGTCAACCAATGTCCGACCCATCCTCTTCCAACACATCCATAAAAGGTGAAATTGAAAATATGTTGGAAGATTTCAAGAGTGAAATGTTGCAAACCCTTTCCCTACAGATGGACATGTCGCAAATCAAGAGAAAGTAGGAGGAAACACAAAGAGAATTAGCCGTTTTTTTCCTAGATGCACAAGGAGGCGCCCTAGGAATGAACGTCCACTAAACCTTATAGAAATATGCTTAGTCTATGAAGAAAACCACTCCACAGACAAGTGTCCTTCTCTACCTAGACTAAAATCCGTGTATCAGGGAACTGAAGGGGTGACTGAACAACTTTGCTACATAAATCAAAGGAGGCCTCATGGACCTCAACCATACCAGAAGAGCATGCAAGGGTCATCCTATGCATATTACAGCCCTAACCAAAACACATTCATTCCCTCTTAGGGCCCCCTTGCTCATCCCTCCTAGTCTACACCTTCTCCTTGGTCTTTCGCACCTTAGTACCATTCCCAGCTAACCAATCAGCCATTTCATCCATATACTCCTCCACAGAGACAGTGAAATGCACCACGACAGGGGTGGATGCCCCCATATAACAATGCTCTAGCTTTATTTCCTTCACCTCGTACTCAACCATAATTTTTACACCCTGCTCCACCTAAACAACCTCAGATGCCTACCCAGCCAAATCTGAACCTGAACAACAGACAGACACAACAAGTATACAATGGAGAGACATCCTACCCTACTTATGCTATGGAAATTTAAGAAATCAACCTAAGGTCTGGGAGAGTACTCCCAGAAAACCCACCTCCATCTCCACCTAGGGAGAGTGAGGAGGAAAGAGAGGAAAGTATGCCTAGAGTGAATCCACTACCCTTTCTTGAAAGATTAACTCATCCAGTCCAACCTACCCTAGAAGAGAATGAACTTCTGGGTGAATTGAAAAATCTATGTGCCGAAATTCCACTTATCCAAGCCATTAAGGATGTACCTATTTACAAAAAATTTATTAAAGAGAAGTGTTTCAAACATCCAGGGAGGAAAAAAAGAGACACCCCTACCATTAATTGCATTGGACAACTATCTAACTTAATGTTGGGGCATGTAATTTTCCAAAGTATTTAGACCCTGGAAGCCCTGTAGTAGATGTGGACATCAATGGCACCATTGTTCCACACACCTTGATTGATCTTATGGCTTCCATTAATGTAATGACTAAGGACACCATGATCAAGCTAAATCTCCAGGGTTCATTAAGAAATACCACAACAGTCTTGCAGCTTGCAGACTATTCCACAATGGCCCTTGAGGGGATTGTTGAGGATGTGATGGTCTTTATTGACTCCTGGGAGTACCCTACAAACCTCCTAGTTATCCATCCTAAGGCCAAGCTTAATGGTTATCCTCTCATACTTGGTAGACCTTGGTTAGCCACTGTCGATGCCTACATCAGCTACAGGGCTGGAAACATGACTATAAAAAATGGGCATATGTCCAAGCAGTTCGTCTTGTACCCTCCTGCTCAACAATATTTAGAACATGATTTACCTTTATGGCTAGAAGAGGAGGAAGAAGATGAAGTCTACTCAGCCAAACTCTATATCCTAGAAGCTGCCATGGGAGGAGGATAACGCATGAAGATGATTTGATTGAACACATACTCCAAAATCCAACTCCTGACACCTTGTCCTTAGAAGAAGTAGTAAAGGAAACCAAGAGAAACCATCAGATTAATCCATGCTTAGCTGACTCAAACCCTAGTCGTGTCAAGACAATAGAATTCAGCCCTGAAAGAACTTTGAAAATTAACCCCTCTTTTTGTACACTAAGAAGAAGAGTTGTGCAACATGCTAAGGGAACATCTAGATGACTTCGCTTGGAGTTACAAAGAAATGAAGGGAGTGCACCCCTTAGTGTGTACTTACCACATTTATATCAAAGAAGGTTTCAAACCAGTCTGATAACCCCAAAGGAGAATGAATCCAGCTCTCAAGGATATAGTCAAAGAAGAACTACAAAAGCTGCTGGATGCAGGATTCATTTACCCTATCTTGGATAGTGAGTGGGTTTCTCCATTGGTGTTGGTTCCAAACAAAAATTGGGAAGTGGGGGATTTGTGTTGATTACAGAGAGTTAAACAAAGCAACAAAGAAGAGCCATTTCCCTCTACCTTTCATTGACCAAGTGTTAGATGGCCTGGCAGGGAAAAAGTTCTTCTCTTTCTTAGATGGGTTCAGCAGATACAATCAAATCCAGATTAACCCAGAGGACCAGGATAAAACCACCTTCACTTTTCCTCGGGGTAATTTCACTTATATGGTCCTTCCTTTTGGCCTATGCAATTCCCCTGCCACTTTCCAGAGGGCAGTCCTGAGTATATTTGCCGAGCTAGTCCATGATGCAGTGGAAATTTATATGGATGATTTTACACCCTATGGGTGTGATTTCCAGGGGGCTGTCTCTAACTTGGGTAAGGTGCTGAACAAATGCATTGAAATGAAATTGTCTCTTAGTCCCAACAAATATGAGTTCTTGATGACTGCAGGGACTCTTCTAGGTCATTCAATATCCCAGAAAGGACTACAGGTGGACCCAAACATGATAGCCATAATACAAAGGGTCCCAGCTCTGCAAAAACAGAGGGATGTCAGAATTTTTCTAGGTTTAGATGGATACTATAGGAGATTTATAAAAGACTTCAGCAAGTTGGCTTCTCCTTTATTTGGGTTATTGGCCAAAGACTCAAAACTTTTATGGTCAGAAAGCTATCAAGAGGCCTTAAACACCCTAAAGGACAAGTTGAATACTGCACCTATTCTTTGAAGCCCAAATTCAGCTCTCTCTTTCCATATACATTTCGATGCCTCTCACAAAGCCATATGAGTAGCCCTAGGCCAGATACATGACAAGCTACCTTATGCCATTTACTTCATCCGTAAGAATCTATTAAAAGCCAAACTAAACTACACAGTGAATGAGAAGGAGCTCCTAGCTATTGTGCATTCATTTAACAAATTTAGGCATTACATTATAGGTTACCAAACATTTGTACATACTGACCATGCTACAATTAAATACTTGGTGAATAACCCTAATGTAAATGGTCAGATTATTAGATGGTTACTTTTATTGCAACAATTTGATTTAACTATTATTGATAAGTATGGCAAGGAGAATGTTGTTGCAAATTTTTTATCCAGATTGACTTTGCCTTCAGGGGAGGAAGGAATGGTTGATGATCAGTTACTGGATAAACACTTATTCGCCATTTTAGTTCTCTCTTCGTGGTTTGCTGACATAGAAAATTACTTGGTTTCTGTACAGTTTCCACCAAATTTGTCCTATAAGGAAAAGAGCAAGATTGTAAGGAAGAGCGTCCCATTCACTTGGATTGGGGGCAACCTCTTCAAACTAGGCCCAGTTCAAATTCTGAGAACATGTGTCAGGGAGGAGGAAGTCTTTCACATCCTTCTGACCTGTCATGATGGGCCTTGTGGAGGTCACTTTGCAGCTAAAAGAATAGCATTTAAGGTACTACAAGATGGTTATTACTGGCCCACTCTTCACCAATATGTGAGGAGGTATACTAGTCAGTGTGATCGGTGCCAAAGGATGGGGAATCCTAACCCAATGGATGAAATTCCTCTGCAACCTCAAGTGACTTTCGAGCCATTTGAAAAGTGGGGCATGGATTTCATTGGACCCATTGACCCTCCATCTAGGAAAAAGTAGTACATCATTGTGTGCACTGACTATTTAACCAAGTGGGCTAAAACCAAGGCCATCAAAGCAGCAACAGAAGAGAAAGTGGCTGAATTCTTAAGGGAAAATGTATTTTATAAGTTTGAGTACCCTAGACAATTGGTCATTGATCAAGGCAGTCAATTTGCATCTCACCTGATTGAAAATTTGTTAATCCAACACAAGATCAAGCATAGAACATCCACTCCTTACCACCCACAAGCTAATGAGCAAGTGGAGGTAACCAACATAGCGATGGAAGGCATTCTAACCAAAGTGATTAGCAGCAGCAAAAAGGATAGGGTAGATAGATTAGTTGAGGCCACTTCGGTCTACAATACCACCTGGAAGACCACCACTGGATTCAATCCTTATGAGTTGGTCTATGGGAAGAAGGCCCTAATGTACATTGAATTGGAATACAACACCTTAAGGATAGTAGCACAACTGGATATAGATCTCACTAGGGCACAAGAAGAAATATTGCTTCAGCTAAATGGGTTAGATGAATTTAGGATGCAGGCCCTCCTGCACACAGAGGTGAATCAATTTTAAAGGAATATTTGGCATGACAAAAACATAAAGGAAAAACAGTTTCAAGAAGATGATTGGGATTTTTTATATGATTCCAGATATAAGGATTTTAAAGGCAAGTTAAGGAATAGATGGTTAGGGCCTTATGTCATAGAAAAATGTCATGATAATGGTTAAGTACATATAAGAACCATTGATGTAGAGGCTATCCCTTTACTTGTAAATGGGTAAAGATTGAAGGTATACAAGAAGCCCTTGTCAAAGAAAGAATTCATCAATGGCATCAGCAAGACAATGACGATGGTGGAGCAAGTCTCAGCTTCCACCCCATCAAGTCCCTAAAAATAAAATAAAAAAGGAGACTCAGGTGAAAACCTCCACGAGGCACCTAGGTCCCACTGTTGGTTTGAAAACCTCTTGGGGCAGCCCAATGCTGTTGGAAAAAAGAAAAAAGAAAAATATCTCTGGGTGAAAAAAAATTTGAGGCACCCAAAGCAGGCATCTAGGATGAAACCCTCCTTGGAGGCAAACTAGTTGTTTTCAAAAAAGAAAAAAAGAAAATAGAAAAAAAGGGAAAATAATTTTTTTGGAAATATTGTTTGCAGGTCAGCAAGAGGAAGATCAGCGCAGCTTGAGAGGAATAGAAGGACCTAAAAAATCCATATTTTAATCCCTCCATCTCATATTCTTCATTATTTCATACATCTTTCCATTTATGGACTCCTCTAGCTCAGTTTACACAAGCTCTGTGTTTTCTACAGGGTTCCCTGTAATCCTACAGGAGTTTCCTGTAGGAATTACAATTGCTTTGAAATCCCAAGGAAAGTGATCCTAGAGCAAGGGGATGAAAAGCCTGTGTCAAAAAATAATATATTCACTCCCCCACATCATCATCATGCCTTTCAACACCATGTTACCCTTGCATCCATCCAATAAGTCAATTATATATATATACAATTTTCAAGAAGAAAAAAAAAATAGAAGAAGATGAGAACAGAGGACAAAGGGACACTACCTGAAGGCTATACCTTTCATCTACCATTCACTATAAGCCTTCTCTACTCATGTTAATGATCCTATGAAAGTTTAGGGAAGAGGCAGCTACAGGACATCATGTAGGTTTCCTGTAAGAAATCATGTAGCAACCTATCCCACAATGGAAACGTCACAGGGTTGCAGCCATCTTCAACACAAAAATTTCCAAAGTTAAGGAAGCTCCTCCTGAGCTCAACAACAACAGCAAGACCACCAACGTCACTCTACAACACCTACACAACAAAGGAAACGAGCATCAAAAGAGGCCAAAAAAAAAATGCAGTGAATACACAACACAGGGATAGCATTCTCCAACAAGCATCATCATCACGGAATCTTACCCATAGGTATGTCATATTACTCATGCTCTCTCATTTGCACGATATAATAAAAAATTTCGGATTACATAAGAGTTGATTTTATAAGAAAAGTTGGCCAGTTAACTTGGCCACCTTCAATGAGGTGACGAGGAGAAAATAGTTAGACCACTCCACACGTGGCAGCATCCAAATTTAGAAGAAAAAGTAGATAAGGCCAAAAATGGTTAAGTTACGGAGGAACAAAGTGGAAGATGATTATGAGGTAAGGTGGAATGATGGATTGATAGTGGGACCAACGGTCCAAAAGGAGGTGCTCATACTTAGATAGCCAACACACCATCCCACACGATCAGCCATATAAGGAAATAAAACATTGATTCCCATGCAAAGAGACCATTAGCAATCTCGAGAATTCATCCAAAAGAGGTTGCTATCGACCTTCTTGAAGCAACACCTACAGGAGATAGTTAGCATTTTACAGCACAAGAGACCTATAGGATCCTACAGGAAAACCTATAGGATACAAAGTAGTCAATCTACAGGATTATCAGTGGGCACTAAGGGAGGAGAAATCAAAGGTTGTCGTCAACATAACATAACCAGTGAGGTAGGAGCTATACCTTCCATGTTTTCCTCTTAAAAAGAAGAAAAATCATGATTTGATTAAGGAAATTGTAGTCTAGAAGAATTGTATTGCAGAGTTAACACTCCATCCTCTCTCACCCACCAGAATTCTTGATTTTTATTCATCCAAGCCTCCATAATTACCAGGGAAATTAGGACCCATGCCACTGCTATGGTAAAAGGCCTATCAGTAGAAATCACCCCTGAAGTTATAAGTAGAATCACTACACTCTCTTTAGGGTTACCTTGGAGAAAAGAAGATAAGGGTAACAACACCCTTGCAAAGAAGAAATTGTTTTTGGAAGGGGGGGAGCCAATGGAAGGCAAAAATGGGGTCAGAAAAGGAAGCATTACATACCCTTGGAATGAAGTTAGTTACCACCTCATTAAATACATATCATGTGAAGGGAGATACAGTGTGGTGTATGGATACCACTTTAGACTTCACCAAGAAGTGACATTTGGAGTAGACGTACCTCCTCAAAACAGATTAAGTATACCTTACTTTCTTCTTCAATGACTGATAGATATGAGAATCAAAGTGCAAGAGGGAAAACATCAACAACTAGCCCATCATGGGTTGATCAAACTTATCCTAGAAGATGATCTACAAAACCTAAGACTCCTTATTACATGGAAAAATTTCAAAGACATGCAGGAAGAAGGAGCAATTCAAGCTCTCGAATATGACAAAAGCCCCACTGCTAGTGAGAGGGATGAAGAAATAGAAGGAGATAATGAAGAGGAAACAAAGGAGGAGAAAGACGAAGAAAAGGAGGAGAAAAATGAAGAAAAGACAAAATAAGAAACAAAAGAAGAGACAGATGACCAGAGTGAAGAACTAGAGCAAGAAGAGGGAGAAAGACAAGGATGAGAAGGATAATGGAAAATAGGAAACAGAATAGAAGGAAGAATAGAGGTCTACAGTTCAAGGCATATAAAGGGAAGAGTCACCAAGGGTATCTCCAGAACCCACTGAGAAAGAGGCAACAACTGTTCTTATAGCCCTAAGTACACCTATCAAGTCAAAAGGGAAAATACAAAGACAAACCTCAATGTACTTTAGGACAAGAAAGAGCACAAGGATTAGGCAAGGAAGACCTCAAACACCCACCAAAACTCCTATTGTCATTGAAGACTCACCAAAGTAGCAAGGAAAGATAGCTCCTCTTGAGGAAAATCAAGGAGAAGGATCATCAGGACAAGCCTCTCCCAAATCTCCCATCAAATATTTTTAGGAGGCCTGTCACAAGGTCTGCCTCATCAAAGGGGAAAGGTCTCCTACAAGAGACATAGAAAGACTTATAGGAATCAGAGGCCATCCTATAGGAAACTCTGTTAAACCTATAGGAAACTCAGAAAATGGACCAAGAAGGTATTACTCAGCAGGAAACAAAGAAGGAAGACTTAGAACTCAAAGAACCTAGTCCACAACCCAACCTCAAATCTTACTACAGGTTCATTGAAGGGGGTAGGGTCATCCCACAGAATTTTACCATCCCCTTATTCTTTGAACTTGAGAAAGAGAGGGAAAGGTCACATAGATGGATGCAAATTTCCAAATCAAAAGGAGTGGAGGATGTAGGCTACATGGAGGAGAAATTGAAGGAGATGGGCAGAGAACTGAGCAGCATAAGGGATAGAGAGGCAATGATGAAAGCTCAGTTAGAAGCAGAAAATGCATGGCTAAGGGGATAGTTACAAGAAATGGAAATCCAGTTGGCAACTATGGCTAGTTTATCCTTAGAGGCAATCTAGTGCAGGATTTCAACAAAGTATTATGCCTTGTATCTCAAGGAAAAATGGCTACAATTCCAAATTAAGACTTTAGCATAGAGAGGCACTATGCCCTTCCAAGACTATAGACAATTCATTGATCTCTGTGATCAAAGCACCTTGGAAGATAGAGCAAAAATGTCTGAGTTTTACCTACACAACTTGGCCTTGACAGATTTGAATGTGTGGGACCCAAATTCAAAACTAGGAGACTTGCAATTGATGGCCTTAGCATCATGGATGAATCATGAGGAGGCAAGAGCTACAGAGATGAAAAAGGTAATGGAAAGAGAAGAGACATAACCCCTTATGATAAGAGTTGAGAAATCTAATCCAATGGCTATCATCAACACCCACAACCTGATTGAAAATGATCTTAAGCTTGCACCTAGGTACCTTACTGCCCAAGAATAGGCAGTCACACACTTTGAAGAAATGTTCAGGTTGCTAGGAGATGACACCATGCAAGCTTGCCAAAGGAGATGGAACACCTTGCCTTATAGCCTGAAGATCATAGAATACCATTCTCCTCATAGAATGAGATAGGCACTAAACAGAACACCCATGTACAAGCAAGCTCTACAAAGACTCAAAGTCAATTGGATTGGCTTGAGACTTAGTCCAACACGGATTTTAGGAATGTTGGAAGGAAGGAAAGAAGAAGAAGAAAGGAAGCAGTTCGAAGAGATAGAGAGGAAGGTGAGATTTTATTCATAGGAAGAAGAAACTATAGCAGAATCATGGGATGTCAGGGAGACCACCAGAGCAATGAAGGACATGGATATAGATTAAGTTGCTCAAAGGATGAGCAACACTTTTAGTAGGGGGTGAGCAACACTTTCAGTAGGGCGGTGATGATGAGCCTCATTATTGGGTAACTATATGGACCTTAATACACCTCCAAGCTTACTAGAATAAACACTTCTCATAATTCCTTACATGTTTTTATTATATTTTTCTTCATGAGATTAGTAAAAGTAAGATGTTATGTCTAGTGGTCTAATGTGAATTGTTTTTAGGTTTTTGAGAGAAAATCATGGCAATTTCGGCTAATTAAGGACATAAAGTCGAATGAGACAAGGAGGAGAGATTATAGGAGATAGATTCTCCTCATTAACTCCTCACTCATTCAAATATTCCTTAATCAAATCACACTAGCTCGGAGTTGCGAGTAGCCGAGTCATGGAGATCATGGGTAGCTAGGCCAGTGACAGTTAAGAACAAATTCATCTTGAGTTTGGGAGCCCAGATTCCCTAGATTTAAGGAAGTTGTTGGAGACTTCAGTTGTATAAATAGGGAAGCCTAGAGCCTCATTAGGATTCAGATTTTTTTATGTAAGATCACTAAGCACTTTTGAGTTCAAGTTTTGTGGCAAAACATTGTTATGTAATTTTTCTGATATGATAATGAGCATGAACATTTCCTTGATCCAACATTGATTTGACTTAGAGGATCTTAAGCTCTTGGGTTAGGGCCCAAACCTAGCAGCAAAGGTTCCTCTTATTGTACTTGTATGCTTAGGTTATTTCATAGATTAATTGTTGAATTGATTTTATCATTGTTTCATTGCAAGTAGTGGTGAAGTTGATTAGTTTGTTTTCATTTGTGCATAGATTTAAAAGTAGATTTAGAGAGATAAAAGAATACCAAAGAGGCTGATAGTAGGTGGATTTGGCCTCACTCCTCCCTTCAGGGACCATGTTTTGAGGAAAAACTCCTATTCAGCCCAAAAAAGACAAAATTCTGATTTCTTATGGAATTTAGGGTTTTCTACTACTTAGGCCAACATATTTTCAATTTTCAAGCATAGGTTTCAGTTGTCATTTATGATATCTCCAGCTTTGTATTAGATCTCATGATGTCTCACAATATTCAACAAGTATTTCCATGCATGAACTAGGTAACTTAATAATGAAATTTTTTTTTCTTAAGTAGATTGTAAATCTTCCTTGTTTGATATCATTCATTAATAAATTCCAGTAATGTATGTATTGCTGGAGTTTCAATAGTCTAGGAAGATCTCATGACAGAAACCCTAGCCTAACCTCATCCATCCATGGTCACCAAAAACCACTAAGTCCCTTAACCAATTCATCATTCCATAAGAACAACTTTCCAGGTTTGTTGAGAAAATCCAACCATCTTACAAACTCTGTTTTGAACTCTGAAGAAGTTCTAGCCACTCCCTTGCCTTGTTTATTCCATCATTCACCTTCCCTAGGCCCTATATCACCTTCCAAATCACTCCTATTTCTCTCGGCCGGATCCTATAGGAATACAAGGGATCATGTAGGAGCATTAGGACATCTTGTAGGAACCGCTAGGATATCCTCTAGGATGACCTGTAGTGGCCTGTTTAAGGCTGATTTCTGGAAAAATCATACAGGAAGATAGGAGAAGACCCCCACTTGCCTCCCAAGCCATCTAACCTTTCACAATCATCTCTAACCCACCTACCACATCACCAAGAAGATTTAGTATTCACATTTCACAAAAAAGGACAAAAAGGAAAAAAGAGTTATTGTGTTCATTCATATGCACAACAGTAAAATGTTTGGTTATTTTAGATTGCATGCCTAGGATAGTTAGGATTACACACATGTTAGCTTAGAATTATTTTGAAGCAAGATCTCTTAACAAATAGTTAGATGAGTGGTGTGTTTAAATCA
Source organism: Pinus tabuliformis (assembly GCA_031772625.1). NCBI lineage: Eukaryota > Viridiplantae > Streptophyta > Pinopsida > Pinales > Pinaceae > Pinus > Pinus tabuliformis. Next base: position 306,701,091 of record CM062819.1, read on the forward strand.
TTTATTTCAGTCTTTCATTACTGTAGTAAACAATATTTTCATTCTTCCAATTAGGGTGAAATTCTCCTTTCTTCATTGGTAATCAAACTTCTTCTGAATCAATAGAAGGTTGGTTTGAGAAACCATAGTGGTCTATCTCCAGCTCAGCAATGACAAAGAGTGGACCCATTGCATCTGCTTATGTATACAACATTGTCACCTACAAGTTTGTCCAAACCCCAGGTTGATAAAGTAAAGTTGGTAGCCCTAGGAGTGCAACATTCTTGCTGCATTATTGGTGATCATCAGATTGATTTAAAATTAAAACACACGATGTATTGATCTTTGGAACATGTGACTGACATGTGTGAACAGTTGCAGGGCAACATGCCTGGTATTAACATGATAAGGTAACAATTGATTTGTTTATATAACTAACAGTTGGGTAATGTGATAGCACATAATAAGACTCAATTACAACAAGGAAAAGGTAAAAAAAAAGGAATGGGGTGAGAATTCCTTTCGCTATGTTCGAAAACTACAATTCCAAATGAATGAGTTCCTTTCATGAATACAAGAAGTCTTCTTAACCTTGATTTTTGGATATGTTTTAGATTCATGAACATGTATTTGATAGGTACAAAAACTATTTTCAATATGGTTAGATTCATCAAGAAATTGGAATCCCTTAGGAGATGATATATGCATGTGTTCAGTTACAAGGTAGTGTGCTTGGAACAATAAGGTAAGGTAACTGGTATATTGTTATATTTATTTATACACTGATAGTTATGTTTTTATGGAAGTATGATGCAGGGAAATTCATGAAAAAAGAGACTACCATGATACCTTGAAGAAGGCTCAGGTTGAGCTTTCCCTTGGAAGAATTGGGAACCATGGGGTTAAGTCATAGTGTATGTTGAAATTTTTGTGTTTTCGATGAGTTGTGATTTGTTTGCACTTGATTTGTAGCTGTGTTTATGTCTGGTCAATGGCCATGCCACTTTGTTTGTGATGTCGTATTGCTATTGGTTTTTCATGGTTTTCTTCTTGTTTGTCTCTTGTTTTTTCCTTTTTATGTTTTGAAGGTCTTGGGAATTGGTTTGGGAAAGAGGAAAGTTAATGGAACTTAAGGAAACTTGAATGAAACCCAACAGATAATGTAAGACCTAGATGAAGTTGATGCATGCATAAGGGTAGTTGAAGGAAAGAATATGAAAGTCAGTTGGATTGGTTGGGTCCATTGGGGTAAATGGATGGTGGAAAAATAGTCATGAGAAAGGTAACATTAAAGTTAAAGCAAATGGATTTGAGGCATCAGATGCCTTGGCTATGTTGGAAAATGTTGTTCTCAATGTTGTGCATGTTTCGCACGGATAAATGAAGTTTTCTTAACCTTGAACTTATGATATCTAGTAATTATGTTGTGATCATGATTATGCTAATGTGTTTATATGTATGTATGTATGTATGTCATTGTTTAATAGGGTCATCAGGGATCATGATTTTTTTGTGCTAATGTGTATATGTATATATGTATGTATGTATGTCATTGTCTGACAGGGTCGTAAAGGATCATTCTTGTGGAGGAATGATTTATTATGTAATTGAATGCCATGAAGAGGTTCCTAGTTTATGAGGAATCAAGTGGGAAGAGTAGCCCTAACATATCTATGAGGTCAGTATCAAGTCGATATGATTTGATATTATTTGCTTACACTATGCCTATGTTTATGTTATGTACAAGCAATGTCGAGGGATACATCATCGGAATGAAAGCAGTATGATCTGCAACATGCTGGGACAAGCATGGATGGTAGAAAGAGACTAGAAGTTAGGTTTCGTGGTAGAGACAATATGGTCTCTAAATGTGTAGTATTACTGTTGTGTATACGTTGTACATGTTGTACCTTTAGTGTTGTGTACATATTGAATATGCGGTGCTATGAACAAATGGTGTAGTGTACATGTTGTATATGCAATGCTATGTACGTATGGTGTTGTGTACATTTTTCATATGTGGTGTTGTGTACATATGGTGTTTTTTACATGTTGCATATGCGGTGATGTGTACATATAGTGTTGTGTGCATGTTTCATATGTGGTGTTGTGTACTTATGATATTGTGTACATATGGTACATTGTGCATGTTGTACATGTGGTGTTGTGTGCATGTGGTGCTTTGTACATGTGTTGTGTGCATGTGGTGTTGTGTATGTGTGGTGTCATGTACACGTTGTGTAGGTGGTGTCATGTACATGTGGTGATGTGTACAAGTTGTGCAGGTGGTGTTATGTACACATTGTGTAGGTGGTGCTATGTACATATGGTATTCTTTACATGTTGTGATGTGTACATGAGGTATTTTGATATGTTCATTGTTTAGTCATTGTATCGTGACATGTGTATTCATTGTGTTGCACCCTGTGTACGTATATGTATTGTGTTATACACTGGGTGTAGGTGTATGTATTATGTGGTGTTGTACATTGAGTGTGAATGTACGTGTTGTGATGTATAATGTGTGTATGTGTATGTGATTGAAGATAATATAGTATTAGGTTCTTTCTGGTTGTGACAGCTGATCCGATGTCATTACAGAAACAATAAAGGAAAAAAGTAGAAGCAAAGAACCATTTGAAAGATAGGTATCAATATTTTATTTCTGTATTAATTATGCATGCAATCTATGACTCTGATTTATTATGGTTACATGTGATCTGTGATTTTGGTTTATGATGATTGCATGTGATTTATGATTTTGATTTATGATGGTTGAGTTTTTAGCTAATTGGATGTGTCATGTTTATACATGATGGTTTGATCAAATAAGTAGTTTTAATTTTTGTGATAGGAAGTAAATAAAGTTGTAGGGGTACCTTATTCATGAGCTACCAATGAGGTATGATTTGAATTTATTTCAATTCCTTTTAGTCTAATGGGAATTATGTGTTTTGTATAGGAAGTAGGAAAATGCCCAATTTGGGTGGTTTAAACTTACTGCAAGAATGTTAGCAACAACAACAAAAGGAATTGGAACATGCAACATTATTTTGGTAAAGCACCTCAGGAGCAAGGCCATTGTGGGACACAGGTACCCAATAGTGTCCATTGATTTCCATGAGCATGTTATGATCGGTATGATGGTTTTGAGGCAAGGATATGCCTTAGTTTTTGGATCTTCCAATGCAAGGGAACCTTGCTAAGGGATGGATCACCCAAGGGATTGTGTAACAGAGAAGATGATGCCATCATAACTTAGAAGGTGAGTGAATGCACGGAAGGGGGTGACTGTATTTCCCGAGGAACTGTGTAGCAGAGAAGGGAAGGTCAAGGAATGAATTTGTTTTGGTCATTAAAATTTCCATATTGAATCAAAATCACATTGGGAGTGTGCCTTGGAAGAATGAGTCAGTAACTGTTCACTGATGGAACATGTAGTGCACAATTGTAGTGTTGGACATTGGATGCAGGTTTTGTTTTGAAAGTGGATTTTGGACTTCTTGGGAAGGAGGTGAATCCTGGTACTACTTTTGAGGGTGGAGGTGTGAGCCTCTGGATTCCCTTGTTGATTGATGCAGCCATTTTATCCTTTCATTTGTTGGTTAGAGAAAATGTGAATATGTATGTGTATATTATTGTAAATACTTTATTGAGTTGGACTTATAAATCTCCATGGATAGTATTATTATTTGTTGATCAAAGCAAATGTGCATAGGTATATGTGGTTGTTATTCTAAATATTGTAATGAGATGTGTTATAATGCTCTAATAAATGATATGATTGTCATGTTTTTAGAAGTGGTCATTGTAAATACTGCAACGAACTAGTTTATAAAGCTCCATAGGCAGTATGCCTTGTTTCATCCGTTTACTGGTCATAAGTGTCATAGAACATAGAGGATGGTGTTTCCCCCAAGGGGGAGGGGTTTGTAACATGCCCTAAATGATTCTCCATGTAAATGAAAATATAATACCAAGGTCATGGGACACATATTCCAAGTTGAATGGTGGGGAAAACATCCTAGTGGGTGTCACTTTTGGTTTATTATGGCTAATGAAAATGGCAAAGACATTAGCAAAGGAAAGGACATTCATTGGAATTTTATTTATGAAATAAATAAAAATAGGAGAAAAGGAAGGTGAGGGGTCACAAATTTGCATGAGAATAAAATTGAAAGAAAAATGAAGGAAAATTAAGAAAATAGAGGCCTCAAAGATAAAAAGGATTGTGAGGATCAATTCACAAACTTTTGCATGTTTTACCCTAGATTTCTCTTCTACTCTCTCACTCTATCATACTCTTGCACACTTAGAGTATTCTTGGAGCACATTGGCATACATTGGATTTGGAGAAATGAGGAAAATGAAAGTATTAAAGTGTAAGGAAATAGGTGGATCAACGACTACATTTGGATTATTTTGTAGGTATCAAGTTGCATGTATGATTTCCTTGCTAGTTTTGGCATGCATGGTACATGCATGTGGTTTCTTGGTTATGAGTTTTCATTAGGATGGATTTTTTCTTGGATTGACAATGGTTTTAGCCTTTCCTTGCCATTTTCTAGATAGTCATGGTGTTGTGGCTTTTTACACTTTTTTTCTTATTTTGATTGGTGCTCAGGTTTCTTATGGTTGTGGGTTGAGTTATTAGTTCCTGGAGCCATTGGCTGGGACAAACGCTTTGGAAGCCCTTGAACAACTTGGGTTGAGTTACTAGCCTTGGAGCCTAGGTTCAGACAAACACTCCAGATCCCTTAGTGAGTTCAGTTCCTAGCCCCTGGAGTCGGGTTGAACAAATGGTCTTGAGCCTGGAAGGGTGTGGGTTGGGTTATTAGTTCCTGGAGTCACGGTTGGAAAAAACACTGTGGAGCCTTGGAAAAATTGGGTAGAGACCAATTTGGTTGGTGTTAGTGATTTTCGACCGTGAGGTGGAATCATTAGTTGAGGGTTGAGATGTTTTGGCCTTTGGAAGCCCTGGTGTGGTTTCGTTTGGTTTATTCCATGAGAAATCACATTCACACTTTGAATATGACACGAGGGTGATTGGATGAAATAGACATTTGGTTCAGCCCAATCTATGTTCAAGTGGTACGTGGAAGTCCCTGACTTAGTTGGCTTTTTCATCAATTAATAAGAGTTGTTTTCCTATTATATTTTATGAGTTCTTGTACTTGAGATTATGTGTCTTTGATGGTTTTCTATCATGGCTTATATGTTATTCATTTGCTAGTTATATGATGTATATTGTCTATGGATCTTGGTATATTTGATTGGTTGATGAATGGTTAATAAATGCATAAGCTAACAGATGTTATTGCAGATATTATGAGATGGAATTAGACCTTCTTGGTGATTCTCAGATAAGTTTCAGATCCTTATGTTCAGATATGCATTCATGACCTGCAGATTACATGTTTACCATATGTTTAACAAAATGACTGTCATGGTTAGGCCTGGATAGAACAAGTATTTGATAAATTTTTGTATGATTGGTTTTGTCTTGATTTCATTTATCATTCTAGAAAGTATCACTGAGTTTTGGGTAGTGGTCTGGAGGCTAGCCTAAAATTTAGACTCAAAACCAGAAAAGTTGGGTTGCAACTGCATGGATGCATGCTTGTGCATGCAGTTGGAGGCTCCCAACCACAAGGATGAATTGTTTTTGGAGTGCTTGAGGGCCCAGGGCAAGGAAAAGGTGGTCCAGCTCAAGATTTTGCCACCTAGGGTGGTTTCTTAACCTCTAATTGACCTATATCCCCTGTAGAATGTTATGAGATGTCAGTTTGTATTTTATGGTTGGCCCCACTTCCTTAATGGAACATGGGAGGTCGGGTCATGTCATATTAGCTCCTCCTCTCATGTGTACCCTGACAGGCCAGTGAAATTGGGTAAATGTGGGAGGGGTGGTTACATATTTTTTTTTATCAATTACTAGAAACAATTAATATTATTATGAAATCAATTTCAATGTCATTTATGAATGCATGCAGGGAAGCCAAAGTTGCAGAGATCAATTTTTTATTGTGCAGGTCTTCCTTGTGCAGAGGTTTCATTGTGCAAAGATTAAAATGAAAGATTTGATTGTGTAGTGGAAGATTCCTCCATACAGTGAAAGCTCTGCTTAAAAAACTATAAACCTAAAAATCATAAATATAAATTAAATTAATTTAACTTTATGTAAAAATCAAATTTATTTAATAATAAATTTTATTAATTGCTAAAAATAATTGATATTATTATGAAAGCATATTCAATGTCATTTGGGAATGCATGCAAAGAAGCGAGAGTTGCAGGGACCAATGTTTAATTGCGCAAAACGTTCGCTGTGCAAAGGAAGCTTATCCTTGTTTCAAATTGAAGAAATTAATTCTGTGGAGCTTTCCTTGTGTGAAGCTTTCAATGATAGCTTTCATTGTGTAGAGGAAGCTTCATATGCACAATGAAAGCTTTCATTAAAAAACTATAAACCTAAAAATTGTAAATATAAATTAAATTAATTTAACTTTATGACCAAATCAAATTTATTTAATAATAAATTTTATCAATTTCTAAAAACAATTAATATTATTATGAAAGCAAATTAAGTGTCATTTATGAATGCATACAGGGAAGCCAAAGTTGCAAGAATCAATGCTTCATTGTGTAGAGATTTCATTGTAAAAATCTTACAATGAAATTGGTCATTGTGTAGAGGAAGCTTCCTCAACAGAGTGAAAGTTCCACACAAGGAAAGTGTAATAATACTTGGTTGATTTCCTATGTAAATAAATAAAAATAATAACCAAGGTCATGGGACACGTATTCCAAGCTAAATGTTGGGAAAAACATATTGATGGGATATCACTGGTGATTAATATATGGATATGGAAATTTGCAAAGGAAAAGTGGCATTAATTGGCATTTAGTTGTGAAAATCATGGAAAATAAGAGAAAAGGGAGATGAAAGGTCATAGAATTTCATGTGAGGAAAATTGAAGGAAAAATAGAGGAAATGAAGAAAATAGAGGCCTCAATGATAAAAAGGCTTTTGAGGATCAATTCACAACCTTTTGTTAGTTTTAGCTTGGAGCTCTCTCTCTATTATGTCTCTCTCATACTCTTGCACGCTTAGAGAAATATTGGAGCATTTTTGGAGCATGCTTGGAGCACTCTAGTTTTCATTGGATTTGGAGAAAGAAGGTAAAGAAAAGTAGGAATGTGCATGTGAATAGGTGGATCAACAACTACAACTCAATTTCTTTGCAGGTAATAGGCTTCATGTGTGATTTTAATTATTAATTATGGATGCATGCTATATGCATGTAATGATCTCATTATGATTTGTCATTGGCATGGAGGATTGTCTAGATTGACAGTGATTTTGCTTAGCCTTTCCATTTCCTGAATAACCATGGTGTTGTGGGGTTTTCATGGATTTTTTTTCAAATTGGTGCAGATAATTCCTTATGGTTGTGGGTTGGAACAAACACTTTGGAAGCCCTAGAACAACTTGGGTTGAGTTACTAGTCCTAGAGCCTAGGTTGGAAAATCGCTCTGGATCCCTTGGTGGGTTGAGTTATTAGTCCTGGAGCCGGGTTGGACAAACGCTTTGGAGCCCTGGAAGGCTGTGGGTTGAGTTACTAGTTCTTGGAGCCCTAGACAACTTGGGTAGAGACCAATCTAGTTGTTATTAGTGATGTATCACCATAAGGTGTAATCATTGGTTGAGGGTAGAGGTGGTTTGGCCTTTGGAAGCCCTAGTTTGGTTTTGTTTGGTTTATTCCATGATTCCACATTCATGCTTGGAATATGGTGCAAAGTTTATGGGCTGAAATAGAGATTTGGTTCAACCTAGTATATGCTCGGTTGGTACATGGAAGTCCCTCACTTGGTTGGTATTTTCTTATGTTAATAATAGTTATTATTCTCTTATGATTTATGTATATTTATTGGAATTGTGTTGGTAATATTATCGATGTGTTGCCATGGTCTATATGCTATTTATTTTTTGGTTATATGATGTGTATATTCTATGGATCTTGTCATGAAATGTTTAGTTATTGATGAGTGATGAATGTATGGACTAATTAGTGGTGTTGAAACTATGTGGAGAGGGCATAGAGCCTTCTTGGTGATTCTTAGATGAATCTCAGACTTTTATGATCAGATGTGCATTTATGACTTGTAGCTTACTTATTTGCAATATGTTTGATGAAATGTTTGTCATGTTCTAGGAAGTCTAAGTCAAGTTATACCTTCAAATTTATATATCTAGCATTGTTGTCATGTCATAATTGATTCTGAGAAGTTATAGGAAGTTTTGGGTAGTGGTATGGAGGCTGACCTGGAATCTAGGCTTAGATCTCACGACCGCATGCTCCAAATTGAGAAATTTGGGTTGCAACCACATGGATGCAAGCTTATACATGTAATTGGAGGCTTCCAACCAAATGGAGGGCTTGTTGTGGGAAAGGTTGGGGACCCAGGTCATAGAAAAGGTTGTCCAACTTAGGTTTTGGCCATGTGGCATGGTTACTCAACCTCTAAGTGACTTTTATCCCCTATAGAATTTATGAGATGTCAGTTTGACTTATGTGGTCGACCGCACTTCCTTAGTGGAATCTAGGAGGTCGGGTCATGTCATAGTAACTCCTCTTGTCATGTTTATCCCGAAATACCATGAAACTAGGTAAATATGGGATGGTTGGTTACAAAATGGTATTGAAACTCTAGGGTTCAACACTTGGACTGGATGGGAAGAATGTGTTTGTCATCTATGCATGACAATTGTATACGTGTTTGTTATGCATGCATTTTGATTGTCATGGTTGTAGTAGTGTCATCATGTAGAGGTTGGTGATTTCGATGTTGAGATAATTGATATGTTGATTTCATAATATGTGTGTTTGTGTGTACTAATCCAGATTGATATTGCAGATGAGATAACCTCCCCTAAAATTTCCTGAGGTATGTTGCTTATGTTTATGTTTGGTTTAACTGACATGGTATGTTTGTAGGAAGTATAGGATCAAAGATGAAAAGAAAAATGGTGGACTATAGTTCACACAATTCTCCCTACAAATCAAATGAACAACATGGTGATGAGTACTCCCCTAGCATAACAGATATGTTGAGAAGTTTGAAATTAAGGATCAGGAGTTGCAAGGCAGATAATGACATGATCATTCAGTCACAAGAAAGAATTCCTTCAGAGTTTATCAGATTTGTAGAGATGAGGACTACTTAAGATCAGTCATGAACCGGAGGACAAGACTAATGGGGCATATGGAAACATGTTTGATAGGGATGATACAATCGGAGATGGTAGGTTATTAGATACACATGAAAGGATGGGTAGTGATCGTGGTTTTCATTACTTTTTTGGTTTAGAGAGATAACATCGTCATCATTGTCACCATCAGTATAGGAGGAGTGAGAAGGAATAATCTCCAGAGGAGTTCAAGAAAGCAAAGCCTCCTACATTTGATGTAGAAATGAAGAATTCACAAGATGCAGAATCTTGGTTTATTGGGATGAATAAATTATTCTGATTGCATGATTACTCAGGGAACATGAAGGCTAGGATATCTACTTTTAGTCTTAAATGGAAAGTAGTCATTTGGTGGGAATATGTGAAGAATGTCAAAAGCACTCGGCTAGAGGAGTTGACTTGGAGTGATTTCAAGAAATTTTCAAGAATAAGTATATATCTAAGAAATACTACGATGACAGGGAAAAAGAATTCTATGAGTTGAAGATGGTATCTATGAATGATGATGAGTATACTAGAATATTCTTAGAGTTGTTGTCATATGTGCCTTATCTTAAGTGGGAGAAATAAAATATCCAGAGATTCATCAATGGTGTGCCAGTATCATTCAAAAACAAGATTGATTTTGATGATCCTGGGTTGCTACAGGAAGCCATCATAAAATTGAAGCATTTTTATGAGCAATCGAAATGCAAGACTGAGTCAAAGTAGTTGAAAAAAGAAGTGCATGCAAAGTCATGGTTAATGCAGTTGGCTACAGGTACTAAGAATAAAGTTCATCATTGGGTAATATCTTATGCATTTGAATTAAATGGTATGTCTACATCCACGTGTTATCACTCCATAATTTCTCAAGGTTGTGGAGAGAAACCTAGAGGTAACCACAAAACCACTTGTAATTTGGGATCTAGCCCTTCTAGCTTCAGATAGGGGTATCTCTATTTGATTTAGATTTAGGTTTTGAGATATTAGGATAGTTATTGAGTTGTAAGTTTTGTTTTTAAATATTTGGTTGGAAACTAGAAGGAAATTCCATTGGGCATGGAGTCATGAATCTTGGGGTGATCAAATACCAAAATGACAAAACAGATGTAATAGGACAAGGTAGGAAAGCTTTTCGATCTTTAGAGCATTTGTGGGGTGAATGAGATGAAAATATTTAGATTCAATTAAATATAGAGAATGCTAGGACGAATTTTATACTTAATATCAAAGTGAAAACATAAATGTTGTTTATACGCCAAAATAGAGTGTACTTAAACAAATTCAACCCTTTATCTTCTTTAAACAATAAAGACAGAAAACATAAGGAAAACTAGAGAAAATAACAAATTCACATGAGAGGAGACATCACCACTCGCTTGACACAAAAATCCTGGAACAAACTTTTTGTATTAATGAAATTGATCACTTCAGTGTATGCACAACTTACATCAAAAGGTCTCCTTTCTTCATACAAGTTCCAACCTTTTCTAAGTCTTATTTTTGAATATCTATAGAAAACTATTACATCTCAGATCAGATTTCAAAATAAAATATATTTATAAATAATATATGTTAAATACATAGATATTTTAGATATAGAAGAAGGAAAATAGGGAAAATATGCTAAATTTTTTTGCATTGTTAAGGCTATGTAGGAATCTAGTGATCACTGTATCTATTTCGCTACAAAAGTTGTTCCTATGATGCTGAAAATTATGTGCTTCAATTACACTTCACTCGATCAACTCTAGCAACCAGTCCCACCTTTCTTCACTTTGGATAAAAAAGTTAACCATATTTTTAACCTTTCATCCACCTTGGTGTAAGTGTCAAAATTTGGCTTACTGACAAATTTCATGTTGAATATTCAAATCAAATTGTATTCCTTATATGACTTCTTCTCCACTAATAACTCATTTGGCCTTTACAAATTTGGAAGCATAAATGCCTATGTTACACATTTTTTCTTGGTAGTTTTCTAACGGGATCAATTTTCCATTAGAATTCATTAGAGTAGGTAAACCCTTTTCCTGCAAAATGTGAAATTTATGTTGAACCTCCTAACCTGCAACTCAAGGTCTTTGCATTTATTCTCTATTTGTATCATCAAAATATTTTTTGTTAAGACCCTATTAACCTCCATGACTGTTGTTGTCATGTCTGGAATGTTCAGGTCTTCTAGTTCCTCCTTGGTTTTCGAATTTACCAACTTGATAATATTTTGTGCCTCTTCTAGTTTGTGCTCCAAATTTGCCTTTGTATTTTGTATTGTTATGTTGAATCTTTGCAAAAGTTCTTCCTTCTAAAAAATGATCTGAATTGAATGCCACATATCTGTTATGTTGGCATTTATAATCTTCCAAATACGGTTTTTAGCCTCTACCAACATCTAAATGACAAATGACTGGTTCTCATATTTTTGTACACGTTGGATGAGCTTGTAGTTTTTCTGCATTTCTGACAAATATGCATTGTCATTTTTAATCTTATTCTCCTCCAATTGAGTTAATGATGCTGACAATTTCTCTTTCTCGACCTGAAATGAAGACAATTCATCTAGAGCTCTAGTAGGCTCTTCTGTAGATTTTGAAGGTGTGGTATTTGCTTAAATTTCTGCTAATGTACTTGTTCCTGATGTTGATGCTCTTGCTGCTTCCCACAGTTATTTTTCTTGGGAAGAGGTGTCTGCATGGATGATTGACTAACCAGTTGTTCTTCAACTTCCTATATAGTACCCTCTATCCATTCCTTCTGGTTAGTGTATTGTTCAATTTTCGGCCTTGGTGTGTGTGCATAAGAGGTACTCTTCTATTCTAATCTGATCATAGAAATGATGCCTAGGGGATCATAGGACCAAGAGAAACTAATATTGAATTTCATCTCACTCAAAATAACATCCAATTCCTTTGATGTAGCTCTAGCGTTGATAATATAGGGCCCTATATTAGCCTTCAACTTGAAGTATGATTTAGACTTCTTGTAGGAGACAAAATGCAGCTCATCCATGTTTAGCATTTCCCTGGTGTATTCTAATGTAAATATGCTAACTGGTACAAACACTGACAACCTGTAAGGAGGTAATTCTAACCCATAAACTGTAATATCACTGTAGTTCTGGTATAAATACCAGTCTCCAACTTTGGATTGCTATGATAAGTGCAAAAATTTCTTTATGTCTGGTGAGATCCTTGGGATCTGATAAGAAAACATAGTGAGTTATGTAAAAATTTGTTAGCAAAATCAGTATAAGAATACTCCTCTAAGTTATTTCTAACCAAATAAGTCCAATGAATCATTGACCAAGGGTTTTCTTCGTTGTTTGTCTCCTGTAAATGGAACTTAAACTTGTATTATTGATAATATAACATAAGGTAAACTAACACTTACTGATACTTAAATGCACCTTCAACTTTGAAATTGACAAATTGGTCATGGATTGAGTTGGCCAAAAACTGACTATAATTGAAAAGGATTGATGGTTGTTTGCCAACTGCAAAAATAGATAAAAATCCTAACATTATCTCATCTACCCATTGATCATTATGGTACTCGAGCAATCAGGTTACCATATAAATTACCTTCTTGGACATTTCAGGGAAAATTGAGACTAGATATCGTGGATTGGTTTGGGGTAATTCATCATTTTCGAGAAGAAAACACTCAAAAATTTGGGCTCTCTGAGGGAATGACAATTTTTTATACGATTCCATTAAAACATCGGTGGAAAAATGATGATGGGAGGCCTGATATTCAATTTGTAGGGCTTGGTAGATACTTTTAAGGGAAATGGAGAAAACGATTTCATTGTTATGGGAAATGATAATGCTTTGACTTGGTAAATATTGGAGATGGAACTAAATAGAGAAATCAAGGAAAAAGTGATTTTGGGGGAAGACAAACTAAGGGATAAAGGATTCCCAAACACTCAAGTCATCACTTTTGTCCATGAAATTTTGCTTTGCCTAGGTGTGGAGCTCATACAAGTCAAATTCAGACTGGGTCTCGGTAATCTTATAGTAGGTGTCTATAAGGGGAGATATGTCAAAATCTGGGACTGGGGGAGTGAGGGGATTTGACTCTATAACTTTTCACTATCCTTTACAATTTGACATTGCGAAAATGAAGAAGGTGAGTGGAAGAACAATACTAGAAAAGTCTTGACAAAGACAGGCCTGAAGAACAGGGTTACCCATGAAAAACCGTCGACTGTGCTCAAGGAAGTTGTTGTTGAAGGCTAGTAGTTTATGGCAATTCGTTTCTTTAATCTACAAGATCAATGTCATGTTAAAAGGGACGAATGGTGGCCTCCTTGGGTTTTTATAACAATTCGATTAGTTATGTAACAGGAAGATTAACGTTTGCGGAGCAGAGAGGCTTTATTAATAAAATGGATATACAGAGGGAATTTATAAGATAATTTTCATTTGGTATTTTGTGGAAATTTTTGAACATTCAACGGGTATATGACCTGGAGGGGGATGATGTGGCAGGACAAGTGGTGGCAATGGAGTGGCGGGGGGTAGCATGTATGTGGTGGGAGAGGAGTGGTGGAGGGGGAGACACATGGCAAGTGGTAGGATAGGTGGCGGTAGTGGAGTGGCGGGGGGTAATGGTTATGTGGCGGGAGAGGAGTGGTGGAGGGGGAGACACATGGCGGGAGAAAATTGGTGGAGGTATGAGCCGTTGGCGGGAGTCGAAGGTGGTATTTCAAGGGGTTCAGGCAGTAAGCGGTATCAGGAGGGGACCCCTTGAAATGATCCAGGTGCTACCATGTTGGCCCAGGGGGTTTTGGCGGAAACAACTTCCCCCCACCCAACCTCGTGTTAACTATAGGGAGGGGGGGGGGGGGGGGGTCGAATACTCCCCTTTGCTATAGATCAGGATGGAGTTGATCACGACCATTGATTCTAGTGTGACCTTTATTCATATACGACAAAACAATTTTGTCGTTTTATTACATAGTATATTACATAGAAACCAAATAAACGATAATAACCAAGGTTCAAAACCTTATAATTTGAAATTTTTAAAATTTTTGAAAGCAACATTTTGATTGGCTCACTATAGGGGCCCACCTTTTTTTTATTTTTCTAATTTTTTGTGCATTTCTTTTGTTTTTTTAACATATGTGTTATTTTTTTATACCCCCTATTTTATTTTTTCCTTTTCTTTCTCTTTTATTTCCTTTTTCTTTGAAGTTTTGAAAACAACTTGCAGAATAAAATAATTATTTACAACATCTCATAGAAGAAAATCAATAGATAATCATAAATTTATCCTATAAATTATAGGACCCTAGCAATGGCTCTAATGGGGATGGCATCCTCCCTGTGAGATGTCAATAACATTGTAGATCAGTGGCCTTTGTCCATTGGTATCCTATTCTTATTATGTAACTAAATTGACTAGTTGTTGTTATTATAAATACTCGCAGCAAATCATCATAAGCTTAAGGCCTTCTCTGCAGGCTTCAATTCCTGATGTTAGCCACCCTCACTTGTAGTAGAATGATAAAATGATATTTACAATGACATGTATGAAAAACTTATCTATCTTTGAGTGAAATAATGTTTGAGTAGTCTACCATTGATAGGTCCTTCTGGCAGTCCTTCTCCAGTCAAATATTCAACAAGAATGCATCGTTACCTCGAAAAGCTTCAATTTTATAGGGTCCTTTCCATAGATTGTCAAATTTCCCATGCTTACCTTTCTCTTCATTTCTGGAGTCCCATATCAGAACAATATCATCTATTTTGAAGTCATTTTCTTTGGTCCTTCTGTCATGAATCTTCTTTATTTTTTCTTGAATTATTTGAGTTTTGTTGTAGACCTCCTCCCTGGTTTGCTCCAACTGAATCATTTTATTTATCCTTCTTTGTACATCATTTGGCTCCACTTGTGATTCCTCCAAAATTTTAGCACTGGAATTCTCAGGGAAGCAGAAAAAATTTCATCCACTCCATATACTAATTGGAAAGTAGACATTCCAATAGATTTCTTAGTGCTAATTTTGTCAGCCCATAGAGCATTAATCAACTTCTTATGCCATGATTTCTTATTTTCCTGCAACAATTTTTTTATAATGTTGACTAAAATTTTATTAGAATATTTAGCTAATCCATTTCCTTAAGGATAGTAAGAAGTAGAATGTCCTAAATTTATGTGATACTTGTGACAGAAATCAATCATTTTCTTTGATTTGAAAGAAACTGCATTGTCAGTAATGATTTTATGTGGACATCCAAATCTGGATAGAATATTACCTTCTAAGAATTGAATTATGACAAAATTTGTAGCTTATCTGGTTGGAATGACTTCAATCCATTTGGTGAAGTAGTCAGTGGTTGTGAGGATCCATTTATGTTGAGTTGAAGATCTTGGATGGATTTCTCCAATAAAATCCAAATCCCATTGTTGAAAATGAACCTCCACTTAAATGGGCTTTAAAGGTAAGGGAAAAATTTTCTCTTGCCTTTAAATATTTGGCACGGATGGCATGTTGAAACTTTCTTATGAACATCTACAAATAAGGTAGGCTAGTAAAAACCAGCCCTAAGGATTTTGTTGGTTGTGTCCTTCCAGTATAAATGTCCTCCACAACCCCCTTAATGGAATTCTTCCATGACTTTGTCTGCTTCATCCTTCAATAAAAAATTTAGCAAAATACCTCCAATATCCTTCCAATAAACAACGTGCTTTGAAATACAAAATTTCATAGATTTTAACTTGAGGAATCTAGCTTTGGTCTTTGTCAAACTAGGAGGAGCTTGTAAATTTTTTAAAACATAGATAATATCTGCATACCAAGGAGAGGTAGAAAATGCTTCTGATACCTATGGGGTCACCATCTCTTCCTATTCATCAAGTGAAGCTATAAAATTTATGTCCAGTGCATGGAAATTTGACTCAACAATTAGCTTAGCCAATCCCTGACCTTTTATGAGTTTAGTAGGCCTTACCTCAATATCATATTCTAAAATCACTGCAATCCATTTACCTCTTTTCCCATCTAGATCAGTCTGAGTGAGGATATATTTCAATACAACACTTGGAACAAATGTAATTATGTGGGAATGTAGAATGTACACTCTGAAGTCTTTCAGTTGCTTTACTAAAGAAAAGGATTTTTTCTTCCACTATATTGTACTTTAAGGAGGCATCTCTTAAATCTCTGCCGAAGAATGTTATATGTTGTTCATGTCGCTCCTTATTTTTCAGCAACAAAACTGTTGCAATAGTGTGTTCTAATGCAAAAGAGAAAATCATGAAATCTTTAGTAAAATCAGGGCTAATTAAAACAAGAGCACATGTCAAAGCTACCTTTACTTCACTAAAATATTTCTTAGCCTCACTATTCCATTTTATCTTAGTATCTTTCTTCAACATGTTTGTTATTTCTCTCAAGATATCAACCAAATTTGAATGAATATTCTTAGGAAATTGATTGTACCAATGAAAGACTGAATTTCTTTTTTGTTCCTGGGAGGATCAATCTTCATTATGGCTTCAACTCTACTGGGTCTATTCTGATACCATCTTTTGAAATAATATGACCAAGTAGCTTTCCTTTCTCTAAACCAAAAAGAGATTTTTTGGGGTTCAGGGAAATACCATATTTCTTGCATTTTTCAAAAACTTTCCTTAAGTGCAGTAGGTGATCTTCATCTGTTTTGGAAAATACAGTAATGTCATCCAAATAAATTACAATAAATCTATCCTTCTCATTAACAAAAACAATATCCATTGCTCTCTGGAAAGTGGCCCCTGCATTCATAAGGCCAAAGGGCATCTTGACATACATAAAGGTCCCCGAAGGTGTTGTGAAAGTTGTTTTATGTTGATCATTAGGATGTACCGAAATTTGGTTATATCCTAAAAAACCCTCCAGCAAAGAAATTTTGCTGAAACCAACTACTTTATGTAAAATATGATCCACTTTAGGGAGAGGGTAGTTATCCTTGAGAGAAACTTTGTTCATATCCCTAAAATTCACATAGATCCCTATGGCTCTTGTCTTATTTCTAGTTAGCACTAGATTTGACACCCATTTTGAAAATATTAAAGGCACAATGATTTTGGCATCAAAAAGTTTTTTAACTTCCTTTTCTATCAAAGGTAACATAACTAGATTTACCCTCCTTAATTTCTGCTTGAAGGGTTTTTTGTCCTCTTTGATGTGGATGGTATGTTGTATTATACTTGTATCATATGCTTTTAGATCTCCATAATTACAAGAAAACACATAAGAAAATTAGTTTAATAGATCAATGTACTTTTGTTTTTCTTTGGGAGGCAAAGACTTGGACATCCTTACAATATTAGGGTTTTCCTCAGTACTTATATTATAGTCTTCAACCTCAACTCCTATAGGTTATAACTTTGGCTTTTTGGCTATGTCATTAAAATCAAACAATTATTCTAATGGCACCAAACCTCTTAGTAACACATTGTCTTCCAATTGTAGTACCTCAAGTTCTTCTAGAATGTCATCAGCATCATTTAACACTATTTCATCTATATCATCATCTACATAGTATCTACGTCAATATGTACATTCTCAAACTCTTCTATTAACTGTAAAAAAAATTCTTATCTGCTCATCACTAGCAAAAGCCTGCCAATATCTAACATTATCAGGATAGTTGGCATGTGTTTCACTTCAGCCTCATATTTTCTATTGGGATGGAAAGGCATCTTGCAAGTACTGGCTGAAGTAGCCAGTGCATCAGCAGAGATGTTTTGACCTCTGGGAATCAAAGACAATTGATATTCTAGGAAACGTTACAAAAAATCTAAGACGACATTTATGTAGGCCCTTAGCGAGGGTGTTTAGCCAAGTACTCACCTTTAATTTTGTTAATGATGAGTTTAGAATCACCATGTAAAGAAATCCATTTAGCTCCCAACCTTTTCAAAAGTTGTAGCCCTAAAATCAATGCTTCATATTCAGCTCTATTATTTTTACATTGGAAATTTAGCTTGTAAGAATGTCCCATTTCTATACTTGTTTGTGAGTTTAAGATCCAAACACCTGCCCCTGCTCCTTCCATACTCAATGCCCCATCAAAATCCATGTTACAAAGGGCTTCACTCTCTTGATCTTGTTTCCCAACATCTAATTTTATCTCCTATATTTTGTTCAATTCAATGTGTAGGTCTGATACCTCTTTTTCTATGCATATGTCATTATACAGGATGAAGGAATCCATATCATAATGCACAGAATAAATGGGGTAATTATTTGGTTTGTCTTGGCTACTAACCATATACTTCATTAAGGTTTCCCTATATAACCTCCTCTGCTAACCAAAAACAAGAATGGTAGCATATGTCATGTCCATCTGCAAAGTACCATGTAACTTTTCTCCTCATGATCTTGATAGAAACATTCCATACTTGGGAGGTATGTCTACCACTAACATGTCCATTACCACACTCTTTACTAGGATTTGGGCCAAAGTAACACATAAACCTTTGATGATACCTAAACATATTACTTTACTAGAATCAAAATAATAGAAATCTTTGTAGGGTCTTGTTATATCTAATCCTTGATTTCCAATGATGTCTCTTGGCATAAGATTATGTGAAGCACCAAAATCAAGCATAACATTGTGAAGAATTTTGTCATGAATGTTCAAACTGATATAGAAGGGTGGCACACTACCATCCTGAGACTTCCCTTCAACTTCAGGCCCAAACAATAATTCAAGTTGGTCATCAGTTAGGTTGATTGTGTTTGTTCCTTCTCCTATCTTCAAAGCCTTCATGACTTGAGATCTATATGCATTCTTATTAATCAATTTTCTTAGAGGAATATAAATTTTCACCTTGGCTAATTCATTTTCAATATTGAAAGATGTTTGAGGCTTATCTATTTCTTTGACATTTACATCCTGTTTTGGAGAAGTTTCCTTTTGAGAATCATCCTTTACTTGGTTGGTAGAAGAAGTGCCACTCTGAATCTTCTTGGGAGGATTTGTTGTAGTCTTTTTACTTCTAAAATTGTACTAACGCACCTCCATGATAGAATTCTGGTATCCCTTTTTATAATCATTTGTCTCTACAGGGATGACTTTTAGCTTTGATAACAAAAATAGATCTTTCTCCTCCTTAGTTAAAAAAGTATTGTTGATTCCTCCTTCCCCAAATAATTTTATTTTATTTTCTTTGGGATCCTCTGGTAACTCAACTTCTTCATCTGCATAATTTTCTTGGAATGGAGGTCTAATATGATGTTGATCAACTGGGCATCTTTGTTCTCTCTATTTGAATTGGGGTGGGTTTCTCCTAAAATTAGGATTTCTAATTTGAGGACCCCCTTGATTTTCCCTTTGAGGAGCCCTGTTAGTTATACTTATCCTATTCATCAATTTTCCCATGGTTTTAACTAAGGTGTCCAACTTAGCACCTGATGAAGAAGAAACATGTTCTTCTTTAATAGTATCTCTTCTGTCATTCTTTAACCCGGATCTCTTTACAAACAAATTGGCTTCCACACTGACTGAATTCCTTTGCACTTCCTCTAGGGTAGTAGGATTTCTCTCCCTCAGTTGGTAAGGCATAAGTGGATCAAAACCATATGGAAATTTGATCAGAGATAGTCCTGGTGGGGGTTGTATTGCACCTAGAATAGAATTGTAAATTTTATTGAATCTAGTGTGGTAGTCTTGGACTCTTTTACTAGGGGCTCTCTTTATACTCTCATGTTTAGCCAAGATTTTGAGAGGATTCTTCTTTACTTCCCATCGTGTGAGGAAAATTTGGTGAAATTGTGTGAGATCTGGGATACTATCTGTTGGAAATGCCTTGGACCATTTCTTAACTTCTCCTATCAAACTTTGTGCAAAGAGTCTCATTTTCATATCATCTTCACCAAATTCTTGCAAATTTGAATAGTCATTCATTTTGTCTATGTTTTTTTTTTGTTGTGAATGGCCCTGTGCCATCAAATTGAGGTATTCGGCTTTGATAATCTTGTGGCATGGAATTAAGTTGTCCATGCAAGACAAGGGAGGAACAATGAGCTATTGTGACTACTAAATGGTAATGGGAAGAAGATGAAACTATTGTAGATGTGGATATTGAGGGAATTAAAGGAGGTGGTATTATAGTTTGTTGGGTTGGTGTAGTAGTAGTAAGGATGGTAGATGAAATAGGGGCAGTGGTATTGAAAGAAACTACTGCAGGGGTTGTAATAATGGAAGAAACCTGATGAAAGGAGATTTTGGGGTATACCAATATCCCCTTTATTTATAAATTTTCAATCCTGAGGCCCGTGGGTTATGGCCCACAAACCTATCGGAAGCGTTATTGAGAGGGTTTAAGCCTTTAAACAACTGGGCAACACATAAAATCAGGACCACTCACTCTATCAAAATAATGGGAAACACACTCTCGAACACATAAGCCAGACTTCAAAAAGATTACGCCCGCATCTATAATTATCATCGGGTCCACACATCCAATCCATTTGCGTAGCACTCTTCATTCTCTGATCTTCGGTCGCACCTGCTCTCCGCCATCCATTTCATTCACCAATCCAACGGCTATTGGCGCATCGCTTAATTGGCCCATCAACGTATCGCAATTCCATCTCTGTCGTCTCTTGACCTATGTCTAATGCGATTTGTGACTAAATCTTGACTATTGATCTGGACTCGATCCGATGGTTGACATTACATCCGATCAATGAAACTAATCGTTGACCCTGTGCCGTAGATCCAACCCTCATTTGATCCAACGCTCCACAAAAATTTCGAGTGAGAAACGTGCATGAGGATTAATAGCCTGAAAAGATGTTTCCTCTCTCCTCTTCACTGCTACATGTCCACCCCTAAATGAAATCAGGTTCCCAACCTAACTTACCACTTGTGACCTCGCCCGAAATACCACCTACTGTTGCAAAACCACTTCTCTCGCTAATTAACTTCTGTGCTCTTCCACCATGCGATGACTGTCGATCTATTCCATCAAACGGTTCTTATGGTTGCTTCAGGTTCCACCATTACTGTCTGTCGATCTGACGATTCCCATTCTTTTCTACCTACACCATTGATCCTCTACTTATTGATGGATTTATGCTAAAACCCTAATTTCTCTGCCATATTCAATTTCACACATGACATTCATATAATCAATGGATTGCCATCGATCCTCGTAGTGATCGATGGTCGATCAAACTTGCAACACTGGAAAATTCAGACCATTTATGAAACAACACACAGATGCACAAATTCAACACTAAAACACACTTTTCTATTATACATGGACGATTACAAGCTAAGGAATTTCAGCCTTAGAACAAACTCCTCTCGACCACATTATATCTATCTTTGTTTTCACAATTTTCTGTCTATTGCTCTATATCCCTCTCACACACACATAATCTCTTTTCATAAGAGATTACAACAGTCGTGGATCATTTAAGATGCACAATTTATTCCCACAATCACTCAACAAACCCTTAAACTCTCTATACGCATACATGCATATGGCAGATTACATTTAATTAAGTCTTCGAGAGACTTTATCCATTCCATCATTTAAGCTCTGTTTTAACAGAAATTGTCCCCTATTTTGCTTCGATGGTCCACATCCTCCTTGCTCTGCTTTGGATTCCTCCTTTTAATGAAGAGTGTTGGATGCTCCTGCATCAGACTCTTGAGGCACAAAAATTTATGACCTCCTGGTCATATGCTTCTCCTTATCCTTAGCAATTCTACCGACTTCTCAGTGGAACTACCTTCATGATCTTTTTTTAGTTGCAACCACCTCTACAGTAACAGTCTTCCTCTACTACACGATACCTCACCAAGCTTTCTCCTTTGAGCTTTAGTCTTTTGGCATCCTTTTGGTTCTCTCCTTTGGAACCAATTAGGCACTTCTTGCTCTAGGTTGTTGCAAGTCTTCTCACCTTCTGCTATTGTTCTCTGCATGACAGTAAAGACCATAAACTCACCATACTTCAACAATTGTACCTCTTGCTCTTTTTTCTTGCACTCTTTCTTCCTTCTCGCAGGAAAACTTTCCCTTTAACCTTTCCCTACTTTGATACCAAATGATGAAAGGATATTTTGGGGTATACTAATCTCCCCTTTCTTTATAAATTTTTGATCCTGAGGCCTGTGGGTTATGGCCCACACACCTATCGGAAGCATTATTGAGAGGCTTTAAGCCTTTAAACAACCAGGCAACACATAAAATCGAGACCACTCACTCTATCGGAATACACAGGAAACACACTCTTGAACACATAAGCCGGACTTCAAAAATATTACGCTCGCATCTATAATTATTGGCAAGTCTGCACATCCAATCCATTTGCGTAGCGCTCTTCATTCTCCAATCTCCGATCATGCCCGCTCTCCACCGTCCATTTCATTCACCGATCTAATGGCTATCAACACATAGCTTAATCGGCCCATCGACATATCGCAATTCCATCTCCGTCGTCCCTTGACCTCTGTCTAATGCGATTTGCGACTAAATATTGACCGTTGATCTGGACTCAATTCAATGATTGACATTACATCTAATCAATGAAACTAATCGTTAACCCTGCATCGTAGATCCAACCCTCATTTGATCCAACACTCCACAAAAATTTTGGGTGAGCAACGTTCACGAGGATTAATCACCCGAAAAGCGGTTTCCTCTCTCCTCCTCGCTGCTACATGTCCTCTGCTAAGTGGAATTGAGTGCCCAACCTGAATTACCACTTACCATTTGTGACCTCGCCTGAAATACCACCTTTTGTTGTGTAACCACTTCTCTCGCAAATTAACTTCCGCGCTCTTCCGCCATGCGAGACCATCGATCTATTCCATCGGACGATTCTGATGGTTCCTTCAGGTTTCACCATTACTATCTGTCGATCTAACCGATTTGACGGTTCCCATTCTTTTCCACCTACACCGTTGATCCTCTACTTATTGATGGATTTATGCTAAAACCCTAGTTTCTCTACCATATTCCATTTCACACACAACATTCATATAATCAATGGATCGCCATCGATCCTTGTAATGATCGATGGTCGATCAAATTTGCAACACTGGAACATTCAGACTATTTATGAAACAACACACAGATGCGATTCAACACTAAAACACACTTTTCTATTATATACGGATGATTACAAGCTAAGGCATTTCAGCCTTAGAACAAACTCCCTCTCAACTACATTGTATTTATTTCTATTTTCATAGTTTTTTGTCTATTGCTCTATATCCCTCTCACACATAGACTCTCTTTTTATAAGAGATTACAACAGATGCACGATTTCTTCCCGCAATCACTCAACAAACCCCTAAACTCTCTATACGCATACATGCATATGGTAGATTACATTTAATTAAGTCTTCAAGAGACTTTATCCATTGCATCATTTAAGATCTGTTTTAACAGAAATTGTCCCCTGTTTTGCTCCGATGGTCCATGTCCTCCTTGCTCCTCTTTGGATTCCTCCTTTTAATGAAGAGTGCCAGATGCTCCTGCATCAAAACCACTGGAGGGGTTGGTGATGAGGCAAAAGAAGAAGAATATTTAGTTGATTGATTAGTGAAACTTTTCTTCAGAACCTGGTTTAATTGAGTCACCAAAA
Organism: Pinus tabuliformis; assembly: GCA_031772625.1. NCBI lineage: Eukaryota > Viridiplantae > Streptophyta > Pinopsida > Pinales > Pinaceae > Pinus > Pinus tabuliformis. The sequence goes on from CM062819.1 coordinate 306,724,913, forward strand.
CTTCAAGCTTGTTAAACTGTTTTATAACATCTTCATTAGAATATGGATTTATAGGTTGATGTTTAGAGATATAAGGTTTCAAAATATTTTCATCAAAAATTGTCTCAGGAACAAAGCTTTCTAATTTGGTACGAAAAAGGTTATGCTCAAAAGGTAAGTCAAATTCAATATCCTCTACATTAATGAGACTTTCAGGGAGAGAATTAACTCTAGGTAGTGGATTATTGCTTGCTTGACTCTTAGTAAAACTCTTTTTCTTGACAAGTTTATGAGGATTATCTACAATTTTAGGTGGTTTAGGATCTAGATGGGCTCTAGTGTATATCTTTTTAGGAGCCAGATCTTCAATATATTATTTATGCATAGAAATATGTACAAAATTTGGGTGGAAGAAAACCTTAATAACATCTATTTCACAGCCACACACTGGAAATAAATTTGAACTTTGAAATAAATATTTACCAGGGAAAAACACAATCTATATTAGATTTGTTTGAGTTCCCCATTATGGTCTCCGGAATGTTACCACTTTGTAATTTCCCAAGTTTGTGGAGAGAAACCCAGAGGTAACCACAAAACCACTTGTAAAGCTAGGATCTAGCCCTTGTAGCCTCAGACAGGGATCTCTCTATTTGAATTAGATTTTGGTTTTGAGATATTAGGCTAGTTATTGAGTTCTGAGTTTGGTTTTTTCAAATATTTGGTTGAAAACTACAGGGAAAGTCCATTGGGCATGGAGTCATGAGTCTTGGGGTGATCAAATACAAAAATGATAGAACAAATGTAATAGGGCAAGGTAGGCAAGCTTTTGGATCTTTAGAGCATTTATGGAGTGAATGGGATGAAAATATTTAGATTCAATTAAATATAGAGCATGTTAGGATGAATTCTATACTTAATATCAAAGTGAAAACATAAATATTGTTTATAAGCCAGAGCATAGTGTACTTAAACAAATTTAGCCATTTATATTCTTTAAACAATAGAGACATAAAAACATATGGAAAACTAGAGAAAATAACAATTTCACATGATAGGAGACATCACCAATTACCTAACATAGGAATCCTAGAACAAACTTTGTGTATTAATGAAATTGATTACTTTAGTGCATGCACAACTCACATCAAAAGGTTTGGTTTCTTCATACAAGTTCCAACCTTTTCCAAGTCTTATTTCTGAATATTTATAGAAAACTATTACATCTTAGATTTGATTTCAAAATAAGATATATTTACAAATAATATATTTTAAAGACAAATATTTTAGATATAGTAGGGAAAATATGCTTAAATTTGTTGCACTGTTGAGGCTATGTAGGAATTTGGTGATGATTGTATCTATTTCACTGCAAATGTTGTTCCTCTGATGCTAAAAATTTTGTGCTTCAGTTATACTTCACTCGATCAACTCTAGTAACCGGTCCCACCTTTCTTCACTTGGGATAGAAAATTTAACCATATTTATGAACCTTTCATCCACCTCGGTGTAAGTGGCAAAATTTGGCTTATTGAAAAAAAGGCGGTGGATTTCATGTTGAATATTCAAATCAAATTGTATTCCTTGTACGAATGATTCTCCACTAATAACTCCTTTGGCCTTTACAAATTTGGAACCATTAGCGCCTATGTTACACAGTTGTTGTTGGTAGTTTTCTAATGGGATCAATTTTCCATTAGAATTCTTGAGAGTAGGTAAACCCTTTTCTTGCAACAATGTGAATTTTTTGTTGAACCTCTTGACCTGCAACTCAAGGACTTTGCATTTATTCTCCAGTTGTATCATCAAATTATTTTTTGTTAAGACAATCTTAACCTCCATGATTGTTGTCGTCCTGTCTGGAATGTTCAAGTCTTCCAGTTCCTCCTTGGTTTTGGAATTTAACAACTTGATAATCTTTTGTGCCTCTTCTATTCCGTTCTCCAAATATGCCTTTGTATTTTGTATTGTTGTTTCTACTCTTTGCACAAGTTATTCCTCCTAAAAAATGATCTAAATTGAAGGCCACATATCTGTTATGTTAGAAATTATATTATGCCAAATACTATTCTTAGCCTCTGCAAGCATCTAAATGACAAAGGATTGGTTCTCGTATTTTTGTATCTGCTGGATGAACTTCTAGTTTTTCTGCATTTCTGATAAATATGCATTGTTAGTTTTAATATTATTCTCCTCCATTCGAGTTAATGCTATTGAAAATTTCTCTTTGTTGGCCTGAACTGATAACAATTCATCTAGATCTTTGGTAAGCTCTTCTATAGATTCTAAAGGTGTGGTATTTGCTAAAATTTCTACTAATGTACTTATGCCTAATGTAGATGCTCATGTTGCTTCCCACTATTCTTTTTCTTGGGAAGAGGTGTCTGCATGGATGATTAACTAACCAATTGTTCTTCAGATTCCTGTAAAGTACCCTCTGTCCATTCCTCCTAGTTATCATATTGTTCAATTTCAAGCCTTGGTGTGTGTGCATAAGAGGTACTCTTCTATTCCAATATGAGCTTAGAAATGATGTCTAGGGGATCATAGGACCCAAAGAAACTAAGCTTGAATTTCATCTAAATCAAAATAGCATCCACTTCCTTTGCTACATCTCTAATGTTGATAATATAGGGCTCTATATGAGCCTTCATATTGGATTGTGCTTTCTTCTTGTAGGAGTCAAAATGTAGCTCATTCATGTTTAGCATTTGTCTGGTGTATTCTAGTGCAAATATCCTAACTGGTACAAACATTGGAAATATGTAAGGAGGTAATTCTGACCCATAAAATCTAATCTCAGTGTAGTTCTAGTATAAATACTAGTATCCAACTTTGGATTACTATGAAAAGTGTAAAAATTAATCACTGGTGAGATCCTTGGGATCAGATCACTGCCAAGACAACATAGTGAGGTATGTAAAACTTTCTCAAAAAAAAATTAGTATAAGAATACTCCTATGATTTATTTCTAACCAGAGAAGTCCAATAAATCACTGACCAAGGGTTTCATTCACTATCTGTCTTCTGGAAAGGGAACTTAAAACTGTCTGACTAATAATATAGCATAAGGTAAACTAGCACTGACTGATACTTAAAGACACCTTCAAATTTGAAATTCACAAAGTGGTCATGGATTGAGTTGGTCAAAACTGACTGTAATTGAAAAGGATTGATGGTTTTTTTCCAACTGAAAAAATAGATAAAAATCCTAACACTATCTCATCTACCCACTGATCATTATGGTACTCGAGCACTCGAGTTACCCTGGAAATTACCTTCTTGAACATTTCAGGGAAAAGTGAGACTGGATACGGGGGATTAGTCTGAGTTAATTCAACATTTTCTGGAAGAAAACACTCAAAAATTTGGGCTCTATGAGTGAATGTGATTTTTTTATACAATTCCATTAAAACATTAGTAGAAAAAGGATGATGGGAGGCCTGACATTCAATTTGCAGGGCCTGGAAGATATTTTCGAGAGAAATGTGGAATATGAATTCATTGTTATGGGAAATGGCAGCGCTTTGACTTGGAAAATATTAGAGATGCTACCAGATAGATAAATTAGGGAAAAAGTGAGTTTGGGGGAAGACAATCTGAGGGAGAAAGGATTCCCAAACACTCAGGTCATCACCTTTTCCCATGAAATTTATCTTTTTCTGTTTGTGGAGCTCGTACAGGTCAAATTCAGACTGGGTCTCGACAATCTTATAGTAGGTATCTATCAGGGGTGATTTTTCAAAATCTGGGACTGGGGGAATGAAGGGATTTGACTTTTTAACCTTTTCCTTTCCTTTACGGTTTGACACTGTGAAAATGAAGAAGGCGAGTGGAAGAACAATACTAGAAGAAGCTTGATAGAGATAGGGCTAAAGAACAGGGTTACCCATGAAAAACTGTTGATTGTGCTCAGGGAAGTTGTTGTTGAAGGCTGATAATTTGTGGCAATTCATTTCTTTAATCTGTAGGATCAATGTCGTGTTAAAAGGGATGAATGTTGGCCTCCATAGGTTTTTATAACAATACAATTAGTTATTTAACAAGAAGATTAACATCTGTGGAGCGGAGAGGCTTTATTAACAAAATGGACATACTGCGGGATTTTTTTAGATAACATTCATTTGGTATTTCATGACAATTTTTTACCATTCAATGGGTATATGATGTGGAGGGGTATGTCATGATAGGATAGGTGGAGACAGTGGAGTGGCAGGGGGTAATGGGTATGTTGCGAGAGAGGAGTGGTGGAGTAGGAGATAATTGGTGGAGGGACGAATCGCTGACAAGAGTCGGAGGTGGTATTTCAAGGGGGTGCAGGCAGTAAGAGGTATCAAGAGGGGACCCCCTAAAATTCCCAAGGTGCTGCCACATTGGTCCAAGGGGTTTTGGAGGAAACAACTTTCCCCTCCCCTCCCCCCATGTTAATTTTCAGGAGTGTGTGGGCGGGGGGGTGGGGCGGGCCGAAAACTCCCCTCCACCGTAGATTAAGGCGGTATCGATCACGACCATTCATTCTAGTGTGATGTTTATTCATACAAAACAAAACAATTTTGTCGTTTTATTACATAGTATATTACATAAAAACCCAATAAATGATAGTAACCAAAGTTTAAAACCTTATAATTTGTCATTTTTGGAATTTTGAAGGCGGCATTTTGATTGGATCACTATAGGGGCCCACTTTTTTTATTTTTCTAATTTTTTGTTCATTTCTTTTCTTTTTTTCACATATATATCATTTTTTTTTATATCCCCTACTTTATTTTTTCCTTTTCTTTCTCTTCTCTTTTCTTGTTCTTTGAAGTTTTGAAAATAATTTGCAGAATAAAATCATTATTACAACATTTCATAGGAGAAACTCAATAGCTAATCATCAATTTATCCTATAAATTATAAGACCCTAACACAACACATCTAAATGTGCTTCTGTTGGGATCCTACAATATGTTATTGGGTATGGATTGGTTGTACATTCAAAGGACTAAGGTGGACTATTATGATAAGGCTATTGAGTGCTTGGATGATGATAGCGAGAAAATAATTTTTCTGGGTAAGAAGAAGCCTACATCAATGAGGATGGTTACAACTATGTAGTCTAAACACAATGGGAATAAAGGATTTGTATTGTTTGTAGTTCACATTTCCAATGATAAAGGTAAGGATGTTGAGGATGCTGAGGTCTTGAAGAGATACCTGGTTTTTTAGCAATTTCAGGATGTATTCCTAACAGATATTTCAGAGTTATTGCCTTAGAGGGAAGTGGAATTTTCTATAAATTTGATTCCTATAGTAGCACCAACATCAAAGCCACTGTATAGGATGAGCAATCTAGATTTATTAGAATTGAAGTTGCAGTTGAAGGAAATTCTTAACAAGGAATACATCAGGCCAAGTGTATCGCCTTGGGTTGCACTAATATTGTTCGTGAAGAAGAGGATGGTACACTCAAGTTGTGTGTTGATTACAAGAAGTTGAACAAGGTTACGATCAAGAACATGTAGCCTTTATCTCAAATTAATGACTTATTTGATGAGTTCAAGGGAGCAGTAGTGTTCTTGAAAATAGATTTGAGATCAGGATATCATCAGATAGGCATCAAAGAAAAAGACATTTACAAGACTTCTTTTCGGACTAGGTATGGGCATTATGAGTTTGTTCTGGTTCCATTTGGTTTGACTAATGTTCATTTGTTTGATGAATAGTGTGTTGTGTCCTTATCTAGACAAGATTGTAATTGTATTCATTGATAACATATTGATATATTATAAGAATGAGGAAAAGCATGCTAAACATTTGGAAACATTATTGAAATTGATAAGAGAGCATTGGTTGTATGCCAAGCTTAGTAAATGTGGTTTAGTTTAGACAAAAGTTCATTCTTTTGGGCATGTGGTTTCCAAGGAAGGTATAACATTGAACCCGGAAAAGATCAAAGCTACCATGTAATGGGAAAATCCTAGAAATGTTGATGAGGTCAAATCGTTCATGGGATTAGTAGGTTATTACAGGAGGTTCATTAGGAATTTCTCAAAGTATTCCTATCCTATTACATATTTGCAGAGGAAAGAAAATAAATTTGAATGGACAGAGGAATGTGCAACGAGTTTTGAGCACTTGAAACAACTTCTTACAAATTCTCTAGTATTGAAGGTTATAGATCCATATAAAGAGTTTGTGGTATGTATAGATGCTTGCAAAAGAGGACTTGATAGAGTTCTAATGCAGGAAGGACATGTAGTATGATACGAGTCAAGGAAAATGAATGGACACGAGTAGAAATATGTGACATGTGATATTGAGTTGGCAGCTATCATCCATGCACTGAAGATGTGGAGACATTATCTTCTTGGCATGAGTTTCATCTTGATGAGTGATCACGGTGGATTAAGATACTTATTTGACCAACCTAATCGACATGCCATACAAGCTAGGTGGTTGGTTACGATCAATGAGTTTGACTTCGAGATTAGGTACATTAAGGGTAAAGATAATAGGGTTGCATGTGATCTTAGTAGAAGAGTGCAGGTAAATCATATATCATCTATGAGTTCATATGGGATAGATTTATAAGATCGGATCTTGTAGGCAAGACAACAGGATGACAAGTACCAGCAGCTTAAGCATGAGTTACAATAGCAAGGTACAAGTGAATAGGATGTGGACTATCATCTCATAGTAGATGGTTTAGTCATATTTAGGGATAGGATCTATGTGTTGGACAATAGCGAGCTCAAGAAGCTTATCTCGAGGGAATTTCATGTCAAGACGTATTTAGGTCACCCAAAATATCAGAAGACAATGAAAATGGTTAAGAAGTTTTACCATTGGCCAAATTTGAAGAAATATGTGGTTGAGTTTGTTGCAAAATATTTGGATTATCAACAGGTAAATGCAGTGTGTAAGTATCAAAGTGGTTTATTGCAACCGATTCCTATACCAAAGTAGAAATGGGAGGTCATTTCCATGGAATTCATTAAAAGTTTTTCGAGGACATTTGGACATCATAATCCTATTATGGTTGTGGTTGATAGGTTGACTAAGGTAGCTCACTCCATTCCAATAGAGTCTATGAATTTAGCTAGTGAGGTAGCATAGGTCTTCATTAGGGAGATAATGAGGTTGTATGGTATTCCTAAGAAGATTATGTCAGACATAGATGCAAAGATCACTTCTAGGTTCTGGAAGGATGTATTTGTAGGTTTGGGTATAGATTTTCCCTTCAATACAACTTATCATCCGTAGATAGATGGACAAATGGAAAGGGTCAACAAGATTTTGGAGGACATGTTGAGGAATAGAGTATCTTCCACTTTTGGAGCTTGTGTATAATGATGGGTATCATGAATATTTGAGGATGGGTCTGTGTTAGGAAGTTTATGGGTGAATTTGTAATAGTCCCATGAGTTGGAGTGATCCATTGAACATGGTACTGATTCGACCAAATATGTTGGCAAAGATGGAACAATAAATGTAGGTTATTAAGAAGAATTTAAAGGTAGCATGAGACAGGAAGAATAGTTATGCATATTAATACAAGGTGTTTAATGAGTTTTAGGTTGGGGAACATGTTTACTTGTGCATCAAGCCAAAGAAGAGCTCCTTAAGGATTGGATCATGTGCCAAGATGGCACCTCAGTATTTCAAGCCTTTCAAGATTCTCGAGAGGATTGGACCAATAGCCTACCAACTTGCACTACCTCTGACAGTGAAAGTCCATGATGTTTTCCATGTCTCATTGCTTAAGAAGTATGTGAAATATGTTGATCATGTAATTGAATTGTTTGTATTGCAGGTCAAGCCAAAAGGAGAATTCTAGTTGGAACCTTAGTTCATTTTGTAACAAAATATGCTCATGCTCTAGAATCGAGAAATCGAGCAAGTTAAACTACAGTGGAAGTACTTTGAGCCCGATGAAGCTACATGGGGTATGATTGATCAGATGCAGGCTATGTATCCTTCTCTACTTTCTAGTTGAGGGGATGTATTTTGATATATGTTTTTATGTTATGTTTTGGTTATGTCTATATATTCATATGTATGTTGTAAATATCATATCGAGTTGTGTTATAAAGATCCAATAAGAGGTATGGTGTTCATGGTATGTTGGTTATGACTTCAAAAGTATGATAGGATTTAAATGTTGTATCGAGATATGTTATAAAACTCAATGGGAAACATGTGTTTATTGGTTTATAAGTATCATTGAAAACCAAGGATGATTTTCCCCTAAGGGGGAGGGGTTTGTAACAAGCCCTAGTTGATTTCCTATGTAAATAATAAAAATAATAACCAAGGTCATGGGACACATATTCCAAGCTAAATGTTGGAAAAAACATAGTGATGGGGTATCACTGGTGATTAATAAATGGCTATGGAAATTAGAAAAGGCATTGGACAAGGAAAAGTGGCATTAACTGGCATTTATTTATCAAAGTAATGGAAAATAGGATAAAAGGGAGATGAAAGGTCACAAAATTGCATGTGAGAAAAATTGAAGGAGAAATAGAGGAAAGTGACAAAAATAAAGGCCTTAGTGATAAAAAAGTCTTCTGAGGATAAGTTCACAACCTTTTTTTAGTTTTATCTTGGACATCTCTCTCTTGCACTCTTGCACACTTAGAGAAATCTTGGAGCATTCTTGGAGAACTCTAATTTTCATTGAATTTGGAGAAAGAAGGCAAAGAAAAGTGGGAAAGCGTAAGGGAAGCGGTGGATCAACAACTACAACTAGATTTCTTTGCAAGTAACAAGTTGCATGTGTAATTTTCCTTGTTGATTATGGATGCATGGTATATGCATGTTATTATCTGGTTATGATCTGTCATTAGCATGGAGGATTTCTTAGATTGATAGTGTTTTTTCCTAGCTTTGCCATTTCCTGGATAGACATGGTGTTGTGGTTTTTTCCATTGATTTGTTTTCAGATTGGTACTTGTAATTCCTTATGGTTGTGGGTTGAAACAAATGCTCTGGAATCCCTAGAACAACTTGGGTTGAGTTACTAGTCATAGATCCTAGGTTGGAAAAACGCTATGGAGCCCTTGGTGGGTTGAGTTACTAGTCCTAGAGCTAAGTTAGACAAACCCTTTAGAGCCTTGGAAGGTTGTGGGTTGAGTTACTAGTTCCTGGAGCCCTAGACATCTTGGGGTAGAGACCGATTTGGTTGGTGTTGGTGATGTTCGACCATGAGGTGAAATCACTAGTTGAGGGTTGAGGTGGTTTAGCCTTTGGAAGCCCTGGTTTGGTTTTGTTTTGTTTATTCCATGAGATCCCACATTCATGCTTGGAATATGACGCGAGGGTGATTGGTTGAAAGATATATTTTTTTCAGCCCAATCTATGGTTAGGTGGTACGTGGAAGTCCCTGACTTGGTTGGTATTTTCCTATGTTAATAAGAGTTATTATTTTCTTATTATTTATCTATATTTGTTGGAAATGTGTTGGTGATATTATGGTGTTTTTTCCATGGTGTATATGATGGTATTTTTTCTGGTTATATTATGTTCATATGATATGTATCTTCTATGGATATTATCATGAAATGTTTATTTATTGATTAGTGATGAATGTATGGACTAATCAGTGGTGTTGCATCTATGTGGAGAGCACATAGGGAATTATCAGTGACTCTCAGATGAATCTTAGACTTTTATGATTAGATATGCATTTATGACATTTATCTTACTTGTTTGTAGTGTGTTTGACGAAATTCCTGTCATATTATAGGTGGTTTATATAAAGTTCTGCCTTCAAATTTGTATATCTAGCATTGATTTCATGTCATTATTTAATCTGAGAAGTTACAATAAGTTCTCGGAAGTGGTCTGGAGGCTAACCTAGAATCTAAGCTCAGATCTTGGGACCACATGCTCCTAACTGAAAAATTTGGGTTACAACTGCATGGATGCAGGCTCATGCATGCGATTGGAGGCTTCCAACCACATGGAGGGCTTGATGTGGGAGCGGTTGGGGACATAGGTCAGAGAAAAGAGTGACTTGTAGCCCATGTAGAATGTTATGAGATGTAAGTTTGTCTTCCATGGTTGATCCCACTTCCTTAATGGAACGTAGGAGGTCGGGTCATGTCATACTGGCTCCTCCTCTCATGTTTACTCCAACAGACTAGTGAAACTAGGTAAATGTGGGAGGGGTGGTTACAAAAAGCTCCGCTTGAAAAATTATAAACCTAAAAATCATAAATATAAATTAAATTAATTGAACTTTATGACCAAATCAAATTTATTTAATAATAAATTTTATCCTCCACAAAATGAAAGCTTTCATTAAAAAATATAAATCTAAAAATCATAAATATAAATTAAATTAAATTAATTTTATGAATATATCAAATTTATTTAATAATAAATTTTATCAATTTCTAAAAACAATTAATATTATTAGTAAAATAAATTCAATGTTATTTTTGAATGCATTCAGGGAAGTGAGAGTTGTAGGAGTCAATTTTTTATTGTGTAAAGCTTCCTTCTGTAGAGCTTTACACTAAACTCTTTCATTGTGCAAAGGAAGCTTCCTCTACACAGTGAGAGTTCTACACAAGGAAAGCTTCATACGATGAAATATTGACTATGACCAAATCAAATTTATTTAATAATAAATTTTATCAATTTCTAAAAACATAAGGGATTTATGATACGATAAATTATTTTGCTAAATTTGAAAGCAAGATCTCATAATACATTAAACTATGGGTTTTATTTTCAAAAGCATTGTGAAAAACTCCATATTTCATTTTGCAATAGTCAATGGTAAATTAATCTTTTTGATTAATTTAGTTATGCACGTGTACATTTTCTTTTCTTAGAGAAAATAAGAATTTAAAGAATTTGTGCTAGACTTTGAATATGCACATTCCCCACATATAAAATGTTATCAAAGTTTTAAATATTTATTTAATAATTAAATATTTAACTTGTCAAAGTGCACATTGAGAATACACATTGCTTTTGTGACTATAATCATTTGATGAATGCATGCAAAGAAGCCAAAGTTGCAGGGATCAATGTTTCATTATGAAGAGTTTTCATTGTGCAGAGCTTGCTTGTGTGGAGCTTTCATTATGCAGAGGAAGCTTCCTCAGCATAATGAAAAATTTCATTAAAAAACTATAAAACTAAAAATCATAAATATAAATTAAATTAATTTAAATTTATGACCAAATCAAATTTATTTCATAACAAATTTTGTCAATTGTTATGAACAACTAATATTATCATGAAAGCAAATTCAGTGTCATTTATGAATGCATGTAGAGAAGCCAAAGTTGCAAGGATCGATGTTTCATTATGCTAAGCTTCCTTGTGCAAAGCTTTCACTATGCAGAGAAAGTTTATCTTTGTTTTAATTTGAAGTTCATTGTACAAAACTTTCCTTGTGCAAAGCGTTTAATGATAACCTTCATTGTGCAGAGGAAGCTTCCTACCCACAACGGAAGCTTTAAAAAACTATAAAACTAAAAATCACAGATATAAATTAAATTAAATTATCTTTATGACCAAATCAAATTTATTTAATAATAAATTTTATCAATTGCTAAAAATAATTAATATTATTATGAAAGAAAATTCAGTGTTATGTATAAATACATGTAGGGAAGCCAAAGTTGCAGGGGTCAATGTTTCATTGTATGCAGCTTATAATTAAATTTTTCATTACTTAGAGGAAGCTAAATTTTTCATTACACAAAGGAAGCTTCCTTTGCATAGTGAAAGCTCCACATAAGGAAAGCTCCACTTAAAAAACTACAAACTTAAAAATCATAACTATAAATTAAATTAATTTAACTTTATGACTAAATCACATTTATTTACTAATAAATTTTGTCCTCCGCACAATGAAACCTTTCATTAAAAAAATATAAATCTATAAATTACAAATATAAATTAAATTAATTTAGGTTTATGACTAAATCAAATTTATTTAATAATAAATTTAATCAATAGCTAAAAACAATTAATATTATTATGAAAAAAAATTTAGTGTCATTTATGAATGCATGTAGGGAAGCCAGAGTTGCAGGGATCAATATTTCATTGTGTAGAGTTTCCTTGTGCAGAGCTTATAACGAAGGTTTTTATTGTGCAGAGGGAGTTTCCTCTGCACAAGGAAAGCTCTGTACGATGAAACATTGACTATGACTAAATAAAATTGATTTAATAATAAATTTTATCAATTTCCAAAAATAGCAAGGACTTATGATACAATAAATTATTTTGTTAAAGTTGAAAGCAAGATCTCGTAATATATTAAACTATGGGTTTTGTTGTGAAAAAAATTATATTTCATTCTGCAATAGTCAATGCTAAATTAATCTTTGTAATTAATTTAGTTATACACGTGTACATTTTCTTTTCTTAAAGCAAATAAGAATTTAAAGAACTCATGCTAGACTTTGAATATACATATTCCTTTTGGACATAAATAAAATGTTATCTAAGTTTTAAATATTTATTTGATAATTAAATATTTAATTTGTCAAAGTGCACATGGAGAATACACATTGTTTTTGTGATCATAATCATTTAATGAATGCATGCAAAGAAGTCAGATTTGTAGGAATCAATTTTTTATTGTGCAAAGCTTTCATTGTGTGGATCTTACTTGTGTGGAGATTTCATTGCGAGGAGGAAGCTTCCTTGGCATAAAATTCTTACGCATAACAAAAATTTTCATTAAAAACTATAAACTTTAAAATTATAAATATAAATTAAATTAATTTAACTTTATGAGCAAATCAAATTTATTTAATAATAAATTTTATCAATTACTAAAAACAATTAATATCATTATGAACGCAAATTCATTATCATTTATGAATGCATGAAGGGAAGCGAGAGTTGCAGGATCAATGTTTCATTTCGCAAAGCTTCCTTGTGTGGAGCTTACAATGAAAACTTTCATTGTTCAGAGGAAGTTTCCTCCACACAGTGAAAGCTCTGCTTAAACAACTATAAAGCTAAAAGCATAAATATAAATTAATTTAATTTAAATTTATGTCAAAATTGAATTTATTTAATAATAAAATTTATCCTCCGCACAATGAAAGCTTTCATTAAAAAACTATAAACCTAAAAATCATAAATATAAATTAAATTAATTTAACTTTATAACCAAATCAAGTTTATTTAATAATAAATTTTATCAATTGCAAAAAGGAATTAATATTATTATGAAAGCAGATTTAAATGCATGTAGGGAATCCAGAGTTGTAGGGATCAATTTTTCAAGCCCACAATGAAAGCTTTCATTGTGCAGAGAAAGTTTCCTCCAGAATGGTGAAAGTTCCACACAAGGTGTTGAGGCAAATTAATTACTTATCATTTAATTGTCAACCCATGGGTTTCGTAAAACTTGCGAAGCATGCATGCACTATATATGCTAGAGATTAACTTCTAATTTAGATCAATTTAACTACAAAACCAAAGAACGAAAAACCAAATTCACCTATTCTAATTCAAAAATCAATTGAAAAGAAATTATAGTACCTTGCGTGGAATTGAAATCTTAATCTATCACACTTGCAAGAATTGAAAAGCACACCTCTTTCATAAATGAAATTGCATGAAATGAAATCTACTCTAAGGGATCATGTGTGCATTATCAAATCAGGATCCTATGAAATGAATAACCAAAACCACATGATATGAAATAAAAGCAAAACAATCATTCTTAACCTCTAGATATGAAATCAAATAAAAACAATCACCCTTAAGCTCTCACACAAGAAAAGATATGAAAGAAATAAATATTAATCTATGAAAAATAATAAATCTCAATCTATGAAAAAAAATAAATCCCACACATTATAGATGGCCAATCCAAAAGCATGAGGGATGGAAAGTTGAAAGGCTCCAAATACAAGCATAACCAAATCAAAGTGAACATCACTCATGAACATGGTGCCAAATCCAAATTCTATATTCAAAACATGAGCATTTCCCCAACTTTACACATGCCTTTCAAAGGAGAAGGATCTCCTATTTATACAAAAACATAAGAAGCTACCTCATTAATGGAGGTCCATTATTCTCTCCTTAGATCCCTAGAAAATCTCATAGAGTTACAATTCAAATAGGTAATGATGAGACACATATCCTCTTTGACCTTTATCCAAATCTTCTTCCATATCTTGAAGATAATTCGAATTTGAGCATTAGAGGCCACATAAGGGTGCCTTGGAAGCTTCCAAATGACCTACACATGTCATGAAACTCAAGCCACTTTTAAGTATTAGCAAGTATATGTCATTTTTTTAAGTTTTAACCATTTAATTCATATATAATACTAGAAATAATTAACTTTTGTAAAACACAAAGGTAACCCATATAATTATGAAAATGGAGGCTAATGAAAGGTTATATGGTCATGGAGTTGTGACATGTGAGTGAAATGGTGGTGATAAAGGTGAAAATGGATGATATTTTGAATACATTTTGGATACCCTACATTCCCCCCAATTGACATTATTGCATGTCCTCATGCAATCTACTACATTTTCTTTAATCATGATTTGCTTTTGAATGAGCTTGGCTTATATCATATGTCCTTAAACTTAGCATTTGACAATTTCATTTCTTTTCTCAAAGTATTCCTTGTCATACATGGAATTGCAACATGTTTGGTTGGTTCTTGTGTGACAACCAAATTTTAATTGGTATTGGTTCTTGTGTATCAATTCCTTGTTTCTTTTTGTTGCAACAAGATTCATTGAACATATTTAAGAATGCATATTTAAATCAGCCATATAATATGCTCATCATAGGCATTTATTTGAAAATCACATAAATTTTAAACCATAATGCAATCATAATTGATTAGGACAAGTCTGTTAGGATAAAATGAAGTGAAATGGAATAAAGTGATATGGATGCGATAATAAATGGATGTCCCTTCCCCACAACTAAAGGTGTTTACAATTTTTTTTTCAAATGAGAAAGGAAATGTGGTGAAGTACTTTCCAAAAATTATAATTTTAGTATTCAAGGAATTCTATGATTAAAATCTAAAAAATAACATACCTTTACTTACCTAGGAAGTGCACAAACTGTGCATATGTAGAGAAGTTGTAACTACTGCTAGATCATGGAATAGAATGTAGAATTTCATCTTCTTCTTGGTTGCATAAATAGTGGATGGTGGTGAAAGTGGATTCTTTATTTCTGCTGCTAATCTAATGTATCTATTGCAAAATAATGAAATGATATAGTCTTCACCTGCTACAAAACCCGATGGTACAATTCTAGTCATGCGAATAAATGTGTTGTTGTCGAGCATGAAGAGAAGTCATTGGATTATCGACCATTGATGAATGTCGTTAACCAATGCGAGGCAAACTCGCCATTAATGTCAACGAGTGCCAAGGTACCTAAGTACATCTTGCAAAGTGTGAATATATGAGTTGATGTCGAGCCACTTGCAAGATCCAATGATCAAGGGACATTGATGTATTCCGATGATTATTGTCGAGAGAACTTGTCATTGATGCATACAAGCCTCAAGGTACTAATAAGGACTCTAACCTTGAACCTAGATAATGTGTTGATGTCAATAGGCCAAGACTTGTTAGAAGGGAGGCCTTAAGGAATCCTCCATCATCTAATGTGAGTGTGAAATGATGATTTTGGAAGGAATATGAATGAAAAAATTTGCAGTGGATCAAGTTTTATTTATTGGAAAGGAAAATGACAAGAGGGTAAACAAGTGAACAGAAAGCAAGATGACAAATCAGCATGTAAGCAAGTTGAATGTCTCTATTAATGGGTTAATGAATGAAAATTATAGAAAATGTGAATGGAAAATGTAAATGGAAAATGTGAAGGAAAAATGCTACTCTTGCAAGGAAAATGGCGATGACGATGCTTAGCGAAAATGCTTGAATAGCTTGTGAGTTTGGAGAGGAAAAATGATGGAATTTATGGATGATAGAAATCGATTCAATTGATTTATGTCTCTTGAAATTGGTCGTAGAAAACCAATCATGCATAAATTGGCTTCCTTCAATTCTTCGATTGCCCTGGAACCTGAAAATAAACATTTTTTTGAAATTTTGCACAAAAACTTCAAAAAATGATAGGAGCGTCATCGTCCACAAGTTGTCAAAAAAAAATAAAATTATACAACATAGTTGTTTTTAAATCAGTGATATCTCCCTTATCCAGACTCCGATTTGGACAGTTTTTTTTGTATTTTTTTTGTTTTTTGTTTTTTTGTTTTTTGTTTTTTGTTTCTTGTTTTTTGGTTTTTGTTTTTGTTTTTTTTCTTTTTTCGGTATTTTTCCACAAGGAATCCAAATTTGGTATTTGTTTTTGTAAATATTGCACCAAAAGTTTTATATCTAATCTGCAAACTCGCCACCCAAAAAAAATTCCTGTAAAAAAAATGAAAAAAGAAAAATTCTTCCCACTTGGCCCAAGAAAGTTCTCTTTGGAGGTCGCAGTGCGTGCCTGAAGTTTGTTGAATATTGCTAAAAAATTTTGAAACTGAAATATGCATAAAAACCTCATTCCCATGGAATCATGACCTGCTCTGATACCATTGATCTGGATCTTGGGGGGAGGCCTCAAGATCTAAAAGATTGAAATGGATCTTTGGGGGAGGCCCCAAGATCTGAAAAATTGAAATTGCCAGAAGAAAATGACGAGAATGCCTAATAAACAAAACCGCAAAGAAACTTTTTATTAAAACAAACCCCAGGTGCGCCACTGCCCAATGGGCCAATCTATTGGCGTTTGGTTTTGGAGAATGATGAAATCAAGAGGTAGATTCAGGAGCTGCTACAGAAAGGTCACATCCGTCCGAGTTCATCGCCCTATGGGAGCCTTATCGTGTTGGTACAGAAGAAGGATGGGACTTAGAGACTCTGTATTGACTATCGTGTTAGCATTGTGGCACTGATTTAGAGCTATGGCACAGGTGTTGTCCTTGATGTCAACTCATGTTGGTGGCAGATCTCAGTACAGGCTCTTAGAATGAAGGAAAACGATATATACGCAGGTTCACCTAGACGAAGGCACGTATACACGCGGGTTAGACGTTAGAAAGGCGCGTATGCATATACACGCACTTTCACGCAAGGAAAGGTGCGTATATGTTGGAGAACTTACTTTTGGTCCGTGGTATTTAGTCCTTGGTATTTGAACCTATGGTTTTGGACCATGGTATCTCGTCAAAAGTGTTGATCCCAAGTATTGGGTCCATGGTATTGTTTTATTATGGTTTTGGACTGTGGTATTGTGAAAGGCCTAAGACTATAAAAGAGGAAGGAGATCATTTGGCAAAGGATCATCTGAATTAATTGAATATCTAATAAGTGCTAGATCTGAAATATTGGTGATTGGGGTTATGGTGCAGATCTGGATCTGAATGAAGGAGGAACCTTAGCACAGAGAGAAGGATAAGTTCTATTGATGGGTCATAATCTTAAGGCTTGAATGATAGTATCTTTGTATGATCTTGATCTATTATATGTGGCACACGCTTGATCTATAAATCTGATAATTTGAGTCGATTAGTGTCTGAATATTTGAAAGAGTGAATTATCCTTTATAGATCTGTACGTAGGCTCAGTGAAGCAAAGGCGCGTATACACGCTGGTTCAGTGAGTAAAAACAACGTATACGCAGGTTGGTCCAAAAACAGAAGCGTATGCACGCATGCTTCAGGTTATTGAAGTAGCGTATATATTTTGAGTTGTGATCTAGCTGCTTCTGTTTATTGCTGCACTGTTCTGGGTTCAGTGTTTGGTGTGTGGTTACTGTTACTGTGTTTTGGGTACAGTCGTCAGAGAAGTATCTACTTGATTCAGTTCTAATTGGTGAAAAGGAGATTGTTTCATGCAGAAATTTTTGATGATTGATTGATGTTCATGGATCTAGTATGAAAATTTATGAAACATGGTCCCTGGAAGAAAGAGAAGGTTGTAGCCTTCTGGAGGCCAGCACCTACGTACTAGTATCTTGGCTAGTGCAAGAGCTAAGGGGTTGTAGCTCCCTTCCAGGAGAAGCTGGAGAACGAGAGAGGGTTGTAGCTCTCTGTAGGTTGCAGCCTGCGTACTAGTAAAGGACTGCACCAGTACATTGTAAAAAGAAGTTTCTAATTAAAAGAAGATAGAGACAAATTGCAGCAGGTGGTTTTCACCCACATTAGGTTTCCACCTTATATCTTGTGTTCTTGTGTGTGATTGTCTTTAGATCTCTGTAGTTGCGTATATACGTGGTTTTATCTAACTGAAGTAGCGTATATGATCTGGGTTTGAAAAAGAAAATAAGTGACTTGATAATACTGATTCACCCCCCCTCTCAGTATTATTTGCAACAATTGGAATCAAAGCAGGTCCTTTTGAAGAAGGTTGATCGCTTGAAGGAAGATCCATCATCATGAGCAACTACGAGAGAGAAGCATCAATCAAGCCACCAATTTTTGATGGGACCAACTTCGTCTATTGGAAGGTAAGAGTTACAACCTATCTTCAATCTCTTGGTACAGAAGTATGGGATATCATAGATACAGGGTACACTTTTCCTTCAGCAACTCCTATAGATCCGGTTGGTAAGAAGCAATATGAAACAAATGCAAAGGCTGTCAATACTCTATTAGGATGTCTATCTCAATCAGAATTCGTCAAGGTTATGCAGTATAAATCTGCAAAAGAGATATGGGACAAGATTGTTCTGAGCTATGAAGGAGATGAACAGGTAAAACAAGAAAAACTTCAAACCCTCATAATTCAGTATGAAAATCTTAGAATGCACAATGATGAAAGTGTGGCTAACTATTTCCTTCGTGTAGATGAGATTTTTAATTGTATTAAAAACTTGGGTGAAGAAATAAAAGAGGCTGTTGTGGTTGAAAATGTTCTAAGATCTTTGTCCCCTAGGTTTGAATCTAAAGTCTCTGTAATAGAAGAAAAAGAGAATCTACGAAACCTTACCATGTCACAGCTGCACAGAATTCTGACTGCTTCTGAAATGAGGAAAGGAGGACCATCAGACAGGAGAGAGGCTTCTTTCAAGGCTTCAGGAAAAGGAGATTACTATGAGTCAGGACACGTGTCAGAAGAAGAGGAAGAATCAAATTTTGTCAAGAACCTTCAACGGGGTGCTGGAAGATTAAGAGGTAAGTTACCTTTCAAATACTTTTCTTGTGGAAGAGTCGATCACTATGCTGCCAAATGTCCTCATAAGGATAAGATTGACAAGGGTAAGGAACCTGTTAGATGGAACAAGAAACAGAATGTAAATAAGAAAAGTTATTACACTCATGATGATAGTGATGGACTTTCAAATGGTGACGAAGATGAACAAGGTAATAAATATAAACTTTTAATGGCTTTTGAAGATGATGATTTTGTGGATGCTATAGATGAAGAAAGTCTTTATGAAGAGATTTCTAGACTCAAAATTTGTTTAGAAGAGAAGAATGTGATCATAGATACTCTACAATTCCAACTTGCTGAAAAGGAAAAACATCATGAAAAGTTAGAATGTGAAATTGTGGGACTGAGAAAAGAGATTGAGAAAACAAAAGCTCTTAATCTTAGATTTGTTAAAGGATCTGACACGTCAGATGAGATTATCAAGGTGCAACGCTCTCCACTAATCAAGACAGGTCTGGGATATAATGAAGAAACAACTCAAGCGCAGAAACCATATACCTCCAAGATTTATCTTGATGCCGCAAGGAGAAGTGTACAAAGACCTAATGAAAATCACCAGGTAAATCAGGGACAATTCACCTCAAGAATGAACAAAGACTACCAAGTAAATTGGGGGAAATCTACTTTAAGGACAAACAGAAGCTACAAACAGCCACAGGTAAAACCTTCTCAATTTGCCTCAAGAATGGATGTCAATAGGAACTAAAATCATTTGGCTGGTAGATTTGATAATCACAGGAGTTTCTTCAATGGCCAATGTTTTTCTTGTCATAACTTTGGTCACAAAGCAGCTCAATGTGTTGCCTATAAGACAATCATGACTAGAGAAGCTCATAAACAGAGGAGTATGACTGGGATCATGAAAAGGACCTACAACAACTTCTCTGCTCTTGAAAATGAAATAGAATGTTCTATTTGTAACAAGTTTGGTCATGAAGATTCTGAATGCAGGAGCAGGTTTCGGTAGACAACTCAGATGGAGCAAGCCTCAAGTGCCAAATCATGGAGAATGAAAGAACCCCAGCCAGAAATATGTGGTATAGCCTTATATGCGGAAGGGCAGGAAAATCAATGGTACATCGACAGTGGATGTTAGAAACATATGACAGGTGATAAAGATAAACTTCAGTCATATAGTGCCTTAGAGAAGGAGAAGAAGGTTTCTTTTGGAAATGACACCCCTGCTCTCATAAAAGGTGAAGGTTCTGTTCAGTTTAAAGAAAGGGTCAAAGCTGGAAATGTCATGTATGTTGATGGCTTAAAGCATAATCTATTAAGTGTCAGCCAGATGTGTGATCAAGGAACCGAAGTAATATTTCGATCAAATGGACATAGTGTTCGTGATCTTGATACAGGAAAAACAGTGATCAAAGGCATAAGAACTCCAAATAATTTATACATATTCAAAGAAGGACAACATCAATGCTATCTGAGCAAGAATGATGAACACTAGCTATGGCACAGAAGATTGGGGCATCTTAGTTTCTCACAGATAACGAAAGCATGCAAATACCAGGCAGTTCGTGGTCTTCCAGACATTAGAATCCCAGACAATACAATATGCAAATCATGTCAGTTTGGTAAGCAAACATGAACTAACTTCCCTGAGAAGGAAGGATCAGCCAGTAGGCCACTTGAACTTGTCCATACTGATGTATGTGGTCCAACTAGGAAAAGGTCACCTCGAGGAGAAGAATACTTTATATTATTCATTGATGACTATTCCAGGATGTGTTGGATAGGACTTATGAAGCACAAAGACGAAGCCTTTGAAAAGTTAAAATCATTCAAAGCCTTGGTGGAGAACGAATCAGATCTCAGAATCAAATGCCTCAGGTCTGATCGAGGAGGAGAATTTACCTCGAATGAATTTTTCGATTTTTGTGAAGAACATGGAATAAGAAGGGAATTCTCTACAGCTAGGACTCCTCAGCAAAATGGAGTAGTGGAAAGGATGAACAGAACGGTTCAACAAATGGCTCGTGCAATGCTTGATGAGTCTGGAACTCCCGCAACTTTTTGGGGTGAAGCCGCATTTGCTGCAATTGTTATTCTCAACAAGACAAATGTCCGGGTGAACAGCACTCAAACTCCTCATGAGCTCTGGTATGGTGAGACTCCTTCGGTAAAATATTTCAAAATTTTTGGAAGCAAATGCTATATTAAAAATAATGATGAAAATCTTGGCAAGTTTGAACCTAGAGCAGATGAAGGCATTCTCCTTGGTTATTCTCCCCACATCAAAGCATATAAGTGTTACAACAAAATACTTGGAAGAATTGTTGACAACATTGATGTAGTGGTTGATGAAGAAGGAAACATTCCTAGGCAAGTGAATTCTGAATATTTTGAAGATGATGAGGACTATCCTTCAACATCAAATCAGAACTATGATGAAGAAGAGGCTCAAGAGGCACCAGAAGAACAGATAAGGATAGAAGATAAGACTCCATCCAGGTACGTTCAGAAGAATCATCCAGAATCTCAAATTTTGGGGCAAAAAGAGGCAGGTATACAAACAGGAAGAACAATTGCAGAAGCCTCAAGCTATTTGGCTTTGCTCTCCTCCACTGAACCACAAAATGTAAAAGAGGCATGCAAAGATGAATGTTGGGTCAAGGCAATCGATGAAGAACTTGAGCAGATCGAAAAGAATAAAAATTGGGAGTTGGTTCCTAGACCAAAAGATAAGAATTTCATAGGGACAAAATGGATCTTTAAAAACAAGTTGAATGAAAATGGGGAAGTGATTAGAAATAAGGCCAGACTTGTCTGTAAAGGGTATGCTCAACAAGAAGGAATAGACTTTGAAGAAACTTTTTCTCCCGTTTCTAGACTTGAGGCCATCAAAATGTTCCTTGCTCTCTCTAGCTTTCAGAAGTTCAAAGTATTTCAAATGGACGTGAAATCAACCTTTCTGAATGGAGACTTAGAAGAAGAAGTGTACATTGAGCAACTAGATGGTTTCATTCTTGGGAATGATCCAAATCTTGTATGCAGACTAAAAAAGGCTCTCTATGGTCTTAAACAGGCTCCAAGGGCTTGGTACTACCGTTTGGACAAATATCTTCATCAACAAGGTTTTTCAAAAGGATCAGTAGATAGCAATCTTTATATAAAAATTGAAAATTACAAATTGCTAATACTTGTTGTGTATGTAGATGATATTATCTTTGGCAGCAATCAAGAAGCTATGAGTCAAAGCTTTGCCTTGGTGATGCAGAAAGAATTCGAAATGTCCCTGCTTGGAGAACTGACATATTTTCTTGGATTACAAATCCAACAAAATGAAGGCGGTATCTTTTTATCTCAAACCAAGTACCTCAAGAAGATTTTGAAGAAGTATGGCATGGAAGATTCGAAACCAGTATGTACCCCTATGGTTACAGGATGCAGCCTCAGTGCAAATGATGAATCAGCAGCAGTGCATCAACCAACGTATAGATCCATGATTGGAAGTCTTCTCTATTTAACAGGTACCCGACCAGACATCATGCATGCAGTGGGAATAGTTGGAAGATTTCAGGCAAATCCTAAGGAAACCCATCTTCAGGCAGTAAAGAGAATTTTCAAGTATCTTCAAGGAACTCAAAACTATGGCCTGTGGTATCCAAGAGATACAGATCTCACTCTTCATGCTTATACAGATGCAGATTGGGCTGGAAGCATGGATGACAGGAAAAGCACTAGTGGTGGTGCATTCTTTATGGGTTCCAGATTAGTATCCTGGTTCAGCAAGAAACAGAGTTCAATTGCCTTATCTACAGCTGAAGCAGAATATGTGGCTGCCACATCTTGTTGCACTCAACTCCTTTGGATGATGCAAACTTTACAGGATTTTCAAATCACTTGTACACCACCTATCTCCATCTTATGTGATAATACAAGTGCAATCAGCATTTCAAAGAATCCTGTTATGCATTCAAAGACTAAGCACATACCGATCAAGTATCACTTTCTCTGGGAACAAGTGTTGGAACAAAAGGTCAAATTGGAGTATGTTCCTTCTAAGGAACAAGTTGCTGATATTCTCACCAAACCACTACCCAGGGAAACTTTTGAATACCTCAAACAAAAGCTGCGAGTAGTTGATGCATCATCTTGCTGTTAAAACTTGTCTGTTTTAGAGAAAAATGGGTGTACGCGAGTTGCTTGAGGAGGATCCATGTACATATGCCGGTTTGTGCAGAGACAGTCACGTATATGGAGGCTTAATGGATATCAGTAGGGACAGGCTCTGGTTGAAGATATTCTGATATGGGTCTGACAGAGACCATCCGGCACAGGTTCAGGGGGAGCAGATAAACTTCTAATGATGCATTATTGGCATCATCTTAGAAGCTTTTGGTTCAAGGTCACAACTGTTGTTGTTTTTAGGTGGAACAAATGTAGAGGTAGAATAGAAGAAAAACATGGTTGCTGATCTGAATGGTGATTGACAGATGCTGTTGATATCAATTATTGGTGACTTTCATAAGTCTCGCTCTAGATATTTCGTCTCTATGTCATGTATCTCTTTTATGGTGTCAAGGTCATGTAACGGCCTATTTTGATTTCCCCACTATGACTAGGATGAAGATGTAATGTACTTGGCTGTCATATGTAAATCTCTGATGTATCCCCACTTGGTTGGATGGATGATCCCCACTTGGTTGGGTGAAGGATGGATGTATTGAGTCTTTTGGTGATAGGAAGGTCCTTTATGATGTATAAGTCATGATTCTTCTTGAAGAACATCTTTTTGCAGATCTTGCCTACAGTCAGGGGGAGCATGGTCAGCATAGCGGGGAAAAGATTTCAGCATGTACTCAGGGGGAGCACAACCCTTTGCCCTTGATGACAAAGGGGGAGAATGACTTTGAGGATCTTGGGGTTGCCATCAAGTCCAAAGGGGGAGATTGTTGGCATTGTGGCACTGATTTAGAGCTATGGCACAGGTGTTGTCTTTGATGGCAACTCACTTTGGTGACAGATCTCAGTACAGCCTCTCATGAAGGAAAAAGATATATATGCAGGTTCACCTAGACGAAGGCACGTATACACGCGGGTTAGACGTTAGAAAGGTGCGTATGCATATACATGCACTTTCACGCAAGGAAAAGCGCGTATATGTTGGAGAACTTACTTTTGGTCCATGGTAGTTAGTCCTTGGTATTTGAACCTATGGTTTTGGACCATGGTATCTCGTCAGAAGTGTTGATCCCAAATATTGGGTCCATGGTATTGTTTTATTATGATTTTGGACTGTGGTATTGTGAAAGGCCTAAGACTATAAAAGAGGAAGGAGATCGTTTGGCAAAGGATCATCTGAATTAATTGAATATCTAATAAGTGCTAGATCTAAAATATTGGTGATTGGGGTTATGGTGCAGATCTGGATCTGAATGAAGGAGGAACGTTAGAGCAAAGAGAAGTATAAGTTCTATTGATGGGTCATAATCTTAAGGCTTGAATGATAGTATCTTTGTATGATCTTGATATGTTATATGTGGCACATGCTTGATCTATAAATATGATAATATGGGTCAATTAGTGTCTGAATATTTGAAAGAGTGAATTATCCTTTATAGATCTATACGTAGGTTCAGTGAAGTGAAGGCCTGTATACATGCTGGTTCAGTGAGTAAAAACAACGTATACGCAGGTTGGTCCAAACACAGAAGCGTATGCACGCAGGTTTCAGGTTATTGAATTAGCGTATATATTTTGAGTTGTGATCTAGCTGCTTCTGTTTATTGCTGTAGTGTTCTGGGTTCAGTATTTGGTGTGTGGTTACTATTACTGTGTTTTGGGTACAGCTGTCAGAGAAGTATCTACTTGATTCAGTTCTAATTGGTGAAAAGGAGATTGTTTGATGTAGAAATTTTTGATGATTGATTGATGTTCATGGATCCAGTCTGAAAATTTATGAAACGTGGTCCCTGGAAGAAAGAGAAGGTTGTAGCCTTTTGTAGTCCAGCACCTACGTACTAGTATCTTGGCTAATGCAAGAGCTAAGGGGGTTGTAGCTCCCTTCCAGGAGAAGCTGGAGAATGAGAGAGGTTTTTAGCTCTCTGCAGGTTGCAGCCTGCGTACTGGTAAAGGACTGCACCAGTACATTGTAAAAATAAGTTTCTAATTAAAAGAAGATAGAGATGAATTGCAGCAGGTGGTTTTCACCCACATTGGGTTTCCACCTTATATCTTGTGTTCTTGTGTGTGATTGTCTTCAGATCTATTTTACTGTTTCTGGTTATTGTTTATTTGATTCTAATGCACAGATTAATGATCAACATCTGTAAGTTAAATTAAATTATATGTTTGCATTGCATATGTGGGTTTCCTTCTTTGTAGTTGTGTATATACGCAGCTTTATCTAACTGAAGTAGTGTATATGATCTGGGTTTGAAAAAGAAAATAAGTGACTTGATAATACTGATTCAGCCCCCCTCTTAGTGTTATTTGCAACATATCGGGTGCTGAATAAGATAATTATCCGTAATAGGTACCCAATCCCACAGATCGATGACCTCATAGACCAACTGAAGGGGGGGAAATATTTCAGCAAGATCGATTTGAAATGAGGATATCACCAGGTACCAATCCAACGCTCATGTGTGGAAGACTGCCTTCAAAGCCAAGGAGGGCCTTTTCGAATGGTTGGTTATGCCTTTCAGATTGATGAATGTTCTTGTAGCCTTCATGAGGCTAATGGATGAAATCTTGCGGCCATTCACCAACTCATTTGTAGTGGTATACTTGGATGACATCCTAATCTTCAGCCAGAGTTGGGAAGAGCACCTCCACCACATCTGAAAGGTTCTCCAAACACTGCGACAACACAAGTTATGTGCCAATTTCGAGAAATACACTTTTGGCATGACCCAGGTTCAGTATCTGGGATACATTATTGATGAACAGGGGGTGCATGTGGATATAGCCAAGATCCAAGTCATTTGGGATTGGCCATCTCCAACCACTCTGACAGAGCTCTGCAGCTTTATAGATCTTGCCAACTTCTACCGCAGGTTCGTGTTGGGATTTTCTCATATCACTTGGCCCTTGAGTCAAGTCACCAAGGGAGGAGCGAAAGCAAAATTCTTTTGGTCTGAATCTCAACAGAAGGCATTCACAAAGTTGAAAGATCACCTCTTCTCGGCACTAGTGCTCACATTACCAAACTTGCAACAACTATTTGAGGTCGAGATAAAGGCCTCTCACTATGCTATTGGGGTAGTCCTTACCCAACACGGGAATCCAATGGCATATCACAGTGAGACACTTTTAGACATAGTCTGGAAGTATCCCACTTATGACAAAGAGATGTATTCCATTGTGCAGGCCTGCCGACAATGGAAGCATTATATTTTGGGGAAGGAAACGGTCATCCACACAGACCACCAACCCCTGCAGTTCATACAGACCCAAGGGAAATTATAGAATAATCGCCATCAGAGGTGGTCCACATACCTGCAACAGCTCAATTTGAATATCAAGTATAAGAAGGGTAGCACCAATAATGTTTTAGATTTCCTCAGTCAACCACCGATCATGGCATTAACCACTGTGCTCAACTCTTGTGGGCACGAGACTTCTGATTGGCCACTTCTCTACAAAAGCAACCCAAAATTCGGCCTCACATACCAGACACTCTTGGAGGGTTAGCATGTTCTATATTTTCACCTCTAGGATGCCCTATTATGCCATCTGGGTCACCTTTGTGTTCCTTCAAGTGATCATGCTAAGATGATTTGGAAAGCACACTATAGTAGGGTTGTTGAGCATTTCGAGGTTGAGAAAAAAGTGGCAGTACTGCAGAAGTATTTCTATTGGTTGAATCTTTGACAAGATGTCAGGATGTACATCAGATCATGCACTTCCTGTGCCATTACCAAACCAACCATCAAGAAGCAAGGTCTCTATACCCCGTTTCCTACCCCGAGTCGACCTTGGGAATCCATCTCCATGGATTACATGTCAGGCCTTCCTTCCATTAAGCATGGAAATGGCTATGTTTTTGTGGTCATCAACAGGTTCTTAAAGATGGCCATTATGGTGGCCTACAAGAAGAATGTCACAGTAGAAGCCATTGCTAAACTCTTCTTTGAACAAATGTGGGTACACTTTAGGAACCCATAGTCTATCATCTTAGATCAGGACAGCAGGTTCCTCAATACATTTTGGTCTAGTCTCTGGTCGATGCTGGACACCAAACTCACTAAGTCCAAAGCCTTCCATCCTCAAACTGATGGCCAGACAGAGGCTGTCAACTTGATGATCGTACACATTCTGTGCATGTACAACTCAAAGCATCCACACACATGGGATGAGATCCTCCCCTGTGTTCAACACAGCTACAACCAGGCTCTCCATAGCTCAACTAGCCATAACTCTTTTCAGGTGGGCTTGGGATTCCAGCCACTATGTCCCATTGATGTGGCCATGCCATTTGCAGCTACTCATGCAGATTCAACTCATGTCTAGTCCGAAACAGATAAGGAAAATAGCTTCATTTAGCACATCCAACATATTCACTAGCAGGTCCATGACATTCTGGATAAATCAAATGCCAAGTACAAACAACAACATGATCAACATCGGGTGCCACACAAGTTTCAGGTTGGCAACAAAGTCTAGTTGCATTTGTAAAAGGAACACCTTACTGGAGCCTATCGGAAACTTAGACGACTCTGATATGGTCCTTACACCATTACCAAGGCTCTGGGAGATAATTCATTTGAGCTCAGCATTTCCCATTCCTTGGCTTGCACCTACTGTTCAATGTGGACCGCCTTCGGCCATACTTTCCACCATTACTAGACACATCCGACATTGCAGAACAGCTCACACCCACAAAGTTAAATCCAACATGCATGGAACAAGCTAAAAATGATTGGATCATGGACACGCAGATCAAGCACACTTGCCAACAGAATATCCCACCGTATCGACTTTTCAAAGTAGGCCAACTCCTTCACCAGGGCAAGTGGCTCACTAGGGACCAAGTTTAGCAGAAGTTTCCTCATCTCATGGAGGAACTCAACGCAGTGGGGACCATTGCTTCCTAAGGGGGGAGGAATGATCCAAGTGGATATTGGTGGCCACCTACCAAGTCCACTTGGACCCCCACCATTGTTTCTTTCAGCTTTTCAGTTTCCTTAATTGTAGCAGAGTTTACTATTTTTAGCAGTTTTTCGGGTCCTGAACTTCCGGAGCCGTTTTCAGGCCCTAAAGGACGTTTTTTGGGAAAACTGGGAGCAACATGAGTTCATGGACTGATGTTTCTCTTCCCAAATTTGTAGTTCTCGGATAGATCTTTCTAACGAGATATTGTGCGCTTCAAATGGAGATCATATGCCAAAGTTACGACCCCGAGAAGTTGATGTACCAATTTACCCAAATGGGGCCCACAATTTGGCATTTCATCTTCTAGGGTTAGGTTTTTGGATATTTAGGGTTCTCCATTGTTCTCAATAGTAAATTGGCCTTTGAGCCTCATTGTAACACAATTCAGAGGCATGTATCTGCCACATCTCTTCTCAGAGATAAGCTACCATCGCCCTAGCTGGTTTATTTCCATTTATGTTTGTAAGCATATTTTAGTATTTTATTTTAATGAAATGAAGTATTATTTCCACTGCATCTTTGTGTTTATGGTTATCTATGTAATTTGTTGCATTCCTATTTAAATTCGGATCAAATAAACATGGCACTAACATTGCAATAAAATGTAAATGTGTTTAAAGAGAAGTGATCAATTTCCTTTTGATACATACGAAAAATTTGCATAATTAACAGGTTCATGATGTGTCTTCGTTTCAAATGGTTAGTCCAATTTCACAATTGCGATAATAAATCCAATTTCTAAGAAAAAACAATTTCCTCAATTAAAAATTCATCAATATATCTTGCAGATAAAGCGCCTTCATAATTCTTCTTCTTTCCTGCATCATGCTTGAAAACATCATCATTAGACAAAACCAATAAAGTTTGATCATGATTTTATGATCAAAATGCATAGTTGAAAAATAGATCATTGAGTTAAATATGTAGCTGCAGAATTGCAGTTCAACTGCAGAATTGTGCAATTTTTGTAGCTAAAATCTTGAACATACAGTTAAGTACACACATCTGTGCATTTTTATTATGAACAAATAACTAGCCTAATATTCAAATTGATTAGTATCTATTCCAGAAAAAATAGCAAATAGAACAATTTTATTATTATTATTATTATTATTATTATTATTATTATTTCTTGCTTTGACAGGTGTGTTTGAGTGGACCATCACAACAATATTTTTCTCAATTTGCTCTAGATTCTGTATCAAAAATTTTCGACAATTTTTCTCATGGCAATTTTCTTGGAAAACAATAAAATATACAATAAAAAGTATTAAAGAAATATTTACAAAATGAATAAATATATATATATATATATATATATATATATACAACATGGAATATATAAATCAAAAGTAGAAACATTATAAAAAACACTTCTTAAAAAAAATAAAAAATTATACAAAACATATATATGCACTTTAAAAACAAAACATAACAAACATTATACATATAAAACATTAAACGTTCTGAAGGGAAGAGCAGAGAGAGGCACGATGGGTTTCGGTTTGGACAAGGGTTTCTGCACATAGGCCACAATGACTATGGGTCGAATCCGCAAACAACTACCCTAACTGCAACACTACCATAGCGGCTCCCATAACATTCAACTAACGGCTTATGGGAATGACATACCGCCTGGAGCTCACCTTTGTTTTTCTGTTACCGGCACCCTCATCGACATTCTCTGTTCGTTTGCATCAAAACTGCAGGTAGCTGTTAGAGGTTTAGGTTGACAGTTATGGATGACCTCCTTGATTTTTCAGTGGATCCTTCAGAGGATGTGCCCATATGGACACAACCGAGGACCACATCGAAGGGTTATTATGCTTTTGACCAGGAACTGTCCAAGGAAGTTGAAGGACTCCCCACTTTCTCACAAGCTTTTGCTCGTCCGCTGGTACCTCCTATCTCGCTCCTGGAAGGAGCTCCTACCATCAACGATTACAGACCCCTTCCTCCTTTACCTCACTCACAGGGCTTGGGTGTATCGGCTCGTTTGACAGGGGAACAAAACTTAGGGGAATCAGTACCCTCTTTGTCTGGCTTACACCTTCCTCCATCTCAGGTGACTGACATAGCTACTTTCTCAGCTCCGGCAACTATCCCTCCAAGTAATTTCACTGGTATTGGCTCCATCCCTGGTTTCTTTGACTCTATTCCAGCCAAACCCATATCAGGAGATAGGGTTTCGACTTCCCAGATGAACACACATCCATCGGGGATCCCTATAGTTTCGGGGAATAGAGACAGAGATACATCTAAGAGGAAGAGGTGCATTCAGCTACGAAGCCATGAGACCTTTCTCAAGCTATCTGAGGACATCCCGTTGATTGAAACCATGGACTCGGCGGATAAGGTCCTGGTGGGTAGGGTTCGTGGTAGACATTACAGCGTCGAGCGACTTCAGAAATGGACTATGGAGGTCTAGGGGCATCACATGACAGAGCCTCCCAGGGTACAAACTTTTGTCAAAGGTTGGTTTGCATTGAAGTTCAGCTGCTTGGCCCATACCAACTGGGTCCTTTCTACTATATGGCATATTGACCAAGCACCCATTCTGCTTAGAAGATGGACACCTATGTTTGATCCTGAACTAGAAAGGGTTGATTCTGGTCCTATTTGGGTTCGGCTTCCAGGGCTTCCCTACCATTTCTGGATAGAGGAGGTATTCAGAAGGATAGGAGATGCTATGGGAACATACCTTACCTTTGATGCATCCTTCCAGACCACCAGCAGGATGGCATATGCTCGTATACTGGTACATTTGGATCTCTTTGAAGGAGTCCTGGAGCACATTAATATTCAATGGCGAGAGGTCACCAAGAAACAGTTATTAGACTATGAAGGAATACCTTTTAGATGCAGGAGATGTCATAAAGTCGGACATCTCTACAAGGACTGTCCGCTTAATGGTGGAAAGCTTAGGAAGACCAACAAATATTACTCCCAAGAACCAGTAGAGTTAGTTCCCCAGGGTCATGCGGATCCAGTAAGTGAGGATCAGTCTCGGGATCCTGAAGAACTGCCTCGGAAATCTGTTACAGATGCCCAGCTGGCATAGCCTGGCACAATGGACCTGTCTCCAGCACCTGCAAAGACATCCCAGAAGAAGAGGGGCAGACCTCCTCACCGCCCCCCACCCCTGCCTCTTGAACAGTCCATGGTGACCTCTGGCGATTCAAATGCATCGGGTAAGAATATCTCATATCCCAAACCCTCGCAATTCTTTTATGAAATGCATGCTATTTCTTTATCTGGGTTATATTTGGGCACTTGCATGGACACTCCTATGATCATTGCTACATCAATTAATTGTCTCATCGTGCCCCCTTGCCCTTCTATCTCTGTCACCCCCCCTGCAGATTACCCCCTCTTCTTTACCCTCTTCCTCATACTCTGTCCTTGCTACATCTGGATACCATACTCATTCAAAATCTAGGAAACTAGAAATGGACCATGTGGGTCTAGACTTTATTCCCCCCCACCCCCCCCTTCCTCCAAAGCCTCCTAGATGGAGGCGCTCTTCCCTCACAATGGCGAAATCACAGGTGGTTGATAACATCACCTTGGGTACTCAATCCACTATCCCTGGGGTCCTTAGAGCCAGAGCTACCCCTTCCAAAC
The DNA here is from genome assembly GCA_031772625.1 of Pinus tabuliformis. NCBI lineage: Eukaryota > Viridiplantae > Streptophyta > Pinopsida > Pinales > Pinaceae > Pinus > Pinus tabuliformis. The sequence goes on from CM062819.1 coordinate 306,756,796, forward strand.
CCCCAACATGAAGATTTTATCCTTCAACTGCGGAGGGCTTGCTAGGTCTGAGAAAAGACTAGCACTTTGTCAGTTAATATCTACCGACCTGTTGGATATTATATTATTACGAGAAACCCTGGTCCCTGCTTCAGATATCACTCACACTCTAGAATCATTTCTACCTGGCTGGCATTTTACTCGCCTTGTTGCCCATGGTCGTTCTGGTGGACTTGCGCTGGGTATTAACTCTCGGACTATCAATCTACTTAATTGTTGGGGTGGGGCTGGACTCATTGGTGTGGATATACATTCGGCTGATCTAGGAATGGATTTAAGGATCTTGAACATCTATGGACCTTGTCAAAACCGCCACATTTTTTGGGAGCAACTCCTCGACTCGGCCCTGCTTAATGTTGATCATCTTATTATTGGAGGAGATCTCAACTTCTCCATTGGACATTCAGAGTCCTGGGGACATAGAGCACAGTCTGACTCTCTCTTAGATTATTTTTCCAACTCTCTGGAGACACACAATCTGGTGGACATTCCATCTCCCAGGATTTAGGCTACCTAGAGGAACAATAGGACTGGGGAGAATGGACTGGCCAGAAGACTCGACCACTTCCTTGTGAATGAAAGAGTCCTCGATCTAGGTCTACACATCAGGAAATGGGTCGGATCTGGAGGGATCTCGGACCATTTGCCTATCTACATGGAAATGGAAGGTGACAGTACAAAGCCAAAGGGACCTTACAAATTTTGCTCAATCTGGCTCAAGGATGACTCTTATATCAATATGGTCATTGAATACTGGAGAACACACCCTCCTGGGGCTAGAGGAAACTTCATGGAGGGATTCATCCATAACCTCTCTGAGCTAAAGAATTTATCTAAAAGTTGGGCACATCACAAAAGATTACAGGAGGATCACTCCCTGAGGAGTATCGAACTTGAGCTGATAAGTTTTGAAAATGAACAGGGTGGTCTATTCAGTTCGGAGGAACACAAGAAAAAGATCACTTCCCTATACTCTTCTCGAAGTAAAATCCTTAAGAACAGAGAAGCAGCCTGGAGGCTGAGAAGTAGAGCCATCTGGCTGAAGGATGGCAATGCCAATACCAAATTCTACCACAAGTTTGCCAATGGTAGGAAGGCGATCAATACTATTTGGCAACTTCAAGATGAGATGGGCCAGAATATGAATACCTCCCCTCAACTTGCCTCACTTACTTCCTCACACTTCAAAAGAGCATACAGTGCCCCCAGGGAGACAAATTTGGCCAAGATCATCAGAGTTGTCCAACTTTTTCCTAGATATGTGGATCAAGATGATGGTACTGATCTGATGAAAGAAGTCACATTAGAGGAGCTAGAGACCACCCTAAAATGGTTCAAAAAGGAAAAGAGTCATGGACCTGATGGCTGGACAATAGAGTTTTACCTATATTTTTTTGATATCATTGGCACAGACTTATTAAGGTTCATTGAGGACTCTAGGAATAGTGGACATATGGGGACTGCCATCATATTCATTCATTACTCTCATTCCAAAAGTAGATTACCCTCGAAATTTTGATGATTATCGCCCTATCTCACTCTGCAACTGCATTTATAAGATTATTTCAAAAATAATCGCCAATTAGATGTGACCCATTCTATCAAACCATATTTCTCCTGAACAATTTCCCTTCCTCCAGGACAGACAAATACATGAGGCCATTGGCACTGCACATGAAGTTTTACATACTCTTCACTCCAAAAAAGGCAAAGGTATGATTCTGAAGGTTGATTTATCTAAAGCATTTGACAGAGTAAATTGGTTATACCTTAGAATACTTTTAACCCACCTTGGATTCCCTTTCAATTTCATCAAATGGATAATGTGCTGCATAACTAACATTCCATTTAGCATTCTGGTTAATGGGAGCACTTCTCCTTTTCTCTTTTCGGAAAGAGGTTTGAGACAGGGATGTCCACTGTCGCCGCTCCTTTTTCTGTTGGTCATGGAGGGGCTTAGTAGAATCATCAGGGAGGAGCACAGAAGAGGCATATTACAGGGTATTAAGATGATAGAAGACTGCACACTTACACATCTATTTTTTGTAGACGATGTGCTGATTTTCCTTAATGGTAGTATAAGTGACCTCACCAATATCAGAGCCTCTTTAACATTATTTCAGGAATCTATGGGCATGCTGATCAATGATCATAAATATACTCTTACGGCTATAGAGTGCACCCAACATGAACTACATTTTGCCGTTCAGCGCTTCTAGTTTACTCTTCATAATCTCTCAGAGGGATTAAAATATCTGGGGTATAAACTAAAGCCTCATGGTTACAAGATTGCTGATTGGACCTGGCTCATTGCAAAGCTGGAAAAGCAACTCAACATATGGTACCTCAAATTTTTATATCGTGCTGGTCACCTTACTCTTATCAAGAGTGTCTTGGAAGCCACTCCAATATACTGGATGTCCCTGGCCTGGATACCTAGAGGAATCCTTACCAGGATACAATCAATTTGTTGCAGATTCTTATGGAGAGGCAGCCAATAGGGGAACGTTTTTTCTTGGGTAAAATGGGAGGCCCTCAATCTTCCTAAGAAATGGGGAGGATGGGGGATTAAGAAACTGGAAGATTTCTCCTCTGCCTTGGCTGCTAAGCTAGGGTGGCATCTGGTCAAATCAGACAGCCTATGGACGAGAGTGACTACATTGAAATACATATCCCCTCTGCACACTTTGGATTGGATTAGAAGACCGATTCGGTCTACATCTGGGATATCAAACATCTGGAAGGCAGTTATTAAATCACTGGATACCATTCGAGCTGGACTCACTTGTAGAATTCTCTCAGGACACAGCGTCCACAAAGGCATTGACCCTTGGGTGGGCTACAGGAACGCACATAGACTACCTCCTGAACTTCTCCTTTTTCTTCAAGGATGCAATATCACACATATCGCTCACATTGCAGACAGAGAGAACTCTTCTTTTCTATATCAAGCTTGGAAGCTGACTCACTAGCTCGACATTCCACCCATCTGGTGACCATCCTGGGACTTCTTTACTCAGGCTTTATCAGATGCTCACATCCTCATCATTGATGGTGAAGACGAACTTATATGGGCATTGGTAAATTTATGCCGATTCTCCCCAAAGGAAGGATACCTATTCCTTTTGGCGGATAGGAAACCTTTATCCATTCAGGCCTAGTGGAAATAGCTTTGGAAACTGAGGGCCCCCCCTTGCTCTCGGCTCCTTATGTGGTGCATTATGAACAACAAATTACCTACAGGGGATAATTTACTAAAACACACCTTCCATGGCCCTCATTGGTGCCATCTATGCAAATGTGATTCTGAATCTGTTGTACACCTGTTCCTCACTTGTTCAGAAGCTCGCAGACTATGGTCACTTATTTCAGCGGATGTTCCCCCCCTTGCGACTGGTCTGCAGGGACCATTGAGGCAGCATGGAATCTTTGGCACTCCTCGTCACGCTCACCCAAGATGCATTGCCTCCCCTTACTCTTTTGATGGGCAATCTAGATTGCCCGTAATCGCTTAATTTTTCAATCCGTCTCTCCTCGATGGTCTATCATAGCTACTAAGATTTTGGCCAATTTTGCTCTCATACCAGATGATCCCCCTCCTCCTAGGCCTAGGAACATCATACCTGAAGTCTTTGATCCTCATATTCCTCATGCCTATTTGATGGTGTAACAGAGGAAGATGGCTGCAAGGGTGGGGCCATCCTACACATCTCCACATCACACACTTTCTACCTACACCTAAGCTTTGGAAGAGGCACCAATAATTATGTGGAGCTACTTGTTGCTAAACACACCATTCATTTTGCACTAGAGAAGAACTGTCGCTCTCTGAAATTATTTGGAGATTCTAAAATTATCTGTGACTGGCTGAATAGATCCTCTAGATGTTGGTATTTCTATTTGAGACATATTCTGGATGAGACTCTAAGATTGATTACTCATTTTGATGTTTTTACTTGTAATCATTTCTTCAGTGAGTAGAACACAACTGTAGATTGTATTTCCAAAGAAGAAGCACTCTAGGAGCCGGACATCTGGTTGATCCGGGAACAGATTGATGGTGAAAATTACTAGTACTATCATAAACCATTCATGGACATTATTGCTTAGAGGCATGGTAATTGTTACTTTAAATTTTGTAAATTTTCTGCACTTATGGACCTCTTATGGTGATCATATTACATGTTATTACTGATTATATTCAGACTGTCACCTCCCTGCGTGGATCAAAGGTCACAATACTTTTTCTTGAACATTGCTAGACTAGATGATGACAGTTATGTCATTACACAATGTCGTTGAATATGCATATGCATCTACAAAACGTAATTTCTAATATTAATGAAATTATAATTTTTCCACGGGAAAAAAAAACATTAAAACAACATTCCACTAACATCAAACTATATATATATATATATATATATATATATATATATATATATATATATATATATATATATATATATATATATATGAAAAACACATAATATCAAAATTAATACGAAATTTGTCATGAGTGAAAAGAAAGGCACACCAAAAATCAATGGCCACTGAGGTAAATGAGAAGCAAGAGAATTCCTTAAAGAAGCCGAATCAGCGTTGAATTCCATCCGATATACTTTAGATATTGCCATCTTGAGCCTAAAACTGGCTGTACCATAGACAACCTCTGTTTTTTTTTTAAATCAATGACACTCTATCATCCTTGTACCATATGACACCATCAAAGCAACCTCATCCATGACCTCAATTCAATCATAATTGTTGGGAGTGAAAATCGAAATCCCTTTAGGAGTTGACTGTTGAAGGAATATCATTGGATAAATGGCATTGATTTTGGCCCGGCCATAAAATCTCCAGCAAAATTGTGAATTCTAAGTTGAAAATGATTTCGTAATTGCATGTATTGCACCCATGACTAGTTCTTAGTTGTCTATCATTGTTGGAAATGTAAATCCCAATGAGGCCTTAAATTCAACTGTATCCAATTCATTGTGTCTACACATTCAACAGTCAAAATCCTTGGACAATTTCGCTTCTAGAGGAAAATACAATTCAACTGAATAGCTACATGATGTGATTCAGTTGACGCAAATACAATTCAACACAATAATGATAAACTAGAATACCATCTTTCTAAATAATGAAATATCTTCAATTGTACTCAATTCATTGAGTCTAAACATACAAAATTGTTTGTCAATTCTGCTTCTGGATGCAAATACAATTCAATCATTCTCAAGCTCACCAATTTGATAATTAATATGGTACTACTTAGCATCCCCATGGTAGATCTACCTCTTGTAGATCAGGGAGATCAGATCAGGGCCGCAACTGCCTCTGTGCATTAATTGCAAACCATTTTTTTCTCACACAATTTGCCAAGTAAGGCTCCAGAGAACCTCGAATATCTACGAATCAGTTACGAATTTGAGAGAAATGTTCATGGGTTTTATTACTAACCGTGTTTTGAGAAAAATTCACATTTTAATTTTTCGAAATACATTTTCATTTGGCCAGAAATCATGTTTTAAAAATGAAAATTTTAAGCTGCTACACATTTCTAGAAAATGCTAAGGTTTATAGAGATTCTTCCAGGCGGTTTGGAATGACTAGTGGAATCGGGTTGTTAGTTTGTCAAACAAAACATGGAAGAAATAATGGAACCACCGAAGCAACGAGCAAGGAGCAGGAATAAGAAACTCATGAGGCCTTATATATGTTTCACTTTTCCATGTTCTTGCCTCGCTAAGGTTCAATGCCAGGTTTCTACTCACTCAATTTGAATGTGTACTCTATGAAATAGTAGAATTTGAGGCTCAATCTGAAGTTGAAGAAGTGGTTACAAGGTTCTCACATTCATACATATATGACCCCTGTAGCAGTTTTAAAGTCCATACCAATTGTGTTATGTGTCCCCCTAAGCTATAGCTAAGAAATGTTTCATCCATTTGCTATGAGGTGGCTCAATTGTCCCAAAGCTACTTGAAAGATTTTCGTCAACCAGACCACATGAAAAAAGTTGAATCATAGGGAAAATGGAAAAAATAAGAAATACTAAATCGATCCTCAAATCAGACAATGCATCGGAATGTTGTGCGAGAATTGCATGGACAGGTAACCCACTCTTGAGGGACTAATATGGATCATGTGGGTCAGAGACTTGTGATACCTGGATTGTGGATAGGGCTTAATTCAAAATTAGTCTATGTCAAGCCCTTCAACATAGAGTTTTTGATGATGTATGTGGAATCAAATTAGGCTTGGCTGCAAAAACGAGTCATTTCCATAGCTCCTCAAAAGGAATATATATGTAACAATTTGAAGCAAGATTTATATATGAATTTTTCTATTATGATTGATTTTTTAATTTCTATACATAGTTAGTGAAATTTTTTTCTTTGCAGGTCACATGAAAACTAATTATTAATTTGTCAATTTGTCAATTCTCTCAAAACAAATTGATAATTAAAAAAAAAAAAAAAAAAAAAAAAAAAGACATTTTTCTTATTTAAAAACATGAATAGTTTTGTTTTTATGTTATTATTTATTTTTATTTTTATTAAAAATCTAATATGATTTTTTATTTTTTAATTTTTTAAAATCAAAACATCAATTTTTTTATTGAAAATATTTATGATGTTAATGAAAAAAAATGCAAGAAAATAATTAAAAATCTAAAGATTTAAAGTTCTAAAAAAATGCAATTAAGAAGAAAAAAAATGCAATCAAGCTTGACTTTATTTTTCCTAATTTATCTACTTGATTTATTTATTTTAATTTTTAAGTATATGAATGTTTCTAATGGAGTCATGTGTATAACAAAATGATAGATATACTCATATGCAGGTTTGAAATATATTCTTTGATACATACCCGTGTATGAGAGACCCACTGTCTTGACTGCGATGATGTTAGAAGATACTGAAGAATGGAATACTGGGATCCAATGATTGTCTTAAACCAAGATTCAATATAATCTTGTTTTTCTTGGTTTCCTTCTATCATGCCATGCAATTCCTTAGACATGTGATCTCCATTCATAGAATCTGGTGACAGACATGCATGAAACTTTTCAATCTTAGGTTCCAACCACTGTTCTTTATCAACGGGCATCCATGATTCTTGGAAGTTATCTGAATATTCTTCTTCTAGTTGTTGTTCTTCAATGGCAGCTGGTAAATCACTTTGCAATACCTTAACATTGTACATGGATTGAGGTGTTTTATTGATGGGGATTCGAAATGGTTGTGCAAGTAGTGGCGTGGGAATGGATCTTTGGGGTGTTTGTGTATGTGGTAATGGGAAAGGTTGAATTGAGATTAATTGAGGGTGAAACTGATGTTGTGGTGGAGGTGAATGATATGGATAACATTGATATTTGTATTGAGGATAGTGAGGGAAAGATTGAGTATATGATGGATTTCCTCTATAAGGCTCTTCCCAACCCTGTTTCCAAGATTTTTTTTGAGATTGGGATTGAGATGGCCAAGGTTGCCAAGGCAAAGGCGTTTGCCTATTATGTTGTGCATAACCCTGAAATTGTGCACAAGGATATTGCATCATATTGGGTTGATGAGGCTACCATGGTCCTCTTGGAGCTTGATTCACTCCATTATCCTTTTGGTAAATTTCCTTTAACCTTGGTAATGATGGGCAATCTTTAGTAGCATGTGGTCCTGCATAAATTTTACAAATTTTAATGTTATCAGGTGGACATTCATGCAAAGCAACATTTTCAATTTTTTTCTTGTTTTTCATTCTTAGCATCTCAATTTTTTCATTTAACTTACCAAGAATGTTTAGAAAGTTGTTAAGTTCATTTTGACTTACCAATCCCATTGTCAACTTACTTTCCCTTGCCGTAACTAGACCTTGAGGAGATCTTCCACACTTTGCTTTTCCTCTTGATATGTTCTTGGATAGTTCACAAATCTCTTGAAATGACAATTGATAAACATCTCCTTTTCCCACTAGGTTAAGAAGATCAATCCATTCATCCTTTATAGCATTTAGTAGGAGAGTTTTTAATATGTCTGATCCTAAATTATGCATTTTAGATCTTTTGATATTATAAGTAAATATCTCCACTAGGTCTTCTAGATTTTCATCCTCTTTTTGATTCATCTTAAAGACTTCATTTCTAAGGTCATGATGTTTGTAATGATTTTTATATTTTTCCAAAAATACTCTTTTCATATCATCCCATGTCCTTATAGAATTTGTTCCTAAAGTCATGAACCATCTAAGAGCTTTATCCTTCAATGTTGTTGGAAACAAATTCAATTTTTGAATGTGTAATGAGTAGCCATAAGATCTACAAATGATTTCAAATTCAAAAAGAAAAGTTTTTGGGTCTTCTGATCTCATACCTTTGAAGTTAGGAAGTACGGATGGAGGGATGTTCTTCATTTGAACATTGACATCAATTTCTTGAATGGGAAATCCAAAAGGATCTCCATCCATTTCTTCATCCTCCTTTTTCATCTCTTCTACCTGCAAAAATAAGAATTCATGGTGTGAATGTGTGGCTCTTATTGCACCACATGATATAGTGGGGGTGGTAGGTGATTGAAGGTTTTTTTTTTTTATTATTATATAAAAATGATATGCAGCTAAATGATTTATGCATCTACATGCTTTAATTATGCATCTAGGAAAATTAAAAAATGAAATCTAGACTGAAAGCTAGTTCCTATGCACACTTCCCCGGGAATGGTGCCAAAATTTTGAGGAAAATTAATTACCTATCATTTAATTTTCAACCCGAGTGTTTCATAAAACTTGCGAAGCATGTGTGCATTGTATATGCTAGAAATTAACTTCCAACTTAGATCAATCTAACTACGAAACCAAATAAAGACAAACCAAATTCACATATTCTAATTCAACAATCAATTCAAAAGAAATTATAGTACATTGCGTGGAACTGAAATCTTAATTTATCACACTTGCAGGAATTGAAAAGCACACCACTCTTTCATAAATGAAATTGCATGAAATGAAATCTACTCTAAGGGATCATGTGTGCATTATCAAATTAGGATCCTATGAAATGAATAATCAAAACCACATGATATGAAATGAAAGCAAAAACAATCATTCTTAACCTCTAGATATGAAATCAAATAAAAACAATCACTCTTAACCTCTCACATAGGAAAAGATATGAAATAAATAAATCTTAATCTATGAAAAATAATAAATCTCAATCTATAAAAAACAATAAATCCCACACATTATAGATGGCCAATCCAAAAGCATGAGGGATGGAAAGTTGAGAGGCTCTAAATACAAGCATAACCAAATCAAAGTGAACATCACTCATGAGCATGGTGCCAAATCCAAATTCTATATTCAAAACATGAGCATTTCCCCAACTTTACACATGCCTTTCAAAGGAGAAGGCTCTCCTATTTATACAAAAACATAAGAAGCTACCTCATTAATGGAGGTCCATTATTCTCTCCCTAGATCCCTAGAAAATCTCATAGAGTTACAACTCAAATAGGTAATGATGAGACACATATCCTCTTTGACCTTTATCCAAATCTTCTTCCATATCTTGAAGATAATTCGAATTTGAGCATTGGAGGCCACATAAGGGTGCCTTGGAAGCTTCCAAATGACCTACACCTCTCAAGAAACTCAAGCCACTTTTAAGTATTAGCAAGTATATGTCATTTTTCTAAGTTTTAACCATTTAATTCACTTATAATACTAGAAATCATTAACTTTTGGAAAACACAAAGGTAACCCATATAATTATGAAAATGGAGGCTAATGAAAGGTTATACGGTCATGGATTTGTGACATATGAGTGAAATGGTGGTGATAAAGGTGAAAGTGGATGATATTTTGAATACATTTTGGAGACTCTACATAGTGAAATCTCCATAGAATGAAACATTGACTATGACCAAATCAAATTTATTTAATAATAAATTTTATCGATTTCTAAAAATAGTAGGGACTTATGATACAATAAATATTTTGCTAAAGTTGAAAGAAGGATCTCATAATACATTAAACTATAGGTTTTATTTTTCTAAGTGTTATGAAAATCTCCATATTTCATTTTACAATAGTCAATGCTGAATTAGTCTTTGTAAATAATTTAGTTATACACGTGCACATTTTCTTTTCTTAAAGAAAATAAAAATTTAAAGAACTCGTGTTAGACTCTGTATATACATATTCCCTTTGCACATATATAAAATGCTATCAAAGTTTTAAATATTTAACTTATAAAAGTGCACATGGAGAATACACATTGTTTTTGTGATCTTAATGATTGAATGAATGCATGGAGGGAAGCTACAGTTGCAAGGATCAATATTTCATTGTGTGAAGCTTTCGTGTGCAAAGCTTGCTTGTGCGAAGCTTTCATTGTGCAGAGCCTACAATGAAAACTTTCATTTGTGCATAGGAAGCTTCCTTCACACCGTGAAAGCTCCACATAATCAAACATTAACTATAACCAAATCAAATTTAACTTTAACTTTAGCTCAAATCAAATTTATTTATTAATAAATTTTATCAATTTCGATGTGAAAACATGGATAAAAAATGATTGTCATTGTGATATGTCATTGTGTGGAGTTCTTAGGAATATTTCATTGTGCTTCTTCTACACTCCGTGCAACCTTTAAAAATTGCTCCTAAGGGTGTACTAAGGTGTATATGTCTACCTTTCTAGTCTCTAATCCTACCTATGGGTTTTATTTTTCAAAGCGTTGTGAAAAAAATCCATATTTCATTTCGTAATAGTCAATGCTAAATTAGCCTTTGTAATTTTAATTTTGGTTGTAGTTATTTAAATTATTTAAATTAGATATATTTTTTGGTTAATATTTTTCTTCACCCATTGACGGGAGCTATGTTGGTGGTGTTGGAAAATTGGAAAGGTAGAAAATTTTTCTCTTGTTGATAATTACTTGTGATTTCTTTGAGTTATAATTTTTTTCCTATATTCTTCGTTTATCTTAGTTCATCAAGCAATTACCAAAACCAAAACATGAAGATCAAGGACACCAGATGTAGGTGCATAGCTAGGGGAAAACCCCTATATAGGGGAATAACTAGTCAATAACTCTTCTTTCATTAATTCAAATGAGGTAGACCAAAACCCTAGACCAACAAACCTTCCTCCTCCACCAAGTCAACCTTCCAAGATGATTTAGTAGTCTCGTCTTATCCAATAGCTTCAACCCAGCAAAAATCCAAAAAATTTGGCTTCTCAGAACTTCAACCTAGCTTCCGGACTGCAGTTTCGATCTAGAAATTTCAATAGCTAGAAGCTTCACATCTTCAACCTTGATGCAACTTCATAGCTTCGACCTTGATGCGGCAACTTCATAGCCTCCACCTTGATGCAGCAGCTTCACAACTTTGACCTTGATGCAACAGCTTCACAACTTCGACCTTGATGTAGCAACTTCACAACTTTGGCCTTGTTGTAGTAGCTTCACAGCTTCGACATTAATGCAACAACTTCAAAATTTTATTGCACATGAGAGAGAGAGAGACCCAAAAAATTTGATTACATCTTCCTTCTTGAACTTCACACCTTTTCGGCTTCCTATCTACTTCAATTCAAACTTGTGTGAGATTTCCTCCAAATGAGTCAAGTTGTTGCTTATTTATAGGCATCTTAGGTGATTGAATTCTTCTAATGAGGCTGACTTTTCCTTCCTTGATGCCGACTTGGTGGAGCCGACCTAGTTAACTTAATTTATATTAAAATAATTTTCTTTCTTGACAAACAATTCCCAAGAAGGGTTATTTATATTGTGACATGGACAAGGACACTTAACATAAACCCTAGAAGTATTCAATGGAGACTTTGACCTAAAAAAAATTGACCCAAGCATGAAACCCATGCTTTAATAAGATAATTTATTTAATAATAAAATTTATTTTTCTTTATTTTTACAAATACATTTCAAATATAATTATGAAGACCGACACAAGTTACACTCTTCAACACTCCCCCTTAACTAGGGAGTTATTCAGAGTTACCTATATCTATAGAGATACATGGAAGATATACAAAATGAACTATGAACAATTCAACACAATCAGTGCTACATACTAGATTCCTGACAAGGGTAATCTATTCGGGTGGGACTAAGATGGACTAAAGATTTCAACCAGTCTAGGTACCATCAGGCTTACTAACAAACCATAAACCCAGGGATCCAGGTGTGTATCCAAGGTCAGACTTCCAAAACCAATGCCACGCTCCCTCTTCGGGATCTAGACATCAAACACACATGTGTTGGCTAGATGTCATCCCAAGCATCAGCCATTAGATGCTTCATATCTCCTTAATAAACTAGATATATCCATTTGTCAAGGAATGATCCCAGAGTGTTCAAACTGTTTAAAGAGAGACAAGAAAAAACCCAAATTAGTAATAAAATTTCATATATACATACAAGTAAACATAAACCTTTGGGGTCTTCAATCATCCTAATGTGACTTATATCAATTTATTCATATGCAACTAGTCAGAAGCTTTTATTCTTTCATTTCTTCAACAACACCAAGAATTCTTCAATACATTTTAGTACTTTCATTCATTCTCCAATTCTTCTTCAAGATATCAATCATGACTATCATAATATTCCATCCCTCTTAATTTGGAGAGATTAACATCAGAGAACCTATCATGGGTTCATTCATTTTTACAACATCAAGGTCATCTTGATCATCTTCATTCTTCATCATGTTTACCAATATTATCAAGTCAACTTTACTTACAAATATCTCCAACATCTTGAAGATTATGTACCTACATAACTTAAACAACAAGTACAACCAAATTTGAAGTTAACTATATCAAAATCATGTCAATACAATAATGAAAGCATTATAATTTAGACATAAAATACCTAAACTTAGTTACGTTCATAATCAACAAGAGACACATACTTCTAAGCTTAAACTTCTTGCTTGGGTTTTGTTACAAACTTTAGACTGCAAAATAAAGCGACTTAATCAAGAAATTAGTCTCATTCTATCTAGGGCCTCAATATTATTTTTAGAGATATATAAAATATTCTACTACGATCCATTATCAACCCTATATTCCATGTTAGAGACACAAATCCTTAGATATTGACAATTCAATTAAATAACATAGCTCCAAAGAGGGTAATATTTTTCCTTGATGGCGTCTCGGGAAGAATTCCAAGTCGGTGCAGATGAAAAAAATGAGGATTCCCTCTCATTCTTATATTCACAGTAGGTTTCCCACCAGTCCTTGACATGGGGGGCGACTTTGATGAGTGAAAAAGTAATCTTTTCCTGATTGGAAAAGTCATGAACCTAAAAATATCCTTCCGACACATTTAACCATCTATCTATAATGTTTGCATCTATTTGGCCTTCAAATATGGGAATGTCAAAGTTGAATTGTACCTTAAAGGGAGTGGCACATCTAGAGTGGTTGTTGGATGAAGATGCGTCGTCTGGGTAGCCGACAAAGGATCTAGGAAAAGTTATGCATCATGGAATTCCTATGTCACTCGAGGGTTGTTGGCAAGAAAAGTTCCCTAAGGTAAGGGTTGAAAACCTGAAGATATCAAAATAAGATAATAAAAAAAGAGTAGTCAAACAAGCATGCCAAACATATGAATTACTAAACATGGACTTGGAAATGTACCGAGAGGTCCTACGTTTGATGATGTTCTTGTAGGGTCCAAACCCTCTGCTTCCTCCAGAACAAGCAGGCCTGCAAGTCAATTCACATAACCATTTACATGATAGATAATTCAATGTGCATATATAAAAGATATGTTAGATAATCATATAAATTACTATTTATGAGACAATAACATATCAAGAACAACACATGATATTCTTTATCGATTAACAGTAATAGGTATAGGAAAGGTACAACTTAATCTAGGCCAAAGGCATCGACAAAGCCTTCCTCTGGATCCATCCAGCCCGAGCCATGAAGTTAACCTCTCTAACAAGTGCAAGGAGACGCTATAAAGATTATGAACATCTCTACAAAGGAAACCAGGTTTTCCTAGAGGCTAGGAGTGTAGGAGGCATGGGAAAAATAGACTTGATCTAGGAGAAAAATGGGTATAATGTTGATAGCCATTCTCTTTTGTTTTTTAGGCCTACCCAAGGGGTGTATATATACCACCTAAAATTAGTTAATTCAGTTGTGCCACGGGCTCCTGTAGGTGGGATCTCAGTAAAAACTTGTGAACCCCGCCTGAAAAATAGCATTTTATTTTATTTTTTCATTTTTTACAAAGTATATGTAGATGCAGTGTTAAAGGACCCATGCATGAACATGATTTAGTGTGGGCAGAGGCGCATATAGAATTTGAAATATTATTTTTTAATATAAGATCAAGTTTATGGAAAAAAGGACTACCCAGGGCCATTAAAGAGCAAGCCTAAAGTAAAGTTAAATGATTTTATAACAGATTCCCCCTAATATATGAGGTTGGAATGGGTACATTGTTGTTGGGAAAAGTATCTATTCAGAACGCCCCTATCCCACTCTAAGGTGTGACAGTGCCTTAGCAACAAACAAGGAAAACTACTTGTGTATTCTTCTTTATGAAATGTAAACGAAGAGGAAGGATAAACTAACCTGTGTCTTGCGCTAGTTTGTTGATCCAATCGCTCCTCTCTTCAATAGCTCCCAGCTCCCTGCTCCCTTACCGGCCCAGCTTCACCAAATTCCTGCAAGATCACAGAAGAGAGAAACTACACAAAGATATAGATTTACATTCATAAAAAGCTTAGGATCAGATTAAGCTAAACATGCAAATATAACAAAACATCACTGATACACAAGCATGTAGAAGAAACTCAAATAGTTTTATTAATGCAATAAGAAGATCCAGGAGGAGATACAACCAAGTGAGTTCCGATCCAGCATCTACCACCCAGCAAAGGAATCCCTTCCTCACCTCCAACAAAGCATAGATCACCCAATGTACTAATCTCAATCTCAAACCAACAGCAATTCTCTGCAAAGTACAAAATTCCAGCCTCTGGATCTCTGGGATGAGGGATCCATATATAGATGTAAGCAGAGAGGATGAGTCAGCTTATGTTTTGACTTGTGGCTTCTCTCTGTCAGTTCTTGCTTCCACTTGGAGGCTGAGAGCCTCTTACTCATCCTTGGTCGAACTCAGTGAGGCAAGTGTCATTGAGAAAGATTCTGGAAGCTTCCATTGTCTGTACACCTCGCGGAATGACACTGCCATTTGGAATTTCCCACTCAGCGCACCCTGGTAGTTCATTTAGGTGCGTTGCAACGCACCTATCTAGTGTACTGGGGTGCTTTGCAACGCAGGCAGCTAGTGGAGCACTTGAATTGATCCTGATTTGACCGATTCTGAGTAGTTTTTGGTGGAGAACTTCTGGGAGAAGCTGTCATTGGTTGACCTTGTTCCTTTAGGGGCAGGAACAACACTTTTAGGGACTTTGGATCCCTTGGATTATGGACATTTCATGCTCAAAGCTGTAAGGCACAAAAATGTCTATAACATACATGATGGCTCTGCAGCTGAGTGCGCAGAGACCTAGTAGTTTGTAGTTAAGTGCATGGACCCTTGCAACTAAGTGCGCAGGGCAAGTTGAGTTTGTAACCGATTGAAGCATTAATAAAGAGAAGTTTTATACCATTCCTGTGTATTTATTCACTATTTTCTGCATTGAATGTATTGGGTATAAATTACATTTCTGCTATTTATAAGATGCATGAACTTATATGGTTGTGTTTATTAAGTGAATATAAGATAAAGTATCTATTTACGTGAAGTTAACTAACAGTTATAAGAATATAAGTAAGATCTGTGGGGTAACTTGGGGAATTAGAGCAGATCGTTTCCTTAGCAGCGCGAAAGAACCTCAGCCCATGGTTAGGGTTGTGGGAAGGCATAATAGATCGCGAAGGCCTTGCAGGGCAGGGCAGTGTGCGAAGGTACTCACAATTGGACTAAATCAAACCCTCAGACATCTCAAGGGTGCGTAAATTTCATTCCAGCATCCCCCCATACTGCTTCAGTTGAGACCTCAGTCCACTCTCCATGGGCTATTGCCGAAAGGTCTAGTAGTGTAGGGATTTGTTTGGCTAATTAACTCCAAACCTAGGTCAAGCCCCCTCAAGCCAACAAATGGTTTTGTTGCCGGGACCAGAATCTGCATAGAGATGTCTGATGTCGCACCATTGGAATCCAACTAAGAGGAAATTGAAGGTTGGTTGGATAGGAGGATTCACGAGTTCGCAGCACTGGAGAACAGGAATCTATGACTGACAAAAGAAGAGTGGTTAGACTGCTACCTATACATAGAGATCCATGAAATATTCTTTGCATATTTCCCTACTGAGCTGTGCGAGTGGATCACAATGCTAGTAGATAGCCAAGGAAGGTGAAAGCTTGACGGTCCTATTTTGTGGACCCCAGAGTTGTTGCACATATTGGAAGCATCAAAGGATAAGATCACAGGCATGTTGATCACTGGATGGATAAGATTATAGGAGGATTCATTACTAAGTTCGTGGTAGATACTTCAGACAGCTATAGCGAAGCGGAGTGACGCTTTCTCAAAGGACTACGAGGTAAGTACGTAAAGTATATGAATACTTGGATTAAAATGCTATTGTGTGAAAAGACGGTTATGCAATTACCTTGATGTTTAGAGCTACACAAAGTAGAAAAACCTACAAAAACAAAGGAAGTAAGGGACCAGAGAATAGCCCTTTGATTTCACCTCCATGAGGGGACGAGGAAGAGTTCGCGAAGGTCTCTCCGCGAAGTGAAATCCACCTGATAAGGCAAAGAATTCGGCACATACCACCCCCACCCACACCACCACTAATTTCACCACCTTCACCTCCATCTTCGCCCGTACCACCTCCGCCACCACTGCGAATCAATATGGCAAACACAATAAAGTTGCCTATGTTTAAGGGAGTAGGAAATGAAGATCTAGACCAGTTTTGGTTCGTGATAAGAGCCTTATGGGAAGCGCAGGGAGTTATAGATGATAGTATAAAGAAAGAGATTTTGGTCAGCACTCTGCAGGATCACGTGTTGACCCGGTATATTGAGCATTCTAATGACAATCCAAATGTGGGAATCACAAATATCCAAATTGCGCTATATAGGGAATTTAGCACACTGAAGTCAGAAGCATAGTTGATCATTGGATTCAAAGAGATCACAATGCTACCAAGAGAAACTCATTGGGAGCTGGATCAGAGGTTGAAATGTATGATTCGCAAAGCTAATATGAATATGATGGATGGATAGCACCGCGAATGGTTTGTAGCATCGCTAACGCCACATCTGAGGAGCACGTTGTCGCAGCAAAAGTTAACGACTCAGATAGAGGCCTTAGAGATCACGATGAGGTTGCATGAAACCCTGATGCAGGATCCTAACTTGGGAGTTTAGAAGATCAACGCATAGCTGAAAGACTTACGCCTTGAGATGCAAAGTCTAAAACAGGACAGGACAGCTCGACCAGAAGTGCACGAAGAGGTGTGGTGTGTAAAATGCAAGGGTCAGGGTCATGATAAGGACCACTACCTAGTGTTCGTGAATTACCTCGTAGGAGGAGGGCCAATTTCATTAAGACCCGAGGCACAAGCAGGACCTAGTGCAGTGCACGCTTTGTGGTGCACGATTTGTAAAATAGGAGAAAAAAACGCTACGGACAACTGCCATTTGTTACAAAAGTATACTCAAAATTTGCATCAATTTTTCAGTAACTTTTGTAGGTCAGTGGGACAAGATGAGTGAACTTATAGAATCTATGAGTTAATGATGGATAGAACCCCCACCTATAAAGTTCAAGCCAAATCATGACCCCTAGACCTAAATGCAGGAGTGGCGTGAACAGGATTTCAGGGATGCAGACAAGGCCCAGGTCAAGGAGGACCTAGATGAGGTTATAGACAGTTGATATGCTACAATTGCGAAGGGCTAGGACATTATGCCCCTGATTGTATAAACCCAACACGTCCATCATGTTCATATTGTTCGTTGTTTGACCATAAGATGGAAGATTGTCCTACGCCGATAGCTAGGATACGCGACAAGGGAGCGCTACCACCTCCCCCGACTCAGAACCTGTAGATGAGGAGGTTTGAGTCACGCGAGGAAGATCCAAATGTGAACATTGTGCTCCAAAGTGGAATCACGATGGGATATGATAAAGGAAAATAGCCCAAAGATAGTACTTGGGTTCACAAGGCTCTGACAAAAGAATCAGAGTTTGATTTGGAGTGCGCTAAGAAACCTTCATGGAATCTAAGAAGAGCTTTGCTGATGCGTCCACTTCAGGAAGAAAAGGTAGATCGGAGCCAAAAATGGACCCATATATGCTTACGACATTCCTGGAAACATGCATGAAGTTACTACATGATAGAAAAGCTGTAAATGGACTACAAGAACTCATTAACAGATGTGTTGGAACTGTGCTAGGAGAACCACACCTAGTCAGGAAGATTGGAAAGCATACGATGAGGACAGGAAGAGAAATGAGGTTAACTGTGCAGATTGGAGAATATGAGATGGAACAACTAATTCTAAACTTAGGGTCGTATGCGAACGTTCTTCCGAAGTAGACATGGGAGTGCATGGGGAGGCCTACACTGCAATGGTCTCCTATTCAGCTATGAATGGCGAACCAACAGAAAATAATACCCATGGGGCAATTGCAAGGAATCACCATGGATATTGAGGGAGCGAGCACGCTAGCAGACTTTGAAGTGATAGAGATTATTGATGACAACAATCCCTACCCCGTGCTCTTAGGGATTGATTGGGCCATTGACATGAATGAGGTGATTAATTTGAAGAAGCGCAAGATGATTTTTGAGAAGAAGTCTTTGTGCATAGTTATACCCTTAGACCTTGTTGAGGGATCCCGCTACACAGAGCCAGTGCACGACCATGAAAGTGACGATGATTTAGACTACATCTACAAAATAGCTATGTGATAGCAAGACTGGGTAAATCCCACTGCGGACGGATGGTTCTCATGGGAGCACGAAAGCTCCTGTATGTCAGATTCTGATGAGGAGATAGAGCGATGGCAGAACTAGTTACATGAGGTAACCACACTAAACTATAATATGATGACAAGATCGCTGCACTGCGTATCGATGGAAGTAAGGGACCTTCCTACTTATCATGGGTTAAGTGAGGTAGATACTTTCCTAGATAAGTTTGAAAGGGAGGTGCCAGAAAAGCAACATTTCTAGGCCTTGAATTGGGTACGGTGCACTACGCGTGCGAGGTGGTGGGGTACGCACAAAGGGAGCTTTGAGGACTAGCATGAATGAAAGAGAATGATGTGGCACATGGTTTGGGAAGCCTAAGATGTGACTAACAGACAAGTATGATGGATAGGATGATCCGAATGCACACCTGGCCAAGTGGATGAAGGTATATGGAGAAAATACACAACCTGAGTGGGTGCACTTGTTCTTTCATACCCTAGATGTTATACCCATGAATTGGTATATAGAGATGGAGCTCCACCATGGGACAGGTGAATGGGATATCCTGCACGAAGGGTTCATGATGACCTTCATTTTTGAGGATAGATGGTGGGACAACGTTGATGAAGTGCTACAAGAGGTAAAAGAAGCTATCTTCAAGATACCATAGGAGCTGGTATAATTGATTCAACCTGATTGGGCTACTCAGCTGAGCGACGCGATAGAATGTTATAATGTAAGTGTTGAAGAAGAAGACAAAGATCTATGGAAAATTAACATTCCCAAAACAGAAGGCCATCGCGAGGTTCAAGGACCACAGATTGAGAACCCTGACATAACCGCGCCGGTAAAAACAAAGCAGGTGAACATTGGTACGAAGGCCAAACCTAAGTTTGCAATGCTCTGCGACTACTAGGACGAAGCAATAGTGGATAAGGTCGTTGAGTTACTCCACGAGTACCAAGACTTCTTCCTGACCAAGTTTACGAAGTTAAAGGGAATCATCGGAGATTTAGGAATGATGGGGATCACGTTAAAACCCAATGCAAAGCCAGTTAAATAGGGGCCTTACCGCTTAAATCTAAAATACAAGGAGAAGGTCCGCATAGAGCTAGACAAAATGCTTGCAGCAGGAATTATTGAGCTAGTGGAAGAATCTGATTGGGTAAGTCCAATGGTAGTGCAGGAAAAGAAGTAGAAGGACGAAATAAGAATATGCGTGGATCTCAGGAAATTGAATGATGCTTGTGTGCATGATCCATTCCCAAATCCATTCACAAATGAGGTGTTGGAAAATGTCGGTGGGTAGGAAGCATATTCTTTCACTAATGAGTTCTTAGGGTACCACCAGATCAGGATCGCACAGGAGGATAGGAGCAAGACAACCTTCACGACTGAGTGGGGTTGCTTTCAATACACTGTCATGTTGTTTGGTTTGAAGAATGCGTTGGCCATCTTCTTGCGCATGGTGGTTGTAGCATTCAAGGAGTATAATCATAAGTTCTTGGAGGTTTATTTTGATCATTGTACTGTATTTAGGCTGGTTAAGCACCATGTAGCAAGCCTACACTTGATGTAGGATACATGTCAAAGATACCAAATAATGCTTGACCTCAAGAAGTGTGCGTTCCTCGTTCCTCTTGGGAACCTGTTAGGACATGTGGTTTGCAGACAAGGACTAATGGTAGACCCCATGAAGATTGCAGTAATTCTGAATTTGGAAGCGCTGCGAAGTGTGAAACAATTGCGCGTTACCCTGGGACATATAGGGTACTATAGGAAGTTCATCAAAATCTATGACCAGATCATCACGCCGATGGAAAAGCTGTTGAAAAAAGATATCATATTCTGTTGGAATGATGACTATAAGAAAAGCCTAGATGTATTGAAAGAAAAGATGGTCATTGCGTCAGTCCTGGTCTTCCTGAACTTAAACAAGGAGTTTCATGTCCATGTTGACACATCATGTATAGCACTGGGAGCGGTACTAACACAGGATGATGGAGGGGGCTTAGACCACCCCTATTGTGTTCGTGAGTTACAGATTGTCTAAAGAAGAAAAGAACTATTCCACCACTGAACGCGAGGGGCTGGCTATGGTTTATGCACTCCAAAAATATCGACACTACTTGCTAGGGGGACACTTCAAAATGTATACAAATCATTCCATGCTGAAATACTTAGTCAATAACCCTGTGTTGGGGGGGCGCATATGCAGATGGCTTTTATTGTTCCAAGAATATGATTTTGAAGTTGTTGTGAAACCTAGACGATTGAAGGCAAGACCGAATCACTTGCCGCACATTGAGATAGGAGAGGAACCTACTAGTCTAGAGGAAGGATTACCTGACACACAGCTCTTTGCTTTGTGCATAGAGAATGGACATTTTGAATATATAATCCACTTTCTTATGACTGGAACTGCATCGAAAGAGTACTCCATCCAGCAAAAGAAGGAAATAGTGGTGCACGTGGCATATTTATTTGTCATTTCGGGGCATCTATATAAGATGGGAAATGATGAGATACTGTGAAGGTATGTACCTAAATTTAAATGAAGCAATATCCTCACAAATGCTCATGGGGGTGTTGTGGGAGGGCATTATGCTTGGAGAGAGACTGCATAGAAGATTCTTCGCGCAAGGTTGTGTTGGTTGACCCTTCATCAGGATTCAAAATCACACTGCAAGGCCTGTGATGTATGTCAAAGAATAGGTAAACCATCGTTCAGGGACGAGATGCCTTTGAATCCAAAAATGATGCTGCAACCCTTTGAAAATTGGGCGATCGACTTTGTAAGACCTATCAAAACTCAAGGAAAAATGGGCGCGAGATATATTATCATTACGATAGAGTACCCGACTCGTTGGGTAGAAGCCCAACCAGTAAAAGATTGCATGGCCTCCACGGTTGTGAAGTTTCTATTTGAACACGTATTGACATGATTTGGATGTCCAAAGATCTTCATTACCGATTGCAGTACACATTTTATGAACAAGATGATCAATGCGCTGACAGAAGAGTTTCAGGTGTATCATCAAAAAATCACATTGTATAACCCACAAGACAATGGAACAGTAGAAGCATTTAACAAAGTACTGGAGACTACACTGACAAAAGTATACAACGCACAGCGAAGTGATTGGGACCTATGCGTACCTGCAGTATTATGGGCTTATAGGACGACATGCAAGAAACCAACAAGGCAGACACTTCTCGAGCTCGTCTATGGAGTGGAAGCTATAATGCCGATGGAATACATCGTGCCTAGTCTATGCATAGTAGTGCTCACAGGTATGATGAACCACAGATCCCTGGAGGAGAGGCTCGCATAGTTGGAGGAACTTGAGGAAGAACAATTTTTGGCTAGCTTTCACCAACGGGTACAAAACCAGTGTGAAAAGTCCTAGCATGATTGACATATTAAGTTACGCACCTTCAAAGTGAACGATTTGGTGTTACTGTATGATAGTAAGTTTGATAAATTCCTGGGAAAATTCAGAATGCGTTGGCTGGGACCGTATGCTATTAAGGAGGTCACAGATGGAGGTGTAGTGCAGTTGGTAAAGTTAAATGGAGAAAATATCCTAGGAAAAGTGAATGGCAGTCAGTTGAAGCCATACACAGGTGGCCTGGCTACCTAACTAGCCAATCGAAGCACAGTCTTAGCGCTCCAGGCAGCTGAAAGGAGGTGCGAGACTATAACTAGGTATAGGGAAGCATTTGAGATACATCGGTCTCTGAACAACACATCCAGGAGGTACAGCAGGCAGCTGCTCAGTATGTTTCCAACCTTGCAGCGCTCCAAGCAGAGTTGGGAGGTCTCCGTGCAAAGATCTCCGCACTGATAGAGTGACTCGAGGGTGAGTCACGATGGGCACGAGATCCCCCAAGGGAAGTTTTAGGGCTTAAAGCCCAAATTTTGACTAAATATGATGTAAAGACTCCACGTTTTGTGGGCACATAGCACGAGCTTGTAAATGAATCATAGGGTTGTCCGCCCTCATTTTTGTAATGTAATGTTGGCTTTAGAGATCTACCCATGGTCTGCGGACCATGGGATTGTATAAATAGAGCGAGGCTCTAAGTTGTAAGAAGGAGAATCAATTAAGTCAAGTAGAGTCATGAATGAAAGATGAAGAATTGAGTCGTATCTAACTGTAGAGTTGAGTCTTTGGGTCATACAGTAGGAAAGGCTCTGTAGCTAAGTGCACAGAAGCCTAGTAGTCCGCAACTGAGTGCACAGACCCTTGCAGCTGAGTGTGCAGGGCAAGTTGAGTCTATAACCAAATGAAGCATTAATAAAGAGAAGTTTTATACCATTCCTATGTATTTATTTACTGTTTTCTGCATTCAATGTATTAGGTATAAATTACATTTATGTTGTTTATATGATGCACACACTTATATGGTTGTGTTGATTAAGTGAAGATAAGACAAAGTATCTGTTTACGTGAATTTAACTAACAATTATAAGAAGATAAGTAAGATCCATGGGGTAACTTGGGGAAGTAGCGCAGATTGCTACCTTAGCAGTGCAAAAGCACTTCAGCCCCTAGTTAGGGCTGCATGAAGGTGATTATAACAAATTGCAAAGGCCTCGCAAGGCAGGGAAGTGTGTGAAGTAATCTGCATGAAGGTACTCACAGTTGGACTAAATAAACCCCTAAGACATCTCAAGGGTTCAGAAACTTGGTTCCAACATCCCCCATACTACTTCGAGTGAGACCTCGGTCCATGCTTCGCAGGCTATTGCCGAAAGGGCCAGCAGTGTAGGGATTTGTTTGGCTAATTAACTCTGAAATTCGGTCAGGCCCCCTCAAGCCAACATAATCTAACGTCAAAAACAAGGGAAACCACTTAGTCAAAGACCCATAATATTGATCAATATTGAGCACAAGGTCACCTATAAATGATGTAAATAGGGTCAAGGTGCGACTCTAGGTCTCCTCTCAGAGAAATTTTTCAGAGTTGATAAGAGAAGAACCACCAGTAAGAAGTCAATATGGACCTTCTTAACCAACACAAGTGAAGGACCATGTAGATGATGTGATACTAAGAATAACTTGATAGACTGGGTATGGTCGATAAAAATGACTCAAGAGACACCATAGAATGGCCAACAAAAGGTTTACTTCCCTTGAACAAAAACATGACTTGATATGACTTGATGGCAACAAAAAATAACTTTGTATAAGTTTGTAATGCGGGAGGCATTAAAAAACTCTCCATATGATTGGAAGAGATGACCAACCAAAGGAGGAATGACTCAAGAAAGAGGTTATGGCTTCTCTAAATCCAGACTAAGTCCCATCCCGATGGATGAAAGAATCAGTTTAAGTGTTTTGTCCAAGGGTGATATCACTAACTCTTGTTGCCATCAAATGATGAAAAAATTGTCCCATTCCCGATTTTTTTTGTAATATTTAATTTTTTTTTCTTTTTCATATCTAAAGCTTGAAAAGGAATAAAATAATTCCTATAGTGCAGTGGAGAGAATGAGTTTCAAGGGAAAGTACACTAGTTCCTGGGACTAGAACAATCCTATGATCAATGAAAAGTAGCGGATGTTGGTCATCAGCACTCAAGGAATGTTCTCTCCACGGCTAAATAGGTGTCAAGTCGCAAATCCTAATGAATGCATGGTTTGAACATGTAAAACATCATGGTCAAAAGTAGCTTATACACGAGCCAAAATGAATCTAGCTTAAGGCCAAAAGAGGTACAATTAGTCAAAATGCAATGCAATAGTACAACTTAACACATGGGAGCCTGTAAGGTATAAGGCCAGAAAATAGCGAAGAAGAAGAATGAGGCTTCAACGCAAAGTCATGGCGAGACTACAAAGGACTTTTGAGCCTACACAATACTTGAAGCATGGATGACATATCCTAGTGAGGATCTAACTGGGAAACCCATGGAAGGAAAGGTTCTACCACTGTGTTACAATTTTACAAATCAGCGAGTGAGAGAGGTTAAAAAATTGCAACATAATGGGGTCAACCCTATGGCTAAATATCACAGTATGAGGTCAAGATGCATAATGCAATGGAAAAGTGATATGTCTTAACCTATATGCCAGTTTAGAAAATGATACCTACCATGATAGGTTAGTGATCGTGAAGTTGAAGCGGTGGAAAAAATAGAACTAGGTCATGAAATATATTTGACAAGCTGAAAATATCATTTCCCAACAGGCCAAGAAAAAGTTCAAAAGTTCGTGAAATTTTTTTTTTTAATGAACTTTAGGAAAGTGGTTTTTAAATTTTGGCTATAAAAATAGTTTTGAACTCATCCCATTTCATTTTTACCATTCAAGTGTTGAGGAGAGGCCTCTTGGAGAAAATTTTAGCAAATCGATGTGATCAAATCCACCAATGAACTCAGCAAACACAGACTCTAGGAAATTCATAACCTTAAACTTATCCATTTGACCAAGAATTTTAATAGATTTATCTCAAATTGTGAAGAACTTTTTTTTTCAAAAACCATTTTGCATGTACGCAGGTTGGGCATTTTAAAAGCCACGTATAAAAATCCCTATACGTGAGTTCATTAAGGAAAGTCGTGTATGTATGCAACTATCTCTTATAAAGTTTTTGTACACGTAGAGTAAAAATGAAAAACAATATTTCTAATGGATGAAAACCTTTTATTTTCCAAGATGTCGATCATTTGGAGAGAGAGAGAGCACAGTGAAGTTGATAATCAAGTAATGAATGATCAAGAGTCATTGGATGGATTAAAAAATTGTAGATTGCTCAAATTCTTCATGATGCCCAACATGAGAACTCAAACTCAATTGTTGGAAATGTTGATTCATTACTGGGACCCAGAGCAAGAACAATTCATCATAGATGATATTCCTTTACAGATCAAAGTAGAGGACATTTACTTCATAACATAACTTTCCCGAAGGGGGCAAGCAATAGATATAAAAGGGAATGCTCGTGGTGGCCTCAATATTGTTGATTACATTACTGTGTACTACGCACTGGATATTGAGAAGATCAGATCCCAGGTCTCGATCAAAGAAATAATAAATCTGTCTATCAAGATAATTGTATTTACTATTGGCAGGATAACAGACTCTCCTTCATTACATCATGCCTCTTCACCATACATGTTTTTGGCAGTGGAATGCCCAAAACCAATAGTATATGACTAGCGCACAGTGCTCTTGACCAATATCAAAATATAGTTAACATCAATGAGAAGGGGAAAGATGAATAATTTTGGCTATGGCACCATCTGTTAGCCTCCTATACCAATAGGTTTTCATTTTTCATGATTGACAGTGGAAGTGCCAAAAATGTTCATCTTCCATGATACAAAGGTTCCATTTTTGTGAAAGAAACAGACAGTTAAAAAATGTAAAGAGGGTATGCCTTAAAAGAATAATCAAAAGGCAAGAAAATGAACTGGTCAAAAGAAAAAATAAGTGAAATGAACCCCAAATAAAGACCATGAAAGTGGCTAAGCTAAAATGCTACTGCTATCTTGATGGATGGTCCAACAGTTCAAGCTAGGCCATACCATGTTTTAAATTACCTGTTCTAGACTAGAGAGAAAGTACCTGCTCAAACAGTTCAAGCTTGGCAGATGACTAGTTGGATAGAGAAAGGAAGGAGCCCAACTGCTTAATCTAGGCCCTTGGAAGACATAAGGGTAAACTTAGATAGGAGGGCAGCAAAAAGAAAAGAGGATTATCAGGGTTTGCAAGGCTAAGTGCACCCATCCAAAAGAAAAAAAAATGTTAGGCATATTAGGCAGGGTAGGCAGTTGGAGGTTGCAGAAAACAAGATCTAAAAACATGATATATGGAAAATCATATCTGATCTCACCAATAAGAGAAAGGCAAGAGCAATGACCTATATGGCAAACTACCAAACCATCTCTAACTTCCCTCATTCCCTTCAAAATTTTTCTTACTAACATCTCCTTGAGGACTGTAGGATCTGCCTAAACAGTCCTCCTTACATTTCTCATTTGTGAAATTCATGTCAAGTTGTGACCTTCTTCTCCGAAAAGAAGCCACATTTCTTGTGTAAAATCATTCCTCACTCTCATCTGCTTCTAAATCTAAGTTTACTCAGCTCTCTGTTCCTCTTTCACATCCCAAATCCATATTAATTTCTAAACTTACTATATAGCTCCCTAAGTGCTCCCCCTCCCCCTACTATTATAGCATTTTATGCAAAAACCCAAAAAAATATGTAAATATTCCCCCCTAGCATTATAGCTAAGTAGCATTGTCATGGGAGACATTAGTCCATCTGGGACTCTAGTCAACCCTTACCTTGGAATTAATCTAAACCCTGGTTAAGATTAATAGCCTATAACTAAACCCTTACCCACCATTCACCCGAAAACCTTTGAAATTTCACCCCTGCGGTCAAACCCAATGTTTAAATATTTTGTTAAGCCCCATCGCATTAACCCTTATCCATTTGAATCCCATAAAACCCACCAAAGCCAAAGTTTTTGGGCCCGCACCATTTAATATTAATTAAATATCGGGCAGGTCCTGCCGCAAACTTGCACGCTGTGTCGGAGCGCCCGCCAACCATCGATCTCCCACCACGCCTGATCCAACGGTGGGCGGGTAATCTGGGCGGTGGATGTGTTGATGTTTAGTGTCTGGGGAGCAGGTTGTTTTGCTCCCGTACACGGGCCACGTGTCGGCAGCTGGGGTTCTTCGGAGCCCTCCCCCCCCGATACCACCTTTCCCCAAAGGCGGTGCGGGGAAACTGGAAACCACCTCCCGCAAACCGCCACCCTTGTTGCGTCAGCCCCTTGTCACGGTGACGTCACACCCGAGGCCCCGCCACTGTGCCACGTCGTCCTTCACGTCGTCTTGCCACCTCTGTATGCCTCCACCGTGTCCCGCCACGCTGGCATCCAAGTTAGCATCCATGTCACCACCCGTACCCGGGGCCCGCTGATGACATCATGCTAACGTCATCGCGGGAAAGCGCCAAAAAGCCATATGCGCCAAATTTATCATTATAAGCACGAAAATGGACCGTTTTGGGTCATTTTCGTTGAAAAGTTGAGGGAGTTGTTTTGCTCGTTTATGCCAAATTGCCTCCATATTTCGAATTCAAACGATTTGGACGCCGCCACCTGCAAAATTCAACTACATTCTTCGCCCGTCGATCAACCCGACAGCTCTCGGCGCTAATTATCCAGGTATTTTGCCAAACCAACCCGTTTGTCGTGTTCTTCCCATTCTCTGCGAATTTGCCACTAAAATTGCCTAAAGAACTCCTAAATTAATAATGTTCACCTGTTAATGAGTAGCCTTCAAAGATCTAAGGCACCCTGTATTCAAGTTTTCACTATTACACAGTTGTTTTAGGCTTAAACGCACGCTAAACTCTCACGCCTGCCCGGCATTGTTCCCTTTTGCCGAGTGTATGATTTAAAGACTTTATTTCACCAGACTATAATCCTGCTCTCCTCTGCAATTTTCCCTCACTGTCCATAATTCCTGAGAATTCACCAGAAGAAACCAGAGTTAAGTCTACTCCTCCAAGTTGCTCCTTCCAAAAGGCAAATCTGGCCCCATCTGCATTTAATCTGCCACCTTACTTCTAAAGCCTTACAAGCTATCATATTCAAACTGTTACACTCAGAAGATGCATTCTAAATATAACACCTGAAAGTTATACAATGGCTACACCATCAGCTCTCAGTGTTGCTCCTATGAATCCACCAAACAAGGAGCTTGAGGCCATGCCTCTTGCTGACAGAGATTACCTCATCCAAGACCTTGTGGCTGACAGGAACCATTTACAAACCTTTCGCCAATTGAGAGACAGCTATTTGAGCGACAATGACATGTATGGGATATGGGAGTCCAATCTGCCTTGCTATTTCCTTCCATCTATCCATATTTTTCTAGAAATCATCTGCTTATGTGCTGAGAATTATGATCCAACTCAGAGAACTGTCAAGTCTCCATCTGGGAGCATACTCTTCCACATCAATCCTGACTCCATCAACCAAATGCTCAACTTCAAGCAAACTCAGCTGCTGTTTCCCTTCTCCATGAACTATTTACTAGATGCAGGCGCCAAACTTTCCACTGCTGACATTGAGAAGGTCACCAAGACATTCATGAGAGCTGACTGCCAGCCTACAGGGCCACCTCCTTTCTTGTATGTCCATTTCACTGATGTAGGAAAACTCCTGGTTGACATGATCTCCTATGTGTTGGGCTACAAAACCAGTGAGCACATTGATGAGACAGTGCTGGTATTATTAGCTGCTTACAGCCCAGGCCAGCCTCCTGCTTACAAATATAACTTTGCCAAGTTTATAGCCAACAAAATACATGACCAGCTCTTGAAAGTGGATAGGGAGGGTGTATTCAAATATTCATCATATATCTACCACTTGTTCATGTATTATCAGTCTGAGGCTTTTCAATGCCCTATCAAGAAGCTGGATTCTAGGGGAGAGAGGAGGTCTGTCATCTTCTGGTCATCAGTTTTCCACCAAGTCCAAGATTCACCATATTCTTACTGTGAATTTATTGACCAATTTGTCTACCTGGTCTCTTGCCTATTGATGAGATCCCCTCCTCCCAGACTGTCATTTGAAATCCAGAAAACTCTGCAGCTGTCCAAGAACTATAAAATAGGTGATTGGTACCTATACCAAAATCATACAGTCATCAGAATCTATGGCTGTGAGCTCTGTCCATATAGGCTCCCAAGATATGTACCAATGAGAATGTTTGCCTTGGAATACTATAGGCAGCTTATTAACTCTGACCTCACCCACTTTCATAGTGCCAAGAAGAAAGCCCATCTCAAGTTCAAAGACCACCTGGGCCCCTTTATCATGAATAAGAAAGAGGGTTGGAAAGAGGCTGATCAAATTTTCAGAGATAAATACAAGCTATCAAGAAGCTTCTGGTGGGTCCCTTATGACCCCGAAGGCTTCATCAGTGCTAGAAGAGTCAAGTACAGGCTGCTAGGGTATAAGCACTGTAAATATCCACAAATTGAGCAGTATGCCAACCAACAAGAATGGTTGCAAGGCACATTAATTGAGGAACTAACTCAAGAAGAAATAATGGAAAGAAATGTCAAGGATTTAGAAAAAACTCTTGACTTAGATTCTGTGCAGCAGGTGACTTTCAAGCAGTCGCATCCAATTGGAGAAGGTACCTCCACTGCTGCAACCACACCAGTCACCCAGGGGCCATCTACATCAGCATCAGGTACAGAAAAAGGCAAGGGAATAATGGGTGCAGAAAAAGAAGTAGTGAAAGAAAAGCCTGCCTCCTCAATTGGGCAGCAGCAAGAGCAAACCCCTCCACCACAAACAGAGGCACCAACAGTGCCTGCCTTATAGACCCCTACACATGAGGAAAGGGGCAAGAAACGGGACCGAGAGGAGTCCACACCTGCTAGTGGATCCGCTCAGCAACCCGAAGCCAAAAGACAAAGGGTTGATTCTCCGGTCATAGAAGAAATCAGCGAGGAGATCCTTGAGAGCCCAAGGAAAGAAAGAGAAGACAGCCAGCAGACAGCCACAAGCTCTTTTCAACAAGAGCAAGGAGTACAGCTTGGCATGGAGGTGTCCTCCTCCACTCAGCAGAGCAAGAAGCCATCCAGCACCAAGGCTTCCTTCAAAGAGATTAAGGCACAAAATGAGCTGTTAAGAGTGGAGGTATACAAACAATTTCTCAAGGCAACACCAACTAAACAAGAGAGGTTGACGTCAGTATATGATATCCAAGATGAAAAGATAATCCTCAGCCATTTTAAACCCAAGGTACCGCAACCTCACTCAGCTGCAGATTTTGTAAAAACAAAGATAGAAGTCATGGCAAAAGACATTCACCCAATGGATCAGATAGAGCTGCATAAGCAAATGGGGGAAATGGTCTATGCCACACTGGTAGACAGGGCCACAATGGCCCATGAATTAAAAGAATCTCTGAAGAACACCAACACTCAGCTAGATTTGGAGAGAATGTCCTCCACGGCCAAGGACAACAGGATCAAAACACTGGAGGACATCATTGTGGACTTAGGACATGATCCTAAGGATCCTAAGGGTGTGAGGGCCCTTATGAAAAAGAAAGAGGATGATATTGCTGCATTGAAGAAAAGACTGAAATTGCTTCCTACTGAGCACCCTCAAACAACAGAATTGCAAAAAGAAAAGGAAGCTGAGGATCAATTGGACCTAATAATGCAGCTGAATCAAAGAGTGATTGATCTGGAGAAGGAGCTAGAAAGGGCACTCCTAGAAAAACAGGGAGAATCAACCTCCCAACCTCCTCAGATTGCCCCAACCACTGCCACAACTACAGAGGCAGCAGCGACCCCTGCAACGGCTACAGCAACGACAGATGCGGCAGCAGCAACAACAACAACTCCTGAGTCCAGCTTAAACATGGATGAATTGACAAAAGTTATCAAAGAGCTGGAGCTTCAGACGACAGAGATCAAACAAGCCAAGGAGAAATTGGCAGAGCTGGAAGCTAAGTATGACAAATACAAGATGACAATAGCAGAACAGACCAGAGAGATTAAGGCCCTCAAAGACAAAATAAAGGCCTTAGAGAAGGAACTGAAACTAGAAAATACTCTGGCAGAAATAAAAAGGATTTTGTGGGCCCGGATTGACCACTCCCTTACCAGACAGTGGAAGTCAATCAAAACAGTTCATGAACAGATGGAATTAATAGGCCAAGCACAGGTTGAGAGCCAGAAGGCCAGAACAGCACTAGGGAATAGGCCTGAGCAGGCCAACAGGATGATACATTTCCTTAACAATCAGACCAAGGAGGAGCTGGCAGCCCTGAACATCATCAACAGAACAGATGTTGTCCTCACAGTTAAAAAGGTGCTGACCCTCAGAAATTTTGTGCAAACTCTGGAGAGGAAATGTCATGAAATGCAGGCTGAGGTGGATGAATACAAGCTTAAAATGGGCGCATTGCAAGACAAAGGATTGCCCAGCCTACTGACCGGCACGGGAAGACTGCTCCCCCGTGAGCAATATGCCACTAGAATGAAAAATTTTATTGAAAATCAAATCACAGCATCTGCCAGAACCTCTGAAGAAACAGGACCTCCATCAGGGCAGAGCCTCTATCACAAGCTTGAAAATCTGTTCTAGATTGAGCATGAGATTAATCACTTATTTGAGGTCCCACCAAATTTTTACAGGTATACAGAGGCAGATGAAACCTTGATAAAGATACGAAGACACCAACTGCCCAAGGAAGATTGGTGGCAGGCAATGCTACAAATTTTGCCTCAGTAATATCGGTTTGGTCTGTCCTAGTCAGCTTTAGCTCAACCAAAGTCAAAAACAGAATCAGGATAGCATGCAAGGCGGCCAAAAAGGATGACTCAGCGTAAATACCATGACAGCAAGCCAAGACAAAGGAAACGCGCAGATTTTGGGCAATACGGCTCCAGCCGACTCAATGGGTCACAAAGTCAAAATTCTCTGACAATTTTGGACAGCTAATACACTAAGCAGTTATTACAGCATTTATTCTCTCAGCTGCAATTCTCCAGGAGTTGTCACAGTATTTATGGGCCATTAATTCATCAGCTAGATATTTCTAATCTAAATTTTGTATATATACCTCCCCTGGCAACGTATTTGGGTTGGTGATTTTCTCTCTGAGACAATATATTGTATATTTTCATATGATCTAATGCAAAAGGCTGGAAAAGCTCATTATCTCCTGAATGCTTGATGTCTCAATGATGCTCTGCGTGCTGTTACAGAATTCCTGTGCTGTCTAATGGAACAATAAGTTTTCCTAAACTATGTTTTGTCTTCTTATGTCTGTTTAAATCATATGCATGTTTCACTAGTCTAACAATAGAGAAAAAGAATAGTATAGGAAATGTTTGATTACACCCTGTGCTCAATCTCTGTTGTTGAAAATGTTTTCTTCAGAATTAATCATGGACATGAATTCTTAATTGCTCATGTTTGTATTGGTTCTATAAATATGAATGTTATTCAGGAATTCTTCAATGCTCCTAAGTAATGTTCCCACTGTTCCCCATATCAGCTTACTGAAAGATCCTTAGTTGCCTTTCACGCCCTGATTCCATCCCATCCAATTACAGATTTAAAGAATTGTTCCCTAGACACTTATCTGGCTCTGTAGCATCACTGTTGTTTCAACACAGACATATCAAGCAATTAAACATCACTGACTCCATGCCCAATGGCCTAGATCACCCTGCAAAAATATACCTGTTCTGACTGAAATCATCATCCAACAAATTCAAAACAAAACCTTGTGCATCATAGCTAGCTTAAAACATCATACAAACAAAATTAAATCATAAAGAGAGAGCCCTCTCTAGTTACAGGTAGGCTAGGACCTGTGGCCCAAAGATTGGTTAGTGGTTACCTCGGCCGTATTCCCTTAGGAGTCAAAGGGGACAACCTGAGTGTTAACATAATTGGCGACTCCACTGGGGACAGAACGAATTTTTCAACTGCTGTCTGCTTTAGATAGCGGTTCCAAAAATTGAGCAGTTCCTTAACAATTCTGAAAATATTCTTAAAAATACCAAAAACAAGTTTGGAAGCTGGCTCCTAAAAAGAGAACTAGGCATACCAGGTCAAATCCTGACCCAAATCCTCCACCTGTTTTCGATAATCCTAATTTGATTCCCAAGACTCTTAGGAACCAAAAGGAACCAGAAGAATTTGTTGATTCCAGCCCTGAGGCAGTCTAGCAAAGTTATATCCCAACCCCTGCTAAACCATCGGTTCATCCCCATATAACCCAGTCTTCCCCCTCTTCCTCATCCACTTCCCAAAACATACTATTCACACCTCCACCCAATACACAAACTGCTATTGTTGTCCCTATTGTTCCAGTTGTTCCCCTTCTACCTGTTGTCCCATTGATCCTTGCAAATATGGCTAATCGATATGCCCCCCTTCAGATACGTGCTAATCCCAGGGCTATGCCTCAGGACTACCAAAGTAAGATCACTTATTTTGATGGAACCAATACATACACTGCCTTACAACATACCAAGAAAATGCAAGATTACTTTGAAAACTATGAAATAGACGATGATGATGTGAGAATGAAAATTTTTGTCCAAAGTTTAACAGGTGAAGTAAGAACTTGGTTCAGAGCACTTGCTGCAAATTCCATAGCTAATTCGGGTGCTCTTTATCAATCCTTCCTGAACAGATGGGAAAAGAAAAAGGATCCTCTACACATTTTATCGGAGTATGACACCATAAGGAGAGGCCCACAAGAAACTGTCCTAGATTATTGTACCAGATTTAACATTGTTTATGATGCCATTCCTCAAAATCTTAGGCCTCCACCTGATTTAGCCTTAATCAAATTTCCGGATGGGTTTGATGCTGATATGGCATATCAACTAAGGGAAAGAGCCCCTGCGACCCTGGCAGACATGCAAAACATAGCTGTAAGTGTAGAGGCAAATCTGATTGCCAAAAGAAATCGGGCAAGAGCTGAAAGAAGAACTACTTTTAAGGAAGAACCCTCAGCATTTGAGCAAAAGTTAGATGCAATCATCAAAGGTATGGATAGACTTGGGGACAGGGTAGAAACCATAGAAAGAAAATCATCATGGGAAGGTCAACCAAGCACTGCTAGAAATCCAAATTTTAGAAAGAATCAAAATCCAAATGTTGGAAGGACTGATCTTGACCAGCACATTAGACCTCCTTTCCAAGAAAATTATGCTGAGGCCTCAACATCTAGTGAACCAACTGAGGAGCCTCACATCAACCTAATCGGTTTAGACAGTGAACATCAAGTCTTTTTAACACAAGAAGGAGGTTTATAATGATAATCAATTTCACACTAAGTCAGGAGAATCATTTGATTTTAGAGAAGGTTATGATGCAGCAGTCTATGAGGTACATAAACAGTATAAACTAAGGAGTAGAACTATAGATGTACCTGAACCTCTTAAACCAAGGGACAGTAAGCAGCCAAAAAAGACCAATGACAAGACTGTTCTCCCAGAATCCGCTGGCAACTCAAACCCACATACCATAGAAGTCACTGTGGAGGATATCTCAGAACAACAGCCCTCTGAAAACTAGCCAGCCCCACCCCATCCTTCAAAGGCAAGGTCACATACCACCTCTGAAAATAAATATGGTACCAATTTCACTCAAAATCATACCAACCATGAAGAAAGGACTACTGAAAACCCAGCTGAAAGGGAAAAATCTGCTACACTTAATGCCAAAATCCAAATGGAAAAGCCCTTTAACTTGGAAACATAAATAAGTAAGCTAAAGATATCGGTCCCTCTTTCTGAATTGGCCAAACATCAGGTGTACAGACAGCAGATTAATAGGTCACTCCAAATATCAGACAACAAAGACGCTGTGAATGTCCTAGATGATCAACCTGAGTTACTGTTTGGTCCTGAGGTTAACGGAAAAACAGCAAATGGAGGGGTTCCACCCTTCTATGTCAGTTTAAACATTCATGATAAGGTTCTACACAATGCAATGTTTGATTCCGGGGCCTCACACAACTTAATGCCCAAATCTGTAATGGAAAAACTCGACTTAGACATCACAAGACCTTATAAAGATCTATTCTCATTTGATTCAAGCCAAGTCAGGTGCTTAGGCTTGATTAAAGATTTATGTGTCTCCCTATTCCAATACCCAACGAAAACAAGTTTGATGGATGTAGTGGTAGCTGACATACCTCCTAAGTATGGTATGCTCTTGTCCAGATCCTGGGGGGCCAAACTCCAAGGATATTTGCAATTAGATATGTCCTACGCTACCATTTCAGTCTTTGGGCAGCCAAAGAGATTATACGCGAAACATTAATGAAATATGTGGTAAGCAGTCAAGAGAAGCCCCAAAACTTCCCAATCTATTCAATACACTCTGACATGGATTCATTTATTCTCTACAATGCTGACATCTGTAGCAAGGCTAATCCGGATTTAAACAGGAACGCAACAAATTACAGAGATAACCATATACACAAATATGCAGCGGAAATAATACTTCATTTCATTAATGGAAAATAATGAAATATGCTTACAACCAGAAATGGAAATAAACCAGCTAGGGCGATGGTAGCTTATCTCTGATAAGAGATGTGGTGGCTACATGCCTTTGAACTGTGTTACAATTAGGCTCAAAGGCCTATTTATTGTTGAGAAACAATGGAAAACCCTTAACATTCCAAAACCTAACCCTAGAAGATGAAATGCCAAACTGTGGGCCCCGTTTGGGTAAATTGGTACACCAACTTCCCAGGGTCGTAACTTTGGCATACGATCTCCGTTTGACGCGTACAATAGCTCGTTAGAAATATCTATCCGAGCACTACCACTTTGGGAGGCAACATCGGTCCATGGACCCATGTTGCCCCAGATTTCCCAAAAAACATCGTTTAGGGCCTCAAAACGGCTCCGGAAGTTCAGGACCCGAAAAACTGCTAAAAATAGTAAGTTGTGCTACAATTAAGGAAACTGAAAATGCTGAGAGACACAATGGTGGGGGTCCAGGTGGACTTGGCAGGTGGCCACCAATATCCACCTGGATCATTCCTCCCCCCTTAGGAAGCAATGGTCCCCATTGCGTTGAGTTCCTCCATGAGATGAGGAAACTTGTGTTGAACTTGTTCCCTGGTGAGCCACTTGCCCTGCTGAAGGAGTTGGCCTGCTTTGACAACTCGATACAGTTGGATATTCTGTTGGCGAGTGTTCTTGATCTGTGTGTCCATGATCCGATCAGTTGCAGCTTGTTCCATGCAATCTGGATTTAATTCTGTGGTTGTGAGCTGTTCTGCAATGTCGGATGTGTCTAGCAATGGTGGAAAGTATGGCCGAAGGCGGTCCACATTGAACACTGGGTGCAGGCCAAGGAATGGGGGAATGCTGAGCTCAAATGCATTGTCTCCCATAGCCTTAGTAATGGTGTAAGGACCATATCGGAGTGGTCTCAGTTTCCGATAGGCTCCAGTAAGGCGTTCCTTTTGCAAATGCAACCAGACTTTGTCGCCCACCTGAAACTTGTGTGGCACCCGATGTTGATCATGTCGCTGCTTGTACTTGGCATTTGATTTCTCCAGAATGTCATGGACCTGCTGGCGAATATGTTGGATGCGCTCAATGAAGCTGGTGGACTTATCTGTTTCGGACTGGACATGAGCTGAATTTATGTGAGTAGTAGCTGCAAGTGGTATGGCCACATCAATGGGGCATAGTGGCTGGAATCCCAAACCCACCTGAAAAGGGCTATGGCCAGTAGAGCTGTGAAGAGCTCGGTTGTAGCTGTGCTAAACATAGGGGAGGCTCTCATCCCATGTGCGTGGATGCTTTGAGTTATACATGCGCAGAATGTGCACAATCATCCTATTGAAAACCTCTATCTGGCCATCAGTTTGAGGATGGAAGGTTGTGGACTTCGTGAGTTTGGTGTCCAGCATTGACCAGAGACTGGACCAAAATGTGCTGAGAAACCGACTGTCCCGATCTGAGATGATAGACTGTGGGATCCCAAAGTGCACCCACACTCATTCAAAGAAGAGTTTAGCAGTGGCTTCTGCTGTGATATTCTTCTTGCAGGCCACCATAATGGCCATCTTCGAGAACCTGTCGACGACCACAAAAACACAGTCATTTCCATGCTTAGTGGAAGGAAGGCCTGACATGTAATCCATGGAGATGGATTCCCAGGGTCGACTAGGGGTAGGCAACGGGGTATAGAGGTCGTGCTTCTTGATGGTCGGTTTGGCAATGGCACAAGCAATACATGATCTGATGTACTTCCCAACATCCTGTCGAAGATTCGACCAATAGAAATAATTTTGCAGTACTGCCACTGTTTTTTCGACCTTGAAATGCCCAGCAGCCCGACTGTAGTGTGCTTCCCAAATCATCTTGGCACGCTCGCTTGAAGGAACACAAAGGTGACCCAGGTGGCATAACAGGGCATCCTGGAGGTGAAAATCTGGAACATGCCGACCCTCCAAGAGTGTCTGGTATGTGTGGCCGAATTCTGGGTCGCTTTTGTAGAGAAATGGCCAATCAGAAGTCTTGTGCCCACAAGAGTTGAGCACGGTGGTTAACGCCATGATCGGTGGTCGACTGAGGCAATCTGCAACATTATTGGTGCTGCCCTTCTTATACTTGATATTCAAGTGGAACTGTTGCAGGTATGTAGACGACTTCTGATGGCGATCATTCTGCAATTTCCCTTGGGTCTGTATGAACTGCAGGGGTCGGTGGTCTGTGTGGATGACTGTTTCCTTCCCCAAAATGTAATGCTTCCATTGTCGGCAGGCCTGTACAATGGAATACATCTCTTTATCATAAGTGGGGTACTTCCGGACTGTGTCTGAAAGTGTTTCACTGTGATATGCCACTGGATGTCCCTGTTGAGTAAGGACTGCCCCAATAGCATAGTCAGAGGCATCTATCTCGACCTCAAATGGTTGTTGTAAATCTGGTAACGCGAGCACTGGTGCCATGCATAGGTGATCCTTCAACTCAATGAATGCCTTCTATTGAGATTCAGACCAAAAGAATTTTGCTCTCGCCCCTCCCTTGGTGACTTGACTCAAGGGCCAAGTAATATGAGAAAACCCCAACACGAACCTGCAGTAGAAGTTGGCAAGACCTAGAAAGCTGCGGAGCTCTGTTAGAGTGGTTGGAGATGGCCAATCCTGAATGACTTGGATCTTGGCTGGATCGACATGCACCCCCTGTTCATCAATGATGTATCCCAGATACTGAACCTGGGTCATGCCAAAAGTGCATTTCTCCAAATTGGCACATAGCTTGTGTTGCCGCAGTGTTTGGAGAACCTGTCGGATGTGGTGGAGGTGTTCTTCCCAACTCTGGCTGAAGATCATAATGTCATCCAAGTATACTACTACAAAGGAGTTGGTGAATGGCCGCAAGATGTCATCCATAAGCCTCATGAAGGTTGCAGGAGCATTCGTCAATCCGAAAGGCATAACCAACCATTCGAAAAGGCCCTCCTTGGATTTGAAGGCAGTCTTCCACACATCAGAGGGTTCGATTGGTACCTGGTGATATCTTGACTTCAGATCGATCTTGCTGAAATATTTCGCCCCCTTTAGTTGGTCCAGGAGGTCATCAATCCGCGGGATCGGGTACCTATTACAAACAGTGATCTTGTTCAGCGCCCGATAGTCAATACAGAGTCTCCACGTCCCATCCTTCTTCTGTACCAACACGATCGGGCTCCCACAAGGCGATGAACTCGGACGGATGTGACCTTTCTGCAGGAGCTCCTGAATCTGCCTCTTGATTTCATTGTTCTCCAGAACGGAGTGCCGATAAATTGGTTCATTGGGTAGCGACGCACCTGGGGTCAGATCGATGGAGTGCTTGACCTGACAGTGCAGAGGAACCCCTGCAGGGGAGGTGAAGATGTCCTCGTACCCCTCCACAACCTTGTCCATCTGTAGTTGTCGTGCAGAGGGACCCCGTCTGGAGGCCGCGGCCACCGTCTTCTTCTTTCCTTGAGGGCGTATCATCAGGAAAACAAATTTCCTGGTTTTGGAAATGATCTTACTGCATTTTTTTGCAGTAATCAAAGAGATGGCAGTAGGTGGTGCTACCTCTGGTATCCCGTACAACTTATTTCCCAATGTAATAATAACCGCATGGGGCCTTGATTCATACACAGCATGTCGCTTCCACAAGTATGGTTGTCCTAATAATACATCAAAAACTTCAAGGGGAGAAATGTCACACAATACCTCATCCGTGAAGGGCTTGATGTTGTATGGAAGGCGACACTGCTGGCTCACGCGAAGATCTCGTCCTTGGTGAAGCCACCCAATGGTGTATGGTTGTGGATGTGCTGTGGTTGGTAAGCCCAACCGCTTCACGACCTCTGCCGAAATGAGGTTCTTTTGACTCCCGCTATCAACAATGAACTGTATCGGGGAGCCCTTTACCCACATCTGGGAGTGGAAGAGACGCTCCTCCTCCTCTGGATCTTCAGGTTCACTTTTCTGGATCTTGGCGGTAGCAACAGTGGCGTTGGGATCCGCATCAATGATCTGCTTCCCTTTGTCATTCCCCTTATCGGGTTCTGACTCAGAGTCGGAACATGCATCTGATTCTGAAACCTTTAGCTCAGCCACTAGTGACTGCTTGGCCCGACACTCACTTGTGTTGTGGTTGGAGCTCTTATGGAACTCACACCATTTTCCTGTGTCCTTTTTCGACTTCGCGGCGCTGTTCTTTGCTTGCAGCTTCGGCGGGTTGTCTTGGGCTGTCCCGCCTTGGCTTTGTCCTTTTTTCTGTGGTTTAGGGGCACCTTTCCCCTGCTTTGGATTTGCAAATCCAAAGTCTCGCTTCTTTTGCTTAAACTTCTGCTCGACCTTGACGACATATCGGTATGCTGCGCCGAGCGAGGAGATGTTCAGGAATTGTATTTCTTCTTGGATGTACTTGTGCAGGCAGCCACAGTATTTGAGTATCAAATGTTGCTCCGAATCCTTGATACCTAACTTTGTGTGAAGGGTATGGAAAATATTGGTGAACTCCGGCACGTCCTGGTCCCTTCCCTGCCGCGGCGTGGTCCACTTTATGTATTCATCCTCATAGCTTCCGACAGGGTAGTACTGCTCCTTGATGGCCTCTCGAAATGAATTCCAGGTGGGTGCAGCTGAAAATAATGAGCCAGTACTTTCATCCTTTTGCTCACAGTAGGTTTCCCACCAGTCCTTGACGTGGGGGGCTGCTTTGAGAAGAGCGAAAACAATCTTTTCCCGACTCTAAACTTCATGAACAGAAAAATAACCCTCTAGCAGATTTAACCATTTATCTACGGCATCTGCGTCTATCTGACCCTCGAATATGGGGATTTCAAAATTAACTTGTACCTTAAAGGGCGTGGCGTTTCTTGAGTAGCTGCTGGAAGCCGATGCGTCGCTTCTGGGTAGCCGCTGAAGGATCTGGGCAAAGCTGTCCATCATCGCGTTCCGTTGTCGCTCGAGGGCTTCTTCGAGCAAGATTTTGATGGGATCTCCTACCCCCTCGTCTTTCTTCTCATCCACCATGGGAGGTTGTCAGGATTTTTGAGGCTGGTCTTGCAAAGGTTCGACCAGTTCAAGCCCTAACTCCTTATATCCCGACCTTGTTGGGGACATGCAAAGAAAAACAGAGACAAAGCAGACCGCTCTGATACCACTGATCCGGATTTAAATAGGAACGCAACAAATTACAGAGATAACCATATACACAAAGATAAAATGGAAATAATACTTCATTTCATTAATGGAAAATACTGAAATATGCTTACAACCAGAAATGGAAATAAACCAGCTAGGGCGATGGTAGCTTATCTCTGAGAAGAGATGTGGTGGCTACATGCCTCTGAACTGTGTTACAATGAGGCTCAAAGGCCTATTTATTGTTGAGAAACAATGGAAAACCCTTAACATTCCAAAACCTAACCCTAGAAGATGAAACGCCAAACTGTGGGCCCCGTTTGGGTAAATTGGTACACCAACTTCCCACGGTCGTAACTTTGGCATACGATCTCCGTTTGACGCGTACAATAGCAGGTTAGAAAGATCTATCCGAGCACTGCCACTTTGGGAGGAAACATCGGTCCATGGACCCATGTTGCCCCAGATTTCCCAAAAAACGTCGTTTAGGGCCTCAAAACGGCTCCGGAAGTTCAGGACCCGAAAAACTGCTAAAAATAGTAAGTTGTGCTACAATTAAGGAAACTGAAAATGTTGAGAGACACAATGGTGGGGGTCTAGGTGGACTTGGCAGGTGGCCACCAATATCCACCTGGATCAAAGGCTTATTCTGAACTATTAATGGCAGCAGAGACAGAGGAGTTGAATGAACAATGTGCCTCCAAAGACCAAAGGACTGTAGGTATAGCTGATAAAACAAAGGAACATGATGTATCAAGTAACTTGTAAGAAACCAATCTGCCCATGATCCAACTTTCTAAAGATCTCAATCCAAATTTTGATCATGAAACCTTATGGTACTTAGAATTTGATGGCTCTGTAAACAAGTTAGGAGTTGGAGCAGGAGTCTGGATTCACAATATGCAGAATGAAAGAGCTGAAGGTCATGCATATCGGCTAAATTTTCGATGCACAGATAATATGGCTGAGTATGAAGCCCTTCTGTTAGGTCTCAAACTCATAAAGAATTTAGGTGAAACCAAAATTTCAATCTTAGGAGATTCAGATCTGATCATACAACAGATGAAAGGAAACTTTATCACGAATGATCTAAGGTTAAGGGCTTATAAAGGAGCAGCTATCCAAGTACTTGATACCTTCTCAGAATCCCAGTTAACTAAAATTTCTAGAGAGCTCAATCTACATGCTCATAGCCTGACAACCTTTGCCAGCACTTGCAAGCTACCGTTCAAACCCAATCACACTTTTACTGCTGAAATCAAACATAGACCTGCAGTCCTGGATAACATCAAGAATTGGCAAGTCTTCGAGAGTGACACATAGATAAATAACTTCCTCACTTTAAAGGAAGAATTTTCCGGCATAAACATTGATACTAGCACTAGAGATGATCAACCACAGGCATACACAATTACACAGAATATGTCAGCTGAAACAACAAATCTGGTTTTGCATCCTACCACCTTTAACAGCGAAAATGTACAGGAACTGAAGCAAACAGATTTTGATGAATCAGCTGAAATAGAAGCCGAAGTAATTGATCTAAAGGACAATTTTCTGCCCACAGGTTTAACCCCTTTAGAGGACTTGTTTGATTCAAATGATATCTCAAGAAAACCAAAAAAGCAACCTCTAAATGCTGAAATTGAAGACTGTAACATTGGAACCACAGACAATCCCAAAATGATAAAATTATCCAGGGCATTACCAGCTGATCAGAAGTTAAAATACATTGAACCGTTCAAAGAATTCCAAGATATTTTCACTTGGAGTTACGAGGACCTCAAGTCCTATGATACCACAGTTATCCAACACACAATACCTCTGAAAGAAAACCGAAAACCTTTTAAACAGAAGCTTAGGAGAGTGAATCGGTCCTCCTTCCCCTCATTGAAAAAGAAGTTAAACGTATGTATGAAGCAGGAATCATTGCTCCAATCAGGTTCTCAGAGTGGATTTCAAACCTAGTGCCCACTAGGAAGAAGATGGGAGAAATTAGACTATGTGTTGACCTAAGGAATTTGAACAAAGTCTCTCTCAAAGACCACTACCCCTTACCAAAAATGGATCATATCCTACAAAGGGTAGTGGGAGCCTCCAGGATCTCATTATTGGATGGATTCTCTGGATTCAATCAGATTTTAGTACACCCGGATGATCAAGACAAAACTGCATTTACAACACCTTGGGGGACTTTCAAATATGTCAAAATGCCTTTTGGGCTTAAAAATGCAGGGGCCACATTCCAAAGAGCAATGGATATTGCCTTTGCCAAAGAAATCCATGATTTCCTAGTTGTCTATCTTGATGATCTTACCGCCTTTTCAAAATCAGATCAAGAACACTTAGAACACTTGAGGCAGGTTTTCATAATTTGTAGAAAATATGGCATATCTTTAAATCCAAAGAAATCATTGTTCGGCCTGGAGGAAGGTAAACTCCTAGGGCATATCATCTCAAAAGATGGTATTAGGATTGATCCAGACAGAATTCAAGCCATCCTTCAAGTGCCTCACCCGAGAAATATCAAAGAACTACAAGGCTTTCTAGGAAAGATCAACTTCTTGAGAAGATTCATTCCTAATCTGGCTGAGCTCATAAGACTGTTAAACAATATGTTGAAAAAGGATTCCAAGTTAAAATGGACCATGGAAGCTAGACAAGCCTTTGAGGATATTAAAAGAGCATTGACAAACACACCAGTCCTAACAAGCCCTAGGTTTGATAGATATTTTATCATTTTTTCTTTCGCATCTGAGCATACAATTGTTGTTGTTCTGTTACATAAAGATGACCAAGGATGTGAAAAACCCATTGCATTTTTCAGTAGGGCCCTTAGATATGCTCCCTTGAAATATCAGATCATGGAAAAGCAAGCCTATGCATTGGTAAAAGCCATCAAGGACTTTAGAATCTATATCCTGTACTCTCATA
The DNA here is from genome assembly GCA_031772625.1 of Pinus tabuliformis. NCBI lineage: Eukaryota > Viridiplantae > Streptophyta > Pinopsida > Pinales > Pinaceae > Pinus > Pinus tabuliformis. The sequence continues at coordinate 306,800,955 of CM062819.1, forward strand.
TAATTGCCTATGTCCCTAATGCAGTGGTCAAGGACATTCTAACCCAAGAAGGAATTGAAGGCAAAAGGGGCAAATGGATTGCCAATATCTTAGAATATGACATTGAGATCAAGCCTACCAAACTGATAAAAGGACAAGGTCTAGCCAAGCTAATGACTGAAACCAACTTTCAAGCCCTTGACATTAATGAACTGGACAACGAAGAGGAGATGGCGACTCCACAGATCAACCAAGCCTTTTTACAATCTCCCTGGTATGCTGAGATATGTTTTGTATTGTTAAACCTGCAAGCTCCTCCAGGGTTGTCCAGAACCAAGAAAAGGTTCTTGAAAATGAAAGCATCAAAGTTTTGTATCATAGACAATGTTTTGTTTTGGAGAAATCACGAAGGAATCTTACTTAATTTCCTAACATTGGATGAAACTGACAATGTCCTCAAAGAATTTCATGCAGGTGACTGTGGAGGACACTTATACTGGAAGTCCGCAGCTGATAAAATCCTAAGGGCTGGATTTAATTGGCCTTGCTTGTTTACTGATGTGAGAAAATTTGTAATGTCTTGTCACAAATGCCAAATTTTTGAAGGCAAGAGAAAGTTGTTGCCTTTACCACTCAAGCCAATTTCAACTGAGAGACCATTCCAGCAATGGGGTTTAGACTTTATTGGTGAAATTCACCCTCCATCCTCTGGCCAGCATAGGTGGATTCTGACTGCTATAGACTATTTTACCAAATGGATAGAAGCCATCCCTTGTAGGCAAGCCAATGACTCCATTATTATACAATTTCTAGAAACCAACATCTTGTCCAGGTTTGGCTGTCCAGACAAAATTATTACAGACAATGCTGCCGCCTTCAAGTCCAAAAAAATGATCAACTTTTGCCACAAATATCATATGACCTTAGGTCATTCCACTGCCTACTATCCTCAAGGTAACGGCCTAGCCGAGTCTTCCAATAAAAGCCTCATCAACATCATTAAGAAAGTTTTGGAGGAAAATAAAAAAAATTGGCATAAGAAGTTGGTGAATGCACTGTGGGCAGACAGACTGACCACCAAGAGATCCATTGGCACAAGTCCATATGAACTAGTTTATGGAATGGAAGCAAGGTTTCCTTCATCTTTAGGTATTCCTGTAATCAAGTTGCTGCAAGAAATACAATCTGAGCCCAATGACATTCAAAGAAGGATCAATCAGACAATTCACCTACAGCAAACAAGAGAGGAAGTCTATCAAAGAACCCAAGTACTGCAAGAAAAGCTTAAAAGAATATTTGACAAAAGAACCAAAGCTGAAGACTTCTTTATAGGAAACAAAGTGTTGAGATGGGATTCCAGGAGGGAGGACAAAGGAAAACATGGTAAATTTGATTTCTTATGGAAGGGACCTTATGTCATTTATGCTGTACAAGGTAATAATACCTATTTTCTAAAGAGTTTGGATGGCTCAAACACTGAGGAAGGCCCAGTCAATGGGAGGATGCTCAAGCATTATTTTGACCCCCTTTGATGAAACACTGCACAGTCATATGTTGTACATAAATATTTGTATTTCCAGTATTTTCATTTACAGCAGATAAATAAAGCACCAAGTGGAGCAGATTTTGAGAAAGATCGGGATACTGCACCATTTTTGGAATATGTTTTGATCCTATCATTGGAAAGCAAGAGAAAAAACTTGGGAACTATCAAGGTGATGAGGAGAACTCAGAGAAACAGGTAAAAAACAAAGCTGTAATTTCACAGCAAATCAGCTCAGTGGGTACCTCATACAAGTATCTACGGGTCAGAGCAATGGTCTCCAACAAAAGAAACATTCAGACTGCAGCAAGAATGGAGAGATAAGGCAATCTGACCTGCTGTTCTTGGCTTTTCATCTGGAAAAGCCATCCCCAAGTGGAGCCACTGTTAGCCTCCTATACCAATAGGTTTTCATTTTTCATGATTGACAGTGGAAGTGCCAAAAATGTTCATCTTCCATGATACAAAGGTTCCATTTTTGTGAAAGAAATAGACAGTTAAAAAATGTAAAGAGGGTATGCCTTAAAAGAATAATCAAAAGGCAAGAAAATGAACTGGTCAAAAGGAAAAATAAGTGAAATGAACCCCAAATAAAGACCATGAAAGTGGCTAAGCTAAAATGCTACTGCTATCTTGATGGATGGTCCAACAGTTCAAGCTGGGCCATACCATGTTTTAAATTGCCTGTTCTAGACTAGAGAGAAAGTACCTGCTCAAACAGTTCAAGCTTGGCAGATGACTAGTTGGATAGAGAAAGGAAAGAGCCCAACTGCTTAATCTGGGCCGTTGGAAGACATAAGGGTAGACTTAGATAGGAGGGCAGCAAAAAGAAAAGAGGATTATTAGGGTTTGCAAGGCTAAGTGCACCCATCCAAAAGAAAAAAAAATGTTAGGCATATTAGGCAGGGTAGGCAGTTGGAGGTTGCAGAAAACAAGATCTAAAAACATGATATATGGAAAATCATATCTGATCTCACCAATAAGAGAAAGGCAAGAGCAATGACCTATATGGCAAACTACCAAACCATCTCTAACTTCCCTCATTCCCTTCAAAAGTTTTCTTACTAACATCCCCTTGAGGACTGTAAGATCTGCCTAAACAGTCCTCCTTACATTTCTCATTTGTGAAATTCATGTCAAGTTGTGACCTTCTTCTCCGCAAAGAAGCCACATTTCTTGTGTAAAATCATTCCTCACTCTCATCTGCTTCTAAATCTAAGTTTACTCAGCTCTCTGTTCCTCTTTCACATCCCAAATCCATATTAATTTCTAAACTTACTATATAGCTCCCTAAGTGCCCCCCCTCCCCCTACTATTATAGCATTTTATGCAAAAACCCAAAAAAATATGTAAATATTCCCCCCCCCCTTAGCATTATAGCTAAGTAGCATTGTCATGGGAGACATTAGTCCATCTGGGACTCTAGTCAACCCTTACCTTGGAATTAATCTAACCCCTGGTTAAGATTAATAGCCTATAACTAAACCCTTACCCACCATTCACCCGAAAACCTTTGAAAATTCACCCCCGCGGTCAAACCCAATGTTTAAATATTTTGTTAAGCCCCGTCGCATTAACCCTTATCCATTTGAACCCCATAAAACCCACCAAAGCCAAAGTTTTTGAGCCCGCGCCATTTAATATTAATTAAATATCGGGCGGGTCCCGCCGCAAACTTGCACGCCGTGTCGGAGCGCCCGCCAACCGTCGATCTCCCACCGTGCCTGATCCAACGGTGGTCGGGTAATCTGGGTGGTGGATGTGTTGATGTTTAGCGTCCGAGGAGCGGGTGGTTTTGCTCCCGTACACGTGCCACATGTCGGCAGCTGGGGTTGTTCGGAGCCCTCCCCCCCCATACCACCTTTCCCTAAAGGCGGTGCGGGGAAACCGGAAACCACCTCCCGCAAACCGCCACCCCTGTTGCGTCAGCCCCTTGTCACAGTGACGTCACGCCCGAGGCCCCCGCCACTGCGCCACATCATCCTCCACGCCATCTTGCCACCTCTGCATGCCTCCACTGTGTCCCGCCACGCTGGCATCCAAGTCAGCATCCACATCACCGTCCATACCCGGGGCCCGTTGATGACGTTATGCTAACGTCATCGCGGGAAAGCGCCAAAAAGCCATATGCGCCAAATTTATCGTTATAAGCACGAAAATGGACCGTTTTGGGTCATTTTCGTTGAAAAGTTGAGGGAGTTGTTTTGCTCGTTTATGCCAAATTGCCTCCATATTTTGAATTCAAACGATTTGGACGCCGCCACCTGCAAAATTCAACTACATTCTTCACCCGTCGATTAACCTGACAGCTCTCGGCGCTAATTATCTAGGTATTTTGCCAAACCAACCCGTTTGTCGTGTTCTTCCCATTCTCTGCGAATTTGCCACTAAAATTGCCTAAAGAACTCCTAAATTAATAATGTTCACCTGTTAATGAGTAGCCTTCAAAGATCTAAGGCACCCTGTATTCAAGTTTTCACTATTACACAGTTGTTTTAGGCTTAAACGCACGCTAAACTCTCACGCCTACCCAGCATTGTTCCCTTTTGCCGAGTGTATGATTTAAAGACTTTATTTCACCAGACTATAATCCTGCTCTCCTCTGCAATTTGCCCTCACTGTCCATAATTCCTGAGAATTCACCAGAAGAAACCAGAGTTAAGTCTACTCCTCCAAGTTGCTCCTTCCAAAAGGCAAATCTGGCCCCATCTGCATTTAGTCTGCCACCTTACTTCTAAAGCCTTACAAGCTATCATATTCAAACTGTTACACTCAGAAGCTGCATTCTAAAGATAACACCTGAAAGTTATACAATGGCTACACCATCAGCTCTCAGTGTTGCTCCTATGAATCCACCAAACAAGGAGCTTGAGGCCATGCCTCTTGCTGACAGAGATTACCTCATCCAAGACCTTGTGGCTGACAGGAACCATTTACAGACCTTTCGCCAATTGAGAGACAACTATTTGAGCAACAATGACATGTATGGGATATGGGAGTCCAATCTGCCTTACTATTTCCTTCCATCTGTCAATATTTTTCCAGAAATCATCTGCTTATGTGCTAAGAATTATGATCCAACTCAGAGAACTATCAAGTCTCCATTTTGGAGCATACTCTTCCACATCAATCCTGACTCCATCAACCAAATGCTCAACTTCAAGCAAACTCAGCTGTTGTTTCCCTTCTCCATGAACTATTTACTGGATGCAGGCGCCAAACTTTCCACTGCTGACATTGAGAAGGTCACCAAGACATTCATGAGAGCTGACCGCCAGCCTACAGGGCCACCTCCTTTCTTGTATGTCCATTTCACTGATGTAGGCAAACTCCTGGTTGACATGATCTCCTATGTGTTGGGCTACAAAACCAGTGAGCACATTGATGAGACAGTGCTGGTATTATTAGCTGCTTACAGCCCAGGCCAGCCTCCTGCTTACAAATATAACTTTGCCAAGTTTATAGCCAACAAAATACATGACCAGCTCTTGAAAGTGGATAGGGAGGGTGTATTCAAATATTCATCATATATCTACCACTTGTTCATGTATTATCAGTCCGAGGCTTTTCAATGCCCTATCAAGAAGCTGGATTCTAGGGGAGAGAGGAGGTATGTCATCTTCTGGTCATCAGTTTTCCACCAAGTCCAAGATTCACCATATTCTTACTGTGAATTTATTGACCAATTTGTCTACCCGTTCTCTTGCCTATTGATGAGATCCCCTCCTCCCAGACTGTCATTTGAAATCCAGAAAACTCTGCAGCTGTCCAAGAACTATAAAATAGGTGATTGGTACCTATACCAAAATCATATAGTCATCAGAATCTATGGCTGTGAGCTCTGTCCATATAGGCTCCCAAGATATGTACCAATGAGAATGTTTGCCTTGGAATACTATAGGCAACTTATTAACTCTGACCTCACCCACTTTCATAGTGCCAGGAAGAAAGCCCATCTCAAGTTCAAAGACCACCTGGGCCCCTTTATCATGAATAAGAAAGAGGGTTGGCAAGAGGCTGATCAAATTCTCAGAGATAAATACAAGCTATCAAGAAGCTTCTGGTGGGTCCCTTATGACCCCGAAGGCTTCATCAGTGCTAGAAGAGTCAAGTACAGGCTGCTAGGGTATAAGCACTGTAAATATCCACAAATTGAGCAGTATGCCAACCAACAAGAATGGTTGCAAGGCACATTAATTGAGGAACTAACTCAAGAAGAAATAATGGAAAGAAATGTCAAGGATTTAGCAAAAACTCTTGACTTAGATTCTGTGCAGCAGGTGACTTTCAAGCAGCCGCATCCAATTGGAGAAGGTACCTCCACTACTGCAACCGCACCAGTCACCCAGGGGCCATCTACATCAGCATCAGGTACAGAAAAAGGCAAGGGAATAATGGGTGCAGAAAAAGAAGTAGTGAAAGAAAAGCCTGCCTCCTCAATTGAGCAGAAGCAAGAGCAAACCCCTCCACCACAAACGGAGGCACCAACAGTGCCTGCCTTACAGACCCCTACACATGAGGAAAGGGGCAAGAAACGGGACCGAGAAGAGTCCACACCTGCTAGTGGATCCGCTCAGCAACCCGAAGCCAAAAGAAAAAAGGTTGATTCTCTGGTCATAGAAGAAATCAGCGAGGAGATCCTTGAGAGCCCAAGGAAAGAAAGAGAAGACAGCCAACAGACAGCCACAAGCTCTTTTCAACAAGAGCAAGGAGTACAGCTTGGCATGGAGGTGTCCTCCTCCACTCAGCAGAGCAAGAAGCCATCCTGCACCAAGGCTTCCTTCAAAGAGATTAAGGCACATAATGAGCTGTTAAGAGTGGAGGTATACAAACAATTTCTCAAGGCAACGCCAACTAAACAAGAGAAGTTGATGTCAGTATATGATATCCAAGAGGAAAAGATAATCCTTAGCCATTTTAAACCCAAGGTACCGCAGCCTCACTCAGCTGCAGATTTTTTAAAAACAAAGCTAGAAGTCATGGCAAAAGACATTCACCCCATGGATCAGATAGAGCTGCATAAGCAAACGGGGGAAATGGTCTATGCCACACTGGTAGACAGGGCCACAATGGCCCATGAATTAAAAGAATCTCTGAAGAACACCAACACTCAGCTAGATTTGGAGAGAATGTCCTCCACGGCCAAGGACAATAGGATCAAAACACTGGAGGACATCATTGTGGACTTAGGACATGATCCTAAGGATCCTAAGGGTGTGAGGGCCCTTATGAAAAAGAAAGAGGATGATATTGTTGCATTGAAGAAAAGACTGAAATTGCTTCCTACTGAGCACCCTCAAACAACAGTATTGCAAAAAGAAAAGGAAGCTGAGGATCAATTGGACCTAATAATGCAGCTGAATCAAAGAGTGATTGATCTGGAGAAGGAGCTAGAAAGGGCACTCCTAGACAAACAGGGAGAATCAACCTCCCAACCTCCTCAGACTGCCCCAACCACTGCCACAACTACAGAGGCAGCAGCGACCCCTGCAACAGCTACAACAACGACGGATGCGGCAGCAGCAACAACAACAGCTCCTGAGTCCAGCTTAAACATGGATGAATTGACAAAAGTTATCAAAGAGCTGGAGCTTCAGGCGATAGAGATCAAACAAGCCAAGGAGAAATTGGCAGAGCTGGAAGCTAAGTATGACAAATCCAAGATGACAGTAGCAGAACAGACCAGAGAGATTAAGGCCCTCAAAGACAAAATAAAGGCCTTAGAGAAGGAACTGAAACTAGAAAATACTCTGGCAGAAATAAAAAGGATTTTGTGGGCCCGGATTGACCACTCCCTTATCAGACAGTGGAAGTCAATCAAAACAGTTCACGAACAGATGGAATTAATAGGCCAAGCACAGGTTGAGAGCCAGAAGGCCAGAACAGCACTAGGGAATAGGCCTGAGCAGGCCAACAGGATGATACATTTCCTTAACAATCAGACCAAGGAGGAGCTGGCAACCCTGAACATCATCAACAGAAAAGATGTTGTCCTCACAGTTAAAAAGGTGCTGACCCTCAGAAATTTTGTGCAAACTCTGGAGAGGAAATGTCATGAAATGCAGGCTGAGGTGGATGAATACAAGCTTAAAATGGGAGCATTGCAAGACAAAGGATTGCCCAGCCTACTGACCGGCACGGGAAGACTGCTCCCCCGTGAGCAATATGCCACTAGAATGACAAATTTTATTGAAAATCAAATCACAGCATCCGCCAGCACCTCTGAAGAAATAGGAGATTAATCACTTATTTGAGGTCCCACCAAATTTTTACAGGTATACAGAGGCAGATGAAACCTTGATAAAGATACGAAGACACCAACTGCCCAAGGAAGATTGGTGGCAGGTAATGCTGCAAATTTTGCCTCAGTAATCTCGGTTTGGTCTGTCCTAGTCAGCTTCAGCTCAACCAAAGTCAAAAACAGAATCAGGACAGCATGCAAGGCGGCCAAAAAGGATGACTCAGTGTAAATACCATGACAGCAAGCCCAGACAAAGGAAACGCGTAGATTTTGGGCAATACGGCTCCAGCCGACTCTATGGGTCACAAAGTCAAAATTCTCTGACAATTTTGGACAGCTAATACACTAAGCAGTTATTACAGCATTTATTCTCTCAGCTGCAATTCTCCAGGAGTTGGCACAGTATTTATGAGCCATTAATTCATCAGCTAGATATTTCTGATCTAAATTTTGTATATATACCTCCCCTGGCAACGTATTTGGGGTTGGTGATTTTCTCTCTGAGACAATATATTGTATATTTTCAGATGATCTAATGCAAAAGGCTGGAAAAGCTCATTATCTCCTGAATGCTTGATGTCTCAATGATGCTCTGCGTGCTGTTACAGAATTCCTGTGCTGTCTAATGGAACAATAAGTTTTCCTAAACTATGTTTTGTCTTCTTATGTCTGTTTAAATCATATGCATGTTTCACTAGTCTAACAATAGAGAAAAAGAATAGTATAGGAAATGTTTGATTACACCCTGTGCTCAATCTCTGTTGTTGAAAATGTTTTCTTCAGAATTAATCATGGACATGAATTCTTAATTGCTCATGTTTGTTTCGGTTCTATAAATATGAATGTTATTAAGGAATTCTTCAATGCTCCTAAGTAATGTTCCCACTGTTCCCCATATTAGCTTACTAAAAGATCCTTAGTTGCCTTTCACGCCCTGATTCCATCCCATCCAATTACAGATTTAAAGAATTGTTCCCTAGACACTTATCTGGCTCTGTAGCATCACTATTGTTTCAACACAGACATATCAAGCAATTAAACATCACTGACTCCATGCCCAATGGCCTAGATCACCCTGCAAAAATATAACTATTCTGACTGAAATCATCATCCAGCAAATTCAAAACAAAACCTTGTGCATCATAGCTAGCCTAAAACATCATACAAACAAAGTTAAATCATAAAGAGAGAGCCCTCTCTGGTTACAGGTAGGCTAGGACCTGTGGCCCAAAGATTGGTTAGTGGTTACCTCGGCCGTATTCCCTTAGGAGTCAAAGGGGACAACCTGAGTGTTAACACCATCCTCTGCTCATTTTTCTTTGAGAGGATTCCAACACTTCGACCCGGAGTAGCTACTTCCATCAGCAGTCCTAGAGATCCCAGGATGGCCAGATGGGCAGATATGACCAAGCAACTTGGTGGAGGCGAAGTCACTCAAGTGGCCTTTGACAACAAGTTATTCCACTGGTGGGAGAAACACGTCATGGTCATAGAGGATTACCCTTATGCAGGATTAGACTTCTGATTTGACCCGTAGCTAGTACTTCCAGAAGGAGATGCATGGGGTAGCTTTGATAAATTTTGATTATTTTTAAATATTTGATTTTATGTATTTTTTTATATAATCTCAAGAAATTTAAAATCATTTTTCCATGAAACAAAAAACATACAAGATGAAATCATCATGATACAAATATTGGACTAGTGAGACTTTAGGGTCTACCGAGGCACGAGCATTGCGACAAAGATGTGGAGAGAGTAGTAGTTGAGTTTGAGAGAGTGCTTCATAATGTTTAGAGGAACTTGGAGAGTTTGACTCGCCAAGTTTTAATGGCAGCAGTAGAGGATCTTCCTGAGGCTATACAGAGATGAGTGGTTGGAGTACCATGAGAGTGGGTGTGACTCTTCTGACGAGTGGTGAATTCCATCATCTTCTACCAGGATTCTCATCCAGGGAAGGGCCCATAGACTTAGATTTTAGATGATATTTTTTATATATGGACATGATCAGGCTTAAGCCCTAATTTTGTAGGATATTTTTCCACATTTTGTAATATTTTGACATATTATATCTATCTATATACAGATATTTCGTGGCGATTTGATCATATATACAAATGATTTTTGATATTTTGATTTAATGTGATGAATGATTAATATGCTAATCCAATGCTTGGTTAGCTATAGAATCAGAAAATGCATTATCTGATTGTGGAATATGAATGAAAGTAATAAAAGTAAATGATCTTTGTAATAATCTCACTCTCAGAAATTGATGATGTAATGAAGGATCTCTCACAAGATAAAAATTATTTAATTGAGACACAACTAGTTGTGAATCCAAATAAACCACTAATGATTCAATACCATAGGTTATTGCTTCATATAGTAAATTAATAACGGCACTATATTCATCCATAATATTAGAATTCAGACCGATACATATGCCTCTTGTGACCAAAAACTGACCAGATTGATAATGTATTACCCAAGAGGCAGAAGCTAAATTCTAAGTATGTCTACTAACGCCATTTTTGAATCCTAAATACATCAAATCATCCATTGAATCCTACCAAAGAAAATTGAAAAATATAATCATCACCACGACATCTATAGACAAAAACCAAAACTATCTACATTATTTACAAAAAAAGCAAATTTTAGGAAAAATTCTAGGCATAATACTTCTTGAGATAGAGCCCATTTCTGAGCTCCGAAATCACATTTCCCTTGAAATCAACCAATTTATAAGTTCCCTTCTTCAATACCTTTTTAATGCTGAAAGGACCATACCACATAGGTTTGAACTTTCCTGCCCCGAAGGTGTCTTTATCTTGGTCATATACCAATACAAGGTCACGTTTAGAAAAAACTCTAGGTCATACAGACTTGTGATACTAAGCTTTGACATTTTTCTTTTGGGAATCCTTCATTGTGGATGCATCTCAACACTGCTCATTGAGATGTTCCAAATGAATAAGGCACTTTTCAAGACTTGAGGTGTCTGGAAGAAGTTGGACTGATAACTTAAGAGATGGAATCTCATATTCTATAGCAAAGATCGATTCCAAACCATAAACCAATTTAAAAGGAGTGACACTAGTAGAAGTATTAATAGAAATTTGGTATGCCCATAGCACAGGATATAGCATGATGTTCCAGTTGGACTTAGCTTGATTGATTGTCCTTCGCAGGATAACCTTGAGGTTTTCATTGATAGCTTCAAACTTCCCATTAGCTTGAGGATAATAAGGAGTTGAATGATCCTGCCAAAATCCCAAATTCAAGGCCAACTCAGATATCATCTTATTTTGAAAGTGACTATTGTGATCAGTGACAATCTCTTTAGGAATATCGTAGTGTGAAATGATTTGATTGAATAGAAAAAGTGTTGTTGTCTCATTGTCATTATTAAAAGCATGCATAGCTTCGACCCGCTTGGCGAAGTAGTCTACTGTGACGATAATGTACTTGTGGCCCTTAGGCGAAGCCAGGTTATAAGTAGTAAAATCAATACCCCACTTAGTAAATAAACTGACAGTGATAACAAGAAAAATTGGAGCTATATGAGCACACTTTTTCGAGTATAAACTTGACAAGGATGGAATTGTTTGACCACTTCTATACAATATTTAAATTTGAAGGCTAAAAATACCCTACACGCAAGATTTTTTGGGTTGTAGCAAGACCAGATAGATGGCCTCCTCAAGCTCCATTGTGGTAGTCATTTAGAACCGAATCATCTTCTTCTAAGGTTAAACAATGTCTAAGGATTGAATTAATCCTGCAACGGTATAAAGTGTCACCAATGATCAGATAATTCTTAGCCAAATAACGTAACTTTCGACGCTCATCCTTGGAAAAGTCTAAGGAAACTTTGAAGTTTTGAGATGTACAATGATGTCTCCATACCAAGGATATTGTGAAGAGATGAGAAAAATATGTTCATCTGGAAATGATTCTTCATAAGTAACATCTCCTTCACAAGGAAATTCTGAAATCAATTCTGCAAAGACCAATAATTTCTTTGACTTAACTGACATAGACTTGAGATCAAACTCTTGCAAAATTACAAACCATGTATTGTATTTTCCCCCAATCACTCACCTACTGAGAACAAATTGAAATGGATTGAATTCATCCAATAAAAATGTGTTTCTAAGAAAAATATAATGACAGAGTTGCTGAATAACATGAACTGCTTCTAAAGCCATTTTCTCAATATAAGAATATAGGAGTTCATGACCAACTAAGCCACGGATTAGATAATAAATCACATGCTCCCTAAGGAAATATCTTCCTAAACCAGAACCATACCAATAGTTGATTTTGCTACTGCAAGGTATGTTAAAATTGGCAACCAGGGCAAAAATTCATGTAGGTCATCTTATTCATGGCTGATAATATTTTATTAGATTCCTCTCATCGAGAGGTGTAGGATTGATATAAAGATCATCCGATTCCGATAAGTATTCATGGAGATATGAATTTATTTTGATTATGGAATTATTATCAAGCCAACCTACAACTCATGTAGGCTCAGAAACCCAACAGTGGCATCTATACAAACACCAACGTTTTGTATAAATATAAGAGGACTTTTCCTCATTTGCACTCACTCATCTCATCACATCTCTCTCTCTCTACTGCACAGAAATGAGTCTCTTCTCTACTACGCAGAAATGGGTCTCTCTCTCACACATGTGAAGCCAAAAGCTGTTGAACCTGAAGCTACAACTGCAGAAGTAAAGATTGACCTGCGTGGCCTAGAAGATCTCCTCTTTGGAACAGCATTGTAGGTTCATCTCAACCTCCTCTAAAAGCCGCAACTTTTGGTGGTGGAATGAAGTCAATCCGACGAAAGGTTTGCAAGATATCGACTGCCCTAGTTTGAAGCCGGAAACTGCTGAAACTGAAGCTACAACTGCAGAAGTAAAGATTGACCTGCGTGGTCTAGAAGATCTCCTCATCTAAACTATGCTATAGGTTCATCTGAACCTCCTCTGGAAGCCGCAACTTTTGGTGGTGGAATGAAGTCAATCCGACAGTCGGTTTGTGAGATATTGTCTGCCCTAGTTTGATAATGAAGCCGCTAATGTTGATGTTGTTGATCTAGGGTTTGCTACTACTGATATGAATCAGATTTATTTTACTATTTATCTCTGATGAATTATTGAAGATAAAAGAATATTTGATCAAAGGATTTCCCCACACATTGTGGGGTTTGTCCCTGGATAGCCGCCACATCTTGTGTCTCTTGTCTTAGCTTGTTTTCTGTCGATCGTTTAATGTTCTATCTGCACTTTACTTTATGTACATGTGATTGCTAATCTGTGGAATATAATAAGAAAAATAAGTAAACTGTTATAAGCATAGAACATACCATAACTTAACATGGTATCAGAGCTAAGGTGAAGAAAAATCCCAAGCAAGAGCAAGAGCAATCACCGAAGAGAAGATTGGCAAGGCTATCCTAAAAGAACTATGGGGTCATCAACACTCTTTCCTGCAGAAGACAAGCTCCGTGAGAAAGATGACTATCACGCATGGAAGATGTCTATTGATCTAACCCTAGAAGACCTAGGAGTTCTGGACCATGTAAGAGGCAATATTGTTGAGCCTCCATAAAATGCATCCGCTGCTGGATGGAACAAATGGAAAACCGAAGAAGTCAAAATAGAAGATCATCTGGGACTCTATCGAAAAGCACTTGGTGGCCTACATCTCTGAACTGGACACCTCCAAGGAAATCTACGATAGACTGGGAAATGGCACTCATGACTCTTGGAGGATTACCATCCGAATGGTACGTGTTCAGGACTACTCTTCTGAACTATAATGTAATTCTTGGTTTTGAGGAATTAATGGCTAGATGCATTCAAGAAGAAACAAGGGAAGAAGAGCAAGAAATTTCCATGCCTAAAAGTCCTCCTGCTGCTTTTTCTTCTCATGCTAAGAGAAGAAATAGTTCTGGGTCTAAATCAAAAGGGAAGGCTGGATCTAAGGGTGGAAGAAAAGGACAATGTTTCTTCTACGATGAAGCAGGTCACTATGCAAGGGACTGCCCTGATAGAAAGGACTCACACTGGGACGATGATCAAAATCCCTCTGATGGCAATCAAAGGAATGAAAAATTCAATAGCAAAGGTAAGAGGAGAGTTGGGAATCAAGGAAGAGGACAACCATTCAAGAAGGCTAGAAAGTCCAGGATATATTAAATGCACCTGACCTCAAAAAGAACCTAGTGTCCATCTCGGCAATGGAAGAAAAAGGCTACAAGGTAACCTTCAGCAATGACAAGGTATGTATATGGAAAAATAATGTTAAATATGCCTTTACTCTTGTGTTTAGTGTTGATTCATTATATCAGGTCGATGGAAGTCCGCTAGGTGTCATGTCTTATGACACATCTCTTCAGTCCAAACTTTGGCATCAGAGGTTTTCCCCCCTTCATTACAAAGATCTACTTGATGTAAGACAGATGGTAACAGGGATTGTTATAGACATTTTTGGGCACTACAACCCCAAGCATAAATTTCCATAAACTAAGGACTCCTAAGTCCCTAAAAGTGTTGTTCTAACCCCTAAAAGAACAAGGTCAACTCATTACAGCTTCTCCCAGAAGTTCTCCATGAAAAACTGCTCAGAACTGGTCAAAACTGGACCATTTCACCTGCTCCATAGGCAAATAGCGTTTCATCTCACCTAAATACACACAGTAGGTGCATTGCATTTCAAAAATCCCTTCTATGGGGTGTGATGGGAGAGAAGGGACAAATGGCAGTGTCAATCCGCGAGGTGGAGAAGCATGGAATCTTCCAGAAACTTCTCCTGTGACACTTACCTCTCTGAATTAGACCAGAGATGAGTAAGAGATCATCAATCTCCAAGTGGAAGCAAGAACTATCAAAGGGAAGACACTAATCAAATCTCAAAAGCTGACTCACCTCCCTTGCAGACATCTATATATGGATCCCTCATCCCAGAGATCCAGAGGCTGGAATTTTGCATCTTGTAAGGAATTGTTGTTGGTTTCTTAAGGCAACATCATAGTGTTGGGTGATCTAAGCTTTTCATGAGGTGAAGAGGGGCTCACCTGCTGAGAGGATGATGCTGGGTCAGAATGATTAGTTGAAACTCTCTTGGCTCTTTCTTGATTATCAATAAAGCTATTCAAGTTTTCCTCCATACTCTTGTGTGATTTATGTTTTATGCATTTGTATGGTCAATTTACATCTGATCCTAGATTGTTTATGATAATAGATCCATGTTCTCGTATAGTGTTATGCTACTTTGATTCTACAGGTACTCTGTGAAGCTGGGTATACAAGAAAGCAAGTAGCAAAGGACTATCAGAAGAGAGAGAAATTGAGCAAGGAACCAAGCGCAAGACAGAGGTTGGTCTCCTTTATTCTTCTCTCATCTATCTTTCATAAAGGAAAACGAAAGTAGTTTTACTTTGTTTGTTTCTAAGGTAGCTACTAGCCTTAGTGGGATTAGTAGTTCTACATAGACACTTTTCCCTGTAACAAAATGGTGACTCCACTGGGGAGCGAATAGATTGATTGTTTATCTACATTTGTTTAATTTATAAACTTATAGACGGAGCTTGAAGTCAAGCCAGCTAGCCTTCGAACTGCATTTGTTATGCAAGTGCAAAGTAGATCAACGCTGCTTCAGTCAATCTCTGGGTTTTGTTTATGAATTAAACAATTGATTTACAAGCTTTCTAATTGCCCTCGTGGTGGCTGTAGTAACCTCCTTAGATCTACCCCTGTGATTGATTTACTGATTACCACTTGCTCGGCCAAAATCCATGAACTGAACTGCAAACTGTGACCCGGACCCCAATCAAAGTCTTGTCCCTGGTCCAGCGCAATGTTTGTTCTGTGAATCTCAAATTCGGCGCACTTCCCGAGTGAAGTAGGTGCGTTGCATTTGAGTTTCACTGTGTTATAGGTGCTCTGATCAGACTAGGCATTGTTCCTAAATTTTGGTTTCCGTGTTCACTCTTTTTAGATCTATTCAAGAGTTTTGCTGCCTGTAGTCAGTACACCTCTATTTGAAACCCCTTTCCTTACTGTTATTCCGCCTCCATTGTGCAAATAACTGTAAATGTTTTTATGTATTTTTTGAGTCATTTTCAGTTCTCCTTTACAAGGAAGTAACGTAATTGTACTGTCGTTTCTTGATTTGAAAGTGTCGCAAGTGTCGTTTTCAGTTATAGAAGAGAGTCTGATTGCTCTTGATAGTTGATTACCCTGTTACTATTGTATTTGATCTGAATTAGTAGTTTTTCTAGTGTTGAAAGCAAGTTTTCAATTCCAAATCGCAAAGTGTTGTCATTGTCCTCATTTTGTTTTGAAAAGAAACTTGTTAGTAATTGTCACTTTGAAAAATAATTCAGATTTGCACAATAGCTTTCTTTTTATCATTTACACATTAAGAAGGTTGAAAAAAATACATGCATGTGCATTTGCATTTAGACTGTTTGTTGGTTTGATTTAAGACAGTGCATATAGTGTGTGCTCTTTTCTCTTTGTTGAAAGAACGCCATCTCTCTTTCCTTAGTAGCTAGGATTTTCATTGCACAAAGAAGATAAAACGACTGTTTAGCATCTTAGATTGCATTTTAGGAATTGTACATCTACATCACGCGGTGAACCTGAAAGGCAAATTTCTTAAGCAAGATCAACTATAAAATAAATTTAATGAATCTAACAATGCTTTGGAACCTAACACAAAACATCTAGAAGTCTAGGCTAGAGACGTATTCTGGCGTCGTAAAACCTGGTAACTGTTGTTTTCACTATTGGTTGGGTGATTCCTCCACTTTGAGACAATAAGTGCCAGTACGGACTTGTGCTCCCACGTACCGTCGAGTATATTTTGGGAGACCACAATAGGCTTTATCCTTTATCCATAGGAAGTCGTGTCTGCCGCCCTATCGTTCACAATGCACTGAACACAGCATTCGGGAAGATTGACTGCCATACCGTAAAAAGTATTCTGCATTTTTGTGATTGGTTTGGTAATCCCTCTATCTAGATCTCCAGAGCAATCCCTTTCATTCCTTTTCAGACTCCTTAAAGGAAAAGGTCCATCTGAGCACTTGTCACTTCAGGCTCATTAAAAATCGAAGGCGACTAGAGTCATCTTTTATTTTTTCTTGACTCTTAAAAATTGAAAAAACAAGTTGTGTTAAAGCATCTAAAATTTATTTTAATCGGAATAACATCATTGTTCCCTCGTTGGTCTTAGAAGTTAGCCTCCCTTCATCGCAAGTTCTTGTAGAATCGCTAGGAAATGTTTTGGATAGACTAGATATGTCTGAACAACCGTCGACATCCAAGACTGTGTCATCTGACGTAGCAGCGGCAGAGCCTCCTACTGCTACTCCAACGATGTTCGCCGGTATACCATCTGTCCCAATAAGTTATCAACAACAAGCCGGAGTCCAATCAGGTACTGTTTTGACGACATGGTCAGTTCCTATTTCTTCATCCGGATTATCATCTGGTATTTCTTATGTTGAAACTCAACAAATTGATCCAATGTGTCTTCAAAGGCCAATCTACCCTTTAAGTACTAGATTTCCACCATATGGAGGACAGTATGCCTTTTCATTGTTCCCTCCCGGAGAACAAACATATGGGAGTTTACAACAAAGTTTAGGTCAAACTGGAATTATATCCAGCGGTTGGGTACCAATACTGCCTCAACAACCAAGGGTTGTATATTCAATGCAACCAGTCCAGCCTGTGTCGAATATTCCCACTATACCTGCTATGGTGATTGCGTCGCAAGTACAAGCGCTACCTGTTGTATGTCAACCCCAAGTTTCTCAGGTTGCAATACAACAACCTCTTGTCTCAAAGACTCAATCACAACCTCAGGTTAGTGCCTCCTTATCTGGAGCGACTCAGGCTCAAACAAGTACTATGACTCCTCATCTTGGTCAATCATCTAGTATTGGGCAAAAGCAAATGGTTCAACAACCATGGCTGATTCAATCTCAACAACCGCCATTCCAGCAATCATATCAAGGACCTGAGCAACAAGTCTTTGTAAGTAATGGGCAACTGCATTTCCAAAGCAGTTATCAACAACCATATTATAATGGTTATGCCCATCAACCTTATCAAAGTTACCAGCATCAAATACATTATGCTGGTATGCAAAGACCCACTGCTCAGGCGATTCCATCTTATCCTGGATATGCTTCACCTAACCTGAATCAACAGTTTCCCTTTGTAGCAACTCTAGAATTACCAGATCTAAACCGGCTAACGAATGATCCAATTGCTTATGCCCCTTGGTGGCCGATGATTATGCATAAAATTTCGTCAGATATTCCTAAATTTAATGGAAATCCGGTGAATACCTGTCGAATCATGTGATGACCTTTCATCTGTGGTGTTCATCTAACACTCTAAATGATGATTCGATTAGGCTTCGCCTTTTTCAGCGAACGATAACTGGTCCAGGAGCAGAATGGTATATCGAATTGCCTAGATCTTCATTCAATAACTTCAGCACCCTAGCCACAACCTTTTTAACCCATTTTCAATTACCAATAAGGTACAAAATAGGAACAGAGCTTCTTACCAATTTCAAACAGACAACATCCACTCACATATCTGATCATATTCATGAGTGGCGACGTCATCGCAGAATGGTAAAAACATATGTTCCTGATCAGCTGCTAGCTGAATGGTTCATTAAGTCATTATTACCTTCTATCACAGAAGATGTGGTAAAGGGAGGAGTCGTCACTGAAGAGCAAGTTATTGCTCGTGCACAATATCTAGACTTTATCTATACTTAGTCTGGCACGCTCTATGATAAAATCCCTGACGCTCCCAGACCGGAATTTTCCGTTCCTCCTCCTCCTAAATCCAACAATGACTCTCATGCCGGCGATGGCGTGATTGGTACTACAAACACAAAATCAACAAAGGCTACATCTAAAAAGGCCTGTAATATTTCTAGTCAAAATGCAAATGAGGAACTTCTTGCCTCGAAAGTAAATGTTGTGTCGACCGACAGGGGCAAACAACTGAAGCAAACAGGGGGAAAGAAGAAAAAGAAAGGGAGAAAAAAGAATCAGGATGAGTCATCTCCTGAAAAACCTTCTGCAAACCCTTATGGGCAAAGGAAATCCCCTGTGGGGTGTCAGATATGCGATGAGGATCATCAGATGAGAGATTTTCCACATAAAGCTGAAGTTAAGAAACTCTTTAAGAGTTCAAAAACCTCAGCGGTATTGACTGATCCGTTTCCAAACCCAGGAACCAAACTGGTTTCTAATCAAAATGCTTCCCGATCCCAAGTGCTTATGTTGTCTATCTCAAAGTAGCAAAATGATGCTTTGACAAGGAATAAAGATTATGGGAATCCACAGCTATCGAATAACAAGGCTAATGAAAAACCTAGTAGTTCGACAAAAAATTTGACCGAAGTTGTGCCACCCATCATTCCTGAACCAATGATAAAGCTGACAAAGGGGGTAGTACACAAATCGACATTTAATCCTCGTGCCAAAGTAGCACAAAATTATAATATAGTAGAGGACCTGGCCCAATCGCCGTCCGCTATGTCGACACTTGAGGTAACACAAAATTGCCTCTCCCAAAAGCAGGATCTATTATCAGTAATAGGTGGGATTGACCCAACGGATTCCAATCTTGTATCCTTTAATCACAAAGGATATGACCCTCAGTTACCAGCTCAACTAGCTCTCCTTATTCAAGTGAAAGCCCTCAACAAAACTGTTCATCGAACAATTATTGATGAGGGGGCATCTACATGTATTATGTCGATGAGTTTCTAGAAAAATTTAGGCTCACCACCCTTGTCACGATCATCAACAATGTTAAAAGCATTTGATGGACGATCATATACTCCATACGGGATTTTAAGTAACTTGCAAGTTGAACTAGGGGGCAAAACAGTAGAAATTGATGTTGAAGTAATCGACGGAAACCTCGATTACAACATCCTACTGGGAAGGCCCTGGATATATGCCATGGCTGCAGTTGTGTCGACCTACTTCAGGAAGATTGAATTTCCCTTTCAAGGAGAAATTAAAATCGTCGACCAACAAACATTTCTCCCCAACAGTTCACAAGTTACGGGAAGCATTCCAATGATCCATGGAAGAAATCATTCGCTTCAAAATATCGGAGTAGGTCTCCTAAAAGACCCTGCCTTAATGGGTACTTTTGCCCTACCGCCTCTGAGTAATCTGGCGGAAGTGGCCACAGTGGAAACCTGCAATATGAAATCTTCTATATCTAATGGATTCAGAAGATTCCTAAACATTTTGTCAGCATGGATCATCACCATTTTAGAAATATTGTAGCAATCAATTTTCTTGGCCTGGGGGCAAACCCAAATCAATGCACATCGAGTGTTTGGATAGATAGGTCTAAGGAATATGGTACCTCTTCAGATCCTTGGTCACATGTACATTCTACAGACAAAGGAATCATTCAATCAATGATGTTAGGGGAGGCACCATGGGAAGATTACCACCATTGTTCCCATCTCCCGGATTACAATGAAGATTATTTCAATGACCTTAATCATCCTTCAGTTTTTTATTTTCTATCAAATATTGTAAATACGGTGGATTCTGAGGACGGTTCTTATCTCGTGTCGACCTCATTAAAAAGTGAAACAGGGAGTCAGGAGGATAGTTCTTTCACTGTGTCAACCTCATTAAAAAATGAAACGACTCCCTTTCCAAATTGAGTCTTTGATTACGATCTCGTAAAATCAAAGTCGAGTCTTTCGAAGATCTCGAAGGAAAACCTTCATTCCAGCCACCGAGATGAATGTAATGAAGCTTGGGGAGCATGCACCTCGATTTGCGTTATTATGTTGGGGGCATGCAAACTTATCATGAGCAATGTTACCGCAGGGTTCAAGCTCGTTGAAAAATAAACCTGCATCGAGCAGTTTTAACGCGAACTTCATGCTCGTTAAAAAATAAACATAAGCAATGAGCAAATGTTTCCCCCAGCGTTTATGCTCATTAAAAAATGAACCAATTTCTGGTAAATAACCATCGTGAATGTAGTACTTTAGCCTTTGAAGCCTTGGTCGTGTTCTCATCATCACCTCCACTTGATTGTTTACCCCTTTTGAGAAACAGCTGCGAAGAGTGATTCTATTAGCCATCCTTGTAACACTGCCGTGATTGGGAAATTCCAAACCTTACCTGGAATCAGCTGCTACCCGAATTTATCACTCGTTCCTCAAAAAACGAGTCTCCTTTAAGCTCTTTTCAGCTGACTCGTAAAATATGAAAAGATTTCCGATCCATTGGCCTCTCCAGCTCGTTAAAGTGACCGGAAGTGCTATCCCTCCTTTAGATTTTAATCTTTTTGGACCTGAGGGATTATTACACAAAAAGATCGAGCGCTTGTTTTGTTCGGCTCGTTAAAAGTATCGAAAATTCATCCCTTTTGTATTGTTTTATATTTTTTCGGACCTAAGGGATTAGATGACGAAAAAGGATTTTTGGAGTTTCCTTTACGTCCCTTTTCAGACTCTCTAAAATTGAAAAGGACCGAGTTATCTTTGTCGTTAAACTCGTTAAAACCTAATAGCGACAAACTTGTCCATAACAGACAAGAACGAGTTTCACTATCGCTAGGCTCGTTAAAACATAGCGATGGGTTTGCCTGAAGGGCAAATTATAGAACAAGCATATGTTATCCTCCTCAAGCTTGAAAAAAATAAAGAGGTACTGGTCAGCAATGACTGGGGAAAAATTGGGAAGAAAACTTGAAGAAACCTTGTTGGTAGCAAGTCGCTCTTGAACATGACACTTTCACTCCGCATCCAAGTCGGGTTGGGTTGTTTCATTCACCGGTCACATCACCATGGTCACATCACACCATCCACATTTGGGGTTAATGCTACCAATCCATCATGTCAGTGTCGCCGATATGTTCAAGAGAAGCCACTCAGAGAATTCACCTGTGTCTCATCCGCTGCAATACATTTACGCTCCATTCTTTCATGAAAGCCACCCTGAACCTTATATCACCAGATCATTTTCACCTCCATTAAAATCATTTGCTCCATTCTGTGTCATTGATGTGGGATTCATTAAGGCCCTCCTATGACGGATTGCTTATTGTCAACATCAGCTCTTTATCCAAGAAGTCGATCTAGGAACACCCATTTCAGTACTTTGAAGCTTGCATGCCTCAATGGCAAGTTTCTCACTTCCAGCGATAGGTTTACATCAATGGCCTTCGACTGAAATATTTTGTGTGGTGTTCAACACCAAGTCCCTTATTCACACCACGTGAATTGTACTGCAGTACCTTGAGGATCATTATCATTATCAGTGATTCCTCTCGCGCCTGTTAACAACTTACATCATTGGCTGGTAATCAGGCAATGTCTTTCCATGTTCAACTCCAGAACATCTCTCACATGGATCAACTTGTACTTTGAGTGAAGATCGAACGAGATTAAAGACCCCGGATCTAGTTTCATCCATCCGGGCTGCGATATATATTCAGGAAAATAAAGACATCAAATGTACATCATTGCTGCACAGGTAATCATCCAAGCTAAGGGATGATGGCTCTACCAGAATCATCAGTCTACACTCAGACGATTGTCTGTCCTATGTACATGAAAATGAATTTATAAAGCTGAGCATGGGAATGCCCGCCTCAGCTAGATCATGAAAATATTATGAAGATAATGTATTGTATTGTATCTTATTATAGGTCTGCTTCCAGCTTGAAAGAACTTCGGATCCTAATGATAAAGCATTTCACCCGACATCAGAAAAGATTAACGACCTTATGCTTTAGGGGGCAACTGTTATAGACATTTTTGGGCACTGAAACCCCAAGCATAAATTTCCATAAACTAAGGACTCCTAAGTCCCTAAAAGTGTTGTTCCAACCCCTAAAAGAACAAGGTAAACTGATTACAGCTTCTCCCAGAAGTTCTCCATGAAAAACTGCTCAGAACTGGTCAAAACTAGACCATTTCACCTGCTCCATAGGCAAAGTGCATTGAATCTCACCTAAATACACACAGTAGGTGCATTGCATTTCAAAAATCCCTTCTATGGGGTGCGATGGGCAAGAAGGGACAAATGGAAATTTCAATCCGCGAGGTGGAGAAGCATAGAATCTTCCAGAAACTTCTCCTGTGACACTTGCCTCTCTGAATTCGACCAGAGATGAGTAAGAGATCATCAATCTCCAAGTGGAAGCAAGAACTATCAGAGGGAAGACACTAATCAAATCTCAAAAGCTGACTCACCTCCCTTGCAGACATCTATATATGGATCCATCATCCCAGAGATCCAGAGGCTGGAATTTTGCATCTTGTAAGGAATTGTTGTTGGTTTCTTAAGGAAACATCATAATGTTGGGTGATCTAAGCTTTTCATGAGGTGAAGAGGGGCTCACTTGTTGAGAGGATGATGCTGGGTCAGAACGATTGGTTGTAACTCTCTTGGCTATTTCTTGATTATCAATAAAGCTATTCAATTTTTCCTCCATACTCTTGTGTGATTTATGTTTTATGCATTTGTATGGTCAATTTACATCTGATCCTAGATTGTTTATGATAATAGATCCATGTTCTCGTATAGTGTTATGCTGCTTTGATTCTACAGGTACTCTGTGAAGCTGGGTATACAAGAAAGCAAGTAGCAAAGGACTATCAGAAGAGAGAGGAATCGAGCAAGGAACCAAGCGCAAGACAGAGGTTAGTCTCCTTTATTCTTCTCTCATCTATCTTTCATAAAGGAAAATGAAAGTAGTTTTACTTTGTTTGTTTCTAAGGTAGCTACCAGCCTTAGTGGGATTACTAGTTCTGCATAGACACTTTTCCCTGTAACAGGGATGCCCGAATTCCAAGTAGAGAAAGAAGGTGTATGTCCGGGATGTGCCGAAGGAAAGCTCAAAAGGGGACCATTCCCCTCAAGCCAAAGCAAGACCTTCGATATATTACAGTTGGTTCACTCAGGCATATCTTAGGCTGGCATTAAGAGGGAGACTACTACACCACGTACTCCTGAGCAGAATGGTGTGGTGGGAAGGAAGAACTATACGATTGTGGAAGCTGTCCGGGCCATGCTACATTGTCAAAGACTTCTAAAGTTTCTATGGGCTGAAACTACAAACACTACCATATATGTACAAAATCGATGCCCTCATCAAGCATTGGGTTCCAAGACTCCTAAAGAAACGTTCACCAGTAAGAAACCTGATGTTTCTCATTTTAGAATTTTTGGAAGCCCTGTATATTTTCATGTGCCGAAAGAGAAAAGAAATAAATTCGGTGCATCTGGAAAGAAGGGAATTTTCTTGGGCTATGGTGAAAATATTAAAGGCTATAGAATCTATGTCGCTGGTCAAAGGGAAGTCGTAATTAGTCATGATGTCACCTTTGACGAAGATATGGCTCTCAACAAGGTGAACAATATTCCGACTTTGAGGAGCTCTCAAGAAGCCAACACCAGGGAACCAAAAGAAAAGGATGATGAATCAATGCCTGATGTAGAAGAACCCATGGATCCGATTGATCCTCCTCCACATGAGCCTTTCTCTTCTAGGAAGAGGCCTTCATGGCTTAGGGGGCTACTTGATGATGTTGAAGGACATGCTGCACCCCAAGGAACCTTTCGTGAAAGTAAGAAACCTAATAGGTATCAGGGATACCTGACCATCATGAGCACGATCATACAAAATAAGCCTTCATCATTCTCAGAAGCCGTCAAGCATCAAGTATGGAAGGATGATATGACCAAAGAATATGAGTCTATCATGAAGAATGATGTCTAGGAAGTAGTTCCCAAACCTTAGGACAAGACAGTTGTTACTTCCAAATGGCTTTACAAGATAAATCATGTAGCAGATGGAAGTACGGAAAAGTATAAGGCTCTTTTTGTTGCTCGTGGTTTCTCCCAGAAGGAAGGTATAGACTATGATGTGATATTTTCACCTGTTGCCAGATATACGACCATCCGCTCGATCATAGCCCTTTCCGCTTCATAAGGATGAAACCTACATCAGATGGATGTCAAGACTGCATTCTTACATGGCTTGATCAAAGAAGAGGTCTACGTGGAGCAACCCAAAGGATTTGAAATTTATGATCGAAAATATCATGTATGCAGGTTGAAGAAGGCTCTCTATGGGCTGAAGCAAGCACCCCAAGCATGGTATGAGAGGATCAACAGCTACTTGATGAAGCTGGGATTCACTAGGAGTGAAGTCAATCCTAACCTTTACTTTAAGGTTGAAGATGACAAGCCTCTCATACTGGTGTTGTATGTGGATGACCTCTTTCTAATAGGTGCATACCCTCTCATTCACAAATGTAAGAGGGAGTTGGCTTCTGAATTTGAAATGAAGGACCAAGGACTTGAAGTATGGCAGAAGCCAAGGGAAATTTTCCTATCTCAAGGAAAATATGTGGTAAAGATATTGGAAATATTTGGTATGATGGACTGCAAGCCTGTGACTACCCAAGGATCTTAAATTTTAGAAGTTATATGGTAGTGATTTCAGACCAGATTTGGGAAATGCCTCTAAGTTTCATAAACTCATTCGCATTGATGTTCTTGGTGAACCTCCATCCGAACATATGTTTTGCAATTAGCATTGTTAGCTCATATTTGGTTGAGCCTCACTGGCTTGATGCCAAGAATCTTCTAAGATATCTTCGTGGCACAATGGGCTAAGATACACTGCCAAAGATGTGAGACTACTTGGATATACTGATGCTAATTGGGCATGCAGTGTGGTGGACCATAAGAGCACTTCTGGGTTCTGTTTCACCTTGGGATCTGCTTCGATATCCTGGATGAGTAGGAAGTAGAAGTCGGTGGCTTTGAGCACCGCCAAAGTAGAATATATTTCTACTAGCATGACCTCGTGTGAGGCAGTCTGGTTGCAAAAGCTCTTCAGTGAGTTGTTTGGATTTACATTGGATACCACTGTGATTCTCTGTAACAACCAGAGGTGGGATTCGATTATTAAGGAATCTCGTATTCATCAATTGCTCTAGTAGATAGACATCATCTGGGATATGGTAAGTCGATGAGCAAGGATGTTCCATCACATTAAGATGATGTACAGGTCAATACACCTTGTCAAAACCCCGAGGAAAGATCTAATCTGTGATTTTCCCAAACAACTTGGAGTCGTCAAGAAACCCTTGTACAAGGGTCCTGCATGTTGTATACATTGATCTTTGGGAGATCTAAGGGCTTGCAGTTATTACTGGAGCAACATACGACCATAGGGTGACTCACCCTCCCCGGCGGTGTGCAATGGAACAAGATGATTCACTCTCTTGTGGACAAGATGATTCTCTCTCTTGTGGAACAGGATGATTCGCTCTCCTATGTAGCGGGATGATTAGTTCTCCTGTGAGGCCTGGATTGATGTGTTCTCCATGGCGATTGTAGCAAGATTGATGTGTTCTCCTGTGAGTACATGATTGATTAGTTCTCCTGTCGAGGCATCCTACCCATGCAGTCTGGGACTCATGGGAAGTACCTCTCATCTGATCAATGATGCATGGAAATGAAGTTAGGGACCATAGTAGTACCGATGGATGAATTGTTGTATCTACCATACTCCCTACACTAGGATGACCTCCATTGATCTAGGATCAATGATATTGGTCTGGGACCAGTGGTTGGAGTTGTACCATACTATGATGCTGACTTCGGGTCGGTTGAGACTGGTCTAGGACCAGTGGTACATAATCCAAGACTGACTTCGTGTCAGTCAGTACTGGTCTAGGACCAGTGAGAGTGGTACATACTATGACGCTGACTTTGGGTCAGTTGAGACTAGTTTGGGACCAGTGGTACACTCTCTGAGACTGTGATACTAGTCTAGGACCAGTGGTAGGAGTTGTACCATACTATGATGCTGACTTTGGGTCAGTTGAGACTGGTTTGGGACCAGTGGTACATACTCCGAGACTGACTTCGTGTCAGTGCAGTACTGGTTGGGACCAGTGAGAGTGGTACATACTATGACGTTGACTTCGGGTCGGTTGAGACTGGCCTGGGACTCGTGGTACACTCTCTGAGATAGCGATACTGGTCTGGGACCAGTGGTAGGAGTGGTACTTACCATGAAGCTGACTTCGGGTCAGCTGAGACTAGTCTGGGACCAATGGTACACACTCTGAGACTGACTTTGAGTTAGTGGAGGATGATACTGGTCTAGAACTAATGGAGTTGTACTCACTATGACATTGACTTCGGGTTGGTTGAGACTAGTCTGGGACCAGTGGTAGATACTCTGAGACTGACTTTGAGTCAGTATGATACATCCTCGATCATTTCTTCTTCTTCATAATTCGGACAAAAGCAGAGCAGAACATAACAATGCAAGAGAAACGCAGAACAGAGAAAAACAGTACCAATCAGTACAGGGCAGAACAAGTCAAAGAAAAACAGGCAGAATAGAGCAGAGCATGGCAAGGGTTAGGATGTATAGGGCAGCGCATTTGATGGATGAATAGTAACGACCGATAGACGCAGATGAAGTTCTCCCTGGTTGAGAGGGAGTGTTAAAATTGGCAACCAGGGAAAAACTTCATGTGGGTCATATTATTCATGGATGATAATATTTTTATTAGATTCCTCTCGTCGAGAGGTTTGGGATTGATGTAAAGATCATCCGATTCCGATAAGTATTCATGGAGATATGAATTTATTTTGATTATGGAATTATTATCAAGCCGACCTACAACTCATGTAGGCTCAGAAACCCAACAGTCGCATCTATTCAAACACCAACATTGTGTATATATATGAGGAATTTTCCTCATTTTCACTCACTCATCTCATCACATCTCTCTCTCTCTATTGTGCAGAAATGAGTCTCTTCTCTACTGCGTAGAAATGGGTCTCTCCCTCACACATGTGAAGCCGGAAGCTGTTGAACCTGCAGCTGCAATTGCAGAAGTAAATATTGACCTACGTGGCCTAGAAGATCTCCTCTTTGGAACTACGTTGTAGGTTCATATGAACCTCCTTTGAAAGCCGCAACTTTTGGTGGTGGAATGAAGTCAATCAGACGAATGGTTTGCAAGATATCAACTGCCCTAGTTTGAAGCCAGAAACTGCTGAAACTGAAGCTGCAACTGCAGAAGTAAAGATTGACCTGCGTGGCCTAGAAGATCTCCTCATCTAAACCATGTTGTAGGTTCATCTGAACCTCCTCTAGAAGCCACAACTTTTGGTGGTGTAATGAAGTCAATTCGACGGTCGGTTTGTGAGATATCATCTACCCTAGTTTGATAATGAAGCCGCTAATGCTGATGCTGCTGATCTTTGCTACTGCTGATGTGAATCAGATTTATTGTACTATTTCTCTCTGCTGAATTATTGATGATAAAAGAAGATTTGATCAAAGGGTTTCCCCACACATTGTGGGGTTTGTCCCTGGCTAGCTGCCACATCTTGTGTCTCTTGTCTTGGCTTGTTTTCTATCTATCGTTTTATGTTCTATCTGCACTTTACTTTATGTACATGTGATTGCTAATCTATGGAATATAATAAGAAAAAGAAGTAAATTGTTATAAGCATAGAACATACCATAAATTAACAAGGTACAAAAGGAAATCTCTACTATAATCAAGTGTAAGAAGAGGAGTAGAGGTCAATGCCTCTTTCAAAGCATCAAATAAGCATTGAGAGAATTCATCCCAAACGAATGGAACTCCTTTCTTAAGTAAATGAATAAATCCTTTTGTGATCTCAGCATATTCTACGTTAAATCTCCCTAAAAAAATGGCTTTTCCTTGGAGATTTTGAAGTTGACGAATGTTTGACGGGGGAGACAATTGAAGTATTGCCTCAATATTGAAAAAATCAAGACAAATCCCTTCATTAGAGATGGTGAGTCTGAACAATCGACTACATGTAACCGCGAAAACGCATTTATTAGGGTTCAACCAAATTTTATAATAATGACATATTTCAAAGGCTAAATGGAGGTGTTTTGGATGTTCCATTCTCTTGCGAGAGAAAGTAGTTAAATCATCCAACTAAGCTTCAATTATATGCTTGATTTCGTGGAAAGCGTATGACATGGCTCATTGAAAAGTAGCCCTAGTATTTTTAAGGCCAAAAGGAATCTTCCTATATGCAAAAGTACCCTAGGGGAAAACAAATGTTGTCTTGTGTTGATCTTCAGGATGAATCGTTATTTGATTTTATCCAAAAAATCCATCCATGAAGGGAAATATTTCATTTCTTGCACAATCGTCAATAATTTGATCTATAAATGGGGTGGGGAAATTGTCTTTCGGACATGATTTATTTAGATCCCTGAAATCAATGCATACCCTAATTGTTCCTTTCTTTTTGTCAACAAGGACTAGATTTGAAACCCATTCAGTTAAAGGAACAGGGTAGATGAAACCTACCTTAAGTAGATTCTATACATAACATGCCAAACAAAAAATAGATAAAATCATTACACATACTCCTATGTACAAAACATACAAGCATAACTCAGTTAAATAGGTCTCAAAGTGTGCCCACTATTGAGAACATGCCAATATTTCCATACATGAATTCATGGGGGAGTGGAGGTACCATATGGTGCACCATGATGGGGCCATGCCATGGAAATTTGAACTCCCTAATCCCTAAAGGTTGATGATGTCATATAACACATATAACCATAGAATTATCAGGAATGACCTGAAGACATACAAGGTGAGTGGTCTCGTGATCTAGTAGATCTCCTTAACAAGGACTATCAAAATGTAAAAGGGGTAAAACACACTCATCATAGGTGGAAATGATTTGGACAATTCATTGGAAAGTTCAACATTAGAGACCCAAGACTTGACTCAGTCCAAGGGTGGAACTTCCAAGGAGGGTTAAGGAGATTCCCCATAGGTCGATTCAAGATTTTGTTTTCCAATAACTACCTTTTCCAATTTTGGAATAACATAGGGATGAAGAGGCATAATATCCCTAGGATTACCAATAGGTGAATTCATGACTTCCAAGATGAATTATCGAGAAGAAGGAGTCATGTGGAAGAGGTGGAGTGATGGCCTATGTGTGCATATAATCCTAGTCATATTCCATATTGGGATGGATTTTTTGACCAGCTTCAAGAGGTATTTCTGAGACTTCCAAGGAGACAATCTCTTCCGCTAAAGGCAGTGTATGCTCACCATGCTTATAAACATCTATAGAAGAAGACACAACCCAAGGGAAAGGTGTCCTATGGGGTCCATGAGTGAGAGAATATACCATGTGCATAGGACCAGTGGTAAAATAAGAAGGAATATTAGGTATGGGTAGAAGAAAGACACATATAAGGATGATATTTTGAATAAACCTACATCAACACTCTCATAACCCATAGTGTTATGTGAAATCTACGACTATAGACAAAAGTATCTTCCCAGGGCCTGGTGGACTAATCTAGAACAACAGAAAGACAAAGGCATTAATATTTTCCTTAAAGTATAATTGGATGAAGCCTAACTAGAATCTGTCTTATGCTTTTCTCTTTCTTTGGCTCAAATGCTTCAATCCTAGCTCCAAATGTTATTATTAGAACTTGCACAGTCAGATAACACAATCCAACAATCCATGAAGTCTATGTAGAATCATATAATCACTTTATTCAATAGATCAAAATGGTATTGAAATATATGAAACCATAACATCATATATAGGAAAACAAAGAACGCTTTGCATTAATATAAATGGAGTGAGTTACAACCAAAAATAGGTGTTGATCCTATAAAATAGCTCATCCAAGTTGACTTTCCTTTCCTTTCCACAAAGTGAACCTCTAATCACCCTAATGCATGGGAAGATATCTCTCACAATAAAAACATAAGGGTAGAATCACTCTCCAAAAGCCAATACCTAGCTTGTGGATGGTCACAAATATATAGAAAAGGAGGGTAAGTTGGGATTTCTTATCCATTTACCTATCTAGGGTTTTAGATCCACTCTTGATGGGAGGATAGGATCAAAGGATAAGGGATGAAAACCCCAAGGTAGGATAGGATAGGATTCAAGACTTTTATCTGAGGTAAATGGTTACAACATGTCCTGGAATCTTCAGGAAGAAGAGGCTTCAAGATTCTCTCTCTTTTTCCTGAATTTCTAGAACCAACACAAGTGCATAGTGTAGCAACCTGTAGGTGATTAATACAATCCATAATGGAGAAAACTAGTTGTCAACATTATCCAATGGTAGGCCAGAGAGCACTAGTCCTTAAATGACTGAAACAAGGTGTTTTCATGTAGAAACTTGGGGATAAGAATGAGGCATGCTTAGGGCTCTGTGCTATGATGATGAGAAGGAGGTCAAAGGATGTTGATTGATCTAGTTGAAGTCCTATTGACCAAATGTGAAAAAATGGCCTATAATAGATTCCCCCCTAAAGCAGAAAGTCATAAATGAGAGTTTATGACTGAAGTGCTTTACCTTGTAAAAATTCAAGATCAAGAATAACTGGCGAGATCATCATCTGTTACAATACATTTGTACCATGACATCTTTGTTGAGGGAGGCATACCCATGATCAACATATAAGATTAAATTACATGTACAATGATCAAAATACATCTCCATTTATGACTGATGGTGGACCCATGGCTAGATGAATGCTTGTATGATCATAGCCATCATACATTATGATCTTGTATTACTCCTAAAATCGTAGCCCGGATGGATGAAACTAAATTTAGGGATTCCTATCTCATTCACACAACCAACCAATGTACGAGTCTAACCATGTGAATCAATGAGCTAGAGTTTAACATGGTAGACACCATCTTATTACCAGCCAATGATGTAAGTCATTAACATATGCAAGAGAAACGACCAATGATGTTAATGGCTCTCAAGGTACTCTAGTACAATCCATATGGTGTTAATAAATGAGTTGATGTTGAACACCACATAGAATCTTTCAGTCAAAGGCCAATGATGTAAACATGTCATCGAGAGCAAGGAAACTTTCCATTGATGTATGCAGCACCAAGGCACCAAGGGATGTTTCAAAGTCAACTTCATGTATAATGAGTTGATGTTCACAGGAAGTGACCCATCGCAGGAGGGTCTTGATGTATCCCCCATCAACTATAAGAAATAGGTATGATGATTTAAGGCAGACTGATTAGAATGATGTTGATGTGTAACTACATCAGGAAAGGAAGACATGGAATGAAGGTTTAAGAGTATTGTAGTAGATATTAATTGAATTACTTCTCTTGAACACAATGGAGACACTGAATGGAGTTGGAAACATTTACCCAAAACCAAAATCGGAGGCTTTGAAATAGTATGATAAACCAAAAGACAAACATATTTCCCAACCCAACAACCATGGAGATGAAGTGGAAGAGTTTCATGTTCAAGAGTGACTCGTTTCCATTAGAAAAATGGAGTACCCTATTTTCCCAGTTTCCCCAACCATACTGGTCAATACCTCTTTCATATTTTAACAAGCTTGTGAAGGATAACATATGCTTGATCTGTAAGTACATCCTTTGGATGAATCCCTCTAAGAATATTTAACAAACCCATAGAAGGAGTGGTTTGGTCCCATCATGAACAACGAGTCCATGTTTATTTGATGTTTTAACCAGTCCAAAAAAGGTATAGCTCGACATCATCTTCATGTTTAGAGAATTTGAAAGGGAGGCGAAAATGAAAACTCCAGATGTTCCTTTTCATAGATAGTCCCTTAGGTCTGAAAAGGTAGAAAATAATACCAAATAGAGCATATTCACCATGTTCGACAGAGGTATTCCTTTTTTTTAGTTAGTCTATCTCAGTTCAAAAAAGGTTAAACTTATATTGAGTAGACTTTTTTTCATTTACTTTTACGAGTTCGAAAAGACAAGTGCTTGTCAATACTTTCATATTTTTGGAGTCTGAAAAGAGCTAAAAGAGGAATCCAAGGGGTTCCTTTTTCGTAATTTTACAGAGTCCGAAAAAGTGATAAAAATATACTCCTAGGTAAAAATGATATGTTCAAAGCATGGAAAAATCCATCAAATAGCTGTCGACCTGCTCAGAACATCACCGAAGGATTAAAAATACATGTTTCATGGTAAAAATAGGTTGTTGCTAAGTCAAAACATTAAATATGAATAAAATAATGGAAGAAACAACCATAAATATCGAAAATTGTTGGACACCTAATCCTCTATGGGTTGGTCTAGAATGTGAACAGCCATGAGAGTCCAAGATACCTTGGTATGTGGAACCCAACGGTCACACGAATGTACTATCAATGTATATCATTGTCAAATAATAGACAGACTCTCCAGATTATCTTTCCTATTTTTTCTCTGCCATGTGTGTGTTTAACATGGTATCAAAGCGGGCATTCTCTTGCCCTACTCAAATTTGAGCCATTGCTTTGTGGCCTTTGTAGATCTAAGAACTTCTCCTTATCAGTTTTATGACATTCTGGCTAAGCCTGGTAACTCTGACACTAATGCTTCCACTGGTCTAACAATGTATTCATTGACTTGAACGTTTCTGTAGTGCTGCCTTCTCTGCTCCTATCACTGCTCAATACCTGCATACAAAACATTTAGCCTTTTCTACGCTCAAATTTGGAACTCCCATTCCTGCCATGAATCCCTGCAATGGATAGAGCATTCTATGAGTTCTTTCTTTAATATTCTGGTGTGTACATTGTTGGAGTATATGTGGAAGCCGATACCCCGTTTTGAAGCTTGAAAGCTCGCGAAGTTATAAATGATACTCCTGGTACAACACAGTTTGTAGAGATAGTATAACGCTACTCCTCATGGAACTGGTAATGGATCTTATTTCTCGTCTTTCAGCCTCAAGCAACAAATGACTATAGAATTGATCCTTTGTAAAACTTGGACTTGCAATTACAAGACAACGGACAATACTGAAGTCACAGTGCCTCAAAACTGTCTACAAAACATTCACCTAGAGCTTCAATGGAGAACGAATTTTCTGCGAAGTATTGAGGTATTCAAACTTATCAATTATTTATATTCTTATACTGTATTTTCCTATTTCCTATGAAAAACTGAAGGCTTCATGGAGAATGAAGATTCCAAGGCAAATTAATATCAGTAAATACTCCAGCTTCATAGGACCCATGAATTATTTAGCAAGTTGCATATTTTATGGTGGGGCTAGTTCAGATCTCTTTAAAGAATTAGAATGGCAGAGGCTTGCGTGACTGAATCTATAGAGGGCCATATCTTGACAAATTCATGACTGTGGGAGGTTGAATGTAGAAACAGGAAGAATTTTTAATTGCTAGGCATGATTCCAAGGAGAAATAGGCTCGAAATCCCTCACTGTTAATGTTGGATGAGGGCTGCATAATTTCTGGGCTGACTCACAATTAAGGTGGAACAAGTTAACTGCTCTTCGAAGGCTGCCACTATCCCCCACTGCATGAGGTCGTATATCATCTTGGAGAGGCTCATATTGCTGACTGTGTGGAGTCTGAGCCTTTATTGGTGAGCTGTAAGGTGATACGACCACCTTATGGTGTCTATGACAACTGCTAGTACCTTTATATTGATTTCTATTGGGATGTTTTGAGGTGCTGTACATAGAGGAGAAAATTATGAACGTCATTGAAGAATAGAAAAACTACATCGAATCATCTATTGTACCCAAGTTCCTCTACTCTAATTGTCTCCATTCTATTTGCATAATAAATACTAAGAGGAGGTTGCCTATTTTCTCTCTTTCTATGACAGAAATTACATATATCAGTCATATGTAAATCTTCGTGCTTGAAATATATCAGCTTGAAATTTTGGTAGCTTCATTCTGGGTACATGTCATTTATTGCGTGTATTTTCTGAATTGGAATTGTGAGAAAACACCTATAGCAGTACAAAGTCAAGCTGTTTAACGAAATTCTACACTGAAACCATAGCACAAACTTAGAAATTTAGTATGAGAAATTAAGTTTTTTCAAAGAAGGGATATTACACCAATGAAGGCCGAGCTACCTAGAGAAGAGAGCGAAAGTGTAAGGTTTCTATATAAGATCTGAAATCATCATTTAAAGATCATTTATGTGCTACAACAATAATCCAAATTTATGATTATATCAGTCCTAAAAGGAGCGATTAGTTTTAAGATTTTACAAATACATTTTCACTATGGAAAGGAGTTGATCTCCCTCAAAATTCTAAGCATAAAATATAAACTGGAAGCCCTAAATTCTGGCCATTGTTGCCTTCAAAAAAAATAGCTGAAATTCTGAGCAAGATTGAGTTCTCAGTTAATCTATCACCCTCCTTTACGATATCATCTTGGAGCAGGTAATACGGTGGTAAATTATTAGTATATAAATATATAGTCCGATCCAAAAATAGTGAGATAGTAAACTGACCGGTGGAAAATAATCTGAGTCTTGAAGGAGAATCAAACTTATGCATCTCTATAGGAAGAATGCATTTTTGACTCAAGAAAGGAGGAAGTTTTCAACAGTGAATGTGTCATGCACCAACTCATGTAAGGACCCTTGAAGACTTCATCTAGATGAGAAGACCCTGTGGGCTGCAACCCTGTCAAGCTGGACATTCTGTTAAGGCAGCAATGTCAGGCTTGTTGTGTAGAAATTGAGGCACAAGCCATTGTGAAGTGAGAACATGAGCACACATCAGTGCAAATTAATTCGTGTTGAAAAGTTGGCAAATTAATTTTCTAAAACCATTATTGTTTCTACAAGTTAATTTTTGGGTCATTTATTGATTTGATTGTTTGAATAATGGAGAAAATTCATGGCTTATTAGAGTTATTAAGCACTCTAATCTTATCTATTGGTGGAAGCACAGATAAAGTCAGTAAAGACACTCTCAGAGATATTCAAACATCTTTACAACATGCACAAGAAAACATTGCTTTTTTGCAGCTTGAATCTCAACTACAGCAGGAAGAATTACAGCAGCGGAGTCATCATTCTGAACTTGTTTCTATTCAGAAGATTGAAACAGACTCCCACAAACAGCAAGAGAATAATGTTACAATTGATTCAGATCCAATGCCCAATAAAGCAGCAATTGTACATGAAAATGCAGAAATTCAGTCTGCACTTCCCAAGTCGGTCATCAGATCTTAGGAAGAGCTTGTCCACAACAAGCAAAGAATTAGTATTGGATATGACAAGGATGTGTCCTTTCATATTCTAGATTACTCACAGCTCATTCATTTTTAGAGTGCTAGATTCCTTCATGGCAGTTCACCTTCAGCTGTTCCAGATTCTACTCCTCTTCCATAGAAACAACAACAGATTGTGAAATGCCAACACTGTGACTGAGTTGGCCATCTGAAAGATCATTGTTTTGATCTTCATCCATGTAAGCACTGTCATAAATCCGAGTCATTATTCAAATAGATGCTTCAGAAACAAACCTCCTACAAGAACAAAGATTCATTTTGGATGGATCCCTTCTTGGAAATGGGCATCAACAGCCAAAAAGATATTCTAGTCACATGTTAGAACTTGTTCTAGAGTACTGAAAAGTCTTGCAGTTGAGTTTTCCCCATCATCTCACCTTATATCTGACAGGGGGGGAAATGATGGTCATCTACAAGCTTCAAAGCCACATCAAGTGAGCTTGAGCCACAACCTGTCACTCCATATTCAGAGTTATAGTCAAAGAAAAATATGCCCCTGAGCATGCCTTCAGTCGATGATACCTCTTCAAAGAATTGGGGACACTTCCTCTAGCAGTTGACTTCATCTTCTTGCCAGTTTAGGAAGAGTTCTAGGAATTGAATTAAGCATTCCAGAGTTGGTGGTAATCCTTAAAACATCACAGGTTGAGACCTCCCTTTTCAAGTTGAGGTTCTCCCTTTTATGTGGGGTGTGACCTCCCTTTCATGGTTGAAGGTTTCCCTCTTCAAAACATCAAGAGCACTTCCTCTAGCAGAAGACCTGAGCTTCATGCCAAAATTGGAAGAATTTCGGGAACTACACTAAGTGTTCCAGTGTTGGTGGTCATCCTTAAACCATCACCCTTTATACCAACATTTTGGAGAGCACATTCAGCCTAGTGCTGCCATGCATTTTTTTCACATTTTGTATTATAGCTCTCTTATTGGACTCATACATAACCCTTTTGATTAAGGAGGGGAATGTTGGACACCTAATCCTCTATGGATTGGTCTAGAATGTGAACAACCATGCGAGTCCTAGAGACCTTGGTATGTGGAACCCAACGGTCACACGAATGTGCTATAAATATATATCATTGTCAAATAATAGACAGACTCTCCTCCTTATCTTTCCTATTTTGTCTTTGTCATGTGTGTGTTTAACAAAATGACTATCTATATTTACCATTTCACATATACCTTCAATAGTGAGAGTTTTGAGTAGATTTTCCCCTCGATCTTCTGTAGCTGATTGTGCTTAATCCACTGGATCATTTCAGGTGTCATCACTTCCAGGTAGGAGATAAGACCTTTCTCATTCAATTCATGGTTCCATTTTATGATTTCACGCAATTGTTATGTATTTTTGAGGGCCCTAGGGTTCTAAAAATTCACTATAGGACCAACGCAGGCTGAGGAGTTGAAAATTGCATTGCACCTAAGTCAGTATACACTACAGGCATGGGTACAATGATTTATATCCTTCCTTGGGGGTGCATTGGGCACAAAACCAATTTTTTTTTGCAAGTTTCCCCTCAAATTTTCTATGTTTTGTTACATGGAAAGAATCATAATGAGTCTCCCTTTGATGTTTCAAGTCTTCATTAACATAAAATGGATTTCATTTGGAGAGAAAGAGAACATGAAGAACAAGGTTTAAATGCAGGTAATGATATTGTTACCATCCAGGCACTAAAGGGTTGTGGATTGTTAAAATTATTTTGGCTTCCTAGTATGAGGCAATAGATGGAGCTACTATAATATATCGTTCATGCATGGGATGTGCAAGATCAAGCATTCCAGTTTCGAGAACATATTATTGAGATCATAGTAGATGACATATATTTTCTAACTAGTTTTTCCAGGAGAGGTGTCCCCATCTTTGTCCTAGGTGGGAGAAGGGGAGGAGAAACAATCAAAGACTATATCATTACTTACTGGAAACCTCGATCCAAACCAACTAGAGATGGAAAAACTAGTATAAAATATGTAACCATTTTTCCCTTAAGAACAATCTTCTTCATTATTTCCAAATTGTTGGGTAGCTCGACACTTCATGTGGCTAGCATATCATACATTTAGTATGGTGTGGAGTGCTTAGAGCCAACTGTATTCAAATGGAGTGAGGTATTGGTCAAAATGAAAGAATATATTATCAAAGAAAGCGAGTGAAAGTTGAAAAGCTTTGGATACATTTCCATATTAGTATATTTTTCCCTAGAAAAAATTACACTACTTCAACCTCAGCAGATTACACTTGAGCCCGTTGATCTGAGGGTACCACAGATGAGGAGGTGGATTGATCATATGTCACGACATGCAAGTCTGTTGGTGTTCAGCTTTCACTAGCCTTTTTTAGATGGCTATGCAAATAGTTCATTATGGTCAATGATTATCCATACGCAAGGATGGATTTTTGCGATGACCCAAAGCTCGTGCTTCCTGAGAGTGAGAGATGGGATGTTATAGGTAAGATATTTTGACCATTTGAATTTTTAAAGTTCTAGAATTTTTTGTGTTTCTTGATGTTTCATGCAGATATTGGGCCTTTTCAACTAATAGGTGCTTCATATCTCCATCATGCAAGAGAACAACCACAAGAAATAATAGAACCAACATAGGTTGTTATTGTAGGACTAGATGTGCTATGAGATATGAACGAAGCCGAGATCCTAACTGAGGTGGAGCGTCACATGGAGGGGTGGACTCATGGGATAGATGAGACCATTATCGACCAGGTTTTGTTGCAACTTCAGAAACACACCATCGAAGTGCCTAGCCATATTTGTGGGCTACTATTCAAGATAGCTCGTGTAGTGGCTTGTTATCATGAGCACCTTGGCTAGTATACTTAAATATTTTCATGTATTTTTGTATATGGATCATGTGGCCATATGTGTCTCAGGAACAAATTTTGTAAAACCAAACTTTATATATATATATATATATATATATATATATATATATATATATATTGTTTCTGTGTTCCTATTGCAATTTCAATGATGTGATGTGTACTGAAATTTATTTACATTCGTTGAAAATGTTTTCATATTGTATTAAATCGAAATGCGTTTCTAGAAGGAAAACCCTTAAAAACATACACAAGATGGAAATACTTCTAACTGAATAAATATTATCAAGTTGTAGTACCACGAGTTGTAAGTCAAGTCTGACAACTAAACAACAGATACCATGTGAAATAGCATCAAATAGTAGCTTGACCACTACGCTATACTCAACAATATTGTTGTTAGAGCAACCAATACAAATCCCTTGCAGACTCACTAACTCACCACTTGGATCAAAGATAGTCGATACTGTGGAGGATAGGTTCTGAGTACTACAACTAGCACCATCAGCATAACCAAAATACAGTTCAAGGGATTCCAACATATGAAAACCAAACGTAAAAGGAATCAATAGAAACCTTAGGAAACTCTAAAGAGACACATGACAAACACACTCAACACACCTATAAACAACATGTACACAGTGTTACTACACATGACATCAAGCATAGTATTTTTTAAGGTATAGCCCATTCCAAGACTACACCAGTGGAATCCCATCAAAATCAACCAACTTATAGGCCTCTTTTTCAAGTACTCACTTGATAATATATGGACCTAACCACATAGGTTGGAACTTCCCTAAGCCTAACTTATCAAATTCTTGGTCATATAAAAGAACAATGTCTCCTTCTGAGAAGACATGAGGCTTGACACTTTTTTTGTATTGAGCCTTGATACATCTTTGATGAGCTTCATTATATATAGTGGAATCATGTCATGTCTCATCTAACCAGTTTAGATGTAAAAGAAGTTCCTCTTCTATAGAAGTGGCAGGAAGAAGTTCAAAAGCTACTTTCAATGATGCAATCTCACATTCGATTGGAAGGATTGCTTCCAGACCATAAACCAACTCAAAGGGTGTAAATCTGGTAGCAATTCTTACTGAGGTTCGATATGCCCATAAGGAAGCATAAAGGATAAAATGTTAATCTGATTTATGGACCCCTACCATACATTGAATCATATTTTTAAGAACATTATTGATAGCTTCAACTTTTCCATTAGCTTGAGGATAGTAGGGAGTGGAACTTTCATGGGAAAGTCCTAGATTATTAGTTAGTTCAGTCATCATATGATTCCTAAAATTATTTCCGCGATCCATAACTATGGCTTGTGACACACCAAACTGTGCGATGAAGTGATTGAAAAAGAATTATGCAGTCGTTTCACCAGTGTTGTTAATTGTAGGCATTGCCTCATCCCACTTTTTAAAATAATCTATTGTGACAATGATATAACTATTCCCCCAAGATGAGTGAGAGTTACATGTCATGAAGTTGATACCCCATTTTGAAAATAGTCTAACGGCAATAACGGGATGCAATGGAGCAGGAGGAGCATGGGTCTTACGATCATAAATTTGGCATGTATGACGCTTCTAGATAGTGAGAATACATTCTCGAAAAATGGTGGCCAAAAGTAACCAGCCCGTAAGATATTTTACACAGTAGCGTAGCCATATAAATGACCACCACATGCCCCCAAGTGGCATTCATTCAAGACTTTCTCTACCTCCTCATGCATGAGGCACCTTCATAAAATTGTATCAATACCACATCTATAAAGAGTGTCGCCAATGATGATGTAATTCTTGGCTTGGTGTCGAATACGTCGTTGCTTGTAGCAAGAGGTATCAGACTGGAAAGTCTAGGTATGGAGATAAATCAGAATGTCTCCATACCATGGGTCAAATGACAAAATTAGAAACAATGACTCGTCAGGGATAGAATCGTCAAATGTCGATTTAGAATCAGGGGAAGGAAGGTCACATATAAGATCAACGAAAACTAAGGATTTCTTCGAATTGTATTTGATGAATTCCAAGTCAAACTCATGCAGGATAATGATCCATTTAGAGTGTTTTCCCCCCAGAAATTGACATGACAAAATGTATGTTATAGGGTTGCAATCTAAAAATATCGTAGTTTTCTAGAGAAAATTGTAATGGAGGAATATTTGAATGGCTTGAGTAGCTGATAAAGCCAACTTTTATATGTGGGTATACCTCTTCTCGATATCATTGAGATTTTGGCTCAGATAATAAATGGGGTGTTCATTCCATACATTGTCTTCTTGGACCAATACCATTGCTATAGTAGAAATGGCAGCAGTAAGATACAAGAAATAACCATGCTGGTAATCAAGGGGATATAATAAATATGTCCAAATCATAACATCTTTCAGATCATCAAAATCTTTCTGATTTGCATTGTCCCAATGGAAGGGAACCCCTTTCTTACGTAGATGAGTAAATCCTTTGTTCAACTCAGTGTAACTCTAGAAAAAATGTCGCAAGAAGTTAGCTTTCCCTTGAAGTCGTTATAACTGAACAAGTGAAGAAGCCACAGGAAAGTCGATGATTGCCTGCACCTTTAGAGTATCGATACAAATTCCATGTTTCGAAACAACAAAACTGATAAACTGAACAAAAATAATGTAGAACACACACTTGTGTGGATTCAGTCGAATATTATAGTGTCTACACCTTAGGAAAATGACCCTGAGATGCATCGGGTGATCAATATGTTACTTGGAATGGGAAGGGATATCATCCAAATAGAGTTGCATGATATTTTTGATATCATGAAAAGTGTAATCCATTTCCCATTGAAACGTGACCCCAACATTCTTTAGACCAAATGGGAGTTTCCTTTAAGAAAATGTGCCCCGGGGACAAATAACTACAGTCTTAAGTTCATCCTCTACGAGCATGTTGATTTGATTATAACTGGAGAAACCATCCATGAAGGAATAAATTTCACAACCGGCGCAGTCATCAACAATTTGGTTGATTAATGGGGTTGGGTAATTGTCCTTTGTTCAAGCGTGATTCACGTCTTGATTATCGACACATACACGAATTGTCCCTGTTTCTTCATAACAAGGACAATATTCTATACCCAATCTGTGAGAGGAATGGGGTAGATGAAACCAGCATGAAGGATTTTTTCAACTTCACTCTTTATCCCAGTAGCCTTCTTTGGATGGACCGAAAGAAGGCATTTCCAAACTGGTTTAGCATCAAGATACGTTTTAATATCGTGCACTATGATATTTGGGTCGATATCTAGCATTTCTTCATAAGTCCACGCAAAGACATCACGAAACTCCTGAAAAAGGGCTTTATAAGTCTCTATCTTGGATGAAGAGAAAGATGCACCAATGTGTATATTTTCGACAATACCTGGTTTAACAGAGATATCAAGTGGTATTGTCTCTTCGATATTCGAGATATTCTTCTCAGAATTGACTTCGTGTATAGAAACAGAACTCATAAAAGATTCGACAAAATTGCATAGATACACATCACTAATATTACCCTCAATGGAATCTATTAAGGAGGAACGATGGTGTTGTTCGTCCCATGGCACATCATCTGGCATCATGAACTCCATGATGCTCTCATCGGTAGAGAATACACGAGAGAATGGATTAGGATACATGCCATAATCCAATAATCGATCAACCCAACTAATCAAAGAAAATGTATGAGCCGCACAAGCTAAATAGATAGCTTCAGAATCTAGTTCAATAGGGCTAAGAGGCATTTTTTTGCCAAAACTATGGATTCTAGTTTCATGTGGTACAATCCATGGATCAGTCTAGAAAGTAAAAGATGATATCATATTGAATATGAGCTGTCGGGAAGAGGCGGAGGAGGAAGCAAAAAGGTTCCCATGAGCGAGTGTTGGCCATGGGGTCCCCCAAGGAAGTTTTGGGGCTTAAAGCCTAGATTTTGACCAAATCCGATGTAAAGACTCTGCGTTTTGTGGGCACAGAGCGCGAATATTGTAAATGAGTCATAGGGTTGTCTACCCTCATTTTTGCAAGTAATGTAGGATTTAGAAATCTACCCATGGTTTGCGGACCATGGGATTGTATAAATAGAGTGAGCCTCTAAGTTGTAAAGAGGGGAACCAATAAATGAAGGATGGAGAATTGAGTCTTATCTAAGTGTAGAGTCAAGTCTTTGGGTCGTAGAGTAGGGGAAGGCTCTGCAATTGAGTGCGCAGAGGCCTAGTAGTCTGCAGCTAAGTGCGCAGGGCAAGTCGAGTCTGTAACCTTTGGAGAAGTAATAAAGAGACGTTTTACATCATTTTTGTGTATCTTTTTTCCTATTTTTTGCATTGAATGTATTAGATATAAATTGTGTTTCTATTGTCTATATGATGTGCAAACTTATATGAATGTGTTGATAAAGTGAATATAAGATAAAGTATCTGTTTACGCGAATTTAACTAACTATTATATGAAGATAAGTAAGATCTGCGTATAACTTGGGGAAGTAGTGGAGATCGATGCTAGGGCAGCGCGAAGTCACCCCAGCCCCTGTTGAGGGTTTCACGAAGGTAATTATAATAGATCGTGAAGGCCTCGTAGGTCAAGATAGTGCGTGAAACGACCTGCCGAAGGTATTCATAGTTGGACTAAACCAACCCCTCATACATCTCTAGGGTGCGGAAACTTGGTTCCAGCATCCCCCCATACTGCTTCAAGTGAGACCTCAGTCCACACTCCATGGGTCATTGTCGAAAGGGCCAGTAGTGTAGGGATTTGTTTAGCTAATTCACTCTGAACTTGGGTTAGGCCCCCTCAAGCCAACAAATGGTTTCGTTGTCGGGACTAGAATCTACATAGAGATGTCTGATGTTGTATTATTAGAATCCAACTAAGGAAATTGAAGGTTGGTTGGAAAGGAGGATTCACGAGTTTGCGTCGTAGGAGAAACGAAATCCGTGATTGACAAAAGAAGAGTGGTTAGACTACTACCTGTACACAGAGATCCACGGAATAATTTTTTC
Source organism: Pinus tabuliformis (assembly GCA_031772625.1). NCBI lineage: Eukaryota > Viridiplantae > Streptophyta > Pinopsida > Pinales > Pinaceae > Pinus > Pinus tabuliformis. Next base: position 306,844,775 of record CM062819.1, read on the forward strand.
ATCTTTCCTTACTGAGTTGTACGAGTGGATCGTGAAGCTAGAAGATAGCCAAGGAAGGTGGAAACTCGACAATCCTATTGTGTGGACCCCAGAGTCAGTGCACAAATTGGAAGCACCAAAGGATAAGATCGCATGCGCTATTGATCACTGGCTCAATCAAATTATAGTAGGATTCGTTACTGAGTTTGCGATAGATACTTCAGTCAGCTATAGCGAGGCAGAGCAATGCTTTCTCAAAGGACCATGAGGCAAGTACGTAAAGTCTCTAAATACCTGGATTAAAATGCTATTGGGTGAAAAGAGGGTTATGAAATTACCTTGATTTCTAGAGCTATGTGAAGTGGAAAAGTTTAGAGAAATGAAGGAAGTAAGCGACCAAAGAATAGCCCTTTGATTTCACCTCTATGAGGGGACAAGGAAGAGATCACGAATGTCTCACCGCAAAGTGCGGTCCATTTGATAAGGCAGAGAATTCCGTGCATACCACCCCCACCCACACCACCACTAGTTTCACTGCCTTCACCTCCATCTTCACCCGTACCACCTCTGCCACCACTGCGCGTCAATATGGCAAGCACGATAAATTTTCCTGTGTTCAAGGGACTAGGAAATGAAGATCCGGACCAATTTTGGTTCGTGATAAGAGTCGTATGGGAAGTGTATGGAGTTACAGATGATAATATAAAGAAAGCGACGTTGGTCAGCACTCTATAGGATCGTGTGCTGACTTGGTATATTAAGCATTCTAATGACAATCCGAATGCGGGAATCGTGAATATCCAAATTTCACTAAACAAAGAATTTAGCAAGCCAAAGTAAGAAGCGCAGTCGATCATTGGATTCAAAGAGATTACAATGCTACCTGGTGAGACTCCTTGGGAGCTAGATCAGAGACTAAAGTGCATGATTCACGAAGCTAATATGACTTTGATGGATGGACAACACCGTGAATGGTTTGTAGCATTGCTAATGCCGCATTTGAGGAACCCGTTGTCGCAACAGAAGTTAATGACTCAAGAAGAAGCCTTGTAGATTGTGATGAGGCTGCAAAAAACCCCGATGCAGGATCCTAACTTGGGAGTTCAGCAAATCCATGCGTAGTTGAAAAACTTATGCCTTGAGATGCAGAGTCTAAAATAGAACAAGACAGCCCGACCAAAAGTGCGCGAAGGGGTGTGGTGTGTAAAATTCAAGGGTCAGGGTCATGATAAGGACAACTTCCCTATGTTCACGAATTACCTCACAAGAGAAGGACCGATGCCACTAAGGCTGGAAGTGCAAGCAAGACCTAGCACAACACCTACTTTGTGATGTGAAATTTGTCAAATAGGAGTGAAGCATGCTATGGACAACTACCATTTTTTAGAGAGGTACACGTAGAATTCACAATAGTTTTTCTGTAATTTTTGTAGATCAGTTGGACACGATGAGCACACTTGTAGAAGCTATAAGTTGATGATGGATAGAACTCCCACCTATATATTTTAGGCCGAAATGCGGCCCCTAGACCAGAACGTAGGAGTGGCACGAATCGGATTTCAAGGGCGCGGACGAGGCCAAGGTGGAGGACCTGGAAGAGGTCACAGACAACTGTTATGCTACAATTGCGGAGGGTTGGGACATTTTTCTTGTGATTGTACAAATACAACATGCCCATCATGTCTGTATTATACCTTGTTTGATCATGAGATGGAGGATTGTCCTACACTGATAGCCAGGATAAGTGACAAGGGAGCGCTACCACCTCCCCCGAATCAGAACCTGTAGATGATGAGGATTGAGCCATGTGAGGAAGATCCAAATGTGAGCATTGGGCTCCGAAGTGGAATCGAGACGGGAGATGATAAAGGAAAAAAACCAAAAGATAGTACTTGGGTTTGCAAGGCTTTGACAAAAGAAGCAGAGTTTGATTTGGAGCGCGCTAAGGAAACCTTCATCGAAGCTAAGAAAAGCTTCGTTGATGCCTCCACTTCAGAAAGCAAAGATAGACTAGAGTCGGAAATGGACCCATCTATGCTTACGACATTCCTGGAAACATGCATGAAGCTATTGCGTGACACTAAGGCTATAAAAGGATTGCAGGAACTCATTAACAGATGCACTGGGACCGCGCTAAGAGAACCGCATGTAGTCCAAAAGATTGGAAAACAAAAGACTAGGACAGAGAGAGAAATGAGGCTAACCGTGAAGATTGGAGAATATGATATGGACCAAGTAATTTTGGATTTAAGATAGGACACGAACGTTCTGCCGAAGCAGACATGGGAGCACATGGGGAGGCCTACACTGCAATGGTCTCCTATTCAGCTACGAATGATGAACCAACAAAAGGTAATACCTATGGGGAGATTGCAAGGAATCACCATGGATATTGAGGGAGTGAGCGCACTAGTAGAATTTGAAGTAATAGAGATTGTTGATGACAGCAATCCCTACCCTACGCTCTTAAGAATTGGTCCATTGACATGAACGGGGTGATTAATCTGAAGAAGTGTAAGATGATTTTTTAGAAGAAGTCTCTACACGTAGTTATACCTTTGGACCCTAAGGAAGGATCACGCTATACAGAGTCGGTGTGTGACTATGAAAGTGAAAATGATTTGGACTGCATCTACAAATAACCGCATGAGAGAAAGACTGGGTAAATCCCACCATGGACAGATGGATCTCATGGGAGCGCGAAAGCTCCTGTATGTCGGATTCCGATGAAGAGATAGAGCAATGGCAGAACCGATTACATGAGGTAACCACGTTGAACTGTAATATGATGACAAGATTGTTGCACTGCATATCACAAAAGTGAGGGAACTTCCTACTTATGATGGGTTAAGTGAGATAGATACTTTCCTAGATAAGTTTGGAAGGGAGGTGCTAGAAAAGAAACGTTTCCAGGCCTTGAATTGGGTACTGCACGCTACGCCCGCAAGGTAGTGGGGTACACACAAAGGGAGCTTTGAGGACTGGCGCGAATACAGGAGAATGATGCACACACTATTTGGGAAGCCTAAGATGCGACTAGCAAATAAGTATGATGGACAGGATGATCTGCACACACACCTGGCCAAGTGGACGAAGGTCTATGGAGAAAATCCACAACCTGAGTGGGTGCACTTGTTCTGTCATACCCTAGATGTTATACCCATGAATTGGTATATAGAGATAGAGCTCCACCATGGGACAAGTGAATGGGATATCCTACGCGAAGGGTTCATGATGATCTTTAGTTTTGAGGATAGATGGTGGGACAACGTTGATGAAGTGCTATAAGAGGTAAAGGCAACTATCTTTAGGATACCACAGGAGCCAATAGAATTGATTCAGCCTGAATGGGCTACTCAGTTGAGTTGCGCGCTGGAATGTTATAATGTAAGCACTAAAGAAGAAGATGAAGATCTGCCAAAAATTAACATTCCAGAAACAGAAGGCCATCGCGAGGTTCAAGGACCATAGATTGAGAACCTTGACATAAATGCGCCAGTAAAAATGAAGCAGTTAAACATTGGTACGAAGGCCGAACCTAAGTTTGCAATGCTCGATGACTACTACGATGATGCGATGGCGGATAAGGTCGTTGAGTTACTCCACGAGTACCAGGACTTATTCCTAACCAAGTTTATGAATTTAAAGGGAAACATTGAAGATTTAGGAATGATGAGGATCGCATTAAAACCTGACACAGAGCCAGTTAAGCAGAGGCCTTACCGCTTAAATCTAAAATACAAGGAGAAGGTCTGCGTAGAACTAAACAAAATTCTCATAGCAGGAATCATTGAGCCGATGGAAGAATCCGATTAGGTAAGTCCAATGGTGGTGCAGGAAAAGAAGCAGAAGGATGAGATAAGAATATGCATGGATCTTAGAAAATTGAATGACGCTTGTGTGTACGATCCATTCCCAACTCCATTCACAGATGAGGTGTTGGACAATGTCGGTGGGCAAGAAGCATATTCTTTCACTGACGGGTTCTCAGGGTACCACCAAATCAAAATCGTGTTTGAAGATAGGAGCAAGACAACCTTCGTGACTGAGTGGGGCTGATTTTAATACATTGTCATGCCATTTGGGTTGAAGAATGTGTCGGCAATCTTTTCACGCGTGGTTGTTGCAACATTTAAGGAATATATTCACAAGTTCTTGGAATTTTATTTTGATGATTGGACTGTATTTAGGCTGGTTAAGCACCATGCAATGAGCTTACTCTTGATGTTGGATACCTACCAAAGATACCAAATCATGCTTAACCTCAAGAAGTGTATGTTCCTCGTTTCTTTCGGGAACCTATTGGGACATGTGGTTTGTAGACAAGGACTGATGGTAGATCCCGCGATTGCGGTGATTCTAAATTTGGAAGCATCGCGAAGTGTGAAACAGCTGCGTGCTACCCTGGGACATACAGGGTACCAAGGATAATTTTAGGGGCGAATGTTCGCCCTTTGGCGAAATTAAGGGGTTTTAAATTTTTAGTGGGCGAATATTTTGTATCATAGTACATTTTTACAAATCACCTCAAATAGCCCACCTTATTTTAAGGGAGAGGGTAAAAAAGGTAAATTTAGCCCTCGAAATTAGGACTTACAACCTTCTGCCCATTTTCAAGAATAGGTTTTATTTAAGTGAATCCATTCGCCCATTTTCAAGAATAGGCTTTATTTAAGTGAATCCTATGGGCCAAATACCATATTTATAAAAGAGGTATGGTAAATTAATAAAAATATAAATAAATGAGAGGTATGGTAAATAAATAAATAAAAATTTATATTTACTCCATAAGTCACCTTATATACATGTAAGAGTGTAAAAAAATAAAAATATAAGTAAAGTGGAGGTATGGTAAATAAATAAAACGCCTTTTTATACTTACTCAAAAGGTATGGTAAATAAATAAAAATATAAATACTCAAAAGGTATGGTAAATAAATAAAAATATAAATAAACTAGACGTATCGTAAATAAATAAAACCTATTTTTATATTTAGTCCATAACCCTCGTTCTATTTATGAAGGCTCAAGAAAGAGGTTTTGTTTAAGTGAATCCTATGGGCCAAATACCATATTTGTAAAAGAGGTATGGTAAATTTTTATATTTAGTCCATAACCCTCGTTCTATTTATGAAGGCTCAAGAAAGAGGTTTTGTTTAAGTGAATCCTATGGGCCAAATACCATATTTGTAAAAGAGGTATGGTAAATTAATAAAAATATAAATAAACGAGAGGTATGGTAAACAAATAAAACATTTTTTTATATTTACTCCATAAGTCACCTTATATTTACGAACACTCAAAAAATAGGTTATATTTAGGTGAAACTTATGGCCAAAATACTATGGGACAAATACCATGGACTAGATTGTTATTAATACCATGCAAAAAACCATTATTAACCCTAATATTAGAATTAATAAAAATAAAAATGGCACATGGTATTGACCCATGGTATTCACCAAAATGGCACATGGTATTGACCCATGGTATTCACCTGGAATGTAGCCTATTTAAATGGGGGAATTAAACTAGCATGTAGCCTATGCTAAGATTCACTAGGACTTTACAAAGTTTTATTATTTAGTGAAAGACTCGCCAAGATCTTACAAGATTTTATAATTGAGTAAAATATTCGCCATGCCTGGTGAGAGATTCGCCAACAATTTATATATACATATTATATTATTGATAAAATCGCCTTCCATTTTTCCTATATACCATGGAGATTCGCCCATTTATTATATTTATAAATTTAGGGGGGGTTCTTAAAATTTTCCCTGCAGGGTACTATAGGAAGTTCATCAAAAGCTATGCCCAGATCACCGCATCGATGGAAAATTTGTTGAAAAAAGATGTCATGTTCTGTTGGAACAATGACTGTAAGAAAAGCGTGGAGTTATTGAAAGAAAAAATGGTCACTGCACTGATCCTGGTAGTCCCGAACTGGGACAAGGAGTTTCATGTCCATGTTGATGCATCATGTATAGCACTAGGAGCGGTACTAACATAGGATGGTGGCAAGGACTTGGACCACCCTATCGCATTCGCGAGTCGCAGATTGTCTAAAGTAAAAAAGAACTATTCCACCACTGAACGCGAGGGACTGGCTATGGTGTATGCGCTCTAGAAATATCAGCACTACTTGCTAGGGGGACACTTCAAAATGTATACAAATAATTATGCACTAAAATACTTGGTCAATAAGCTTGCGTTGGGGGGGCACATATGAAAATGGATTTTATTGTTCCAAGAATATGATTTTGAAGTTGTTATGAAACCTGGACGATTGAATGCAGGACTGGATCACCTGTCGCACATTGAGATACGAGAGGAACCTATAGTCTGGAGGAAGGATTACCTGATGCATAGCTCTTTGTTGTGCGCATAGTGGATGGAAATTTTGAAGATATAATCCACTTTCTTATGACTAGAACTACGCCGAAAGAGTACTCTATCCAATAGAATAAGGAACTAGTGGTGTGCATGGCAAATTTCTCTCTGATTGTGGGGCACCTATATAAGATGGGCAATGATTAGATACTGTAAAGGTATGTACCTGAATTTGAAAGAACCCATATCCTCACAAATATGCATGGGGGCACTGCGGGAGGACATTATGTAGGGAGAGAGACTGCACAGAAGATTCTCCGCGCAGGGTTGTGGTGGCCTGTTGGGGGGAAAAGTATCTAATGCAGAATGCCTCTATCCCACTCTGAAGGTGATAGTATTTCAGCAACAACTGAATGCAAAGCTATTCAAAGTTTCTTCTTTATGAGATGAGAGAGGGAAGAAACGGATGATCTACTAACCGTTATCTTGCGCTAATAGTCGATCCAGTCTTCACTCCTTGCTGCTTGCTCCTAGCTCCTTGCCCTTTCACCGGCCCAGCTACACACAGATCCTGTAAAAGCACAAGAAGAGGAAACTACAAGAAGCATACATCCATAATCGATTATAGGATTAGCATAAATCAAATATACAAGCATCTATTCATCATAAAGACACATGCATATAGAAGAACCTCAAATACTTTATTGATAATAGAAGTAAAGTTCTGAGAGAGTTACAACCACAATGGGCCCAATCCAGCAACACCTCCCAGCTGAAAGAAATCTCCTCTTCACCTCCTTCAAGCAAAACACCCAATAGCTCTATACACAAACCAACAGCACTTCCTTGCTTGCACAAAATTCCAGCCTCCCTAGACCTCATGAGAGAGCTCTATATATAGGAGATTTGGAGAAAGGATGAGTCAGCTTGAGGCTGGCATAAAGCTGACTAGTGTCCTCTCCCACTTTAGTTAATCTTCAGTTCTTGAGTCCACTTGGAGAATATTGCTTCCACTTGGAGATCAAGACCCTCTTACTCATCATAGGGCGAATTCCTTGAACCAAGTGTCAGTTTGGAAGCTTCCTGGGCAGTTGACACCTTGCAGAATGACTGTGCCACTTGGCCAATCTCGCCCAGCGCAGGTAGCCTTCATTGATTTTGACCTTCAACGCAGGTACAAGGAGGATCAGTTGACATTCAGCGCAGATGCTCAGTGGAGCAGCTGACATGATCCAGAAATAGCCTGTTTTTGAGTGTATTCAGGTGGAGAACTGATTTTTAGTGCTGTGGTTTGCTGACCTTGTTCCTCTAAGGGTAAGAACAACATGTTTAGGGACTTTGGATCCCTCAGATTATTGACATTTCATGCTCCATGTTGTAAGGCACAAAAATGTCTATAACAGTTGCCCCCTAAAGTATGAGGTCGTTTATCGGGTGAAATGCTTTATCAGGAGGATCCGAAGTTCATTCAATCGCTGAGAGGTGCCCTGTAATAAAATACAATACAATACAATATTTTTCATTCTGCTTTCATGATCTAGCTGAGGGGGCATTCCCATGCTTAGCTTTATAAATTCATTTTGGTACATAGAACAGACGATCGTCTGATGGTAGACTGATAATTCTCTGCTGAAATTATCATCCTTTGAGTAGGATGATCATCTGCTGCAATAATGTACATAACAAATGTCTTTATATTTCCTGAATATATATCGCAGCCCGGATGGATGAAACTAGATCCGGGGTCTTCAATCTCGTTCGATCTTCACTCTAAGTACAAGTCGATCCATGTGAGAATTACGCTGAAGTCGAACATGGAAAGACATCGCTTGATTACTGGTCAATAATGTAAACCGTTAACAAGCGTGAGAGGAATCACCAATAATGACAATGACCCTCAAGGTACTACAGTACAATTCACGTGGTGTTAATAAAGGACTTGGCGTCGAACACCACGCAAAATCTTCTGGTCAAAGGTCATTGATGTATACCTGTCGCCGGAAGTGAGAAACTTGCCATTGAGGCATGCAAGCTTCAAAGTACTGGGGGGGGTGTTCCTAGATCAACTTCTTGGATAATGAGCTGAAGTCGACAAGAAGCGATCCGTCAAAAGAGGGCCTTAATGAATCCCACATCAGTGACACGGAACGGAGCTAATGACTTTAGTGGAGGTGAAAACAATCTGTGAAATATGATTCAGGGTGGCGATCATGGGTGGATGAAGGATAATGTATGGCAGTGGATGGGACACGGTTGACTCTTTCTGAACACATCTCTTGAACATATAACGACACTGACGTGATGGATCGGTAGCATGAGACCGGTGAATGAAACAACCCAACCCGATGTGATACGGAGGACAAAGTGTCATGTTCAAGAGCGAATTGCTACCATCAAAGCTTTGAGGTTCTCCCAATTTTTCCCCAGTCATTTCTGACCAGTACCTCTTTATTTTTGTCAAGCTTGAGGAGGATAACATATGCTGGTTCTATAACCTGCCCTTCGGGCAAGCCCATCGCTATATTTTAACGAGCTTAGCGATAGGGAAACTTGTTCTCGTCTAAAGACAAGTTTGTCGCTATTTAATCATTTTAACGAGTCTAACGACAAGGAAAACTCGGTCCTTTTCATTTTTAGAGAGTCTGAAAAGGTACAGAAATTTAACTCCAAAATTCCTTTTTCGTCATCTAATCCCTTAAGTCCGAAAAAGTATAAAACAATACAGAAGGGATGAATTTTCGATAACTTTAACAAGCCGAATAAAACAAGCGCTCGACCTTTTTGTGCAATAATCCCTCAGGTCCAAAAAGATTAAAATCTAGAAGAGGGATAGCTCTTCCGGTCGTTTAACGAGATGGAAGGCCAAAACTCGGCAAACTTTTCATATTTTACGAGTCAGATGAAAAGAGCTCAAAGAAGACTCGTCTTTTGAGGAACGAGTGATAAATAGGGATAGCAGCAGATTCCAGGTACAGGTTGGAATTCTCCAATCACGGCAGTGTCACAAGGATGGCTAAGTGAAATCACTCTTCGCAGCTGTTCCTCAAAATGGGTAAACAATCATATGGAGGTGAACGATTGGCCAAATGAAATGGAGGTGGCGGGTGCAAACATGACCAAGGCTTTATGGCTAATAAATTTACGATCACAATGGTTATTTACCGGAATAGGTTCATTTTTTAATGAGCTTGAACTCTGGAGGAAACTATTTGCTCAAAAGCTTATGTTTATTTTTTAACGAGCATGAACTATGACACTAAAACTGCTCGGATCTCGCTTTTCTATTTTTTAACGAGCATAAATTCCGCGGTAAAACTGCTCGAAATGTTTGTATGCCCCCAGCATAATAATGTAAACGAGGCACATGCCCCCTAGTCTTTAGGGGGGTGTTTCATTTTTTAATGAGGTTGACACCGTAAAGAACTATCCTCTTGACTCTTTATTTCATTTTTTAACGAGGTTGACCTGAGATAGGAACTATCCTCGAAGTTTTAGATCCGTTAGAAATAGAAGGTTTCATATTCCACTGCGGCCATTTCTGCTAGATTACTTGGAGGCAGTAAGGCAAAAGTACCCATTAAAGTAGGGTCTTTTAGGAAAATGACTCCGATATTTTGGAGAGGATGATTGCTTCTATGGATCTTTGTAATGAATGGTGGCATAACTTCTGTCGAAGTTGTCGTCGAACTGCTTGGTTGATCTCTTCCTTTGCTGTTCGACAATTGCGGATTTCCGCAGTCTTTGCTTCTTGTCGAAATCAAAGCATCATCCTGTTGCTCAGAGGTCGACACCATTAGCACCTGGCACCCGGAAGTATTTCCACTATCAACCAGATTTTGACCTGGATTGGGAAACGGATCAGTCAACACAGCTGGATTTTTCGGACTCTTAAAGAATCTTTTTATCTCAGCTTTGTATGGACAGTCTGCTGTCCAATGATCCTCGTCACATATAAAACATGGACTTTTTGGTTTTCCTTTCCTGGGAGAGTTCGAAGAATTCTTTCTAGGAGATGACTCACCCTGTTTCTTCTTCTTCTCTCTGTTTTGATTCTTCTTGCTTCCTGGTTGATTGGTTTCTTTGCCCTTATCTTCCGATACGGCATTTACTTCCGAAGCAAGAATTTCTTCTTTTGCATTTTGATCGGAATTCTTACGGGCTTTCTTTGACGAAGCCTTTATCGATTTCGCGTTTGCTGTGCCAATCACGCCGTCACCGGCATGAGAGTCACTATTTGATTTAGGAGGGGGAGGAATTGAAAACTCTGGTCTAGGGGCGTCAGGTATTTTGTCATAGAGCGTGCCGGACTGAGTATAAACTAAGTCCAAATATTGTGCACGAGCAATAACTTGCTCCTCTGTTACGACTCCCCCCTTGGCCACATCTTCCGTAATAGCCGGAAGTAACGACTTTATAAACCATTCAGCTAATAGCTGATCGGGAACATATGTTTTCACCATCCTACGACGACGACGCCACTCATGTATATGATCAGATATATGGGTAGCAGTCGTCTGTTTGAAGTTGGTTAATATTTCTGTTCCCGTTTCATACCTTATCGGTAATTGAAAGTGGGTTAAGAAAGTCGTGGCTAGGGAACTAAAGTTGTCGAAAGAGGCTCTTGGCAATTCAATATACCATTTAGCCGCTGGACCTGTCAATGTCCTCTGAAAAAGGCGAAGTCTTATCGAATCGTCGTTAAGGGTGTTCGACGAACACCACAGATGAAAAGTCATCACGTGATTCGACGAGTCTTCACCTGGATTTCCATTGAATTTAGGAATGTCAGATGGAAGTTTATGAGGAATCGCTGGCCACCAAGGGGCATAAGCAATCGGATCGTTGGTTAAACGGTGTAAATCAGGTAACTCTAAAGTTGCCACGAATGGTAACTGCTGATTCAGGTTAGGCGAAGCGTAACCAGGGTACGATGGAATCGCTTGAGCAGTAGGTCTTTGCATACCAGCATAATGTAATTGATGTTGGTATGATTGATACGGTTGGTGGACTTGACCACTGTAAAGTGGTTGGTTTTGACCGTTTTGGATATACGGTTGTCCACTATTCGCAAAGATCTGCTATTCATAACCTTGGTATACTTGCTAGAACTGCGGTTGTTGGTATTGTACAAGCCATGGTTGTGACGCCACGTTCTGTTGTGCCATGCTAACCATTGGACCAAGGTGTGGGGTAATTGTACCCGTTTGTACTTGTGTCATCCCACGAGTTGGCGATTGTGGTTGCGACCCATGGTCAAGCGACTATTGCATTACAACCTGAGGTTGACATGTAACAGGCATCGCTTGAACTTGCGACACGGTTACAATAGCCAGGGTGGTTGGGATGTTTGTCACAGGTACACACTGTTGCATAGAATATACAATCCTTGGTTGTTGAGGTAGCATAGGTACCCAACTACTTGATGCAATTCCAGTATAACCAGAATACTGTTGAGAACTGCCATATGGATATCCTCCCGGAGGAGGTAATGAAAGGGCGTATTGCCCCCCATATGGTAGCAATCCGGAACTCAGAGGGATTGTTAATCTTTGAGGACTAGATGGCCCAAATTAACCTCCATGAGGATCAATCTGTCGAGTTTCAACATAAGAATTACCGGGTATTACTCCGGATGAACAAACTGGAACAGACCATACTGTCGAAATAGTCCCTTGGTGGACTCCTTCTAGCTGTTGGGAGCTAGTTGGGACAGCTGGTATGCCGACAAACATCGTTGGAGTGACGGCAGGGGCTTCTGTTGTCGCTGTGTCATTTGACACAGTCCTAGATGATGACGGTTGATCAGACATTTTAAGTCTATCCAATAGATTGCCTAGCGATTCTACAGGGACTTCCACTTGTGGTGTATTAACTTCTGATGAAGGAAAGAGAGTGACCCCTACTCCAAAATGAGTTGGAGTACTTGCTTGCGGATCCTCTGCAATTTCCTCTATCACAATCAAACCCGGTGGAAGAGGAAGACCGTCAGGTCCGTAAAATATTTCTGGTGCCGAAGAAGTGGTTGTTTCGACAGCAACAGTTGTTTGGGGAACAAAACTTTCTGGACCGGTTACAGATGGAACTGGTTCAGTTACACAAGTATTTGCCCCCAGACCAGGATCAGTATTACTGTCCTTCTGTGGCTGTTGAACTTCTTCTATAGAGGCAGGGTTTCTAGAAATGTTAGGAGTAACCGGAACCTCGGATGCAGTTGGAACACTTGTTCTAACTTTCAAAGGAGATTTTGAACCAGTTAAACGAGTTCGTTTTGCCCGTACTGGTTTCGATTCCGGGGACAAAGACGGTTGACTCGTAAGCCTTCGCGAACGACGGGTTTTCAATTGACTTTCTTCCACGATTGCGGATTACTCGATCAACTAAAATATTAAAAGGGGAAGTTTGTGTTTCCGAATTGAATGAATTTTATTAGACGCTTTTAGACACAACTTGCTTTTTCACTTTTTAAGAGTCGAGAAAAAGCTAAAGATGACTCTAGTCTCCTTCGATGTATTAACGAGCCCGAAGTGACAAATGCTCGGTTGGACTTTTTCAGTTATAGAGTTTGAAAAAGGCCAAAAGAAACTGCTCTGGAGATCTAGGCAGAGGTTGTGCCAAACCTTTCGCAAAACCACAGAATACGTTTTACGGTACGAGTGGTCGATCTTCGTGAATGCTGTGTTCACTGCATTGCGATCAGTAGGGCGGCCGACACGGTTTCCTATGGATAAAGGCTTTGATCCTATAGGGGTCTCCCAATATATACGCGACGGTACGTGGGAGCACAAGTCCGTATTAGTGCCACCGACTCTCAGGAGGAATCACCCACCTTCGTCGAGATCGACAGTCACTATGTTTAACGACGCCGGAACACATCTCTAGCTTAGACCTCTAGATGTTTGCGTTATGTTTTAAAGAGTTGTTAGGTTCATTCAATATATTTTAAGTTGATCTTTTTAAAGTTTGCCTTTCAAGGTTCACCACGAGATGTATTGATACAAATTCCTAAATGCAGTCTAAGATGAGAAGCAAGCTTTTCAAATCTTTTCGACTTATGAAAATCTTAACTACTGAGGGAAAAGAGAAACAAAATCTTTTCTCACAGATCAAAGAGCACTCGCTAATGCACTTTTTCCTTAAATCAACATACAAACTTAATGCAAAATGCAAAGATGCAAGTATTTCTTTTCTCTTCCTTAATATTTGATGAAATACAAAAAGAAAGCTGTTGTATAATTTCGAATTCAATTTCAAGCGAAAGCAAACAAGTTTGTCCAAAATCGAAAGACACCTTACGATTCACTTGTTTCGACACTTAGAAATATATAAATTCAAACCATATAACGAAAGCGACAAACTCAATCAGCTATGAACAGCAAATAAACTAACTCTTAAGATCAGAACGACACTTAATCACAGGTCTAGATCTAAGAGGTCAATGCAAGACTGGTTCACTTTCGTTATGGGAAACTGTAAATGACACAAGAAATACAAAAGAACAAATACAGTTTCTTTATACAACTGAGGCGGAATAATGACAAAGGAAGATGGTTTCAGATAGGCCCACTGACTGGCAACAAACAGCAAAAACAATAGTGAAAACAAGGCAAGACACAGCAGGAAACCCCAGTAACTCAAGCCAAGACTGGTCCAGCGCAGGTGTAACACTGCCTGTTTGACCTTCAGCACAGGTAGCCCCTTTGGGAACTACGCTGAAATGCAGACTGACTTTGTACAGCCTGCAATGAAGAACGAGACTTTCGTCCGTCTTGGTTTCCGGGTCACAGATTGCTCAAAAATTCACAGTTTTTGCTCAAATCAGAAGCTATCAGTCAAGGACACACTAAGGGATGTAAAGGAGGATGAAAAGCTATCACTAAGAGCTTATTAGAGTCCTTGTGGATCAGCTCTTCAAATCATAAACTTGCCCAGAAACTGAGCTAGAGTAGCTGCCCTCTACTTTGTGTTTGATGGATTCAAACACAGTTCGATTCGGTACTCCCTTTGTTTATGAAATGAATAGCAAAAAAAACCACAAACAACCAACAAGATACGATCCCCAGCGGAGTCGCCAATTTGTTGGGGGGAAAAGTATCTAATGCAGAATGCCTCTATCCCACTCTGAAGGTGATAGTACTTCAGCAACAACTGAATGCAAAGCTATTCAAAGTTTCTTCTTTATGAGATGAGAGAGGGAAGAAACAGATGATCTACTAACCATTATCTTGCGCTAATAGTCAATCCAGTCTTCACTCCTTGCTGCTTGCTCCTAGCTCCTTGCCCTTTCACCGGCCCAGCTACACACAGATCCTATAAAAGCACAAGAAGAGGAAACTACAAGAAGCATACATCCATAATCGATTATAGGATTAGCATAAATCAAATATACAAGCATCTATTCATCATAAAGACACATGCATATAGAAGAACCTCAAATACTTTATTGATAATAGAAGTAAAGTTCTGAGAGAGTTACAACCACAATGGGCCCAATCCAGCAACACCTCCCAGCTGAAATAAATCTCCTCTTCACCTCCTTCAAGCAAAACACCCAATAGCTCTATACACAAACCAACAGCACTTCCTTGCTTGCACAAAATTCCAGCCTCCCTAGACCTCATGAGAGAGCTCTATATATAGGAGATTTGGAGAAAGGATGAGTCAGCTTGAGGCTGGCATAAAGCTGACTAGTGTCCTCTCCCACTTTAGTTAATCTTCAGTTCTTGAGTCCACTTGGAGAATCTTGCTTCCACTTGGAGATCAAGACCCTCTTACTCATCATAGGGCGAATTCCTTGAACCAAGTGTCAGTTTGGAAGCTTCCTGGGCAGTTGACACCTTGCAGAATGACTGTGCCACTTGGCCAATCTCGCCCAGCGCAGGTAGCCTTCATTGATTTTGACCTTCAGCGCAGGTACAAGGAGGAGCAGTTGACATTCAGCGCAGATGCTCAGTGGAGCAGCTGACATGATCCAGAAATAGCCTGTTTTTGAGTGTATTCAGGTGGAGAACTGATTTTTAGTGCTGTGGTTTGCTGACCTTGTTCCTCTAAGGGTAAGAACAACATGTTTAGGGACTTTGGATCCCTCAGATTATTGAAATTTCATGCTCCATGTTGTAAGGCACAAAAATGTCTATAACATGGCTGACCCTTCATCAGGATTCAAAAGAACATTGTAAGGCCTCTAATGTCTGTTAAAGAACAGGTAAACCATTGTGGAGAGACAAGATGCCTTTGAATCTGCAAATGACATTGCAGCCCTTTGAAAATTGGGTGATCGAATTTGTAGGACCTATCAAACCTCGAGGAAAAATGGGCGTGAGATATATTATCACTGCAACAGAGTACCTAACTTGTTGGGTAGAAGTGCAGCCGATAAAAGATTGCACAACCTCCATGGCCACGAATTTTCTGTTTGAACATGTGTTAACACGATTTGGATGTCCAAAGATCTTGGTGAGAAACTGTGATACACACTTCCTGAACGAGACAATCAACGCGCTGACAAAAGAGTTTCGGGTGTATCATCAGAAAAGCACACCGTATCAGCCACAAGTCAACAGGACAGTAGAAGCATTTAACAAAGTACTGAAGACTGTGCTGACCAAAGTATGCAACACGTAGTGAAGTGATTAGGACCTGCACTCACCTGTAGTATTATGGGCTTATAGGATGACATGCAAGAAATTGATGGGATAGACATATTTTTGGCTGCTCTATGGAGTGGAAGCCGTAATGTCAATGGAACTCATCGTGCCTAGTCTGCGCATAGCAGCACTCATAGGTATGATGAACCGTGGAGCCCTATAGGAAAGACTTGCGTAGTTGGAGGAACTCGAGGAAGAATGATTTCTAGCTGGATTTCACCAACAGGTACAAAATCAGTGCGAAAATGCATGGCACGATCAACATATTAAGTTGTGCACCTTCAAGGTGAACAATTTGGTGTTACTGTGTGACAGTAATTTTGATAAATTCCTGGGAAAATTCATAATGCATTGGTTGGGACCATTTGTTATTAAGGAGGTCACAGACGAAGGCATGGTGCAGTTGATAAAGTTAAATGGAGAACCTTTCCCAGGAAGAGTGAATGGCCATCGGTTAAAGCCATACATGAGTGTCCCGTCTATTTGACTATCCCACCGAAGTATAGTCTTAGCACTCCAAGTAGCTGAAAGGAGGCATAAGACTATAAATAGATGTAGGGAATGCAGGAGCAGATACAGGGAAGTAGTTCAGCTACAGCGGTCTCTGAACAGTGTGTGCAGGAGGTACAGCAGGCAGCTTCTCAGTGCACTACTGATCTTACAGCAGTTCAAACAGAGTTGGGAAGTCTCTGTGCGAAGATCTCTACACTGATAGAGTGACTCGAGGGAGAGTCACGATGTTTGTGTTGGGGGCCTATTGGGCACGGGGTCCCCCAAGGCATCCTGTGAAGGTTGACTTACATGTATTTGAACTTGTTGAAGCACATATGGATAGGTAGGAATTTGAGATGAATATGTCACAGGTTGAGGATTCAACAATCAGTCCCAATATGAACCGGGTTGGACGAGAAAAGTAGGTTTCAAAACAATGGAACCATTCCATGGTAAGGAGGATTATAACCAACTTAAGGTATACCAATAATAGGTTTCCCCCCTGCCATAAGAGGAGGGGTTGATGGAGGCAAATGTAATGTAGATGGAGGGGACCCAACATAAGGGGAGTTAGGATGTTGAAGGTAACCTTGGAAACTAACATAAGGGCTAGCATGTTTTTCAATTGCAGGTATAGGGGGAGGAGAAGGAGCAATTTGTTTTTCATTCATAATAGAAGTACCAGATGGAATTCCTGAAACAAATGACATGGGAGAGGTCCAAGGACTGGAGGTTTCACCAAAGAAGGTACCAGATAAAGACTGATAGCTAAGTGGGATAGAAGAGCCACCATATAGACGTTCCTATGGTGACATTGAAAACATGTATAAGGAAGAAACATTTGATTTCTTAACCATAGTGGTGGATATGGCTTGGGAAATCAAATCAGATCCAGTCATGGCCATCAATCCCAATGAATATTTCTACGATAAATTCTGTGGTAAGTCCAAATAATCAAGTAAAGGAGTGTGTGTTAGAGTCTGAAGAGGAGGAAGAGGATCATTCTGATAAAAATGAAGTCGACTCAAATGAATAGGAGTAGACGAGCAAGTTTCTTCTTCTTGCGGGATCTCTTGAATACTCACAAGTCCATATGGAAGAGGTTCACCATTAGGCCCAAAACATAAAGGTGGAGGTTTTTCTAAGACAAAGGAAGAGAACGAGAGGGACCTAAAGTAACAGGTGAAGGTTGTTGAGGTTCCTCAGGTTCAACAACCTCAAGAAGTAAAGTATCTAACTCGGGAAATTAAGGCTCAATAACCTAAGGCAATAAGATTTAAGGGGCTTTGGTTTCGATTGTGCTAGATTCATGAGAAAGAGTAGAGGTGATCTCAGGCTCAGTACTCAAAAAGAAATATGATTCTGGTTGATCAAATTTTGGAGGAGGAACAGAACTAGTTCCTGAATTTCATGATTTGGTAGTTTGCGTCTTCTTATGCTTCTGACAATGGCCAGGAGTAGCCTCTAGTGGAAGTGGAGGATTATTTTGCATTTTACGCAAACTACAGAGAGGGAGATTTTGAACTTCCACATTGGATAATAAATTTTATAAATTAACACAAAAATAAATCAAAAAGAGGGTAATCTAGGCATAAAGGATTACCAAGCAACCGTGAACTACAATATACACCTTGGCGAACCAAGGACTTAATGGATGGCAACCAATCTCCCTGAATTTTGTTTTTGGTGTATCACAATATATAAGGTGGCCAACTTGGTTACTTATGGCGAGGATAGAAACCTATATGGGACTCCCAAAATATACTCAGTGATACGTGGGAGTACAGTCTGTAATAGTGTTTCTAATGCGTAATCATTCAATGAGAAAATTTCCATATACTTTACATGTGTGGATCACCGTCCAATTAATACCCAAAGGTATCTGGAGGACAATCTTATACACTCACATATGTGGAATGAGATTTCACATCCGGGATACAACGCTTGCAAACAATGACAACTCCTACATTTAATGATGTTGGAACACGTCTCTAGCCTAGACCTCTAAATGTTTGCGTTAATGTTACAAATTCTCCTTATGTTGATTCAATAATTTTTAATATTTATCTTCAATTAAGTTTCAGTTTTAGGGCTCATCACGAATGTCACCTGAATATCCTAAAAATGAAAACTAGCATGAGGAAATGGAATCTTTCTCATTCAATGAAAATATATTTAAGCAAGGGAAGAGACAAAGAGTATGCAGCAAATAATATGCAAAAATGAAATTCCCTTTTCAATGCACACTCAAAAATCTAAATGAATATGAAAATATTTTTCTTTTCAAGTCACTTAATTTTGAAAAATGAAAAAAACTAAGATGCAAAATCTAATCACTAATTCAAATAAACCTTTCAGAATGAGGACTAGAACAAAAATTCATCCAAACAACAAATGATAAAATGAAATCAGTTTTCAAACAACCTAATGATAAGAACAAAGGAAAATCTTCAAACAAATCATTACCAAATGTATCAAGACAAAATAAAACCAAATGGAAGCTTGAAAGGGATCACAAGACACTCAAAGACTCGAGGAAGAGAAGTTGGAAGAAAGGTTGGATCAGAGAGACAATCAAAGAAAATACAAACTTGTGCATGAATAGGGACCAATCCAGGTGTAGAGAAGGCACCATTGTTGTGCAATGTAGGCATAGATAAGGTTGGACTGAGGTGCAATTCTCTTTCAAAATACTAGAGGGTGCGTTGGTATAGGGATGTATATTTTCGGCACAATTATTGCAATTGAGAGTCAATGAAAGGTATTCCTATGTCTATTCTTGACTGGATAAGACAATAAAGGTACGGAAAAGAGGTAAGACAAAAACAATGTACAAAGAAACCACCAAGGGAATACATCATTCCCCAGTATGGTCACCAATTTGTTATGCGAAATATATAAATACAAATAGAAGTATCTTCCCTAGGCCTGGTGGACTGACCTAGAACAACAGAAATACAAAGGTAATAACGTTTTCTTTAAATTAAATAGATAATGGGATGAATCCTACCTGGAATTTGTCATATGCTTCACTCCTTCTTTAGACTGAATGCTCCAATCCTAGCCCTAAATGCTATTATTAGAACCTACACAGACCGATAACCAAGGCAACAATCTAGGAAATCTATGTAGCATCATCTAATCACTTTATTTAATAGATCAGAATGGTATTCAAATATATGAAACGATAACATCATATATAGGAAAACAAAGAACTCTTTGCATTAATAGAAATGGAGTGAGTTACAACCAAAAATAAGTGTTGATCCTGTAAAAGAGCTCCTCCAAGTTGACTTGTCATTTCCTTGCCCCAAAGTACACCTCTAATCACCCTAATTCATGGGAATATATCTCTCACATAAACGACATAAGGGTATAATAACTCTCCAAATGCCAACTGCTAACTTGTGGATGCCCACAAATATACAAAAAAGGAGGGTAAGTTGGGAGTTATTATCCATTTACCTATCTAGGGTTTTAGATCCACTCTTGATGGGAGGATAGGATCAAAGGATAAGGGATTAAAAATCCAAGGTAGGATAGGATAGCATTCAATACTTTTATCTGAGGTAAATGGTTACAACAGATCCTGGCAGCTTCTGGAAGAAGATATTTCAGGATTCTATCTCTTTTCCCCAAATTTATAGAAGGAACGCAGGTGCATAGTGGAGAAACATGTAGGTGATCAATGTAGTCCACAATGGAGCAACCTAGTTGTCAATGATGTCCAATAGGAGGCCAAGGAGTGTTGGTCTTTAAAATGACTGAAACAAGGTGTTTTCGGGCAGAAACTCAGGGATAAGAATGAGCATGCTTAGGGATTTGTGGTATGATGACGAGAAACTACTCAAAGGATGTTGAATGATCCAGTTGAAGGCATATTAACCAAATGTGATAAAATTTCTTATAACAGATTCCCCCCTAAAGTGCAAATTTGGAAATGATATCATATCACTCAAGTGTTTTACCTTGTGACAAGTCAGGATCAAGAACAACTGGCGAGATCATCATTTGTTATAATACATTTATAACATGACATCTTTGTTGACAGAGGCATACCCATGCTCAACATATAAGCTAACATTACATGTACAATGATCAAAAGACATGTCCACTAATGATTGATGATGGACCCATGAATACATGAATGCCTTTATGATCATAGCCATCATACGTTGTGATCTTGTATTACTCCTAAAATCGCAACCTAGATGGATAAAACTAGATCCAAGGTCTTCTATCTCATTCACAAAACCAACCAATGTATGACTCTAACCATGTGAATCAATGAGTTGGATTCAAACATGGTAGACACCATCTAATTACCAGCCAATGATGTAATCTGTTAATAGATGCAAGAGAAACCACCAATGATATTGATGGCTCTCAAGGTACTCTAGTACAATCCATGTGTGTGAATAAATGAGTTGATGTCGAACACCACACATAATGTTTCATTCGAAGGCCAATGATGTAAACCTACCAGTGAGAGAGGAATCTTGCCATTGATGTATGCAAGAACCAAGGTACCAAGGGGTGTTTCTAAGTCAACTTCCTAAATAATGAGCTAATGTTTATAGGAAGCAACTCGTCGTAGAAGGTCCTTGATGTATCCCCCATCAATGACATGAAATGGGTATGATGTTTTGAGATAGAATGATCTGAATGATGTGTATACGGAACTGGATTAGGAAAGGCAGACATGGAATGAAGGATTAATATTATTTTAGCAGATATTAGTTGAATGACTTCTCTTGAACACAACGGCGACATTGAATGGAGTTGGAAACATTGACCCAAAACCAAAAGTGGAGGCTTTGAAATAATGATAAACCAAAAGAAAAACATATTTCCCAACCCAACAACCACGAAGATGAAGTGGAAGTGTCGTGTTCAAGAGCAACTCACTTCCATTAGCAAAATGGAGTACCCTATTTTCCCAATTTCCCCAACCATATTGGTCAGTACCTATTTTATATTTTAACAACCTTGAGGATGACAACATATGCTTGATCCGTAAGTTCATCCTTCATATGAATCCCTCTGAGAATATTTAACGAACCCATACAAGTAGTGGTTCAGTCCTGTCATGAATGACGATTCCATCACTGCTTGATGTTTTAACAAGTCGAGTGAAGTTATAACTTGACATCATTTTCATGTTTAGAGAGTTTGAAAAAGAGTCAAAAAAGAAAAATATAGATGTTATTTTTTGTATATAATCCCTTAGGTCCAAAAAGGTAGAAAATAATACCCTAGAGAAACTCTTAGCCATGCTCGACTAAGGTATTCCTTCTTTGTAGTTAGTCTATCTCAGTCTAGAAAAGGGTTAAACTTATACTGAGTAGAAATCATTTCATTTACTTTTACGAGTTCGAAAATCCAAGTGCTTGAAAATATTTTCATATTTTGGGAGTCTAGATAGAGCTAAAAGAGGACTCCAGGGGATTCCTTTTTCGTAAGTTTACATATTTTGACAAAGTGATAAAAGTATACTCCCTTGTCAAAATGATTTATTCAAAACATGGAAAAATCCATCAAATAGTTGTCAACATGCTTAGAACATCACAAATGGATTAAAAATACATGCTTCATGGTAAAAATAGGCTGTTACTAAGTCAAAACATTAAATGTGAATAAAATAATCGAAGAAACAACCATAAATATCCAAAATGACCATTTATATTTACCATTTCACATTTACCTTCAACAGTGAGAGTTTTGAGTATTTTTTTCCCTCGATATAATGCAGTTGATTGCGCTTAATCCAGTGGATCACTTCAAGTGCCATCACTTCCAAGTAGGCGCTAAGACCTTTCTCTTTCAACTCATGGTTCCATTTTTGATTTCATGCACCTTTTAGGTATTTTTTAGGGCCTTGGGGTTCTAAAAATTTTCCCTGGGACCAACGCAGGTCCAGGGAGTTGAAAACTGCATTGCACCTAAGTTAGTATACACTGCAGGTAGGGGTGTAATGCTCTATATCCTTCCTTGAGGGTGCATTGGCTACAAAACCCAAATTTGTTTTCCAGTTTCCCTCAAATTTTCTGAGTTTTGTTGAATGGAAAGAATCCTAATGAGTCTCCCTTTGATGTTTCGGAACTTCATTAACATAAAAAGGCTTTTATTTGGAGAGAAAGATAAGATGAAGAACAATATTTAAATGCATCTAATGATCCTGCTACCATCTAGGCACTAAAGGATTGTGGATTGTTAAAATTATTTTGGCTTCTTGTTATGAGGAAATAAATGGAGCTACTAGAATATCTTGTTCATGCATGGGATGTGCAAGCATAGGCATTCCAGTTTTAAGAACATCTTCTCGAGATCACATTAGATGACATATATTTTCTGACTAGTTTATCCACGAGAGGTGCACCCATGTCTCTCCTAGGTGGGAGAAGGGGTGGAGAAATAATGAAAGACTATATCATTAATTACTACATACCTTGATCCAAACCAGCTAGGGATGGAAAAATCGGTATAAAAGATGTAACCAGTTTTCCCTTGAGAATGATCTTGTTCATTAATTCCATATTGGTGGGTAGCTTGACACTTCATGTGGCCAGTAGATCATACATGCAATACGTTGTGGAGTGCTTAGAATCAAATGTCTTCAACTAGAGTGAGGGGGTATTGGTTAACATGGAAGAACATCTTACCAAAGAAAGAGAGGGAAAGTTGAAAAAACTTTGGATACAATTCCATCTTAGTCTCTATTTCCCTAGAACATATTCCACTACTTCAACCTTAGCATATTAGGCTTGAGCCCGTTAATCCGAGGGTACCACGGATGAGGAGGTGGATCGATCACATGTCTTGACATGTAGGTCCGTCGGAAATCAATTTTTCACCGGCCTTCTTTGCGTCGATGCATAGATAGTTCATTATGGTCAATGATTATTCATACATAGGGATAGATTTTCACAATGAACCTCAGCTCGTGCTTCCTAAGGGTGAGCGATGGAATGTTATAGGTAATATATTTTGACAATTTGAATTTTTAAAGTTTTACAATTTTTTTGTGTTTTTTTATGTTTCTGAGACTTAAACTATTGACTTGTAATGCAGATATTGTGCCTGTTTCTAACACCCTCCTCCCACATCCACCTAAGTAACCATGCCAACTTAGGTAATCATGAGATGAGAGGTTTTTATGATCATATTCAAACTCCTAGGTGACCTTAAGGAAGTGGAATTGATGGAACGTCACGTACAGTCATCCAATACCATCAGCAGAACCCTCAGGAGACAAGTCAACCACTCAAACAACCTTTCCCTGGGTCCCACTATTGTTCTGGACATTTTAAGGCCCAGTTGATCTCATTTTATGGGCAAGGGAGAAACCAGAGACCTAAAGTCGTTCTCATAGGCTTGCGTGCCATGACTATGGACGAAACTTGCCAAGTATGTGCTAGCGAATCTGAGATTTGAGCCACTTTTTCAAGCCCAGAGCCTAGGCCACTAGCTAGAATGGAATGAAAGCTCAGAATTAAGTAGAGTATAAGGAAACAATGATGCAAAAGTAAATATTTGATCAAGGCCTTAACTAGACCCCTACTAGCCATGATAGGAATTTCATCAAACATATCATTGACATGTAATCTACAGGTATAAACAACAGAGTTAAGTGTATGGATCTCTTAATTATATGAGAATCACCATGAACCATTGTTTCCTCGTATCATTTGTTGCCTTATCATTTATTAGGTCATAGATAAAATATCCATTCAAATATAAGTAAAAACATGTTGAGTGCCAAACATAGTTGCTTCCATAAAATGAGCATATAACCAACATAATAGGAATATAATTACAATAAACATATCAGCCATCAAAATCCATATATACACCAATACATTTACACATGAAAATCAATGGAATGAATTTCTCATTAATCAATGTAATGAACCGACCAGAGATGGGACTACCACCTTCCACCTGACCATAAATTGGTTGAGCCAAGTCTCTCTTCAATCAATCACCCCCATTCCATATTCCAAGAATGAATGTGGGACTCATAGAACACATCAAAAACACCAATCAATGTGGATGCCACCAGAGTTCTTCGCCTACACCATGAGGTATTTGAGTGCCTCTCAGTCTCTTAAGCTTTACCGTGCATCCACAGTCTGATCCAGGGATCACCAGGCCCTACACCGAGACATACTCTCCAGGCTTTACCATGTATTCCATCCCGGAATCACTAGGCCCAACGAAGATAAAATCCACCTCTTGGCTTTATCGTATATCCCACCATTCATCGGTAAGGATTCCTAGGCACACAATCTAGCTTTAGCACAACCCACAGTCTAGTTCAGGGGTTACTAGGCCAGTGGCTTCGTGAATTCTCGGTCTGGTTCATGGACCATTACTACCATGTGTTGGTCAATTCGGAGATCTACCCCACTTGTCTTCGAAACCAATCCAGTCAACCCACATAAACCGCATGAGAGAAACCATCTCATCAAAGTTATCAGGAAATGGTAAGGATAGGCTAAAAATACTATCATCCCTGGTAAAACCCATGCTATGGTAGAAAAGAAAAACATGCAATCTCATGCATGCCAAATCTAGCAAGGAAAATACACATGCAAGTCCATACCTGCAATGAATCTTGTTGTAGCTACTTGATCCTACCTTTCCTTGGTTGATATTTTCTTACTCTTGCCTTCTTTGCCTTTCTTGATCCAATGCCAAAGTGCTCCAAGAAAAATCTAGGTGTCCAAGAGTATGAGAGAGAGAGAGAGTAATGAAAGAGATCCAAAGCTAGACTGACAAAAGGTTACCAACTGATCCTCAGAAGCCTTTTATGGATGAGGCCTCTATTTTCTTCATTTTCCATTATTTTCCTTCATTTTCCTCCTCACATACAACATGTGACCTTTCACCTCCTTTTTCTCCTAATTTCCATTATTTTCATCAATAATTGTGCCAAAATTCCATTTTGCCTTTCCAAAGCCTTAGCCATTTCCTTTGCTAATTTCCTTAGCCATAAACAACCAAATGAACACCCCCTAGGATGTCTTACCTAACATTTAACTTGTATTAAGTGTCTCATTCATCCATGGTTATTGTTTTTAACTTTTATTACATGGAATTTTCACCAGGGCTATTACAGAACCCTCCCCCTTGGGGGACACCGTCCTCAATGTTCAATCACACATATACCTCAGCAACCTTCTTAAAGAAGACATACTGGTTATGGAGCTTTATAACAAAGCTCGATGTAGTATTTACAATGAAATATCTACTCCAGAGAAGAACATCATGACAATATTCCGCATAGTGGAGATTTATAACACAACTCATTATGGTATTTACAATGATCATCTTGTTGAGTGCCAATCCATATGACCTCATAAAATCATGATAACATAACCACATGATATCATAATAACATAAACGTAATAACATGAAACCCATACAATATTTATATGGATCTTTATAGCATAGCTTGTTACAATATTTACATCCATACACGAGTGTACATATAGCAACACCATCAA
Organism: Pinus tabuliformis; assembly: GCA_031772625.1. Classification (NCBI taxonomy): domain Eukaryota; kingdom Viridiplantae; phylum Streptophyta; class Pinopsida; order Pinales; family Pinaceae; genus Pinus; species Pinus tabuliformis. Next base: position 306,870,732 of record CM062819.1, read on the forward strand.
AACTATATATACCAAAACATATGCCAAATAATATACCAAAAATATATCAAACATATACTAACATCATATAGCATATATCAACTATCATAAAGCATATATCGATCACCATAAATCATATGTAAACCAACATAAAGCAAATACTAAACCACCATGAAGCATATAAAAATCCATCATAATCAAATACTAGACCACCATAAAGCAACTACCAAACCACCACAAGCAATCACCAAACCACCATAAGCAATCACCAAACCACCATATCAAGGTTGCTTTTCCTCAAATAGAAAACGAGGAAGGATACATAGCCCGCATCTGATCTTCCATCTCCCATGTATCTTCATCAAGACCAAAGTGCTTCTATTTCACTTTAACTTTCTTGATTTCTCAGTTCCAGAGCATGAGCATCTTTTTCCGCAATATACACTAAGACTCTGACTGGAATTATCCATCTGGTTCCACTTGCAATATAGAGCAGTCAATCACATGATCAGAATCTTTAACATACTTCTTAAGCAATAAGACATGGAAAACATCATGGACTTTCATTGTCGAAGGCAATGCAAGTCTATAGGCTACTGGCCCAATCCTCTCAATTATATTGAAGGGTCCACAAAACCATGGTGCCAGCTTGTCACATGAGTCAATCTACAAGGAGCTATTCTTCAGTTTGATGTGCAAGTACACATGTTCCCCAACATGGAACTCCTTGAACAACTTGTTCTTGTCTGCATAACTCTTCTACCTATCCTTTGATGCTTCTTCTTGATCACCTACATCTCTTGTTCCATGTCTACCAACATATCTGGTCCAATCAATACTCTGCTAACCAGATCACTCCAACTAATGGGAGTGTTACAACTCCGCCCATACAATGCCTCAAAAGGACTCATCCTCAGTGACTCCTGATAATCGTTGTTGTATGCAAACTCGACCAAAGGGAGATACTCTTCCCACTTCCTCTGTTGATGCATCACATACATCCTCAACATGTCCTCCAATATCATGTTGACCCTCTCTATCTGTCCATCCATCTGCGGATGATAAGTTGTGTTGAAGGCCAACTCTGTGCCCAAACCTGCAAATAACTCCTTCCAAAACTTGGAAGTGAACTTCGCATCCCTATTTGACATAATATTCTTTGGAACACCATGTAGTCTAACCACATCTCATATGAATACCTATGTCACATCACTAGTTGAGAATGTAGACTTTACCAGAACAAAGTGTGTAACCTTTGTTAACCTATCCACAATGACCATGATGGAATCATGTTGCTTCACTGTCTTCAGCAACCACGTGATGAAATCCATGGAAATGACCTCCCATTTCCACTCAAGAATAACGATCGGCTGTAGTAGTCCACCTGAATGTTTGCACTCTGCTTTCACTCACTGATAAGCGAAACATCTAGCCACAAACTATGCCACATCCCTCTTCAGATTCAGCGAATAGTAATATCTCTTCACTGTTGTAAGTGTCTTTTGATAACCTGGGTGACCCGAATAAGGTTTCGCATGAAATTCCCTCAAGGTCACCTTCTTAAGTTCACTTTTATCTATTACATATATCCTATCTCAGAACCTGACCAATCCCTCTAGTGTAAGACAATAGTCCATGCCTTGTGCACCTGTACCTGTACTTGTACTGTCGCCTATACCTGTACCTATACTGCCATGTGTACTTGTACCACTATGTACCTGTAATATCACATGTACCTGTACTAGGAGCCTGCTACAACCTATGCAAAACCTCCATATACCTGACATCCTATTGTCCTGCTTGCAAGATCCTATCTTGTAAGTCTATCCCATAGGAGTTTATAGCTGCCAAGTGATGTACTTGCACTTGTCTTCTCAGAGCATCTGCCACCCTGTTCTCTTTACCCTTGATGTACTTGATCTCGAAGTCAAACTCGTTGATCATGGCCAACCATCTAGCCTGCCTAGCATTCAAATTCGGATGGTCGAACAAATATCTCAACCCATTGTGATCACTCATAAGCACAAACTACCTGCCAACAAGATAGTTTCTCCACATCTTTAGTGCATGTATAATCGTTACTAACTCAAGATCATGTGTCAGGTAGTTTTTCTCATGCTCGTTTAGTTTCTAGGACTCATAACATACCACCTATCTATCCTACATAAGGACTCCACCAAGTCCTCTCTTGCAAGCACTTGTACATACTACGAACTCTTTGTATGGATCTATAATTTGTAGCACTAGTGCATGTGTTAGCAACTACTTAAGCTTCTCAAAGCTAGTCTCACACTCTTTATTCAATTCAAACTTCTTACCTTTCCTATGTAATGATGTAATGGGATAAGAAATTTGTGAGAAGTTCCTAATGAACCTCCTATAATAGCCTGTCAAACCCATGAAATATCTCACCTCATCCACACTCTTAGGAGCTACCCACTCCATGATGGCCCTTAACTTCTCTGGATCTACTGCAATGCCCTCCTCAAAGACAACATGTCCCAAGTAGTGTACCTCAGTCTGAAAGAAGCTACATTTGTTGAGCTTAGCATACAACTGATGCTCTCTCAACAGCTTCAATACTTTTGCTAAATGCTTGGCATGCTCTTCCTCATTTTTAGAATATACCAATATATCATCAATGAACACAATAACAAAATTATCCAAATATGGATGCAACACAATATTCATCAAACACATGACTATGATCAGAACATTAGTTAAGCCAAATGGAACAACAACAAACTCATAATGCTCGTACTTGGTCCTGAACATGATCTTGTAAATGTACTCCTCTTTGATGCATACTTGATGGTATCTAGATCTCAAGTCAATCTTCGAGAACACTATTTCTCCCTTCAGCTGATTGAACAGGTCATCAATCCTTGGAAAAGGGTACATGTTCTTGATAGTCACTTTGTTCAGTTTCCTGTAATCAATGCATAATTTGGGGTACCATCTTTCTTCCTCACAAGAAAGACTGGAGCGCCCCAAGGTGATACACTTGGCCTAATGTATCCCTTGTCCAACATTTCCTTCAGCTGCAATTTCAACTCAACCAACTCAGGTGTGCTCATCCTGTAAGGTGGAAACTCTATAATGTCCTGATGAAATACATCCCTGAACTACTGCAACACTGGGTACTTGTTCAACACATCTACATCCTCAACCTCCCTACCCTTAATGTGTACTACAAATAGCTTGCACCCTTTCCTACGGCAACACTTTGCTTACATAGATGTCACCATCCTAATTGATGTGGATTTCTTCTTACCTTGCAAGACTCTTGGTTCTCCAATATCGTCAACACACTCAATATCTTTTTCATAGCAGTCAACCTTGGTTCTATGTAGATACAACCAATCCATGCCCAATAACATATTGTATGAACCCAATGGTAATACATTCAAATGTTCTATTGTAGGCATACCATTCAAATCAAATGCTCAAGCTCTTACCCAATGATGAACTCGCTGATGAGCCCCATAAATGGGTAATTATATGGGATCATTTTTCCTCCTAACTCAGCTTAATCCACCATTCTCATTAGTTTATTACATGTTTTTTATTATATTTATGCTAACAGAGTGAATTGGATTAGTCATTATGCCATGAAGTCTAATGTGTGCTTTATGTAGATTTTTGGTCAGTTTGGAGACAATGTCAAAGGTTTAATGAACATTTGGCAGCCAATATTCGAGGAAAACAAGGGAGAGTATTTGTAGGAGGGTGTCCCCCTCATTTATGACCCCCTACTTCAAATCCTCCTTCAAAAGGCTCGTAGCACAAGCAGCCACATCAATGCATCAAAAGGGCCGTCGAGCAAGTGAAGAAGAATTGTTGTCTATCTCTAGTCTTGGGAGCCAAGCCTCCTTGATTTTAGGAGAGCTGTTGGGGCTCCATTTGTATAAATAAGGGGGCTTAGGGCCTCAATATTTTAGTTGGATGTTAGTCAAATTTTTGCACTTTTGTTGCATCTTTTTCTCAACTCGTTTCGAGCGTACTTTTGTGAACAGTTTATGTAATGTGACTATTATTTTGATAATGGAGATGAAATATTTTCTGAGCCAGCACTGAGTTCTTTCAGGGGGTTGAAGCTCTTGGGTTAGGGCCTAACCCAAGCTACCCAGCACCTCTTGTTTTGTATTTATATGTTTTTCTTTAGTTCATGAATTAGTTGTTGTTAGATAGATTTCTTCCTTAGTAGAATAGGTTGCTTTTGGTGGTTTACATAGTTGTTTCCATTACAGTTGCTGAAGTAGGTTAAGTAGGGGTAAGAGAAAGAAACAAAAAGGCCATCAACATAGCTTGACCTCCTTTCCTCCTTTGGGGATAATGAATTGAGGTCAAGATCTAATTGCTGCTATAAAAACACAATTTTGCTTTCCCCATGCAATTTCTAGTGTTACAATTTGATTTAGAGGTTAATGCTTTGCTTCAAATCCAGTTTTTCATGCTCATTTTTGTTTCTACAATAAATACCTTTCCATGATTTCCTTTCCATATAGCACTGTTCAACATTTTATTCTTCTATATCAGAGTTTAGGTTAACTTGAGATATAGTTCTGTTTTTTTGGTGCAATTAGTTTTTTTCTTGCTCAGATTCAGTGTTTTGATTTGTAGCTCCCTTACAGTACATATTCACTCATAATAAATCAATAAATCAGCCATAACCATCTCCTCTGCCACATTTTCACATGTCATGCACATCCCTTCGCAAATCTGCGCTAATTTCTACACTTTTCTCATAAACTTTCCTCTCGTCTCTTGAACAAATCCAACCATCACTTTCTTTCCCAATCATCCTTGATGAAATTCAGACACCTTAGCACATTCCTCTAGTCTTCATCTACCCTTTCCCGCCATTTTTCCACCTTTAAACCCTCTAAAAACAGCTCTCGGCATCCTCCCGTAGATCCCCTGCAGCCTCCTATAGAATTTCCTGTGAGTGACTTTTTGAAGTCTGATTGTAGAGAAAGCCTCCAGAAGGTTGTCAGAGGCCTACTAGGACCCCTCCACACCTTCCTACACCTCTATAGATCCCAAGGTATCCCTCCATCACCACCTAATCACCGCCACATCCATAAACAAATAAATTTCATGCACAACAATTTCACATAAAATACATAAAAATCCCAAAAGACAATTTTTTCTCATTTCCTTCTAGAAATAGCTTGAATAGGTGTAGTTTACTTCCTCAGTAGGTAATGACATTCATTGCATAGGTTTTCGTCTCTTTTTCTGCAAAAGTAGGGTTATTTGGTAAATTAGGGTTTGTTAGGTTTATTGCACATTTCAGTCTTCTTTCTCTTTCTGCAAGTCGAATAGCCTCTACAGAGTTAGCTTTCTTTCATCACATTTAAAGCTTCTTCTGGAATTCATAGAAGTTGGCTTGAGATCCTAGTGATCTTGCACCAGCTGACCAAGTGACAGCCTGTAGTAAGAACTAGTACTTGTGCATACAACATCGACGATTCCAAGTTCGTTACGAACTACTGGGTTGATAAAAGTAAAGTAGGAAGCCCTAGGAGTTGCAGTATTATTGTTGCAATACTGGTTCTCACCACTCGCTTCTTCATACATGTAGCCAACTACACTAACAAAGACTATACATGCAACTCCTTATTCAACCCAAACTTATCCACCAAGTTAGGACTAACATAGCTATAATTAGATCCAAGGTTAATCAAAATAGAAATAGCTTGATCACAAATCCTATCATCCATCTCAATGATAGATGCCTGGTGTTCTGCTTTCCCATTTTCCATTGCTACATAGCTATGTGGAATAGTAAGACCAACATTCCCAAAAGTATGCACCTCCTATGCACTGTATATCTGAAGCCTTCCACCCTAATGTTGCAGACAATTTCTTGTAAGGTGATCCACACCATATGTCCAACAATCCAACCGACCAACGCCCTCACCTCTAAGTTGTTGCTACTGTTGTGGCCCATGTCCCTATCTAGTTGCATTAAATCTCTTTTGTGGTTCCACATTTTCTTTCCCATATGCATGTTGATGCCTTGTCCTCATAGGCTGCCATTTACCTCTACCTTTTTCTTTTCCTTTCCATCAATGCTCATATTCATTCTTACACTTTGATTTCTCGTAGTAATGTTTCAATTTCCCAATAAATTCCTCAAGTGATCGAGGCTCATCATATTCAATCCAATCTCTAAATGCTAATGGAAAAACACTGAAAAATATCTGGACTTTAGCCTTCTCATTAGTAATATAAGGTACATACCTCAATAGAGCAAGAAACTTTGTCGTATACTCTTCGATTTTCATTGACCCCATATTTAACTCATATAATTCATTAGCCTTGTTGTCGTAGTACCTTTCTGAGAAGTACTTCTTTTTGAAAAGCCTCTTGAATCCCTACCAACTCAAGTCATTTTTCCTTATGTCTCTAACCCGCTTAACATGTTCCCACCAGATGTTTACTTTACCTTTCAAGCTAAATATAGCTATCTGAGCCTTCATGTTATATGTGTACTCAAGCAACTCAAATAATTTTTTCATACCAAGTATCCAAGCCTCTACATCTTCTGGATTCTTCACATATCCATCAAAATTAGGTGGATTTCCTTTCTTGAATTCATCTGGCAAGTACCCCCTATCATTCCTCCTATAAGGATGATAGCAATGATGATCATGATGTCTATCAAAACCAAAACTAGAATAATACTTGTACTCATCGCCCCTCCTGTCTGGAGTGTCCAATAACCTTCCATATCTCACTTTTTTAGATCTATCTGGCCTGTGTCTACCAAGATATCTACTGCTATATGCTCCATTAGTTCCATCCTCATGTGCATGGCTGATCCGAAGCGACCTTGTCGCTGCAAGTCTGACAAACTCTAAAGAAGTATAGCATTAACTTATGCTTACGTCTCTTGTGCTTGTATGATCTAGTGATTATATACCTTACAACTCCTTATCTCTTCCTTCAATCTCCTCAGTGTATCGGCCAAATCAGAAGTATGCCCCACACCACATTGCTCATCTGATGCATAGGGAGATTCTACATCATCTACCACCTTGCAATCCATTTGATCTCTTTCTTCCTGCAATGCATAATATGTAAGATAAACCAAATCACAATAAATCGACGTACCTTAGTATAGCTTAGGGAGGAACCCTTGTCTGCAAGATCACCAAATCAACATGATACATGTATAACATAATCATAACAATGTATAGATATCCACAAATAAATGAATCAACACATAGACATCACTCTGACTAGGATCCAGTCATCAATGCAAGGCCATAACAATGCATGCTATGACCTCATGCATGACAACAACCATTACCCCATTGTACACATTTCTACATGCAACCAACAATATGCATAAGCAATGCCTAACCAACTACAAATACACATAACCACATGTAGTCGAACATAATCGATCAGTTCTTGTAATCAACCTACAAGACTTATGCATGTAATCAAAATATTCAGAATGTAACCTAACATAAAAGGATGTAAGTAGGCAACATAAAATCAACATGTAAGTGAAAAATAACCATATACAGTCAGTCACATACCCATGTCAATTACTCTTCATGAAATCAACATCAAATTCTCCATGATAACCATACTACAACCCTAATCCATCATCAAGCAAATGCAACAAGTAAATAAGTGTAAGAGACACAGGCCTAGATCCTAGGCCACTGCCTAGAATGGAATGAAAGCTCAGAATTAAGTAAAGTATAGGGAAACAATGATGCAAAAGTAAATAGTTGATCAAGGCCTTAACCAGACCCCTACTAGCCATGATAGGCATTTCATCAAACATATCATCGACATGTAACCTACAAGTGTAAACAATACAGTTAAGTTTACGGATCTCTTACTTAATTGAGAATCGCCATGAACCATTGCTTCCTCATGTCATTTGCTGCCTTATCATTTATTAGGTCATAAATACAATATCCATTCAAATACAAGTAAAAACATGTTGAGAGTCAAACATAGTCTCTGCCATAAAATGAACATATAACCAGCATAATAGGAACATACTTACAATAAACATATCAACCATCAAAATCCATATATACACCAGTACATTTACACATGAAAATCAATGCAATGAATCGATCGGAAATGGGACTACCACTTTCCACCCAACCATATATTGGCTGAGCCAAGTCTCTCTTCAGCCAATCACCCTCGTGCCATATTCCAAGCATGAACGTGGGATTCATAGAACACATCAAAAACACCAATCAATGTGCATGCCACCAGAGTTCTCTACCTACATCGTGAGGAATTTGAGTTCCTCCTAGTTTCTCAGGATTTACCATGCATCCGGAGTCCGATCTAGGGATCACTATGACCTACACCAAGACATACTATCTAGGTTTTACCGTGCATTCCATCCTGGAATCACTAGGCAAAATGGAGAGAAACTCCACCTCTTGGCTTTATCATATATCCCGCCATTCACCAGCAAGGATTCCTAGGCCAAGAGAGGCACACAATCTGGCTTTACCACAACCCACAACCTAGTTTAGGGGTTACTAGGCCAGTGGCTTCATGCATCCTCAGTCCAGTTCAGGAACCACTACCACCATGTGTTGGTCAATTTGGAGATCCACCCTATTCAACTTCGAATCCAATCGGCCATCCCAATAAACTGCATGAGACAACCCACCTCATCAAAGTTATCAGCAAATGGAATTGCTAGGCTAAAAATACTATCACACTTGGAAAAACCCATGCCATGGTAGAAAATAAACACATGCAATCCCATGCATGCCAAATCTAGCATGGAAAATACACATGCAAGTCGATAACTGCAATGAAGCCTGTTGTAGTTGTTTGATCTTGCCTTTCCTTGCTTGATCTTTACTTCCTCTTTCCTTCTTTTCCTTTCTTGCTCCAATGCCAAAGTGCTCCAAGAAAACTCTAAGTGTCCAAGAGTATGAGAGAGAGAGATAATAATGAAAGAGCTTCAAAGCTAGACTGACAAAAGGTTACCAATAAATAATCAAAGGCCTTTTTATGAGAGGCCTCTATTTTCTTCATTTTCCATTATTTTCCTTCATTTTCCTCCTCGCATGAAAATTGTGACCTTTCACCTCCTTTTTCTCCAAATTCCATTATTTTCATAAATAATTGTGCCAAAATTCCATTTTGCCTTTCCAAAGCCTTAGTCGTTACCTTTTCCAATTTCCTTAGAGATAAACAACCAAATGAACACCCCCTAGGATGTATTTCCCAAGATTCAGCTTGGAATAAGTGTCCCATTCATCCATGGTTATTGTTTTTAACTTTTATTACAAGGAATTTTCACTAGGGTTCTTACATTGTTCGACCGACAGGTGCTTCATATCTTCGTCGTGTAGGAAAACATCGAAAATAAGTAGTATAACCAGCACTGGTTACTGCAGTAGTACGGGATGCATTACAAGACCTAAATGTAGCTGAGATACTAACTAAGGTGGAGCGTCACATGGAGGGTTTGATTCACGAGATAGATGAGATCGTGATCGACCAAGTTCCATTGTGACTTCAGCTACACACCACTGAAGTTCCTAGGCATATTGGTCAACTATTGAGCGAGATAGCTCGTGTAGTGTATTATTATCATAAGCGCTTTGATTAGTCTACTTAGATATTTTCATGTAGTTTTGTATATGGGTCATGTGGCCATATGTGTCTCGGGCACAAATTTTGTAATATATATATATATATATATATATATATATATATATATATATAGTTTCTGTATTCCTATTGTAGTTTCAATGATGTGATATGCATTGAAATATATTTACAATCATTGCAAATGTCTATCTAAAACATGATTAGAAAGCACATCTTTCAATGTATTTAGATTTCTATAAAGGTGTTCATATTGTATGAAATTGAAATGTCTTTCTAGAAGGTGAACCCTTCAAAACATACACAAGTTGGTAGGACTTCTGACCAAATAAATATTAGCAAGTTGTAGTACCACTAGTTTTGAGTCAAGTCTGATGACTAAACGACGGATACCATGTGAAATAGCATCAGATAGTAGCTCAACCACTACGCTATACTCAGGGATATTATTGGTAGAGCTACCAATACAAATCCCTTTCAAACTCACTAACTCGCCACTTGGAGAAAATATATCCCACATTGTGGAGGATAGGTTTCGAGTACTATGACTAGCACCATCAGCATAACCAAAACATGGTTCAAGGGATGCCAACATCTGGAAACCAAATGTAAAATGAATCAACATAAAACTTAGGAAAATATAAAGAGGTACACTGCAAACACACGTAACACATATATAAACAGTATGTACACAGTGTTACTATGCATGACATCAAGCATAGTATTTTTTAAGTTACAACCCATTCCTAGGCTATGCCAATGGAATCCCATCGAAATCGACCAACTCATAGGAAACTTTTGTAATTACTCATTTGACAATATACGGGCCTGACCACATAGGTTGGAAATTCCCTGAGCCTAACTTATCAAATTCTTGGTCCTATAAAAGAACAAGGTCTCCTTATGAGAAGACACGAGGCTTGACACTTTTGTTGTATTACGCCTTGATATGTATTTTATGAGATTCATTAGCTATAGCGCATTGCGTCGTGTCTCATATAATTGGTTCAAATGTAAAATATTTTCCTCTTCTACAAAAGTTTCAAGAAGAAGTTCGATAGCTAGTTTCAGCGATGGAATCTCACATTCGATTTGAAGGGTTGATTCTAGACCATAAACCAAACTGAAAGGGTGTAAATATAGTATCAGTCCTTACTGAGATTTGGTATGCCCACAAGGAAGCATAAAGGAGAAAATTCCAGTCTGATTTATGGACCCTTACCATATGTTGAAGCATATTTTAAGAACTTTATTGATAGATTTAACTTGTCCATTAGCCTGAGGATAGTAGGGAGTGGAACTTTCATGGGAAATTCCAAACTTAGCAATTAGTTTGGTCATCATATGATTCTAGAAATGCTTTATGTGATCCATAACTATGGTGACACACCAAACTGTGTGATGATGATATTGAAAAAGAAGTATGCAGTCGTTTCGCCATTGTTTTTAAATGTCGGCATCGCCTCAGCCCACTTAATAAAATAATCTACTGCAACAATGATATAACCATGGCCCGGGTCAAGTGATGGTTACATGTCATGAAGTTGATACCCCATTTCAAAAATGGTCTGACGATGATAACAGAATGAAATGGAGTGGGTGGAGCATGGGTCTTACGATCATAAATTTGGCATGCATGGAACTTCTGGACAACGAGAACACAGTCTCGAAAATGGTAGGCCAAAAGTAACCAACACATAAGATCTTTTGCGCAGTAGTGTAGCCAGATAAATGACCACCACATGCCCCCAAGTGGCATTCATTCAACACTTTCCTAACCTCCTCATGCAGGAGGAACCTTCGTAAAATCGTATCAATATCGCGTCCATAAAGAGTGTCACCAATGATGTTGTAATTATTGGCTTGGTATGGAATATGTCGCTGCTCGGAGCGAGAGGTATCAAACTAGAAAGTCTAGGTATGGAGATAGAATGGTCATATGTCAATTTAGAATCAGGGGAAGGAAGGTCGCATATAAGCTCAGCGAAAACTAAGGATTTATTCGACTTGGATTTAATGAATTCCAGGTTGAAATCTTGCAGGAAAATGATCCATTTAGAGAATCTCCCCCCAGTAATTGACATGACAAAATGTGTTTCATAGGTTTGTAATCTGAAACTATCTTAGTTTTCCGAAGAAAAATATAATGGCAGAACCTTTGAATGTCTTGAACAGCTTCCAAAGCCAAATTTTTTGTTATTTTTTGTAGCATCGGATGCATTCTAGCCTTGAAATTTTGTGGAGAGGCTAGAATACATGAGATCTCCAAAACCTAGAAATCATTTCTGGAAATTTCGCTCGAAATGACTTAATTAGATTATTAGCCATTTTTTAAATATTTCCTAAGTCTAAACTTAGGGAATATGGCTAATTAATCAGAATTAATTAATTCAAGGCATGAATGATCTAGAAACTCACACGGATCGACTTCAAGTTAATCCTAGTCATTGATTAAGATCTAATCTTGTTCTTTGGAGTTCCAACGGAGGATTACAAGAAGAATTTGATGGGCACGTGGAGAAGACACTTGAGTGGTTCGATTTCATCGGCAAATCGATTTCCAAAGTAACGGATATTAGTTATCGGAGAGAGAGCTAGTAAGATCGAAGCAATGAGAGAGGGGCAGTGATGTAAAATCACCTATAAATGACCTCAGAGAAATAATGAAGGTATTACAGACTCAAGTGTTGGGGTGTGCCTATGTTATTTTATGCAACATATCGATAAGATTGTGAAATACATAGACACTGAAAAAGTAAAGGAACACAGTAAGAAAACACATAGACACAAAAAATTTAATAAGGATTTCACCCAATCCTCCTAGGCTGCGTCTCCTGGTCTAGCCTTCAGTGGTGGCCTTTCTATTGTGTCTTAAAGCAAAGTTTTTACAATAAGGAGCTCAATTTTAGTCTCACTTAACAGATGATGATCAGTAGGATTGTACTTGGATTCCCCAAGTCTCTAGAGTACACAGATTCCCCTTACTAAATCTCGACCTCAAACTGGTCTCAGTGGTATGAGTCCAATTTGGTACTCAATACCTGACAGGTATATACAGAAGAGTTGCTTGAACCTCGCAAGCCTTCTCTGGAGTTCACAGACTCTCGAACTCTCTCTGTCTCTGTCTGCTTGATGTTTCCTTTGCTCTATAGGTCAGCTCGGCTTCTCTGTTCTTTGCAATTTGCTTCTCGCTCTTTCTGCCTCTTCCTTGCTCCTTTTTCTCTCTGTCTATTTGTGGCTTAAAGACAATCTGCTCCCTGACTGTTCATTTCCGCTTCCTATATCTCTGGATCTCCTACCTCTGTCTGCTTGAATTCCCCTGCTCTATGTCATCATCACTGTGTAACGCTTCACAAAGAGGTAGCCACTTGTTTCCGCATGAACTGAGTGTCAATTCTCTTCAAATGGTCATTATTTCTGTTGCTCCAAGATTTTCCGCAAAATTGATTCCCTGCCAACTCATCAGTCATGCTAGACCTCAAATCTTATATGACTCAGCCTATTTCCCCATCGAATCTGGTCATCCATTAGATCATTTCTCCGCCATTGATCTAGAGCCTCCAGATCCTATAGTCTTCGTCCATATCGCACGGGTAAGTAGCATGACCTTTACCCGCGTGATGTGAGCGGCTTTCTCTCTCATCCACTAGACGTGTGTCACCCAGTGTATGGCATCGGGCGGGACTCAGTCAAACTTTCTTACTACTTGAATCCATTCCAATATCCTGCCAGTTTTAGCATGGGACCCGCCTTCTGACGAAATCGGAAATTTTCATAAGGTTTTATGCTTTTCCTCGTGACTGAGTGCTTGGGGGCTTTCCTTCACTGAGGGGGATGCCCTACGATAAGAAAATCGCGTATCAGAAACTTCTTTAGTTTTTGGATTTGACCTTCCATTTGTCAATTTGTGCTAGTGCACGGTCACCATGGGCTAACGGTCTGCGCGCTTTGACCGAGGGTCCTCGTTCTTCCATGCTAACCACAAATTGCCATTATTCAGAGGTTATTTCTGATAAGCTTCGACATCCATAATACTTTGAAACTTTAGTATGAGTTTTACAGAGTTCATGGAACTTTAAGAGTGTTTAAGGATCCAATTCAAATCACGGCCTTCCCACTGAAAAAGCTTTTGGACCACCAAAAGTTGGTTTTCAAGCATCGACTAAGTGAGGGTATAGCTATCTCACTTGTCCCATCTCTATCCACTTTGCACTGCTTGGCTTTGAACCCTGGAGTCTAATCCTAAGGAACTCAACATCTCCCCTGTGTGTCATCCTTACCTTTATGTCCAGAACTGTATCTTCCTGCAATTCATTGAGATATTCAGGTAACAGATCATCAACAGAAGGAAATTGATTCTGCTCTTCGGGATCTTCAATTAATGAAGGTTCAAATAGTCTCAAGCTATCTACATTAACGACTGAGTAGATGTGCATGTAAGCTGGTAAATTAAGGCGAAAAGCATTCTCACCAATTTTCTCAAGTATCTTGAAAGGTCCATACCTTATTGGCTTTAGCTTTTTACCTTCACCTTGCATTCTGGCTTTGCTAATATACAGCCATACTTGATCACCAACTTGGAAACTATGCTCCATCCGATGCTTGTCATGCCTTGCCTTGTATTTGGCTTGGCTCTTTTCCAGATGTTGTTGTACTACCTAGTGAATCTCTTGGATTTTTTCAATGAACTTGGTTGCCTTGTCCATATCACTGTGTCCATCAACTGCTATGTCTTTACCAAAAACAAAATCCAAGGGAGACCTTGGTGTGAGACCAAAACAAGTCTCAAAAGGATCTCTGTGTAAAATAATGTTTTGCTCGGTTGTAAGCATGTTGCACATAACACAAATGGTCATCCCAAAGTTTGGGATGCTTGCTGCAATAGCCTCTGAGCAACTGGATCATTGTCCTGTTGACCACTTTTGTCTAGCCATCTTTTTTTTAATTAAAGGTTGTGCTTTTCTTCAGTTTGGTGTCCATCAATTCCCATAGGCTCGACCAAAACTTCCCAATAAATTGGGAATCTTGATCAGACACAATGGAAGTGGGTGATCCAAAATGAACCCATACATGCTGAAAGAACAACTTCGCAGTTTGTTCAGTTGTAATCTGTTTATTACAAGGTATCAAAATACACATTTTGCTGAACCTATCCACAACAACATATAAATAGTCATGATCTTTCCTAAATTTAGGCAGTCCTCCAACAAAGTCCATGAAAATACTTTCCCAAGGATTAGAAGGAATTGGTAGTGGAGTGTACAAGCCTAGTTTGCTATTGTTGGACTTGCTTTTAGCACACATGGTACACCCTCTTACATATCTAGAAACTATCTCATTCATTTTTGGCCAATAGCAAAATCTTTCTAGCTGTGCAACCATTTTATTTACCCCAAAGTGACTTGATATTAGGGAAGTGTGTGCTTCTTGAATTATCTTTACTCTTTCAGTTTGTGGAATGCATGGCTTCCCATAATGATACAAGAGTTGGTCCTTAATGTGATAATCCAATTCTTCTACTCATTTGCCTTGACTTAAAGTTGCATATACATCTTTAAAATCTATATCTTGAGCATATTTTTCAATGTAGCTCTCATGCAATAATGAATTATGCTTAAGTATAGTAGATGCATTTATAATTGGTCTAAATAACATATCTACAAATTTATTATGTATGCCCTTTTTATATCTGATGACTAAATGAAACTACTGTAGAAAACCCATCCATCTATAGTGTCTTGATTGCTGCGACTTAGTTTGGAAGTGTAGATATTGGAGTGGTTGATGATTAGTATGTATAATTGTCTCTTTGCCCATTAAATAATGTTTCCACTTTTTCACACTCTGTACTAATGCATACAATTCTTTATCATATGTGGGATAGTTAACTACTGCAGAATTAAATGTCTCAGAATGATAACATATGGGTTTACCATGTTGTATCAACACTGCTCCCATGGCATAGTCACTAGCATCCATTTGGATGTCAAATGGCCTTTGAAGATCGAGCAATGCTAGTACTGGTGTTTTACTAATCTTTTCTTTCAAGGTGTCGAAGGCTTTCTACTATTTGCCTCCCCACTGAAACACCTTGTTCAATCCTATTAAAGCATGTAAGGGAGCTGCAATTAAGGAAAAGTTAGAAATGAACTTTTTCCAAAATTGTGCTGCTCCTAAGAAGCTTCTAACTTCTGTAGCAGATTTGGGTTTAGGCCAGTTTACAATGACTACCACCTTAGAGGGATCTATCTTCAATTCAACACCACCTACTATATGTCCCAAATAATTCAAAGATGTTTTGCCAAATTCGCATTTTGAGAGTTTAACATAAAAATTTTCTCTTTTCAAAACATCAAGTGTCTACTTAACATGCTTTAAATGTTCTTCCCACGTTTTCTAAATATAAGAATGTCATCCAGATATACAATAACAAAATCATCAAGAAAAGGTCTGAGTACATCATTCATTATTCTCATGAAAGTAGCAAGAGCATTAGTTAATCCAAAAGGCATAACCAGCCACTCATACAATCCATGCTTTGTTTTGAAGGCAGTCTTCCATGCATCTTGTTCTGCAACTCTAACCTGATGATATCCACTATGCAAGTCAACTTGGAAAAATAAACAACTTCCTTTAACTGATCTAATAGATCATCTATGTGAGGAAGGGGATAACGATTTTTTAGTGTGTTATCTTATTCAGTGCTCGGTAATCAATGCACATTATCCATGAGCCATCTTTCTTTTTCACCAGAACGATTGTAGACCCACATGGTGATGTGCTAGGTCTGATGAACCCATTCTTGAGCAACTCCTGCACCTACTTCTTGATTTATGCATTCTTTAAATCGGACAACTTGTACATTCCGATATTAGGCAATGGAGCATCTTGCTGCAAATTAATATCATGCACTATTTCCTTTTTGGGTGGCAGACCTTTAGGTTCTTGAAACAAGATATCATATTCTGAAACAACTTTTTCTAAATCAGTTTGTTGTTTAGTATCACATCCCTCAAATACATTGGCTTTATCAGGTTTATTTTCCTTTCAAACCATCAGTAAATATTCTTTGCATGAATTTACAATTCGTTTCATCTGCCTTGAGTTTATGAGAGTATAATTATTCTTGAGCTTATGAGCTCTTGCAATATATTCGCTTCCATCTTTAACGAGGAGATACTTGTTCTCAACTCTATAGAAAATAGCTTTTCTATCATACAAGTAGGGACTTCCTAAAACAATTCCACATATATCCAAAGGAACTATATCTAACTCAACCTCATCTACAAATGTTGACCCAAAAGAAAACTTAAGTTTACATTGTCTAGTCACTTGTAGTTGTGCTTTATCACTTAACCAACCTAATGGGTATGGTTTCTTGTGAGGTGTAGTCATTAATCCCAACTTCTTTACAATTGCTTCAAAAATTAAATTTACTTGTGAGCCACTATCAAACAAAGTATCAATCTTTTGATGCTTGGAAATAACTCGAATATGGAAAAGCTCATGTCTTTTTCTCTCATTTTCTTCATTATTAGTAGATTGTGTAGAATTACTAGTAGATGCTTCAGAATTTTTACCTTTTATACATGTGGTTGCAATGGTTGTTTCATCTCCTGAGTCCAACCCCAAATCTTTTTGAATAGTTGTAGCAGTCTTCTTCTTGTTGCCCTTGAACTTCTTAGGTCTCAGCTTCGAATGCAGGATCCAATAGTGCTCATCATCATGCCGATCCTTCTTATAGTGAGTGCATGAAGACTTGCTTTTCTGTGCAGTATTGGCCTTCCTCTCTTTCCATTTATTTTTTCTTTTCTCCTTATTCTTGCTTGCATTGGGCTTGGATGATCCCCCAACTTCTGGTTTCCCATTCTTTCCTCTAGCTTCTAGATGCGTAACTTGAACAGATACCTCATCTATACTAGTGGGATTAAACATGATGATAGTGTGCCTCATGTAGCTGTATAGACCACCTATGTACTTCAACAAAGTCTCAGGTGAGTCTAATGAAATTCCTAGAATCAAAGATCTTTTCTTAAATTCTTGGATGTAACCTTGTACACATTACCCTTTCAATTGGCGAAGAGTTTTCCAGCTCATCATGGCTTGTTGCATGTAAGCTATTGGATAGAACTCCTTTTTTATTGCAAAAACAAATTCACTCTAGACAAAAAGAATCTTACCATGTTTCTTCATGTCAACTTATGTCCTGCATTCCCACCATACCAAGGCAGTGCCTCCAATGCGTAGGCTGGCCAGCTGAATCTTACTCTTGTCTGAGTCGATACTCTGCACTCTGCAATAAACATCAATCTATCTGATCCAATTATATAGCTTCTCTACATTCAACTCTCCATCATATATTGGTAAATCAAATTTAACATCTAATTTAATCAAAGATGTCTTCTTTTTATGTTCACGGCTATTAGTAGGTGTGAGAAAGTTTTCTTCTTTCCCTTTGCCTTTTGAGTGGTCATGGAGGAGAGACTCTTCTTCTCCTCTATCATGTTTGGAGCCTGCTGAATCTTCAACTTTATGTTTCCTAAAGTCCCTATACATTTCCTCTACCATGGACCTCATGGCTAGGAAACTATCTATAAATTGGGGGTCTGGTCCCAAGGGACTTTCTTCTGACATTTTCTTCTGAGGATAGACTCTTCCAATTTCCGCGTTAGTTTCAACCAACTCTTCTTCTCCTAATTTAAGCTTTGATCTAGTTAGCATTCAACAACAAAATCCAGCACAAGCTTGTCTAACCTTAACAACCACGAGCTCTGATACCACTTGATCTAAAATCACCTATAAATGACCTCAGAGAAATAATGAAGGTATTACAGACTCAAGTACTGGGGTCTGCCTATGTTATTTTATGCAACGGATCGATAAGATTGCGAAATAAACAGACACTGAAATAGTAAGAGAACACAATAAGCAAACACATAAACACAAAAAATTTAATAAGGAGTTCACCCAATCCTCCTGGGCTACGTCTCCTGGTCCAGCCTTTAGTGATGGCCTTTCTATTGTGTCTTAAAGTAGAGTTTTTACAATAAGGAGCTCAATTTGAGTCTCACTTAACAGATGATGATCAGTAGGATAGTACTTGGATTCCCCAAGTCTCTAGAGTACATAGACTCCCCTTACTGAATCTCGACCTCAAATTAGTCTCAATGGTATGAGTCCAATTTGGTACTCAATACTTGACATGTATACACAGAAGAGTTGCTTGAACCTCTCAAGCCTTCTTTAGAGTTCATAGACTCTCGGACTCTCTCTGTCTTTGTCTGCTCGATGCTGCCTTTGCTCTGTCGGTCATCTCAGCTTCTCTGTTCTCTACAATTTGCTTCTCACTCTTTCTACCTCTTCCTTGCTCCTTTTTCTCTCTGTCTGTTTGTGGCTTAAAGCAAATCTACTCCCTGATTATTCATTTCCGCTTTCCGGCTCTCTGGATCTCCTGCCTCTGTCCACTTGAATTCCCCTGCTCTATGTCATAATCACTGTGTAACACTTCACAATGAGATGGCCACTTGTTTCCACATGAACTGAGTCTCAGTGATCTTTTAACGGTAGTTATTTCCGTTGCTCCAAGATTGCTCGCGAAACTGATTCCCCTGCCAACTCATTGGTCATGTCGGACCTCAAATCTTATATGACTCAGCCTATTTCCCCATCAAATCTAGTCATCCATCGAATCATTTCTTTGCCATTGATATGGAGCCTCCAGATCCTACGGTCTCCGTCCATATCGCACGGGTAAGTAGCATGACCTTTACCCGCGCGATGTGAGCGGTTTTGTCTCTCATCCATTGGACATGTGTCACCCAGTGTATGGCATCGGGCGGGACTCGGTCGAACCCACTTACTGCTTGAAGCCCTTCCGATATCCTGTCGGTTTTAGTGCGGGACCCGCCTTCTAACGGAATCGGAAATTTCCATACAGTTTTATGCTTTTCCTCGTGACAAAGCACTTGGGGGCTTTCCTTCACTGAGGGGGACGCCCTGCGATATGCGATTAGCAATAATCGCATATCAGAAACTGCCTCAGTTTTTGGATTTGACCTCCCATTTGTTAATTTGTGCCAGTGCATGGTCACCATGGGCCAATGGTCTACACGCTTTGACCGAGGGACCTCGTTGTTCTGCGCTAACCACAAATTACCATTGTTCAAAGGTTATTTCTGATAAGCTTTGACATCCATAATACTTTGAAGCTTCGATATGAGTTTTACAGAGTTCAGGGAACTTTAACAGTGTTTAAGGATCCAATTCGGATCAGGAAGAGATACTGAAGTTAGAGGAAGGATTCCAGATCTGATGAGTGCATTTCCAGAGAGGCAAGTGAGCAACAGAGTGGCTAACGTAGAGAAGTGCAATAGCCTCTAGAGGTAATTTCGATTATGTTTGGGAAAGATGAGTTTCAGTGCCAGAAGCTGGGCAGAGGTTCTAGAGGCTAGGAGAGACATTTTCCCAAACAACAACATATCAGACGGCTTGAGGAGAAGCTAGTGAAAACTGTGTGCAGAAGGGACTGTGCTAGGGTGACACAGTAGCTGTGCAGAGCCAATTTGGAAGACTCACTTGGAGCTAAGGTCAGAGCTTGGATTTTCCTATGGAGTGAGGAGTTTTCCTCACTATATTTTTCTTGCCAGTGTTTATCTATAGGATTTCCAGTTTCGTCATCCAGTTGTACTCAAACTATTTCACTGTTGCTTAATATTAAAACCCTAAGTTGTTGCACCAATTTTCCCAAGTTGGGCTTTTCCATGGACATTTGTCCAAAAATAATTGTGTTATTTTGTGTGTGTGTGTGATAGAATTTCTTTCAATGTTTATTCTTCCACAGTTTTATTTGTGTAGGTTGCAGTGTGAGTTATTCAGTATTTGTTGTAGGAAACAACAAAAAAAATTGTTAAATTAAAATAACAATTAGGCAAGCAATTTCCAGTTGTTGCAACAAGATTCTAGCTGTGGAATTCTCACATGGTATCAGAGCGCAGTGGATTAGCCAGAGAGATCGGTAGTGAAGGCAGAATAAGTTTCGGTGTTTAGTGTGGGTAGCAAATCAAAACCCCTAGAGGCAGCTCAATCACCTTTCCGAGAGGCTGAGTTACTTGAGGAGATTCAATTTTTCTAAGTGGGGGATTAAAAATTTTGATCTCTCTAGATCAAGTGATTCTATAGGTAGAGGGAGAAACCTAATATTTTCACAGAGTAGATATCTAGTTGGACGCAGTAGTTTTGTAGTAGTTTCATAGAGAATAGCTAACAATGGGTGGAAGGAAGAAGAGAACAAACTGAGGGAAAATTTTCCTCAGGGAACTTCTATTCTCAAGAAGTTTGATTTTCTTTGTAGAGCAATAGTTGTTGTGAGTAGAGTTTCTCACTCCAAAAGGGAGTGTGAATAGCTGAACAACAGTTGAGGAGAAGGGAATAGGATATTTTTGACAATTTTTGAGATGGCCATTGTTGGGATTCGTTATCAAGATAGGTTGTATGTAGCTTCCAACCATGTCATCTGAAAGGCTAGGATGTCCTTTCTTCTAGATGAATATGGAATGAAGCATATATTTATGTAGTGGTACTAGTACCCCAGGATGTAGATCAACTGAAGGAGTACATAAAGTAGATGGCGCAGGAAAAGAGATTGATCCTAGATGGTGTCCAGGATCATGTTGTATCACATATAGCAGCCAAGGGAACGACCAAAGAGATGTGAGATACACTTTCCATGCTATATTAGGGAACTTCCAAGTAGCAAAAGATGTACTTAGAGGAAAATCTAAGGTTCATCTGGATGTAGAAGGGGGGAGGCATAGACTCCTTCCTCACCAGGATTCAGGAGGTCTAAGACTAGTTGTTAGCTATTGGGACAACACCTTAACCCACAAAGCTAGTGTGATTGGCACTAAACAATGTCTCCAAGGAGTGGCAGGTATTTTTCCAAAGTATTTTGGGCAGAGATACCTTGCCAAGGTGGGATAGGATGTGGACTGATTTGTAGCAGGAGGAGTTGATACGAACTCTATTGAAGAGCTCCATCACTTGTAGCAACAACGGATCGAAGAAGGTGAAGGAGGAGGAGAATCTGGCCCTCGCATCCAAGGGTCCCAGTCAGGGACAAGGGGAGAAGAGAAAGAAGAATAAGGACCTGTCAAATGTCAAGTGCTTTAGGTGTGGTGAGTTTGGCCACTATAGTACCCAATGTCATCTCAAGAAGAAGGAAAAAGAGGAGAAATTGTACCAGGAAGAAGCTCATGCCGAGATTGATAGTTTGTCCTCCATGTTGGAGGAAGACTTCGCGATGTTCCCCTATATACCTCCAGGAGTGAGGTGGGGTGACCTGGTGTTGTAGCACCAGAGTGCTACATATGGGCAGGATCCTTGAGTAGGTTTACCTCTTGGATCAACACCTTGATATGGGGGCCCACAGTTATCATTAGCATGATGGATCAGTGGTAGTATATGCAGTCAGAGGCAGAGTGACAAATGTAGATACTAGTAGGAATCAAATGATGAGGAGCGCAATGTAGAGTTCGCAGAAGTGCAGAGTCAGTAGCAGCACAGATTCCTCAATGACTGTGAAGATACTAGCAATAGCCAAAGACTCGGGTGACAGATGCATCATATTGATCATAGTTGATTCAATATTTAGAATTCTTTTCAGTTGCAATTGTCATGGCAACAAATGAGAGGAAGTTACAGTGCCAATGCAGTGTTGGCAGTAGTTCAAGAGGGTCAGCAACAACACAGATGTAACGTATATTATATATGTGCAACAGGTGGTCGGCAGCAATAGCTAGACATCAATAGTGTGACAGGAGATGATGCAGAGATAGGGTGTTGCTACAAGGTGTGTAGTAGAGCACTAAAACACATTCCTCGCTAATAGGGAGTGTTAGTTTTTGTAGCATAAGATGTGTCCTAGCCTTGAAATTTTGTGGAGAGGCTAGAATACGTGAGATCTCCAAAACCATAAATCATTTTTGGAAATTTCACCTAGAAATGACTTAATTAGATTATTAGTTGGTTTTTAAATATTCCCTAAGTATAAACTTTGGGAATATGGTTAATAAATCAAAATTAATTAAGTCAAGGTGTGAATGATATATAAACTCACAAAGATCAACTTCAAGTTAATCCCATCCATCGATTAAGATTTAATCGTGGTCACTGTAGTCCCAATAGAGGATTATAATAATAATTCGATGGGAACTTGGAGAAGACACTTGAGAGGTTCTATTTCATGATCAGATCGATTTTCGGAGTTGAAACAGTCAGTTGTCAAAGAGAGAGCCAGTGAGATCAAAGTAGTGAGAGAGGGGCAGAGACAATGAATCTAGAGGAAGGATTCCAGATCTGGTGAGTGTAATTGCAGAGAGGCAAGTGAGCCACATAAAGGTTGACGTAGAGCAAAGTAGTAGCCTCTAGAGGCAATTTCGATTCTACCAGAGAAAGACTAGTTTCAATACCAGAAGCTAGGCAGAGGTTCCAGAGGCTAGGACAGACATTTTCCCAGATACCAGCATACCAAATGGCTTGAGGAGAAGATGGTTTGAGCTTAGTACAAAAGGGATTTCTCTAGGGTTGCATAGTAGCTACACAGAGGCAATTTGGAGGGCTCACTTGGAGCTGAGGTCAAAGCCCAGATTTGCCTATGGAGTGAGGAATTTTCCTCACTAGAATTTTCTTTCCAATATTTATCTGTATGATTGCCAGTTTTAGCATCTAGTTGTACTCAGAACATTTCACTACTGCTTAATATTAAAACCCTCATCTACTGCACCAATTTTCCCAAGTTGGGCTTTTCCGAGGACATTTGTCAAAAAATAATTGTGTTATTTTTATGTTTTTGTGCTACCATTTCTTCTGACATTTATTCTTCTATAGTTTTATTTGTGTAGGTTTCAGTGTGAGTTATTCAATATTTGTTGTAGGAAATATTAAATAAATTGTTAAATAAAAATAAAAATTAGGAGAATAATTTCTAGTTGTTGCAATAGGATTCCAGTTGTGGAATTCTCACATTTTCTACTTTGGTATACCTGATCTTGGTATCATTGAGATTCTAACTCAAATAATAAATGGGGTGTTTAGTCCCTACAACGTCTTCTTGGACCAATACCATTTCTATAGTAGAAATGGTAGTAGCAAAATATAAGAAATAGCCATGTTGGTAATCAAGGGGATATAATAAACATGCCTAAATTAGAACATCTTTCAGGGCATCAAATGCTTTCTGAGTTGCATAATCCAAATGGAACAAAACCCCTTTCTTAAGCAGGGAAGTAAATCCTTTGGTCAACTCAGTGTAATTCAGGATGAAGCATTGCATGAAGTTAGATTTCCCATGAAATAATTGTAACTGAACAAGTGAAGAAGGCGGAGGGAAGTCAATTATTTCCTGCACTTTCAGAGGATTGATATCAATTCCATGTTTCAAAACAACAAAATAGAGAAACTGACCAGAACTAACATAGAATACACACCAAATGGGAGTTTTCGGTAAGCGAATGTAGCCCAAGGAAAAATAAATACAGTCATAGGTTGATCCACTAGGATATCATTGATTTGATTATATCTAAAGAAACCATCCATGAACGAATAGATTTCACAAATAGAGTAGTGATCAACAATCTGGTCAATGAACGTGGTCGGGTAATTGTCCTTTGGGAAAGTGTGATTCACGTCCTAATAATTGATACATACACAGATTGTCCCTTGTTTCTTCATGACAGGGACAATAATCGATACCCAGTCGATGAGAGGAATGGGGTAGATGAAACTAACACAAAGGAGTTTTTCAAATTCACTCTTTATCCCGGTAGCCTTCTTTGGATGGACTGGACGAAGGAACTGCCGAACTAATTTAGCATGAGGATACATTTTAATCTCGAGCACTCCCATATTTGGGTCGATACCTAGAATTTCTTCATAAGTCCAGGAAAAGACATCATGAAACTCCTAAAAAAGGGCTTTATAAGTCTCGATATCATATGGAGAGAAAGATGCACCAATGTGTATATTTTCGACAAAACCTGATTTAATAGAGATATCAAGTGGTATCGTCTCTTTGATATTCGATAGATTTTTCTCATAATTTACTTCGTCGATAGAATTAGAACTCGTAAAACATTCGACAAAATTTGGTAGATACACATCATTGAGATTATCCTCAATGGAATCTCGTGAGGAGGAATGATGGTGATGTTCATCCCATAGCGCATCGTCTGGTGTCATGAACTCCATGATGCTCTCATTGATATGTTGGCTTAGGGCGTCCTGACCCAGGTTCAGAGTTAGTTGTGCCAAGCAAATCCCTACACTACTGGCCCTTTTGGCATCAATCCACAGTGCGCAGACTGAAGTATCACCCGAAGAAGTATGATGGGATGTTGGGACCAAGTTTCTGCACCTAGAGATCAGTGTGATGTCCTTTTGTGACCTAGGTCTACCTTTTCACAGATCGATAATCCTTTATGGCATATCGATGAACTTCCTTTAAATAGCCTATCGGCCTCTGCAAAGGTCTATGATTGGCTTTTGCAGACCCTGAATAGGCGGATCAGCTACTTACACACACCATAGGTTACTCCTAGACCATTATTTTATGATATCTACTTAAGTGTTTGATAACTTCAACAGAAAGCATTATAATCTTCACATAATCACTTAACCTTAATTACGTTCAAATAAAAATGTAGATCAAGTAAAGTCGTGCATAAATATATCATTATCTCATAAAACCTTTATTCATCACAGCATAAAGCGCATTAATACATAACATAAGTTAATAGATAAAACAGAGGAATTTCTGCAACAATCCTCTTTATTGATATTTAGTTAAGCTTACAGAATCAAGACTTTCCTGCGCACTCAAATGCAAGGGTCCACGCACTCAGCTGTGGTCACTACTCTAGGCCTCTGCGCACAACTATAGAGCCATACCCTCCTCTAAGACTTCTATCTCTGCGCTAGACTTCTTTGCTCACACCCATAGACATCTTACATTACTTTCCTTAGACATCCCAAAGACTCAACTATTTATACAATCCCATGGTCCGCGAACCATGGATAGATCTTCAAAATCTGACTCAAGTTACAAAAAATAAGGGTAAAACCCTTTTTGACTCTTAACTAGTTCCACTCCTTGACCACAATTTGCGGAGACTGTACATCTTTTTGCATAAAAATTTGGGCTTTTTCCCCAAAATTGACATAGGGGACCCCATCCCAATAGGCCCACAACACAACTATCATGACTCACCCTTGAGTCACTCAACTGGCATGGAGATCTTCTTGCGAAGATCCCCCAGCTCCACCTGCACCACTACTACTTCAATCATGCTCTACGTGGCTTCCTGCTTCACCTGTTCAACTAGTTGTTATGTCGTTGGTCCATCATTGTCCTGCTTGATCTTTTGTTGTGTAAGTTGTAGGTTCTCTAACTTTTCCTGTATGTTGGTGGATACTTGGTATGCTTCTTCCAACCAAGGATCCAATCGTGCCTTAAGGACTGCCTATTTTTTTTATGCAGAATCTACTTGTGCAAGGAGTTTCTTCCCCTCCTACAACTTGGCGAGGTGTTGCACTATAGCCACTGTGCACGTTGTTGCCCGCACTTCGTCATACTATTGCTGAAGCTCACAGGTCTCTATTTTTAATCTCTGTAGTTTGGGATCTTCCTAAAGGTTTGTCACTACTTCCATGGCCTACTCAAATAGCATTGTGCAGTCCACTATCGTGGCATCGACAATAGCTATTCTATCCTTAATAGTAGCTTCACACTACCCCCTAACTTCTGACAAGGTCGAAGGTTGTGACTTGAGCTCCAGTTCTATGATTTTCATGTTCAGCTCAAACTGAACTTTGGCCACCTCTGCCTTGGCATCACGGACACCTGCTGCAAGTTTCCTAAACTTGGCCTCTAGCGGCACCTCCTCAGTTATGTGTAACTTCGACACTATCCTGCAAGCCTATGCCACCACAGCTATGAGTTGGGCACTCTACGCCTAGATTGTTTCCTTTGCCTTCAAGGCCTCTCTCTTCTCAATGAACGTTTTCTCATTGTTCACCCAATATTCACTAATTAAGATGATAGTGTGCTATTCCTGCACTCTTGGCTCTGTTGTCACACCTATCTCTAGTGTGTTAAGATACTCATTGGGGAGCACTGCGAGGTTGAGGCTGATGTTCTTCAAAGTACTAATGATGACCTTTTCATCAGCCGATTCCACGCTCAAAGACCCTTCAGGTAGAACAACTACTCGGAGATCGACTGATCTAACCATATCTGCAGCCTGACTAGTCCCTGGTGCCAAGCCCATCTGTGTGATGCTCACCTGCCTTACACCCACCTGGATCCTGTTGGTCTGGATCTATAATTCACATAGATCCTTCTGAAGAGTGCCTAGCAACTGCAGGTGCTTTTGTTCGAACTGTTGCAACAATCCGTTGTTGTATCACTCACTTCATCTCTGATCTCATTGAGATCACCTTCTGTAAGTGTGATTGGATACAGGATGGCTTTGTCACTTTCGACTTCTTCCGATGCCCATCCTTTTGTTGTTCATTGTACCTCTTCACCCAGAATGGAGTGCTCTGTACTTCATCTCTACCACCTCCCTGCTCTGACTACTCCTCTTCCTCAGTCTGTGGTGAAGGGGACTTACCGATCCGCTCAGAGTCACGTTATTCTTGTTTAGCCTACTGCTTTGCAGTGCGCTCCTTTTCTAGGTGGACCTTCTTCTCGACCTCCTTCCTTCGCTTATCGGCCAACTGCTGGACTACCTTATTTGCTGCTTCCTTCTTCTTTTTCTCCATGGAACTTCCTGTGCCTTTGCTAGTGCTTGCGGCCAGATCAGATGGAGAATTCCAATCTATCAGCAAACACTTGATAACCTCCTGAATGGCATCATCTGTGGCAAGATAAGGCAGATCAAACCACTTCTATTGTGGATCCTTCCACACCCTGATATACATATGGTGGAAGTCTTACTTAAACTCTACGTACTCTGATAACTGCTCAAATATAGTCAGGGACAATCGTGGCTTCTAGTTGATGGCCATGCAAAGGCTCGCCTCCATTAACACTAAGAAATTTTTTGTCTCTGTGACTCACGCAGAGTCCTTTGTGGCCTAAAGGGAAGAAAATTGTGCAGCCTCCGACAATCCTTTCTCCGAGGGAGGAAACTGGTTGTCCTCTGGTAGCTCCCAAGCTACTAGCGCGATGGAGAGAAACAACCATGTGTAATGACAGGTTTTTCTCTCATCCTGAGCCTTGTGATAATTCACAAGGAACTCACTACAAAGGTAGAGTGACCAGGTAAATTGTACGCCTTCCGTGCACTATGCAGCTAATGAGATTACTGGCACTGAAACCTCTTCCGCGCAACATTTCCTCATGACCTTATCAGTAAGGATCTGCATGGAAATTTTCACCGCGGGGTCAGTGATAGACATGATGGAGTACCCACGTGACTTCTTAACTAGATCAAACTTCTTCTTCATATTTTCTACCAGGACATGCTCACTGGTTTTTCCCCCAAACTACTTGGTTGAATTTAAGCTTGAATGTGGTAGGAGTGTAATCTGATGGATCAACATGTCTATGATTGGGATTAGTGCACCCATTCACAAACATCCATCATGTACGAGGGTCAGAAATCACTTGATACAGATGATATTGATGTTGGATTGATGGTAGTGGCGCACCCACAACAGGTTCAACAGCCCTGACTGATTCACTCCATGAATCCGCTCGACTGCTACAATGCGGTGACACCGGATTATTTATAGTACACCTATGTCAAGTAGTTCTCCATCGCGAGGTGGGGGAACCTCTCATGGCCCGCTAAATCTCAGTCTTCCATTTTTAAATGGGGAATCTGCACCAGGCACGGGCCTTCAAAGGTGATGCCTTCCGGTAGTAGGGGCATATTTATGAGTAATTTCACTGCATCTGGGTCCTTAGTGACCTTCACCTTTCCCTTATGTGGAGGGATGTAATCCAAAAATTTGGAGATGGGTTCCACGCCCTTGGCATCTATATCCTTCACGCCCTCTTCGACCTCTAAATCTGCAACTTTCTCATTATCCTTTGGCAGTTGTTTATCTTTCTTCTAGGCCTGGGTATCAGAGTGCTTCCTTAGCGACTCGTGCACCGGAATTGGCCTCTTTTTCTTGTCTTTCTTGGGCTTGGTATTTTCACGCACTGGTGTAGGCTTCAGCCTGGGCGACCTTGGCACCGTAGGCACAGGAGTCGGAGCCTCCATGCTGACAACATCTGGAGCTACTCCTTTGGAGGCAACAGTTCCTCGGTGTTTGTAGTTGCACCTGGTCCGAACATAGTGCTAAGAATAAATTGTTGGGTATCCTTCGGTAAAATATCAAACACAGAGCTTGCAACCAAATCTACAAAAAATAGAGGATTCATAAATGATAGACAACGCAGCTCAAAAATTATAAGGATGCAAAGTGTTCTTTGTTGGACGGCCACATGTAATTTTTAGGTGAATATGAATTCAAATCTGATCGTTCCCCCCATAATCCATCCATAAATGTTGATTTGGCGGCAGATCTTCAAAGATTTCAGCCTTAAATGTTGCACCCCCCCCCGCTCCTCTTAACCATCTCCTAGCTGTCAAATCATGAACAGTGACTGTAACAGTCATTTTCTAGCTGTGTTGTGTGGTATCTCCCCTCATAGCATAGCTCCCTTCACGCACCTTCTAATACTGTGACATCACCCTTTTTCACGCAGCCCATCTGTCGAGTAGGTCCACCAACCGGGTAGTGTATTTTATAGTCTCGTGCTCCCTTGCAGCTACCTGGAGCGCTAAGATTGTCCTGTCATCATGTAGTCATTAAGCCAAATCCCCTGTGTATGGCTTCAACTGGCTTCCATTTACCCTTCCCGGAAATGGTTCTCCATTCAACTTTGCAAGCTAAACTATGCCACCATCTGTAATTTCTTTGACAACATATGGCCGCAGCTAGTGCATCTAAAACTTTCCTGGAAACTTAATGAACTTGCTATCATATAATAAAACCAATTCATTTACCTTGAAGGTGCGCAGTTTGATGTGCCAATCATGCCAAGATTTTTTGCGTTCCTTTTGGACCTACTGATGGAATCCAACCAAAAATATATCTTCTTCGAGCTCCATTAGCTGCGCGAGCTATTCTTATAAGGCTCCGCGGTCCTCCATTCCTATGAAAGTCTTTATATGTAGACTACGCACAATATATTCCATAAGCATTACAGCCTCTACACCATAAACCAAACGGAAAGGCGTCTAACCTGTTAGCTTTTCCCAAGTAGCCCTACATGCCCATAATACTATGGTACGGTCACATCCCAATCAATCCACTGCGCTTTGAAAACCTTTGTCAATGCATTTTCCAATATCTTATTGAAAGCCTCAACTGTTCTATTAGCCTGAGGATGATATGGTGTACTTTTCTGATGGTAAACCTGGAACTCTTCTGTCAGCGCGCTGATCGTTCCATTGAGAAAATGTGTATCGCGGTCACTCACCAATACCTTCGGAAAACTGAACCTCATCAACATGTATTCAAACAAAAACTTTGTTGTTGCTACCCCTGTACAGTCCTTCACAGGCTATGCTTCCGCCCATTTGGTCAAATATTATGTCGCGGTGATGATATATTGCGCACCTATGTTCTGGCCTGGGGATGAATTGGTCCTACAAAATCAGTTGCCCATTTCTCAAATGGCTACAATGACACCCATGGATTTAGTGGTATCTCATCCCTCCGTGACGGCTTGTCCATCCTCTGACATGCATAACATGCCTTACAATATGTTTTAGAATCTTTATGCAGCATTGGCCACCACAACCCAGCGCACAAAATTTTCTACGTTGTTGTCTGTCCTACATAGTGCCCTCCCACAGCTCCTCCATGAGCTTCAACAAGGATACTATTTCGTTCAAAATTAGGCACATATCGTCGAATCATCTCATTCGATCCCATTTTATACAAATGTCTAGTAATTACATAGAAATATGTCGCGCACACTACCAACTCCTTTTTTTGTTGGCTGGTGTATCCTTCTAGAGATGTCCCTGTAGTCAGAAAGTGGATAATGTCTACAAAGTGGTTTCCCACTACACACACCGCAAATAGTTGCGCGTTGGGTAGCTCTTCCTCCAAATTAGTAGGCTCCTCTCCTGTCTCAATGTGTGAAAAGTGGTCAGGCCCTACATTCAACCTTCCTGGTTTCACAATTACCTCAAAATCATATTCTTGGAATAACAACAACCATCTGCATATTTTCCCCCCAACACTGGCTTATTGACTAGATACTTCAATGCAGAATGGTCTGTGTACATCTTGAAATGTCCTCCCAACAGGTAATGCCTGAATTTTTAGAGCGCGTACATGTTATAGACATTTTTGGGCACTGCAAACCCAATCATACATGTCCATAAACCAAGGGCTCCTAAGTCCTTAAAAGTGTTGCTTCACACCCTAAAAGAACAAGGTCAGCTAATTACATCATCTCCCATAAGTTCTCCACAGAAAACTGCTCAGAACTAGTCAAAGTTGGACCATACAGACTGCCTAGTGTAGAGGGTGTGATGCATCTCACCTGCCCAATGTAAAGGGTGCGATGCATACTGGAAAGCCCTTCTATAAGGTGTGATGGGTGAGAGTAGAGAAATGGCAGAGACAGTTTGCAAGGTGGATCGTCATGGAATCTTCCAGAAACTTCTCTTGTGACACTTGCCTCTCTGAATTTGCCCAGGGATGAGTAAGAGATCATCAATCTCCAAGTGGAATCAAGAACTATCAGAGAGAAGACACTAATCAAAATCCCAGAAGCTGACTCACCCCCCTACAATCATCTATATATGGATCCCTCTTCCCAGAGATCCAGAGGATGGAATTTTGTACCTTGTAAGGAAGTGTTGTTGGTTTCTTGGTGGAATATCATAGTGTTTGGTGATCTAAGCTTTTCATGAGGTGAAGAAGGGCTTTCATGATGGGAGAATGACGATAGGTCCGAAAAATTGGTTGTAATCCTCTTTGCTATCTTGATATTAATAAAGTTATTCAAGTTTTCCTCCACATTCTTGCATGTTTGATGATATATGCATTTGTGTGGTCAATATATATCTGGTCCTATATTGTTTATGATTGTAGATATATGTTCTTCGATAGTATTATGCTGCTTTGATTCCACAGGTGCTCTTTGAAGCTGGGTAGGTGAAGGCAAAGTGGCAAGGATCTGTCAGAAGGGAGAGGAACCAAGCAAGGAACTGAGCACAAGATTGAGGTTGGTGTCCTTTGTTCCCCTCTTATCTACTTCTCATAAAGGAAAGCGAAAGTAGTTTTAGTTTGTTTGTTTCTAAGATAGCTACCAGTCTTAGTGGGACTAGCAGCTCCGAGTGGACACTATATTTCCCGATAACAAAATGGCAACTCTGCTGGGGAGAAAATAGATTGTTTGCTTGTCTATATTTGTTTCTTTTATAAACTTACAGGTGTAGCCTAAAGTCAAGCCAGCTAGCCTTCGAACTGCATTTGCTATGCAAGTGCAAAGTAGATCAATGTTGCTTCAATCTATCTCCGGGTTTTGTTTATAAACTGAACAATCAATTTGCAAACCTTCTAATTACCCTAGTGGTCGCTCTAGTAACCTCATTAGATCAACCCCTGTGATTTATATTTATTGAACATCATTAGCTTGGCCTAAATCCCTGAACTAAGCTACAAACTGTGACCCAAAACCAAGTGGAAGTCTCGTCCCTAGACCATCGCACTTTCTCCTCTTGGGAATTTGGATGCATCGCACCTCCCGTGTGTAATAGGTGTGCTGCATCACACTTTCCCTGTGTTGCAAGTGCGCTGATCAGACAAGACCTCTTCTGCTCTCAAATTTTGGTTTTTGTGTTCACTCTCTTTAGCTTTATTTAGGATTTTTGCTGTCTGTGATCAGTATACCACTGTAGAAACTCCCTTCTTTTGCATGATTCTGCCTCCATAGTACAAAAAATTGTGAATGTTTTTATGTATTGTGCACCATTTACAGTTCTCTTTTACAAAAAAGTAGCATAATCAAACTGTCGTCTTTTGATTTGAAAGTGTCGCAAGTGTCATTTTCAGTCAAAGAAAAGAATTCTATTGTTCTTGATGGTAAATTATATGGCTACTCTTGTATTTGATTTGAATTAGTAGTTTTTCAAGTGTTGAAAGCAGTTTTCAATTCAAAATAGCAAAGTGACATCATTATCTTCCTTTCGTTTTTGAAGAGAAATTTGTTAGTATTGTCGCTTTGAAAAGATAATTCAAATTTGTACTTAGCGTTATTCTTGTCATTCACACATTAAGAAAGTTGAAAACAAATACATGCATGTGCATTTGCATTTATACTGCTTGTTGGTTTGATTTAGGATAGTGCATCTAGTGTGTGCTCTCTACTCTATGTTGAAAGAATATCGTCTCTCTTTCTTTAGTAGCTATGATTTTCATTTCAAAAAGAAGATTAAACGATTGTTTATCATCTTAGATTGCATTTTAGGAATTGTATATCTACATCACGCAGTGAACCTGAAAGTTAAATTTCTTAAGAAATATCAACTGTAAAATAAATTCATTGAACATAAAAACGCTTTGGAACCTAACGCACAACATCTAGAAGTCTAGGTTAGAGATGTATTCCAACGTCATAAAGCCTAGTAACTGTCACTTTCACTGTTGGTTGGGTGATTCATCCTCTTTGAGATGACAAGTGCCAGTACAGACTTGTGCTCCCACGTATCGTCGAGTGTATATTGGGAGACAACAATAGGCTATATCCTTTATCCATAGGAAGCTGTGTATGTCGCCCTATCGATCGCAATGCACTGAACACAACATTCAGGAAGATTCACTGCCGTACCATAAAAAGTATTCTATAGTTTTGCGATTGGTTTGGTAATCCCTCTGTCTAGATTTCCAGAGTAGTCTCTTTCATTCCTTTTCAGACTCCTTAAAGGAAAAGGTCCATCTGAGCACTTGTCACTTCAGGCTCATTAAAAATCGAAGGCGACTAGAGTCATATTTTGTTTTTTCTCGACTCTTAAAAATTGCAAAAACAAGTTGTGTCAAAGCGTCTAAAATTTATTTTAATCCGAATAATATCACCATTCTCGCGTTGGTCTTAGGTTGAGAAAAATGGAGTCCACCAACCAAGTATTTCCCCTTGGAGGAAATCCTAGTCCTTTCTCCTCTTGGGGAGATGTTGGTGCACCTCATATGGCCACATTGTCACTTCCAGGATTGACAATTGGCTTGCCAATATGGCTCTTCTCGACCTCCGTCGTTCAGAACACCATGATTCCTGAGTAATCGAGTCGGCAATTAGATGATACCAAAGTTACCCCCAAACCTTCTACTTCATCCAATTCTCCCTCTCCTCTTTCCTCTTCGCTTGATGAAGCTGGTAAAGCCAAAAATCAAGTAACTAAGAAGGAGAAGAAAGAGAAGAAGAAGAAGGAGCCAAAGGTGAAAAGTGGTAACCGGGCATCGTCTAGTGAAAATCCACACACTGCACCATCCAAGCCTAAATCTCCATGTGTCATTTGCAAAGGAGACCACTATCATCGAGATCATCCTTGCATCCCTCGGATCTTAAGGGACTGGTCTCCTCGTTTTCACAATCTGGTGTCATCAACCTCTGAAGATCATGTTGAAAGTACACCATCAACTAGTGAAAGTGAAGCATTTGGATAGAAAAGGAAATGTAAATTCCCTTGTAAACTGTGTGAAGGTGATCACGTCGTCCACTGTTGTCCCTTCCTAGACGAAGCTAAAATATCTTGGATAACCATCCTGCTTCACCGCTACGGCTTCCTCCTAGATACAAGAAGTTATTGCCGAGTCCATCACTAGTTGAAAATCTGACAGACACACCATTGTGGTCGGTCGAAGCATCTATCATTGAAGATAAACCTACTGAATCCATACCAGATGAAAGTCAAAAGGTTGAGGCGGCAGTCGACCAGATCTTGTCTTCGGAAGGTCGATCTACAGATGATACAATCACCGAAGAGAATGAGAATGACACCGTTCAAATTCTTTTCATAAACACAGACTCCGATGAACATGGGGGCAATCTACCCATTCCTTTACCATAGGAAGGAAGTTTGTCAGAGTCATATCCGGCCGTCTATTCGGTCCCACCTCCAAGCAACCTAGTCATTTCCTTCGATTGGAATCTACTAGGCAGACCCCGTTTACCGGCTAATGTACCATTCTAAATCATTATACAAGCTTACAAAATGATCATGGTCGGTACCATCATAGATGAAGGGGCTTCTGTGAGTATCCTTTCCTCAACTACTTGGGAAGCGCTTGGTTCACCATCACTTCTACCTGAGATGAGAAATCTGATAGGCTTCGATAAAGGAACCAGTCGACCGTTAGGGATCCTTCCCAATGTGCCCATAACGTTGAGAAGGAAAACCATTTATATGAATGTAATGGTAGTCTAAAGACCTCTATATTATAATCTACTCCTTGTGCGCGACTATATTTATAGCATGGCAGCCATTGTCTCCTCACTCTTTAGAGTAATGTGTTTTCCGCATGAAGGCCGAGTGGTCTAGCTCGTAGACCAGCTTTCGTTCCCCAGCTCACACATGGCTAATAGTCAAATGCCATCCCCGAATGGTCTTTTCACGCAAGGAATGTCTCATCAATATCCAGTCTATCCACCTGAAGATCGCGAGTGATTCGGAAGGACATGACTGAAACCCAGGGGGCATGCACCCTGGTCTGTTTCGGCAGGAAAACCTTGGGTATAGTGTAGGATTCCGCGGAGGATATATGACTAGTCTAACACACTCGTCCATTTAGGAAAATGGGATTAGACTGGAATAAGATTCCCTCATCAAAGTTATGTGAGTGGAGGCGACCGCACCACTCACCTTTGTCTATTTCGGTAGGCATCGCCAAGGAAGTGTTTTGTCTGCAACATGGATGGAGCGATCTTGCATATGCGAGAGCTTTCATATGGTAACCTGGAAACTCTACTTTGCTATGCCGGGGGGCATGCAAACCTTTTTTCCTGAAAGTAAAGAGCGACCATTTATTTTATTAGTTTGTAGTCTCTCAACCCTTTAAACTCGTAGGATTGGTCATTCCTAACTTACATAATGAAAAGATCCGGAGCAAAGTTTCGAATGGTGCAAGCTCCCTAAAAATTGAACCTATTGATGATACATCCTTATTATACAACTAGCACAAGCAGTTTTTATGCGAAGTTCAAGCTCATTAAAAATTAAACCTTGGTAATGAGAAAGTGTTCCCCCCAAAGTTTAAGCTCATTAAAAAATGAACCAATCCCCGGTAAATAACAATTATGAATGCATTATCATCATCTTTCAAGCCCTGGTCGTGTTCTTACCATCACCTCCACTCTGTTTTAGCCGATCATTCACCTCCATTTGATTGTTTACCCCTTTTGAGGAACAACTGCGAAGAGTGATCCTGTTAACCATCCTTGTGACACTGCCGTGATTGGAAAATTCCAAACCTTACCTTGAATCAGGTGCTACCTGAAATTATCACTCGTTCCTCAAAAGACGAGTCTCCTTTAAGCTCTTTTCACCTGACTCATAAAATATAAAAATATTGCCGAGCAATTGGCCTCTCCAGCTCATTAAAGCTACCAGAAGTGCTATCCCTCCTCTAGATTTTAATATTTTTGGACCTGAGGGATTATTACACAAAAACATCGAGCGCTTGTTTTGTTCGGCTCATTAAAATTACCGAAAATTCATCCCTTTCGTATTATTTTATACTTTTTCAGACTTAAGGGATTATATGACGAAAAAGGATTATTGGAGTTTCCTTTACGTCCCTTTCAAACTCTCCAAAATTTAAAAGGACCGAGTTATCTTTGTCGTTAAACTCGTTAAAACCAAATAGCGACAAACTTGTCCATATAGACAAGAACGAGTTTCACTGTCGCTAGGCTCGTTAAAACATAGCGACGGGTTTGCCCGAAGGGAAAATTATAGAACAAGCATATGTTATCCTCCTCAAGCTTGACAAAAATAACGAGGTACTAGTCAGCAATGACTGGGGAAAAGTTGGGAAGAAAACTCGAAGAAACTTTATTGGTAGCAAGTTGCTCTTGAACATGACACTTTCACTCCACATCCGAGTCGGGTTGGGTTGTTCCGTTCACCGATCATATCACCATTGGTCCATCGCACCATCCATATTTGGGGTTAACGCTACAAATCCATGTCAGTGTCGCCAGTATGTTCAAGAGAAGTCGCTCAGAGAATTCACCTACGTCTCATCCACTGCAATACATTCACGCTCCATTCCTTCATGACCGCCACCCTGAACCCTGTATCATCAGATCGTTTTCATCTCCGAAATAATTTACTCTGTTCCATGTCGTAGATGTGGGATTCATTAAGGCCCTCCTACGATAGGTCGCTTCTTTTTGACAGCAGCTCATTATCCAATAAGTCGACTTAGGAACAACCCTTTCAGTACTTTGAAGCTTGCATGCCTCAATGGCAAGTTTCTCACTTCTGGCAACAGGTTTACATCAATGGCCTTTGACCGAAAGATTTTGCGTGGTGTTCGATGCCAAGTCCCTTTTCACACCACGCGAATTTTACTGTAGTACCTTGAGGGTCATCATCATTATCGGTGATTCCTCTCGCGCTTGTTAACAGCTTACATCATTGGCTAGTAATTAGGCAATGTCTTTCCATGTTCAACTCCAGAACATCTTTCACATGGATCGACTTGTACTCCGAGTGAAGATTGAACGAGTTTGAAGACCCCGGATCTAGTTTCATCCATCTGAGCTTCGATATATTCAGGAAAATAAAGACATCAAATGTACCTCATTGCTGCACAAATGATCATCCGAATCAAAGGATGATGACTCTATCAGAATCATCAGTCTGCCACACAGACAGTTGTTTGTCTTATGTACATGAAAATGAATTTATAAAGCTGAGCATGGGAATGCCCACCTCAGCTAGATCATGAAAAATATTACGAAGATAATGTATTGTATTGTATCTTATTACAGGTCACCTTCCAGCTCGAAAAATCTTAGGATCCTCATGATAAAGCATTTCACCCGACATCAAAAGATTAACGACCTCATGCTTTAGGGGGCAATTGTTATAGACATTTTTGGGCACTGCAACCCCAATCATACATGTCCATAAACCAAGGGCTCCTAAGTCCCTAAAAGTGTTGCTTCACACCCTAAAAGAACAAGGTCAGCTGATTACATCATCTCCCAAAAGTTCTCCACAGAAAACTGCTCAGAACTGGTCAAAGCTGGACCATACAGACTGCCCAGTGCAGAGGGTGCAATGCATCTCACCTGCCCAATGTAAAGGGTGTGATGCATACTAGAAATCCCTTCTGTAGGGTGCGATGGGCGAGAGTAGACAAATGGCAGAGACAGTTTGCAAGGTGGATCGTCATGGAATCTTCCAGAAACTTCTCCTGTGACACTTGCCTCTCTGAATTCGCCCAGGGATGAGTAAGAGATCATCAATATCCAAGTGGAATCAAGAAATATCAGATAGAGGACACTAATCAAAATCCCAGAAGCTGACTCATCCCCCTGCAATCATCTATATATGGATCCCTCATCCTAGAGATCTAGAGGCTGGAATTTTGTATCTTGTAAGGAAGTGTTGTTGGTTTCTTGGTGGAATATCATAGTGTTGGGTGATCTAAGCTTTTCATGAGGTGAAGAAGGGCTTTCATGCTAGGAGGATGACGCTGGGTTAGAACAATTGGTTGTAATCCTCTTTGCTATTCTTGATATTAATAAAGCTATTCAAGTTTTCCTCCACATTCTTGTATGTTTGATGATATATGCATTTGTGTGGTCAATATATATCTGGTCATATATTGTTTATGATTGTAGATCTCTATTCTTCGATAGTATTATGCTGCTTTGATTCCACAAGTGCTCTTTGAAGCTGGGTAGATGAAGGCAAAGCAGCAAGGATCTATCAGAAGGGAGAGGAACCAAGCAAGGAACTAAGCGCAAGACTGAGGTTGGTGTCCTTTGTTCCCCTCTTATCTACTTCTCATAAAGGAAAGCGAAAGTAGTTTTAGTTTGTTTGTTTCTAAGATAGCTACCAGTCTTAGTGGGACTAGCAGCTCCGAGTGGACACTAGATTTCCTGATAATAGTACACCATAGCCAATCCTTCGCACTCTGTTGTCGAATAATTCTTTTCAACCTTTGACAACTTTCTGCTTGCAAATTCTATAGGATGATCCATCTACCCTTCACCATCTTGTGTCAGTACTGCTCCCAACGCAATACATGAGGCATCAATGTGCACATGGAATTCCTTCTTCCAATCCGGGAAGACCAGTATAGGTGCGATGACCATTTTTTCCTTCAAGACATGCAGACTGCATTGACATTCTTCATCCCAACAGAATATAGTGTCCTTCTTTAGCAACTTCTCCATGGGTGCAATAATCTAAGCATAATCATTTATGGAATATCAATGAACTTCCTTTAATCAGCCTCTATACCTCTGTGAAGCTCTACGACTAGATTTTGCGGACTTTGAATAGGCGAATCAACTACTTATGTGAACCATAGATTACTCGTAGACCATTATTTTCTCAGATCTACTTAAGTGTTTGATAACTTTAACGGAAATAATTATAATATTCACATAATCACTCAACATTAATTGCATTCAGATAACAATGTATGTCAAGTAAAGTCGCGCATCAATACATCATTATTTCATAAAACTATTATTCATCACAGCATAAAGTGCATTCATACATAACAGAAGTTAATAGATAAAACACAGGAATTTCTGCAACAATCCTCTTTATCAATATTTAGTTAAGCTTACAAACTCAAGACTTTCTTGTGCACTCAGCTATAGGGGCCTGCACACTCAGCTACAAACACTACTCTAGACCTCTGCACACTCAGCTACAAATCCTTGCCCTCCTCCAAGACTTCTATCTCTGCGCTAGACTTCTTCGCTCATACCCATAGACTTCTTACATTACCTGCCTTAGACATCCCTAAGACACACATATTTATCCAATCCCATGGTCTGCGTACCATGGGTAGATCTTCAAAATCTGATTCAAGTTACATAAAAGAAGGGTAAAACCCTTTTTGACTCTTAACTAGCTATACGCTCTGCAACCACAATTTGCAGAGACTTTACATCTTTTTGCATCAAAATTTGGGCTTTTTCCCCAAAACTAACCCAGGGGACCCCATCCCAACAGGGCCCCAACACAAATATCATGACTCACCCTTGAGTCACTCAGCTGACATGGAGATCTTGCTGCAAATATCCCCCAGCTCCACCTACACCATTTCTACTTTAGCCGCGCTATGTGTGGCTGCCTGCTTCACCTGTTCGACCAGTTTTTCTATGGCTAGTCCTTCGTTGTCCTACCTGATCTTCTGCTATGTAAGCTAGAGGTTCACCAACATTTTCTGAATGTTGGCGGAGACTTGGTAGGCTTCTTCCAACCAAGGATCCAACCGTGCCTTAAGGATTGCCTCTTTTTTTTTGTGCGGCTTCCACTTGTGCAAGGAGTTGCTTCCCCTCTTGCCACTTGGCCATCAACACAAGGCATTCTTCGATTGTGTGGTCAAACTAATTGCATTATTGACATAGAGGGCGTGTTTGATTCATGCACTCCCGCATGTAGTTCCCTTGCATTCTGCAATTGTAACAAATGACCTGCCCTCGACTCCTACCAGGTCCTCCTCCTCCTCGACCTCATCCGCGCCCTTGATATCCTCCACGCGTTCCCCCAATGCCCTGATCTAGAGGTTGAGTTTCTGCCTGAATTTGATATGTAGGCATTATCTCCATCATTAATTCATAGCTCTGACAGTGGCGCTCAACATGGCCCATTGATTTGTAGAAATCATGGAACAATTGTTGTGGTGTCTGTACAAACTTTTGCAGCAAATCACAATTGTCTGTTACATGTTTTTCGACTACTTGATAGATAGCACACCATAGCGTGGGCCCCGCACTTGTTCCTACTGGAGCTTCCTCCCTTAGGGGCATAGGCCCCCCTCCTGTGATGTAATTCACAAAGATAGGGTAGTGATCTTTATCATGCCCTTGGTTTTTACACTTGAGACACCAAACATCTTTACAAACCTCTGACCAAGTCGATTTTTCCTTTTTCAAGCTCTACATCTCCAAGCAGAGGTTTTGAAACTCTTCGTGAATCTATTAAACTCCCAAAGAAGAATCCTGGATAGGTGTCTCATGCAATATCAGTGTGATTTCCAGGGCTTTCCCCTGAGTTCCTATATTTTGTTGTGATAAAGCAATCCTTAAGTGGGGCAGGAGCACAACTATAAACCAATCATGGTGCTGGATATCTGTGAGATTCATATTAGCTTCATGGATCCCACAATTTAGTCTTTGATATAGCTCCCATGTCGTTTCACTGGGCCTCATCATGATTTCCTTAAATCCATTTACCGACTGCGAGGCAGATTTAGGCTTACCAAATTCCTTGTTCAAAGCAGTCTGAGTATCTGCCAACGATGCCAACGGATTGTCTCTTCAATACTTAACATGCCATGTTAGCGTGCGTTCCTGCAGAGTGGTGACTAACTGCGCTTTCTTTAGAGATCACATGTGATCCTCCTCCCTACGATTAGTGTGGGACAATCTACCGCTTCACAAGGGTCCGTGCACATAGCTTATGGGGGCCTGACCCAGGTTCGGAAGAGTTATTTAGCCAAACAAATCCCACGCTACCTACCCTTTCGGCAACAGTCCGTGGAGAGCGGACTAAAGTCTCACCTGAGGTAGCAAGGGAGGGTGTTGGAACCAGGTTTCTGCACCCTTGGGATGTCTAAATGTGGTCTGGAAGGGTCGAAAACTGCTCTGCACCTCACGCTTCTCTGCACAGATATTAGGCCTTTGCATAGATCCACGCCAATGTGCTTTCGTTATTATGGATTCATTATAGTTCAGGTCTACTTCTTAAGGTCTTTAAGCAAACATTTAACAGAAATAACCAGTGCACACAATCATACATAAGCATATATCCTGAACATAAACATTTAGATCATAACAGATGCATAAACAAATATTGTAACTAGATCCACGATATTTCAGAATCAACTTATCTTTATTATCGTCTTTGCTTCCTTACAATCCACCTCCTACCCTGCGCACTCAACTGCAGGGGTCTGCGCACATAGCTGCGAACTTTACCAGGCCTCTGTGCACACAGCTGCAGAGCCTCTATCTA
This sequence comes from Pinus tabuliformis, assembly GCA_031772625.1. NCBI lineage: Eukaryota > Viridiplantae > Streptophyta > Pinopsida > Pinales > Pinaceae > Pinus > Pinus tabuliformis. The sequence continues at coordinate 306,912,614 of CM062819.1, forward strand.
TCTACCAATCACCTTTGACTCAGACTTACAGATGCAGAGAGAATATTGCCTTCATAAACCCATAATATAGTCAGTTTCCATCCCTAGACCAGGATTGGCCCTTTAGAGGTCACGCATCTGTGCGATTAGTGTGGGACAATCTACCTCTTCATGATCAAATTGGTAATAGTACGAGAAACATGTTATAGTTGGGTTCATGCAGTCACGCGCATAGTGCCCAGGACCCCCACAATTGTAGCAGATCAACTGTCTGCACCCTCGTCTGGGTCCCATTCCTCCTCGTCCTCATCCGTGTCCCTGAAATCCATCGCGCGCTATTGCTGCAGCTGGATCCTGACCTCGCACCTCAGTCTGCATCCTGTAAGCAGGCGTTCGATCCATTATCAACTCATAACTTTCACAATTCCATTCGTCATGGCGCATCGATCTACAAAAATTGCAAAATAGCTGTTGGGGGGTTGAGTAAATTTCTGTAACAGATGACAATTGTCCGTGGTGTGCTTTCCTCCCACCTGACAGATTGCGCACCAGAGTGTGGACGCCGCACTTGGCCCCACCTGTGTCTTTGGTCACAATGGCATTGGTCCCCCCCCCTGCCAAATAGTTCATGAATACTGGGAAACGGTCCTTATCGTGGCCCTGGCCTTTACATTTTATGCACCACACCTCTTTGCGCACTACCGACTAGGGAGCCTTATCTTGTTTCAAACTTTGCATTTCCAAGCATAAGTTTTGTAGTTGTGCATGGATTTTCTAAACTCCCAACTCAGGATCCTGTATTGGAATTTCATGCAACCTCATCGCTATCTCTAATGCTTCAGCTTGGCTTGAGATCTTTTGTTGTGTCAACGCTGTCCTCATATGTGGTGTTAAGGATGCCACAAACCATGCGTGGTGTTGCACATCTGTCAATGTCATGTTAGCATCACGGAACATACACTTCAACCTCTGATCGAGATCCCATGGGTTTTCACCTAGCAACATCACAATTTCTTTGAACCCAATGATCGACTGTGTTTCTGATTTCGGTCGGCTAAATTATTTTTTCAATATATCCTGTATTTCTGTTATACTGGCATTTGGATGATCGCCGAAATGATTTATGTACCACGTCAACGCATGGTCCTACAGTGCGCTCACCAACATAGCCTTTTTGACATTATCATCCATAACACCTTGGGCTTCCCATACTGCCTTTACCATGAACCAGAACTGATCTGGTTCCTCATTTCCTATGCCTTTAAATATGGGCAATGTTACACAGCAATTTGTCACCGTTTGTCACCGTCCCTGTTACCCCTCACCTGTACACTGGAGGACTCATTCCGGGACCTGTGAGAAGTGACATGACCTGAAACCACTTGCATCATATTCCTCTAAGTATGAGCTTTATATGCCCTGAAGACATCTCCTGCAAAATACTCATGAAAACAGCTCTTTTTGCATTAGCGCGGGTCCACAGTTCACTGCCCGCGCCAATGAGGGAAATCCTCTAAAGAGGGCGCGCCATTGGCGCTCTGTCTCAGAGTTGCACTCGCGCCAACCGAATTGAGTAAAGTTTTTAACCAACAAGCTCTCGAAGGTTCTCTTCAACCCATTCACCAACTGAATCTATGTTGAGCCAGGATGGTTTGGCTTCGAATCTCCATAGAAGGGAAAGTGGTTTGCCACCTTTCATGGAAGTTTCCAAGTGATAAAGCCAATCCCATGAATAATGTGGTTGATCCTATCTCTTTCTTCTCTATCTATAAAAGCTTGCCTCTATGCCTTGAGCAAGCTAGTTACAATAGTCATAGTTACAATAGTTCCAGTTCTAGCATAGTGATAGAGAGTTTGAAGCTGCAAGAGCCTTCTTTGCACCCATAAGGCCAAATCTAAGTAAGGAGATTCTTGTCACCCAAAGAGAGAGAGGCTTGTTCTTCATCCCAACAAGCTTTGCAAGACTTGTGTAGCTGACTACCCAGCCAAAGGAGGATTTGACGTCAGAACAATGGTTGTATTCTTCTTTGTTATTTATTAATAATAGATGACTATCATTATGGTTCCACTCTCATTGTCTTATGTTTGATGTTGAGTTATATCTTTTCTGACTGATATATAATTGCATCTACTAGACTTTATGCTTGTTTTCGTGTTATTCTTTGCATGTGCAGGTGTCCAATCACAGAGATCGTGGGGATCGTGACTGGCCAAGGCAAAGGAACGAGGGCGACATCTCTTCGACGAACACTAGCGTTGGAATCGAAGTAGGTTCTCACCATCTACTTTTTATTTGCAATTAGGAACTTGCGTGATAGCATTGTGTGATTGTTGCTAGACCCGGTCTGGGCTAGTAGGGATCGTCTCTATCCCCAGAGAGGATTTACCTCCACAACAATTTGGCGACTCCGCTGGGGAGTCTTGTCTCTTTGGTTTCTCGTTTGGTTGCTTAGATAGCTGTCTGGGTTGGATTTCTTACTGTCTCTTGCTTCCTGGTCTGCCTGGATACTGTCAACCAAGCCTTGGACTACTTGTTTTTATTTTTAAGCTAGCAACTTGATTGGTGCTCTTTTTTGCATGACTGTTGTGCCAATTGGCGCCACTTGCCAGTCTACAGCCCGCGCCAATCCTCAATTGGTGCTAGTTTTCCACCTGACAGTCGCGCCAGGCCTATGAACTTTTCCAGTTTGCTTGTTTACAGCCTTCCAAGCTTGGGTTTTGTGTCTAGCTACACCTTTTTCAATCACTTGAGTGTGTCAGAGTCTTGTTTGACTGGTTTTGATTTTTTTTGGCAAATTATTAATTTGATTTCCTTTGATCATTACTTGGAGGTTTGTCTCAGTATTTTCACAATTTTGCATCTTTTTGCCTTTGTTTTTGCAAAAAAAATTCCCCCTCATTCACCGGGGGGGGGCTAAATTGTGTATGAGTGTTAATCGCCTTTGAGTGTTTTTAGTTTATGATCTTTGGAACTCACACCCATTTTTCTTGATTTTCACTTGATTGGTTCTTAGATTACATTAGAATCATCATGTGTTTGAGAATTCTCTTTCATAGATCACACTTGCACAATTAGAATTCTCATTTTCAGGATATGAATGAAAAGTGTGCATAGATTACATTTGCATACTTTGGGTGTTTTCCATTTTCTATCGATTTCACGTTTTAGCCCTAGGACATCTAGTGGCTTTGCGTGTCGAATTTTTGGTCTTCTGTCATTCCAGTCGACTTTTTGGTTACTCTCTTGCACTTGTTCAGTGGTTGTTAAGTATCTTATTGCGTTATTCGAGTGATTTACTTCATTTTCACTTGGATTCCGCTCGGCTTCGTTTTGGGCCTAGATCACATGGCTCATTGAAGTCTTTGGTGTTTTTCTTCGTTTTGAAGGACTGCCTTGGTATTTCGGGGACTTGATTGTGTTTTCATTGAGTGAAGTTTTTCTCTTTTACTCGGTGTTCTTATCTCTCAAAATTTGTTTAGTGCACTTTGCCATTGAAAAGAAAACGAACAGTCTCTTTTGCGTTGAATTAGTTAATGGAAATTAGAGCTTTTCATTGATTAGTGACTTTAAAGAAAAGTTTCGTTCATTTCCATTAGCTGCATTAGAGTGGTTCTTGATTGTTTATGGTCATTTTGTTTGATTGAAAAGTTCTCAACTCTCTCGTAGTTAGTGTTCATCGAACGAAATGATACTTTTTGGCATATATCTTGCATTTAGGGAATTGTGAGAGATTACATATGGTAGGACCTAGAAATCGAAACTTAACTAAAGATCAACCGTAAAATGAACTGAATGAACTTAAAAACGCATTGGAACATAATGCTCACTATTTAGAGGTCTAGGCTAGAGACGTGCTCTGGCGTCGTTAAACCTAGTCACTGTTGTTTCACATTACGGTTGGGTGATTCCTCCTTTTGTGACTCGATAGTGGTCTAGCACAGACTTGAGCTCCCACGTACCGTCGAGTATATGGGGAGACCCCACTAGGTTATCATCCTTTATCCATAGGAAGCCGTGTCTGCCGCCTTACAAGCCGTAACGCACCGAACACAGAATTCGGGAAGATTGACTGCCGTACGGAAAGTCCTTGGTTTTCATATGATTGCCAAGGTGTATATGCAGTTTTACGGATTGTCTGGTAAACCCTTTGCCTAGTCTCTCCAAAGTAGTCACTTTTGATCCTTTTCGGACTCTTTAAAAGAAAAGGCTCATCTGAGCATTTGTCACTTCGGGCTCACAAAACATTCGAAGGCGACTAGAGTCACCTTTTTGCCCTTTTCTCGACTCTTAAAACATGAAAAGGTCAATTTGTGTCCTTGCGTCTTAAAATTTATTCAGCCGCGTTCACATTTACCCAGTTAGATCTTGTTTGTGTTAGCTTGAGTAGGCTTCTTTTCATTCTCGATGGCAACTTTTCTGAGATTCACCAACCCAGGGATCCCCTCTTACGGGAACCCTGGTCATTTCGCTCCTTTTGGAAATGTTGGTGCTCCTTATATGGCAACGTTGTCCCTCCTAGGGTTAACTGTTGGGTTGCCGGTTTGGTTGTTCTCAACCTCTTTGGTCCATGCCGTCTCACCGTCTAGTCAATCCGTCCCTCCACCTGAACAACATCATGTTGATTCTAAGGTGGATCTCTCCCCTTCTATGCCCACTTCTACGTCCTCATCTTCTACTTCACCTGGTGAAAGTCTAGATTCGAGTAACTAGGTGGCTAAGAAGAAGAAGAAGAAGACGAAGAAGAAGAAGGCTCCTAAGGGAGAGGTTACAAGTGCAGGTACACCCTCGAGTACACCTGAAGTCGGGCCCCCTTCCGCTCCTCCGCGGAAGATCAAGTTTCCTTGTCGATTATGCAAGGAGGACCATCTTCTTCGCGATTGTCCTGTCATTCCCAGGGTAGTGGAAGTATGGTCTCGCGATCCGACCCGCCCCTCATCGTCCTCTGAAGCTCACGGCGATGTTACCTTATCAGTCAGGAATGGTAAGGGAAAAGGGAAGATTCGAATCCCCTGTAGACTTTGTGAAGGCAATCATCCCCTTCACCTTTGTCCACTCATGGATAAAGCCTCCGTTGTTTTGGCAAGTCTTACAGCTCCTTCACCCCAACTACCTGTTGGATATCGACGTCTCTCTGCAACTGTAGATCGTCCCCCTGCTGACAAAGAGATTGCTTCAAATTCTTCTCTTGTCCAGGCCCCTCTTCCCGGACCCGGCTGTCCCCAGCCTGTTCCAGACCAACCATTGGTCGGAAAGAGTGTTGACTCGAGTCCGCCGCTCGCTCACTCTGTTTTGGAAGAGAATCACGCCCATGTTCTTCTCGTCTCTTCAAATTCTCCTTAGTCCCGAAATGACTCTCCTAACCCAGCTGCTCCCGAAGGTTCTCCTTCGGTTCCTTTAGCACATGGGGACAATCATATGATTCCCCCACCAAGTAGTATGGTCGCTTCCTTTGATTGGAATTTCCTGATCGCCGATCACCTTCCATCCCATATGCCTTTCCAGATCACAGTACATGCTTGTGCTAAGGCAGTACCTGGCACTGTTTTGGATGAAGGGGCGTCTGTCAGTCTTATGTCGTACACTACTTGGCAAGCTTTAGGTTCCCCGCAGCTTGGGCCAGTCACTCAGAATCTGTTGGCCTTTGACGGAGGAGCCTGTCCATCTCTAGGAGTTCTCCCGAAGTTCCCTATTACTTTGGGAGGCAAAACCGTCTATATAGATGTCTTAGTTACCCAAGGTGTTTTATACTTTAGTCTTCTCCTTGGTCGCGACTATGTTTATGCCATGGGGGCCCTCGTTTCTTCACTTTTCTGTGTGGTTTGCTTTCCGCACGATGGAAGAATTGTGACTATCGATCAAGTGTCATTCGTTAGTCCCCCGATGCCTCCTGCGCCGTTGTCGTCCCCTCCTAGTTTTCATCCACAAGTTGCATCTACCCCACCACAGATCAACTACGTGGCCACCTATCCGATGCCTGGATCCAGTGATGCCGCCATCGTGCATAGTGTCCTGGGGGCATTGGGCCCTGACTTCCATGATGTTTCCCTTCCACCAGGAGTGGCAATCTTGGAAGCCCCGACTTTCTATTCATTATGATGAAGTTCGTGCAGAGCATAGTTCCTTTCCTGTTTCAAGCTCCTTAACAAATGAAACTAGGCCTGTCCAGAGCACAGTTCCTTGTCTTGTGTCAAGCTCGTTAAAAAATGAAACAAAGAGTCCGGAGCACAGTTCCTTGTCTTGTGTGAAGCTCGTTAAAAAATGAAACAAAGAGTGCGGAGCATAGTTCCTTTCCTATTTCAAGCTCCTTAACAAATGAAACTAGGCCTGCACGGAGCATAGTTCGTTGTCCTATGTCAAGCTTCTTAAAAAATGAAACAAGCGTTATGAGGATAGTTCTTTTACTGTGTCAACCTCATTAAAAAAAATGAAACATCTCCTCCTTTTCCAAATCGAGTCTTTGATTAAGATCTCATAAAATATAAGTCGAGTCTTTCATATCTCTCGAGAGTGAACCTTCATTCCATCCACTTTGTTGAATGCAATGAAGCTTGGGGGGCATGTACCTCGATTTGCGTTATTATGCTGGGGGCATGCGAATTGATAACAAGCATAGTTTTTCGTTTCAAGCTTGTGTAAACATGAAACCAAATCCAAGCAGAGTTCTCCATGGTTAAAGCTTGTGTAAAAATGAACCCATACCTGATTTACATCTTGTGATTGCCGCCTATCCGCTACATTTTGCTAGATGAGCCTTGGTTGTTTCATTCCATCGACACCATCTCTTTAGCTGATCATATGTTTTCACTTGGTTGTTTATCCTTTCCTGAGGAACCGCAGAGATGAGTGGTTTTATTAGCCAGCCTCTTTACCATTACATGTTTTGAGCAGTTCCACCATTACCGGAACCAGTTGCTACCCTTTATACCACTCGTTCCTCTAGGATGAGTCATCTTTAAGCTCTTTTCTGACTCAAAAAATATGAAAAGATTGCCGAGTATTTTTCCCTTTTTGACTCGTTAAAGAAAATAAAAATGGAGGTCTGCTTTCAGCTCTTTTTCCGACCGTTTAAAGATGAAAAGATTGCCGAGTTTTCCCTTTTAACTCGTTAAATGGAATAAGAGGCGGTCGTCTTTAAACCCTTTTCCGACCGTGTAAAAACGAAAAGATTGTCGGACCCTTGTCGTTTCAGGTACGTTAATGGTTACGAAACAACGTGATGTTGATCGCTTTTTTACTTTTTCAGATCGATATCACTACTCATGAAAAGTACTCCTCGATCGTAATGGTCGGGCGGTTCTTTCGAGCATTGTTTTATACTTTTTCAGGCTCGGGAGACACAACTTTACGAAAAAGGACCCCCCTAGAGTTCACTTTCCTGCTATCTTTTTAGACTCTCTAAACAAGAAAAGACATCGAGTTCTTCCTTTGTCAGACTCATTAAAACTTAATGACATCGGATTCCGTCATAATGACGCTCACAAGCATATGCTATCCCCGTCAAGCTTGCTAAAAATAACTGGGGTACTTGCCAGAAATGGTGGGGAAAATGGAACCATAATTATTGTCGTGTCGGCAGTATGTCGCTCTTGAACATGGCACTAGTCTGCATTCGTGTCTGGGTGGGAACATCTCATCTTGTTTTACACTAGCCTTCGTGGGTTTGGGTGATCCTATTTGACCTCTCATCTGATCATTGCCTTGTCACCATGACCTCTGCTCATTTGATTTCAAATACTGCCAAGTCCACTATTGTTCCGCAGATATGTTCAAGAGAAGTTGACCTCTGCAGAATCACAACCTCCCTCTGATACCTCACATAATTCTGATTTACCACAACATCTTTCCTTTGTCTCATGTCAATGATGTGGGAAACACTATGGCCCACCTTTGATCAAGGTCACTTCCTGTCGACTTCAGCTCATTATCCAGGAAGCTGATCTAGAGACTCCCTTCGGTGCCTTGGAGCCTTCATGCCTCAATGGCAGGTTCTTCGTGTTCGACGAGAGGTTTCCATCATTGGCCTTCGATCGAATGATTCTACGGGTTTTCAACGCCAGCTCATTGATTCACACGCCATAGATTGTACCTATAGTACCTTGAGGACCATTGTCATTATTGGTGGTACCTCTCGTGTCTGTTAACAGTTTTCATCATTGACTGGTAATCAGACGATGTTCATGCATGTTCGACTTCAACTCATGTACTCGCATGCTTGAACTTGTACTTTGTTCGGGTCGAGATGGAGCGCAAGACCCTAGATTTTGTTTATTGGGATCCAGGTTGCGATTTTTGGCTTATTATGATCACTACATGACTCATTCATTGGATGGTTGCGACCATGCTTGAGTTTATTTATCGATTCTCACTGGATGGCTGTGCCCATGCCTTGGATCTAGATTATTATGTACTCTGTTCTGGATGGCTGCGCCCATACCACATATATCATGTACTTGAGATATCAGTTGTACTTCTTTACGCAGGTTCTCCGGCGGCCGTGTTTTCAGTCACGCATGTTCTTGTAAAGCATTTCACCCCTCTCTCTCTCGGGCCTCATGCTTTAGGGGGCATCTGTTACACAGCAATTTGTCACCGTTTGTCACCGTCCCTGTTACCCCTCACCCGTACACTGGAGGACTCATTCCGAGACCTGTGAGAAGTGACATGACCTGAAACCACTTGCATCATATTCCATGAGCTTCATATGCCCTGAAGACATCTCCTGCAAAATACTCATGAAAACAACTCTTTTTGCATTAGCGCGGGTCCACAATTCACTGCCCGCGCCAATGAGGGAAATCCTCTAAAGAGGGCGCGCCATTGGCGCTCTGTCTCAGAGTCGCACTCGCGCCAACCGAATTGAGTAAAGTTTTTAACCAACAAGCTCCCAAAGGTTCTCTTCAACCCATTCACCAACTGAATCTATGTTGAGCCAGGATGGCTTGGCTTCGAATCTCCATAGAAGGGAAAGTGGTTTGCCACCTTTCATGGAAGTTTCCAAGTGATAAAGCCAATCCCATGAATAATGTGGTTGATCCTATCTCTTTCTTCTCTATCTATAAAAGCTTGCCTCTATGCCTTGAGCAAGCTAGTTACAATAGTCATAGTTACAATAGTTCCAGTTCTAGCATAGTGATAGAGAGTTTGAAGCTGCAAGAGCCTTCTTTGCACCCATAAGGCAAAATCTAAGTAAGGAGATTCTTGTCACCCAAAGAGAGAGAGGCTTGTTCTTCATCCCAATAAGCTTTGCAAGACTTGTGTAGCTGACTACCCAGCCAAAGGAGGATTTGACGTTAGAACAATGGTTGTATTCTTCTTTGTTATTTATTAATAATAGATGACTATCATTATGGTTCCACTCTCATTGTCTTATGTTTGATGTTGAGTTATATCTTTTCTGACTGATATATAATTGCATCTACTAGACTTTATGCTTGTTTTCGTGTTGTTCTTTGCATGTGTAGGTGTCCAATCACAGAGATCGTGGGGATCGTGACCGGCCAAGGCAAAGGAACGAGGGCAACATCTCTTCGACGAACACTAGCGTTGGAATCCAAGTAGGTTCTCACCATATACTTTTTATTTGCAATTAGGAACTTGCGTGATAGCATTGTGTGATTGTTGCTAGACCCGGTCTGGGCTAGTAGAGATTGTCTCTGTCCGCAGAGAGGATTTACCTCCACAACAGGCAACTTGATTTCACTCACCATTCCAACCCTTAGTGGTAGCAGAGGTGGGGTAGGTGAAGATGGGGTCGATGTCAGTGAGGAGAGTGATGGCATGGATGGGGGTGGTAATAGTGGAACACATTGTTTGATCAATCATATCACACTTCTCAGGGAGAACCCAGTGAGTTCTTCTTCACTTTCTTGCGTCACCGAAATCAGGGGACTGTTTTCCAACCCTTCGATCCCTCGGTAACGCCTTCCACTCCACGTTACCCAGACATCAATGGATGCACATAATCCGTTTTTCACATAATATCATTTTAATCTAAGTATTCAATGATTTTATGTACTTACCCCGCGGTCCTTGGAGGAAGCGTCTTTCTGCTTCACTGTAACTCACAGTTTTGTCTATTCCGAACTCAGTGATAAACCCTCCTATTATCTGATCCAACCAGTGATCTACTGCATGTGCGATTCTATCTTCAGACGCTTCTAGACTGCGCACCAAATTTGGGGTACACACAATGGGCTGATCTAGTCTGCACCTTCCCTAACTGTCAATTAGCCTCGCGATCCACTCATACAGCTCTAACGAGAAGGTCGCAAAGAAGATCTCGTGGATCTCCATATATATGTAGCGATCCAGCCACCTCTCTTCAGATATTCGTGAGTTTTTATTCTCCTGTACCACTAACTCATGCAGTTTCTAATGCAACCAATCTTCAATCTCTTTCTTCGTAGGGTTCCAGTGTTCTTACATCAGACATCCCTTAGGCAGATCCTAGTCTCAGCAATGGAACCATTTGTTAGCTTATAGGGGCCTAACCCAGGTTTGGAAGAGTTATTTAGCCAAACAAATCCCGCACTATTGGCCCTTTTGGCAACAGTCCACAGAGCACGGACTGAAGTCTCACCTGAGGTAGGAGGGGAGGGTGCTGGAACCAGGTTTCCGCACCCTTGGGATGTCTAGATGTGGTCTGGAAGGGTCGCGAACTGTTCTGCGCCTCACACTCCTCTGCATAGTTATTAGGCCTTCGTGTAGATCCACACCAAGGCTCTCTCGTTATTATGGATTTATTAATGTTCAGATCTACTTCTTAAGGTATTTAAGCAAACATTTAACAGAAATAGCCAGTGCACGCAATCTTTCATAAGCATATATCCTGAACATAAATACTTAGATCATAACAGATGCATAAATAGAAAAGGTAACCAGATCTGCGATACTTTAGAATCAACTTATCTTTATTATTATCTTTGCTTCCTTACAATCCACCTCCTACCCTATGCACTCAGCTACAGGGGTTCGCGCACACAGCTGCAGACACTACTAGGCCTCTGTGCACACAGCTGCAGAGCCTCTATCTGCCAATACCCTTGACCCAGACTCATAGACACAGAGAGAATATTGCCTTCATAAACCCATACCAATAAGGTCCAAAACTTCCAAAAAAAACTTCCTTCTACCCTACTGCCAACGACACCAATGGATTATCTCTACAATACTTAACATTCCATGTTAGCATGCAGTCCTGCAGAGTGGTGACTAGCTGCGCTTTCTTTATATTATCATCCGTAATTTGTTGTGTTTTCCATACATCCTTCGCAACAAACCAAAACTGATCCGGATCCTCACTTCCTAAGCCTTTGCAAACTGGCAACTTCATCGTATTTGACATGTTGACCAACAGTGGTGGTGGTAGCAGTGTGGGTGAAGGTGTATGTTGTGGAGGTGAAGATGAAGGTGGTGTGGACGGATGAGGTATCTGACCATGCCTTATCAACTGGACAGCGCTCTGCGGTGAAGCATGTGCTACTCCCTCGTCGTCACTTGAAGGAGGTCAAATCAATGGACTATATTCAGGACTTGTTTTTCCTTGATTTCTAAAGCTTCGTCCACTTCGCATAGATCCAAACATCAAGGTAATGGCATAACCCACTTTTCACACAAGAGCATCTTAATCCAAGTATTCAAAGATCTCAAATACTTACCTCACAGTCCCTTGAAGAAGTGTTGCTAAGCTTCGTTGTAACTGACTAAGGTATCAACCACGAACTCTGTAACAAATCCTTCGATGACTCAATCAAGCCAATGATCAACTGTGCACATGATCTTATCTTCAGAATCTTCCAACCTTTGCACGAGCTCTAGGGTCCACACTATCAGACTGTCAAGCCTCCACCTTCCTTGGTCGTCTGCCAATTTAGCGATCCACTCATATAGTTCGATCAGGAAGGTGCAGAAGAATATTTTTTGTATCTCTGTGTACAAATATTTGTCCAACCATTGTTCCTTTGTTAGGCATGGATTCTTGTTTTCTTACACCATGAATTTGTGGATCTTTCCTTCCAACCACTTCTCAATTTCCTTCTTGGTTGGATTCCAGTGATGTGACATCACACATCTCTTTATGCAGATCTCGATCCCGACAACAGAACCATTTGTTGGCTTAGGGGGTCCTGACCCAGGTTCAGAGTTAGTTGTGCCAAACAAATCCCTACACTACTGGCCCTTTCGGCATCAATCCATGGTGCGCGAACTGAAGTCTCACCTGAACCAGTATGGGGGGATGCTGGAACCAATTTTCCGCACCCAGAGATCAATGTGATGTCCTTTTGTGACCTAAGTATGCCTTCACATGGATCGATAAGCCTTTATGGTGTATCGATTAACTTCCTTTAATTAGCCTCTAGACCTCCATGATAGTCTACGATTGGCTTTTGCCGACCCTGAACAGGCAATTCATCTCCTTACATGCACCATAGATTACTCTTAGACCATTATTTGCTAAGATCTAATTAAGTGTTTGATAAATTTAATAGAAAGCGTTATGATCGTAATCACTTAACATTAATTACCTTCAGATAACAATGTAGATCAAGTAAATTTGCACATTAATACATCATTATTTCATAAAACCATTATTCATCACAACATAAAGCGCATTCATACATAACAGAATTTAATATATAAAACACATGAATTTCTACAACAATCCTCTTTATTAATATTCAATTAAGCTTACAGACTCAAGACTTTCCTGTGCACTCATCTGCAGGGGTCTGTGCACTCAACTGCGGACACTACTCTAGGCCTATGCACACTCAGCTACAGAGCCTTACCCTCCTCTAAGACTTCTATCTCTGTGCTAAACTTCTTCACTTGTACCCATAGACTTCTTACATTACTTTCCTTAGACATCCCTAAGACACACCTATTTATATAATCCCATGGTCCACGGACTATGGGCAGATCTTCAAAAGCCGACTCAAGTTACATAAAAGAAAGGTAAAACCCTCTTTTACTCTTAATTAGCTACGCGCTCTACGACCACAATAATGCAGAGACCTTACATCTTTTTGCATAAAAATTTGGCCTTTTGCCCCAAAACTGACCAAGGGGACCCCATCCCAACAGATATAGAATAAACAGATCAGAATACATTGCATAATCCAGTGATAAATCAACACAATTTATCAAAGAAAAGGTATGAGTCACACAAGCCGAATAGACATATTCGAAATCTAGTTTAATAGGGCTAAGCGGCATTTGGTCACCAAAACTGTGGATGCTAGTTTTATCTGGTACGATCCATGGATTGGTCTGGAAAGTAAAAGATGATATCATATTGATATAAGCAACCGAAGATGAGCTATCATGAAGAGGAAGAGGAGGAAGCGAAAAGGTTCCCATGAGCGAGGAATCCTTCAATAATCCAAGGCTGACATGTTGATAGGATGTAGAGTTTTCGCTACAAGCGGGACACTTCCAGTAACATGAGAATCAGAGGTGGAAAAGATGAATTGATCAATGGCCACAATTTAACCCTTATGAGGAAAGGAAATCATACATAAATAAGTAGAAATGACTGCGACCATGGAATAAACCCATGTACAACCCAATAGAACATTATAATCAAGAGTTGCATCAATAACTTCCACTTCTATGGATATAGTCTTGCCCCCTAATTCTACTTGTAAGGAATTTGGAATACCAAAACCCTTATATGTTCTCCCATCAAAAGCCTTCAATGTGGTAGGTGTCTGACTCAGCTGAGCTGAACCAATCGCTTTACAGCAAGACATAGACATAATGCAAGTCGAGGTTCCATCATCCAAAATAGAGCGATGAATGTTCTTACCACGGACGACAAACTGAATGATAAAATCAAATTGGGCTAGAAGGCGAGGAGTGTAGTTTTCATGACTGAAAAAAACTAGGTTGTAATCCAATGGATCCACACATCTGATAGCTGAAAGTAAAGCCTTTTTCTATCTAGGGATATTTTGCAACACCTCGAGGGTCGACATAACCGATGGAGACTGATCCAATTCCTCGAATACGCTATAATTTTTAGCAGCCCTAACGCAATGGTTGAAAGCATATTTATGAACAATGCCATTTGGAAGCTTAATAGTCAACTCCATAGGAATTGTGGGTAGAGGAGGATCAAATGGAGGTGATTTTGAACTGGAAAGTTGATAAGTAGTCTAACCATTTTAGATATTGACATTACCATAGTCCTTGTTTCGAGTAGCCACCATAACATCAAATTTATGCTTCGTCAAGGAGAGCATTAAAACCGTGTTAGAGGAAGATGGGTCCCCAACAACCAAATGGGTCCCTCGATTTGGAAACGGGTCGGTCAACACCGTGGGAGAAGTGGGAGATTTTAAGAATTGATTCACTTCAGCATGGTGGGGAAAGTCATGAGTAAAGTGCTCCTCGTTGTAGGTCAAGCATGAGTAATGAGGCTTTTGTTTCTAATCAGATGACTTATTTTTGGTTTCTCCTCTAATGAAGAATCTTTCTTATTTTTACCTTTTTCTTTCTTCTTGCTTCCTGGTTGCTATTGAGATTTTCCTTTTTCACATGAAATAAAATTTATCTTAGAGGAAGAAGACGTAGGAAGATTGGAAACAGAGTTTTGGGCAGAAATTGTGAGAGCATTACCAAATGGTTTTCTCATTGTCTGTGAACTGGCAAAACCAATGATGCCATCAACAACATGAGATTATTTACTATGAGTGGAAAGAACATCATTCAAAGGTCTCAGAGCATCTGGTATCTTTTCATAAAGCATACCAGATTGGGTATAGATAAGGTCCAAATCATGAGCACGAGAAATTACTTTCTCTTTAGTCACGAATCATCCTTTATCTACATCCTCTGTGATAGATGGAAAAAGGGATTTAATAAACCATTCTGCTAGTAGTTGATTTGCGACATAGGTATTAACCAACTGACGATGATGTCGCCACTCATGAATGTGATTTGAAATGTGAGTGGCTTTAGTTTGTTTGAAGTTGGTCAGAAGTCTCATTCTAGATTCGTATCAGATGGGTAACTGGAAATACGTAAGGAAGGTGGTAGCCAAGGAACTAAAATCATGAAACAAAACTCTAGGTAACTCAATGTACCATTTAGTTGCGGTAATTGTAAGGGTACGTTGGAAAAGACGTAATCGAAGGAATCATCATTAAGGGAGTTTGAAGAACACCATAACTAATACATCATGACATGGGTCAATGAGTCTTCTCAAGGATTCTCATTGAATTTTTTGATATCATATGGAAATTTGGTGGGAAGTATTGACCACCAAGGCGAATGGGAAATGGGATTGTTGGTAAGCCGAGTCAAATATGGAAATTTGAGAGTTGCCACAAAGGGTAATTGTCGGTTAAAATCTAGTGGAGGATAGCCTAGATAAGAAGGAATAGCCTGAGCAATAGGTACTTGCGTTCCCAGATAAGGAGTGTTCTGATGAAGAGGCACCTAAGCACTAGAATAAGGAGGATTTTGATAACCAGCATACACGTAACCTTGTTGACTAGTACCAGGATAACCTTGTAAATGTTGGAATGGTTGAGTTTGGATATGTTGGCATTGAAAATGCACTTGAGGAATACCTTGATAAGGTCAATACTGTTGACCTACAGTATTTTGCATCATCCTGACATAAGGTGGGTTCGATTAGGATTGTGGCATACTATACAAATTTTGTCCTATCATAATTTGAGGAATACCTTTCCCAAGTGGTTAAGATTGCAAGGTACCTTGTAAAGGCTAGGTGAGTGGAACCTGAGGGGTATAAAATATAGATGTAATAGTTTGAGATGCAACGAAATCTTGTGAAGGTTGAATTACATGTATTTTAACTTATTGAGGTACAAATGGATGGGTATGAATTTGGGATGAAGATGGCATAGGTTGGGGATTCAACAATCAGTCCCAATATAAACCAGGTTGGATGGGAAAATTAGGTTTCCAAACACTAGTAGTCATTCTAGGGTAAGGAGGATTATATCCAACTTAAGGTATACCAATAATAGGTTTTCCCCTTGTCATAAGAGGAGGGGATGATGGAGGCAACTGTGATCCATATGGAGGGTACCAAACATAAGGGGAGTTAGGTTGTTGAAGGTAACCTTGCCAATTGACATAAGGTCTAGCCTATTGTTAAATCATAGGTGTAGGTGAAGGATAAGGAGCAGGCTATGTAGCATTCATAAGAGAAGTACCAGATGGAATTCCTGAAATGGATGACATGGGAGAGGTCTAGGGACTGGAGGCTGCACCAGAGAAGGTATCAGATATAGACTGATAGCCAGGGGGGATAGATGGGCCACCATATAGATGTGCCTTTCATGATGTTACAAACATGGATGAGGAAGAAAAAATTGATGTCTCAACTATAGTGGTGGACATGACTTGGGAGATCGAATCAAATCCAGTCATGGTTAACAATCACAATGAAACTTTCTGTGAGAAAAAGAATCAGGTAAAGGAGTGTGTGTCAGAGTTTGAAGAGGAGGAAAAGGATCAGTCTGATAAAAATGAAGTCTACTTCCATGAACAGGAGTATATGGGTGAGGTTCTTCCTATGGGATCTATTCAATACTCATAAGTCCATATGAAAGAGGTTTACTGTTAGGCCCAAAATATATAGTTGGAGGTTCTACCTGAGACAAAGGAAATGAAGGACCTGAAGTAACAGGTGAATATGGATGAGGTTCCTCGGGTTCAACAACCTCAAGAAGTAGAGTATCTGACTCAGGAAATTTAGGCTAAATAACTCAGGCAATAAGGTTTAAGGGGGTTCAGTTTCGATTGTGCCAGATTCACCTGCAAGAATAGAAATCTTTGGCTTAGTACTCAAAGGGAAAGATGATTATGGTTTATCAGATTCAAGAGGAGGACTAGAAGTAGTTCCTAAATTTACCTATTCAGTAGTTTGTATCTTCTTATGCTTTTGACGATGGCAAGGAGTAGCCTCTAGTGGAAGTGGAGGATTATTCTGCATTCTACGCTAACGACAAAGAGGGGGCTTTTTTTCTTCCACATTGTAAATTTTAGAAATTAATACAAAAATGAATCAAAAAGAGGGTAATCTAGGCATAAAGGATTACCAACCATCCGTGAACTGCAATATACACCTTGGCAAACCAAGAAATTAATGTACGACATCTAACATCCCCGCATGTTTTGTTTAGTGTATCATGGTATACAAAGCAACTAACTCGGTTACCTATGGCGAGGATAGCAACCTATAGGGGACTACCAAAATATACTCGACAGTACGTGGGAGTACAATCTGTAATATTGTTGTCTAATGCATAACCATTTGATGAGAGTGTTTCCATATACTTTACGTGCGTAGAGCGATGTCCAATATACCCAAAGGTACATGGAGAATGATCTTATACACTCACATACATGGAATGGGATTTCACCCCCAAGATACATTGCTAGAAAACAATGACAACTCCTACATTTAACGACGTCAGAACACGTCTCTAGCCTAGACCTCTAAATGTTTGTGTTAATGTTACAAATACTCCTTATGTTTATTCAATAAATTTTACTGTTTATCTTCAATTAAGTTTCAGTTTTAGTGCTCGCCATGAATGTCACGTGAATATCCTAAAATGCAAACTAGCATGAGGAAATGTAATCTTTCTCATTCAATGAAAATAGATTTAAGGAAGGGAAGAGACAAAGAGTATGCAACAAACAATATGAAAAATGTAATTCCATTTTCAATGGGATTGTTCTAATTTCAATGCACACATAAAACTCTAAATTCCAATGCACGGATTTTTCTTTTCAAGTCACTTAATTTTCAAAAATTAAGAAAAATAAGATGCAAAGCCTAATCACTGATTCAAATAAGCCTTTCAAAATGAGGACTAGAACAAAAATTCATCCAAGCAACCAATGATCAAACGAAATCATATTGCAAACAACCTAATGATAAGAACAAAGGAAAATATTCAAAAAAATCCTTACCAACAGTATCAAGACAAAAGAAAAACAAATGGAGGCTTTAAAGGGACCACAAGACATTCAAAGACTATAGGAAGAGCAATTATAATCAAGGCTGGATCAGAGAGACAATCAAAGCAAAGACAAATTTGTGCATAACAAGAGCCAATGCAAGTGCAGAGAAGGCACCAGTGCTATGCAATTCAAGCACAAAGACGGTTGGCCTGAGGTGCAATGCTCTGTCAGAAGACCAAAGGGTGCGTTTCTTTAGGGATGCAAAGTTTTGGCACAAGGATTTCAATTGAGACTCAATGAAAGGTCTTCCTAGGTTTGTTCTTGACTGGATAAGATATTAAAAGTATATAAAAGAGGTAAGAGAAACACAATGGAAAAAGAAACCACCAAGGGAATAAATCATTCCCTAGTATGGTCACCAATTTGTTATGCAGAATCTACAACTGCGGATAGAAGTATCTTCCCTAGGCTGGTGGACTAACCTAGAACAAAATAATAACAAAGGCACTAATTTTTTCCCTAAAGTAAGTAGATAATAGCATGAAGCCTACCTGGAATCCATTGTATGCTTCACTCCTTCTTTGGATTGAATTCTCCAATCCTAGCTCCAAATGTTATTATTAGAACCAGCACAGTCAAATAACACAATCAAACAATCCAAAAAACCTATGTAGCATCATCTAATCACTTTATTCAATAGATCAACATGGTATTTACATATATGAAACCATAACACCATATATAGGAAAACAAGGAACTCTTTGCATTAATAGAAATGGAGTTAATTACAACCAACAATAGGTGTTGATCCTACAAAATAGCTCCTCCAAGTTGACATGTCCTTTCCTTTCCACAAAGTGCACCTCTAATCACCCTAATTCATGGGAAGATATCTCCCACATATGCAGCATAAGGGTACAATCACTCTCTAAAAGCTAACCCCTAACTTGTGGATAGACACAAATATATAGAAAAATAGGGTAAGTTGGGAGTTCTTATCCATTTACCTATCTAGGGTTTTAGATCCACTCTTGATGGGAGGATAGGATCAAAGGATAAGGGATGAAAAATCCAAGGTAATATGTGATAGGATTCGAGACTTTTACCTGAGGTAAATGGTTACAAGAGATCCTAGAAACTTCTAGAAGAAGAGGCTTAGGGATTCTCCCTCTTTTTCCTGAATTTCTAGAACCAATGCAGGTGCATAGTGGAGAAACCTGTAGGTGATCAACGCAGTCCATAGTGGAGCAAGTTGGTTTTCAATGTTGTCTAATAGGAGGTCGGGGAGCGTAGGTCCTTAAAATGATTGAAACGAGGTGTTTTCAAGCAGAAACTCAGGGATAATAATGAGTCATGCTTAGGTCTTTGTGTTACGATGATAAGAAGGAGGTGAAAGGATGTTTCAATAGTATAAAATGATGAAATTAGTGACTAGGTGACTGAAAAAGTTAGTCGTCGTAGCTTTTCCAAGTGAAATACTACCAAAAATGAGAAATCTTAAGTGATTAACTAAAAATGACTAGCATAAACAACTAATTTAGTCTCAGGTTAAAATATACGACTAGCTAATAAGTAATACAACTAAAAATGACTAACGTGAATGACTAATTTAGTCTAGTAACATAAATATGACTACTTAACAAGTAATACAATAGTACAAATCAATCATTTATGTTAGTCATTTTAATTATGTCACTTCAACAATCTAAACTTACAAGTGATAGGGGATTCAAAAGTTGTTATAGATTGGTTGAAAGGTTATACTTCCTTAAACACTTCTTTACTGCATCAATGGACTATTAGAGTTATGGAGCTGATTAGAACCTTCAGGGTTATACCCTTTGATCACATTCATAGGTAATTACATTAAAATGTTGATAGATTATCCAAAATGGGAGTGGGATTATAGCTGGGTCAAATACATTATGAAGAATACCTACAAGGAGAAGTGTTGATTAATTAGTAGAGGACACATTTCCTTTAGTTGAAGACTTAAATTTTCATGCATATCTACATTTTTTATTATCAGGGTCATATCCATTGAAATTAGGATACTAGTTTTTAACTTGGATACCATGTTGTTTATCTAGTTTGAACATAGCAGTGCTCGACTCTTATGAAATTATTTTGAATCTTATGGGCATTTTGATATTTCCTGAACATTAGATGTTGAACATATTACAATATCATGTCATTCAGGTAAAGAAAATTTAGTATATGTTAGATGATGTAAATTACATCTTTGTATTACTATTCATACAAAAATGATGCATTTTTCTTTTTGGAAAAAAAATTGGGGCATTTCCCACCACCTAAGTTATTAGACATAATTTACGTAGGAATACATGCAACTACAAGAATCTTTGTTTGGTTGCTAAAGGTGGTTTGATTTCATAAAAATGATGATCATTATTTGTCTTATTGGTACCATATGTCAATGTTGGGCTTCCATGACGACTCTATGATGGTTGGGATTCCTCGTAATAGGCATGTGAACCCCTAGGTGTGCACTTAACTTGTTGAATGTGAATATGGGGTTTGAAACTTGGTAGGCACAATGTTGTCTATGTTGTATGAAAGGTTTTTGAGGTTTCAATACATTACCTTGAATCCTACAAGAACATTGTGCCACCCCTTAAACCCTATGTTAAACACTCCATGCTTTGGTATTGATATGCAAAAATAAATTTCATGAAAAATATATAGCTATAATTTGTAAAAAAACATACATCAAATACATGTAATTATGCTAAAATTATACAAAATATCCAAGTATGATTTTCCTCATAAAAACTTCAAATACATATAACTAGCCTAGATCCATCTTAACCCCAGATCTATCAAGCACCGAGAGGGATCCAATCTCTCGAGGTGAAAACCTCTTTTTTTAGTGCAAAACTTGAGGAAAGGTGTGCACCTCGAGACATTTGATCCCTCTCAACG
The DNA here is from genome assembly GCA_031772625.1 of Pinus tabuliformis. Taxonomy (NCBI): domain Eukaryota; kingdom Viridiplantae; phylum Streptophyta; class Pinopsida; order Pinales; family Pinaceae; genus Pinus; species Pinus tabuliformis. The sequence continues at coordinate 306,933,483 of CM062819.1, forward strand.
CTTGATAGATCCGAGGTTAAGATGGATCTAGGCTGGTTATATAATACTATATAATATATATTTTTTTATTTCTCTTTCTTATTAACTCTCTCTATTTCACCCCCAAACATGCACACTCTCTCTCCATATATATATCTCTCTCTCCCCTTCCCTCTTCCTCTATGCCTCTCTCTCCTCTCTCCCTCTCTCTCTCTCTCTCTCTCTCTCTCTCTCTCTCTCTTTCCCCCCACTCTCCTCTCTCTCTCCACCTTTCTCCCCTTATGTATTTATTCTTCCTTCCCTCTCTCTCCCCCTCCAACTCCATCTCTCTCTCCTTCTCTCTCTTGATTCCTCTCTCCCCATTTCTCTCCCACCTCCCTCTATCTCTCCCCCCCATATCTCTCCCTCTCTATCTTTCTTCCATCTATGTGTCTCCCTCTTTCTCTCTTCCCCTTCTCTCCCTATCTCTCTCTTCCCACCTCTCTCTCTCTCTCTCTCTCTCTCTCTCTCTCTCTCTCTCTCCAGATTTGTCACTATTTGTTAACGGGAAAAGTGTCTACTCAAAACACCCCTATCCCACTAAGGCGTGACAGTACCTTAGAAACAAACAGAGAAAACTACTTTCGTATTCTTCTTTATGAACTATAAATGAAGAGGAATAGGATGAACCAACCTGTGTCTTGCGCTAGTCCTTTGATCCAATCTCTCTCCTCTTTGACAGCTTCCAGCTACCTGCTCCCTTACTTGCCCAGCTTCACCAAGTTCCTCCAAGATCACAAAAGAAGAAAACTACACAAAGACATGGATTTATATTCATAAATAGCTTAGGATCAGATTTAAGCTAAACATGCAAATATAATAAACATCATTGATACACAAGCATGTAGGAGAAACTCAAATAGTTTTATTGATATAACAAAAAGGTCCAGGAGGAGTTACAACCGATGATTCCTGATCCAGCATCAACCGCCCAGCAAAGGAATCCCCTCTTCACCTCCAACAAAGCATAAATCACCCAATACTCTGATCTCTATCTCAAAACCAACAGCAATTCTCTGCAATGTACAAAATTCCAACCTCTAACCTCTGGATCTCTGGGATGAGAGATCTATATATAGATATTTGCAGAGGTGTGATTCAGCTCTGGGTTTTTGATTAGTGTCTTCTCTCTGATAGTTCTTGATGCCACTTGGAGATCTCATTGATCTCTTACTCATCCTTGGGCGATTTTGAGAGGCAAGTGTCCCATGAGAAGTTTTTGGAAGATTCCATGATCATCCACCTCACAAACTACCTCCGCCACTTGTCTTTTCCCATCCATCGCACCCTCACAGTGTATTTAGGTGCACTGAAACGCACTTCCCGTGTGTACAATGTGCACTGCATAGCACCCTGGCCATAGAGCAAGTGCACTGATCCAGTTTTGACCAATTTTGAGTAGTTTCTGGTGGAGAACTTCTGGGAGAAGCTGTAATTTGTTGACCTTGTTCCTTTAGGAGTTAGAACAACACTTTTAGGGACTTAGGAGCCCTTGATTTATGGACATTTCATGCTTAGAGCTGTAAGGCACAAAAATGTCTATAACAGTTGCCCCCTAAAGTATGAGGCCGTTTATCTGGTGAAATGCTTTATTAGGAGGATCCGAAGTTATTTCAATGTTGGGAGGAGACCTGTAATAAGATACAATACAATAAATTATCTTAATATTGTTTTCATGATCTAGCTGAGGCGGGCATTCCCATGCTCAGCTTTTATAAATTCATTTTCATGTACATAGGACAGACAATCGTCTGATGGTAGACTGATGGTTCTGATAGAGCCATCATCCTTTTGGTAGGATGATTATCTGTGCTGCAATGCTGTACATTTCAATTTCTTTATTTTCCTGAATATATATCGCAGCCCGGATGGATGAAACTAGATCCGGGGTCTTCAATCTCGTCCGATCTTCACTCGATGTACAAGTCGATCCATGTGATAAATGTTTTGAAGTCGAACATGGAAAGACATCGCTTGATTACCAGTCAATGATGTAAATTGTTAACAAGCGCGAGAGGAATCACCGATAATGATGATGACCCTCAAGGTACTGCAGTACAATTCACGTGGTGTGAATAAAGGATTTGGCGTCGAACACCACGCAAAATCTGTCGGTCGAAGGTCATTGATGTATACCTGTCGCTGGAAGTGAGAAACTTGCCATTGAGGCATGCAAGCTTCAAAGTACTGAATGGGATGTTCCTAGATCAACTTCTTGGATAATGAGCTGGTGTCGACAAGAAGCGATCTGTCAAAGGAGGGCCTTAATGAATCCCACATCAATGACACGAAATAGAGTAAATGATTTTGATGGAGGTGAAAACGATCTGATGATATATGGTTCAGGATGGCGGTCATGAAAGAATGAAGTATAATGTATGGTAGTGGATGGGACACGGGTGACTTCTCTGGATGACTTCTCTTGAACATGTCGGCGACACTTATGTGATGGATTGGTAGCATTTACCCCAAATGTGGATGGTATGGCGTGACCATGGTGATGTGACCAGTGAATGAAACAACCCAACTCGACTCAAGCACGAAGTGGAAGTGTCATGTTCAAGAGCGACTTGCTACCAATAAAGATTCTTTGAGTTTTCTCCCAATTTTTCCCCAGTCATTGCTGACCAGTACCTCTTTATTTTTGTCAAGATTGAGGAGGATAACATATGCTTGTTCTATAATTTTCCCTTCGGACAAACCCATCGCTATGTTTTAACGAGCCTAGCGATAGTGAAACTCGTTCTCGTCTAAAGACAAGTTTGTCGCTATTAATCTTTTTAACGAGTTTAATGACAAAGATAACTCGGTCCTTTTCATTTTTAGAGAGTCTGAAAAGTTACGTAAAGGTAACTCCAAAATTCATTTTTCGTCATCTAATCCCTTAAGTCCGAAAAAGTATAAAACAATACAGAATGGATGAATTTTCGATAGTTTTAACGAGTCGAACAAAACAAGCGCTCGATCTTTTTGTGCAATAATCCCTCAGGTCCAAAAAGATTAAAATCTAGAGGAGGGCTAGCACTTCCCGTCGCTTTAACGAGATGGAAGGCCAAAACTCGGCAATCTTTTCATATTTTACGAGTCATTTGAAAAGAGCTTAAAGAAGACTCGTCTTTTGAGGAACGAGTGATAAAATAGGTAGCAGCTGATTCCAGGTAAGGGTTGGAATTTTCCAATCACGCTAGTGTCACAAAGATGGCTAGTGAAATCACTCTTCGCAGTTGTTCCTCAAAATGGGTAAACAATCAAATGGAGGTGAATGATCGGCCAATGGAAAGTGGAGGTGACGGTGCAAACACGACCAAGGCTTTAATGGCTGAAATGTTTCATTCACGGTGGTTATTTACCGGGGAATAGTTCATTTTTTTTAACGAGCTTAAACGCCGGTGGAAACATTTGCTCATGTCTTATGTTTATTTTTTAACGAGCTTGAACTATGTGCTAAAAGTGCTCGATGATAATTTTGCATGTCCCCAGCATAATGACGCAAATCGAGGTGCATGCCCCCCAAGCTTCATTGCATTCAACTCGGTGGTTGGAATGAAGGTTTACCTTTGAGATTTGGAAAGGGGATTTGTTTCATTTTTTAATGAGGTTGACACAGTAAAAGAACTATCCTCATGACTCCTTGTTTCATTTTTTAACGAGGTCGACACGAGATAAGAACCATCCTCGGAGTCCAAATCCATTAGATATAGAAGGTTTCATATTCCACTGTGGCCACTTCCGCTAGATTACTCGGAGGCGGTAGGGCAAAAGTACCCATTAAGGCAAGGTCTTTTAGGAGAACTACTCCAATATTTTGGAGCGAATGATTGCTTCCATGGATCATTGGAATGCTTCCAGTAACTTGAGAACCATTGGGGAGGAAATTTTGCTGATCGACAATTGTAATCCCTCCTTGAAAGGGAAATGCAATCTTTCTGAAATAGGCCGACACAACAGCTGCCATGGCATATTGTGGAGCGATAAAAAGGTGTCTTTTAAACTCCTAATTACCTCACATTAATTGTCAACCCAGGGACGACTTTTTATTTCAAGAGTGTACTCTGCCTGAGGCGGCTATTTACTTAAGAGTAATGTTTTGCAGTATAGTGCTTAAAACCCACAAGTAAATGAATGCTTGAAACAAAATCTAATTGGAACAGCAAGGAACTGAAATGTTCTAAACTAAATCATTCATTCAAACAACCATCAATCGAGGATATAGTAGCAATAACTCATTCCTCTAGAAATTGATGGAATAGAGTATGGACCATGGATCTGGGAGCATGGTAGCGTCTGCTGAGGCTCACGACAGCCTTGGACCTTCTCTCACACCAAAACAATACATGCAAGTAAATGGACAGCAGAAAGTAAAAGGAAATAGAACAGCAGTAAATGAAACAGCGATCAAAAGAACTAAATCTCGTGAGTCAAAACCAACTTACTCACATTCGGCAATAAAATAACAATCTTCAAAAGTAATTTCAATGAACTTTACTTTATGAGACAATATTCACAAATGAATTATGGAACAACATTTACCATATATACACAACATACTTATTATAGCAATCTGATGTTTCCAAAGAACATGACTTCCGTTTCCAAATGAAATAATATTACTTTCGGGTTCCCACGAATAAGAGTTCAAAATGAATCCAATAGCAATATTTAATATGAAAGCTCTGTAACAGAAACAATCGGTTTAAATAGTGAACATGTAATCAACTCCGAAAAGATTCATTACGCAACATAGAGTCACTTACATAAACTTGCTGAATGAAACCATTAATGGATTAGTCGTAACAGAGCGTGGAACAGCATATAACAAATACATCAGATTACTAAACTATATAAACAATCCACACATGAAAAGATATCATACAACAACAATTGGAAAGATATGATACACAATAGCAGCAGCGTACTCCACCAGAGGCTGGGCCCTTAGCCGCCAGCGGACGCTGCTGGATCACTTCAGAATGAGAAGAATGAACAGCAACTCCCAATTCATTTATTAATCAGCCAATTGTGGAATCATTACAACAGCAAAAGCTTAAGAATTACAGCATGAATAATCCACCATCGTTGTCCATCATTCCTCATTCCCCAAATCCATCATCACGTCTCACTCAAATCCTCCCCATCTCTGATCTCTGTTTTCATTTAAATAGAGAGAGATCAGAGAGAAGTTACAATAAGGATAAGTACAACATAATTCCTATTACAAAATTGGTTTGCCTCTAACCATTTGATCAACAAGAACAAGGCGAATTTGGCTTTGCAGCTGAGATTTGGAGGACGGCCGCAACTGCAAATCAGAGAAAATCATGCTCAAAGAACCCTGTGTTTCTCCCTGTACAAGACGAATTTGGGCAAATTGTTCTTTTGAAAGATAATTGGGCCCGTTCTGGACAAAACCCATGTTCCGGATTTTCTAAATTCGTCTTCATTTGCTCATAATATCAACCGCAAAACTGTCACTCCTTAAACCAGCGAATTTCTGAGTTGGCAGATTTAAAAATCAAATCTTCAATCTGGAAGTTACTTTGGAGGCTAAAAATGGTGAATAGTGTTATAACCAACTTATTAGAACTATCATTGGTAAAATAATGCATAATCATCAATTTATTAGAAATAAAGGAGAATAAATAATATTTATTCATGAGAGCATAAATAATTAATAAAATGGATTTAAATGATAAATTATAATAAATGTCATGATGATGAATGGTAGAAATGGGTGAAATAAACGTTCACAAGTGACAATAATAATGGCATATTAACGACTCTACATATATATCCATGGTCTTCCTAGTAGGATGTTGTAATCAAGATTCCCATCTATGACTTCAACATCTATTTCTACTGTTTTCCCTCCTAGTTCAACTTTCAAGTTATTTAGGATACCATATGGGGTATATGTCCTTCCGTCGAATGCTTTTAACGTCATCGCAGACCGCGACAAGGTTGGAGATCCTAAAGTTTTCCAGCAACTCATCGACATAATACATGTAGATGCCCCCTCATCAATAATTGTTCGATGAATAGTTTTGTTGAGGGCTTTCACTTGAATAAGGAAAGCTAGTTGAGCTGGTAACTGAGGGTCATATCCTTTATGATTAAAGGCCACAAGATTGGAATCCATTGGGTCATTCCCACCTATTGCTGATAATAAAGCTTGCTCTTGGGAGAGGCAATTATGCGGTACCTCAAGTGTCGACATAGCGGACGGCGATTGGGCCAGGTCCTCTATTATATTATAATTTTGTGCTATTTTTGCACGAGGATTAAATGTCGATTTGTGCACTACTCCCTTTGGCGACTTTATCATTTGTTCAGGAATGATGGGTGGCACAACTTTGGTCAAAGTTGTTGTCGAACTACTAGGTTGTTCATTAGCCTTGTTATTCGACACCTGTGGATTCCCGTAATCTTTATTCCTTGCCAAAGCATCATTTTGCTGCTTTGAGATAGACAACATAAGCACTTGGGATTGGGAAGCATTTTGATTAGCAACCAGTTTGGTTCCCGGGCTTGGAAACGGATCAGTCAATACTGCTGAAGTTTTTGAACTCTTAAAGAGTTTCTTAACTTCAGCTTTATGTGGACAATCTCTCGTCCGATGATCCTCATCGCATATATGACACCCTGCAAGGGGTTTCCTTTGCCCAGAAGGGTTTGTAGAAGGCTTTTTAGGAGATGACTCATCCTGCTTCCTTTTTCTCCCTTTCTTTTTCTTCTTGCCCCATGGTTGCTTCAGTCGTTTGCCCTTGTCATTCGACACGGCATTTACTTCCGAGGCAAGAAGTTCCTCATTTGCATTTTGACTAGAAATCTTACAGGCCTTTTTAGATGTAGCCTTTGTCGATTTCGTGTCTGTCGCACCAATCACGCCATCGATGGCATGAGAGTCATTGTTTGATTTAAGAGGATGAGGAACTGAGAATTCCGGTCTAGGGGCGTCAGGTATTTTGTCGTAGAGCGTGCCGGACTGAGTGTAAATCAAGTCCAAATATTGCGCACGAGCGATAACTTGCTCTTCTGTGACGACTCCCCCTTTTGCCACATCTTCCGTGATGGAAGGCAGTAATGACTTAATAAACCATTCAGCTAAAAGTTGATCGGGAACATACGTTTTCACCATTCTACGACGACATCGCCATTCATGTATATGATCAGATATGTGAGTGGCCGTCGTTTGTTTGAAGTTGGTAAGAAGTTCGGTTCCCATTTCGTACCTTATCGGTAACTGAAAATGGGTTAAAAAGGTTGTGGCTAGGGTACTGAAGTTGTCGAATGAAGCTCTAGGCAATTCGATATACCATTTTGCTGCCGGACCAGTTAACATCCTCTGAAAAAGGTGAAGCCTAATCGAATCATCGTTTAGGGTGTTTGATGAACACCACAGATGAAATGTCATCACATGATTCGACGGATCTTCACCCGGATTTCCATTAAATTTAGGAATATCTGACGGAAGTTTATGCGGAATCGCTGGCCACCAAGGGGCATAAGCAATTGGATCATTCGTCAGCCGGTTTAGATCTGGTAATTCTAGAGTTGCTACAAAGGGCAACTGTTGATTCAGGTTAGGCGAAGCATACCCAGGATAAGATGGAATCGCCTGAGCAATGGGTCTTTGCATACCAGCATAATGTATTTGATGTTGGCAACTTTGACAAGGTTGATGGGCATAACCACTATAATATGGTTGTTGATAACCGCTTTGGAAATGTGGTTGCCCATTACTTACAAAGACTTGTTGCTCAGGTCCTTGATATGATTGCTGGAATGGCGGTTGTTGAGATTGAACCAGCCCTGGTTGTTGGACCATTTGTTGTTGTCCAATACTGGATGATTGACCAAGATGAGGAGTCATAGTACTTGTTTGGGGCTGATTCGCTCCAGATAAGGAGGCACTAACCTGAGGTTGTGATTGAGTCGTTGAGACAAGAGGTTGTTGTATTGCAACCTGAGAAACTTGGGGTTGACATGCAACAGGTAACGCTTGTACTTGCAATGCAGTCACCATAGCAGGTATAGTGGGAATATTCGACACAGGGTGGACTGGTTGCATTGAATATACAACCCTTGGTTGCTGAGGCAGTATTGGTACCCAACCGCTGGATGTAATTCCAGTTTGACCTGAACTTTGTTGTAAACTCCCATATGGTTGTTCTCCGGGAGGGAACAATGAAAAGGCATATTGCCCTCCATATGGTGGAAATCTAGTACTTAAAGGGTAGATTGGCCTTTGAAGACACATTGGATCAACTTGTTGAGTTTCAACATAAGAAATACCAGATGATAATCTGGATGAAGAAATAGGAACCGACCATGTCGTCGAAACAGTCCCCGATTGGACTCCGGCTTGTTGTTGATAACTTGCCGGGACAGTTGGTATACCATCGAACATCGTTGGAGTAGCAGCAGGAGGCTCTGCCACTGCTACATCAGATGACACAGTCTTGGATGTTGATGGTTGTTCAGACATATCTAATCTATCCAAAAGATTTCCTAGCGATTCTACAAGAACTTGTGATGAACGGAGACTAACTTCGAAGATCAACGAGGGAAAGGTGATGATTATTCCGTTTAAAATAAATTTTAGACGCTTTGACACATCTCGTTTTTTCAGTTTTTAAGAGTCGAGAAAAAACAAAAGATGACTCTAGTCTCCTTCGATTTTTAATGAGCCTGAAGTGACAAGTGCTCAGATGGACCTTTTCCGTTAAGGAGTCTGAAAAGGAACGAAAGGGACTGCTCTGGAGATCTAGGTAGAGGGAGTACCAAACCAATCACAAAACTACAGAATACTTTTTACGGTACAACAGTCAATCTTCTCGAATGCTGTGTTCGGTGCATTGCGATCAGTAGGGCGGCCGACACGGCTTCCTATGGATAAAAGGTTTTAAGCCTATAGGGGTCTCCCAATATATACTCGACGGTACGTGGTAGCACAAGTCCGTATTGGCACTTATCGTCTCAAAGTGGAGGAATCACCCAACCATCAGTGAGGACAACAGTTACCAGACTTTACGACGCCGGAATACGTCTCTAGCCTAGACCTCTAAATGTTGTGCGTTAAGTTCCAAAGCGTTGTTAGATTCATTCAATTTATTTTAAGTTGATCTTTCTTAGAAGTTTGCCTTTTGGGATCACCACGATATGTAGATGTAATTCCTAAAATGCAATCTAAAGATGATAAGCAAACTTTTATCTCTTTTCAGCAATGAAAATCCTAGCTACAAGGGGAAAAGAAAGACACAATCTTTTCTCAAAGAGAAAAGAGCACACTGTAAATGCACTTTTCCTAAATCAAGCCAAACAGACTATAAATATGCAAATGCACATATGCATGTATTTGTTTTCACTTTCTTAATATTGATGCCTAAAAAGAAAGTTGATGTACAAATTTGAATTTTCTTTCAAGTGACAAACACAGACAAGCTTCTTTTCGAAATCAAAAGGTAGAGATGATTATGACACTTTATGATTTTGAAATAGATACTCGTTTTGACACTAGAAAATCATAAACTCAAACCAAAGGCAAAAGTAAAAGCATAATCGACTGTCAACAGCAAATAAACTTTCTCCTAAGATCAAAATCGACACTTACGACAGATCTAAATCAAAGGACGACAGTATGACTATTCTACTTTTTCAATGGAAAACTGTAAATGATGTAACAAACACACAAAGAACATCTACAGTCTTTTTGTACAAAGGAGGTGGAATTAAGGCAAAGAAAAGGGGTTTTTAAACAGACACATACACTGATCACAGGCTGCAAAAATCAGAGACAAAACTGAAAAAATGAAGCAAAGAACCTCAGCTGCACAAGGCTAGGCTGATCAGCGCACCTGTTACACAGAGAAACTGGATTGCAGCGCAGGTAGCCCTCTCGGGAACTGCGTTGAAATGCAGAATCTCTTCACAGAGCCTGCACTGGGGCAGAAACGAGAATTCTATCCGGGTTCTGGGTCACGGTTTGCAGTTTAATCTATGGTTTTTGGCTGAATAAAAGCAATCAGTAATGCACAATCAGAGGGTAGATTTAAAAGAGGTCTAAGAGCTATCACAAAGGGTAATCAGATCATTTGTGAATCAGCTGTTCAAATCATAAGCAAATCCAGTGAATGGATTGAAGTAGCAGATGTCTACTTTGGATTTTTTAATGGCAAATGCAGTTCGATTGCTACTTCTATGTTTATGAAACAAACAACAAGAGAAACACAAACAAACTAACTAGACACGATCCCCAGCAGAGTCGCCATTTTTTTAACGGGAAAAGTGTCTACTCAGAACGCCCCTATCCCACTAAGGCGTGACAGTACCTTAGAAACAAACAGAGAAAACTACTTTTGTATTCTTCTTTATGAACTATAAACGAAGAGGAATAGGATGAACCAACCTGTGTCTTGCGCTAGTCCTTTGATCCAATCTCTCTCCTCTTTGACAGCTTCCAGCTACCTGCTCCCTTACTTGCCCAGCTTCACCAAGTTCCTGCAAGATCACAGAAGAAGAAAACTACACAAAGACATGGATTTATATTCATAAATAGCTTAGGATCAAATTTAAGCTAAACATGCAAATATAACAAACATCATTGATACACAAGCATGTAGGAGAAACTAAAATAGTTTTATTGATATAACAAAAAGGTCCAGGAGGAGTTACAACCGATGATTCCTAATCCAGCATCAACCCCCCAGCAAAGGAATCCCCTCTTCACCTCCAACAAAGCATAAATCACCCAATACTCTGATCTCTATCTCAAAACCAACAGCAATTCTCTGCAATGTACAAAATTCCAGCCTCTAACCTCTGGATCTCTGGGATGAGAGATCTATATATAGATATTTGCAGAGGTGTGAGTCAGCTCTGGGTTTTTGATTAGTGTCTTCTCTCTGATAGTTCTTGATGCCACTTGGAGATCTCATTGATCTCTTACTCATCCTTGGGCAATTTTGAGAGGCAAGTGTCCCATGAGAAGTTTCTGGAAGATTCCATGATCATCCACCTCGCAAATTGTCTCCGCCACTTATCTTTTCCTGTCCATCGCACCCTCACAGTGTATTTAGGTGCACTGAAATGCACTTCCCATGTGTACAAGGTACGCTGCATAGCACCCTGGCCATGGAGCAAGTGCACTGATCCAGTTTTGACCAATTTTGAGTAGTTTCTGGTGGAGAACTTCTGGGAGAAGCTGTAATTTGTTGACCTTGTTCCTTTAGGAGTTAGAACAACACTTTTAGGGACTTAGGAGCCCTTGATTTATGGACATTTCATGCTTAGAGTTGTAAGGCACAAAAATGTCTATAACACTATCTCCCTCCCTCTACCCCCCTCTCCCCTTAACTTTTCTTTTTATCATCTTTTGGATGATTATTTAATATGGATCTATGTTGGTGCTTACTAACACTATTTTTATTATATAAATTTCACATCTTTAAATATTAAAGTATTCTCATTTTTAATTTTATTAAAACCTTAATTTAATTTTTATGGGAATATTTTTAGTAGTGGTAAGGATAAAGAGTTTAGATATATCTCAAAAATAATTATAACAATTTTCCTTTTAGTTTCAATTAAAAAATGTTATAAAATTAAATTTAAATAAAATATTTTTATTGTGAAATATGTTATGGTTTTTGGGCATGTGGTATTGATAAGCCATGATATTGGCCCACAGTATGTCCATGGTAAGTTGGGGGTGAATATCGATGGTTAAGAATCTTGTCATATTGTTAAAGTATATTAGCCCCATGCTATTATAACAAAGCCTATTCACAATTTCATAATATCAATGAGGAAGTGATGGTGAATGTCCATGATTAAGAATCTTGTCATATTGTTATAAAATATTTTGATTGTGAAATAAGTTATGTTTTTTGGGCATGTGGTATTGATAAGCGATGGCATTGGTAAAGTGGGGGTGAATATCCATGGTTAATAATATTTTCATATTGTTTTAAAATATTTTGATTGTGAAATAAGTTATGTTTTTTTGGTATGTGGTATTGATAAGCCATGGTATTGGCCCATGGTATTGAAACATAGCCTAGCATATCCATGGTAACGTGGGGGTGAATATCCATGGTTAAGAATCTTGTGATATTATTATAAAATATTTTGGTTGTGAAATAAGTTATGGTTTTTGGGCATGTGGTATTGATAAGCCATGGTATTGGCCCATGGTATTGTAACAAAGCCTATTCACAAGTTAATAACAAAATCAAAATATAACAAATTGATTTTTATTACTGTAATTTTTTATTATTAATTAACCTAACATTTAAATGTTTATAGTCATCCCCCATATCACTTTTATTTTTTTCTATTTTTAATTAAGTTGATATTTAAAATTGTTTACATGTTTATATTACACCTACACATCTACTGTATATTGGGAATTTTCATTATTAAAAGAATAATACATTAAACAATTACCATCAAATTTAATATCTTCTTAGTCCCAACTTGCTAATGGATTAGTCCCAACTTGCTAATGGGAGCTTGGTAGGCAAGTCCAAATTATGTAATGTAACCTCTTTGGAATTATGACTTCAAAGGGAAACCAACGAAAAAATTTAACGTGGGGGAATTGACTATCCAACCATAGCCATCAAATTTGAATATAAACCATTTAACAATTTAAACTAGTTTGCCAATAAAAAAATCTAAAACCCTATGTTACCTATATTATTGAAAATCTATCCAACCATAGCCATCAAATTTGAATATAAGCCACTTAACAATTTAAGCTAGTTTGGCAATAAAAATTCTAAAACCCTATGTTACCTATATTATTGAAAATCCCAAAATTGGCCTCCATCTTGCAAAAAAAATTTCCCAGTAAAATTGTTTGAATTAAATTTTTACGGGAGAAATTTTAAAACTCTATGTTACCTGAATTCTTTGAAATCCATAACTATAACCCAAATTTATAAAGTATTATGCAAGAACCATAGGAAAGTTATATTATTCATAAAGTTATACGATTGTGAATAATTTGAAAAACCACTTTACATTTTCAATTACCAAAAATATACAAATCGTTATAGAAGAGTCGAGCAATACTTTAGGAGGGTTGGCATGAAGAAGGCATTGCTTTGCTCAAAGACATAGTACTCCAATCTTTGCTCTGAGCACTCCGAGAATTTCTTTATCATTACCTTCATCATTCACCAATGGCTACCAAGGGTTTTATGGATAAGAATGTTGTATTCATAAAGCTCTGGGTCAAACCCGAAAACAAGGTACTATTAATATTTCCTTGTGCTTTTTCTCTTCAAATTCTTTATGGCTAATTTATTTCATTAGTGGGAACAAACTATTTTCGCTAGAGCAAAAAAAAGTTTCATTGTGGGTGCATTATTTTTTATCATTCACAACAAAATTTAATGTGATTTGGGTAATTTGAGACCAAATCTATATAGGTATTTATGATTGCCTATAGATATCATCTGATCTGATGTGATTTTTATTCATGGAAGATGTGATTTGACTGTAATACAAGGAATCCCACATGGGCATTGGTCACTTATGGGATTTTCATTTGCCTGGATTGTTCTGCATCTCATTGTAGTCTTGGTGTTCACATTAGCTTTGTCAAGTATGTATTTTAATCTTTACTACTCAAATTGCAATGTGTATTTCTTTGTTTAGGCACTAAAATTGCTCAGGGGTGCTTGTCCACTTTGTGGTTCCTTCTTGTATTTGTGATGTCTGTAAGAAAATTAATTAAAAGTAAAGTAGCATATTCCATTTTGAGGGTTTTGTTGACTTTGTGATGTCTTCTTCACAACAAGTTTTTTAAATTAAAATTAATATGGCATATCCCTTTTTGAGGATTTTGTTTAGCATGAGTGCCACTATCTCCTTGTAATGCATATTGTTATAGACATTTTTGTGCCTCACAGCATTGAGCATGAAATGTCCATAATCTAAGGGATCCAAAGTCCCTAAACATGTTGTTCCTACCCCTAGAGGAACAAGGCTAACAAACCACAACAATTCACAGAAGTTCTCCACCAGAAACTACTCAAAAACAAGTCAATTCAGGATCAATTCAGTGGCTCCACCAGCTGTCTGCGCTGAATGTCAAAGCCAACACTGGCTACCTGCGCTGAATGTCAAAGCCAACACTGGCTACCTGCGCTGAGCGAGAGTTGACATGTGGCAAGTTCATTCCACGAGGTGTCAAAACCCAGGAAGCTTCCAAAATCTTCCTCAATGACACTTGCCTCAGGGAATTCGACTGGTGATGAGTAAGAGGTTCCAAATCTCCAAGTGGAAGCAAGAACCTCCAAGTGGAATCAAGAACTGATAGAGGGAGAGGACACTAGTCAGATCTCAAGCTGACTCATCCTCTCTCCAAACATCTATATATGGATCTCTCCTCCATGAGATCTAGAGGCTGGAATTTGGTTATTGCAAAGAATTGTTGTTGGTTTGAGATTTGAATCATTGGGTGCTTAATGCTTTGAAGGGGGTGAAGATAGGAATTCCATTTTCTGGGAAGGAGATGTTGGATTGGAGCCCTCTGGGTTGTATCTCTTCCTGAACCTTGTTATTCATCAATAAAGCTATCTTGGTTTCTCCTATATACTGATGTATTTTTGATGTATGATTGCATTAGTATGTTTAGTTTATTTCTAATCCTGAACTAGTTATGAATATGAATCCATGTCTTGTGTAGTGTTCTCTTCTTGTGATCTTGCAGAAGCCTCTTGAAGCTGGGCGAGCGAGAAGGCAAGTAACTGGGAACCCTCAAAGAGAAGAGAGACTGGATCGAGGGACAAATGGAAGACACCAGTTAGTCCATCTATCTCTCTTCATTCTTAATTCATAAAGGAAGAATACTAGAATAGCTGTCTCTGTTTGTTGCTAAGGCACTGTCACACCTTAGGTGGATAGGATCGTCCTGCATAGGCATTTTTCCCCACAACAAATTGGCGACTCCATTGGGGAAGATCTATTTAGTCATTTTATTTGTGTTTCTATCATTGTTTGTTTCATAGACTCGACAGCAACAATCGAACTGCATCTGCTATTCCCAGATGCAAAGTAGACAGTTGTTGCTTTGATCCAACCACTGGACTTGTCTATGATCTGAAAAATGGACTCACAAATGATTTGATGATCCTTTGTGATAGATCTTAGTACTCCCTCAAAGCATCCCTTTGATTGCACCTTGCTTGTTGCTTTGATTTGGCCTGAAACTGTAGATTAAATAGCAATCTGTGACCCAGAACCCAGTGAGAAACTCTCGTTTCTCCTTCAGCGCGACAACTGTGAAGAGGTTCTGCATTTCAACGCGAGTCTCATGAAGGCTACCTACGCTGAATGTCAAAACCCCTGTGTTGAGGTTGCGCTGAACCAGTTAGGCCTTATGCAGCTGGGGTTCTCTGCTCTGTTTTGTCTTGTTTTGATCTCTGATTTTTGCAGCCTGTAACCAGCATAGGTACCAGTCTGCTAACTCCTTTTCTCTGCTTACATTCCACCTCCTTTTGTACAAAAAGAATGTGAGTGTTTTTATGTTTTTGTGGCGTCATTTACAGTCTTCCTTTGCATGAGTGAAATAATCATCCTGTAGCCCTTGATTCAGATCTGTTGATTGTGATCTTAGGAGAGAGTTCATTGGCTGTTTGTAGTTGATTATACATTTGCTTTTGCTTACTGGTTTGAGTTTGTCTCTTTTAAGTGTCGAAACAAGTGTTCATTTCGGAAATCGTTAAGTGTTGTAATCTCTTCTACCCTCTCTAATTTCGAAAGAGTAAACTTGTTTGTATTTGTCATTTAAAAGCAAATTCAAAGTTGTACAAAAAGCTTTCTTTGTAGGCATCAATACTAAGAAAGCGGAAAACAAACACCTGCATTGTGCATTTGCATCTTGATAGTTTGCATGTTTGATTTAGGAAAAGTGCATTAGAGTGTGTTGATTGCTCTTTGAGAAAAGATGGTGTCTTTCTTTTCCCTTAGTGGCTAGGATTTTCAAAGTTGAAAAGATATAAAACTTGCTTATCATCTTTAGACTGCATTTAGGAATTGTATCATACATCTCGTGGTGAACCTCAAAAGGCAAACTTCTAAAAAGATCAACCTAAAATAAATTGAATGAACTTAACAACGCTTTGCAACATAACGCACAACATAGAGGTCTAGGCTAGAGACGTGTTCCGACGTCGTAAAGCCTGGTGACTGTCGATCTCGTTGATGGTGGGTGATTCCTCCTGAGGGACGATAGCGCCAGTACGGATTGTGCTCCCACGTACCGTCACGTATATATTGGGAGACACCTATAGGCATAAAACCTTTATCCTTAGGAAGTCGTGTCGGCCGCCCTACTGATCGCAATGCACTGAACACAGCATTCAGGAAGATCGACCGCCTGTACCCTAAAAAGTATTTTGCGGTTTTGCGAAAAGTTTGGCACACCCTCTGCCTAGAACTCCAGAGCAGTTTCTTTTGGCCTTTTTCAGACTCTATAATAGAAAAAGTCCATCCGAGCATTTGTCACTTCGGGCTCGTTAAAACATCGAAGGAGACTAGAGTCATCTTTAGCTTTTTCTCGACTCTTTAAAAGTGAAAAAGCAAGTTGTGTCTAAAAGCGTCTAAAAAATTCATTTAATTCAGAAACACACTTTCCCCTTTTGTATTTTGGTTGATCGAGTAATCCGCAATCGTGGAAGAAAGTCAATTGAAACCCCGTCGTTTGTGGAGGCTTACGTGTCAACCGTCTTTGTCTCCGGAATCGAAAACAATACGGACAAAGCGAACTCGTTTAACCGGTTCGAAATCTCCTATCAAAGTTAGAACAAGTGTTCCAACGACATCGGAGGTTCCGGTTACTCCAAAAATTTCTGGAAACCCTGCCTCTATAGAAGAAGTTCAACAGCCACAGAGGGACAGTAACACTGATCCTAGTCTGGGATAAAATACTTGCGTTACTGAACCAGTTCCATCTGTAACCGGTTCAGAGAGTCTTGCTCCTCAAACAACTGTCGCTGTCGATTCAACCCCTTCTTCAGCACCAGAAATATTTTACGGACCTGACGGTCTTCCTCTTCCACCTGGTTTGATTGCGATAGAGGAAATTGTAGAGGATCCGCAAGCAAGTACTCCAACACATTTTGGAGTTGGGGTCACTCTATTTCCTTCATCAGAAGTTAGTCTACCACGAGTGGAAGTTCCTGTAGAATCGCTAGGTAATCTCTTGGATAGACTCAAAATGTCTGAACAACCGTCGACATCTAGGACTGTGTCGAATGACACAGCGACGGTAGACCTCCCTGCCGTCACTCCGACAATGTTTGCCGGCGTACCATTTGTCCCAACTAGCTCACAACCGCTAGAAGGAGTCCACCCAGGGACCATTTCGACAGTGTGGTATGTTCCAGTTTCTTCCTTCGGAATAATATCCGGCAACTCTTATGTTGAAACTCGCCAGATTGATCCATTTGGGGGTCAATTTGGGCAATCCAGTCCCCAAGGAAAAACAATCCCCTTGAGTTCCGGATTGCTACCGTATGGGGGGCAGTATGCCCTTTCATTACCCCCTCCGGGAGGGTATCCATATGGGAGTTCACAACAGTATTCAGGTTATACTGGAGTCACATCAAGTGGTTGGGTACCTATGCTACCTCAACAACCAAGGGTTGTATATTCTATGCAACAGTGTGTACCTATGTCGAACATCCCGACCACACCGGCTATTGTGACAGTGTCGCAAGTTCAAACGTTGCCTGTTGTATGTCAACCTCAGATTTCTCAGGTTGTAATGCAACAGCCCCTTGACCCTGTGACTCAACCACAATCGCCTACTGGTGGGGCGACACAGGTCCAAACGGGTACAATTACCCCACACCTTGGTCCAGCGGTTAGTATAGCACAACAGAACATGGCTTCACAACCATGGCTGGTGCAATACCAACAACCACAATTCCAACAAGTGTACCAAGGTTCTGAGCAGCAAATATTTGCGAACAGTGGACAACCGTATATTCAAAACGGTCAAAACCAACCGCTTTACAGTGGTCAAGTCCACCAACCGTATCAGTCATACCAACATCAATTACATTATGCTGGTATGCAAAGGCCCACTGCTCAGGCAATTCCATCATACCCTGGGTATGCTTCACCTAACCTGAATCAACAGTTACCATTCGTGGCAACTTTAGAGTTACCCGATTTACACCGATTAACCAATGATCCGATTGCTTACGCCCCTTGGTGGCCAGCGATTCCTCACAAAATTCCATCTGACATTCCTAAATTCAATGGAAATCCAGGTGAAGACCCATCGAATCATGTGATGACTTTTCATTTGTGGTGTTCATCAAACACCCTAAATGATGATTCGATAAGGCTTTGCCTTTTCCAGAGGACGCTAACGGGTCCAGCGGCTAAATGGTATATTGAATTACCTAGAGCCTCATTCGACAATTTCAGCTCCCTAGCCACGACTTTCTTAACCCATTTTCAATTACCGATAAGGTATGAAACGGGAACGGAGATCTTAACCAACTTCAAGCAGAAAACGGCCACTCATATATCCGATCATATACATGAGTGGCGTCGTCGTCGTAAGATGGTAAAAACGTACGTTCCCGATCAGTTATTAGCTGAATGGTTTATCAAGTCATTACTTCCTGCCATAACGGAAGATGTGGCCAAGGGGGGAGTCGTAACGGAGGAGCAAGTTATTGCTCATGCACAATATCTAGACTTAGTCTACACTCAGTCTGGCACGCTCTACGACAAAATACCTGACGCCCCTAGACCGGAATTCTCAAGTCCTCCTCCTCCTAAATCAAATAGTGACTCTCATGCCAGCGATGGTGTGATTGTCATGGCAAACGCGAAATCGACAAAGGCTTCGTCTAAGAAAGCCCGTAAGAATTCAGATCAAAATGCAAAAGAAGAAATTCTTGCTTCGGAAGTAAATGTCGTATCAGCAAATAGGGGCAAAGAAACCAAACAACCAGGCAGCAAGAAGAAGCAAAACAAAGGGAAGAAGAAGAAACAGGGTGAGTCATCCCCTGAAAAAACTTCTTCAAACCCTCCTGGGAAAGGGAAACCAAAAATTCCATGTCTTATATGTGATGAGGATCATTGGACAGGAAATTGTCCATACAAAGCTGAGCTTAAAAGGTTCTTCAAAAGTTCGCAAACCTCAGCTGTGTTAACTGATCCGTTCCCGAATCCAGGTCAAAATCTGGTTGATAGTGGAAATGCTTCCCCGTCGCAAGTGCTTATGTTGTCGGTCTCCAAGCAACAAAATGATGCTTTGATTTCGACAAGGAACAAAGATTACGGGAATCCGCAGCTGTCGAACAACAAAGGTAAAGATCAACCAAGTAGTTCGACAACAACTTCGACAGAAGTTGTATCGCCCATCATTCCTGAATTAACAATAAAACCGCCAAAGGGAGTAGTACACAAGTCGACATTTAATCCTCATGCCAGAGCGGCGTAGCATTATAACATAGTGGAAGATTTGGCCCAATCGCCATCCGCTATGTCGACTCTTGAACTACTACAAAATTTTCCATCCCAAAGGCAAGCTTTGTTATCGGCTATTGGTGGGGTTGATCCTAAGGATTCCAATCTTGTATCCTTCAACCACAAAGGATACGATCCTCAGTTACCAGCTCAACTAGCTTTCCTTATTCAAGTGAAAGCCCTCAACAAAACTGTTCATAGAACAATTATTGATGAGGGGGCATCTACATGTATTATGTCGATGAGTTGCTGGAAAACTTTAGGGTCTCCAACCTTGTCGCGATCTTCGACGACATTGAAAGCATTCGACGGAAGGACCTATACCCCGTGCGGTATCCTAAATAACTTGAAGGTTGAACTGGGAGGAAAAACAGTAGAAATAGATGTTGAAGTCATCGATGGGAATCTTGATTACAACATCCTACTGGGAAGACCGTGGATATATGCCATGGCAGCTGTAGTGTCGACTTATTTTAGGAAGATCACATTCCCTTTTCAGGGAGGGATTACGATCGTTGACCAACAAGACTTCCTCCCTAATGGTTCACAAGTTATAGGAAGCATTCCCATGATCCATGGAAGCAACCATTCGCTTCAAGATATCGGAGTAGGCCTACTGAAAGACCCCATATTAATGGGAACTTTCACACTTCCACCTCCAATCTATATAGGATAAGTAGCGTTGGTAGGAGCCTGCAACATGATATCTTCCACGAAGATCTCAGAAGATGATATCGACATGGATCATGCAATGGTTTTGCCCCCAAGCCCTATAGAAATATTGTAGCAATCAATGTTTCGGGCATGGGAGGTGAACCCAAATCAACGCTCGTCAAGCGTTTGGGTAGATAGGTCTAGAGAATATGGTACCCCATTAGATCCTTGGTCAAGAGTGCATGGGACTGACGAAGGAATCCGACAATCAATGTTGATTGAGGGGACACCATGGAATGATTGCCACCATCGTTCCCTTCTTCTAGAATATGAAGAAGATACTCAACATGACCTTTACCACCCTTCAGTTTTTGAATTCCTATCAAATACTGTAAATACGGTGGATTCCGAGCGAAACTTATCCAATATTGAAGAGACTATAGCCATAAATATCTCGACTAAAACAAATGCTGTAGAGAATATTTATGTCGGCAAAGGATGTTCTCCTTCAGAACTGGAAATATATAACGCTCTTTTTTGCGAGTTCAGAGATGTCTTTGCTTGGTCATATGATAAAATGCCAGGTATTGACTCGAGTATCGTTGAACATGAAATTAATATGTATCCTGATGTCAAACCAGTAAGACAACGGCTTCGGTAGGTGCACCCCAAGAAAGCCATTGCCATTAAAGTAGAAGTTGAAAAGCTCCTTCATGCTGGTTTCATCTACCCGGTTCCTCTAACCGATTGGGTATCGAATATTGTCCCTGTTATGAAGAAACAAAGGACAATCAGAGTGTGTGTCGATTATAGGGATGTAAACCAAGCTTGTCCGAAAGACAACTATCCTACACCCTTCATCGACCAGATAATTGATGAATGCGCCGGATGTGAAATCTTTTCATTCATGGATGGATTCTCCGGGTATAATCAAATAAATATCCACCCACAGGACCAGTCAAAGACTGATTTCATTTGTACGTGGGGCACATTCGCTTATCGAAAATTACCCTTTAGTTTAAAGAATGCAGGAGCGACATTTCAAAGGGCAATGAATTATGCCTTCCATGACATCAAGAACATCGTTCAACCATATCTCAACGACTTTCCGGCTCATTCGCGAAAGCGGACTGATCATCCGCAGCATTTAAGAGCGATTTAAGAGCGATTTCAGAACTCCAGGGGAAAGAAAACTTTCTAAGGAGGTCCATTCCAAATTACGCAGAACTTGCTAAAGGTTATACTCGTCTTTTGAAAAAGGATGTACCTTTTGTCTGGGATCAGGTGGCGCAAGCTTCTTTTGACGCTCTGAAAGATTCTCTAGTAAAAGCATCATTAATGTATGCCCCGGACTATCAAAGAGATTTTAACCTGTATCTGGCTGCAGCGGATACGACCATTGCAATGGTTTTAGTTCAAGAAGTCGATGGAATTGAACATCCTATATATTATTTAAGTAAAAACTTGAATGATACAGAAAGCAAATATTCTTACGTTGAAAAGCTAGCACTCGTTGTTGTTCAAGCGATACAAAGATTTCGACATTATGTCCTCTTTCAGAAAACTACCATTCTATCAGATTGCAACCCCATGACTTATATATTGTCGCGACAGTTGCTGGGGGGCAAATATTCAAAATGGATAGCGATCCTTCAAGAGTTTGATCTGGAATTTGTAAAATCCAAATCAAAGAAAGCTTTAGTTTTCGCAGAATTATTATGCGATCTCCCATCGTCGTCCAATGATGAAACATCCGAAGAATCAATCGTGGACGAAAGTCTGTTTCTGATATCTACAAGCAATGAGTGGTATGGAGATATAATAATTTATCTCCAAACCCAAAAATTTAGGCCTAACACCTCTCACTCAGAACAGAAACGTATACGATACCAAGCAAAAGACTACATGATCGTCGGTGATACGCTTTACCGTCGTGGTATCGATACAGTTCTGAGAAGGTGCCTTACCCATGAGGAGGCCGAAAAAACCCTGAATGAGTGTCATTCAGGTGCGTGTGGGGGGCATCAATCTGGATATGCTACAGCACAAAAAATCTTACGAGCAGGATACTTCTGGCCAACCATGTTCAAAGATTGCATAACCGCAGTCAGAAGTTGCCATGCTTGTCAAATTTTTGATAGCAAAACCAGAAGACCACCCGCACCTTTACAGCCAATAGTTGTTGTTGGGCCTTTCGCCAAATGGGGCATCGATTTCATGACATGTAACCCCACCTCGACCGGGGGGCATGGGTATATTATAGTCGTCGTTGACTATTTTACCAAATGGGCCGAGGCAATGCCTACATTAGATAACACTGGTGAAACAGCTGCCTTTTTCTTTTTCAATCATGTAGTCACTAGGTTCGGCG
The DNA here is from genome assembly GCA_031772625.1 of Pinus tabuliformis. Classification (NCBI taxonomy): domain Eukaryota; kingdom Viridiplantae; phylum Streptophyta; class Pinopsida; order Pinales; family Pinaceae; genus Pinus; species Pinus tabuliformis. The sequence continues at coordinate 306,956,026 of CM062819.1, forward strand.
TACCACAGGCTATAGTTACAGATCATGGATCGCATTTTTGCAATCACATGATGGTTGAATTAGCTGCCAAGCTAGGGCTATCTCACGACAGCTCTACCCCGTATTATCCGCAAGCCAATGGACAAGTTGAAGCGATCAACAAGGTCCTGAAGCGTATGTTGCAAAGGATGATCAGAGTTCACAAAAGAAGGTGGCACCTAATCCTGTACTCAGCCTTGTGGGCTTACCGAACATCGGTAAGGAATGCGACCGGGTTCACACCTTTCCAACTGGTGTATGGCCTGGAAGCAGTCTTGCCAATCCAGTGTGAAATCTCGTCTCTTAAACTCGCAATTGATCTCCTCCCCGGAACTTCAGAAGAAGAGGCCCGTTTATTGGAATTAATCCAATTGGATGAAACCCGTCGTGACGCCGCTTTGGCTAACAAAGCCCATAAGAAACGAGTCAAGGCGCAGTTCGACAAAAATGTCAAACCCAGTGTCTTCTCAGAAGGTGACTTGGTCTTGCTTTACGACCAAGAATCCGACAAATTGGGAGCAGGTAAATTTAATTCTTTGTGGATGGGCCCCTATATTGTTAAACGAGTGTTAGCAAAAGGAGCCTACGAGTTAATGGATTATGACGGAATTCCACTGGCGCAACCCCGTAATGGGTTGTACCTCAAGCGTTACTATGCTTAAATAGTGACCAATATGCATGCACCTCGATTTGCGTTATTATGCTAGGGGCATGCAAACTTATCATCGAGCAGTTTTAGCACACAGTTCATGCTCGTTAAAAAATAAACGCAAGATCCGAGCAGTTTTAACGCAGACTTCATGCTCGTTAAAAAATAAACATAAGCAATGAGAAAGTGTTTCCACCAGCGTTTAAGCTCATTTTAAAATAAAAAATGAACCACTACCCGGTAAATAACCACTGTGAATGTAACCTTATCAGCCATTAAAGCCTTGGTTGTGTTTGCACCGTCACCTCCACTTTTCATTTGGCCGATCGTTCACCTCCATATGATTGTTTACCCATTTTGAGGAACAGCTGCGAAGAGTGATTTCACCTAGCCATCCTTGTGACACTGCCGTGATTGGAAAATTCCAACCTGTACCTGGAATCAGCTGCTAACCCGTTTTATCAGTCGTTCCTCAAAAGACGAGTCTTCTTTAAGCTCTTTTCAACTGACTCGTAAAATATGAAAAGATTGCCGAGTCCTTGGCCTTCCAGCTTGTTAAAGGGACAGGAAGTGCTATCCCTCCTCTAGATTTTAATCTTTTTGGACCTGAGGGATTATTGCACAAAAAGATCGAGCGCTTGTTTTGTTCAGCTCGTTAAAACTATCGAAAACTCATCCCTTCTGTATTGTTTTATACTTTTTCGAACTAAAGGGATTAGATGACGAAAAAGGAATTTTGGAGTTAACTTTATGTACCTTTTCAGACTCTCTAAAAATGAAAAGGACCGAGTTATCTTTGTCGTTAGACTCGTTAAAATAACTAAATAGCGACAAACTTGTCTTTAGACGAGAACGAGTTTCACTATCGCTAGGCTCGTTAAAACATAGCGATGGGCTTGCCCGAAGCGCAGGTTATAGAAAAAGAATATGTTATCCTCCTCAAGCTTGACAAAAATAAAGAGGTACTGGTCAGCAATGACTGGGGAAAAATTGGGAGAAACTCAAGAAAACTTTGATGGTAGCAAGTCGCTCTTGAACATGACACTTTTCCTCCGTACCACAATCGGGTTGGGTTGTTTCATTCACCGGTCACATCCATGGTCTCGCCATACCATCCATATTTGGGGTAATGCTACCGATCTATCGCATCAGTGTCGCCATATGTTCAAGAGAAGTCGTTCAGAAAAGTCAACCGTGTCCCATCCACTGCCGTACATTATCCTTCATCCTTTCATGACCGCTACCCTGAATCATATGTCACAGATCGTTTTCACCTCCATCAAAATCATTAGCTCCGTTCCATGTCATTGATGTGGGATTCATTAAGGCCCTCCTTTGACGGATCGCTTCTTGTCGACATCAGCTCAGTATCCAAGAAGTTGATCTAGGAACAACCCCTTCAGTACTTTGAAGCTTGCATGCCTCAATGGCAAGTTTCTCACTTCCGGCGATAGGTATACATCAATGACCTTCGACCGAAAGATTTTGTGTGGTGTTCGATGCCAAGTCCTTTATTCACACCACGTGAATTGTACTGCAGTACCTTGAGGGTCATTATCATTATCGGTGATTCCTCTCGCGCTTGTTAATGGTTTACATCATTGACCGGTAATCAAGCGATGTCTTTCCATGTTCGACTTCAGAACATTTCTCACATGGATCGACTTGTACTTAGAGTGAAGATCGAACGAGTTTGAAGACCCCGGATCTAGTTTCATCCATCCGGGCTGCGATATATATTCAGGAAAGATAAATACATTGACATGTACATCATTGCAGCAGATAATCATCCTACTCAAAGGATGATAATTTCATCAAAATTATCAGTCTACCATCAGACGATTGTCTGTTCTATGTACAGAAAAATGAATTTATAAAGCTGAGCATGGGAATGCCTGCCTCAGCTAGATCATGAAAGCAGTATGAAAAATAATGTATTGTATCGTATCTTATTACAGGTCTCCTCCCAGCATTGGATGAACTTCGGATCCCCCTGATAAAGCATTTCACCTGATAAACGGCCTCATACTTTAGGGGGCAACTGTTATAGACATTTTTGTGCCTCACAGCATTGAGCATGAAATGCCCATAATCTAAGGGATCCAAAGTCCCTAAACATGTTGTTCCTACCCCTAGAGGAACAAGGCTAACAAACCACAGCAATTCACAGAAGTTCTCCACCAGAAACTGCTCAAAAACAAGTCAATTCAGGATCAATTCAGTGGCTCCACCAGCTTTCTGCACTGAATGTCAAAGCCAACATTCGCTACCTACGCTGAATGTCAAAGCCAACACTGGCTACCTGCGCTAAGCGAGAGTTGACATGTGGCAAGTTCATTCCACGAGGTGTCAAAACCCAGGAAGCTTCCAAAATCTTCCTCAATGACACTTGCCTCAGGGAATTCAACTAGTGATGAGTAAGAGGTTCCAAATATCCAAGTGGAAGCAAGAACCTCCAAGTGGAATCAAGAACTGACAGAGGGAGAGGACACTAGTCAGATCTCAAGCTGACTCATCCTCTCTCCAAACATCTATATATGGATCTCTCCTCCATGAGATCTAGAGGCTGGAATTTGGTTATTGCAAAGAATTGTTGTTGGTTTGAGATTTGAATCATTGGGTGCTTAATGCTTTGAAGGGGGTGAAGATAGGAATTCCATTTTCTGGGAAGGAGATGCTGGATTGGAGCCCTCTGGGTTGTATCTCTTCCTGAACCTTGTTATTCATCAATAAAGCTATCTTGCTTTCTCCTATATACTGATGTATTTTTGATGTATGATTGCATTAGTATGTTTAGTTTATTTCTAATCCTGAACTAGTTATGAATATGAATCCATGTCTTGTGTAGTGTTCTCTTCTTGTGATCTTGCAGAAGCCTCTTGAAGTTGGGCGAGCAAGAAGGCAAGTAGCTGGGAACCCTCAAAGAGAAGAGAGACTGGATCGAGGGACAAACGGAAGACACCGGTTAGTCCATCTATCTCTCTTCATTCTTAATTCATAAAGGAAGAATACTAGAATAGTTGTCTCTATTTGTTGCTAAGGCACTGTCACACCTTAGGTGGATAGGATCGTCCTGCATAGGCATTTTTCCCCACAACACATATTGAATGATACATTGCAAATTGCTCTGTTAAAAATGCACATTAGTGAAGATGGTGTTCTGATATTTAGCGTAGCACAATAGTATTTAGCATAGGAGGACCTTCATGACATATTTGCCCCTACAATCAACTACATGAGAGATATGCCTTGGTCTTCTCATCAGCTTAAGGTAGAGCTTTTAATTTTTGCTATAATTGTAACATATTATCCCTCATTTAGGCACTAACATTGCTTAGAGGTACTTGTGTGTTTTGTGTTTCCCTATTGTCTTTGTGATATCGTTTTAATTGCAAGCTAACTTAAAATAAAAATTTAAGTGACATATATTTCCACAAGGATTTTGATATGTATTAATGACATTATCTCCTTGTAATGTATATTGGATGATACATTGTAAACTGCTCTGTTGAAGTGCATATTAGTGAAGGTTGCATTCTGATATTTAGCTTAACATAATAGTGATTAACATTGGACAGTCATGACGGATATGTTGATACAATTAATATCAATTAATAAACACAACACTGCATCATTTAAGAGGGTATACATTGGGATAACACAATTGGATGTGGTGGTTTTGAACATCTCATGGTGTATATCCCTACATGTACACTCATCAAATGTTGCAGTGCTAGGTGCATATTTGTTGTCTACAATCAAATAGGTGAGTGCCCTATTTCATGTAAAAGTTTGTATATGGTAGGAGATATGTCACATTTGAATTATGATGTTTATGTGTTGTAACTAGTTATTTCATTTTTTACTTGGAGACAAAACAATATTGTCTACCACTAATCAACATGGAAAAATACCCCCTAAGACTGAATTTTGTTGCCAATGATGTACTATTTTACAAAAATTGACTAAATTTTACTAGATCAATGGGGAACCATGAGAAGCTATTTCGATTGATTCCACCAAGATCTTGCACCTAGGACTTTTACCCAGTGTCATCCCTTTCAAATTTGTTTCATTCAAGTAGGGCAAAGCACATTGAAAATGGAATCTTGGGGACAAATTAATTTCCCGTTGACCTGAACAATGAACTAATACTTCATTGTCGAGTAGAGAGGATTTATGAATGGCCCTATCAAAGAAATTTGGTTTATGTAGTGGTAGGCAAGACATAGTAGACTAGAGGTGTGAAGGTGCCTACTCAAATGCATGACTTTTTTTGGTAATGTGAATTCATGGATGGGATATTACATTGGTTATAGTCTATGAAGAATAGGGGATGCACATGTGATTGGCTAATTAAGGCCACTTTATATTCTTTCTGTTGTGTTTTGACATAAATTTAACTCTTTTGCTTGCTCACCTTTAGTTTTCTTGAATCTTTCCTAAACTATTTTAGGACTATTGTCTCTAAAATCCCTTTGAGTCACTTGTTTGTCTTATGGTTGGGCTAGAGCGAACATGGCTTAAGATATCACCAACTTCTCCTATGTCTAAAAAATTCCGTAATTGATTTATTTGTCTTCAGTTTATTTCTACTCTTTAATTCTCAAGTTTCTATGATATTAGCCTTGTAATGGAACCATTAGAGAATATCCTCTCTTTGTAGATTTTCAACTAAATATATTGACATTGGGCATTACATCGAGAGGTGCATTATATAATCTACATCTCTAATATGCCAAAAACCATAAATATAAAGTTGATGTATTATCAATAAAATATAAACCAGTGTAGATTCATATTAACCGTGTATCTATCATGTGTTGAGATTCAAAGTGCAACAATTTTTAGAGTGCAAAAACTTAAGCAAAGGTTCGCACTTAAAAGGATTTTGTCTGTCTTGGTGCTTGAAAAATCTAGGTTAAGATAGATCTATGCAAGGTGATTTGAATTATGATACAAATAAATATCACTTTTTGATATATTCATCTCCATCTCTCTCAATTGTAATGCCCCACTTAACCTTATCATGCAAATTTTATTAGTGTTTAAATTACCTGAAAATATTGACTTATAATTATCAAGAAATATTGGTAAATACCTTCATTTGGGAAACTATAATTTTTATTTACTGATATAAAATTTACTATTGTTATTATTCAATTCCCAACTTGTCTTCTCAAACACTAGTACAAGATGGCTAATTAATTACTAAAAAAAGGACTAAAATTTGCATATAAATGACTATTTTTCAATCGAAGACCAGTAGTAGCTAATTTACAGTATCTTATAAAGCGACCAACTTTTAGTCGTTTTTAGCTTATTCATTAATTTTTTGTCTCAATTTTATCGTCTAGTAGTATATATAGTCATAATTTCGTCATTAATTTAGTCATTGATTTAGTCATTAATTGCCACAATTAATGACCAAATATATTACTATATGATCACCCAAGAAAACCAACTAATGACCAAAATGTTAGTCGTGTTATAAGATACTGTAAATTAGCTACTAATAGTCATATATATGCAAATTTTAGTCATCTTTTAAAACCAATTAATGACTAGAGAAATATGACTAAATTTTGGTCGTGTTATAAGATACCGTAAATTAGCTACTAATAGTCATATATATGCAAAATTTAGCCTTCATTTGTAATTACAAATTTATCATTTGCAGTAATCATTTATCTTTTTTTGGTAGTTTCATATTCATTATATAAACTACTAATTTAGTATTTTATATTCATTTCATTTACTTTCATTAATAATCATTATAAATGAGTAATTTAGTTGTATATTCATTTTATTTGTGTTCATCATTAATCAATATAACCTACTAATTTAGTGGTTTTAGATTGATTTTATGTGTTCATTATTAATCAACATAAATTAATTAGTATGATTTTTTGACTAAATTTCAAAAATGTCATACAATGTGCATGTTCATCTCATACGAAAATGCAACGTTGCATATGTTAATTACAATACTGAACAATATCAAGAGAAAATATGAATAATTTCAACCACATAAATTTTATTATATGAAATGTTAAAGTATTACAATATGGGTTTCCAACTTAATATTGGTTGGACTACAATTTACACATGAAATGATGTTTCATCACTTCAAAGCATTATTATTGTGTTGCCAAGGCATTGCAAGTGAATTCACCAACTCTGAAGACTTGACCATCAGTCTCTATGTGTTTGTCTTATGTGGGATATTGACTCTAAGGGTATCACTAGACCGACTCTCTTGTCTCTCTCTTTTTGCATTTGTCGCTCTAGTGTTATTTCTCTCAGCCTCTTTCTTCAATTCCTGCTTCTTACCATCAATACTAAGTTCCTTTTCTGAAAACAAAATAATATACAATGCAGAGTGTAAGACATTAAATACAATGAACACTATAATATAAACTAAAGTATACTATAAAGAGTTTATATGACATATACCTCAACATCAGCAATGTCAAAGCCATTTTTCCCCATACAAGCAAGAAACTCGAACAAGTTTTCTTCAGTTGGGCAATAGTGGCCACTATAATGTAGCTAGATGACCTGTATAAACAAAGAAAATAAAATTTCACCATATAAAATAACACCTTAGTAACTTAGTATTCAACCTTCAAGGAAATCTTAGGCACAATCATGCCAACTAAGTTACATGCTAAAAAACTCAAGTTGTAGATAACTTGTGAAAACAAATAATCTGAGGTGTGATGTTTAATTCTTGTCATTTTATTCACAACAACATTTCATTTTCTAATGCATGAACTTGGTCAAGTATATAAACAACATGTTCTCAAATAACAACATGAAAGAAAACTTTTTTATAGTCATGAATTTTTTTAAACACGAAATAGCTATAAGGATTCCAATCAATATCGTGTAATACTAATTTCATCTTCAAGCTTTGGTGGTTGTTTAAATGGACATGATACAAAGTATTTTCTATTTCATAGTTAAAGGACAAAACAAAATCAAAATAAATGTTCAAAATACAATCAAACAATAAAGAGAGGATATCATGGAATGGAGATTGCAATTATAAAAAATTTGTTTACCTGTCCATTGATGTCTTGTCTGGCATTCCTAAAACATTTGCTTGCCCAAAATAACCATGAGGTGAAAGAATCACAACATTAAAAACCATAGGAATCCCTACTAGAAACATTTCCAAAGTCGATAGCTCAAGTGCTTGAAGGATCTCTAACAGCAAATGAATCATATCCAAGACATGCTCTGCATTGTCTCCCCATCCTTTTTCCAATCACATTTCCTGTAACCTGCCCATAGAAAATTCAAGTAACAATCAAACGAAAGCATTAACATTTGTTTTTATCTTTTATATCTATAAAATTTGAATCTGATTTGTTTCAGGAACACATTAATTTATATTTAAAGTCTTCCTAACATATGAGAAGGTATCAATCAAGCATGACATCGAAAAAATCGACCTCAATGAGGTCCTCAAACAATTTCTACAATATCAATATTTTTCTTGCTATGATATCTTGGGTAGAAAAAAGAACATATCTACAAAAGAAAAATCCATATATTCTTATGTTCAAACTATGTATATAGTGTATTCTTAGACAACTTCTTAAGATGTTCCTCCGCCTTTACCAAAGTGAACTGTAGCTTGGTTAAACTATATATCCTTTCATTTGGCATTAATTTCTGTAAGATAAATGTCACACATTATTCTTTCCCATTTCTCAACATGCTATATATGATAAAGTGAAAGTTGCATAAAACCAAGAGAAACCCTTTTCTAACCAAAACAAACAAACAAACAATTCCTCTAATAAAACTTCATTCTAATATCAGTAGATGAAAAGGAGTGGTCCATTTTTGTTGCTTGACTTTTCCTGTTTTGTTATGAAAGTTTTTGAGCTTCAGAAACCAACAAATGTGAGGGAACTTGTAAACGTGAAACAAATTATGTAGACCTTCGTATACTTCTTCAAAATTATGTGAATGATTCCATTTTAGGATGTGGTAAATATCATAATAAGAAATGGCCACATCGGATGCAGAGATTATATATAAAAACTTATGTACATGATATGTATTCTAATAAACTGCATTGCAATGACTGCCATGGGCCTCCACAGGTAATAGGTCCTTAGTATGTTGTTGGATTGTGTTATATTCTTTCCACGACTAGCCCACGTAGTTAACCGAGGGGTTAGAGGGGGGGCGGAGCCCCCCTTCATTGCACTGATTGTGTAGCGGGTGGGGGGTCACAGGGGGTTTGAGGCGTACCCGTAACCCCACTTTATGGGGTCCATGGCAGCGCCCCAGAAAATTTTGGTTTTGGACCCTATGTTAGGATGGGCGAACCCACCTATGGTTTTGTGCATGATTTCCGCACATGTTTTTGGACGCGATGGTTTTCGGTCCATGGTATTGGATGCGATGGTTTTCGGTCCACGGTATTGGATGCTTCGACATGTATAAATATGTATTATAACATTGAAAGGAAAATAATGAAAAATCAAGCTGGTAGTCCCGATTTTGGGATCCAGGGAAAATCTTTGTGTATATGTGTTTTATGTGTTATGCTCTCTCATTGTTTATTTTCTGTGTTTTAGAATTCATATGCAGGTAATTTCTATACGGGGTTAAAACCTACATTTGGCATCAGAGCAGTTTTGGCTTTAAAGGGACACCTTTGTTGCTGAGGGGTTTCTCTCAGGCCTGTGGTAAACCCTGTTCAGTGGGAGATCTGCGATATCGATTATGGTGGTGAAAGAATATGGTGAGCAGTGGAAAGATAGAGATCGAGAAATTTAATGGTCATAGTTTTGAGTTGTGGAAACTCGAGATGGAGGATCTGTTGGTGGATAAAGATCAGTGGATCACGGTATATCCAGGTACTAAACCAACGGGAGTGTCTGATGAAGAATGGAAGAAGTTGGATCGGAAGGCAAAGAGCACAATACGATTATGTGTCTTAGATTCAGTATTGCTGAATGTATCAGGGGAAGCTACGACGAAGGTTTTATGGGACAAGTTAGGGACTTTGTATCAATCTAAGTCTCTGGTGAATAAACTGTTCCTGTAGTATAACAGGAGGATGAAAGATGGAGACTTGGTGACAAAGAATCTAAATGCATTTAATATTGTGGTAAGTTAGTTAGCATCTGTTGATATTAAAATTTTAGATGAAGATAATTGCATCAGTTTGTTGTGTTCTCTACCAGATTCGTGGGATAATTTGGTTATTGAAATAGGTAGAAATGCAACTGCCTTGCAATTTGATGAAATAGTTTCATCCTCGCTGACGGAGGAGATGAGACGGAAAAATATGGAGAGCCAGAATGGTGATGCCTTGTCTGTACAAGGACGGTCCCAAAATAGAAACAAAAATAAGTCATCGAGTGGGAGATCTAAATCTCCAGGAAAACCTGTAAAGTGGTGTGTTGGAAATGCGAAAAGGAAGGGAACTACAAAAGGGACTGTAAATCTAAAGCTCCTGATAAAGGAAAGGGATTTGATGATGCTCCTTCTGCAGAGGCGAAAACCATCTCAGATGAAGGTGGGGATGTGTACTTGGCTTCTTCAAGTACACATGTAGATCATGAGGCATGGTTGATTGACTCAAGTGCATCCTTTCACTTCACTCCCCATAGAGAGTGGTTCTGTGAGTATGAGAGATACAATGGTGGTGATATCTTCTTAGGGGATGATAGGAAGGCTAAAATCATTGGTCATGGAAAATTAAAGTTGAAGTTGCAAGGTGGAAGGGTTAGAACACTTCTGGGTGTTCTGCATATTCCTTCATTGGCCAGAAATTTGATTTCTGTAAGCAAGCTAGATGATGCAGGTGTAAAAATAGTGTTCGAGAAGGATACCTGCAAAATGGTTTAGGGAGAATTGGTATTGATGTAGGGAGTTCAAATTGGAACTCTAGACAAGCTGCAAGGTAGCATTGTTATTAATGGGTGCAATAGTTATGTGGTTCCTGAAAGTGGAGCAGAAAATCTAGTGGTCTCTGGAGAGAAGACCATATTGTGGCATCAAAGGCTTGGACATATTGGAGAGAAGGGCCTTCGAATAATTCATGGTAAAGGTATGGTAGAAGATATGAGTAATAGCTCTCTAGATTTTGATTTCTGTGAAAATTGTGTATATGGGAAGCAGAATCAGGTGAGTTTCCCCTGTGGTAGTAAGAGGGCGAAACAGCTATTAGAACTTGTGCATAGTGATGTGTTTGGACCTGTACACGTTCCATTGCTAGGTAAGTCTATGTACTATGTATCATTTATAGATGAGTTCTCAAGGAATACATGGATATATTTACTTAAGAAGAAATCTGAAGCCTTTGACAGGTTTAAAGAATTTAAGTTTCTCGTGGAAAATCAGACAGAGAAGAAGATAAAGGTGCTCAGGATAGATAATGGTGGAGAGTTTTGCAGCAAGGAATTTGAAGAATTCTATAAGAAGTGTGGTATAGCACGACAGAATACTACTCCATATACACCTCAACAAAATGGATTTGCAGAAAGAATGAATAAGACGTTGATGGAAAGGGCAAGAAGCATGCTCAGTGGTGCCAAGTTAGGACAGGAATTCTGGGCAGAGACGGTGGATACTACATGTTACCTGGTCAACCGGTCACCTTCATCAGCATTGGAGGATAAGACTCCATAAGAGGTATGGACTGGTAAGAAACCCTCTCTTTCACATCTGAGGGTATTTGGATGTGATGCATATGTACATGTTCCAAAGGAGAAAGGAACCAAGTTGGATAGTAAATCTGAAAAGTGCATCTTTATTGGGTATAAGGATGGTTTAAAGGGTTATAAGCTTTGGAACCCAGTCACACGGAAGGTTCTGTACAACTAAGATGTGGTGTTCAGAGAGATAAGAGATGTTATTAAACATGAAGTCCAACCAAAGTAACCTGAGAAGATAGAGTTTGAGCTTAAGGAGGAAGAATCAGACTCTACAGCAAAGGAGGAATCAGAAGATGAAGAGCCACAAACTCTAGGTGTCAGAAGATCACTTTGAGAAAGAAGGAAGCCAGAAAGGTATAGTCCATCTGCTTTCTGTTCAAATTTTTCTTTATCTATTACTGACGATGATCCCAGAACTGTGAAGGAAGCAGTAGATCTAGAGGATGGCAAACTCTAGAAAGAGGCCATCGTTGATGAAATGGCATCTTTGCAAAAAAATGAGGCTTGGGATCTAGTGGAGTTTCCGACTAGAAGGAAACCCATTGGCGGCAAATGGGTGTTCAAGAAGAAGACAAATGCAAAAGGAAAGGTGGAGAAATACAAAGCTCGATTAGTAGCAAAAGGTTATTCTCAGGTGTCGTGAATTGATTTTGGTGATATTTTTTCTCCTATTGCCAAGGCAACTTCTATTAGATTACTTTTATCTGTTGCTGCTACTTTTGATTTTGAGGTAGAATAGATGGATGTGAAGACAACATTTCTTCACAAGGATCTGGAAGAGGAAATATATATGAAGCAACCTGAAGGCTTTGTGGTGAAGGGTAAGAAAGAACTGGTATGCAAGTTAAAGAAGTCTTTGTATGGGTTAAAACAGTCACCAATGATGCAGTATCAGAAATTTGATACATTTATATGGGGACTTGGCTTCACCAGAAGAAAAGAAGATCACTGTGTATATTTTAAATTAATTGGTGACCATGTTATTTATCTGGTCTTGTATGTGGATGATATTTTTCTGGTTGGAAATGACAAAGAAATTATCCAGGATTTGAAGACCCAATTGTCCTCCAAATTCGACATGAAAGATCTTGGTGCTGAAAACTATATTTGGGCATGGAAATTAAAAGAGATCAGGAAAAGGGGAAGCTCTGGTTAAACTAGAGGAAGTATGTCGAGACAATACTGCAGAGGTTTAATATGCAAGATAGTAAACCGGTGAAGGTTCCTATTCCTATAGGTGTGAGGTTATATGTTGAACAGTGTCCCAAGACACAAGGAGAGGAAGAGGACATGTCCTGTGTTCCATATGCAAGTGCAATCGATAGCTTGATCTATGCAATGGTCTGTACTAAACCAGACATTGTACATGCAGTGGGAGTATTGAGCAGGCTTATGTCAAAACCAGGGAAGGAGCACTAGACAGCAGTGAAGGAGGTTTTCAGGTATTTGTGTGGCACTAGTGATTATGGTTTGTGCTATCAAGGAAGATCAGGGTTGGACAGTATGTTGGATATTCATGGCTTTGTTGATGCAGACTAGGCTGGAGATCTGGATTAGAGAATTTCTACAAGTGGGTATGTGTTTAGCCTATTTGGAGGTGCAGTCAGTTGGACGAGTAAGAAACAATCTGTAGTGGCACTATCAACTATAGAGGCAGAATACATGACAGCCACTCATGCAAGCAAGGAAGCATTTTGGTTGCAGAGATTGTGTTTAAGTATGGGGTTAGTACAGGGACTTATAAGGATAGATTGTGACAGCCAAAGTGCAATTTTCTTGGCAAAGAACCCCGCATATCATTCAAAGACAAAGCACATTGATGTTCATTATCACTTTGTGAGGGATATGATAGAAGACAAAAAGGTGTTGCTGGTAAAGGTGGACACTTTGAAGAATACTGCAGATGCATTGACAAAATTTGTGATCTCTGAGGAGTTCTCTTGGTGTAGAGAGACAATGGGCATTTCAGGGCTAGAAAATGACTAAGCTCTCTTGTGGCCCCCTGTGGAAAGAAAACAACAAGTGGGAGAATGTTGGATTGTGTTATATGCTTTCCATGACTAGCCCACATAGTTAATCGGGGGGTTAGAGGGGGGCTATAGCCCCCCTTCGTTGCACCGATTGTGTAGTGGGGGGGGGGGGGGGGGGGGGGTCACAAGGGGTTTGAGGCGTACCCATAACCCCACTTTATGGGGTTGGTTTTGGACCCTATGTTAGGATGGGCGGACCCACCTATGGTTTTGTGCATGATTTTCGCACATGTTTTTGGACGCGATGGTTTTCGGTCCATGGTATTGGATGCGATGGTTTCCAGTCTATGGTATTGGATGCTTCGACATGTATAAATATGTTGGGTCCCTATAATACTAGTGATTACCCCATTACTATTGTAGTTATACCCCTTATTTATATTGTTGTGCCCCTATTACCCCCATATTGTTATTTCTGTGCCCCATAGAATCCCTCTATTGTTATTTTTTGTGGCTTTATATTATTATTGTTAGGTCGGCTAGATTATATTGTGACTCCTTAGACTCCTATATATAGAAAGGAGGTTTTGTCATTTGTATCATCCAAGAATTGTTCATTTATGTAATGTAAAGGAGGTTGCCCCCTCGAAGAGGCTGAATTCTAAGGCGTTGATCTTTCTTTTCTATCTTTTCTTGAGCTGGTTTCATAACATTTGGTATCAGAGCTTTGGATTCTAGGGTTTCGCTGCTCCAAACAGGTCATCATGGCATTTTCGCTATAACTCTTTTTCTGTGACGTTTCAGAAGTCGCAAAAAAAAACCCATTTGAGAAGAAATCGCGCTGAACCTTGGGTCCGAATTTCAGAGCTTTTCGCGCGATATTTTCGGAGATATGATCTGAGGAAGTTGGTCTTTTTGCAGACTCCTGAATTACACTCAAAACAGGTGACCTGGGGAAAATCGTCTTAACTTTCTTTCTGAGCATCGGATTGAAATTTTGTAAGAAGGTCACTGCGGGAGATTGTGCATAACTCTTTCTTGGAGAATCCAATTTGGATCAGACTAGTGGCATTGGAAAAAGGACATACAAGGCTACTACAGGTCACAATTTCAGAACTGGATGATTCAAAATTACAGAGATACATCAGATTCAATATCAGGCTTCTACAAAGTAAAAAAAAGGTGTGTAGTTTTTTTTTAATTTTTGCATAAGCTTGGTTTGAAGGAATTCAAAGGGCATAGTAAAGCATTATTATCGGTAACTGATGCCCCGAGGAAAGAAAATGCAAACACCTAGTAAGGAACCTGAAAGCTCTAGCATGACTCATGAAGAAGAGGAAGAAATGCTACATGATATATCAAAATTACAAGAACAAGTGCAACAAATGTCACGCTCACAAAAGCTAATAGATGCTAAGATAAATGGCATGGAATCTAAGATAAATGGTGTGGAATCTAAGATAAAGGGCATGGAAGCTAAGATGGATGATCTGAAGACAGATTTGAGGACAGATTTGAAGACAGACATGGCAGATTTGAAGACAGATTTGACACATTTTCTACAAGAAATACTTACTAATGGTGAAAAGGTTGTAAAGGAAACTCATGATGTGAACAAAAGAAATGTTAATCATTATTTCATAGACTCTAATGTTGGATCGAAGACCCACCATATTCCAAAAATCGATATGAGGAAGTTTGATGGCAAAGATCCCGCCACATGGATATTACAGATGGAGCAATTCTTCGATCTCAATAATGTGCAAAACACACAAAAGGTACGTATGGCAACTTTATATTTGGAACCAAATCAGTTTGTATGGTATCAATGGCTTTGTTCTCGTAAACAACTTATCACTTGGGCAATTTTTACGGAAGAATTGATAGCACATTATGAGGATACAAAAAGCAACACTTTTTTTAGCCAATTGATAAGTCTCAAACAAAAGGGTTCAATAATGGAGCACATTGAGGAGTTCCAAAAATTGAACATAAGGGTAAAAGATATTCCAGAGGAGCATAGGATTGATGTGTTCATAGGGTCTTTAAAGGATAATATCCAACATGATGTGCGCCTTTGGGAACCTGATTCATTAGAGAAGGCATTCAGGTTAGCAAGAAAAATGGAAAGCAAAATTATGGCAACTAGGAAGCATACCATTCACAACTATAAAGACGGAAGTGTTGTTGCCCATAGTCTTCCACAACCTACAAGGTTGACACCACAACAATTGGAAGAAAAAAGAGCAAAAGGGCTTTGTTACAATTGTGATAGAAAATACACAAAAGGTCATAAGTGTGCTGAGAAGAAATTATTCTACATAGATTGTGAAGAGGAAGAAGAAAAGGAGCAAGAAAGGTCAAAAGAAGATGATATATTCCAGGAACAAAGCCTAGATGAAGAACAAATAAATCCGACCATATCTTGTAATGCATTGGCGGGAATTACCACTCCTCAAACCATCAAGATAGAAGGACAAATCAAGAAGAAAAGGTAATAGTGTTGATTGATTCAGGAAGCACCCACAATTTTATTCATTGTAGGGTAGCAAAAGAATTGAATTGCTTCCTATATCCAGCACCAGAGTGTCAAGTGATGATTGCAAATGGAGGAACAATAAATTGTTCTGGAAAGTGCCATAATATCAAGCTATCCATGGGAGAATATGTATTGACTAGCCCAATGCTTTCCATTCCAATGGGAGGTGCTGATGTTGTACTAGGAGTCCAATGGCTACAATCCTTGGGTACAATAGCTTTTAATTTTCAAGAACTTTTCATGAAATTTTCTGTGGAAGGAAAGGAAGTTGAATTAAGGGGTATTGCAGGGAAACCAGGAAAGATAATCAGCTCTAATGGCATGACAAAGCTTCTAAAAAAGGAGCAAAGAGGTGTAATTGCACAATTATGTTCGCTAGATGTTTCCACATTGGAATCATCTATTTCTCCAGATCTCCAAAAAGTCCTGGACAATCATTCCAAGGTATTTGAGACTCCCAAAGGTCTCCCACCTATGCGTGATCATGATCATGCTATTCATCTGATTCCAGGAAGTGTTCCTCCAAACATCAGGCCGTACAGATATCCCTATGTCCAAAAAAGTGAAATTGAACGTATGGTTGCAGAAATGCTAGAGGCTGGTATAATTCAACCGAGTCAAAGTTCTTTCTCAGCTCCAGTAGTATTGGTGCACAAGAAGGATGGATCATGGCGCATGTGTCCAGATTATAGGGAGCTCAACAAGCTCACTATTAAAGATAAGTTCCCCATTCCTGTCATTGATGAATTACTGGATGAATTGCATGGATCAATTTACTTCACCAAGTTGGATCTTCGTTCGGGATATCATCAAATCAGAATGAAGATTGAAGACATTCCGAAAACGGCATTTAGAACTCATGAGGGTCATTATGAATTTTTGGTCATGCCTTTTGGCCTTACCAATGCACCTTCAACATTTCAAGGTTTGATGAATTCAATTTTCAAACCATTCCTTAGAAAATTTGTGTTAGTATTTTTTGATGATATACTAATCTACAGCAAGTCTTGGAAGGATCATGTTGAACATGTTGACAAGGTGCTACAACTATTGGAGGAGAAACAATTATATGCAAAAAGATCCAAATGTTTCTTTGGAGTCCAGGAGGTGGAATATTTGGGTCATATTGTATCTCATGAAGGAGTTAAGGTAGACCCTAGCAAAATTAAAGCCATTAAGGAATGGAAAATCCCCACATCCATAAAGCATCTGCGAGGATTTCTTGGGTTGACAGGGTATTATCGCAAGTTTGTTAAGAATTATGGGAGAATAGCAGCACCTCTAACAACATTATTGAAGAAAGATTCATTTTCATGGACTCCGGAAGCAACAAAGGCCTTTAAACATCTTAAAGAGGCAATGTGCCAAGCACCGGTCTTAGCTACACCGGACTTCACAAAAACCTTTATTGTGGAATGTGATGCTTCAGGAAATGGAATTGGTGTTGTTCTAATGCAAGATGAAAGACCCATTGCTTTTGAAAGTCGTCCAATCAAGGGAAAGTTTTAAGCAAAGCTATTTATGAGAAGGAAATGTTGGCAATACTCCATGCACTTAAGAAATGGCGACCCTACCTAATGGGAAGACACTTCAAGGTAAAAACGGATCATGATAGCCTTAAATACTTTTTAGAACAAAGATTATCCTCTGAAGAGCAACAAAAGTGGGTCACAAAGATGTTGGGTTATGACTTTGAAATCATCTACAAAAAAGGGAAGCAAAATGTGGTGGCAGATGCACTCTCAAGAAAGGATGAGGATATGGAAGCATTGTTGTGTGCCATTTCTATTATCCAACCAGATTGGATAAACGAAGCAAAGGAGGAATGGAAGAATGACGAAGAAGTGTGGGCACTTATTCGAAAGCTACAACAAGATTCCAGTACTTCTGATACATTTAGCTGGAAAAATGATTCGTTATGGTACAAAGATCGCTTATACCTCTGTAAGAATTCCCAGCTAAAACAAAAGATTCTTATGGAATTGCACACTTCTCCCTTAGGAGGGCACTCAGGATTTTTAAAAACTTACCACAGGGTTAAGAAGGAATTTTTTTGGGATGGCCTTAAATCAAATATTCAAAAGTTTGTGGCGGAATGTTTGGTTTGCCAACAAAATAAAGTTGAAACAATTAAGACACCGGGTCTATTACAACCTTTATCCATTCCAAGCCAACGTTGGGAGGAGGTTTCAATGGATTTTATCACAGGTTTACCCAAGTCTGAGGGAAAGAGTGTCATCATGGTGGTAGTTGACAGACTTACCAAGTATGCACACTTTTGTGCATTATCACATCCATTTAAAGCCAGTACAGTTTCTACTGCATTTATGGAAACAGTTCAAAAGCTACATGGAAACCCAAAGATTATTGTAAGTGACAGAGATCCCATTTTCACTGGAAATTTTTGGACAGAATTATTTTCTTGTCTTGGTACTCAGTTAGCTCATAGCTCATCTTATCATCCTCAATCTGATGGGCAAACTGAGATAGTAAACAAATGTTTGGAAGGATATCTTCGTTGCTTTGTATCTGATAAACAGACACAATGGGTCAAATGGTTGCCTCTGGCTGAATGGTGGTATAACACTTCCTTCCATACAACAACAAAAATGACCCCATTTATGGCACTTTATGGGTACCAACCACCATCCATCATATTTAAGAGAAAATTCTAAGGTTCAAGCAGTGGAACATCACATCGAACATCAACAACAAGTCCTCCAACTCTTAAAGGATAACCTCGTGTTGGCACAAAATAGAATGAAACAACAGGCAGATCAACATCGCAGTGAAAGAAGTTTTGATGTAGGTGATTGGTATTCCTACGGCTACAACCATATAAGCAAATGTCCCTAAAGCAAGCTAAGAAGGATAATAAATTATCACCAAAGTATTATGGTCCGTACAAGGTGTTGGAAAAGATTGGTACTATGGCATACAAATTGGAGCTTCCTGCAGCTTCTCGATTGCACCCAGTTTTCCATGTTTCATGTTTAAAGAAGGTTATAGGCGACAAGCTCCCAGTTCAAACAATATTGCCAGAACTTGACGAGGAATGAAAAATTATATTGGAACCGGAAGCAGTCACAGAAACAAGAACTCGACAGCTACGAAATCGATCAATTTCAGAGTATCTTATCAAGTGGAAGAACTTATCCGCTGAAGATTCCACATGGGAGGATGATAATTTTATGCAGAAGTATCCAGAACTGCTCAAGCGTTGAGGACAACACTTTTTTGAAGGAGAGGGGCATGTTGGGTCCCTATAATACTAGTGATTACCCCATTACTATTGTAGTTATACCCCTTATTTATATTGTTGTGCCCCTATTACCCCCATATTGTTATTTCTGTGCCCCATAGAATCCCTCTATTGTTATTTTTTGTGGCTTTATATTATTATTGTTAGGTCGGCTAGATTATATTGTGACTCCTTAGACTCCTATATATAGAAAGGAGGTTTTGTCATTTGTATCATCCAAGAATTGTTCATTTATGTAATGTAAAGGAGGTTGCCCCCTCGAAGAGGGTGAATTCTAAGGCGTTGATCTTTCTTTTCTATCTTTTCTTGAGCTGGTTTCATAACAAAATATGTATTATAACTGTTAGCTCTGTTATATAACGATGATTTTCTAAGGTCAGAGGAAAGCCTAGTTTTTTGGTCTGTGCCCAAAAGAAGGCTTGCAATTGGTCATCCCTCCTTTTACTTCCACCCCGCTTCCTCTCCGCCACCTCCATTCCTCTCTTTTTCTCACAAAACCCGACAAATTACCCCCTTTGGCCTTAGCCCCAAGCGCCAAAATCCTAAACCCTCATAAAACCCTTCCATATGCCCTAGCGTGCTTGTTAAAACCCTTCATCATTCCCCGCCAAATCTAACGACCCCCATCGCGCCCGATAAAGCAACCCGCTCACTCATTTCCCAACCATCTGATCACCTCCGAAGAGATCTGACGACCTTCGCACTTATCATTCCCATGATGTAATCAAACGTTAGCACACGATGAGAGTGGTTTTTCTCTCTCATCCATTACTACGTGTCAAGCACTGAGTGAAATCACTCAGTCTTATCCTTTTACCACTTTATGCCTGAAGGCAGTGCGATCAATACCGTTTACCACCTAACCTATCCACCCGCCCGTTAAACTCCCGTGCAACTCCACCACCTGATCACCGTCTGATCTATCCACCTAAGATCTAATGGCCCACATTCATCCCACTCCCACCTCGTCCGATATCCTCCGTCGAGCCATCTCTGCCGTCTATTCTCCCGATCTGACAGTCATCCTCCCCTATCATCTCGACCGTCCATTCACCCATGCACTCCATGTCCTTTGACCACTCTGTTTGTCCGAAGGAGGAAGGCGACCAGCTTGCCAGTACTAGTCACAGTAAATCCTCAACAACCATGTTTAAACAGACAGTATGGCCAAGGAGAAAAAGGACAAGCATGACCCAGTAACTGCATTTATCAGTTATGGAACCCCACTGGTACGAACACTCCAACTGCCTAAGAGGACAGCAGAGCACTTGAGTAGATCGGATTCATCCACTAAAGCAAGAAAACACAGTCAGAGACTCCATCAGGCCGTTAAATGCAGTTGGTGGCCAATTATGACCCCTCCATACCAAATGGCCAAGTGTCATTGCAATGTAAACTCTATAAATACCCAAAAGAAAGATGTAATTAGGGTTGATAGGTTGGCATTTGGTGTAAGGTTCAACTTCTAGAGACTGTATATATTTTGTCACTTGCAATGTCTCCTCTTCATTTTCAGCTAATACAAGCTTCTTTTGATGTTAACTGCTCACTTTCCATTTTCTTCTCTTCCAAGTTGTGCCTGATTTGCTTTATTCTTGAGCTCTTGATGTTTAGCATTAGAATAGCTGTCATCCTATCTCTATGTTAAAATCTTGTATGCATCATTGAATAGGTGGTCCAGGTTTCTTTCTATTTAATGCAGGAGAGTTGTCATCCTGTCTTTGCATTAGTAGATTAGATTTGCAGACTTCTTTACTAGTTGCAACCGGCCATTACATGGTCTTATGCATCTGTTGGTGTAGTCAGTATTCTCCATATTCACCCAATCTTTGAACTGTGAGTAGTTGGTGGTCTAAAGCCTTGTAGTCTAGGGGTGTTCAAGCATGTCTGGAGTGAAACAAAGTAGAAGTGGTTATCTGGCTTGGACAAGCATCATTCCTTCCATTCGTCCAATGCAACAATAGTTGAATCTATATGTTACCAGGCATCTCCGAGCTACAACCTAGGAGAGTTTCTTGGAATCCTAACATAATTGGCGCCGTTGCCGGGGAGAGGAGATTGAAGCTTAGCTTCCCTGGGAGAACAACACAAATCTAGCTTTGATGATAGACAAAGTCTAGACACATTTTTGGTTGTAATCATCTATCTTGCGACTCTACTGGAGGACCAACCTTTTTGCGACTCCACATCACAATTCTGGCTCATTTTGTGAGGCATATGTGGAGAAATCCTCAGAAATCACCCGCTGATCCAGTGCCTGACCCTGAGAGGATTATCAAGCAGAAAAATATCATTTAGAAAGGAGCATTAGAATCAGGTAAGCCTAAACAATCTTATGTATCTCTACAAGAGAGGCTTGTAACTGAGCATGTTCATTTTGAAGATATACAGCCTGGCAATGCCATTGAAGAAATACCCTCAGAGATTCATAAATCTCCTTGTTCCATAAGTTTCCCCTTTGGATCCCAGTCCAAAGAAAACCTCCCTCCCAGTCCATCAGTTCCCTTCTGCCCTGTCATTTATTTCTCAGCCTTTTATCATCCAAACGACTTGTACCCTTTCATCTACCCTAGTCATCGCAAGCCCACAAGCACCCACCAAAATGGAAAGAATCATAGCTGCTAGGTATGGACCCCTGGCCTTGCCTATTCCTTTGAATTCCATGCCTGTAGGGGAATACCAGAAATACATGCCTAAGTTCACTGGTACAGAGGGAGCAATGGCAGAAGAACACCTTGAGTCCCTTTATAGCTATGCATATAATCTAGATATCAGCTAAGATGATGTGTGGATGAGGGTATTTGTCCAAAGCCTAGATGGAGAGGCTAGAAAATGGTTCAGAGAATTAACACCTAGGTCCATAGCAGACATTGAGGCCTTAGATGATGTGTTCCTAAAGCATTGGGGGGATAAGAAAGATATGCTCTATTATTATACTGAATTTGGGAACTTGCAGAGGGAAAATGGTGAGCTGCTATCTGATTTCAATAAGAGATTTAACCACATGTACAGCAGAATACCAGCTAAAGTGAAACCCACCCCTACTTCTGCTAAGCTTACTTATACCAATGCCTTCGATTCTCATTTCTGTTTACTACTAAGGGAGAGAAGATGTGCTTCTTTGGCTGATATACAAGATGCAGCCCTGGAAGTAGAATCAAACATCATGGTTGCAAAAAGGCTCAAAGGTAATGCTGATAGGAGAAGACAGAGGGGTGAGCTCTCATCATCCTCAGATCCTAAGATCGAAAAATGTCCAGGATGATAGTCATTAGCCTCTGAAGTTTCCAAATTAAGGGTTGAACAAAATTCAGGGAAAGGACAAGCTCCTTATACCTTTGCTCTTCCAAATCCAAATCCATATAAAGGAGCAAAGGAGCAGTTTCAGATTTTGCAAAGAAACAAAGATGCAAACAAAGACCAAAGGGTGAAGACCCTTTTTCAAGATACAGTCATGGAAGAAGAGCAATTTGAAGAGGAGGAAGAGGTCCATGGTATGGAAGACAAGGGCAGTGCCCCTTTCTTAACCAAAGCTGCCTATGAGAAGTCATTATCCAAAGGCCCTGCTCATAATTTTGTTGTCCCTGCAGAACAACAAGCTTGTAAGCAAAAGCAAATAGCAGCAGATCCCATCATCCTCAAAGTTCCAGCCATAGAGGTAAGAGGCCTTGAAGGTTCCCCTTCTTGTTTTAGTTTTCAATCAGAAATTCAGAAGCCAAGAATACCCATGACCCTGATTGAACTAGTGAAGAAAGAGTCCTTCAAGAAATCTATCCTTGAAGAGCCTGAGCCTAAAGTCAGCCAAGCTTCTAATGACTATGCAAATCTGCAAATTGACCAACCTACTGTTATCCCCAGCCCAGTGATTAAAAAGGGTGAAGTCAGTTCCCCATCATCTTATATTTCTCTATCTGTTCAAGAGACAATCCCTCATAACTGCCCCCTAAGCACTGAGGCCAGCCATAATTCAATGCCCAAGGCTGACATGGATAATCTCAGTCTTGATATTACGAAGCTTGCCCAGTCGGCCTCCACACAGTCTGAAAGGGTAGTTTGCTAGATCTTAGAGAAAGAAGGTGCACAATTTTGGGACACCTCCTTGGATGGGGCTCGTTCTAAGAAAGATGCAGGAGCAGGTGAAGTCTTTGTGTCCCCCACACAAGAATACATTGGTCCACCATTCATATTAATTGTGCAAGCCACAAAGGACACAGTCAAGTACATAGCAGCCATTGTTATTCAGCAGGTGTACAAAAGCTTCCACGAAGAACATCCAAGGATGAGAGCATACAGAGAGGGGGTGAAATATAAACCATCTATACCTGATAAGGTCAAATGCCCCAAACTTTTTGGGGTAGATGATCAAATCAACCCGATTTTGCAAGTCTTTGATGAATCAGCTAACATGCATATTAAACAAGAGCAGGGGAAACAATTTTGGTGGCCCAGTAAATGGGCAGTTTTTGAAAATTTATGTTGTTTAAGTTTTTCAGGCCTTAATGTTGTAAATATGTTATTTTAAAAGTTTTAGTGTAGACTTAATTAGACTCCATGCCCAATGGAATACTAGGCAATGTTTTTAATCTTGTTTTGATGTAGAAGGTAGTGGTCTACGGTTCTTAAGACCTCACAGGGAGGATCTCATCCCCAGAAGGAGCCAGTGTTAGCTCTGTTATATAACGATGTTTTTCTAAGGTCAAATGAAAGCCTAGTTTATTGGTCTGTGCCCAAAAGAAGGCTCGCAATTGGTCATCCCTCCTTTTTCTTCCACCCCGCTTCCTCTCCGCCACCTCCATTCCTCTCTTTTTCTCACAAAACCCAACAAATTAACCCCTTTGGCCTTAGCCCCAAGCGCCAAAAGCCCAAACCCTCATAAAACCCTTCCATACGCCCTCGTGTGCTTTTTAAAACCCTTCATCATTCCCCGCTGAATCTAACAGCCCCCGTCGCACCCGATAAAGCAACTCGCGCGCTCATTTCCCAACCGTCTGATCACCTCCAAAGAGATCTGACGACCTTCACACTTATCGCGCCCATGATGTAATCGAATGTTAGCACGTGATGAGAGCATTTTTCCTCTCTCATCCGCTACTATGTGTCAAGCACTGAGTGGAATCGCTCGGTCTTGTCCTTTTACTGCTTTATGCCCGAAGGCAGTGCAATCAATACCATTTACTGCCTAACCTATCCGCTCGCCCGTTAAACTCCTATGCAACTCCACCGCCTAATCACCGTCTGATCTATCCACCTAAGATCTAACAGCCCACATTCATCCCGCTCCCACCTCATTCGATATCCTCTGTCGAGCCATCTCTACCATCTATTCTCCCGATCCGATGGTCATCCTTCCCTATCATCTCGACCATCCATTCACCCATGCACTCCACATCCTTTGACCACTCCATTTGTCCGAAGGAGGAAGGTGACCAGCTTGCCAGTACCAGTCACAGTAAATCCTCAACAACCATGTTTAAACAGACAGTATGGCCAAGGAGAAAAAGGACAAGCATGACCCAGTAACTACATTTATCAGTTATGGAACCCCATTGGTATGAACACTCCAACTACCTAAGAGGACAGCAGAGCACCTGAGCAGATCGAATTCATCCACTGAAGCAAGCAAACACAGTTAGAGACTCCATCAGGCCATTAAATGCAATTGGTGGCCAATTATGACCCCTCCATACCAAATGGCTAAGTTCCATTGCAATGTAAACTCTATAAATACCCAAAAGAAAGATGTAATCAAGGTTGATAGGTTGGCATTTGGTATAAGGTTCAACTTCTAGAGACTGTAGATATTTTGTCACTTGCAGCGTCTCCTCTTCATTTTCAGCTAATACAAGCTTCTTTTGCTGTTAACTGCTCACTTTCCATTTTCTTCTCTTCCAAGCTATGCCTGATTTGCTGTATTTTTGAGCTCTTGATGTTTAGGATTAGAATAGTTGTCATCCTATCCCTGTGTTAAAATCTTGTATGCATCATTGAATAGGTGGTCCAGGTTTCTTTCTATTTAATGTAGGAGAGTTGTCATCCTATCTTTGCATTAGTAGATTAGATTTGCAGACTTCTTTACTGGTTGCAGCTGGCCATCACATGGTCTTGTGCATCTGCTGGTGTAGTCAGTATTCTCCATACTTACCCAATCTTTGAACTGTGAGTAGTTGGTGGTCTAAAGCCTTGTATTCTAGGGGTGTTAACACATGTCTGGAGTGAAACAAAGTAGAATTGGTTATCTGGCTTGGACAAGCATCATTCCTTCCATTCATCCAATGCAACAATAGTTGAATTTATATGTTACCAGGCATTTCCGAGCTACAACCTAGGAGAGTTTCTTGGAATCCTAACAATAACATTGAAAGGAAAATAATGAAAAATCAAGCTGGTAGTCTCGGTTTTTGGATCAAGGGGAAATCTCTGTGTATATGTGTTTTATGTGATATTCTCTCGCATTTTTTATTTTCTGTGTTTTCGAATTCATATGCAGGTAATTCCTGTATGTGGTTAAAACCTACATATGTTAGTCTTGATGATGAAAGACAGATGGCAATGATAAGTATGGGTGGTCCTAGTTTGTATAGTGGATATCTTCAAACCAAGATCATCATCTTCATGAACCTAGGTTCTGACATGGTAAACTTGGATCTGGTCCTCACCTATTTTCATTCCATTGTAATTTCTCAAGACTCAAGAGGAAATAATGGTCATTCAACTTATAATAGGGTTTCTTCTGAGGTTATAGATAAATCTTATCCAAAGAAAATGGATTTTTGGGCTCCAAGAGATATGGATAAGTTAAATGATAACAATCATATTCTTTTTTTGCAAGATTCAAATGTAGGGATACATTTTGCAGATTTTACCTGTCCACCATTGTTTTGTCTAGCATTTCTAAAACATTTTCTTGCCCAAAATAACCATGAGGTGAAATAATCACAAATTAAAAACCATAGGAATCCCTACTAGAAACATTTCCAAAGTATATGGCTCAAATGCCTCAACTCCTCTTGTAGTGGCAAACCATATTGTGTAAAACGTGAACTTCCATAAGCTATTTTGTCTAGCAAATCCTCCATAGTTGAATTTGGAGGTAGTTCTTGCATAGTCATCTATTTAACAACAATAAGAAATCCTTTATTCATGAAATTCATATGATGGTAGAAATTTCAAAAATCATACATAAAAAATTGTGTAAAAAACTAGCAAATGAATTTCAAAACAAGCAGATTGCAAAGTAACTACATCATAATATGATGTTTTTAAGAATAGAATACTCACTTTATCATCTTCCAACATAATTACAAGGAGACTATCATTTGTGCCACATGGTGGGCTCTAGAATTTATCCATATGTGGGCAACAATCTTTATGGGAAGTGACAATAACACCCATAAATCCATTTGGATTCATTGGATTCTAGGTGAGGAAATCATAGCATGGTAGTAGTTTCATATTTACAAAACAACCAACACGTTGAGCATTGACAAGCATATTAATAACAAGCAAAAGTGTCTTATGACCAATGGCTATATAAACATTGCTAAATCCCATGTTATGAAACTAGCTCAAAAAAAGAATGGATAGATCAACGCCTTAGAATTCAGCCACTTCGAGGGGACAACCTCCTTTACATTACATAAATGAACAATTCTTGGATGATTCAAATGACAAAACCTCCTTTCTATATATAGGAGTCTAAGGAGTCACAATATAACCCAGTTGACCTACCAATAATAATATAAAGCCACAAAAATAACAACATAGGGATTCTATGGGGCACAATAATAACAATATGGGGACAATAGGGGCACAACAATATTAATAAGGGATACAACTATAATAGTAATGGGGTAATAACTAGTATAATAGGGACCTAACATGCCCCTCTCCTTCAAAAAAGTGTTGTCCTCAACGCTTTAGTAGTTCTGGATGCTTCTGTATAAAATTTTCATCCTCCCATGTGCAATCTTCAACGGATAAGTTCTTCCACTTGATAAGATACTCCGAAATTGATCGATTTTGTAGCTGTCGAGTTCTTGTTTCTGTGACTGCTTCCGGTTCCAATATAATTTTTCCTTCCTCGTCAAGTTCTGGCAATATTGTTTGAATTGGGAGCTTGTCGCCTATAACCTTCTTTAAACATGAAACATGGAAAACTGGGTGCAATCGAGAAGTTGCAGGAAGCTCCAATTTGTAAGCCATAGTACCAATCTTTTGCAACACCTTGTACGGACCATAATACTTTGGTGATAATTTATTATCCTTCTTAGCTTGCTTGAGGGACATTTTCTTATATGGTTGTAGCCGTACGAATACCCAATCACCTACATCAAAATTTCTTTCACTGCGATGTTGATCTGCCTATTGTTTCATTCTATTATGTGCCAACACGAGCTTATCCTTTAAGAGTTGGAGGACTTGTTGTTGATGTTCGATGTGATGTTCCACTGCTTGAACCTTAGAATTTTCTCTTAAATATGATGTGATGGATGGTGGCTGATATCCATAAAGTGCCATAAATTGGGTCATTTTTGTTGCTATATGGAAGGAAGTGTTAGACCGCCATTCAGCGAGAGGCAACCATTTGACCCATTGTGTCTGTTTATCATATACAAAGCAACGAAGATATCCTTCCAAACATTTGTTTACTATCTCAGTTTGCCCATCAGATTGAGGATGATAAGATGAGCTATGAGCTAACTGAGTACCAAGACAAGAAAATAATTTTGTCCAAAAATTTCCAGTGAAAATGGGATCTTTGTCACTTACAATAATCTTTGGGTTTCCATGTAGCTTTTGAATTATTTCCATAAATGCAGTAGAAACTGTACTGGCTTTAAATGGATGTGATAATGCACAAAAGTATGCATACTTGGTAAGTCTGTCAACTACCACCATGATGACACTCTTTCCCTCAGACTTGGGTAAACCTGTGATAAAATCCATTGAAACTTCCTTCCAATGTTGGCTTGGAATGGATAAAGGTTGTAATAGACCCGGTGTCTTAATTGTTTTAACTTTATTTTGTTGGCAAACCAAACATTCCACCACAAAATTTTGAATATCCGATTTAAGGCCATCCCAAAAAAATTCCTTCTTAACCCTATGGTAAGTTTTTAGAAATCCTGAGTGCCCTCCTAAGGGAGAAGTGTGCAATTCCATAAGAATATTTTGTTTTAGTTGGGAATTCTTACAAAGGTATAAGCGATCTTTGCACCATAACGAATCATTTTTCCAGCTAAATGTATCAGATGTACTGGAATCTTGTTGTAACTTTCGAATAAGTGCCCACACTTCTTCATCATTCTTCCATTCCTCCCTTGCTTCGTTTATCCAATCTAGTTGGATAATAGAAATGGAACACAACAATGCTTCCACATCCTCATCCTTTCTTGAGAGTGCATCTGCCACCACATTTTGCTTCCCTTTTTTGTAGATGATTTCAAATTCATAACCCAACATCTTTGTGACCCACTTTTGTTGCTCTTCAGAGGATAATCTTTGTTCTAAAAAGTGTTTAAAGCTATCATGATCCGTTTTTACCTTGAAATGTCTTACCATTAGGTAGGGTCACCATTTCTTAAGTGCATGGAGTATTGCAACATTTCCTTCACATAAATAGCTTTGTGTAAAAACTTTCCCTTGATTGGATGACTTTCAAAAGCAATGGGTCTTTCATCTTGCATTAAAACAGCACCAATTCCATTTCCTGAAGCATCACATTCCACAATAAAGGTTTTTGTGAAGTCTGGTTTAGCTAAGGCTGGTGCTTGGCACATTGCCTCTTTAAGATGTTTGAAGGCCTTTGTTGCTTCTGGAGTCCATGAAAATGCATCTTTCTTCAATAATGTTGTTAGAGGTGCTGCTATTCTCCCATAATTCTTAACAAACTTCCGATAATACCCTGTTAACCCGAGAAATCCTCACAAATGCTTTATGGATGTGGGGATTTTCCATTCCTTAATGGCTTTAATTTTGCTAGGGTCTACCTTAACTCCTTCATGAGATACAATATGACCCAGATATTCCACCTCTTGTACTCCAAGGAAGCATTTGGATGTTTTTGCATATAATTGTTTTTCCTCCAATAGTTGTAGCACCCTGTCAACATGTTCAACATGATCCTTCCAAAACTTGCTGTAGATTAGTATATCATCAAGAAATACTAACACAAATTTTCGAAGGAAGGGTTTAAAAATGGAATTCATCAAACCTTGAAATGTAGAAGGTGCATTGGTAAGACCAAAAGGCATGACCAAAAATTCATAATGACCCTCATGAGTTCTAAATGTTGTTTTCGGAATGTCTTCAGTCTTCATTCTAATTTGATGATATCATGAATGAAGATCCAACTTGGTGAAGTAAATTGATCCATGCAATGCGTCCAGTAATTCATCAGTGATAGGAATGGGAAACTTATCTTTAATAGTGAGCTTGTTGAGCTCCCTATAATCCGAACACATGCACCATGATCCATCCTTCTTGTGCACCAATACTACTGGAGCAGAGAAAGAACTTTGACTAGGTTGAATTATACCCGACTCTAGCATTTCTGCAACCATACGTTCAATTTCACTCTTTTGGGCATAGGGATATCTGTACTGCCTGATGTTCAGAGGAACACTTCCTGGAATTAGATGAATAGCATGATCATGATCACGAACAGGTGGGAGACCTTTGGGAGTCTCAAATACCTTGGAATGATTGTCCAAGGCTTTTTGGAGATTTGGAGAAATAGATGTTTCCAATGTGGAAACATCTAGCGAACATAATTGTGCAATTACATCTCTTTGTTCCTTTTTTATAATCTTTTTCATACTGTTAGAGCCAATTATCTTTCCCGATTTCCCTGCAATACCCCTTAATTCAATTTCCTTTCCTTCCACAGAAAATTTCATGAAAATTTCTTGAAAATTAAAAGCTATTATACCCAAGGATTGTAGCCATTGGACTCCTAGTACAACATCAACACCTCCCATTGGAATGGAAAGCATTTGGCTATTCAATACATATTCTCCCATGGATAACTTGATATTATGGCACTTTCCAGAGAAATTTATCGTTCCTCCATTTGCAACCATCACTTGACACTCTGGTGGTGGATATAGGAAGCAATTTAATTCTTTTGCTATCTTACAATGAATAAAATTGTTGGTACTTCCGGAATCAATCAACACTATTACCTTTTTCTTCTTGATTTGTCCTTCTATCTTGATGGTTTGAGGAGTGGTAATTCCAGCCAATGCATTACAAGATATGGTCAGATTCATTTCTTCTTTATCTAGGCTTTGTTCCTGGAGTATATCCTCTTCTTTTGACCTTTCTTGCTCCTTTTCTTCTTCCTCTTCACAATCGATGTAGAATAATTTCTTCTCAGCACACTTATGACCTTTAGTGTATTTGCTGTCACAACTGTAACAAAGCCCTTTTGCTCTTTTTTCTTCCAATTGTTGTGGTGTCAACCTTATAGGTTGTGGAAGACTAGGGGCAACAACACTTCCATCTTTATAGTTGTGACTGGTATGCTTCATGGTTGCCATAATTTTGCTTTCCATTTTTCTTGCTAACCTGAATGCCTTCTCTAATGAATCAGGTTCCCAAAGGCGAACATCATGTTGGACATTATCCTTTAAATTCCCTATGAACACATCAATCCTATGCTCCTCTGGAATATTTTTTACCCTTATGTTCAATTTTTGGAACTCCTCAATGTGCTCCATTATTGAACCCTTTTGTTTGAGACTTATCAATTAGCTGAAAAAAGTGTTGCTTTTTGTATCCTCATAATGTGTTGTCAATTCTTCCGTAAAAATTGCCCAAGTGATAATTTTTTTACGAGAGCAAAGCCATTGATACCATACAAACTGATTTGGTTCTAAATATAAAGTTGCAATACGTACCTTTTGGTTGTTTTGCACATTATTGAGATCAAAAAATTGCTCCATTTGTAATATCCATGTTGTAGGATCCTTGCCATCAAACTTCCTAATATTGATTTTTTTAATATGGTGGGTCTTTGGTCAACATTATAGTCTATTAAATCATGATTAACATTTCTTTTATTCTCATCATGAGTTTCCTTTACTACCCTTTCACCATTAGTAAGAATTTCTTGTAGAAACTTTGTCAAATCTGTCTTCAAATCTTCCATGTCTGTCTTCAAATCTATCTTCAAATCATCCATCTTAGCTTCCATTCCATTCATATTAGCTTCCATGCCCTTTATCTTAGATTCCACACCATTTATCTTAGATTCCACTCCATTTATCTTAGCTTATGTTAGCTTTTGTGAGAGTGACATTTGTTGCGGTTGGTCTTGCAATTTTGATATATCATGTAGCATTTCTTCCTCTTCTTCATGAGTCATGCTAGCATTTTCAGGTTGCTTACTAGGTGTTTGAATTTTCTTTCCTCGAGGCATCATTTACCGATAATAATGCTCTACTATGCCCTTTGAATTCTTCAAAATAATTTTTCAAACCAAGCTTAAGAAAAAATTTAAAAAAATCTACACACCTTTTTTCACTTTGTAGGAGCTCGATATTGCCTCTGATGTATCTTTGTAATTTCAGATCATCCATTTCTGAAATTACGACCTGCAGTATTCCTCTGTGTCCTATTTCCAATGCCACCAGTCTGATCCAAATTGGATTCTCCAAGGAAGAGTTATGCCAAATATCCCACAGTGACCTGATTCTAGACTAGTTCAGTGAACTTGTACGACATTCCACGAGTCACTGTTTCGACATTTTTCTCTAAAAAATATATACAAGAAACTACAGTCTGTCCTCTTTTTGTGCCC
Source organism: Pinus tabuliformis (assembly GCA_031772625.1). Lineage (NCBI taxonomy): Eukaryota > Viridiplantae > Streptophyta > Pinopsida > Pinales > Pinaceae > Pinus > Pinus tabuliformis. The sequence goes on from CM062819.1 coordinate 306,987,954, forward strand.
TCTTATGAAATTTCAATCTGATGCTCAGAGAGAAAGTTATGACGATTTTCCACAGGTCACCTGTTTGGAATGTAATTTAGGAGTCTACAAAAAGACCAACTTCCTCAGATCATATCTCCGAAAATATAGCACAAAAAGATTTGAAATTTGGACCCGAGGTTCAGTGCGATTTCTTCTCAAATGGGTATTTTTTTTAGCTTCTGAAACATCGCAGAAAAAAGTTTATAGTGAAAATTCCATGATCACCTATTTGGAGCAGCGAAACCCTAGAATCCAAACTTCTGATACCAAATGTTATGAAACCAGCTCAAAAAAAGATAGAATGGATAGATCAATGCCTTACAATTCAGCCTCTTTGAGGGGGAAACCTCCTTTACATTACATTAATGAACAATTCTTGGATGATTCAAATGACAAAACCTCCTTTCTATATATAGGAGTCTAAGGAGTCACAATATAACCCAGTCGACCTAACAATAATAATATAAAGCCACAAAAATAACAATAGAGGGATTCTATGGGGCACAGTAATAACAATATGGGGACAATAGGGGCGCAAAAATATTAATAAGGAATACAACTATAATAGTAATGGGATAATCACTAGTATAACAGGGACCTAACATCCCATGATTCTAAAGCTTTAAGAAGTCAAGCCATCATCTTATGAAAAAAATATTATTACATCTTTCACAAATGGTTGTCTCAAGATAAATGAGAAAATATTGTTGTAAGTATAGTGTACACCACCCATTCCATGACATCAAAGGAAATTCAATAAGATTTAACCACATGTCCACCTATAATAATAGGAAAAACTTAAGGAATGCCCCAGCTTACACAAATGGCCATTATGGACTCCCACGCAATAAAGTAAGTGGGAAGCATGGGGTTATGGTTGAGGCATTAGTGTCACCAGTTAAAAAAACACACTAACAACAATAATAATACCTTTCATTATGGCAAATTTTAATGGATGAGGATGAATCCCAAAAATGACAGATCTAAAAAAAATACTCTTTCTCAACATGCTCAAAGGGCAATCCATTGGCCAGTGTGGGGGGGGGGGGGGGGGGAATGTCCTTGATCTTGGGCGGAAATAGAAACAGTTGTGGGTGGGGTCTAGGGAGGCATAAAATAATTGATCAACTGGTCATCATAGGAGATTCTTCTCTTATTATGAGATACATGCAAAATTTATCCAGTCCAGTGGTTCTTAATCATGCAAGAATAATCTCAAGAATCAAACAATAGGAAAAAAAAGGTTTGATTTCATTGATTTATACCATGTGCTAAGAGGACTAAACTAGAAGGTAGATCACTCTACTAATGTAGCATCTTTCCTACAAGCTAGAAAACTAGTTACAAATGGAAGGAACACCACTCCTCATTGTCCCTATACCATGAGCTCTAATTATGATTTATTCAAAATTTAATGTGCAAGACAAAAAATCAATATCACAGTTCATATGTCAAGACAAGAAGAGGCCTGCAAGCTTGTGGCAAGGATGAGCATCAATATTCCTATATACAAAAGGGTGTGACCATCAAATACTGGAGAAGATTGTTTTTAACATTCCAGTTAGCTCCACAACGGAAAATGTAGATGGAAGTGACCTATTGAATGGGTTTTTGTATTTTCATTTCTAAATATTCTGCAACTCTTCCTGTTGGAAAATATATGGAAGGAAGTATGTCAAATCCTTATCCTTCCTTCTCTTGGGATTGGTGTCAAACATCAAGAAAGTATATTCATAGGGCAATGACCACTCTGTATTTTAATGGATGGAAGATAAATCATAAGAAATAAGGCAACTCATCAAGATCCACTCCTCCAACTTCAAAATGACAAGCCAATTGATCTTACAAGAGGAGACTCAGTGCTTGATACACTGAGATGTTAGAAATAGTAAACTTACAAAAAAATCAAAATGCTCAGCTACAGACAGATTGTGCAAGGACTCAGTGTTCCATTCAACCGTGAAGAAATATCTTCTATGGGATTTTTATGACAAAATCTTTCGCCTTAGTGCAAAGAATTTCACTATTGAATTTCCACGACCTTGGGTCTAGGTTAGAGTATTCAAATCACCGGTGCTACCAAATCAAGAATCTCAACCATAAACTACTTTGCACAGCGTAAATATAAAGCAGTAAATCACATATGCACAAAACATAAACAACTTTTTAATTTTTCAACCCAACTTTGTTATACTAACAACATATAATACAAAATTCTAGGGCTCCCGTACTAGGGATAATGGCCCTCATACATCCACTAGTACAAGACAAGATACTCTGACCATATGGTTGTCGCATTCTCCCTCATCTCCTCTCGGTCGTACCCTGTACCTGCCCGGTCCTTCAGCTCCCGATCTGCAGCTCCTGCCTCTCTCAATGCTCCAAGTCCATCTGGCCACTGAACCTATGAGGGCCATATTAACAACAATAAATAGAATAAAAAAAAGAACAAATTTGTTTTCCATTATTTCAAGCTTCAGTGTTGGTATATCCTATGTAGAAACAAAAAAGAAAGGTCAAGGGCAACAGCTCCAAATTAAAATGACAAGATGAGCAACAAAGGTGCATTCATATGGACAAACAAGCTATGAAAAAACATTTGTCATTTGCTTCATAAAGCATTCCATCAATCAATTTTTGAATGGATGTTGATACATTCATTGAGTGGATAGTATTTTCAGAATGAAAAATGGCATTCAGAATAAATACTTGGAAATACAATAATAACATCTTCACTTTATGACTATAGATAAGACAGCTGACAAATTTTTATAAATGTAGGAATTCATGGAAAATTAATGCCAACAAAGTACACTATTTTCTAAGACAATTGAGACCCTTCATACCTAAGGTGACTAACCTCCTCAAGACACCTCATCTTCCTTTCTCTTCTTGGAAAGCAGTTACACTAAAGAAGACTAGAACTTAGAATGCAAGAGGGGATAAAGGACAGAATTGAAGACTTTGCAAAGAGTTGGAATTTTGAAACCTGTAGGTTGAATTTCTCTAATGCCCAAGGGGCCACTGTATTCACCAAATATCCGAGAGTGTACCAGAAGATTTACCTCCCTTTTTGCAGAATTTGTATCCTAGTTTTTGTATGTTTTCTTATTTAATCAAGAAATTTTTCCCAATTGGAAAATAATTCAACTTCATAGACACAATATAGAGTTCAAGGGGACAGAATGGAAAATAAACACACTGAAGACTGCGTTCATCTTCACTGGCATTTTTTTTGGCATTTTCCTTGTCCTCAATGCACTGATCTAAGGTGAAGAGCCCTCTAGTGCTGTACCAATTGGGACAATGGCTACTTTGGTATTTTTATGGTTTGTGATATCTATGTCTTTGGTATTTGTTGGTAGTTACTTTGGCTATAAGAAACCTATAATTGAAGATATTGTTAAGACAAATAAAATTCCCAGGTAGATTCCAGAGCAAGCATGGTACATGCAGCCAGTTTTCTTAGTACTCATTGGAGGCATATTACCCTTTGGTGTAGTTTTCATTGAATTATTCTTCATCTTAACATCTATTTGGCTACATCAATTTTATAACATTTTTGGGTTTCTGTTCATTGTCTTTGTTATCATTATTGTTACTTCTGTAAAGATCACTATTGTCCTCTATACTTTCAGTTGTGTAGTGAGGACTACCACTAGTGGTGGAGAGCTTATCTAACTTCAGGCTCATCTGCACTTTACCTATTCCTGTAGGCTACATTCTACTTCTTCACCAAGATGGATATTACGAACCTTGTCTTTGGTATTCTGTACTTCGACTACATGACAATTATCTCATATGCTTTCTTTGTATTGACAAGTACAGTTGGTTTCTATGCATGCTTCTGGTTTTTATAGACCATTTATGCTTCAGTGAAGATTGAATGAAGTTACATGTTGTAGCCAAATTTTCCTCAAGGCTCAAATTTGCATTTGAGCAGAATCAGGTGGTAGAATGCTAGATGTGTGTTCTTTGCTCTAGTGTTTAGGAAAATAGAATAGGAATTTTGTTGTGCTAGCAAGAGGAGATCTTTGAGTGGATATCATAAATATCACCTATTAGTTGGGTATCATGAGTTCATCATGTCATATATGCCTATCGAGGTATTTTCAAACCTATAAAGACGAACAACCAATGAAATTTGAAAAACTATGAGATTGATAAATGTAAGGCATGGAGCTATTTTGATGGAGTTTGTCAAGGTATTCCTAGAAAATATGGAGGAGGATACAATATAATTATTGGAGACAACCATGTTGTTTCTTTAAAGGTAGCAGATGGGGCTGAGACTAATAACAGAGTAGAGATATTTGCACTTTTTTCATGCTAAAAAATTTTGTTGAAAGAGGTATAAATTTTTCTTGGATAAAGGATAATTCCAAGTTAATTGTAGAATGGGAAAATGGTAATTGCAGGATTACTTCTAGGGCTATGAGTATATGTGTTGGGTCCCTATAATACTAGTGATTACCCCATTACTATTGTAGTTATACCCCTTATTTATACTGTTGTGCCCCTATTACCCCCATATTGTTACTATTGTGCCACATAGAAGCCCACTATTGTTATTGTTATGCCCTACAATATTATTGTTATGTAGGCTTGGATTGTATTGGGACCACTTAGACTCCTATATATAGAAAGGAGGTATTTTCATTTGTATCATCCAAGAATTGTTCATTTATGTAATGTAAAGGAGGTTGCCCCCTCGAAGAGGCTGAATTCTAAGGCGTTGATCTTTCTTTTCTATCTTTTCTTGAGCTGGTTTCATAACATTTGGTATCAGAGCTTTGGATTCTAGGGTTTCGCTGCTCCAAACAGGTCATCGTGGCATTTTCGCTATAACTTTTTTTCTGTGATGTTTCAGAAGTCGCAAAAAAAACCCATTTGAGAAGAATTGGTGCTGAACCTTGGGTCCGAATTTCAGAGCTTTTCGCGTGATATTTTCGGCGATATGATCTGAGGAAGTTGGCCTTTTTGCAGACTCCTGAATTACATTCAAAACAGGTGACCTGGGGAAAATCTTCATAACTCTCTCTCTGAGGATCGGATTGAAATTTCGTAAAAAGGTACAGAAAGAGGACGGACTGTAGTTTCTTTTCTGTGTTTTTCAGATTCAAAAGGTGAAACAGTGACTCGTGGCACGTCGTACAAGTTCGCTCTACTGAACCAGTCCAAAAGCAAGTCACTGTGGGAGATTTCACATAACTCTTCCTTGGAGAATCCAATTGGGCTCAGACTTGTGGCATTGGAAAGAGGACACAGAAGGCTACTACAAGTGGCAACTTCAGAATTGGATGATCTGAAATTACAGAGATACATCAGATTCAATATCAGGCTTCTATAAAGTGAAAAAAGGTGTGTAGTTTTTTTTTAATTTTTGTGTAAGCTTGGTTTAACGGAATTCAAAGGGCATAGTAAAGCATTATTATCGGTAACTGATGCCCCGAGGAAAGAAAATGCAAACACCTAGTAAGGAACCTGAAAGCTCTAGCATGACTCATGAAGAAGAGGAAGAAATGCTACATGATATATCAAAATTACAAGAACAAGTGCAACATATGTCACGCTCACAAAAGCTAACAGAAGCTAAGATAAATGGTGTGGAATCTAAGATAAATGGCGTGGAATCTAAGATGAAGGGCATGGAAGCTAAGATGGATGATTTGAAGACAGATTTGAAGACAGATTTGAAGATTTGAAGACAGATTTGAAGACAGATTTGAAGACAGACATGGCAGATTTGAAGACAGATTTGACAAATTTTCTACAAGAAATACTTACTAATGGTGAAAAGGTAGTAAAGGAAACTCATGATGAGAACAAAAGAAATGTTAATCATGATTCCATAGACTCTAATGTTGGATCGAAGACTCACCATGTTCCAAAAATCGATATGAGGAAGTTTGATGGCAAGGATCCCGCCACATGGATATTACAGATGGAGCAATTCTTCGATCTCAATAATGTGCAAAACACACAAAAGGTACGTATGGCAACTTTATATTTGGAACCAAATCAGTTTGTATGGTATCAATGGCTTTGTTCTCGTAAACAATTTATCACTTGGGCAATTTTTACGGAAGAATTGATAGCACATTATGAGGATACAAAAAGCAACACTTTTTTTAGCCAATTGATAAGTCTCAAACAAAAGGGTTCAATAATGGAGCACATTGAGGAGTTCCAAAAATTGAACATAAGGGTAAAAGATATTCCAGAGGAGCATAGGATTGATGTGTTCATAGGGTCTTTAAAGGATAATATCCAACATGATGTGCGCCTTTGGGAACCTGATTCATTAGAGAAGGCATTCAGGTTAGCAAGAAAAATGGAAAGCAAAATTATGGCAACTAGGAAGCATACCATTCACAACTATAAAGACGGAAGTGTTGCCCATAGTCTTCCACAACCTACAAGGTTGACACCACAACAATTGGAAGAAAAAAGAGCAAAAGGGCTTTGTTACAATTGTGATAGCAAATACACAAAAGGTCATAAGTGTGCTGAGAAGAAATTATTCTACATAGATTGTGAAGAGGAAGAAGAAAAGGAGCAAGAAAGGTCAAAAGAAGAGGATATATTCCAGGAACAAAGCCTAGATGAAGAACAAATAAATCCGACCATATCTTGTAATGCATTGGCGGGAATTACCACTCCTCAAACCATCAAGATAGAAGGACAAATCAAGAAGAAAAAGGTAATAGTGTTGATTGATTCAGGAAGCACCCACAATTTTATTCATTGTAGGGTAGCAAAAGAATTGAATTGCTTCCTATATCCAGCACCAGAGTGTCAAGTGATGATTGCAAATGGAGGAACAATAAATTGCTCTGGAAAGTGCCATAATATCAAGCTATCCATGGGAGAATATGTATTGACTAGCCCAATGCTTTCCATTCCAATGGGAGGTGCTGATGTTGTACTAGGAGTCCAATGGCTACAATCCTTGGGTACAATAGCTTTTAATTTTCAAGAACTTTTCATCAAATTTTCTGCGGAAGGAAAGGAAGTTGAATTAAGGGGTATTGCAGGGAAACCAGGAAAGATAATCAGCTCTAATGGTATGACAAAGCTTCTAAAAAAGGAGCAAAGAGGTGTAATTGCACAATTATGTTCGCTAGATGTTTCCACATTGGAATCATCTATTTCTCCAGATCTCCAAAAAGTCTTGGACAATCATTCCAAGGTATTTGAGACTCCCAAAGGTCTCCCACCTATGCGTGATCATGATCATGCTATTCATCTGATTCCAGGAAGTGTTCCTCCAAACATCAGGCCGTACAGATATCCCTATGTCCAAAAAAGTGAAATTGAACGTATGGTTGCAGAAATGCTAGAGGCTGGTATAATTCAACCGAGTCAAAGTTCTTTCTCAGCTCCAGTAGTATTGGTGCACAAGAAGGATGGATCATGGCGCATGTGTCCAGATTATAGGGAGCTCAACAAGCTCACTATTAAAGATAAGTTCCCCATTCCTGTTATTGATGAATTACTGGATGAATTGCATGGATCAATTTACTTCACCAAGTTGGATCTTCGTTCGGGATATCATCAAATCAGAATGAAGATTGAAGACATTCCAAAAACGGCATTTAGAACTCATGAGGGTCATTATGAATTTTTGGTCATGCCTTTTGGCCTTACCAATGCACCTTCAACATTTCAAGGTTTGATGAATTCAATTTTCAAACCATTCCTTAGAAAATTTGTGTTAGTATTTTTTGATGATATACTAATCTACAGCAAGTCTTGGAAGGATCATGTTGAACATGTTGACAGGGTGCTACAACTATTGGAGGAGAAACAATTATATGCAAAAAGATCCAAATGTTTCTTTGGAGTCCAGGAGGTGGAATATTTGGGTCATATTGTATCTCATGAAGGAGTTAAGGTAGACCCTAGCAAAATTAAAGCCATTAAGGAATGGAAAATCCCCACATCCATAAAGCATCTGCGAGGATTTCTTGGGTTGACAGGGTATTATCGCAAGTTTGTTAAGAATTATGGGAGAATAGCAGCACCTCTAACAACATTATTGAAGAAAGATTCATTTTCATGGACTCCGGAAGCAACAAAGGCCTTTGAACATCTTAAAGAGGCAATGTGCCAAGCACCGGTCTTAGCTACACCGGACTTCACAAAAACCTTTATTGTGGAATGTGATGCTTCAGGAAATGGAATTGGTGCTGTTCTAATGCAAGATGAAAGACCCATTGCTTTTGAAAGTCGTCCAATCAAGGGAAAGTTTTTAAGCAAAGCTATTTATGAGAAGGAAATGTTGGCAATACTCCATGCACTTAAGAAATGGCGACCCTACCTAATGGGAAGACACTTCAAGGTAAAAACGGATCATGATAGCCTTAAATACTTTTTAGAACAAAGATTATCCTCTGAAGAGCAACAAAAGTGGGTCACAAAGATGTTGGGTTATGACTTTGAAATCATCTACAAAAAAGGGAAGCAAAATGTGGTGGCAGATGCACTCTCAAGAAAGGATGAGGATGTGGAAGCATTGTTGTGTGCCATTTCTATTATCCAACCAGATTGGATAAACGAAGCAAGGGAGGAATGGAAGAATGACGAAGAAGTGTGGGCACTTATTCGAAAGCTACAACAAGATTCCAGTACTTCTGATACATTTAGCTGGAAAAATGATTCGTTATGGTACAAAGATCGCTTATACCTCTGTAAGAATTCCCAGCTAAAACAAAAGATTCTTATGGAATTGCACACTTCTCCCTTAGGAGGGCACTCAGGATTTTTAAAAACTTACCACAGGGTTAAGAAGGAATTTTTTTGGGATGGCCTTAAATCAGATATTCAAAAGTTTGTGGCGGAATGTTTGGTTTGCCAACAAAATAAAGTTGAAACAATTAAGACACCGGGTCTATTACAACCTTTATCCATTCCAAGCCAACGTTGGGAGGAGGTTTCAATGGATTTTATCACAGGTTTACCCAAGTCTGAGGGAAAGAGTGTCATCATGGTGGTAGTTGACAGACTTACCAAGTATGCACACTTTTGTGCATTATCACATCCATTTAAAGCCAGTACAGTTTCTACTGCATTTATGGAAACAGTTCAAAAGCTACATGGAAACCCAAAGATTATTGTAAGTGACAGAGATCCCATTTTCACTGGAAATTTTTGGACAGAATTATTTTCTTGTCTTGGTACTCAGTTAGCTCATAGCTCATCTTATCATCCTCAATCTGATGGGCAAACTGAGATAGTAAACAAATGTTTGGAAGGATATCTTCGTTGCTTTGTATCTGATAAACAGACACAATGGGTCAAATGGTTGCCTCTGGCTGAATGGTGGTATAACACTTCCTTCCATACAGCAACAAAAATGACCCCATTTATGGCACTTTATGGGTATCAACCACCATCCATCACATCATATTTAAGAGAAAATTCTAAGGTTCAGGCAGTGGAACATCACATCGAACATCAACAACAAGTCCTCCAACTCTTAAAGGATAACCTCGTGTTGGCACAAAATAGAATGAAACAACAGGCAGATCAACATCGCAGTGAAAGAAGTTTTGATGTAGGTGATTGGGTATTCCTACGGCTACAACCATATAAGCAAATGTCCCTAAAGCAAGCTAAGAAGGATAATAAATTATCACCAAAGTATTATGGTCCGTACAAGGTGTTGCAAAAGATTGGTACTATGGCATACAAATTGGAGCTTCCTGCAGCTTCTCGATTGCACCCAGTTTTCCATGTTTCATGTTTAAAGAAGGTTATAGGTGACAAGCTCCCAATTCAAACAATATTGCCAGAACTTGATGAGGAAGGAAAAATTATATTGGAACCGGAAGCAGTCACAGAAACAAGAACTCGACAGCTACGAAATCGATCAATTTCAGAGTATCTTATCAAGTGGAAGAACTTATCCACTGAAGATTCCACATGGGAGGATGAGAATTTTATGCAGAAGTATCCAGAACTACTCAAGCGTTGAGGACAACACTTTTTTGAAGGAGAGGGGCATGTTGGGTCCCTATAATACTAGTGATTACCCCATTACTATTGTAGTTATACCCCTTATTTATATTGTTGTGCCCCTATTACCCCCATATTGTTACTATTGTGCCACATAGAAGCCCACTATTGTTATTGTTGTGCCCTACAATATTATTGTTATGTAGGCTTGGATTGTATTGGGACCACCTAGACTCCTATATATAGAAAGGAGGTATTTTCATTTGTATCATCCAAGAATTGTTCATTTATGTAATGTAAAGGAGGTTGCCCCCTCGAAGAGGCTGAATTCTAAGGCGTTGATCTTTCTTTTCTATCTTTTCTTGAGCTGGTTTCATAACAATATGTATTCAAGAGCTCAAAATGAAGGGCATAATATTTAATCTTTCCAGAGAGCCTTAGACTACCAAGAAGATGAAAAACTCTAATGTGGAAGACCAAATTCATCCCTCTCAGATGGTGCTCTCAGTGCTTCCCTTCCTTTACCTTGAAAATAACCTCAAGCTTCATACTCTACTCATTCAAGTCCATTTCCTATAGCTAGCTAGGCATTAAAATGTTCCAATAAGTACTTTCATGGCCTGCACTAGGCACCTGTTTGTATCATAAGACACAAGAAATGAAAGTAATAAAAGAGTTCTAAAACACCGCAGCGCAAAGGGTTTTGGAATTACAAAATCCCTTCATCATGAAAACTGCAAATATAAATAACACCTAACTACCCACCTTAGAGCTTCAAGATAAAAAGAATGGATTTAATTCAATATAGTAGTTAAAATCTTCAGTATTAGGCTTCCCAAATACCAGGGGAATAAATAACTTAGCATCCTGGGAAAATGAAACAGATCACTAAAATTCACTAACATGACATACAATGGCTCGCAAATGCATCCTATCAACAGATACCTTCATAGCCATGCACTCACTTTAATGCCAGATTGATTGGATAGAATAGGAATAGAGGCTTTGAAATTTTAAGGTTTGATTTATCATTCAGAAGTAGCTTTTGAATACCTCCAATCCTTTTTCTAACAAATGAGAAGTTTTTCATCCCCATTCTTAGCATCCTTAGTGTCCCTCTAGTGGAAATTTCATCTCATTCCTGTGGCCAGATTCTTGACACTATTGACAAAATGGGGTCATTCACGCATTATGACATAGCCAGTAGGTCTTAATATATGGTCCATTTCCAACAACACATATTTCATCTCATATTGTTTCAAAAAATACACATGTTCAATAATAAAATGTACTTTTTCCTCATTCAAGGTCATTGGGAATAAAAAACCAACATTTAGCACCACTTGATAGAAAATTATGTACCTACTTGTGACTTTCTGCACTGGAAATACCATCAACATGTAGGAGATCATATGTTCTTGGATAGGTTGAAAATGCCTCACACCTTAACAACACAAGCCTCAAGTATTAGCGAAGATAATGGTGTTGAGCACACCAGATTGCCTAATCAAACCATCGAGAGAAAGAAGCTTACCAGTCATTATATTTACTAGTTAGTCCTCAGTCATAAACAACTGTCAAGGAATTTATACCATAAGAGGAAACCACATTCATGACCCACAGAAGATAATCTATCAGTGTTGCAGCAAAACCCCCATAAAGAGTGTTCATATCCATAACATTTCTTATTTTATCTGTTCCAAGATCAGGTACCACTGTCTTGTAATGGTTAACACGCGCCACCCATTGAGTTGTATCATTTTTGAAAGCACCATCACTGCCCCCAAAAAATGTATGGACCCACTTTGGGGCTACCTTCAAATGTTGTGGCCACTTTGGAGTCTGTCCTACTCCTAACTGCTTGAAGTTGGGATTTGGTTTTACTACACAAGACCGCATGGGAACATACTAGGCAGCATCTGGTTCAATGTTGTCATCACATTCAAGGGGTATAAACTATTTTTTCATGGGTAGTGTAGCAACCATTGTCCAAAGATTTCTGCCATACAACAATGTCATCCTTTTCATTGTATAGTTTATAGCACATCTTGTTCAAAAGACCTTGAAGGGCATCATAGTCAGCCTTCTGCTCCTCTATAGTTGTGTTCCATCAATGCCATCTATTTTCATAGTTTACTGGTGCTCCAGATAGGACCTAGAAGCCTCCTGGTTGTAGTACTCAATCTATTTCCATAAGGTAGGCTCTACCTGCATCAGCAGAACTTCACTCAACAAATAGCTACCAAGCTCCCATAAAAGTTAAAGAATTGAAGAGCAATCAAGGATAATTTTGATAAAATGAAACTAATTCAAACACCTTAGTTGGATCATGTTCCCTATGTCTTCTAGGGAAATTATTTTTTTCATAAAATCACTCTCTTACTAAATCAGTGAACAAAACCCACTAAACTGAATAGGAATATCAATCTAAAATGCTTCGTAGCCATAACATTTGATTGAATTGAAATAAATACTAAAAATGAAATAAATAAATGAAATTAAAATAATTGTAAGTACTTTAATTAAATAATTAGTATGGGGTTAATGGTTAAGAACATGTGTTTTCTCATAAAAAATCACTACTTCAAATCCAAAGAAACAGAGTATGTACACCTTCCTAAACTATAACAATCAAATCAAAAGTGAATATGAAAATTTCTATTCAATAAATAAGGAAAAGGGAATGAAATATTTTTCATTTGGGAAAGTATTGAAGAATAAGAATAAGAAATTGATTGGGAGTTGGGTGGATGTCCCCTACACTTAGTTGCAGTAGCACTTATACTCTCGCCGTTGGTTATTCATATTGATTATGCATTAAGAATAAAACTATATTTATTTTTACCAAGTAATGATTTGCAAATTGTTGTGCTCACTTTATCCATGTTAATTTGAGTACTTCTAAGCCATTACACAATCTAGAACGCAACGAAAATTTAGAAGGTATCATCAAACATACCAAATTTTGTCCATGGAATGAGACATTAAGAGCAGGGAGCCATGTCAAATGCATTGGATGGATAAGGAAGCCATTGTGTAGAGATGATACACAACATTACAGGAATACCCTGTTCAAGTGAAAACTGCACTTGCTGTTATAGACATTTTTGTGCCTTACAGCATAGAGCATGAAATGTCAATAATCTAAGGGATCCAAAGTCCCTAAACATGTTGTTCTTACCCTTAGAGGAACAAGGTCAGCAAACCACAGCACTGCAAATCAGTTCTCCACTGAAAAACACTCAAAAACAGGTCAGTTTTGGATCATTGCAGCTGCTCCACTAGGCATCTGCGCTGCATAACAGGTACAACAAAGGCTACCTGCGTTGCATAGCAAGTAGAACAAAGGCTACCTGCATTGGGCGTACTTGGACATGTGGAGGAATCTTTTTCTCAAAGTGTCAGTGCCCAGGAAGCTTCTAAAAAGACACTTGATGATAAGATTCGCCTAATGATGAGTTAAGAGCTTCTAAGACTCCAAGTGGAAGACAGAAACTCCGAGTGAAGAACTGAAGAACAACTGGAGTTGAAGAGGACAACAAGTCACACATCAAGCTGACTTATCTTCACTCCAAAACTCTATATAAGGATCTCATCCCATGGGATCTAGAGGCCGGAATTTTGTGCAAAGAATTGCTGTTGGTTTACAGTTGTGAGCATTGGGTGATTGCTTGAGGGAGGTGAAGAAGAGATTTCTCTCCGTCGGGAAGGTGATGCTGGATTGGACCTCTCATGGTTGTATCACCGCCTGAACCTTACTTCCATATATTAATAAAGCATTTGAGGTTCTTCTATTCGCATGTGTTTCAATGGTGTATTGTCTTACTTGCGTCTTTGATTTATGCTAATCCTTGAATCGATTATGAATGCATGCCTCTTGTAGTTTCCTTTTCTTGTCTTATTTGCAGGATCTCATGTAGCTGGGCCCGTGAAAAGACTTGGATCTGGGAGCAAGCGGAAAACGAAGGAGATTGGATCGACCATTTGCGCAAGACATCGGTAAGTGGATCTCTTCCTTCTATCTCTTGCATGTCATAAAGAAGAAACTTTAGATAGCTTTGTTTTCAGCTGTTGCTAAGGAACTGTCACCATTAGAGTGGGTTAGGGTCATTCCGAGTTGGATACTTTCCCCCACAACAGACTGGCGACTCCGCTGGGGAGCGTGTCTTGTTGGTAGCTTGTGTTTCTTGCTATTCATTTCTTGAACAAAGAGAGTACCGAATCAAACTGCATTCGAGTCTTTCGAATGCAAAGTAGAGGGCAGCTACTCTAGCCCAGTGCTGGGCCTGTTTATGATTTGAAGAGCAGATCCACAAGGACTCTTTTTAGCTCTTTGTGATAGTGTTCATCTTCCTTTAATCATCCTCTAGTGTATACTTGACTGACAGCCTCTGATTTGGCCAAAAACCGCTCATTTTTTAGCAAACTGTGACCCGGAATCTGAGAGAGACGTGACTTGTCTCATCAATGCAGCTGCCACAAAGGCTACCTGCACTGCAACGCAGGTCCAGAAGGGGCTACCTGCACTGCATCTCAGATTGACAGTGCAGCACCTGCGCTGATCCAGTTTTGCCTTGTGCAACTGGGATTCCCCACTGTCTGTTGCCCAGTTTTCAGTATTGTTTTTGCAGCCTGTTGTCAACCTGTATACCCAGCTGAAACCACTTCTCTTTGCCTTCATTCTGCCTCAGTTGTATGAAGAAACCGTGATTGTTCTTATTGTATTTCTTGTTGTCATTCACAGTTTCCCATAGCGAAAGTGAACTAGTCTTGCTATGACCTCTTGAATCTAGACCTGTGAGAAAGTGTCGTTGTGATTCTAAGAGTTAGTTTATTGCTGTTCATAGCTACTTGAGAATTTGCTTTCGTTATATGGTTCGAATTTCAGTATTTCTTGTGTTGAAACGAGTGAATATTAAGGTGTTCTTTTGATTGTTGGACAAAAACTTGTTTTCTTTCACTTGAAATTGAATTCGAAATTATACAACAGCTTTCTTTTTGTAATACATCAACATTAAGGAAGAAGAAAAGAAATACTTGCATTGTGCATGTGCATTTTGACAGTTTGCATGTCGATTTAGGAAAAGTGCATCAGTGTGTGCTCTATGATCTGTTTGAAAAGATGATGTCTTTCTTTTCCTTCAGTAGTTAAGGTTTTCATAAGTTGAAAGAATTGAAAAATCTTGCTTATCATTCTTAGACTGCATTTAGGAGTTGTATCATACATCACGTGGTGATCCGTAAAGGCAAACTGCTAAGCAAGATCAATCTAAAAAGAACTGAATTTATCTAACAACGCTTTGAAACATAACGAAACACAGTAGAGGTCTAGGTAGAGACGTGAACCGGCGTCGTTAAACATAGTGACTGTTGATCTCTACGAAGGTGGGTGATTCCTCCTGAGGGACGATAGCACTAATATGGACTTGTGCCCCCGCGTACCGTCGCGTATATTGGGGGACCCCTATAGGGAATTATCCTTTATCCATAGGAAGCCGTGTCGACCGCCCTACTGATCGCGATGCAGTGAACACAGCATTCACGAAGATCGACCACTCGTACCGTAAAATGTATTCTGTGGTTTCGCAAAAGGTTTGGCACACCCTTGCCTAGAACTCCAGAGTAGTTTCTTTTGGCCTTTTTCAAACTCTATAACTGAAAAATTCCATCCGAGCATTTTTCACTTCGGGCTCGTTAATACATCGAAGGAGACTAGAGTCATCTTTAGCTTTTTCTCGACTCTTAAAAAGTGAAAAAGCAAGTTGTGTCTAAAAGCGTCGTCATATAAAATTCATCGTAAACGGAACATAATCACCCCTAATTCCTACGTTGATCTTAAGGTTGAGAACATGGAACACACCAATCAAGGGATTCCACAGCATGGGACCCCTAGCCCTTTCTCCTCTTGGGGAGAAGTTGGTGCGCCCCACATGGCCACATTGTCGCTTCCAGGACTGACAATTGGCCTGCCAGTTTGGCTATTCTCGACCGCTGTAGTTCAGACCACCACGGTTCCTGAACAGTCAATTCAACAGTTAGACCAGTCTAGAGCTACCCTCCAGCCTTCCACTTCTTATGAGCCTTCCTCCGATCCTTCTTCTTCGAAAGGTCAAGCCGCCAAAAGCGCGGCTCCCATAGAAAAGAAGAAGAAAGAAAAGAAGCAGAAGGAGCCAAAGGCGCCTGGGGGCAAGCAAAAGGTATCTAACGAAAACCCACACACAGCACGGACCGGGCCCAAATCGCCATGTGTCATATGTAGAGGGAACCACCTCCATCGTGATTGCCCCAGTATTCCCTGGATACTAAGGGACTGGTCCCCTCGTTTGCACAGTTCGGAAGCGTCAACCTCTGACAACCAGGTTGAATGCTTACCATCGACCAGCGAAAGTGAAGGTTCTAGACGACGAAGGGGAATGAGATTCCCCTGCGAACTGTGTGAAGGCAATCACACCCTTCGCCGTTGTCCCTTTTTAGATGAAGCAAAGAGAGTTTTGGAAGATCAACCGGTTGCCCCGTTGCTACTTCCTCCTGGATACCAAAAACTCGCGCCAAGTCCTTCGTTGGTCGAAAATACAGCTGCCCCGCTCATAGGGCCAGCTAAAGTGTCAGTCACTGAAAGTGAACCTACTGAATCCGGACCGGAAGAAAGTCCAAAGGTCGAAATGGCAGTTGACCCGGTTCTCCCTTCAGAAGTTTCATCTTCAAACACCACAGTCACTGAGGATTCATCTTCAGTTGACACCCCCGCCGAAGAGAATAAGGATGACACCGTCCATATTCTTTTCGTCAACTCCGATTCTGATGAGCATCTGGGCAAAGCGCCCACTCCTTTATCGCAGGAAGGAGCATCGTCAGGATCATATCCGGCCGTATATTCGGTCCCACCACCAAGCAACCTAGTTGCGTCCTTTGATTGGAACCAACTAGGCAGACCCCGGTTACCAGCCAGTATACCATTTAGAATTATAGTCCAAATATACAAAATGGTGATGGCTGGAACTATCATTGATGAAGGCGCGTCTGTGAGTATCCTGTCCTCTATTGCTTGGAAAGCACTGGGTGGCCCGGCGCTTTTGCCCGAGACAAGGCGTCTCTCGGGTTTTGACAGGGGAACCAGTCGACCATTAGGGATTCTACCTAATGTGCCTATTACTTTGAAAGGGAAGGCCGTCAAGATGAATTTGATGGTCGTCCAAGGACCCTTGGATTATAACCTACTCCTTGGACGGGACTACATATATTGCATGGAAGCAATAGTCTCCTCACTCTTTCGAATAATGTGTTTTCCATACGAAGGAAGAATGGTCAAGCTCGTAGACCAACTTTCATTTCCGGGATCACGCATCGCAAATAGTCACATACCTATCCTGAATGGTCTATTTGATCAAGAAAGGTCTCTACCTCCGGTGCTTCTTCCTGATGAGTGCGAGTGATTCGGGAAAGGAAGGCCGGAACCCAGGGGGCATGCGTCCTGGTCTGCTCTGGAGGCAGAAAAAACCTTGGGTGTAAAGTAGAATTTCCGCGGGAGAATATGACTAGTCCGTACCCCATCCCCCCCTTCATCTTTGAGAATCTTCCTCTGAGCCATCTTCATGGAGAAGAAGGACAAGAAGACAAAGAGAGAGATGGGCTCTCAGAAGGGGTAATTGGGATTGGGGTTGTTCTAGAATAAGATTCTTTTGTTAAAGTTATGTGGGAGGACGGGGGCCCGTTACTCACCTTTGTCTAAATAAGTAGGCTCTGCCAAAGAAGGGGATCCGTTTGCGGCAGCAAGTAGTAACCATCTTTGGATAAAAGGCAAGCCTCACCCATTAAAACAAATGTTTTAGAGGATAAGTAGGGGTAGCCTCCAAAGAAAGAGATTCTATTGCTGCAACAAATTGTAACCATCTTTGTGTATCCTAATGATAGACATCGCCGAAGAAAGAGTTTCCTTTGCGCCAGCAAATAAAACCAATCTTTGGGTAACCTGAAAGAGGTAAGCCTCCCTCAAACCCACCAATGTTTTGTCTATTGAGAAGTGTTCTTCTCTTGTCGCAAAGATCAGTTAAAAACTGGGCTGACGAGAAGACAAGTACCGCGTAAGACCCGCTAAAAATAACGAGAAGACAAGTATCGTTAACATTAGGACTGACAAGACGACAAGTAGATGAGAACACCCAAAGAAAAACAGAAGTGGAGGAGAGGAGGGGCAACCTTGAAATTATACTTTATACCTGGGGGCATGCAAACCTCTTGGAATGCAAGCACGGGCGGCTATTTTGTTTTTAGTTTTTTAGGTCCTCCCTTTAAACCTGTAGGTCTAACCCGTTAAACTCGTAGGATTAGCTGATACCCAGCTTGCATAAAAAGAGGGTATGGGGCAAAGCGCAGGAAGATGAAGCTCTTTAAAAAATAGGAATCTTCCATGAGACCTTACTACTTTATGACTGGTAAAAACGAGCAGTTTTGGCAAAGTTCATGCACGTTAAAAAATAAACGCAAAATCGAGCAGTTTTCGCAAGGGTTCATGCTTGTTAAAAAATAAACACACATGTGAGCAGGCTTCCCCCCAGTGTTCAAGCTCATTCAGAAAAAATGAACCGGTAAATAACCATTTGAGACCGTAAATTCATTAGCCATAAAAGCCTTGGTCGTGTTTGTGCACCGTCACCTCCACTTTTCATTTGGCCGATCATTCACATCCACTTGATTGTTTACCTATTTTGAGGAACAGCTGCGAAGAGTGATTTCACCTAGCCATCCTTGTAACACTGCCGTGATTGGAAAATTCCAACCTGTACCTGGAATCTGCTGCTATCCCTGTTTATCACTCGTTCCTCAAAATACGAGTCTTCTTTGAGCTCTTTTCACTGACTCGTAAAAAATGAAAAGTTTGCCGAGTTTTGGCCTTCCAGCTCGTTAAAAGGACCGGAAGAGCTATCCCTCCTCTAGATTTTAATCTTTTTGGACCTGAGGGATTAGTGCACAAAAAGATCGAGTGCTTGTCTGGTTCGGCTCGATAAAGATATCGAACATTCATCCCTTCTGTATTGTTTTATACTTTTTCGGACTTAAGGGATTAGATGACGAAAAAGGACCCCTGGAGTCTACTTTATGTACCCTTTTCAGACTCTCTAAAAATGAAAAGGACCGAGTTTTCTTTGTCGCTGGGCTCGTTAAAAATGTTAGATAGCGACAAACTTGTCTTTAGACAAGAACGAGTTTCCCTATCGCTAGGCTCGTTAAAACATAGCGATGGGCTTGCCCGAAGGGCAGGTTATAGATCAAGCATATGTTATCCTCCTCAAGCTTGACAAAAATAAAGAGGTACTGGTCAGAAATGACTGGGGAAAAATTGGGAAGAACCTCAAAGCTTAATGGTAGCAAGTCGCTCTTGAACATGACACTTTTGGCCTCCGTAAATATCGGGTTGGGTTATTATCATTCACCGGTCCCTTCACCATGGTCTCGCCATACCATCCATACATGGGGTAATGCTACCGATCCATCACATCAGTGTCGTTATATGTTCAAGAGATGTCATTCAGAAAGTGTCAACCGGGTCCCATCCACTACCATACATCATCTTTCATCCTTCCATGACCGCCACCCTGAATCATATTTCACAGATCGTTTTCACCATCATCACTAGCTCCGTTCCGTGTCACTGATGTGGGATTCATTAATGCCCTCCTTTGACGGATCACTTCTTGTCGACATCAGCTCATTATCCAAGAAGTTGATCTAGGAACACCCCCTCAGTACTTTGAAGCTTGCATGCCTCAATGGCATGTTTCTCACTTCCGGCGATAGGTATACATTAATGACCTTCGACCGGGAGACTTTGCGTGGTGTTCGAAGTCAGATCCTATATTCACGCCACGTGAATTGTGCTGCAATACCTTGAGGGTCATCATCATTATCGGTGATTCCTCTCGCGCTTGTTAACAATTTACATTATTGACTGGTAATCAAGCGATGTCTTTCCATGTTTGACTTCAAGAAATTCTCACATGGATCGACTTGTACTAGAGTGAAGATCGGACAAGTTTGAAGACCCCAGATCTAGTTTCATCCATCCGGGCTGCGATATATATTCAGGAGATAAAAACATAGACATGTGCAGCAGATGAGCATCCTACTAAAAGGATGATAATTAAAAGCAAAGAATTATCCGTCTCTTATCAGACGATCGTCTGTTTATGTACGGCAAATGTATTTATAAAGCTGATCATGGGAAATGCCTGCATCAGCTAGATCATGAAAAGAAAGTATGAAAAGATAATGTATTGTATTGTATTTTGTTACAGGTCACCTCCCGGCGATTGAATGAACTTCGGATTCTCCTAATAAAGCATTTCACCCGATAAACGACCTCATACTTTAGGGGGCAACTGTTATAGACATTTTTGTGCCTTACAGCATAGAGCATGAAATGTCAATAATCTAAGGGATCCAAAGTCCCTAAACATGTTGTTCTTACCCTTAGAGGAACAATGTCAGCAAACCACAGCACTGCAAATCAGTTCTCCACTGAAAAACACTCAAAAACAGGTCAGTTTTGGATCATTGCAGCTGCTCCACTAGGCATCCGCGCTGCATAGCAGGTACAACAAAGGCTACCTGCGTTTCATAGCAAGTACAACAAAGGCTACCTGCGTTGGGCGTACTTGGACATGTGGAGGAATCTTTTTCTCAAAGTGCCAGTGCCCAGGAAGCTTCTAAAAAGACACTTGATGATAAGATTCGCCTAATGATGAGTTAAGAGCTTCTAAGACTCCAAGTGGAAGACAGAAACTCCAAGTGAAGAACTGAAGAACAACTGGAGTTGAAGAGGACAACAAGTCACACATCAAGCTGACTTATCTTCACTCCAAAACTCTATATAAGGATCTCATCCCATGGGATCTAGAGGCCAGAATTTTGTGCAAAGAATTGCTGTTGGTTTACAGTTGTGAGCATTCGGTGATTGCTTGAGGGAGGTGAAGAAGAGATTTCTCTCCGTCGGGAAGGTGATGCTGGATTGGACCTCTCATGGTTGTATCACCGCCTGAACCTTACTTCCATATATTAATAAAGCATTTGAGGTTCTTCTATTCGCATGTGTTTCAATGGTGTATTGTCTTACTTGCGTCTTTGATTTATGCTAATCCTTGAATCGATTATGAATGCATGCCTCTTGTAGTTTCCTTTTCTTGTCTTATTTGCAGGATCTCGTGTAGCTGGGCCCGTGAAAAGACTTGGATCTGGGAGCAAGCGGCAAACGAAGGAGATTGGATCGACCATTTGCGCAAGACATCGGTAAGTGGATCTCTTCCTTCTATCTCTTGCATGTCATAAAGAAGAAACTTTAGATAGCTTTGCTTTCAGCTGTTGCTAAGGAACTGTCACCCTTAGAGTGGGTTAGGTTCATTCCGAGTTGGATACTTTCCCCCACAACACTTGCGCTTCATGATTGTCTCTGGGTGCCAATGACATTGTGATAATTCTAGGATCCAGCGAATCACCACCCCAACTGGCAACCTGAACAGAAAGTATTCTCTTATATAAACAAGGACATGTATACTTATATAGTATATCTCACAAGTCATATTCAAATAACATAACTATGAACATTTACATTAAGTAAATTATTTTGATCTTTATCATGTAAGATATAGAAATATACATATCATAGCAACTAATAGCAATTATAGATAGATTAATGAATATTGGATGTAAGTCTATCTGAGAATCAACTTCTAGAAAAGACCTGTAATTCTGTAGCTATTCTTTGTTAAGTACCATGTCAACATGTTCACTAAGGTTGTAATTCTGCAGCTATTCTTTGTTAAGTACCATGTCAACATGTTCACTAAGGTTGTAATTCTGCAGCTATTCTTTGTTAAGTACCATGTCAACATGTTCACTAAGGCCTAATTGTATAAATCCACCTTGTCACAGCTAGTAGGAGGGAAGAGAAATGTCTCTCTAACAGAATTTTTACTATTAAAACTAGCTCAAGAGCAGGTTCAGATGTTATGTAAAGTAAAATGATGTATAGAAAAATAACTTTAGATCAATTTCCATTAATCCTCTTGCTTCTGACATGAAAAATTCTATTAGCTTTCTTTTTGTAGTCTAGATGTCTTAGACTCTTAGGTATAGTGAACATCATAAGGTGGATCAACCATGTGTGTTGATGGTGCATCCATCAGTTTAACTTGACTCTAGATTCCTTGTTGTTGTTTATGGAGTATACTTCCTTCATAGCCTGACTACGTTGTGTGATCAACAATATAAACTCAGAAAGGTATCAAATACTGGATTCATTTTGGTAAAACTATTAACACTAGTCAAAATGTTACCCACCCCACATCCAATATCAAGTGCAGTTCAGACTGTTCCATCTTTCATTCCTGGGACCAACTCTTCCATATGATCCACATATTCACCAACTCCATTGGGAAACATTGTACCTCCACACGGGAAGAGGAATTTCTCCTGTTCCTTCCTCAACCAATGTTGATTTGATTTTTCATTATTGATCCATTCATAGGGGACATTCTTGTGCCAATAACAACATTTAAGAAGCAGTAAGTCCGGAAACAATGCCAAATTATTATCATAGATCCTCTACAACATTTGGGTGAAAGAATATCAAAAGGTTTACATTTGGAGTTCGAGTGGGGAAACCTATAACAAAAGTCTTACATGCTTGGATCTAAGGAGTGGGGGCTCAAAGAGATATGAATGACAACCATTGCAAAAAACTAGACTTCTCAATAATCATCACCATCATCTTGCATGTCAACATAATACCATATTCTAGCAGGTCCAGGATGCAATATGGTACTCTTGACTTTGTCGAGACAAAAGGTGAGATATGAAATAAAGACACTAAGCTTTTGCTTCTCCAGTATCCTTGAATGAATGAGGCACATTCCTTTCACTCATAGAAATGGGGTTTCTTTAAGATCATTTTTCCATGAATACTCGAGAGTTCATAGTTAAAAAAATACTTAAATAAAGGTACTAGATAAGATGAGCAACAATCAACTACATAAAGAGTTAGGAAATTGGACATGCTTGAACCAAGGAATGTTGCAATGGCCACAAAAAAAGGTACACAATTGACAATAACAGATAGGAAATTTCTATCATTTGAATTATCCTTTGTCAAAATAGGGGCTAGCATAACAAAGATCCACCATGGTAGCAATACACAGTAATAGGCCAAAATATATGCCTTTTGAATCTGCATTTTTGTCCTAGCAAATTAGATAGCCACTTTGTGGGTGGCATGGTCAACATTGACCACAGGCCCCTATCCTTCCAAATAACAAATAATCAAGCATCAAAATTCACAAGTTTTCCCTTAAAAAAATCAGATAAGGCAGAGTAGTCACACCTTCATTCCATAATTGATTCTCCATGAGATACTACAGAGAAATAGTAGGAAATTACAATGCATAGGTGGGGAACCCTTTACAGTTCATCATTCACAACATTCTACATGTTTTTTTAATCCTTTGTATCTCTTTTGCTTGAATTAATTATTTGTTACCCTACTTTTGATATCATCATTTTTCTTTTATTTCTTGTATGTTTACTATACAATCCACCTTGTAAATTGTTCCCCATGGAATGAAAAACTAATGCAGACTCACTCCCGTAAAAAGTAATTGAGGCATTGGAATATTATTCTTCATATCACCAGCAAAGTCTAGGAAAAGCATACTTTTTCCATTAACACATACACACTTTGTACCAAAGTAGGGGAACTGGACCCAAAATAAACCAATGAACTTGGCATGGAGCTTATATCCTAATCTCTTTAAGGATCCAACTATCCCTGGTGATTAAATTTTAGTTGTTGGGTGTGGAGCCTGATTATCTTCTGTATTCAAAGGTTTCCGCTCGATGTATACCCCAGGAAGACTGTACACCCCTCCACGCGGGGCTTCGGGGACCAGCGGTCCCCTGGCGGGGGGTTCGGGGGCAGTGCCCCCAAAGCTAAAAATAGATGTAAAATTACCTTGTAAAAGTCTAGTAATTTCTAGTCAATCTGGGCCGTTCATTAGGAGGATGATCTGATGGTAGAAGTTATGTTTAGTTTAGGGTATTTTTCCCTAGAAGGCAACCCCTCACTATATATGAGGGAATTGTATTGCATCTACGTAGATCTGTATTCTGAGTGAGGAAGAGAGAGGAGATTGAGAGCGAAGAGGGTGTTACAGTGGATCTGTTGTAGGTTGTATATCTTCAATTTACTGGATAATATAATAAAAGAAGGACTGGTTGTTTCTCCATGGACCTAGCCCAAATTGGGTGAACCACGTATATTTGTGTCTCTCTTGTTTTATGCATTTTCTGTGTTTATATTTCTGCAATATTTTATGTGTTCCATTGCTTCGTAATATATAATTTTCTAACAACTGGTATCAGAGCCGAAGGTCTATTTGGCTGATAAACTCACAAGAGAGAAGGGTTCCTGGTTCGAGTGGGAGCAATGGCAGAAGATGGTAGGTTTAGGGTCGAAAAAATTCAACAGCCAAAACTACCAGCAGTGGAAGATGCAGATGTAAGATTATCTTTATCAGAGAGATCTATACCTACCATTGAGCGTAGAGAAAAAGACGCCGACGAGAATGATAGACATAGAATGGGATATTCTGGACAGAAAGGCACTTGGAACAATACGGTTGTGCCTAGTGGCGTCAGTAGCATTTACTATTTCAAAGGAAACGACAACACAAGGTTTAATGTCGGCATTGACCAAACTGTATGAAAAACCCTCGGCCTCAAATAAGGTATTCCTTATGAAGCGTTTAATTAATATGAAGATGTCAGAAGGTGGATCTGTTGCAGACCATTTAAATGATTTTAATACAGTTACAAGTCAGTTAAGTTATGTAGGGGTAAATTTTGATGATGAAGTTAGGGCTCTGTTATTTATGTGCTCATTGCCAGAAAGTTGGAATGTTTTAGTTATGTTCGTTAGTAACTCTATCTCTGGATCTAGTACTTTAAAGTTTGATGATGTTGTCGGTGCAATCCTTAGCGAGGAAATGCGACAAAAAAGCTCCAGTGAGACATTAGGTAATGCTTTGACTGCAGAGGCTAGGGGAAGAAAAATGAAAGAAGAAAGAGCTCAAGATATCGCAATAAGTCAAGAAAACGCAGATCCAAGTCCAGATCGAGGATAGTGTGTTGGAAATGTGAGAAGAAAGGACACTTGAAGAAAGATTGCAAGTCTCGGAAGGGAAAATAAGGAGACGCATAACAAGAAACTAATCATGAAGCGAATGTAACAGGTGATGTGTTGCAATATGCTTTGATTCTTTCATTAGAAAATATTATTGATGCCTGGGTGGTAGATTCAGGGGCCTCATTCCATGCCACACCTAATAAGAAATATTTTCATGACTATGTTCAAGGAGATTTTGAACAACTCTATTTGGGTGATGATAAACCCTATAAAACTGTTGGAATGGGTAAGGTTCTTGTAAAACAGTGGAATGGAAACCAATGGCTACTAAAGGAGGTAAGGCATGTTCCAGATCTAAAGAAAAATCTGATTTCAACAAGGCAGTTGGGAGGTGAAGGTTGCGTAACTACCTTCACAGATAAAACCTGGAAGGTCACTAAAGGATCCCTGGTAATAGTGAAAGGAGAAAAGGTTGGTACATTGTATTTATGCAATGGTATTTCTAATTCTGTTAATGCTTTAACTTCTATAGGAGAAGATACGACATTGTGGCATCATAGGCTCAGGCACATGAGTGAGAAGGGGATGCAGATTCTTCACTCAAGAAATTTGTTGCCAGGTTTGAAGCATGTTGATTTAAAATTCTATTAAAATTGTGTTTATGGAAAACAGAAGAGAGTCAGATTCCTTAGAGTTGGGAAAGAAAAGAAGATCGAAAAATTAGAGCTTGTGCATACAGATGTATGGGGACCTGCTCAGGTATCATCTCTTGGTGGATCTCGTTATTATGTTAATTTTATTGATGATGCAACCAGAAAAACCTGGATTTATTGTATTCAAAATAAATCCGATGTATTTGATACTTTCAAGAAATGGAAAGCTTTGGTTGAAAATGAGACAGGGAAAAGGTTGAAGTGTCTCAAATCAGATAATGGAGGTGAATATTGCAGCAAAGAGTTTGATAGGAACTATTCAAAGAATGGAATTCGTAGAGAAAAGACAGTTCCAGGAACACCACAAGAAAATGGTGTGTCAGAAAGGATGAACGGGACAATCATGGAGCATGCAAGGTGCATGAGATTGCATGCAGGATTGCCTTTACAATTTTGGGCAGTTGTTGTAGATACTATTGTTTATCTAATAAATAAAGGGCCTTCAAGTTCCTTAGATGGTGGTATTCCAGAGGAGGCATGGACAGGTAAAAAGGTAAACTACTCATTTTTAAAGACTTTTGGTTGTGAAGCTTTTGTCCACATTAACAAAGAAAATAGAACAAAGCTTGAGGCAAAATCAAAGAAATGTACCTTTATTGGATATGGTGTTAATGATTTTGGTTATCGCTTATATGATTATCAAAATCACAAAATCATTAGGAGAAGAGATGTAATATTCAATGAAAAGGTCTTGTATAAGAATCAGTTGCAGGAAAAGAAACAAGAAAAAGAAAACAGAGAATACATAGTGCTTGACGATATCACAGGAAAAGTGATGGTGCTAGAAAATCATAATGATCAATAGCTAGAACAACAACCACAACAGAAACAAGCACTTCAAACACCTGAAAGTGGTGTTAGAAGATCTACCAGGATAAGTAGACCCCCTGAACGATACTCTCCTTCATTATATTATGTATTGTTGAATGATTATGGTGAACCAGAATGTTATGAAGAAGCAGTGTAGGTAGAAATCAGGAAGAAGTGGAAGCAAGCCATGAAAGAAGAGATGGACTCCTTAGCACTGTTGAAGCCCCGAAAATCGGGTCTACAACAAGGGGGATACCCACCCGGTCCGGACCTTGGTTGGCAGCTCCTTTTCCGTTTGGTATAGCGGGTGGGACCCGGGATATGGGACCAGTTTCCCAATTTATGTGTGTGTGTGAGAAAGATGGATATTTCTATTTTTAACAGTTTCTAAATGGAATACTTCTACTCTAATTCTAATCTAATAATAAGGAAATTATATTCTAATAAACAAAAATATGTAAATCTACACTAACCCGGGGTGTAATCTTTCCTGTATGCGATCTAAAATGATTTCAAACAACAACTGGTAATAAAGATCATTCAGCTGCTATGAGAAAAGAATTCAATAAATATGAACCACTTCGTATAAAAAGTTAGACGAAACAGTTGTGAAAAACATATCACATAATAAGCTATTCATACACTAAGCATAAATAAATAGCTATCACCGTACAAAAGTGCCAAATGATAACTCAGGCATTCATACATCAATATATAAATAACTGAACTTAAAAATCACTCTAACACAAGGCAGAAATAGTTAAGAGATAGAAATACCATTTATAACTAGTCCTACTCATGAGCTTCAAGCGATAACGATTTGTCTCTTCTTGATCAAATATCCACTGAGTACAAAAGTGCAACATCAGTAGCAGATATCAAATGCAAACATCAATAAATCCTGTTCCATTCATTCATCAAAACCTCCTCAGAGGGTACAGAAGTGCATGTTCTGGGGATAAGTTTTTTAATAAATTTCAGGACCCTTCTCTAAATGCATGATAAGGGTTTAAATACTACTAACTAAATCTAAAAATAGATTATTACAAAAATATAGGATGCAGTTTAAATGACCGTCCTCTTTTCAGGAAAATAAAACAAAATTAAAACTAAAATTGAATCTAAAATTAAACTACTTCTGTATTTGGTCCTTGAAATCGCATGCATGCAGCATCTGTTTGAGAATAGTCAGCTGGCCGACTTCCGATTTTAGCTGAGCTGAGAAAACAGAATTGACAAGAGTTGGCGCCATCTCTTCAGCCGCATTGATGATGCACTTGATAGTCATCCACTGGCTATGTGGCTTTACCAGGTAAGCCCAGTAATAATCCCAGTTCAACCTGGTTAATCCTTGAATTGCTTCTGCCTTTTCTTTTGCCTTCTGCTTCCAATCTGCCTGTAGTTGTTGTCATGCAATTTTTGGAGCTTGCAGGTGATTGGGCGATTAGCAGCTTACCTTTTCCAGCAATTTTTCTCAGCGATGCGCGCATCGGAAACTGCCTCCATTCCTTGATCCGGGTTTCCTTGATGCATTTTTTGCCTTTTGCACTTTTTCCTTCCAGCAGATATAAAGTTCAAAATTTGTAAAAATAATACTTCCGTGAACTCTTGACTTTGAGCCTTAAACTGTGTGTTTCTGATATCAACGATGTCCAGTGTCCACTTGACCATGTCTGTGTATGGGATAATTTTGGGCCTTGTTGCTATCCAGCGTAAGAATGAGCAAGTTAGCTCTATAAGGGATGCTTCAGAAGAACCATTTGAGCTCGTAGTAGCAACAACTTCCATTACTCTGGGATTCTCCTCTTCAAGCAGATTATACATGTCTTCCCATGTAGAAATTCCCGCATCTCTATTACATGTCGTGTCTGTATACAAGGGTGCCATTTCCTTTTCTTCTGAGCTCAGGGCTTTGCTTTTATTTCCCATTTTAACCTGCGTATTTCTTTGTATCGTCCTTTGTTCTTCGTTCCTGCAATTCACAAGTGAAGTGAAAATGAATGACAAGGAAGGGTGATGGGAAAGTTTTAAATGCCGCAGACGCATAAAGTATACCACCTTACATGAGATGATTCTTCGATAAGAACACACCCATATTCCATTAATAACTGAAAACTAACTCATTTATTAGCATTAAAGCACATAACCAGGTGTCAGCTTAAGGAAAATACTTTTCTTGAATAACGCGCCCGAAAGATCTGCGATGAAGAGATTTTGTGATTTGCTTCGCAATATCGCAGATCGCAACATCGCGAAATAATAACATCGCAGAATCGTAACATCGCAAAGTTGGTCGCTCGTGATATCGCATTATCGCATTGTCGTTGTATCGCAAGATCGCAATATCGCAGTATCGCAGATTGCGGGAATGTTATGAATGACAATCCTTGTTAACCTGTTTTCTGCAAAATGCGATTTGCGTCGGAAAATTAAAGTGTTTCGTTGTAAATTGTACTGTATACGATGCGATATTTCATTATCACACATTGCAATCTCGCAATGTTTAAAATTCAGCTCATAAGGAGGTATCACGTTATCTTTTTGCGATGCGATATTCATAAGGAAAGATTTGTGTCTTACCTTATCATAAAACTTAGATTTTTGGATTTTTCAAGGGGGGCTTCCTAAGCTTATGATGGTAATTTTATTCGAAAAAGGAAATTTAAACACTATTTTGATTTTTTTTAATTTTTAACTAAGGGTCCCCACTTATTTAGTATTAGGAATAACACTAAATAAGAAGGGGGGTTGTTGCTGGCCACAACAATTGGCAATTCACTTGGAAGAACCAGTTATCTCTGCTGCTTTTTGAATTTTTAAAACTTCCAAAACAGAAAATTTTCTAGAAAGTTAAACTTTATTATAGAAAGATAAAGTACATTATACTTTAACCTGTCAGTGATATTTTGTTTCAACTATTTTCAACATTGATTATTTGTTGCCTCAAGCTAGTCCTTGTATTTACATCAGTCATTACTTGGCTTGTAAAGGTAAAACAAAGTCTTCTATGTAAACCAGTTTTAAATATGCTCATTTGTCGTAGGTAGAGCCTCTGCTACCAGTAGGCATTTATAGCCTCGACAAGGTTACCTGTACCCAGCAATGATCCTGTATCCTACTTAAAGAAACCTACAATTCCCAAAGAAGAATCCACATCCTCACTTATTGCTTTCATTTTATTTTTTATTCTTAAAGAGCAATGTCTTGGCTTGGTAGCCAATTCATGACACAGTCATTCACTGATTTATAACTTTGTTGAACAAGCTGGCTCGTGATGAGACCCCTTACCTTTTGATTGCAACAATCTTGAGTCATTGCCCTGTTGTGGTATGCAGTATTGGCAATGTCAACAAGTTATAATATCTGTGATTATGATAAGCCGGCTCATGATGAGACCTCTCACTCTTTAAGAAAAAGTGTATCCTTGGATTGTTTCTCTAAAAGTTGTGATTTCCTTAGTAGGGAGGAAGTCATTGTTTCCTTAAGATAGCTCTGGACCACAATAATAGAGTTTTTGGAAATAGTTGTTCTACAGAGAATCTTTATTTTTTTATTGATATCTTTCATTGCACTGATATAAAACAATTTATCACTAAAGGTTGTTTTCATCAAATTTTATGAAGTTGAAACTAGTATCATATCTAGGCTAGAGTTTTTTTAACTATATCTTTCTATAATAAAGATCAATTTTCCAAAAGATTTGCTATTTATACAAGCGAAAGATCAAAATTTGAAAGAGAATTGGTATCTTTTTCGTAAATGCCTATTGTAACCATTCACAACTGGCTTTATTATGAAAAGAAAAACAACTACTCTACAAAATAGAAGAATGTTCTTCTATGGAAAATATTTCTTAAGTATATGACCATTAACAGGTAGAGATTCTCTTTTCCTTGTTAAATCTTGTAACATGAAGGTAGATGGACCTATGACTTCTATGATTTGAAAAGGACCAAGCCACATTCTTTGAAATTTTGTATGTTTTCCCTTTTCCTCATGAGCCTTGTCCCATTTTAAAACTAGATCTCCCATCTAAAAATCTTTTCTCGATATCATATTGGAATCAAAAGAGGCCTTTACAAATGCTTGATGATGAGCGTGATTAATCTTAGCCCGTTCTCGTTGTTCTTCTAATTTAATTAATTCCAGTTGCCTAAGTTGTAAAGAGGAAGTTGGTACTTCATCAATATATTGAACCAAGGCTAAAGAGGAAATTTCCAGATGTGTTGGAATAACCACTTCTTTCCCATAAACTAAATTAAAGGGAGAAGTGCCGATAGAGGCTTTCTGTGTTATTCTATCTGCCCATAAAGCTTATATTAAAGACTTATGCCAATTTTTATGATTTTGGTCAATGGTTCGATTGATAATCCTGATTAGGTTTTTATTTGTAGATTCAGCTAACCCATTCCCTTGTCGATAATAATTGGCCGAGTATTTAAGCTTGAAACCCATTTTGAGTGCAAATTCAATCATTGTGTTACCAAAAAAGTATGATGCATTATCAAACATTAAAGCGGAAGGCAATCCAAACCTGGTGATTATGAACTGATCTATGAATTCAATGATATTTTCAGCATTAGCCGTCTTGAGTGCAACTGCTTCTACCCATTTAGTAAAGTAATCTGTCGCTGTAAGGATGTGTCTATGTTGTTTAGAAGAGTGAGGAACGATCTCACCTATATGTCAAATCCCCATTGATCGAAAGGTTGTTCGATGGTAACTGGTTGCAGTGGCAAGGATGGTTTCTTTTGTCTCCCAGCAGCGGTTTGACAGACTTGACATTTCCTCAGTAGTTGTGTGCGTCTTTAAATAATGTGGGCCAGTATTAGCCTATGCATAAGATCTTATGAGCAGTGGTGTCTCCAGCATAGTGTCCGCCTACTGGCCCATCGTGGAGTTCCTGCAAGACATTTTCAGCTTCAGCTTTCTCAAGACATCTAAGAAGAACAGAATCATAATTTATTCTAAAAAGAACATCATTCACGAGCTGATATTGTTTTCCTTTTAATCTCAGGGCTCTTTTCTTGGTATGATTGAGGTTTGAAGGAGCATATCCATTCTTTAGATAATAAATAATATCGGCATATAATGACTCAGCATCGTTTAGGCTTGCCTCGTATACTTGTACCTCTTCAGATGGATTTTCGGGCATTAGCGATTCTCCTGCCAGCATTTTACAAAAGCCTTGACCTTTTACAATATTTGTTGGTCTGATTTCTACGTCATATTCTTGTAAGGCAGTAACCCAATTGGCCCTTTTCTCGCCCACATCCTTCTGCACTAGAAGATTTCTTACCGCTGGAAATGGTATTATGATCTTGGTATGTGTTTTGAGTAAAAAAGGTCTAAAATATTTAATTGCTTTAAAAACAACATAAGCTTTTTTTTCCACATCTAAATAATTTAGTTCAGCACCTTGTAAATTGGAACTGAAAAAAGAAATTGGGGCTTCCGCCTTTTCTTGATTTGCTTGAGTGAGTATCGCAGCATATGATCTATCTAAGGCAAATGTATACAAAATAAAAGGATCGGAAAAATTTGGAGTTGCTAACGATGGAGCGTTGATAATGGCTTGTTTGATCAGATTGAATGCCTCATGTTCATCTTGGCCCCATTTAAAGTTGGTGTTCTTTTTAATCATGGCTTCTAAAGGAGACACGATTCTTGAAAAGTCTGGAACGAATCTCTTTACAAAGTTAATCTGGCCAAGGAAAGATTGCATGGCTTTCTTGTTGTGAGGTAGGGGTACTGCAGAAATTTCCTTGATTCTGTCAGGATCAATGTGAATTCCAGATTTTGACACTATGAATCCTAGAAGCTTTCCTTCACTTAATGCGAAAAAATATTTTTTCGGGTTAAGTGAAATACCTACCTTAAACAATGTTGGAAGATTTGTTTTAAATCCCTGAGATGGTTGTTTCATCTCTTGGAATAAATAGTTATATCATCCAAATAGATTACCAGTGATTTATTAACTAACCCTTTGAATGCAATGTCCATGGCTCTCTGAATTGTGGCACCCGCATTAATCAAACCAAATGGCATCTTTTGATATGCATATGTGCCCCACTTAGTCCTGAATGTCGTTTTTAATTGATCGTCAGGATGTACCAACACTTGGTTTTATCCTGAGAATCCATCCAAGAATGACATTACTTCTGAACCCGCAACTGCCTGCAGTGTTTGTTCCATGGGGGGTAAAGCAAAATTATCCTTTTGGCAGGCCTTGTTAAGGTTTTGAAAGTCAATGCAGATTCTAATATCTCCGTTTTCTTTCTAACGGGTACCTTATTGGAGACCCATCTAGAATGTCTAACGGGAAAGATATTTTTGGCTTTCAATAACTTGTTGAGTTCAGTTTTGATCTAATTTTCTAAATTTGGATGGACCTTTCTCAACTTTTGTTGGACAGGTTTTTCATTATCAATCATTGGGATAGTATGTTGGATGATGGAGGTGTCGTATGTTTTGAGTTCATCGTAATTCCAAGCAAAGGCACTTTTGTATTGCTTCAAGAGACGAATATAGGCTAATTTCTCTTCAGGGGCTAGGCCAAGGCCTAGGTTGATATTCTATGGTTTGGCATCAGTTCCTAGATTTACTAATTCATAATTCAAAGTTGAACTTTGGAGTTTTGAATTGGTAGATCTCTTGAATCGATCTTTCAAATCATAAAGGTCTTCTAACTTGACTATTGATTTAGGTATAGCATTGTTAGTACTATCATGTTGCAATTGTTGGTCATGTTGGTATTCGTCGATTATTTGATTGGTGTAGGATCCTTCATATGTGAGAAAACTCATGATATCAGGATCGTCGTTGAAAATCCTCCAATTGGTAATGTTATCAGGAATAGATGGTCTAAAAATTAACTCAATTGAAAATCGGTTAGGGCTAAAGTCTTCTGAAGGAATGAGCTTGGAAGCTACGTTGGCTAAGAGGTCTGCGCTAGCATTCTGGAGTCGGGAATTGAGGAAATATTAAATGCTATAAAATGTTCAGTCAGATCTTGAACTAAAGATTGATAATGCTTGAAATGACCTGATAAACAATGTATAGTATTGCGTACATGTCTTATTACAATTTCAGAATCTCCGAAAACTTGCAGGTATTTGACGTCTAATCTGATTGCTTTGTATAACCCTTGGATTAGAGCTTCGTATTCTGAGGTATTGTTGGTGCACTTGAATTCGAGTCTGCAAGTTAGCATGGTTTTATCTCCCTCTGGGCTTACTGACACGCATCCTGCCCCTGCTCCTTCGTTAGACTTAGAACCATCAAAAAATAGTTTCCAAAACAAAGATTTTTTTATAGGACTATCTATAAAATTAATGCATTTAGAACTATCTGTTTGAGAAAAATTTTCTACTTGAGACAAAACAGAATGTTCTAAGTAAGGTGAAGTGTGAGCATTAAAATTTCCTAAGAAAGAATCTACTGAATAGTTGCCTATGATGTTAGAATTGTATGCTATTGGTTCATTTTCTCCCTCGAGTTCTGTTACTGTGTATTTCTGATGTTTTTCGCGTTCGACTTTTATCTAGTTTGGTTTACCATTATAAGGGAGCCACATGTGCAACCAGTCAGTTGCAAAGTATCCATGAAGTTTTTCTGACCAGCCTCTGCTAAGAATTAAGCCATAAAATTCAGGAATATCAGCAACTAAAATGTCGATAACTTGACATACCTTTGGGTTGTATGACAGCCTTATGGTAACCTGATTTAACTCACCAATCACTTCGACTTGTGATCGATCTAGCTGAACTATGCGCACAACGGATTTCTGTGGTTGAACATTCAATTTTTCACAAATTGATCTTGGTAAAATATTTGATGAAGCTCCAGAATCAACTAAGCAATTATGCACATTTTTATTGAAAATTTCATAAGTAAGGAGAAATGGGGGAGTATGCGATCTCGATCTTCCTCCAATTAATGCGATATTGTTTGGATCAACTTTATTCATCGTACTAGTTAGAGGTCTTCCCATATCATGGGAATCTTGAGATATTACAGCAGTTGGTAAAGGTGCAACTGGTACAGCATGTAATTCTTTCAAAATTACTTTCTGCTGGTGTTTTAACTTGCTCAATTCAAAAAGAGTAATATTGGCCCTAGTCTTTTTCATGTCTTCTACGATGTTATACTCCATTTCATCCGAAACAATTAGCATTTTAGATGGAGTAGATGTGTCTGTTTGGACTGGGCTGGGTTGAGTCGCTTTAGGTGATGTTTTCTTGGCTGCGAATTTATCCTTAGACATTGAGCTTGCGCTCTTTGGCTTAGGTGTAGGCTGAGGAGGATCAAGTTGTTTCTACTACGAGTACTAACGGGGAATGCCTCTTGATCTTCTTCATTTTGGAGGATGAAATCCCACATACCTTGTAACTCTACAACTTCTTCTTCATCGGTGTGTTCTTCAGTAGCATTTTCCTCTTCTTCTTCTTCTGATTCAGCATTTGAAATGGCGTTAGGGGGTTTGGAATTAGTTGAAGGATTTCTTTTAAAAGGCCTGTATGGCTTTTTAGAAGAAGTTTCTGCCACTTGTTTCTTGATGTCAACCATTTCGTTAGACATGGTCTTCAAAACTTTTTGAAATCCTTCTAAATCGAATGGATCTTTCAGTTGTTTTTCTTGGGATATTCTTTGAAAGAGACCTTCTTAGATTTTCGTTCTTCCATCGCATTTTTCTTTTCTAGGGCCGTAATACGTTTCTCTACTGCTGTCGCTTCCTTCATATTTTCAACTAAGGTTGTTTTGTTAGCCCTATCAACAAAGATTGCTAAGTTTGATGGTAAAGCAGTAATGTACCATTCACTTCGCACTTCTTCACTAGGCTGAGAAGCAGTAGGTATTGTTTAAGATTTTATTGAAACGTAGATTGAAATCTTTGATAGGTTCTCTCAACTCGGC
Organism: Pinus tabuliformis; assembly: GCA_031772625.1. Taxonomy (NCBI): domain Eukaryota; kingdom Viridiplantae; phylum Streptophyta; class Pinopsida; order Pinales; family Pinaceae; genus Pinus; species Pinus tabuliformis. The sequence goes on from CM062819.1 coordinate 307,023,546, forward strand.
CCTAAGGTTAGACAAGTCATTAATTAGTGTCGTTGTAGACCTGTCATCACCAAACTTGGTAAGGAATTGTTCTGAGAAGATGTCCCAACTAGTAATAGATCCATAAGGTAACGAGAAATACCATGATCCGGCTGTTCCTTGCAAAGTATAAGGGAAGAGTCGATCAACAACATCCTCATTAACAACTCCATTGAGATTTATAGATAACATAAAGTTATTTATATGCTCTTCCGCTAGCATGCCTGCCTCAGGATTAAACTTAGGCAGCCATTTTTTAGGATGGGCCGGTATCTGACTCAAGGGTGCAGGCATTAAGTCTGCCCCTGGGTTATTCCATGGAATTTGGGCCATCGTTGAACTACTAACAGAGGAAAGTGCAGAAGATGATCCCTGTGGCTGAGAAGATGAGGATATTATGACTCCAGATGGTTGAGAAGGAGTTGAGGAAGTTGCAATAGGCTGATGGACAATGATCTGAAGTGAAGGAGTGGATGGTTGACTTCATGGTGAAGAGGTTGAGATGGATGATGATGATGGAAGAGTCTCACTATCGGATCCTTTAGGAGACTTCCTTGCTCTCTTCCTAGTGGGTAGAGGTAATTCGGTTGGCTGAACACCAAAATTTTCACTCTTTAACCTGGTAAGAGGATGAGCAGGGTTATATTGCGAAGTCACGCTACCTTGAGATTTATCAGACTTTTGAGGAGATATTGAAAATCGTTGAAGTTTGTGAATCAAATATTCAACTTCAGGAGGTTCAATAGTAGATTGTTCTTAAATGTCAGGGTTTGTAGCAGCGGCTATTGCTCCAGCGACTTCTAACTCTGGATTTAAGGTTTCTGAATGCAATAGGGAAGTCGGAGGAGATGGTGAGGGCGATTTACTCTCAGAATGGTATTTAGATTTGGATTTTCTTGCCATTCACAGTTCAGAGGCCCTCCTTTTAGAGCCAAATATGTTGAAGCCCTGAAAATCGGGTCTACAACAAGGGGAATACCCACCCGGTCCGGACCTTGGTTGGTAGCTCCTTTTCTGTTTAGTATAGCAGGTCCGACTGGGGATATGGGACCAGTTTCCCAATTTATGTGTGTGTGTGAGAAAGATGGATATTTCTGTTTCTAACAGTTTCTAAATGGAATACTTCTACTCTAATTCTAATCTAATAATAAGGAAATTATATTCTAATAAACAGAAATATGTAAATCTACACTAACCCGGGGTGTAATCTTTCCTGTATGTGATCTAAAATGATTTCAAACAACAACTGGTAATAAAGATCATTCAGCTGCTATGAGAAAAGAATTCAATAAATATGAACCACTTTGTATAAAAAGTTAGACGAAACAGTTGTGAAAAACATATCGCATAATAAGCTATTCATACACTAAGCATAAATAAATAGCTATCACCGTACAAAAGTGCCAAATGATAACTCAGGCATTCATACATCAATATATAAATAACTGAACTTGAAAATCACTCTAACACAAGGCAGAAATAGTTAAGAGATAGAAATACCATTTATAACTAGTCCTACTCATGAGCTTCAAGCGATAACGATTTATCTCTTCTTGATCAAATATCCACTAAGAGTACAAAAGTGCAACATTAGTAGCAGATATCAAATGAAAACATCAATAAATCCTGTTCCATTCATTCATCAAAACCTCCTTAGAGGGTACAGAAGTGCATGTTCTGGGGATAAGTTTTTTAATAAATTCCAGGACCCTTCTCTAAATGCATGAGAAGCATTTAAATACTACTAACTAAATCTAAAAATAAATTATTACAAAAATATAGGATGCGGTTTAAATGACCGTCCTCTTTTTAGGAAAATAAAACAAAATTAAAACTAAAATTGAATTAAATTAAACTACTTCTGTATTTGGTCCTTGAAATCGCATGCATGCAGCATCTGTTTGAGAAGAGTCAGCTGGCCAACTTCCGATTTTCGCTGAGCTGAGAAAACAAAATCGACAAGAGCTGGTGCCATCTTTTCAGTGCATTGATGATACACTTGATAGTCATCCACCGGCTATGTGGCTTTACCAGGTAAGCCCAGTAATAATCCTAGTTCAACCTAGTTAATCCTTGAATTGCTTCTGCCTTTTCTTTCGCCTTCTGCTTCCAATCTGCCTGTAGTTGTTGTCATGCAATTTTCAGAGCTTGCAGGTGACTGGGCAATTAGCAGCTTACCTTTTCCAGCAATTTTTCTCAGCGATACGCGATTAGACGCTAATTGCGCATCGGAAACTGCCTCTGTTCCTTGATCCAGGTTTCCTTAATGTGTTTTTCGCATTTTGCGCTTTTTCCTTCCAGCAGATATAAAGTTCAAAATTTGTAAAAATAATACTTCCATGAACTCTTGACTTTGAGCCTTAAACTGTGTGTTTCTGATATCAACGTTGTCCAGTGTCCACTTGACCATGTCTGTGTATGGGAGAATTTTGGGCCTTGCTGCTATCTGGTGTAAGAATGAGCAAGCTAGCTCTGTAAGGGATGCTTCAGAAGAACCATTTGAGCCCGCAGTAGCAACAACTTCCATTAATCTGGGATTCTCCTCTTCAAGCAGATTATACGTGCCTTCCCATGTAGCAATTCCCGCGTCTCTGTTACATGCCGTTTCTGTATACAAGGGCGCCATTTCCTTTTCTTTTGAGCTCGGGGCTTTGCTTTTCTTTCCCATTTTAACCTGTGTATTGCTTTGTATCGTCCTCTGTTCTCTGTTCCTGCAATTCACAAGTGAAGTGAAAATGAATGACAAGGAAGGGTGATGGGAAATTTTTAAATGTCGCAGACGCATAAAGTATACCACCTTACGTTAGATGATTCTTCGATAAGCACACACCCATATTCCATTAATAACTGACAACTAACTCATTTATTAGCATTAAAGCGCATAACCAAGTGTCAGCTTAAGGAAAATAATTTTCTTGAATAACGCAGCCGAAAGATCTGCGATGAAGCGATTTTGCGATTTGCTTCGCAATATCGCAGATCGCAACATCGTGAAATGATAACATTGCAGAATCGTAACATCGCAAAGTTGGTCGCTCGTGATATCCCATTATCGTATTGTTGTTGTATCGCGAGATCGCAATATCGCAATATCGCAGTATCGCAGATCGTAGGAATATTATGAATGATAATCCTTGTTAACTTGTTTTCTGCAAATGCGATTTTCGATCGGCGACATCGCATATCGGAAAATTAAAGTGTTTCATTGTAAATTGTGATGTATGCGATGCAATATTTCATTATCGCACATCGCAATCTCGCAATGTTTAAAATTCATCTCATAAGGAGGTATCCCGTTATCTTTTTGCGATGCGATATTCCTAAGGAAAGATTTGTGTCTTACCTTATTATAAAACTTAGATTTTTGGATTTTTCAAAGGGGGCTTCCTAAGCTTATGATGGTAATTTTAAACACTATTTTGATTTTTTTAAATTTTTAACTAAGGGTCCCCACTCAGTTAGTATTAGGAATAACACTAAATAAGAAGGGGGGTTTTTGCTAGCCACAACAAGCACATAACTAGACTTGGGACTTAGTCAGGTTGCCTGTAAGTAAAATAACATTGCAGAATAAATGGGTTTATAGGCTGAAGGAAGAAGATGTAGGAAAATAGAGGTACAAAGCTAGACTTGTGGTGAAGGGGTTTGCACAGAAGAAAGGTATTGATTTTTATGAAATATTTTCTCCTGTTGTTAAAATGACTTCAATTAGAACTATTTTAAGTCTAGTAGCAGCTGAAGATTTTCATATTGAGCAGTTAGATGTAAAGACAGCCTTTCTCCATGGCGATTTGGAGGAAGAGATATATATGCAGCAGCCACAAGGATATGAGGTAAAAGGGAAGGAGAAACTACTATGCAGGTTGAAGAAGAGCTTGTATGGCTTAAAACAGGCTCCAAGGTAGTGGTATCTAAAATTTGACAGGTTTATGTTTGAACAAGGTTATACTAGATGTCACTTTGATCATTGTGTTTATCTCAAAAGGCAAAATGATGGCAGCTATATTATATTGTTATTGTATGTAGATGACATGCTTGTTGCTGGTTCTAACATGCAGGAAATAAATGTGCTCAAAATAAAATTGGCAAACTCATTTGCAATGAAGGATTTGGGTGCTGCAAAACAAATCCTTGGTATGAGAATAGCTAGAGACAGGAAGAATCGCAAATTAACATTGTCTCAAAGTGAGTACATAGAAAAGGTGTTGAAAAGGTTTAATATGCAGAATGCAAAACCAGTTAGTATACCTTAGGCTAGTCATTTCAAATTAAGTAAGGAGGCGTGTCCCAATACTCAGGAAGAAATGGCTCATATGTCTAAAGTTCCATATGCATCAGGCTCATATGTCTAAATTTCCATATGCATCAGTAGTTGGAAGCTTAATGTATGCAATGGTATGCACAAGGCCTAATATTGCACATGCAGTGGGAGTTGTAAGCAGGTACATGACCAATCCAAGAAAAGAACATTGGATGGCGATGAAGTGGATTCTCAGGTGTTTGAGAGGTACCACAAGTCAAGCATTATGCTTTGGTGGTTCAAACATTGCTCTACAGGGATATGTTGATGCAGATATGGCAGGTGATAGAGATAACAGGAGGAGCACTACAAGATATGTATTTACTGTAGGTGGAACAACTGTCATTTGGGTTTCAAAAATCCAAAGTGTTGTTGCACTTTCAACAACAAAAGCAGAGTATGTTGCTTCTACAGAGACTAGTAAAGAAATGATTTGGTTACAAAGGTTTTTCGATGAATTGGGTAAGAAGTAGGAGTTGGGCAGGTTATACAGTGATAGCCAGAGTGCCATACATCTTGCAAAGAACTTTGCATTTCATTCCGAGACTAAACATATACAGCTCAAGTACCATTTCATACGGTCAGCATTGGAAGATGGACGGTTGAAGCTGTAAAAGATACACACTAGCCAGAATCCTGCAGATATGCTAACAAAAGTTGTAACCAGCGAGAAACTGAGAATCTACTCAGTTTCAATTGGTCTTCAAGTATGATGAAGAAGATGAGAAATAGCCAATTCCAAAGTGGAGTCATTGTCTAGCAAATGAAGCAATGGTGGAGTTGCCATAATCAGTCTCCAAGTGGGAGATTGTTGGGTGTGGAGCTTGATTATCTTCTGTATTCAAAGGTTTTACCCAGATGTATACCCCAGGAAGACTGTACACCCCTCCACGCGGGGGTCCGGGGGGGCTAATCCCCCCCCCCCCCCCCCGGCTAGGGGGTTCGGGGCAGCGCCCTCGAAGCTAAAAGTAGATGTAAAATTGCCTTGTAAAAGTCTAGTGATTTCTAGTCAATCTGGGCCGTTCATTAGGCGGATGATCTGACGGTAGAAGTTATGTTTAGTTTAGGGTTTTTTACCCTAGAAGGCAACCCCTCACTATATATGAGGGAATTATATTGCATCTATGTAGATCTGTATTATAATTGAGGAAGAGAGAGGAGATTAAGAGCAAAGAGGGTGTTACAGTGGATCTGTTGTAGGTTGTATCTCTTTAGTTTGCTAGATAATATAATAAAAGAAGGACTGGTTGTTTCTCCATGGACGTAGCCCAAACTGGGTGAACCACTTATATCTGTGTGTCTCTTGTTTTATGCATTTTCTGTGTTTATATTTCTTCAATATTTTATGTGTTCCATTGCTCCGTAATATATAATTTTATAACATCAGTGATATAAATATGCCAGAACACTTAAACAATCTTCATTTCATATCAACCTAAAGGGAAGGTAGACTTAAAAACCTTGGATTTGGATTTAAAAACAAATATTCATGTGTTGAGTGGAGACCTATATTTAACCGTATAGTGCCACAAGACCTTATGCTTGTACAATGAATCAATGCAAGTAGATGGAAATATTTCCTTGACAATGGATATATACATTGGGATTAAATAAGTGATGGGATGTGGCATGCTGCTGGACTACAACATGTGATAATATACTTATTTTGACTCAGGAAATTGCATGTTATTGTTACCATATGCTCAAATGGAAATACTACTAGGGAATGTGTATGCAGTAGCAAGGCGTACCTAAGAAAAACACTCAATTTTCATGACTGGTGCATAGAACCATGCAAACAAAAAATGTTGTGTGACTATGAGAATCACCACAATGTCATACTAGATACCATGCCAATTAAAGTTTCGTAAGCAACAAAACTTGTAGATATAATTTACTAATTAGGTTAATGCAGCTAAATTGTTATCGGGAATAGTGTCTATGCAGAGCTGCTAATCCCACTAAGGCTGGTAGCTACCTTAGAAACAAACACACTAAAAACTACTTTCGTTTTCCTTTATGAGAAATAGATAAGAGAAGAATAAGGAGACCAACCTCGGTCTTGCGCTTGGTTCCTTGCTCGATTCCTCTCTCTTCTAGTAGGTCTTTGCCACTCGCTTCCTTGTCTACCCATCTTCAAAGAGTACCTGTAGAACCAAAGCAACATAACACTATCCAAGAACATAGATCTATTATCATAAACAATATAGGATCAGATGTACATCGACCACACAAATGCATAAATCATCAATCATCAATCATACAAGAATATGGAGGAAAACTTGAATAGCTTTATTGATAATCAAGAAAGAGCAAAGAGGATTACAACCGATTGTTCTGACCCAACATCATCCTCTCAACAAGTAAGCCCTTCTTCACCTCATGAAAAGCTTAGATCACCCAACACTATGATATTGCACCAAGAAACCAACAGCACTTCCTTACAAGATACAAAATTCCAGCCTCTGGATCTCTGGGATGAGGGATCCATATATAGATGTCTGCAAGGGAGGTGAGTCAGCGTTTAAGATTTGATTAGTGTCTTCTCTCTGATAGTTCTTGATTCCACTTGGAGATTGATGATCTCTTACTCAACCCTAGTCGAATTCAGAGAGGCAAGTGTCATAGGAGAGGTTTCTGGAAGATTCCATGCTCCTCCACCTTGCGGATTGACCCTACCATTTGTCCCTTCTCACCCATCGCACCCCATAGAAGGGCTTTTTGACATGCATCACACCTATTGTGTGTATTCAGGTGGGATGCAACGCACTTTGCCTATGGAGCAAGTGAAATGGTCCAGTTTTGACCAGTTCTGAGTAGTTTTTCATGGAGAACTTTTGGGAGATGCTATAATTAGTTGACCTTGTTCTTTTAGGGGTTGGAACAACACCTTTAGGGACTTAGGAACCCTTGGTTTATGGACATTTATGCTTGGGGTTGCAGTGCCCAAAAATTTCTATAACAGTTGCCCCCTAAAGCATGAGGTCGTTATTGATTTCGGGTGAAATGCTTTATCATGAGGATCCGAAGTTTTTCGAGCTGGAAGGCGACCTGTAATAAGATACAATACAATACATTATATTCATTTTATTTTCGTGATCTAGCTGAGGTGGGCATTCCCATGCTCAGCTTTATAAATTCATTTTCATGTACATAGGACAGACAATCGTCTGAGTGTAGACTGATGATTCTGGTAGAACCATCATCCCTTATATTGGATGATTATCTGTGTAGCAATGATGTACATTTGATGTCTTTATTTTCCTGAATATATATCGCAGCTCGAATGGATGAAACTAGATCTGGGGTCTTCAATCTCGTTCAATCTTCACTCAAAGTACAAGTCGATCCATGTGAGAGATGTTCTGGAGTCGAACATGGAAAGACATCGCCTGATTACCAGCCAATGATGTAAGCTGTTAACAGGCACGAGAGGAATCACTGATAATGATAATGATCCTCAAGGTACTGCAGTACAATTCACGTGGTGTGAATAAGGGACTTGGCGCGAACACCACGCAAAATCTTTTGGTCGAAGGCCATTGATATAAACCTGTCGCTGGAAGTAAGAAACTTGCCATTGAGGCATGCAAGCTTCAAAGTACTGAAAGGGTTGTTCCTAGATCGACTTCTTGGATAATGAGCTGATGTCGACAAGAAGCGATTTGTCATAGGAGGGCCTTAGTGAATCCCACATCAATGACACGAAACGAAGCAAATGATTTTAATGGAGGTGAAAACGATCTGGTGATATACGGTTCAGGGTGGCAGTCATGAAAGAATGGAGCGAAAATGTATTATAGTGCGTGAGACACAGGTGAATTCTCTGAGCGACTTCTCTTGAACATGTCGGTGACACTGACATGATGGATTGGTAGCATTAACCCCAAATGTGGATGGTGTGATGGAACCATGGTGATGTGACCAGTGAATGGAACAACCCAACCCGACTCGAATGCGGAGTGAAAGTGTCATGTTCAAGAGCGACTTGCTACCAACAAAGTTTCTTCAAGTTTTCTTCCCAATTTTTCCCCAGTCATTGCTGACCAGTACCTCTTTATTTTTTTCAAGCTTGAGGAGGATAACATATGCTTGTTCTATATTTTCCCTTCGGGCAAACCCATCGCTATGTTTTAACGAGCCTAGCGATAGTGAAACTCGTTCTTGTCTGTTATGGACAAGTTTGTCGCTATTATGTTTTAACGAGTTTAACGACAAAGATAACTTGGTCCTTTTCATTTTTAGAGAGTCTGAAAAGGGACGTAAAGGAAACTCCAAAAAATCCTTTTTCGTCATCTAATCCCTTAAGTCCAAAAAAAGTATAAAATAATACAAAAGGGATGAATTTTTGGTACTTTTAACGAGCCGAACAAAACAAGCGCTCGATCTTTTTGTGTAATAATCCCTCAGGTCCAAAAAGATTAAAATCTAGAGGAGGGATAACACTTCCGGTCGCTTTAACGAGCTGGAGAGGCCAATCACTCGGTAATCTTTTCATATTTTACGAGTCAGTTGAAAAGAGCTTAAAGGAGACTCATTTTTGAGGAACGAGTGATAGATTCGGGTAGCAGCTGATTCCAGGTAAGGTTTGGAATTTTCCAATCACGGCAGTGTCACAAGGATGGGTAACAAGATCACTCTTCACAGCTATTCCTCAAAAGGGGTAAACAATCAAGTGGAGGTGAATGATCGGCCAATACAAAGTGGAAGTGATGATGAGAACACGACCAAGGCTTCAAAGGCTGAAGTACTACATTCACGATGGTTATTTACCGGAAATTGGTTCATTTTTTAATGAGATTAAATGCTGGGGGAAACACTTGCTCATTTCTTATGTTTATTTTTTAACGAGCTTGAATTCCGCGTTAAAACTGCTCGATTAATCCAGTCATATAATAAGGATGTCTCATATGTAAAAACGACATTATTTCAAAGCTTTGCCCCACATCCTTTCTTTATGAAAGTTAGGAAACGACCAATCCTACGAGTTTAAAGGGTTAGAGGGCCTATAAATTTAAAAAATAAATGGTCGCTCTTCACTTGCATGCCAAAAGGTTTGCATGCCCCCAGGTATAGTGAAATAGAGTTTCAAGGTTACCCCTCAATTTGCAGACAAACATTTGTTTTATCGGGAAAGGCCTACCTTTTTCAGGTTACCAAAGATTTTTCTATTTGTGCCACAAACAAAACACTTCTTCGGCGATGTCTACCAAAATAGATGAAGGTGAGTGGCGCAGACGCCTCCACTCACATAACTTTGACGAGGGAATCTTATTCTAGCCTAATCCCCTTTTCCTAAACGGATGGGTGTATCAGACTAGTCAGATATCCTTCGCGGAAACCTACCCTATACCTGAAGTTTTCCTACCGAAGCAGACTAGGGGGCACAGTCATGCCCTCCGAATCACTTGCGCTCATCAAGAGGATGGATTTGGGATTGATGATACATTCCTTGTGTGAAAAGACCATTCTGGATTGGTATATGACTATTTGCTATGTGTGAACCGGGGAATGAAAGCTGGTCTACGACCTTGACCACTCTTCCTTCGTGCGGAAAACACATTACTCTAAAGAGTGAGGAGACAATGGCTCCCATGCAATAAATATAGTCTCGTCCAAGGAGTATATTATAATCCAGGGGTCCTTGGACTACCATTACGTTCATGTGAACGGTTTTCCTTCTCAATGTTATCGGCACATCGGGAAGGATCCCTAACGGTCGACTGGTTCCTTTGTCAAAGCCTGTTATATTTCTCATCTCAGGCAAAAGCGATGGTGAACCAAGCGCTTTCCAAGCAGTTGAGGAAAGGATACTCACAAAAGCCCCCTCATCTATGATGGTACCGGCCATAACCATTCTATATACTTGAGCAATGATTCGGAATGGTACACTAGCCGGTAAACGGGGTCTGCCTAGTAGATTCCAGTCAAAGGAAACAACCAAGTTGCTTGGAGGTGGGACCGAATAGACGGCCGGGTATGACTCTGACAAACTTCCTTCCTGCGGTAAAGGAACGGGTAGACTGCCCCCATGTTCATCGGAGTCTGTGTTTACGAAGAGAATTTGAACGGTGTCGTTCTTGTTCTCTTCGGTGATTGTATCATCTGAAGATTGATTCTCTGAATGCACGACCGGGTCAACTGCCGCCTCGACCTTTTGAATTTTGTCTGGTATGGATTTAGATGGTTTATCTTCAATGATAGATGCTTTGACCGACCACAAGGGTGTGTCAGCCGAATTTTCAACTAGTGACGGACTCGGCAAGAGTTTCTTGTATCCAGGAGGAAGTCGTAACGGTGAAACCGGACGGTCATCCAAAACTCTTTTAGCTTCGTCTAAGAAGTGACAACGGTGGATGGCGTGATCGCCTTCACACAATTTACAAGGAAATTTATATTTTCCTTTTTGTCCAGGAGCTTCACTTTCACTAGTTGACGGTGTATGCTCAACATGATCATCAGAGGTTGATGACACCAGATTGTGCAAACGAGGAGACCAATCCCTTAAGATCTGAGGGATGCAAGGACAATCTCGATGATAGTGGTCTCCTTTGCAAATGGCACATGGCAATTTAGGCCTGGTCGGTGCAGTGTCTGGATTTTCGCTAGACGATGCTTGGTTTCCCCTTTTCGCCTTTGGCTCCTTCCTCTTCTTTTCTTTCTTCTTCTTCTCCTTCTTCTTCTCAGTTACTTGATTTGGGCTTTACCAGCTTCATCAAGCGAAGAGGAAGGAGGAGAGGAAGAATTGGACGAAGTAGAGGGTTGGGGGGTAACTCTAATATCGTTTAGTTGCTGACTTGATTGTTCAGGAATTACGGTGTTCTGAATGGCAGAAGTCAAGAAGAGCCATACGGGCAAGCCGATTGTCAATCCTGGAAGAGACAATGTGGCCATATGTGGTGCACCAACATCTCCCCAAGAGGAGAAGGGACTAGGATTTCCTCCAAGGGGAACTCCTTGGTTGGTGGACTCCATTTTTCTCAACTTAAGATTAACGTAGGAAAGGTGATGATTATTCTGTTTAAAATAAATTTTAGACGCTTTGACACAACTTGTTTTCAATTTTTAAGAGTCGAGAAAAAACAAAATATGACTCTAGTCGCCTTCGATTTTTAATGAGATTGAAGTGACAAGTGCTCAGATGGACCTTTACCGTTAAGGAGTTTGAAAAGGAACGAAAGGGACTGCTCTGGAAATCTAGACAGAGGGATTACCAAACCAATCACAAAACTGCAGAATACTTTTTACGGTACGGCAGTCAATCTTCCCGAATGTTGTGTTCAGTGCATTGCGATCGATAGGGCGGCAGACACGACTTCCTATGGATAAGGGATAAAGCCTATTGCGGTCTCCCAAAATATACTCGACAGTATGTGGGAGCACAAGTCCGTACTGGCACTTATCGTCTCAAAGTGGAGGAATCACCCAACCAACAGTGAAAACAACAGTTACCAGGCTTTACGACGCCAGAATACGTCTCTAGCCTAGACTTCTAGATGTTGTGCATTAGGTTCCAAAGCGTTTTTAGATTCATTAAATTTATTTTATAGTTGATCTTGCTTAAGAAATTTGCCTTTCAGGTTCACTGCGTGATGTAGATGTACAATTCCTAAAATGCAATCTAAGATGATAAACAGTCGTTTAATCTTCTTTTTGCAATGAAAATCCTAGCTACTAAGGAAAGAGAGATGGCATTCTTTCAACAAAGAGCAAAGAGCACACACTATATGCACTGTCCTAAATCAAACCAACAAACAGTCTAAATGCAAATGCACATGTATGTATTTTTTTCAGCCTTCTTAATGTGTGAATGATAAAAAGAAAGCTAAGCACAAATCTGAATTATTTTCCAAAGCGACAATTACTAAAAAGTTTATTTTCAAAACAAAATGAGGACAACGACAACACTTTACGATTTGGAATTGAAAACTTGTTTTCGACACTAGAAAAACTACTAGTTCAGATCAAATACAAGAGTAACAGTGTAATCAACTATCAAGAACAATCAGATTCTCTTCCTTAACTGAAAATGACACTTGCGACACTTTCAAATCAAGAAACGACAGTACAATTACGCTACTTCTTTGTAAAGGAGAACTGAAAATGACTCAAAAATACATAAAAACATTTACAGTTCTTTGCACAATGGAGGCGAAATGACAGCAAGGAAATGGGTTTCAAACAAAGGTGTACTGACTACAGGCAGCAAAACTCCTGAATAGAGCTGAAAAGAGTGAACACAGAAACCAAAATTTAGGAACAAGACCTTGTCTGATCAGCGCACCTATAACACAATGAAACTGAAATGCAACGCACCTACTACACTTGGGAAGTGTGCTGCATTTGAAGTTCATAGAACAGACAGTGCGCTGGACCAGGGACGAGACTTTGATTGGATTTCGGGTCACAGTTTTTAGTTCACTTCAGGGATTTAGGCCGAGCAAGTGGTAATCAGTAAATCAATCACAGGGGTAGATCTAAGGATGTTACTAGAGCCACCACGAGGGCAATTAGAAAGCTTGTAAATCAATCGTTTAATTCATAAACAAAACCTGGAGATTGACTGAAGTAGCGTTGATCTACTTTGCACTTGCATAGCAAATGCAGTTCGAAGGCTAGCTGGCTTGACTTCAGGCTCCATCTGTAAGTTTATAAAGTAAACAAATGTAGATGAACAAACAATCTACTCGCTCCCCAGCGGAGTCGCCATTTTGTTATCGGGAATAGTGTCTATGCAGAGCTGCTAATCCCACTAAGGCTGGTAGCTACCTTAGAAACAAACACACTAAAAACTACTTTCGTTTTCCTTTATGAGAAATAGATAAGAGAAGAATAAGGAGACCAACCTCGGTCTTGCGCTTGGTTCCTTGCTCGATTCCTCTCTCTTCTAGTAGGTCTTTGCCACTCGCTTCATTGTCTACCCAAATTCAAAGAGTACCTGTAGAATCAAAGCAGCATAAAACTATCCAAGAACATAGATCTATTATCATAAACAATATAGGATCAGATGTACATTGACGACACAAATGCATAAATCATCAATCATACAAGAATATGGAGGAAAACTTGAATAGCTTTATTGATAATCAAGAAAGAGCAAAGAGGATTACAACCGATTGTTCTGACCCAGCATCATCCTCTCAGCAATTAAGCCCTTCTTCACCTCATGAAAAGCTTAGATCACCCAACACTATGATATTGCACCAAGAAACCAACAACACTTCCTTACAAGATACAAAATTCCAGCCTCTGGATCTCTGGGATGAGGGATCCATATATAGATGTTTGCAAGGGAGGTGAGTCGGCTTTTGAGATTTGATTAGTGTCTTCTCTCTGATAGTTCTTGATTCCACTTGGAGATTGATGATCTCTTACTCATCCCTGATCGAATTCAGAGAGGCAAGTGTCACAGGAGAGGTTTTTGGAAGATTCCATGCTCCTCCACCTTGCGGATTGACCCTGCCATTTGTCCCTTCTCGCCTATCGCACTCCATAGAAGGGCTTTTTGACATGCATCGCACCTACTATGTGTATTCAAGTGGGATGCAACGCACTTTGCCTATGGATCAGGTGAAATGGTCCAGTTTTGACCAGTTTTGAGTAGTTTTTCACGGAGAACTTCTGGGAGATGTTGTAATCAGTTGACCTTGTTCTTTTAGGGGTTGGAACAACACCTTTAGGGACTTAGGAGCCCTTGGTTTATGGACATTTATGCTTGGGGTTGCAGTGCCCAAAAATGTCTATAACATAAATCATATGAGATCTTTTGAGGATGCCTATATCAAGGTGATTTGTATAAGATTTGACTAAAGCATGTATGTTGTTCAAGCCTGAACATACAATAGTGAAATCTTGTTACCATGATCAGTTAGGTATGTGAGGACTAATACATCATTGATGAAATTCTGAGTAACCTAGACTAGACATTGGGAGCCTGCAAGCAGCGTAATACTTGTATGTTATTCTACATGGGATGCCAATCCCAGCTTTCAATGCTTCCATTAGTGTTCAAGAACGAATTAATCCATTTCTTAGGATATGGAATGTGAGAGCAGTCTCCTAGTGCCACAGTTGAAGAGATATTCAACTTTGTTACGTATTCTGTGGTAGGAAGGAATTTTATTAATGAGGAACTCACCACTATTAAAATCGGCAAATAGGGCCAAATTCCACTTTGGGTAGCTTATTTGAAGAAGGTAATTGTGGCATTGAATTCCTCTTTTCGAGAGGACCAAATTGACCTAAAGATCACCAATTTTGGACAAGGAGAAATATGTTTTTGGATTCAAGCCCACACATGTGCAATTTAACAAGGTTGGCTTGGGTTTAATTAATCAAGTTGAACCCCTCTCCATCTCCTATAAAAGGAAGTGGCCTCCAACCTCATTTTATACATACACATCTCTTGTTTTCTCCTCTTTGAAATAGTCACAGAAGGAAGATGTCTCCTGCGAATGAGGAAGGGAAAGGTTGTTTTGGGATGTTTGATGGGTCGAGTTCCTTAGGTAGGAGGCCAAGGCTGTTAGGAGAAAGTCTAGGTTAATTTGATGCATGTTTTGGGTAGTGTTTATCCTCTTTTGCAGGTTGAGATCCTACAGGAAGGTAGCCACAGACTTCAGGGTAGTTCAGAATGTGTGTTGGGAATATTTTGTGTGGTATCTCTCTTCTTTAGGTAGGCTGCAACACTAAGAGGCTTCATTAGGCAGACCACAAGCCTAATAGTGCTTGGACAGGGGGCTGAAAAGGTTAGTAACAACCCAGGTAAGCCGCAGACCTTGTCTTATGGAAGCAGAAGGGTCTTGAGGCATGTTTGAGGGCTAGAATTAGTCTAGAAGGATGATTTGAATTGCTAGAAGGAAGGTCCCAGCCCTTGAAAGAAGTTTGGAGGTGAGAAAAGGAGTTATTGCAGTGATCTAATAAGCCCTAAATAGGGTTCATTTTGCTACAGAACTTCAAGCTCAAGAGGGATTGTTTGGTTGATGCCATGACCATCGTTGACCATTAGATAGGGCACAATTTGTCTGTTATTGACAGAGTGCCGGAATTGCAGTTTTGATTGGGCCATCTATTTTTCTAAGGGAAGTGGTATTGGATCTTCAAATTGGCATGTCATTTTGACTTTGAATTATTGTACACTCTCTCTCTACTAAACATTTGACATTAATAATAAGAAGAATTGATCAAGGGTTTTCCCCATCTTGGGGTTTTTCCCTGGCTTGAGCCATATACTTGTGTTCTCTTGTCTTGGCTTGTCTTCTACATTTATCATTTATGTTCTTTCTCCAGTTACTATCAATGTGATAATGATTCATGTGATTTCTAATGGAAACAAAATGGATTGATAAATGGGCTAATATGGAACATTGAAGTAATTGTCCTAAGCAAAGAACATGTTAAGCTAAAATTAACATGGTTTCAGAGCTCAGGTGAAGACAAGCCCAAGCAAGAGACAAAGAAATCACTAAAGATAAAGCCTTCATCACATCAAAAGACAGAGACATACCTAGGACCAAGCTCCTTATGGCATTAAGTCAAATTTTGGGCATGATCTCAAGCCATAGTCACTATGACTAGGACAAAAACCTAATCAAGAAGAGTGAAGACTTTTGAGGGGCATATAAACCCTGATCTAGAAGACCGAGGGGCTAATCTAATAGCCCACACACAAAGTCGAGTTATTTGTCAAAGAAATCATAGTCATGGGCACATCATATGAGGTCTGAAATCAATTTAGGAGGACTAAATTCTCTGAGTTTCTTCATAGGTCTGAAATTCAGAATCACTGTGAATATATTATCTAAATTGTTGTTTGGAAAAATTAATCTCTTGGTATTTGTTGGCTTATTCTAAAGTAGTTTGAAGGTAATCCAAGCTCTGTTTAGGCAATTTTCCATGGAAGTTTATAACCTGATCTCGAACCTCTTTCTTGAGGTCTTTCGCTCATTCTCAAGGTTAGTTTTGTGACTGTTCAAAGGGTTTCTGAGGCCTGGTATAAGGGTTTTCTATGACATACCTCTTAGCATTATTTGACAAGTCATTTTGAAGCAAGCAATCAACCTCTTTAAGGTAGCATCATCACTTTTGTTCAAGACAGATATGGAAGAGTTATATCGGAAATTTGTACAAGATACAAGCTAAAAATTCATTGACCTAGTACATCAAGGAATATTTCTGCCTCATTCTAAGGTATGTGTTGATTCTGAAAAATTCAGATACCCTAACCTCTGTATTTAGGACAAAATCAAGGAAACCCTCTCAAGGACAACTTACCATGAATAATTTGATCTGAAACTAATGGTTATGTGATCCGAGATTTAAATCATTGTTTCACTCTAGCATCTTTATTGAAGTCTATAGTTGAAGGTCAATTTATGAGGTTGCAGATCTGTGTAGCAATTTTTGACTTTAATACAATCATATATGTTCTTCAATAAATTCTTAAAGTCTTAATCTGAATAAGAGTTACATTGAATTTAATTAAGACAAGTGTGGCTTGCCTATATTTGAACTCTAAGAGGGTTTAGTCACAACAAAATCTGAAGCAAAACATTAACATTGAACTGAAGTAGTAAGGTTTTAATATGGGTAGTTCTTCTTCGTCTTGTTGGGAGTCTCCTCTCTAAAGGAAAATTAACAAAAGATAATCAGTTCAATGGCAATTGTGAGCAAAAATTTCAGTAGCAGACTTAAGGCATTCATACTTGGCATGTGTGAAGGCAGTTTCAGTGACAACACATTAGGGCCAGTGGACAGTGTGAAGCATGAATCCTCATCACAAGGAAGAAAGCTATCAAAAGAAACTTCAGGCACTCCTATTGACAGATAAATGACACATCACTCAAGGTATGACCGATTATAGGCATTAAAGTTGGTCTAGAGCATGAAGGTCTATTTATATTGCAAAATATTATTAAGGTTTGTGGCATAAATGAACTAAAGACTGAAGCTAAGAAAATTTGTATGAGATTAAGGCTATTTTTTTGTTGATTAAAGCATATCCTTACAATCAGTATGAAAATACCTTGAGGGATCTTCAAAATAATTGTGGATAATCTCAGGCTTGTATAGTTGTGGCAAAGAGGTGTACAGTGAAGTGTGGATCACCAAACTTGAGGGCATTGTTAGTGATATACTTGGCAGGAATCTTAAAATACACAAGTGGCACATTTTGCAACAATAGACATCTTCAAGGATTATAGTAGCACATCGACAGACCTGAGGACTTGATGAGCAGCTGGTTAACTTTGCATCATTGTTGATTATGAGCTTATGATGCCACTAATATTCTATATGGTTGAGATCACTTCTCTTTCTCACCATACATTATATAGCAGATAACCTAAATTGGATTGAGAAATAAAGTGAAAGTTATATTGCAATACGTGATGAACATCGTATCTGGGCCACAACAAGTGTTCACAATTTTTCATCTTCAACAATCAATGGCAAGTATCAAAACCTTGAGGGAAGAAGTCAGTTTTTCAACAACAAGCTTAAAGTGCATTATCTATTTGCCACATTCTTCTGTAACAACACTGAATCTTTGAAGAAATATAGTACATCAACAGTTATATATATTCTAAGCATATTGATGACCTTATGAAACTATCCTATGATAACATGTTCTGAAGTTTAAAAATTTGTGGCTAAGAAGTAAATTGGCATAACTTGATTCGATCTATGATATTCATTGCTTGGGTTCTATTTGAACTATCTAAAGTATGGCAGAAGATGTTTGGAACAATGCTAATAAGGGCTAGACACCCTGGCATAATCAGAATTGAAGTAGATAGTTCAAAAGGAACAGAGCAGATCATTCCAAGGAAAAATTCAGAACAAGTCTCTTGGTGTCTTCATACAGTCAGAAGTACTTGTGATATACGTAATATTGAGGTACTATTGATGTAGCATGACAATTTATCATCTTAAAGATGAGGAGCATATTGATGAAGGTTGGATAACTAACTGATGTAAGACTTCAAAGGGAGCTATATAATCCCTAGCCAAATGTCTTGATGAATCCTTTTGCCCAATGATTATTTCAAGAAGGATGAGCATGTCAAAGAACATTAGGCAAGACATGACAGGTGATAATTCTCTAATGATGATTTGATAAATATTTGTTACTTGAGAAGCCGCATGACTATGATTGGATGATTTTGGTACATGGTCCAAAGGATTAATATCAGGTTGCAGATAGCTCGATGGTTATGTTTTGGACAAAGTTACTTTCCTGATATTCAGAGGGAGATATGATGTTTGGATGCAACTATTGATGATTTCTTCCCAACAAATGATGATCCTCTCATTTATCAATGTAAGAGGGAGTTGACTTTTAAAATCAAGATGAGAGACCTAGCTTTGTGCCTAAGCTTAAAGGTCTAATAAGATGGAGATGTTGTTGATCTGGTTATAGAAAACTTGTGAGGACACTGGTGTATGCGATGGCCCATAATACTAAGACATTGAGACAATTTATGGTTAAGACTCATATATTGGATAGTTTCTCATTAAGATTAATTATGATTTGAAATACACTGTTGAGAATTGTTGGATTGGAAGTGTGGTAAATGGAAAGAGCACATCTAAGTGCCATATCTCTTGGGGACCACCTTTATTTTGTGACTAAATCAAAGACTGAATTTTGTTACTCTAGGAGCACCATTGAGGCTGAATGTATAAAGTAGTAAGCATGGCTTATTATGAGTGAGCCATTTGAGGAAGCTCTTTAGTGAGCCATTTGAGCACATACTGGAAACCATTGTTGCAGAGTGGGATTTTCCTTTCATTGAATCTCGTGTTCCACGACCTTTCCTAGCATATTGGTATTAGGTACCACCTTATTTTGGATATGGTACAATGGGGAGCAATCAAGCTCCAACATTGCAAGATGGATGTGCAGGTTATGAGCATCCCCTCAAAGCCTCTTGGTAAGGTCAAGTTTACCTTCCTTCAAAGAGAGGTTGGGAGTCGTGGAAAGAACCTACTATGAGGGCCTTGGTTGAACATTGAGCTCTGGGAGCTCCTAGGGGCCTGGGGTACTTCTTAGAGCTATGTACGACTTTAGGGTGAGTGGTTCACCTTCCCCTATTGGTTCATTATGTACAGGGTGACTGGTTCACCTTCCCCTGTGAGAATATACCCTAGTATGATGACACATGTATAGGGTGAGTGGTTCACCTTCCCCTACGATTCATAGGATGAGTGGTTCACCTTCTCCTATGGCATATAGGCACGATGAGTGGTTCACCTTCTCCTACGGATGCCCCAACATACATCCTACCCATGTAGTCTTGGACTCATAGGAAGTACCTCTCACCTGGCCAATGAGTTGGGAAAAGTGGATAGGGACCATAGCATTGCAGTTGGACGCATCGTGTACTATCGTACTCCTTCTGACTAGGATGCATTGTGTTCAAAAACTTGGTCTAGGAACAAGCCCAATTAGGGTTCTACCCCTGGTTATGTGGATTGACTTTTGTCAGTGGAAAGTGGCAAGGTCTTGTGACTCACTCTCGATCAATTCTTCTTCATTATCTATATCAGTGTTCAACAGAGTTGAGAAGGGATGCAGAGATAGTTCATGATGATAGGATGGCATGATGATGGATGGATTGGTAGGTGGAATTCTCACTAATTGAGACGGTGTTAAAATTGGAAACTAGGGCCAAATTTCACTTTGGGAATATTATTTGAAGAAGATAATCATGGCATTGAATTCCTCTTTTCGAGAGGACCAAAATTGACCTAAAGATTCCCAAATTTGGATAAGGAGATATATGTTTTTGGATTCAAGCCGACATATGTGTAATTTAACAAGGTCAGTTTGGGGTTAATTAACCAAGTTGAACCCCTCTCCATCTCCTATAAATGGAAGTGACCTCCAACCTCATTTGATACATAGACATCTCTTATTTTCTCCTCTCTGAAATAGTCAAAGAAAGAAGATGTCTCCACCGAATGAGGAAGGGCAAGGTTGTTTTGGGTTGTTTGATGGGCCGAGTTCCTTAGGCAAGAGGTTGAGGCTGTTAGGAGAAAGTCTAGGTTAATTTGATGCATGTTCTTGGCAGTTCTTATCATTGTTTAGATAATCTTCGGCAAAATCACATAACCAATCTTTTGTCAACGCGTTTCGAACCAACCAGTGTGGTTCATCGTCAGGACAAGTTGAAGAACCAATCCAGCTTAGCGTGATTAAATAGAGTGTGCAGAGACTCCAACAGCTATAATTCTAACGGCTACTTTTTAACCTAATGATCCTGGTCAAACCACTCAATTAGTTAACTAATATTTCACGAAAAAGTTTAATTAGGTAAATAAAGGAATTCATTTGTCAATTTTAAATTAATAGGTATATTATTATTATTATCCCAAATAATAAGAAAAATCATAGTATAATATTAATATTTTAATTATAATGGTCATTAATAAATTGTATCTCATAATATATATTAATTAATCAATATTTAATTATTAATCCAATATAAAATACAAGTAAAGGTAATCAATTACTATTATTTTTAGAATTTAGTTATACTAGGTAATTGTGTAATAATTATTTAATGGTCCTTGGTAAGTTAGATCTTGTTCTTTAGAATATAACATATTTATTATTTAAATGAAATGGTCCATTAAAATGATAAGTTATATAAAATAATATCTGTTTATTAAATCATCTATACCTACTAATAATTAATAATACCAAACAAATTGTTAAACCATTATTATTCCTAGAAAATAGTTACATGAGGTAAATCCATAATCTAGGGTTGTTAAAGCTAGGTCTATTAATAATCGTATAACTAATATCATAACTAATCCTTTAAACCCAATGGTCAAATAATCAATATTAGACCAATATTTATTTATTCCAATAAAATATTAAGGGTAACTAAGACCTTAGGTAAATGTATAATTACTTACAAGATGAATATCCTAATTTAGGGTTGATATACCATAATTTATCCTTTAAACTTAATGGTCAAATTTCTAATAATAATCAATATTTATTCAATATCTATTTATTCAAAATTATTAAAGTTAACTATGCCATTATTATTTATAAGGTATAAAACGGGTCCTTTTTTTAGACATTAGGTAAGGGGAACTTAATTCTAAGGTTAATATAGAAAAACTTTAAATGTATAAATAATGAAATTATGGAAAAAATCAAATCTAATTATAATATGCCTAATAGTGTCATAAATAGGTAATGTTAATACAATAATTAGCTCGAAACTAAAACACTCCAAAATAACAGGACAAATCTGCCAAAGGAAAATAAAGGAGGGGGAAGACAGAAACCCTAAGACCTAAAAAAAAGAAAAAAAAAAAAAAGAATGAGGAGGCTAGGAAGACAAGGTTGGGACCCAGCAACTGCTAATCTTCCAGCCATCATCCCTATTAAGATTGTTCGGCCTTTTCTCAATCTCCAGGGCCTCTCTAAATTTGCGATGGTGAAACTGCGCAATTTTGGCAATGACTTGAACCTCCTCTATACATACATGATGCATAGTCTTTCCCGCATGCTCAGCCAGGGCTGAGGACTTGGTCCTCCCATGTCTTAAGTCAGCCAAATGCTCGCTAATCCGCTGATTGATAGAGCGACCAGTCTCACCAATATAAGGGGTCCCACAGGAACAGGGAATGACATAGACGCCCTTCATCTCCTTTGGGTCAATCGGGTCTTTCACAGACCTGAGGGATCCACGGATAGTATTGAGAGGTCTAAAAGTTGCGGGCACATCATACTTCCTCAGAATCCTGGCAATCCTGTCCGTGGTTCCTTGGATGTAAGGAAGGTTCACACCCATGATATGATCCTTAGGAATCCTTCGGATAGAAGGCTCCTTCTTGGCCCTGAGGAAGGCTTTTTGACCGAGGTGCCTATTGTAACCATTCTTCTCAAAGACTTCAAGGAGGTGAGCCTTCTCCTTTTCCAGGTTCTCCTCATCTGAAATTCTAACAGCACGGGTGGCAAGCGTGCTAAGGACCCCTAACTTCTGAGCGGGGAAATGATGAGAAGAAGCAGATCCTACAAGAAGGCAGTTACAGACTTCAGGGTAGTTCAGAATGTGTGTTGGGACTATTTTGTGTGGGATCTCTCTTCTTCAGGTAGGCTGCAGCACTAGGAGGCTTCATCAGGAAGGTCGCAAGCCTAATAGTGCTTGGACAAGGGGCCGAAAAGGTAAGTAACAACCCAGGCAAGCTGCAAACCTTGTCTTATGGAAGAAGAAGGGTCTTGAGGCATGTTTGAGGGCTAGAATTAGTCTAGACTCTAGAAGGATGATTCGAATTTCTTGAAGGAAGTCTGGAGTTGAGAAAAGGAGTTATTACAGTGATCTAATAAGCCCTAACCAAGATTCAGTTTACTAAAGAATTTTGAGCTCAAGAGGGACTGTTTTGTTGATTACATGACCATCGTTGACCATTAGATAGGGTACAATTTGTCTTTTGTTGACAGAGTGTTGAAATTGCAGTTTTGATTAGGCCATCTACTTGTCTAAGGGAAGCGATACTAGATCTTAAAATTTCCATGTCATTTTGACTTTGAATTATTGTACTCTCTCTCTGTTGAACATTTGACATTAATAATAAGAAGAATTGATCAATGGTTTTCCCCATCTTGGGGGCTTTCCCTGGCTTGAGCCATATACTTGTGTTCTCTTATCTTGGCTTGTCTTCTGCATTTATTGTTATGTCCTTTCTTCAGTTACTACCGATGTGATAATGATTCATGTGATTTCTAATGGAAATAAAATGGATTGATAAATGGGATAATATGGAACATTGAAGTAATTGTCCTAAGCAAAGAACATGTCAAGCTAAAATTAACACCACCTACAGGACTGAAGTCTACCACTTCCAAGGTTGAAGTTGTAGATCAAACTAATGGGAGGATTTGACTCGCTTATCTAATAGGAACCCAATGTTCCTTGACAAGTCAGTCACTCAACCTTAAGGAGTGATAGATATTTTTCATCCTTCATCGATAATGAATGCAGTTTTTCCAACGGCATTGTTGTAGTAATATTTTAATAAGTTTTTACAGCTCCCCGATGAGAAATAGGGCATCTTTTGAATATTACCCTTTCGTTTTGTTTTTACTTATCAGTGGTGGGAAAAGGTGAATATATACGTTGGTTAGAGGTGTGGTTTTCTACTCATACCCTTCAAGAACAGTCTATGTAGACATAACGTAACCTACATACAACCTATTATAAATTTCTGCACAAGAATAATTTTCACCTCATGTATAATAGACAAACCCATCACCTGTACCACCCCATAGCCTCCTATCAAGATATGCATGAAATAATAAGGATGACAATGGAAACAATTAAATTCCCAACAATGTAGCATCATGTAAATGTGATTATTCTTATAATGATGTTTTCAGGAGATATAACTTAAAATCAACAATGGTGGAAATACTTATCTCTAAACCGGGTATGGAAACTGAGTTAGGGACTAGACTTCTCCACACATATGTAGACTGGCCTACATTGAAATGTTGTTTTTCTTACAACCCAATCACCCCCGAGCCATATTCTAGGGCTTGGGGGAGAAATTTCTCAAGGATTAAATTGAAAATAGGTGGTTGGTGTAGGGACTCTGAGGGATTGATTCCCTCCACCCTTCAGTGAATTTACAGGCCTTGAGTTATGCACAAGGACATGCAATGTTCTCCTTGTTCCTTCCTTCTATGCATGCAACCCAATAGCATAAATCAAACACCTCTCCATGCTCCTCTTTTGTGCTATTCTCTTCTCCTTTTTAGCACCCCTGCTCCTACTGCTTAAGAAAAAAATATCTGCCCCTTTCTGTTGGTTTCCAACCTAGCACAAAACAAGCAAGCCAATCTAATCCTTCCTAGTTGTCCATCTTATTCCAGATTTTTGTGTGTGTTAGCCTTGTCATTGCTGACTTACTTATGTTTTCTTGCCAAGTCTTGCAAGCCAATCCCTATGATGCCACCTGCCCCTTGTTTTCCATTTGTCCCCACACAAAGTCTTCCTCATCCCTGGAACCCATGTCCCTAACTCAGCCTATTTACAATGTTTAATTTAAGAGGGAAATGTAACTGAGAAATTACACTAACTAACTCTAAATGCCCTGGTTGTGCCTAACCACAGTAGCTGCAATAGAAGCAACATCTTCAACATTCAATTTCACCTTTTCTATACAATTTGTTGTTTCCTCTGAAAATATAATTCTTTGTCCAGTTTCTCCTCTACTTATTACCTGGTAATGAGAAACAAAAGGTGTACCCAGGATGCTAGTACCTTATGCAATGAGAGCATTTGAAGTAGTTGAGAAAATCATTAACGACCCAAGGAAAGATATTGATGTGGGTTTAGTAGGGTGTTTAGGAACACTAGATGTCACTTGCAAGCCACCAATTCGAACAATTTCTTCTAAAACACTTTTCTTTTTCCTCTTTCTAGGTTTCTTCTCCTTGTTGGACTGCCTACCAACTACCACACCTATTTTTGGAACATCTGTACTAACATTGGTACCAGTGTGAATTGTAGTAGCCCCAACCATACTTAGGAAATGAGGAACCATAGGTGTCATTGGCATATATGGTACATAAGGTGATATGTAATACCTTAGTTATTAAGTGCATCTTGAGTTCCTTCTGGAACTGCAAAACTAGAAATCTATAAGCCAAAATCTGGTGGTGGTCCTTGAGGAGGGACCACCCATGGTCCAGGGAAAGGTAAGTGAGGCATCCAAGGAGTAGCACTTCTAGAGTAGGTAGTGTCCAATTTGTGCAGATTGATAGAGATGCCTTACTGCGGTCATTTGATGGGGTTCAAAATGTAGACTCCTCTAAATGGTGGACCCATGCATCCCTTCATTCACTGGAGTACTCCACACTGGTGGTGACAATGTGAGTGGGGGAAGTGGACTCATAATTGCTCGAGGGGTATTCTTGCTCCCACCCCTCCCTAAGTTAGAAGCCCTGGTCATTCTAGTCAGCAATAAATGGCTCCTTGACACTACCAAGTCTGTTGACCTCATTCCTAAAACAAGATTCCTTGCATCAGGGGCATCAACTGATGCAGGAGTTGTAATCTCCGTGACTTCAACAATTTTGCTAGATATTGTTGATGTTGTGCTTGAGAAAGGGGTGTGAATAGGTGTGTCTGAGGTACTATAGAACCCCTTCCCATGAATATGATATGCAACAATATACCAAGCATTCTCCCGCATACTCCTTCCATCTGACACAAAGGAACCATTTTGAGATGCTGACACACAATATTAGCACACAAACAAATTGTTTGTCTTAAAGATATTGGAGAGACAAGAAATAAATAAAAATGAAATATTATGTAAGCAATGATCATCCCACATAGATAACAAACTCAGCATAGAACATGGTCACACACCTCCCCCTATATTAGAAAAAGTTGTTATCATCAATGCCTCATATGGTAATGACCCTTGACTGCCAAAACACATCATGCATTGCTAGTTAGAATGCAGATCCCAATTAAGAACAATTGTGGGTTCTGAGGTAGAATAAACACAACAGAGATAACTCACATAAGCGACTAGTACACAAGAATTTATGCACGCAATTGTACTTGTTGTGAATCTGTGAAAAGTTGTTGAAACAACATTGATGTTAGTACTACTGTTGCATTCAAATATGTTAATGTTGATAGTTGCATGGTACATGATGATGTAAATTGTGGGCCAATATCAGGAAGATCTGTACTAGAAGGCTTTTGTTCCTATCTAGCCTCAATTTTTGAGGAATGGCTCCCTAGCCTAACTGATGCACTACAGATCATGGCCATAGTACATAAACTTACCACCTCACTATCACCACATTTTTGTCATGACTTGTAAATTTGTTGTCTGACTCTGTAACAATATTTGCATGACTTCTTTTCTCTCCACTGGGTATATTTTTAGCTTTGGCTTCGACAAAGGCATAACCGCCCTTCAAGAGTATTGAAATTGTATCAGGCACTGCAGAATTGACATTATCATTTGCATGTTTTTGACATGCTTCAGCTTCATCTTTCCCAGTTAGGCATGTTGTAGAAGCCTTGTTCTGTGCAACAAAATCCAATAACAATAAGATATTTTCAATAAACACCCTATTTGTAAGTCTGCAAAGCTAAATAAAGGACCCACTCCAACCCAGTCCAAATAATGAAGTCAAAATGAATAAGACCTGAGCAATTAAATAATCAAAATCTTTTAGAAAAAATAAAGGAATCTGGCTTCGATCACCACAACATATTCAATAATTCCAAATGACATTGTAATGAACATAAGATTCATTTGTAAAACTTGTTCTACATGAAGAATGCAATTCTTTTAACATAATAAAAATAAACTTCATATCATAAATGGAAGTAAACCTGAATCACTTTTCTTGGATGGCTAGTTTGAAAGAGTTTCCAGCATCCAAAATTTTTATCTATCTCACCAGACTGGGTGAAATCAACTGAGCCATAAATACCCTCTCCAGTGGTGACATTATTTATCCAATCTCAAATGTGAAAGTATTTCTAATTTGAGACATAGACTTGGCTTCTAAATCTCCAGATTCAGTCTCAACCTTCTCCAGTTTATCATCCCCCTCATTGAAACAGAAGACAATTTTATAGACTAAACAAGATCACTATTTTCAACAGAAGGCCCATCAACATTTGGAAGGAGCATACAACTCTGCAAATTATTATCATCTTTATCCATTGCAGGAGATTTATTATCAGGTTCTAATGAGATCCCAACTTCTAAACTAACCTCCATTTCCTTGAGCTTGTCTTTGTATTTTCCAAGCTCTTCTGTCACTTTCTCAAGCACTTCCATAGTCACATTTTGAACCTCTTGCCCAAGTTTTTCTGCTTCCCAAATAACATTCTCTGTAGGAATATCCAATTGTGAAACTTCCACCATAGTTTGGTTAGTGTTATGATCTGCCAAGCAAAAGCAAGGGTTATATTCAGATGTACTTCCTTGATATAATTTACTTATTCTTTCAGTCGCATACTTTAGGATTGAAACTCCATTTGCCTGTAAACCAAAGTAACAAATTACCAGTCTTATAAGATTTGAAATTTTTCCAATCTGGTTGTAATAATATAAAACTCTGGACCAATTGTCAGATTTGTTGGCTCACCTCCATAACTTAAACCTAACTTCTAAACTAGCACCTGGGTGTACACTGACTTTTTTTAGCTAAAAAACCAAGAATTGATCTCTTTAAGATACATGCTGAAATGCATTTGGTTTCAAAATCAATTATAAAACACCTACTACTATATAGAAGCTCGAAAAAATAAGTAACGAAAAAAATAGTACACAAGAAAAAGAAAAAGAAAAATCAAACAGTGTTAGTTGGGAGAAACAAACCTCTGGTGCATCATCTTTGTACAAAACTCCACAGTGCGTGAGAGCACACGCATTCTGGGGATTGAGCACAATAGTTTCTGTAAAGCATTCAAATGCCCTTGGAATGAGACTTTGTATTTGGAGACAAATTCATTTTTCAATGCTAGCCTCGATATTGGTAGGCTCTATTTCCAGACTAGTTTCATAGAAACCAAGTGCATCTCCAAAAGTATTCCTCGATTGCAATATACTAGCATAAAACAACACATCCTTCCCTTGAAACCTTCTAAGTGATGAGGATGAAGGGGAGGAGGCAGGAAGAGGAGCAGAAGTAGAAATAGGCCTGATACTAGAAGTATTGGTCATTGAATCATTGAATGATGGCCCATCGACGACTCACTGATCCATCGACATTCGAAGGAAATGACCTCTACAAGTGCTCATTGTCACCTACAACATCCACCGCTCCCTTCCAACATTCACAATATAAGGCTGAGTAGATTGAGTGACTTGAAGTTTTGTCTGTCCATGCCATAACCAGACCCATTCCACTCTTCAACGCCCCCAATTTTCCATACTGCTCCATTTCACAACCCTACTCCAGCCAAAATGAAGACGATCACATAGCAACCCCGTTGAAATCCATTACCAAGAATAGATTGAATCCATCGTATTCTATGCAAGTGAAAGCCAATCATTGATATAATAACAGTTGGGTATTTAAACATACATCATATACAGACAATTTCCTTCCAAACATCTCCCAAATTAACTTCAACATTACATAAAATCCTCCTGTAACCTCACGCAGAATTCATCAAAACAACAAGAAGTGACCCTACATGTGGATTTCCATCACATTCAAAATAAAGACCCTAGATCGAAATCTAGCAAATGTAGTAAGCATTTGGGATGATAAGCTTTGCCCTAGGGGCAAGACAAAATCTGGATGGATACTTGTTCTGCAATGCAAAAATGACAGTCGAAATAGAATTTGAAACTCTAAAATTTTGAATCTCCCACCAAGAAAATGTGGTCGTGTTCGTAGGAGGGAATCACCTTAGTTTTTTTACTCTGGGAAGTAAATCTTCATTGCAGCATTGGGATCTTCATCATCTTGATCTCGGAAAACTTTAGTTCCTGGGCACGATATCTACGATTGGAAACCCCATGGTTCAAGGATCAATTACGATATGTTGATGATATCATCTTGATCTCAGAAAACTTTAGTTCCTAAAACTTTAGTTCCTGGGCACGATATCTACAATTGGAAACCCCATGGTTCAAGGATCAATTACGATATGTTGATGATATTTAACTGAAGTTTGATTTCATTCTCATCAAAGGGTGAATGACCAGCAGGAGCTTCAAAGTCACTTTTTAGAATGATTAATTATAAAAAAATGCAATGAAAAAAATAAATGATTTTTTATTGAAATGTAATTTGAATTTAATTATATTGTCGCCAAATACATAGCTCTTACTCCTTAGAAATCAAAACTTTATGGAGGTTCGGCATTGGCAAGATGATGTTGTGAGGCTCCCTATTGCAATCTATAAGTGGATGGATCTTTCTTATTTTGTGACTTTTTGTGGTTGATGTTGCAATCATCACCATTGTGGTTTACCATTAGATGGATTTTGCTTGGTTTTTGTAATTATTATTTTTTGTATTTCTCAATTTTGTTTCTAGTCGTTAGTATTGTAAATGTTGTAGATGATTTGGAATAGTTGTGATGCTTAGTGTTATGTGTGAGGGTCAAAGTGGATTTGATGATTTGCTAATTTATTTCCCTTTTCATTCATATTACCACATTATATTTTGTTTGGTGGATTTGAGCATTTGCATGGGTTTCTTAATATTTAAAACTAAGGATTGAGGATTCCACGTGTGTTTATTAGTGTTTATGTAACATATATTTGACCATATATATATATATATATATAATGCTAACCTTACCATAAATCTAAACTCATTATGATATATTACTCGACTATGGTTCCATGGCACCATACTCGAGTAATATAACATAACGTGTTTAGAATTATGGTAAAGTTAGCATAAATAATTTATTTTTTATGGTCAAATATTTATTACAGTTTATTCTTCATTACATGGGTTTTTGTTGGATGTTGGCCTTGTTGTATTTGTCCGTCAATGTTTCTAAATGATGTGTAGAATTGTGATGTCGTTGTTTAAGTTGATGGTTCACAAGGATGTCATGTGCATGCACACTTGACAAATGCTTCGAATTTAATTCCCTGTGAATGTTATCAAATGATATAACCCCGAATATTATAATCAGCTCCATAACTCTAATCATCCATTGATCCAATAAAGAAGTTTGTAAGGAAGTATAACCTTTTAGCAAATCGATAAAAACCTTTGAATCCCCTATCACTTATAATTTTAGATTGTTGAAGTGGAACAATTAAAATGACTAACATTAATGACCAATTTGTATTATTGTAGTACTTGTTAGGTAGTTGTATTTTTGTTCCTAGACTAAATTAGTCATTCACGTTAGTCATTTTTAGTTATATTACATATTATCTAGTCATATATTTTAGTTTGGGACTAAATTAGTTGTTTATGTTGGTCGTTTTTAGTTGGGTCACTTAAGATTGCTCATTTTTGGTAGTATTTCACTTGGAAAAGTTGTGGTGACTAACTTTTTTAGTCACCTAGTCACTAATTTCATCATTTTTTACTAGTGAAATTTAATCTTGTATAGGATATGGTCTTCTTCCATTATTCCAATTTAAATATCCATATCCCCAAATTGTCCTCTCAAAATCTCCTTGGGAGACGATATGGTCCTCTCCAATTAAGTACCAAACTAAATATCTATATCTTATCTCCAAAATGTCCTCTCAAATTTACTTGGGAGAAGATATGGTCCTCCCCAATTAATTACCAAATTAAATATCCATATCTTATTCCCAAAATGTCCTCTCAAATTTACTTGGTAGAAGATATGGTAAGAAAAGTCAAATGAAAGGATGAGGGGCTAGTTATGACATTAATGATAGGTGGGTGAGGTGGATGGGAGGAAGAGGCATTAAAGGGCAAGGATGATGAGAGGAGAGGGGGATCCTTGGTCTTGGTTTTGGTTTGGTTTTGTTTGGGAGGATTTTGGTTTTGGAGGAGGGATGTGGAGAAATAGGAGGGAGATCAAACTTGGATCTGGAGAGTGTTGTTAAATTGGGACACACTACATCTAGTTGGACTTGGGCTCGAACAGCTAGGGAAAATGTGGAGGTTCCCTCGACTAGGAATTGCTTCCTAGTTGGCTGGGAGGCAAATGTAGTCGGGTAGTCAAGAGGAGGATGGAGCTCATAAGCATCTCAACTAAGCTAGTTGGAACAAATATTATCAATAATTTATTTTAGTTATGTAAATTATTACAAGTTATACATGTTGTAGATAAATTGTTACTAGTTATACATGTTGTAGATTAAATTAATTTATGTTCATGCTTATGAGGTTTTATAAACCTGAAATTTTCCTTGTTATGAAAAATAGCGAAATTTATTTGAATGAGTGTAGTAGTGGTTAGAGGACCTATAGTTGGGTCCTCACACGTGGTATCAGAGCCAAGTTTCAAATCTGAGGCCTAACAGTGGCCCTCCTTCATCTAAGCAACCATGAGTAGGGGTATCTATTTTTCCAAGTGCTTAGGACCTGCACCTTACCCCAACCACAATAAAAGGTCTATTTACACAGGTGCACTGGCTCACAAGGGGAAACATGCTACTGGGGTGATTTGAACCATGGTGGAGCAAATAACAACACCCTGCTTTACCAATCAACTCAACCCCTATCGACATCTTAGCTTTATTAAACTGTAGCTACCATACCGTATTGGTCCTAATCCTCCTTTACTCACAATGTGTCAATGCCTTTTCCTCATGTGTCTTTTCGATTGTTTTATTCAAGCCCAAGGCCACCTTTTTCATTTTTTTTCCTTTGGATTTGTCTCCTCCTCCTATTCCATTGCCATAGTTTTCCTTTTGGTTGCTGCTGCTTTCTGGCTTCAAAAGCCTGCAAGCCTGCAAATCCAGAGATTCTTCCTTAGAAAACCGCAAAGGTTTTTGGTTTTCAAGGGATAATTGACATTAGGGGAGAAAAATTGGTGTTTGCAGGTAGAAGCCCAGATTTTAGTTCTCTGTCATTTTATTTATTCTTGTTTTTTTTCTCCCAACCACTGCTGCCTCATTTCTGAGCCAATCTTGTTGGTTTGGATCATTAAATTCTAATTTTGGAGGTGGAAAATGCACAAAATGGATGTGTATAGAAGCATAGCGGAAGCATGCTACCATTTTTCCAAACCCATAAAAGCGAAGGCAGTCTCTATGTAAGGAATGGCCATAGTTGGCCACTCTACTTGCTGCAGCATGGTTGGAGAAACTAAGCTCCAAAAATTTTCCGAAGGATAAACCCCATGCAGCATCCGACATCACTACTCTTCGAGTTGGCTGTGGAGCTTTACATTTTCTTGCGCATTTTAGACATAGATGCCACATCCATATTTTTCCCTCCCTTTCACCTAGTAAATGGTCTCAATGAGACGTTTGACAGATATTGTGAGGCTACCTTGCTTACGAGTATAGCAATGCACATGATCTTATGTTGGTGCATCACAGGAATGACACCAATAACTCTGGTCAAATAAATCATCCCTTAAGAACCTTCCCAAAGGCTTGTCAGAGCTCCCATAGTATTTTATGCGGAAGAGATGAGAACGTTCACATATTGTTCCCTTCCACACACAACGAGTGGACAATGAAACCAGAATACTCTGTTGATCGAAAGGGGAAGGTGGAAAGTCTTCTTTGGAGAGCCACTAATTTCACTGTGTTGTAAATCAGTGTTTAGAGACTCAAGCCTACTTAGTGGCCTAGCCTAGGCAGATGCATTATGCAGTTCCCTGAGTCGAATCATGGCAGAAAGTTTTTCACCATGTCCCATGATGGATTGTAAAGCTTCTATCTTTCATTTTCTGCATGTGATTCCTTTCAGTTCCATTCCATTCATCCAAACACAGTTTTGTACAGTAACCCATATATGGGATCATGTATAGTCTTGGTGTCCAGATGCTTAGTTTGCTTATGGGTATCTTTACATTTTATGTTGCCAACAATAGTCACAGTAGTAGAAGGCAGCAGCCTAGGAATGAACTGGGGGACCTTGTCCTCACATAGACTGTCTTCACCGATTGTTGTGAATATGCTGAAGGCCAAACATATTAGTAAAGTGAAGATATTTGATGCAGACCCCAAAGTAGTTCAGGCTCTCACTGGCAGCAGGATACATGTCATGGTGGGTATTCCAAACGAGATGTTTCACACCCTAAGTAGGTCCAAAGTAGCTGCAAACAGTTGGGTCCATGACAATGTAACCAGATAGGTCTTCAAGGGTGGTGTTGATATCAAGTGTGTACTTACCTTCCTTTCCCCCTCATCTCCTTCAACCCAATAAATTTCTGATATACCCTATTCCAATAAAGAGCCGGTCTTGAGGGGTCAATCCCTTGTGGAGGATTTGTTGGTGTTCTTCTGTTTTGAATAGTAGAAATTAATGGTCCTTGAAGATTTAAGCCTTTGGGGTTTTACAATTGATTTTGAGATGGCTCAAACACAACTCTGTCATTATTGGGTACCCACATTCACCCTTTATTACTTACTCATAGTGTTTCTTTGACTCAGAACTGTCTCTAAATTGATACCCCCCAAAAGGAGCTGGTTGGTGATAACAGTACATTACTTCACCTCCACATGGAAGGTAGGCCATAGCCATGCAGAGGTTAGTTGTTTAACCATTCTTCTTTTATACTTTACCATGCAGCATGCATTGCTACAAGTCCCATGGATTCCTAGGGGTTCCCACTTGCTCCAATGTTAGACCTAAATTTTAGTAAGTGTTGATCATATCAGTCAGCGTACGCATCATTTTCCATATATTACTTACCTTAATATGGTGGTCAGGAAGTAACCCCTACCCTTTGTTATTGGATTATGTTAGAGGCTTGATTAGCCATCTGATTAGATTGTATTATGTTGAATTAAAATGTCAGCATTAGTGCCTTGCATGACCCACCCAGGCATCATAGTTGCAATCCTGGTATATTGTTGATTGTTATGGTGAACTAGCAATCAATAGTAGTGGTGTTTCATATGTTTCATTGTCATAGCATCACGACTTGCATTTCTAGGACTCCTAGTATAAGGTAAATGTTAGTCACTATGATTCAGAATATTTTTTGTTGGTGTTATGGTTGAAATTTGGGGGAGTTAGGTCATTCGGGTAAATTCAAGTAACTGTTGGTAGCGCTGCTACAGTCATTGCGTATGTGTCTTGATGTTTGATTTGAAGTAACATGCCCTAACATTTTACACTCTTCTATTGATCTGTATGTTAGTGGTTTGATTTTCCTAATACATTGAGGTAATTTTGTTGTGATTTAACCATTGTTTGTGAGACTTGGCCGTATTGTCTCCCCACTTGTTTTCTTGTAAAGAGTTATTATTTGTCAATGATTCAGAGCAAGAGAATGTATTATTATGTAAGTTAATTTATTTTTTCATTACTTGAATGCATTATTCCATTACTGCATTGTTTTCTTCCTTGAACATCAATATTAGAACATGTTTGACTCAACTCTTGGACAGACTAAATGGCGAGTGGCTTTGTATTAATATTCTAGCATCTGAACATGATGACTCCCAAGAACACTCATTGGTGGAGTCATTTGGCACCTCGATGTCAAATCATCGCATCCTGGGGTTGAAGAAGGTCCCAAGGGTTAGTTTTTCAACGATGAAAGTTGAGTTGGATTTAGAATGTTGTAAGACAGTTTGGCTTCTATATAAAGTTGATAATGCCCTTTCACAATCATCTAAAATTGTTAGCATATGAAACAAAGTATCATGATTTGTTAGTCAATTCAATTTCTACTATTGCAGAATTATTAATAGATGAAGAGATTCTCAAGCTTTACATGAAAATATAGGCATATTGAAATATATCTAGTCTTGGATTGAGGACAGCTGAAACATTATTTCCATATCAGATGTATGCCAGCTAAAAAGAGTTATTTAAAGCCAAACAGCCTGAATCAAAATTCAAAAAACATCATGAATTGCAAATAAACATCACCTAAATTATCTTTAAAAGCATATTAGACCATGATTTAAAACTAAAATGAGAGGACCACAAAATCAATTAGAAACATCAGTGACAAGAATAGCAAAGGCTTCTTTAGTTCGTATCACAAACCTTCTTACATCCACATACTAATCAATTGGAAGAGTTTCAAATTATGCTAGGCTAACAGGAAGAGAGGAGTCATCTTTCCCAAAATATTCTTGTTTCTTTGAAAAGTACTTGGTGCCACCATAAGTAGGTTCCAAAAGTAATCCATCTTGAGTTGAATGTACAGACCCTTCCTCCCGTAGCATAGAAGTAGAGTCTCCTACTCGATCTTAGATGCCTTTGGCCTCTAAAACTACTTTTTCACGAGAACTACTATTGATTGTGTTGGATTTTACATCTAGAATAGAACTTTTGATAGTTTTCTCACTACTAGAGATTGACCAGGAATCTGAATCATAATCCAAGTGATCTTTTCTGGGCACTGCAGTTAGAAAGTGATTAAGTAGATCTTCTTTACGAAATGGCATTACAGGTGAGCTAAAAGGACCCTTTTTTGGATCCAATTCATCTTTGACAGTCAAATTCATAGGTGTTCCAAACTTTTTGTTGTCATTTGAATTAAATCTGCTTCCTTCAATTCTTTTTTTTTACTCCACTTATATTTGAATGATAATCGCCAATGGTTAACATGCCTTGAAGTCTTCCAGATGCTCATGTACTATGAAATTGCTCAAAATTATGTGGGTCCAAAGAATCTGTAAGCATTTTATTTTGAATATTAAACTCAACTCCATCATTAGATGACTCTTGCAGAATATTACTTTCACTGTCAAGGGCCCTATCATTTAATCTCAGTTTTTGCCCCATGGAAGATGGTGCCCTAAAAGGATCACTAGGATCATCATCTTCATCATTTTCTCCATTGTCAAAGAGACCTTTCTGCAATAGTGATAGCGTTTCCTTCAGAGATTTCCTACCATTATTTGATTTTTGAAATTGAGGTGCACCAGTGGCAAACTCATTATTTAAACCCAATGTCTTTTCAAGTTGTTCTGTACCTGAAAAATGAGATCTACTTTCTGTAGAGACTTGAGTATCAGTTGTGATGAATTATATGATGAATTAGATGCAGTTCAATCCAGAGCACTGCTAATGCTGCTAGATGGACTTAGTTCATTTTTATTTGCATCTGAATTAAAACCATATAATCTCTCTAGAACAGATGGTTGTGACCAGACATGAGTAGATT
Source organism: Pinus tabuliformis (assembly GCA_031772625.1). Taxonomy (NCBI): domain Eukaryota; kingdom Viridiplantae; phylum Streptophyta; class Pinopsida; order Pinales; family Pinaceae; genus Pinus; species Pinus tabuliformis. The sequence continues at coordinate 307,059,630 of CM062819.1, forward strand.
CCAATGGAATAGAGGAAACTAATTCATCTTCATCATCAAAGAGTCCACCTAAAAATAATTCCCCTTCAAATTTCCTAATGAAATTGCTTGAACCAAAAAGATCCTTACTGAGTTCCTGACTAGCTATGGCTTCTTCTCTCTTGCTTCCAATACTCCGAGAGTTCATTTTCTCAGAATCAATTTTCTGTTTATTAATTTGAGCAATAGGCAGTGACAACACAGGAGTAGATTCATTGAATCTAGAAGAAGTTGAAACTTCCTTATTATCCAAAAAGGCTTGAGAAATTTCTATTACATTGACTTTGTTGCTCATGTAATTTGAACCAGATTAACATGGATCTTGTTAACCTTCCACAAAAGAGTTTATTTCTTCAGGATGTGTTGAGCTTTTTAGTTTTGCTTTTTCATTGAAAGTAACACCTTTGACATTGTGAGAACCATCCACAGGTTGTGAGTGCAAACTAAGGTATTCATTTATTATAGAGGTAGATAGCGCAGCTTCACTATCAAAGAGACCTCCTACAACCGTATTTGGATGAAGTTTTATGTTAAAACTACTTGAAACAACCTGGTGTGCAGCTTCTTCCATTGATTTGCTAGTTATGCTTGCATGTATAGGAGTGACTGAGGTTCCTCATTACCAAGGATGGATTGGGAATTGGGAACTCCCGATACCTTAGATAATCGAGGGTAACAACTTGTGAAGCAGTAGTGTCAATGCCAATTTGTTGTCATAGCCAGAAGTGATCTTGGAATTGGAAAAAATATCATCATAAGGTATGTATGGATTACAAAGTGCAACCTCAAACATATCTTTGAAATCGAGAGCAACTGAAACTGCAGGCACCATTCCAACCTGGTCGTCTTTATCTAATTCTTTTCCAGCCCAATCAGACTCTAAAAGACTTCTGGTCCCAGCCATTTCTGAAGCCAAACGTATCCCTTCCCCCTCCGCCTCAGCATCTAATTCTAGAGGATCCATACCAAAAATCATATCCTCTATTAGCCCACAACTGTTATCCCGCATAAATTCTTTTGTGCCAATAATATGAGGAAGTTGTCCATTTCTCCACCCAACTTTGTGAGGAATCGCTTCAGAACTATTTCTATAACTTCTCTGAATGTATTGCTTGTAGCCATTCAAGCCACTCAATAATGCTTCTTTGTATCTTGGAACTATATCCTCTTCATATCTTTGAGTGGGTGCACAAACTTCTGAAAGCTGGATGCTGGAATCTGAATTTTGAGAAGTCATCTCATCATCTTCACATACACAATTTTCAATGAACTAATTATTTGAGAGCCCTCTAAAAGAATTGAATGTATTATACAGATTTTTTTCAACAGCTTCAATCTGCTCTAACAGTTTATGCATTTCCTTAGTAACTCTATTTTCCCTCTTTTGCAACCTTTCCATAAAATCCTCCAGCCATTTTAGCACCTCGACATTGGATTGCAGAGACCATCCAAATTTAGTTGCTTCTTTGAATGCCACGATCAAGGAGTTATTATCCATTGCGGGACTACAGAGATTAGATGTTTTTTTCGGGTTTAAAAAAGAATTCTTTAAGCCTTTAGTGGATTTTGCAGTGGCTTCAACCAATCCCCATTAGAACAGGATTTGGCAGGCCCTCAAGAAAACTGCTTCCATTCAAGGCATATAATACTATTTCAAAGACTTGGATTTTTAATCTATAAGGGTTGGGTGAATATACACTTCCCTTGAATTGGAGTATGTCGTTTTTCCAAGAAAATTTTGAGATAGTTAATTTTGGAGATTGTGAAACGTCAATTAGTAGGTCTTGTAATGATGTCTTTTAACACCACCTCTCGTGCATGGAGTTCATAGTTAATCACTTCTATAATTCCCTAGTTTTTTACATGACATTAGACTTAGTGGTTTAAGATTTAGACTACTTTTCTACAAGTTATTTTGGAGGCTTTCATCTAACACATATGGTGTTTGAAATGTGATTGAGGGTCTTGCATAACATTTCTCAAACATTTTATTTACCCTTAGCACATTTATGATGAGGGATATCCATCAACTAAGAGTTTCCTTAAATATTGTTGGTTAATTATTGCTCCTTGACATAGTGAATCAATTGTTGGGCATGTTTGCATGTGTTAATAGGGTTTCACTTGGATTATTGTTTCATGATTTTGATTGGTGAACCTTGAAGTAGTACACCCACCCTTTGTTGCATAATTGATGTCCCTTTTGGTGGATGTCTTGATGACATGGAAAAGTGGTTGTGGTTTGTTAGAAGAATGCCAATGGATATTTATAGTTTGGCTATGATGTGGCATGTTGTGAGTTATTTTTTTTTAGAGGAAATCACTCCCCTTATTTGGCATCTTCTCATGCATTTGGAGGCATTCAAACCTTGCTTGGGTGGTCTTCTACATTGACACCCATGGTTTTGGTCACTTGGTATGTTATTTTCACATTGTATCATATAGTTTCTCTTGGTTTGGGAAGATCCTTTATTACTATATTGGAGAGTGTCCTAGCCTTATTACACAATCTCTTAGGGTGAACTATTTATCATATTCCTTGGAGGAGAGGTGTTGGTACATTTGCATTTAACCACTTTGGCACATAGATTGAGGACACCCCACTTCTTTGAGGAGGTTATAACAACTTTATGGACAATTGTGGCACATGTTTCTATGGGATCACTATTTATGGAGGAATAGGTAAGATAGATTCAACGAAGTTTAAAGGAAGCAAGATGGGAAAAGGGGTTATGTTGATGCACATAGTACCGATCGAAGTTTTAAAGTGGGGGACCGAGTTTTTATTTTTTTTAGTTATTCCTAACACTATTCAGTTTGAGAAAGGTATGAAGTTACCACCTCGATTTATAGGACCTTTCATAATCAAAGAGAAAATTATATCAATGTCCTATTGTCTTGAACTACCACCCCACTTACATAAAACTCGTGATGTTTTTATGTATATGTCCTATAACATTATGTTTCTAATGAATCCCACAAACTCGACTGGAGGGAATTATAGGTCTCAGACGTGGGAACCATAATGATCAAACCTATATGCATATTATACCATAGGGTTTGATAGCTCAGGCATCACTTGGTGGACGAAGTTAAGATACAATGGGACAATTCTAACCCATGATCTACTACTCGGGAAGACACAAAGACTATATGTCACAATTACCCCTCACTTTTGACCATTTATGATGTCCATATTGACTTAGATAGCTACCTATGCTAAGGCTCTATTTGCAATTCCATGTTATTTATTTATGAACACTATGTAATATTGATGCATTTAGTTGGATAAGTGAAACTACTTACATAAATCATTAGATGGATTAGGTATTGATGATTGAAATGTTCAATGTATGACCTAAGGTATGACTTATTTGGTTATGATCTATCTAGTGCATGACTTATCTGAGTTATTTTTGTTTCATGTATGGCTTAAGTGGATATGATTTATCTAATGAATGACTTAGTGAAATTATGATTTATCTAATGTAAGATTTATTTCCAGTATGAACTACAAAATTGATATGTGGATACTAGACTTAATAATATGATGTTTAAGATCACGTATCTATATCTATTTTTTTGTTATCTATGCATGGATGAGAACTAACCCGCTGATTGGAATGAACTATATGATAACCAAGATCTACTCTTCCATTGGGAAGGTCAAGACATCCAATGAGGAAAGTTATGATGTACATTGTTCTATTACATTTGGTATCTACTTGATATGCACTCTTATGACATGGGTAAAATGTAAATGACAGGTGGTAAGACTACTTGACTGGATTATTCGATGACAAGTCCAACCAACGGTGTAGTGTGGTCCATATTAGGGTGTTGAACCTAGTTGTAAGGAGGGGTGGAGGTATTTCCCACCGTGTAACCTCTAAACCTAGAATCATGGGAGGGAAGTGATGGACACGCTCCCCTAGACATGTGATGACGATTGCCAATTGGTGTTGCCCCTAGTTGTAAGGAGGGGTGGAGGTATTTCCTACTGTGTAACCTCCAAACCTGGAATCGTGGGAGGGTAATTATGGAAACGCACCCCTACACATGTGATGACGATTGCCAGTTGCCTGCTAGGGAAGTTAGGTCGATATAGTCAACGCTTCCGCCATATTGGTTTTATCAATGGTTAGATTGGTATAGTCGATGCCATAGTATATAACAACAGAGGATGGATAGGGTGGGAATGGAAGTAGGTTAGGAAGGATAGGAGGATATAGATTAGTTGGAGACTCTTGATGGGAAGTGGTATCATTGCCTGACTTATTAAATTTTACTACTATAACTCTCTCTCTATTTTGTTATGCCTTCAAACTCCTTGTATCTTTTCACTCTAAATTTGGGACGAAGTTTTCTGAAGAAGGGTGTATGTAATGCCCCACTTAATCTTATCATGCAAATTTTATTAGTGTTTAAATTACCTGAAAATATTGACTTATAATTATCAAGAAATATTGGTAAATACCTTCATTTGGGAAACTGTAATTTTTATTTACTGATATAAAATTTATTATTGTTATTATTCAATTCCCAACTTGTCTTCTCAAATTTAATCTTGGATAGGATATGGTCTCCTTCCATTATTCCAATTTAAATATCCATATCCCCAAAATGTCCTCTCAAAATCTCCTTGGGAGAAGATATGTGTTATAGACATTTTTGGGCACTGCAACCCCAAGCATAAAATGTCCATAAACCAAGGGCTCCTAAGTCCCTAAAAGTGTTGTTTCAACCCCTAAAGGAACAAGGTCAACTAATTACAGCTTCTCCAAGAAGTTCTCCATGAAAACTACTCAGAACTGGTCAAAACAGGATCATTTCACCTGCTCCATAGGCAAAGTGCATTGCATCTCACCTAAGTACACTCAGTGGGTGTGTTGCATTTCAAAAAGCCCTTCTATGGGGTGCGATGGGCGAGAAGAGACAAATGGCAGTGTCAATCCGCGAGGTGGAGAAGCATGGAATCTTCTAGAAACTTCTCCTGTGACACTTGCCTCTCTGAATTCGACCAAGGATGAGTAAGAGATCATCAATCTCCAAGTGGAAGCAAGAACTATCAGAGAGAAGACACTAATCAAATCACAAGCTGACTCATCTCCCTTACAGATATCTATATATGGATCCCTCATCCCAGAGATCCAGAGGCTGGAATTTTGCATCTTGTAAGGAATTGTTGTTGGTTTCTTGAGGCAACGTCATAGTGTTGGGTGATCTAAGCTTTGTGTGAGGTGAAGAAGGGCTTACTTGCTGAGAGGATGATGTTGGGTCAGAACAACTGGCTGTAACTCTCTTGGCTCTTTCTTGATTATCAATAAAGCTATTCAAGTTTTCCTCCATACTCTTGTGTAATCTATGTTTTGTGCATTTGTATGGTCAATTTACATCTGATCCTAGATTGTTTATGATAATAGATCCATGTTCTCGTATAGTGTCATGCTGCTTTGATTCTACAGGTACCCTGTAAAGCTGGGTATACAAGAAAGCAAGTAGCAAAGGACTATCATAAGAGAGAGGAATCGAGCAAGGAACCAAGCGCAAGACAGATGTTGGTCTCCTTTATTCTTCTCTCATCTATCTTTCATAAAGGAAAATGAAAGTAGTTTTACTTTGTTTGTTTCTAAGGTAGCTACCACACCTTAGTGGGATTAGCAGTTCTGCATAGACACTTTTCCCTGTAACAAAATGGCGACTCCGCGGGGGAGCGACTAGGTTGTTTGTTTATCTACATTTGTTTACTTTATAAACTTACAGACGGAGCCTGAAGTTGAGCCAGGTAGCTTTCGAACTGCATTTTCTATGCAAATGCAAAGTAGATAAATGTCACTTTAGTCAATATCCAGGTTTTGTTTATGAATTAAACAACTGATTTACAAACTCTCTAATTTCCCTTGTGGTGGATCTAGTAACCTCCTTAGATCTATCCCTGTTGTTGATTTACTGATTACCAGTTGCTCGGCCAAAATCCCTGAATTGAACTGCAAACTGTGACCCGGAACCCAAGCAAAGTCTCGTCCCTGGCCCAGCGCACTCTTTGTTCTGTGAATCTGAAATTCAGCGCACTTCCTGAGTGTAGTAGGTGTGCTGCATTTCAAATTCATTGTGTTACAGGTGCGCTGATTAGACTAGGCATTGTTCCTAGATTTTGGTTTCTGTGTTCACTCTTTTCAGATCTATTCAAGAATTTTGCTGCCTGTAGTCAGTACACCTCTGTTTGAAACCCCTTTCCTTGCTGTTATTCCGCCTCCATTGTGCAAAGAACTGTAAATGTTTTTGTGTATTTGTTGAGTCATTTTCAGTTCTCCTTTGCAAAAAAGTAACGTAATTGTACTGTCGTTTCTTGATTTGAAAGTGTCGCAAGTGTTGTTTTCAGTCATAGAAGAGAGTCTGATTGCTCTTGATAGTCGATTACCCTGTTACTGTTGTATTTGATCTGAATTAGTAGTTTTTCTAGTGTCGAAAGCAAGTCTTCATTTCCAAATCGCAAAGTGTTGTCATTGTCTTCATTTTGATTTTGAAAAGAAACTTGTTAGTAATTGTCGCTTGAAAAGTAATTCAGATTTGCGCATTAGCTTTCTTTTTATCATTCACATATTAAGAAGGCTGAAAACAAACACATGCATGTGCATTGGCATTTAGACTGTTTGATTGGTTTGATTTAGGAAAGTGCATATAGTGTGTGCTCTTTGCTCTTTGTTGAAAGAATTCTGTCTTTCTTTCCTTAGTAGCTAGGATTTTCATTGCACAAAGAAGACAAAAGACTGTTTATCATATTAGATTGCATTTTAGGAATTGTACATCTACATCACGCGGTGAACCTGAAAGGCAAATTTCTTAAGCAAGATCAACTATAAAATAAATTTAATGAGTCTAACAACGCTTTGGAACCTAACGAACAACATCTAGAAGTCTAGGCTAGAGACATATTCCGGCGTCGTAAAGCCTGGTAACTGTTGTTCTCACTGTTGGTTGGGTGATTCCTCCACTTTGAGACGATAAGTGCCAGTACAGACTTGTGCTCCCACGTACCGTCGAGTATATTTTGGGAGACCACAATAGGCTTAATCCTTTATCCATAGGAAGTTGTGTCTGCCGCCCTATCGATCGCAATGCACTGAACACAGCATTCGGGAAGATTGACTGCCGTACCGTAAAAAGTATTCTGCAGTTTTACGATTGGTTTGGTAATCCCTCTGCCTAGATTTCCAGAGTAGTCCCTTTCATTCCTTTTCAGACTCCTTAACGGAAAAGTTCCATCTGAGCACTTGTCACTTTAGGCTCATTAAAAATCGAAGGCGACTAGAGTCATCTTTTGTTTTTTCTCGACTCTTTAAAATTGAAAAAACAAGTTGTGTCAAAGCGTCTAAAATTTATTTTAAACGGAATAATCGTCACCTTTCCTACGTTGGTCTTAGGTTGAGAAAATGGAGTCTACCAACCAAGGAGTTCCCCTTGGAGGAAATCCTAGTCCCTTCTCCTCTTGGGGAGATGTTGGTGCACCCCACATGGCCACATTGTCACTTCCAGGATTGACGATTGGTTTGCCCGTATGGCTTTTCTCAACCTCCGTCATTCGGAACACCACTATTCCTAAATAATCGAGTCAGCAACTAGACAATTCCAGAGTTACCCCCCAACCCTCTACTTCGTCCAATTCTTCCTCTCCTCCTTCCTCTTCGCTTGATGGGGCTGGTAAAGCCAAAGATCAAGTATCTGAGAAGAAGAAAGAAAAGAAGAAGAAAGAGAAGAAGAAGAAGGAGCCAAAGGCGAAAGGGGGCAACCAAGCGTCGTCTAGCGAAAATCCACACACTGCACCAACTAGGCCTAAATTGCCATGTGTCATTTGCAAAGGAGACCACTATCATAAAGATTGTCCCTACATACCTTTGATCTTAAGGGATTGGTCTCCTCGTTTGCACAACCCGGTGCCGTCAACCTCTAATGATCATGTTGAAAACACACCGTCGACTAGTGAAAGTGAAGCCCCTGGACAAAAAGGGAAGTGAAAATTTCCTTGTAAACTGTGTGAAGGTGATCACGCCGTCCACCATTGTCCCTTCTTAGATGAGGCTAAAAGAGTTTTGGACGATCGTCCGGTTTCACCGTTACGACTTCCTCCTGGATATAAGAAACTCTTGCCGAGTCCGTCACTAGTTGAAAATCCGGCTGACCCGCCCAGATGGTCGGCCGAAGCATCTACCATTGAAGATAAACCATCTGAACCCATACCAGACGAAAGTCAAAAGGTCGAGGCGGCAGTTGACCCTTTCTTGCCTTCAGAGGTCTTATCTTCAGATGATACAGTCACCAAAGAGAACAAGGATGACATCGTCCAAATTCTTTTTGTAAGCATAGATTCCGATGAATATGGGGACAATTTACCCATTCCTTTACCGCAGGAAGGAAGTTTGTCAGAATCGTACCCGGCCGTCTATCTGGTCCCACCTCCAAGCAACCTAGTTGTTTCCTTCGACTGGAATTAACTAGGCAGACCCCGTTCTAGTATACCATTCCGAATCATTGCTCGAGTATATAGAATGGTTATGGCCGGTACCATCATAGATGAAGGGGCTTCTGTGAGTATCCTTTCCTCGACTGCTTGGAAAGTGCTTGGTTCGCCATCGATTTTGCCTGAGATGAGAAATATAACAGGCTTTGACAAAGGAACCAATCGACCATTAGGGATCCTTCCCAATGTGCCCATAACACTGAGAGGGAAAACTGTTCACATGAACGTAATGGTAGTCCAAGGACCCCTGGATTATAATCTACTCCTTGGATGAGACTATATTTATTGCATGGGAGCCATTGTCTCATCACTCTTTAGAGTAATGTGTTTTCTGCACGAAGGAAGAGTGGTCAAGCTCGTAGACCAGCTTTCATTCCCCGGTTCACGCATAGCAAATAGTCATATACCATCCCTGAATGGTCTTTTCACACAAGGAATGTCTCATCAATCCCCAGTTCGTCCACCTAATGAGCGCGAGTGATTCAGGGGACATGACTGAAACCCAAGGGGCACGCACCCTGGTCTACTTCGGCAGGAAAACTTCAGATATAGGATAGGTTTTCGTGAGAGATATATGACTAGTCTGATACTCATGTCCGTGATTGGAAAATGGGGTTGGACTGGAATAAGATTCCCTTGTCAAAGTTATGCGGGTGGAGGTGTCTGTGCCACTCGCCTTTGTCTATTTCGGTAGGCATCGCCGAAGAAGTGTTTTGTTTGCAGGACAGATAAAACAATCTTTGGTAACCTGAAAGAGGTAGGCCTTTCCTGATAAAACGAATGTCTTGTCGGTAGAATAAAAGGTGACCTTGAAACTCTATTTTATACCTGGGGGCATGCAAACCTTTTGGCGTGCAAGCGAAGAGCGACCATTTATTTTTTTTAAATTTGTAGGTCCTCTAACCCTTTAAACTCGTAGGATTGGTCGTTTCCTAACTTGCATAAAGAAAGGATGTGGGGAAAAGATTTGAAAAATTTTCGTTTTTATATATGAGACATTCTTATTATACGACTGGATTAATCGAGCAGTTTTAACGTGGACTTCATGCTCGTTAAAAAATAAACATAAGCAATGAGAAAATGTTTCCCCCAGCGTTTAAGCTCAATAAAAAATGAACCAATTCCTGGTAAATAATCATCGTGAATGTAGTACTTCAGCCTTTAAAGCCTTGGTCGTGTTCCCATCATCACCTCCACTCTGTATTGGCCGATCATTCACCTCCATTTGATTGTTCACCCCTTTTGAGGAACAGCTGCGAAGAGTGATCCTATTAGCCATCCTTGTAACACTGCCGTGATTGGAAAATTCCAAACCTTACCTGGAATCAGCTGCTACCCAATTTTATCACTCGTTCCTCAAAAACGAGTCTCCTTTAAGCTCTTTTCAACTGACTCGTAAAATATGAAAAGATTGCCGAGCCATTAGCCTCTCCAGCTCATTAAAGGGACCAGAAGTGTTATCCCTCCTTTAGATTTTAATCTTTTTGGACCTGAGGGATTATTACACAAAAAGATCGAGCGCTTGTTTTGTTCGGCTCGTTAAAAGTATCGAAAATTCATCCCTTCTGTATTGTTTTATACTTTTTCGGACTTAAGGGATTAGATGACGAAAAAGGATTTTTGGAGTTTCCTTTACGTCCCTTTTCAGACTCTCTAAAATTGAAAAGGACCGAGTTATCTTTGTCGTTAAACTCGTTAAAACCTAATAGCGACAAACTTGTCCATAGCAGACAAGAACGAGTTTCACTATCGCTAGGCTTGTTAAAACATAGCGATGGGTTTGCCCGAAGGGAAAATTATAGAACAAGCATATGTTATCCTCCTCAATCTTGAAAAAAATAAAGAGGTACTAGTCAGCAATGACTGGGGAAAAATTGGGAAGAAAACTTGAAGAAACTTTGTTGGTAGCAAGTCGCCCTTGAACATGACACTTTCACTCCGCATCCAAGTCGGGTTGGGTTGTTTCATTCACTGGTCACATCACCATGGTCACATCACACCATCCATATTTGGGGTTAACGCTACCAATCCATCATGTCAGTGTCGCCGGTATGTTCAAGAGAAGTCACTCAGAGAATTCACCTGTGTCTCACCCGCTGCAATACATTTAAGGTCCATTCTTTCATGACCGCCACCCTGAACCTTATATCACTAGACCATTTTCACCTCCATTAAAATCATTTGCTCCAATCCTTGTCATTGGTGTGGGATTCAATAAGGCCCTCCTTTGACGGATCACTTCTTGTCGACATCAACTCATTATCCAAGAAGCCGATCTAGGGACACCCCTTTCAGTACTTTGAAGCTTGCATGCCTCAATGGAAAGTTTCTCACTTCCGGTGACAGGTTTACATCAATGGCCTTCGACCGAAAGATTTTGCGTGGTGTTCGACGCCAAGTCCTTTATTCACACCACGTGAATTATACTGCAGTACCTTGAGGGTCATTATCATTATCGGTGATTCCTCTTGCACCTGTTAACAGCTTACATCATTGGCTGGCAACCAGGCGATGTCTTTCCATGTTCGACTCCAAAACATCTCTCACATGGATCGACTTGTACTTTGAGTGAAGATCGAACGAGATTGAAGACCCCGGATGTAGTTTCATCTATCTAGGCTGTGATATATATTCAGGAAAATAAAGGCATCAAATGTACATCATTGCTGCACAGATAATCATCCAATCAAAGGGATGATGGCTCTACCAAAATCATCAGTCTACACTCAGACGATTGTCTGTCCTATGTACATGAAAATGAATTTATAAAGCTGAGCATGGGAATGCCCGCCTCAGCTAGATCATGAAAATATTATGAAGATAATGTATTGTATTGTATCTTATTACAGATCTCCTTCCAGCTTGAAATAACTTCGGATCCTCATGATAAATCATTTCACCCGACATCAAAAAGATTAACGACCTCATGCTTTAGGGGGAAACTGCTATAGACATTTTTAGGCACTGCAACCCCAAGCATAAAATGTCCATAAACCAAGGTCTCCTAAGTCCCTAAAAGTGTTGTTCCAACCCCTAAAGGAACAAGGTCAACTAATTACAGCTTCTCCAAGAAGTTCTCCATGAAAAACTACTCAAACTGGTCAAAATAGGATCATTTCACCTGCTGCATAGGCAAAGTGCGTTGCATCTCACCTAAGTAAACTCAGTGGGTGCGTTTCATTTCAAAAATCCCTTATATGAGGTGCGATGGGCAAGAAGAGACAAATGGCAGTGTCAATCCGCGAGGTGGAGAAGCATGGAATCTTCCAGAAACTTCTCCTGTGACACTTGCCTCTCTAAATTTGACCAAGGATGAGTAAGAGATCATCAATCTCCAAGTGGAAGCAAGAACTATCAGAGAGAAGAAACTAATCAAATCACAAGCTGACTCATCTCCCTTACAGATATCTATATATGGATCCCTCATCCTAGAGATCCAGAGGCTGGAATTTTGCATCTTGTAAGGAATTGCTGTTGGTTTCTTGAGGCAACATCATAGTGTTGGGTGATCTAAGCTTTGCATGAGGTGAAGAAGGGCTTACTCGCTGAGAGGATGATGCTGGGTAAGAACAACTGGTTGTAACTCTCTTGGCTCTTTCTTGATTATCAATAAAGCTATTCAATTTTTCCTCCATACTCTAGTGTAATCTATGTTTTGTGCATTTGTATGGTCAATTTACATCTGATCCTAGATTGTTTATGATAATAGATCCATGTTCTCATATAGTGTCATGCTGCTTTGATTCTACAGGTACCCTGTAAAGCTGGGTATACAAGAAAGCAAGTAGCAAAGGACTATCAGAAGAGAGAGGAATCGATCAAGGAACCAAGCGCAAGATAGAGGTTGGTCTCCTTTATTCTTCTCTCATCTATCTTTCATAAAGGAAAACGAAAGTAGTTTTACTTTGTTTGTTTCTAAGGTAGCTACCACACCTTAGTGGGATTAGTAGTTCTGCATAGACACTTTCCCCTGTAACAATATGGTCCTCCCCAACTAAGTACCAAATTAAATATCCATATCTTTCCCCAAAATGTCCTCTCAAATTTACTTGGGAGAAGATATGGTCCTCCCCAATTCATTACCAAATTAAATATCCATATCTTATCCCCAAAATGTCCTCTCAAATTTACTTGGGAGAATATATAGTAAGAAAAGTCAAATGAAAGGATGAGGAGGTAGTCATGACATTAATGATAGGTGGTTGAGGTGGATGGGAGGAAGAGGCATAAAAGGGTAAGGATGATGAGAGGAGAGGGGGATCCTTGGTCTTGGTTTTGGTTTGGTTCTGTTTGGGAGGATTTTGGTTTTGGAGGAGGGATGTGGAGAAAGAGGAGGGAGATCAAACTTGGATCTGGAGAGCGTTGTTAAAGTGGGACACACTACATCTAGTTGGACTTGGGCTTGGGAACCTGTGGAGGTTCCCCGGGTTAGGAATTACTTCCTAGTTGGCTGGGAGGCAAATCCAGTCGAGTAGTCAAGAGGAGCATGGAGCTCATGAGCATCTCAACTAAGCTAGTTGGAACAGGTATTATCAGTCATTTATTTTAGTTATGTAAATTATTACAAGTTATACATGTTGCAGATAAATTGTTACCAGTTAGACATGTTGTAGATTAAATTAATTTATGTTCATGCTTATGAGGTTTTATAACCTGAAATTTTCCTTGTTATGAAAATTAGCGAAATTTATTTGAATGAGTGTAGTAGTAGTTAGAGGACCTATAGTTCGGTCCTCACATCAACCATGTTTGACATTTTTCTTGTTTCCTATTTTGGTTGGCTTGCTAGATTATGACCACATTTGTGCTTGTTTATTGCAATATATTGTTCATATTTCTTGCAAACAATATCATATTAATCACCTTGGGCCTAGAGCATACGAATTTACAGGAGAATGAATTCATGGAAATCTTTTAGTTATGTATTATATAAGCTGCGGATGTTAGCATACACAATGGAATAAAGAAGTAAATGGAAATATAATGAATAAAGGGAATGTGTTGAATGTTGGAAAATATCACCAATAATTATCTCCACTAAGGAACATTCCTAATCCAAATTCACACCTTGTTACATAATAAAAATAAGGGTTAATAAAATTCATCATGGCTACTTGTAAAGAAAAATAAATAAATTAGTGGGTCCAATTTTGGACCATTGACCAGTCCTAGCTTCATTCTCTTAGGGCCTTCCCAAAGATCTCTAGGCAACAACCAACTGCTCCTACAAGTTATAGCATTTATCCATAGACATCTATAATCATTAATTCCCTTCATATTGTTGGGTATGTGTTATATTCTTTGTACCATTAGCCTCATGCGTAGGTCATATATGTTAGGGGCAATGAGATCATACACAATTGAGATGTAACAAAAAAGATTATTTGTCAAGATGCTAAAAAATCAGTTGGAAATGGTAAAATCTGATGGTAATTATAAGTCATCACTCTCATAAAAGTTAATATCCCTTGCCACACACAAAGATAAATTTATCCACACAAAGGAACAAGTTCATGTAACAGAACTTAAAATGTCCACCAAGTTGGTTTTGGATAACTTTAATGATGTCAGTTGAACATAGTTGACTGCTTTTCTTCCAACAATAAATAAATATGGGTTGGCATCATATAATTAGTCATTTTTTTGCATGATGAATGTTTTCTTTTCAGACCTATTGTTTTCTTATCTAAAACTCCACTAAGGAAAACTCAAATAATGCACATGCAAGAAAACAGAAATCGAGAAAATGAAAGTTGACAACTCAGTTGATGTAGCAACTAATTCCTCCAATACCTGTTGTGATTGTTCATGGAAAAGAAAGTGTGGAATATGAGAATGAAACATATACTCTTGCTAAAACAGCCTTGTGAGATGCATGCAAGTTAGCTTCCACGTCCAATAAAGATATGGGAAAGAAAGTTGAAAATGAAAACTTGTATGTATCTAGTTGGCTTCACTTAGAATAATCAATCAACTATATTACAATTAGGATTTTGTTAGTTCTACCTACAGTTTTATATCCACTCTATTGTTTTGTAATATTGACCATATCTATTAATATTATTTTTCAGTCTGAAATATGCAAGTTTTCCTTTTAACATGGAGTCTTCTAAGAAATATTGTACGTAATTTTTTACTTGCTTGAATTATCTATCACATGGTCAAACTATATTTTTTTAGTACAAGAAGCATTTTATGAAAATCAATGAAATTCATAGCTTCATTTGGCAAGGCCTTTGGGAAGCTTTAGAAACCTAAAATATTGAATGCGAATTCTATTTTGAGGATGGTATAAAGATTCATGGATAGAGCGAAGAATTTGGAATATGAGTTCTCCATGTAGTATTTCTCTTTGAATAAGGCCACTAGTTGCAGTGGATTTTCAATATAATTTATAGTTGTTTATCAAACTTCAACAAAAAAATTATCCTTTTTTGATTGATTATTAATTGATGGATTTGTTATCTCTACTTGTTGTTCTTTCTTAAAGTTTTTGTGCTAACTAGTTTGAACTAATTGAGGATCAAACATTGATGTAAAAGATATTGTTATAATATGTTAAATTCTTGTTTGTATTGAATCAATTATTTGTTGTAAAAGATCAATCAATGTGCTACATCTTGGAAATTACAAGTATGGTGAATATGGGAAAATGAATGGTACTTTGCATATAAATAGGAAAAACTAATCAAAACTACTCTTATTTTATCTTTTCATTATAATGATCACTGATGTTTTGAGTTTGAGTGATTGAGGATGGCCACAGGTGTTCCCTCAAATTGGAAGTTTGGTGTTGGAATTCAGTGTGGATTTTCCATTCAAGAATCATATAGCAATTAGAATTTGAAAGTTACATTCCAAAATAATCCTATTTGGGGGATTACTAGTGGTGATTGCTACATATTTTCGATGTTGGAAATTTGCTCCAAATCACAGCTAATATATTGTACCACAGGTCAGGAACACAATGGGAAGGGAATTGTCTTTGCAATTTATCCACTTATATTGTAGTGATCCATAAATATAAGCAAAACATTAATAATTTGATATAGACTAGTTGGCTTATTCATATGTGATAATGGACCCAAATAGTAGTTCTTATATGAAGAAATGTTCATCAGACTTGGGCATTCTTGACATCATCGACCTCCAACCTTGGAATTATTCACTTAACCTTCTACATTATCCAGTTATATACATGTATACAAGGCTATCCTATTATTGTATCCTTTTTACTTCATTTCATTTTATTCTAGACTTAGCTTTGGCTTTTTCTAGGAGTTTTGTTTGCACTCCCACACTATATAAGTAATCTACAACTTGAGCTTTTTAGCATGTAACTTAGTTGGCATGATTGTGCCTATCATTCCTTAAAGGTTAAATACTAAGTTTACTAAGGTGTTTCTTTCTATGGTGATGTTTTATTTTCTTTGTTTATATAGGTCATCTGGCCACATAATGGCCATTATTGCCCAACTAAAGAAAACTTGTTCGAGTTTCTTGCTTTTATGGGGAAAAATGGCATTGACAATATTGTTGATGTTAAGGTATATATCATATAAATCCTTTATAGTCTACTTTATTTTATATTCCAGTGTTCATCGTCTTTCATGTCTTATACTCTACATTGTATCTTCTTTATTTTTCAAGAAAGGAACTCAGTATTGACGGTAAGAAGCAGGAATTGAAGAAAGAGAATAACAATAACGCTGGAGCGAAAAAATGCAAATTAAAGAGAGAGAAGAGAACTGGTCTAGTGGTACTTGTAGAGCCAATATCCCACATAAGACACACATAGACTAATGGTCAAGTCCTCATAGTTGGTGAATTCACCTACAATGCCTTGACAACACAATGATAATGTTTTGAAGTGATGAAACAATATTTCATGTGTAAATTTTACTCCAACCAATATTAAGTTGGAAACTCGTATTGTAATGACATTTTATGTAATATAATTTCCGTGGTTGAAATTTTTTATAGTTGCACTTGATATTATTTAGTATTATAATTAGCATTTGTAACTTTGTGTTTTCATCTTAGATGAGCATGTACATTGTATGGCATTTTTTTTTAATTTATTTACAAAATCATCTTAATTAATTTATGTTGATTAATAATGAATGCATAAAATCAATCTAAAACTACTAAATTAGTAGTCTATGTTGATTAACGATGATAAAAAATAAAATGAATATACGACTAAATTAGTTGTTTGTAATGGTTGTTAATGAAACTAAATGAAACGACTATAAACTACTAAAGTAGTCATTTATATAATGAATATGAAACTACCAAAAAAAAGATAAATGACTACTACAAATGATAAATTTGTGATTACAAATGACAACTAAATTTTGCATATATATGACTATTAGTAGTTAATTTACAATGTCTTATAACACGACCAAAATTTAGTCATATTTCTTTGGCCATTAATTGGTTTCAAACGATGACTAAAATTTGCATATATATGACTATTAGTAGCTAATTTACAGTGTCTTATAACACGACCAATATTTTGGTCATATTTCTTTAGTCATTAATTGGTTTTACCAGGTGATCATTTAGTAATATATTTTGTTTTATATTTGGTCATTAATTATGACAATTAGTGACTAAATCAATGACTAAATTAATGACCAAATTTATGACTAAATATGCTAGTAGATATTAAAATTGAGACAATTAATTAATGACTAAGCTAAAAATGACTAAAAGTTGGTCATGTTATAAGATACTGTAAATTAGCTACTATTGGTCACCGACTGAAAAATAGTCATTTATATGCAAATTTTAGTCATTTTTTTAGTAACTAATTAGCCATTTTGTACTAGTGTTGACTGATCAAGTTGAAGGCCTATGACCAAATGTTACAAAATGGCCTATAACACAAAGGGTTATCTCCAACAAGTGGGACAAAATTCCTCGTAGGGGTAAGTTTGGTCGACGACACACAATAGACCAATTGACCAATGGTGACTATCTTTCCCTCATGGGGAAAGAAAAGAACATGAAATACTAAGGACATGACATCGCATATAGCATAAAAACAACTATGACCAAGGAGTAGGTTATAGCCCAAGGAAGCGTTGATGACTTCAACATCAATGTAGGTAGTATTTCCCCCTAGCTCAATGGAAAACTTGGGAAAAACCCCTGAGGTACAAAATGGGGTCTATCAAATGCCTTAAGATTAGTAGTAGACTTAGCAAGTGTTGAAGAATTGAGAGCTTTCCAGCATGATGTTGACATAACATCGGTAGAAGAGCCTTCATCCAACAAAGTGTGATGAATATTATTATGAAATATTCACACAAAAATATAGAATGTGATTTGATTGGAAATCCTATAACAAGGAGCATCAACATTAAAATTAATGAGAGAATACTTTGAGGGATCCACCCTCCCCCACCCCCAAATCACAGTCATCAAGGCTTTGCGTTGTTGATGGAAACTCTACAAAACCTCCAAGGAAAACATGGCACAAGGAGCTTGAGCTAAATCCTCAACAATGTTGTAGTTTTGGATAGCCCATACAAACGGATTGGGTGTTGACTTGTGAATGACACACTTAGGTGGGCGATAGACTAGCTCCACAAGCTTATCTAGCATGAGAGGTCTAGTGGAAGCAACCAGGGTGGTTGAGTCCTTAGAGGAAGAACTCGACTCAGGAGTATCATAAGACTTATCTTGTGTAGTTACATTGACTTTCACTTGGCACATAAGGATGAACGTATTATAAGCAGGATGCAAATATGGCTCCTCATTTCCCCCTTGTGGAGGTTGAGGAGCCTGGGAAACCTTTTGTTGTTAAGGTTGTGTAGGGAATGGATGTGTTAAGATAGTTAGTTGTTGAGTAGCAGGTGGTGATGTAAGAAGTCAGTGAACTTCATCCATTCGAGGGTACTCGTGAGTCAAATTCTCACCTTGAAAAATCTTACAAGGGAACATTATCTTGCAACATCGTTTAGTTGTGCCCCCTCCCTGATTAGATGGATTTGGTTGACTCTCCTAAGTAGGTGGATTATTTTGTTTATTGTTTTTATTCTTTTTTCCACTAGGTTGTTAAGAATTCTTAGGTAGTGTGGACTTCATCATAAGAACATCGACAAACTACTCAGAAGAGGGTGATTTTTCAGAGCCAAATGCACTTGCTAGGGCTTGTGATGTAATAATCAATTGCCCTATTTTGGAAACAAATTGGTTCATGGAGTTGGATATGGAACCAACACCATCAGAGTTTGGTTCTAGGGTAGGTTTAGGTGGGTCTACAGAAGCACAAGGAGAATTAGGAATTATGTCATAAAGTGTGCCCATCCGATAATAAATATAATTTAGTTGTTAGGACGCCAAAATAGCTTATTCCTTGTTAACAAACCTGAACATAGACACATCCTTAGCTATGGGGGGTAACAATGATCCAATGAACCATTTATGGAGAATCTCATCGAGGAGCTTGGTTTGAATTAATCTCTTACATCATTGCCACTCATGGATACGATCAAAAATTAGAGTGGACTTGTCTTGGATAAAGTTAGACAAGAGATTAGAATCGATGTCGTATCTTGTGGGTAATTGAAAATGGGTCAAAATGTCATGGCCAAGGAAGAAAAGTCACTAAAAGATGTATTATCCAGTTCAATATACCATTTAGTAGCATCTCTAGTGAAGGTATGTTGGAACATACACAATTTGATCGAAACATCCACTAAAGGGTTTGATTAGCACCAAAGATGGTAGGTGGTGATGTGTGTCGATGGGTTTTCTCCATGCTTCCCTTCAAACTTAGGAATATCGGATGGAATTTTTGCAAGCATGGGTGGACTCAAAGGATCATTATGGATTGGGTCATTTGTTAGCTTAGCTAAATCCAAAAGATCAAGAGAAGATAGAAAAGAATTATGTAACTGACTTAATGGTTCATAGGAAGCAGAGCCCCTTGACCAATCGTGAAGTCCCCCCATCCCTGGTTCTGAGTAATAATTGTATACCATGGTGATAATTAACCCCAATATATAGAGAATACGGGCCATTGTGACTGGTGTAAGGAGTTCCCCCCCAGGGTAAGTGCCCCCAGAGAGGACAAGGAAAATATGTTGAGCAAAACTAGGAGTAAATATTCTTGATCATATAGGTTAGCTAGGGTTTGATCCCATGACCGACATAGATGAAGGAATGGGTTCAAAAAGACTGGGGACATTTGTGGGAGTCATAGAAGAGATAGGTGGTATGCCCCAAGAGGATGTGAGAGGTGTTGAAGGAGGCATAGGTTCTGCCACACTTAGTGGTGACAATGATGTCATAGCAGCAGATCCTGCAAATGCAGAGGGTATGGAGAATTGACCTCCTCCAAAGGTAATGACAGAAAATGAGTGTAGATGTAGGCATGTGTTGAACAGTCTAGATTCAGTCGAAGTAAATCTAGTCCTAATGGATCAGTCAAAGTTAGATTAACAAGATAGGAAGAATCTTCCACAAGTGTCTCAATAGATATCAAGTCACTATTAGGAGGACCATGAATATATTCCATAACTAAAGGTTGGTTTGGGTCTTGAGCACCAATAGGCACCCTACAAGCATGATTCAACAATCAACCCCTCTCATGAGGTAAACTTAGGATTCAATGTGACTATCGGTGACTGGGTTCATCTAGGGTTAATAAATGTGTTTTAACCAAATCAAGTTAATACAGACACCCCTAAGGCTAAACTACTAACTTAGACCAAACAACACACACTAGAAAATTCCTAAAAGGTAGTTGCATGAAAGCCAATCCTATTAGTATGTTTTAGATGGCCTTCTAAAAGACTTCTTACTTGTGGGGTTAGATCTTCGTAACAAAAACTATATAGAGGAAGGTAAGGTAGAGGGATGGTTGTTGCCCACAACCACCACCTATAGGGTGATTTTCCTAGGAATGGTTGCTAAAGTACCTCCAACCCATGGGGGAGCACAAATCTTGGGCTTTTGGGTAGTCAATTGTCGGCATGGGATTCCTTGCCACAAGTTGGATAGGCTCAAGGAGAATTTCTTGCATTGTGACCTAAGCCTAACCCCCTCTTAAACGGGTTTCTGACGTGCTCTGGTTTTGACCGTGGGATTATGGAGGATTTTTCACTCCCTATCATAGGCTTCTAAGTTTGTTTTATGGTCTTGGAGTAGTTTACTCACACACCTAGCTCCAAAACCCTAGCCTATGCTAATATTGGTGTACTACCAACAAAAATAAAAGATAAGTCTAGTAAATTTTATTAGAGTTTTTATTTTAGTGGTTTTTATTTACTCAGTTGGGTAGTGGCATGAAACACAAATGGTGTGATGGACTCTTATTAGTAACACCCTAATGCAGATATATGCAAAATTCTCTTTTAAATTTGATGAAATTTAACTACAGTAAGGTAAGATACTTTCACTTTTCAAAAGAAAACAAATGCCTACCAAATGCACCTCTAACTTATCCTAAAATAAAATCCCCAAATTTATAAAAATCCAGACCCAAAAGACAATTCAAATAACAAAATCCGAAAAAAAATGCCAAAAATTTCCCAAGCTAGAAAACAAAGTACTCAAAACATGTCAAAAATTGGAATCAAAGCCAATCGAACACTCTCAAGTAATCAAAAAGAAAGCCAAAAAGTGGAAAGAGGAAGGTAATGCAAACAAGCTAGGGTTGTAGAACAATGTCTCCATGAGAGGAAATGTTCTACACGATCCAAACCAAACCCTAACTCAAGGACAAAACTAGCAAAGAATGAGAGTAAATAAATAATTTCGAATCTGATAATAAGAGCAAATCAAAATCACTCAAACAAACCTTTCTAGTGATGATTTTCACAACCACAACTAATTGAAGAAAAAAACACCACCAAAAGCAAGAAAAACAAGCACTTGAATTAGATGAAATACTCAACAAAGAGCAAGCAACCAAAACAAAGCACCAATCAAAGGCATATATAAAATCGGATCTAAATTGTAGGAAAAGTAGCAAAAACAGACCTGAAAAGAGAGATCAAAGTCTTTTTTTTGCACAACTTCAACAAAAAACATCACCTCTTGCCAACTAGGGAAAGTACATAATCCAAAAGACAAGAACTCAATCAAGAGCACAAGAAGGAAATCAAGGACAAAAGACAGATTCAAATGCAAATCCAAATCTGAATCTAAAACGGAAGCTCAAGTGACTCTACAAATATGAAAATATAGAACTAAGTGATGAGGACAATAGCCTCAAAACAAGCACCAAAAGCCTAATAAAAAGGCCTTGAGAAAGTGAACAAAATGGTCCAAATGCAAAGTAAGAAAGACAAATAAGATCTGATTGAGAATGCCACAACTAATCATAGTAACAAATATATCTAGAAAGGAAATCAACGGATCAGAGAGAAAAAACTTGAGTTGAAAGCAAATCAAGAGCACGAAAACCCTAAAATCAGAAAATGAACAAGAAAAAATGTTGATTTTTCAATCAACCACATCTTCCTTTGTTGAATTGAGGCTTCTGTGATCCATATCAAGTTTAAGAGAAATTCTTCAGCGTAAATCACAAGATAAATCATTTGTCGATGTGTTTCGAACCAACTACTGTGGTTCATCGTCAGGACAAGTTGAAGAGACAGATCCAGCTTAGCATGTTAAATAGTTTGAGCAGAGTCGTTGGGCTCTGCTCAAACTATTTAACATGCTAAGCTGGATCTGTCTCTTCAACTTGTCCTGACGATGAACCACACTAGTTGGTTTGAAACACGTCGACAAATGATTTATCTTGTGATTTACGCCAAAGAATTTCTCTTAAACCACATCTTCCTTATTCATAATCTATTTAAGGTGATTTTTTTATACTTAAATTTTGAGAATAATCTAGATCTGTGATTATTTTTGTCAAATTATGTATATAAAAGTACAAAATTCGATCTGAAATGAAATACACAATGACTAGGAGCTATTGCTTCATAGTCTTGGCCCTGAAAATACTACCGAACAACAAATGAGTATGTGGAAAGAAGTATACAAATCAATGGATCCCAAACCAATCAATCAAACTAATCATTCATGAATAGATGCTCTATCTAGGGTTTGAGCCGAGCAAATGAAATCCTTGTAGATTGGCAATGAATGTTGGGTTTGACGTAGAGATTCTTGTCCCAATGAAGAGATCTCATCCTCTACAATAGATCTAGAACCCACACACAATCACCACTAAACAAGTAGCACAAATTGCCTTCCGCAGAGGACTGTCAGCTTAAACAAATGAACATAAACATGAACAATAAATTATACAATTAGATCAGATAGGAGGGAACATTCACTTCTATTAATCATGAAAAAAATTGATACAAAATGTATACCATAAACAAATGAGATCCTCTCCTCAAGATTGTAGCATGGTCTCCTTCTCCCAATACTGCAGAGCTCCTGCGCTATAATATGGATACTTTCTCTCTCCCATTTCCCCTTCGTGAGATTATATAGGTTCATTATATCCTATGAAAGAATGTATCTAGACACCTAAGGGCATGATAAGTTAGGAGACTTCTACAATAATGGGCCCCTAGCTAACTCATAGCATGTGGTTTAAGTTGATCTCCTTGGGAATGACAAACTCTAGAAACCTTTTTCACAATTTTGAGTTTTTTTTCTAAATTATCTCAATTATGAAAGAATTATTATCTCATAATTATAAAATTGTGACAAAATACTTGTGAGAAATAACTCAATCATGTAATTCCACCATCTTAACATGGAATAAATCTCACACAAGTAAAAGAAAATGTGAAAGGGGATGCATTCTAGTGGGGAATTGAGGTAAGTTAAACTTGTGTTTCTCTCACTTTAATGGAGTAGAAAATAGGATCATAACAAACACAACCTATTACTACTGGAAGTCACGGATCTCCTCCTAGAAACTAAAAATTGAAAACCCTTTGCGAAAATATGGAAATCTCCTCACAGTGTGATTTTCTCTTCTTACCTAGCACAAATCGGCAGCTACAACCCTTGTTGCAAATCTTCTTCACCTAGATATACTCAGTGAATCAACTAATCCACTTACCAGATCCCTGTATCTGGCAAATCCACTTCCTGCTACTACTGTGTCTAGAAAATATTTGAACTTTTCCTCCTCACTCATCTTGGAAATCGATTTTCTACCCAACAATTCGCACTGCCTTGCCGAACTACGCAAATCTGGAGAATTTGTGCTGATATTTCCCTCTAAAACTACACAACTCTGCTTCCCTCACTTTTAAGCCTATGATCTAATCAAAATTGCTTTGATACCATGAGCAATTTTCTTGAATGCACCAAACTAGAAATTATTCTCCTAATTGATTAGTAATTTATTTGTTTATGACAAATACCAAATAATTCATTGATGCATTCTTCATGAATAAAATATGTCGCGGAAGTAAAATAAGGAGCTAAGAAGCAAGTGCGCATGCATAAAAATCAACACAATATTTTTGGAAAAATAGTCCTTGAAAAATTGTGAAGGGAAAACTGGGGCAGCAGATGAGGGTATGCTGCAAATTTGAGAGTATAATAATCTGGATGCCCAACTAGCAATCCTCTGGCAAATATACTGGATAAATAATATGGAGAATATTTTCTCCCTCTATAATCAATCTGTCTTCCTATGGCTTGCTTGAACCCCACACTAGCAAACTCGCACTTTGGTGTAATTTGCATTGTTGGCCCAGGGCAATACACATAGCCCCAGATTTGCCTCCAACTGGGTCGTCTAGCCTCCCTCCGCGTCTGGAAAATATTCGTTCTACCTTCCTAACTCTGGTTTGGCCTCTAATAATTGCACAAACCCTCTTCCAACAACTCCAATTGCTAGATTGGCTAACTCGCATTGCCTGTACAACTCTCTCTACAAAAGAATTCAGCCTCCCTTTTCCTACCTCTCCGGCAGTGGAAAACCACTGGGAAATTCTCGGGAATCCTCCTCCAAAATTATCTACTGCTCCCTCTCTCTGATGCTCTCCTTTTGGCTCGAATTGCACCCTCACTAATGCAGGAGCATTCAACCTAAGGAAAATCATTGTAATTAAGTAGATATAGGGGGGTCATGTATTTTTAGGAAGTAGTTTTCCTAAGTCTCAAGTTAATGAAATCTAAGCCTTTTAGTGATTTAATTAGATAATGGGAGGAAATTGTAAGTGCTCTCGAATAAATGAGAACACGAGTGGGCAGTAATGCCAAAAGAGTCCAAAGTCAACTGTAACTCTTAAACATTTGCATGATTCGTGGATGAGAGAGAGCTTTTAGGAATTAATTGAAGTGAACGTAGTGGACAAAGGATTTAGGAGTCGGTTTAGTAGATATAGGAGTAAAACTAGGATAGTTCAATAGAACTCCTGGCATATATGTAAGCCTATGGGCAGAGTCAAAGGAAGAGGCCACAATAGTGAAGAACAAGCCTATGTGAGACAAAGATCTCATTCTGTAATCATTGTTGATGTTTATTAATACAATCAACCCAATTTCAAGTGGGAATGAATGTTTCGAGTGTTGAATTGTATTTGAACTCATAGGTTCTGTAATAGAGGTTGCAGGTAGAGTTCTGCAGAGCATGCAGAGGGAGAAAATGATATGGAGTTTTGCAATGGATCTTTGAATCCATTCGAAGGATCAAGAGGACAGTGATCAAAGGACATGCGAAGTTAGCCAGGAGGGAAAGAGAAAAGCGAAATAGCAGAGGATGAAACCTTCAGAAGAACCAAACCACAGAAGTAAAATTGAAGAAATCACGGAAAAATCAAGTAAAAGGGAAGAACAGAGAAGAGAGGTTTCAGTGCTCAGAAGCCCTTGGATCTCAAAGATCAACGACTGGGATTAAGTTGCATCGGCAGATCCTATTAATAAAGTCATTAGAATGGTCGTTGAATTGTAGCGATAGCGATCATCCAATTAAGCGTGGACCGTTGGATCGGGGTTAGGATCAATGATCTAAGATTAGTCGCTAATCGCATTAGACACAGTTCAAATGTGAAAGAACAGTGCAAAGGAACGCCAAAAAGTCGATCAGAGACGCGCTGATGGTCGTTGGATCAACGATTGAAATGAATGGTGAAGATCAATCGATTGGAGATCAGAATTTGTCGAAGGTAGAGGTCACATCAGAGTAGAGGAGTGTTAAAGTTTGGAAGGGAGCTGGACCCAACGATATTTATAGTCACAGGTCCAATGAATTTGAAGTCCACTATATGTGTTCGGCACAGAAATTCCATGTATTCCATTCATTTATGTTAAAGTGTTGAGACACTTCCGATAGTCGCATATCAGAGTCGAAGGGGTGATGAACCACATATGTGGTAAGGCCGGGGAGAATGCGATGGCTGATTATGATGAGGTTTAACCTCAAGGACTGTGCAGAATCTGTATAAAAGCAAAGAAAGGTATGTTATGTGTATAAGTTCCTTTGTAAATCAATTATAAAAGGATTTAGCGTTGATATGTAATAATGTGTGTTAACATATATATAACCAAGGTTACGAGAGGTGGTTATGTGTGTGTGGTTAAAGGGATATGTAAAGGTGCATTGTTGAAGGGTTTTTAATTCCGATAGAAGGATTCTAAGGGAAGACTTTAATAAAGTCATAAACAAAGGCTTGAGGCCTGTTTAGAAGACCAGATAGAGAGATTTAGGTGGGGTGATTGGTTTCGATACAAAGGAACTGTAGAAGAGGGCCAAACCATTGGTTTTATGAAGATTTGACTCCATTGTAGAGTCAATTACCTGGGATAGTTGTGTTTATGCATATATATGCATACTGTGGGTATGTGCGGGTATTACCCTGCACCATTAGTGGTATCAGAGTAGAATTGAAGTCACAACAGGTTTGAAATCAAAGTGGGGAAAGATTTCTATGAAAAGGAGGTTGCACACTAAAGAAGGTAATGTGCATAGATTACAGCAGAAGACTGTAAGGAGAAATTTGAAGTTCTGGAAGACTGTAGCAGTTCCAGTAGAGGCTTGGAGTAAATAGGAACAGAGGATTTCTTGGAGGAAAGAGAAAGCAAGATTGCTTAATGCAAGTTCTGAAGGGAAGAGGACTTGGAGACAAAATAGAGGACAATCCATCCAAGGCACAGGTGGAATGGTGAAACAAGATCATGCTGGGGTCTTGAAGGTGAGGTAATATGTTTTGTTTTAAATTGAGAATGTGTGTTTTTTATACTAATGCATAGGTGACAGCAAGAGAAGCTATGAGAGGAGAACCATATGTGTTCTTGAAGGCAGAGTAAGGAAAATACTCTAAAGGAGAAGTGGTAGGGAACCTGAGAATCCAACAAGAGATTGGACAGAGAGGACAGTTGAAGTGTTCTCAAGAGAGAGTGAGAGATTGCATAAGCCTAGAAGGAGCAAAGGTGTTGCTCAAGAGGAGGTTCTAGATAGAGGACCGTGCTTACCAAAAGACTGAGTGAGGAGAGCTTAGTGAGGTAAGATTACAACGAGGAGGACTAGCTATTGAAGAGGCTTGTTGCAAAGGAGCTCATGAAGAAAAAGAAGAAGAAGATGACTACTGATAGTCATAGCAGAGGTTCAGAAAGAAGCCACAACAGAGGATATAAGAAAGAGGATGCAAAGCAAATGGAAAGAGGATGAGTCAAGAGGAAATTGACAAAGAGATTGTAGAGTTAAAAGAACAACTCAATGCATTAAGGGGGATACTTGAGGAAAGCCAGAGACTAGGTTGGGTCTTGAGGAAGAAGCCAGTGGAGTGGCATGAGATGTAGAGAAGGCTACAACAAATGCAAGTGAAGTGGCTGAAGGAAAAACTCAAGGAATTTGAGTTAGGAATGGAAGAGTCCATTTGTGAACCAGAACAAGGAGAAATTTTGGGAGAAAGTGAAGATGAAGACTTGAAGATTGAAACTTCAAGTGAGGCCAAAGGGTCACATGGTTTTAAATCTAACAAATTGTGTATGTTTGCAGGTGAAACATGTAAAGAAGGACAATTTGCTGTTATTGTCATAAAGGAGAAGGAAGACAAGCATAATCTAAATTCTGTTTTGGAAGAAGATGAGATAGATAGGTCTCATATACAGTTGGAGAAAGATATCAAGCAACCAAGTGAAGGGCTTGAGAAGATTAAATAGGAGACTATCAAAAAAAAATTGAATCCGATGAAGGATTTGGAACAACAAGGAGATATGATGGTTGAAGCATCAAGTGAGACCATAGGGTCTTATGTTTTTAAAATTGATAGTTTGTCTCTGGATGCAGGACAAGTACAAGAGAATGTTAATGCAGATGGGGAGACAAGGATAGCTCTTGAAGGAGGTAAACAACAAGAGACTGAAGGCAAGCTTGAAGAAGAGACTATGCTAGTTGAAAATATAGTAAAGGATCATCAATTCACTATAGTGATAGGCACAATAGAAGTAGCCATGGAAACTGTTGAGGAAGAAGGACATCTATTGAGGGATGTTAAGGAAGAGGAAACATATGCAAAGGATTTAACCTTGGGAGAAGGAGCACTAACAAAAGAATGTTTTGCAGAAGATGAGCAATCTCTAGAAGCTGTCAGAAGTATGAAGAACTATCTTTTAGAAGATAAAAACTTTGAAGTAAAGGAGGATGGAGAATGTCTCTTAAATGAGAGAAGCAATGACTTATTGCAAAAGAAGGAACTTAACAATGCATGGATGTGTGAAGATGTGACAACATAGGAACAAGTTCTTGTGGAAGAAGGAGATGAAGTTCAGTCTGAAGAGTTCATATGTGAAGCAACAGTTGAGACTGTTGAACCTTATGATTTCCAAACTAATAATTTGTGTATAAATGCAGGAAACATAAGTGATGATGAAATAATTGCGAAGTGTCACAAAGAAATTGCATTGCTGGAATATTTGTTGGAAAATTCAGAGTATGATAGTGTGATTGCAAAAGAAGAAGTTCACTACAGTGAACAAGAGTAGGAAGGCATCATTAGGATAGATGGTATGGAAGAGAGGCTAATGGACAGTCTCATGAATTCTTTTGAGAGTTCTAATCAGCATACTGATGTGCTGACAGAGGAGAAAGAAATAGTGCAGTAAACTGAATTGTTGTCAAAGGGAGATAAGGCATAATAGCCTTATGTTTTTGATTCAACAAGTGTTTTGTGAGTGCAAGTTTTGTTGTAATTGCTGGATGAAATTTGGCACAAGTGAACAACCAAATAAAGGTGGAAGAAGAGAATTCTATGGAAGAACTCAATCCATGGAACAAAGATGTTAAATTGCTGGAAAGAGTGCTAGACAGTCATGATTCAATCATGAAAGAGGGTAAGGATGATAGGTAGGTAGCAAAAAAAAGCAAAGTCAACATAAGAGTCAGCATAGGAAACATAGCAAAAGTTGAAGCAAGAATAACAAAACAAGAAGAAGAACAGCAGTTTAAAGAATTAGTGGACAACAACAACAACATAAACAAAAAGAAGAAGATAGAAGTATGAAGCAGAATATGGACCAGTCCAAAGATGTACTAGAAATAAAGATTGAAGAGATGTGGCAACTGATGATGAGGCAGTTCAATTGGAGGAAAATGGTAGTAGAAGGAAACAAGATCAATCAGAGTTTGAACCTGATTGACAAGAAGAAGAAGAAGGAGAAAAAGACAACAGAAGTGCAGCAACAACGAGGGAACAAGACATGCGGACAGTTACAGAACAAAGTGTGGGATCCAGGAAGACAAAGACCAGAAGACACATGATCAGGAGATCATGAATATTTTCTACTTTTGGAGTCTAATGCAGGAGCATTCAGCCCAAGGAAAATCATTGTATTTAAGTAGACAGAGGGGGGTCATGTATTTTTAGGAAGTAGTTTTCCTAAGTCTCAAGTTAATGAAATTTAGGCCTTTTAGTGATTTAATTAGATAATGGGAGGAAATTGTAAGTGCTCTCGAATAAATGAGAACATGAGTGGGCAGTAATGCCAAAAGAGTCCAAAGTCAACTATAACTCTTAAACAGTTGCATGATTCGAGGATGAGAGAGAGCTTTTAGGAATTAATTGAAGTGAACATAGTGGACAGAGGATTTAGGAGTCGGTTCAGTAGATATAGGAGTTAAACTAGGATAGTTCAATAGAACTCCTGGCATATATGTAAGCCTACAGGCAGAGTTAAAGGAAGAGGCCACAATAGTGAAGAACAGGCCTGTGTGAGACAGAGATCTCATTTTGTAATCATTGTTGATGTTTATTAATACAATCAACCCAATTTCAAGTGGGAATGCGTGTTTCGAGTGTTGAATTGTATTTGAACTCGTAGGTTCTGTAACAGGGGTTGCAGGTAGAGTTCTGCAGAGCACGCAGAGGGAGAAAATGATATAGAGTTTTGCAATGGATCTTTGAATCCATTCGAAGGATTAAGAGGATAGTGATCAAAGGACATGCGAAGTTAGCCAGGAGGGAGAGAGCAAAGCGAAATAGCAGAGGAAAAAACCTTCAGCAGAACCAAACCACAGAAGTAAAATTGAAGAAATCACGGAAAAATCAAGTAAAAAGGAAGAACATAGAAGAGAGGTTTCGACACTCAGCAGCTGTTGGATCTCAAAGATCAACGGCTGGGATTAAGTCACATCGGCGGATCCTAATAATAAAGTCATTGGAATGGTCGTTGAATTGTAGCGATAGCAATCATCCAATTAAGCATGGACTGTTGGATTGGGGTTAGGATCAACGGTCCAGGATTAGTCGCTAATCACATTAGACACAGTTCAAATGTGAAAGAATAGTGCAAAGGAACGCCGAAAGGCCGATCAACGACGCGCCGATGGTCGTTGGATCGGCGATTGAAATGAATGGTGAAGATCAACCGATCGAAGATCGGAATTCGGTGAAGGCAAAGGTTACATCGGAGTAGAGGAGCATTAAAGTTTGGAAGGGAGCCAGACCCGACGATATTTATAGTTGCGGGTCCAATGAATTTGAAGTTCGCTATATGTGTTCAGAGTGGAAATTCCATGTAATCTATGTTAAAGTGTTGAAACACTTCTGATAGTCGCATATCGGAGTCAGAGGGGTGATGAACCACATATGTGGTAAGGCGGGGGAGAATGCGATGGCCGATTGCGATGAGGTTTAGCCTCGGGGATTGTGCAGAATCCGTATAAAAGCGAAGAAAGCTATATTATGTGTATAAGTTCCTTTGTAAATCCGTTATAAAAGGATTTAGCGTCGATATGTAATAATGTGTGTTAACATATATATAACCAAGGTTATGAGAGGTGGTTATGTGTGTGCAATTAAAGGGATATGTAAAGGTGCATTGTTGAAGGGTTTTTAATTTCGATAGAAGGATTTTAGGGGAAGACTTTAATAAAGTCATAAGCAAAGGCTTGAGGCCTGTTTAAAAGACTGGATAGAGAGGTTTAGGTGGGGTGATTGGTTCCGATACAAAGGAACTGTAGAAGAGGGCCAAACCATTGGTTTTATGAAGATTTGACTCCATTGTAGAGTCAATTACCTGGGACAGTTGTGTTTATGCATATATATGCATACTGTGGGTATGTGCGGGTCTTACCCTGCACCACTCACTGAAGCTATGAACTAAGTAGTTTGATTTGCCTTGCTTGCTTACTCTCACAATTGTGTCTTTGTCCATCCCATCAACTTGCTTTTATAATCACTTGTTAGAGGCTCAATAACCAAGATCTAATCATGATCGATGGCTAAGATCAATTTGACTCCATCAATACACTTTTCTGGAAATCTCTATAGCAAAAGTTGATTTCCTCAATTAATACCCATTAATTAATCAATTTTCCTAAGTTAGAATTAGGCAATTTTTTTTATTGATCAATTAATTTAATTGAGAGGTTTCTAAGTATTTTCTCTCGAAACCTTTTGTGGGTTTTGGAGATTTCGTGTTCCTTAGCTTCTCTGACACCCTAGAGATCAGGACATCTATCTCATGCGACGAGAATATACAAAAACTAACATAAACTTCTAAAGCAATGAGGTTAGTTGCAAAACAACTCATTGGTAGTCTCTAAGGTGACAAACTTTCACTCTTACCAAATCCCTGAGTCTTGCGCCATTAACCTATTTTCTTATTTAAAACATACATTTACTTCATTACTAAACCATAAAATACACGCTATTTTTTTTTTACAACCCTAACTTATTTAATAAACTTTCTAATTTTCTCTTGCTTCGAAGATGTTAACGAAATTGCAATATTGTTTAAGCAAATAGAAAACATTGAAATTCAAAGCTCGCCATATCAGTCGAAAAAGAAAAAGCATAATTTATGATTAATAGCACACAAGAAAGGATAAGATGACCCTATCCAAACATGTGGAAAACTTGTACGCCACATAAGCAAATATCCAAGTGGCATTCACACTTTAACTCGCAGCACCACGTTATCCTCTACTTGAAAATACACGGGAGAGGCAATTTCTCCCCATTTTATACATTTTATGAGTCAGCCACTTCCAACTATTTCCGGAGTTTCCAGTGGAGCCCGGACGTGACTTCATAGTTACTATAATCACTGCATCTCCTTCTTCAAAATCACTATAGGCAATGTATGATCACAGGCACGGTACCCACAAGATATCATCCTTCAATCTATGGCTTCTTTAGCGATTTATGCCATTGAGAATCTAATGCAATCAAAGTTCCTAAACCCCCATTTTACACCTTCAATGATTTCATCCACTGTTATCATCCCATCCCACCCCGTATCCAGATCAACCCATCTTCAAATCATCAGCTATGGCAAGAGGAATACACTTTTTCCATGTTGCAGACAAGCCTTCCAGATATGGGCAGTTACCAACATGCCACAGAAGACCATAGAGTACGAAATATCTGACGACATCCCTCTACAGGAAAACAGCAACAAAGGAGAACTGGTAGGTATGTCTTCATACATTACAGAATCTGCAAGCTTCTCTTTTTATTTCAAACCTCTGCAAACGGAACTGGTACAAACATGCAATCAGTATTTTTCTATCATTTTCTGTCATCATATCAGTGAAAAAAACAAACGACATGAATGAGTTTGCATGAGATAAAATACAAAATTTTTCAGAGACTAACCAAGAGAATTGGGTTCGGCAGGAACCCTGTTCTGATCATTTGTCAGTCCTTGAAGGACTTGGAATGGCAAATAGAGCAATCAAATTTCTGATTAAGAAGTACCCATTTCTACTAGACCAAACTCCCGATTCCTTGCTCGAAAGGATTCAAGCTTTGCGGGCTTTGGGAATCGGGGAGATTGACCTTATCCGTTTGTTAAAGAAAAGACCATCAGTTTTCATAGTAGAGCTCGAACCAACCTTCAAATTCATCAATGGAAACTTCGAAGGATTTAATATGGAAAGGTTTCACAGAGTTTTATTCAGAGTAGATTCTGAGTTATTGTTTGATTTCCCAGATAAAATTAGGCTTCTTTTACAACATGGTGTTCAGAAGTCAGTTATTGGCAAGGTATTGAACAGGGTGAACCTTCAAGTTTTCTGCAAAAAGTCTTTGGAAGAACTCAATGAAGTTTTGCTATATTTGAATGGTTTCGAGGAGGACAAGGAGGTTTGTTGTATTGTAGTTCGCTATCCGACCCTTCTTTTGCTCAATGTGGAGAGAGACCTAGTGCCTAAAGTTAATATTTTGCAGGATTTTCTTAAAGACGAGGAGTTTGTTAGAAGATTGATTTCGCGTTTTTCAGGGATACTCGTATATAGTATTGAGCACCTGGAAAAACGTGTTGAATATCTCAGGTCGTTGAAGTTGAGTGAAGAGGATCTTGTGAAGATAATTAAGTGTTACCCTCTCATCCTAACTTTAAGCATTGAAAAAAGATTTAAGCCTAGACTTGAATACCTTAGAAACTGTAGCTTGAAAGAAAAGGAAATTGTAAAGCTTTTAACGAGATACCCTAGTTTTTTCGGCTTGTCTTTGGATGAAAATCTTTCGAGAAAAACAGTTCTGTTACAAAAGATTGGATTTGAGCCTTATTCTTATCAATTGGCGCAAGCTATGAGCTCCGTTACTCGAATTAGCTATGAAAACCTTCAAAATACCATTGATCTGTTTTTGAGCTATGGTTTGGCTTATGAGGATATCTGTAAAATGGGAACGAAACAGCCACACATATTGAGATACAGTTGTGAATGCTTGAAGCCCAAGATTGATTACCTGGTCAACGACATGAATTGCAGCCCAAAGGTTTTGGTGTCTTTTCCAACATTTCTGGGGTACAGCCTTGAAGGCAGGATAAGACCTTGGCATCAGATAATGCAACAGCTGATTTCCAAGGGGTTGGTTAAAGAAAATTATTCTCTCATTAGAATCTTTTCTCTTTCAGAAAAGGACTTCATGAAAATGGCTGTTAAGAAGGGATATGATGGTAGTTTAGATTACTAAATAACTGTTGTTACAATCATGTCATACTAAAAATGCAAGCATGAAAAGGACAAAAACTAAGTCACCTGGTTTGTGTTCGTTTGTGTTTTAATTTTTTGACAATGACATTCAAAATATTTGCAGATGCAAAAAAAGGGATAAAATGAGCCAATAAATTTGGCAGAGGAATAAGCATTTTTTTAACAATTTTCTGAAAACATTTTAGAATATCATGTGTTGTTAGAAAACATCTTCCTCTCTTTCTTTCTGTACAGAGACATTTATTATTTTAAAATTTAACAAGAAAGCAGCCAATCTTAATGTTTTTTATGAATTTTATAAAATAACTGCCTGATCTTTAAACTTGTCAATAAAATCGCCCTCAAATTCACCATTAAATTCAAACTTAAATTCACTAATTCGTTTTAAAAAAGAAAAGTTGCAGAATGCGGTGACTCAGGGGAAAAGTAGGATGGAATTAGATGACCATTGAGTCTAGACTCTATTTATTTGTTCAATTGCCTTGTTTTCCTGGTTTCCTTCTGCTTAATACTGGAGGTACTTTTGAGTAATTACTTCTTGTCATACTGTCTGCATTGCACGAGAACTTTTCTTTATAGTTTCCTTAATTGGCTGCTCTGCAAACGCCTATGAGTAATAGTTTCTTGTGTTTGTGCTGAAAACATTATTTCTGAGTTTAGTGCTATTTTTTGATAACTTGGGCTGATTCTCACAGAGGGCTTGTGATAATATCCTTTTGTGCCTATCATATGGAAAAATCATACTTTATAATTCTAAAATTAATAAGAAAGAAGATGCTATATCCTTAAAGAATAACAACAAATTTCTGTAGTATTGATGCAATCCGAAAGCGCTTTGAAGGGTTTTCAAATTATTCTGCGGTGATTGAAGACCGGTATGATTTTGGTTTAAAAAACTCGGGAGTGCCTTGGATCAACCTCACAGAAGAGGAAGACCTAAAGGGAACCATGCAACTGTAAAAGATTTGAGGAATCTACGAAGGAACCTCTGTGCCCTGTATTTTTTTCATTACAAAATACGTATTATTACAGAAGGATGTGGAAAATGAAATTATCAGTTATCCCACGACTGTTCCCAAACTGCAGATACATAAAAGCACTGTACCATCACTGCGAGATATTTCACCGACAAAAGGCAAGTCGATGTGGGATTCGTATTTTCTACCAATTTTCCCATGTATCTTAAATTTGGTGGTGCTGATAGAGTTGAAATATTTCCTGTCCTCGTATTTTCCCAAAATGCTAGATTTCCATTGGTTTGTCTTGTCAGAAAATTCAAGGTGCCAAGGTTTTGTCACCGATTCATATGCAGCACTGATGCAAAATCATTAAGCACACAGTCATATGTTGGCATATGTTGGCTTTGTTGACGGGTGAGTTGGTTTATCCAATGCCAACAATCTACCCCAGCGTCAGCTGGGTGTGTAACGAACTCCTGACCTATGCTCGGATACCATTTGCTGGGAATCACAATTGCCGTTAGACCAAAACCCACAAGTTGTGTTAGTCAGCAATTGCATTGCCAAAGATAAGGATCCACGACATGTGGTTAGTTCATGTCACGAAACACATAGAGAGCATTGGTTTATCCACTGTCCAAGAGGCTTTAAGTGTATTAGAGTGTGTCCAAGAGGCTTTAAGTGTATTAGAGTGTTTCACAGCAAAACTTCTACATGGCTTTGACTATGTTAGTGTCTCACTGCAAAAATTTTATATGTTTTTTTTTTTCTTATTTCTACTGTGGTTAGTGGCTTAAACATTTTTGTTTCAAGTTGACGGGTGAGGTATCCCCACACTTGAGCGATGAGACGAATTCTTTCTGACATATCCATGGATAAAGGAACAATGTACTCACTACCAGGGCATCTTTATGGTATACCTAGTCCAACTGATAGACCCACGAGCAGGCCAACGGATAGACCAACTGAGGTGACAGTTTAACTTTAGCCCCTTGTCAAGGAAGTTAAAAATGCCACTGCCTCCACTATTGAACCACATCACCATTGGAAACATAAGATGTATTTGATAAAATTCTTATCAGATTCCAGCATCTGTGTTCATATCTTATTGTATCACTGGATAGACATAACGATGTATCTTAGCACTGGCTCTTCCTCTGCTTGAAAATTGCGGTGTTTATGATTTTGCTTATCACCTATATCTTGTGTTGGATTTACTAATGGATTTTGTTTTGCTTGAAGCCCTTATGGTATTCTCAGTTCTGTTATTTTTAATGAATTGTTGTTGAAATTTTGTTGGTTAACGGTTAAACAGACTCAATTCACTCCGAGCCACTGATTGTTTCATTCTTGGTAACATCTGGTGCTTTGCCAATTTGTATTCACGTTAGTGGATAAGTGTGTTGTCACTGATTCAATAGCTAATCAGAGAAACATCAGTCCTTAGATTTCCGATTTACATATCTGAGAGAGATGGTGCATTTTGTAAAAGATATGAGAAATGGATATTGTTATAATGGGTGAAAATGTTTGTGACTTTTTTTACTAGCCTGTTGTCTCACATGAGAGGATGTTTATTTTTAACCTTCTCTTTTTCTATTTAAATGCAAAACTCACATTGTGTGATAAATAGTTTCCCATGGAAGCAACACCATAGCAAGCAATGTTAATGAGAAGTTTCATGTGGAAATAACTCTAGCTCTATCCTTGAGTGAAAAAATAGGATTTGGAAGGACAAACCTCAGCAGTAACAAGAACTAATTTTAAAACTTTAACCAATACCAAATTGCAACCATTCCATTGAATATGCATTTCAGGAATCAGCAGAGATAAACTTAAAAACTTCAACCAATACAATATTTCAACCATTCCATTGCATATGCATTCAGAAATCTTCAATTTATCTTGCTTGGAAAAGATTGAACCAAAAAAACTGTAAAACTTAAATCAATATCAAATTTCAACCATTCCATTGCATATGCATCTCAGAAATCTTCAGTTTATCTTGTTTGGAAAAGATTGAACCAAAACACTGAAAAATGCATGTTGATTTTAAATTTCACATCTTAAGACCCTAATTGTGAAGAACATGTGCTTCTTCATCAGAGTTCACAGGTTCATATCAAAAGGGGATAGATTATGTACACCTTGTAAATTTTAGCAATCAAATCACTACACAAAGGTGTCATTTGTCCCACAAACTCATACACAAGTTCCTAGTCCACATCCAATAGACAGGATTAGTCGACATGGGTTTCACTAACTTGGTGAGCAAACTCAGTTACTGCACAACATTTGACAATGACACCCTAGGACAGAGCATGCAACTGAAAGAGCAACCACAGAATACTAGCGTCCCCAAGACTGCAAGTATTATGACAGAATCTTCTTGGCTAGTGGAACCACATCTTTCAATATGTACCCATCGTTTCATGACATTAATGTGACTGCGTTAGAGCATGGTCTCTCGCTCTATGCATTATTATGATAAGATTCATCATTATATAAGCATTTAATGCACCTCATGCAACATTTTTTGTATATATTTACTGCACAACACTTGACAATGGCACCCTAGGACAGAGCATGCAACTGAAAGAGGAACCACAGAATACTGGCGTCCCCCAAGACTGCAAGTGTATTATGACAGAATCTTCTTGGCTAGTGACACCACATCTTTCAATATGTACCCATGGTTTCATGACATTAATGTGACTGTGTTAGAGCATGGTCTTTCGCTCTATGCATTATTATGATAAGATTCATCATTGTATAAGCATTTAATGCACCTTTTGCAACATTTTATGTATATATGAGGTGAAGCTTGTTGGATAAAAATGTGTGAGCCAAGGATTTCTGAGTTATATATTATGTCTAATGATAATTTTAATTTTCTTTTTCTTTTTATTTTAATTTTTCTGAATTTAGGTTTTTGTGGTTCATATTATATTTAACAAAGTTTTTTGGTAAAAAATCACATTCATATTGTTGGGTCAATGCATTTCAAACCACCCAGTGTGGCTCATCATCAGGACTAAGATGGAGAGTCTGATCACAACATGAAAATAAATAATGAAGAGATGAAGAGAAAAACAACTACAAAATCTCTACATCGTTTTAGAAATGTGAGATTAGGCTTCATCTTGGAAACTTGCAAGTGTGTCCGTTCAAAATGATAAACCTTTATTGTAATGGCTCTAATGTTCAGGGTTGTAATCTCTAAATTTTGGCTTTTGTGGTTCATATTGTATTCAAGAAAGTCTTTCGGTAGAAAATCACATTCAGATTGTGTAATGTGTTAGTATATTATATTTTGTTAACGCTGATGCAGGAGCATTTAGACCTAGTCAACGATGTGATGAAATGATCACATGTTGTGATTAACAAGGGGTTGGAAGATAAGAGATTAGTTAATTTTATTTATTTAAATGTGTGAGTGTTTATTTATTGTCAAATATGAGAAAAGGGCATAGTGGCTGATTGATCTTCCCTGTGTGGAGATCAGGCCAAAATGTTAGATTTATTTGGTTTTGAATAGGATATGAGGGATTTGAAAGCTTAATTTAGCATTTGTTTTAGAAAAGAGTGGAGTTGAAGAGATTCCTTAGGAGAGAGCGAGAGATTTCTAGATCTAAACCAAAATTGGTTCATGAATCCACTTTTGTATAAATATAGTCTTTTTGTATAATTCATAGGTTAGCTAGGTTAGCTGAAGAGATCAACGAAAGGTTAGGAGAAAGAGGTTAGCTAGGTTAGCTGAAGAGATCAACGAAAGGTTAGGAGAAAGAGGTTAGCTAGATTGGAGTCGAGTAAGAGAGGGCGAGGATTTCAAGATAGACACAGGGGTTTTTTTTTATTGTTGTAATCGAGCCAAAGGCCGAGACCCTATAGCTTTATTGTATTGAATAAATAATTCTGTGTGCATAAATGTGTTATTCTCTTGAAACCCTTCGCTTGTCTTTGTATATTTGCCTGAGGAACAACCTGAGCATTCTTCTTTGTTTTTATGTCTTAAGTTATAAATTGCAGTGTTCAAAGCATAATTGGGGTCCTTAGTGTTAACAGCAGTGTTCGAACCACTTTAAAACCCAGTCGTCGATCAAAGATATCACAGAGAGTTTATATATGGAGTCGTGGTTGCGAAATAGAGAATGGCAAAGAAACTGTGTTAAAGTGTAAATTCACCAAATACAAGCAAGGTCAAGTCCAAGAGGCATAGACGGATCAATGCACAATGACCGTTGGATCTTGGAGATCAATGGACGAGGTCGAAGGAATTGAGCGGCTAAGATTAAGTTGCATAGGACTGAGTTGAGAGATGAACGGTGGAGATGAGTTTAAGCTTTAGCGGAAGAGGAATCCGGAGGAGCCGTCGATGGTAGGAGATCTATGGTCATCGCATGACATAGGAGTGTAGGCGTTAATCGGCGGAAAGGGTTTCCATAAGCAGTAAGCGGATTATCGAGCAGCCAAAAAATGGTAAGTGGTATTTAGGGCTGGTCACTCGATACCATTCATTGACCGATGCGTGGCAGGAGACTAGAGAGAGAAAACCGCTTTACTGGGCGGTTATTCCTCTTGCAAGTTATCCACTCAATGTCAATATCAACTGTCAGATCAAGTGAATTGTTTGGTCAGATCAGGCTAAGCGACAACCGTCGGATTGAGTGTCAGATCAATGGTCAAGATTTAATCGCAAATCGCATGAGACAAAGGTCAAGGGACGACAGAGATGGAATAGCGATATTGCGGTAGTGCGATGAAGCACTGGCCGATCAGAGATCGGAGATAACGAATGTCAGTGGAGAATAAAGCGGAAAGGTTTGGTATTAGTGGACCCGAGAGATTTGTATATGCGGTTTTAATGCATTTGAAGTTCAGTTTATGTGTTCAGAGCGGGTTTCCTGTGTATTCCTTTGTATTCTGAGTTTTTGTAAGGTCATGTCTTTATCAATCATTGATCGGGTGTACAGACGGATTTTCTAATGTTTTGGATTCCGATAGCTTGATGGGGTATTGTTATGGAAAGTTGGTTTTTAAAAGCGCTTCCAACGCAAATGTGGCCTTAGCTCATAGGTCTACATGGGGTTTTAAGGGATGTCAATCAGCTGGCATCAATTTTTGGTATCAGAGCTAGATCAATGCTCTGTAGAGATTGGTTGAGAGACTGAATTTTAATTCCAGCATATGTATAATTGCACTGAAGTGAATTTGATACAGATGGGGATTAGACTACAAAGGACACTGAGATCAGAATGGGGAAATAGTGAATTTTCTAATGAAGGTCTGGTAAGAATGTTTATTTTGATAGTTTTGCAGAGATGTGTTTTGAATGTTTAAAGAACAACAAGAGATTGAAATTTCAAAGGAGAAGATGTTTTCCTTTCAGGAAAATGAAATTTTCATGTAAGTTGATTAAATGATTGGTTTGATTAAAAGGAAAATTGAAGTAGAAGGTTTAGAAGTTAAAGCTAAATAGAAGAGTGGTTTGCTATGGCATTGAAGTCATTTAAATCATTTGAAGAATTTTATGAAAACTGAGAATGATTGAGGATTGCTTAAATAATTGTTGAAGACAATGATATCGATAGATAAAGGAACATTTAGAGTGAAGGTTGGATTCAATAGATTTGGAAAGAGAGTCATTACAAGGAATGAATTTTGAAATTTGTAGAAGCAAAACAGGATTTGCTTATAAACAGGTTATCAGGAGGAATTGATAGTGTCTGTAATGAATTGGTAAAAAATAATTGAAATTCAGATCTAATCTTAATTGCTCTTGAAAGTTGAAGAGTCCATTATGAAAAGTAAAATGGGAAATAGTTGTTGGCTATATCGAGTCTTTTGAATGAAAAGTCTAAATGAAATAGTGAACAGATGAATCATTTGGCAAAGATTTAATTGATGGAATGGGAATTAATTTTAAAACATATTTGAAGGAAAAGTTGCAGGTTTAAAAGGTTGCTTTGATGTATCTTGAGATAAGATTGTACAGGTCAATAGAAGCAATGAAATTGCTGAAAGGTAGAATGAGTTGTACTGGCATCATAACATATGAGCTATGTTAAAGAAGATAGAGCAAGAAGAACTCTCAGATGAGTAAAGGTGATAGTACCCAACAGTAAATGAAATTACTGAATGAAAGAAGGAAGTAAGAAATTGAAGATGCAGAGCCTAGAGTAAGGAGTGTTCAAGAAGAGATGAGAACAACTTCCAACTATGGTTGGGTAGAAGTTATTGAGACAGCTCCACAATTGTGTTTGTGGGTAGAGTTGTCTTAAAGATAACAATTCCAACAAGAGGAGTGCTAGGTAGTTGTTAGCTAGTGAAAGGTTCGAGGAAAGAACCACTAGGTGCCAAAAGGCTGAACTCAGAAAAGTTTGGTGAGGCATAAAGGAGACTTGTTACCGATGAAAAACGCTAGTTGCAGCTCACTAGTGAACAAGGAAAGTTTACCAAAGGAAGAAATGGAACTGACTATTGGTAGTTATGATAGGGGTACAGAGGAAAGTCAGAAGTAGAGGAAAATGAGTGCTGAAGCAGTTGGACTCAAAGGAATGAGTAAAGAAGAAAGAAAAATAGAGTTGGCTGAGATGAAGATAGAACTCAGTGGTTGGAAGAAGTTGGTATTGAAAGGAATTAGAGAAAAATGGAAACAATGATTTTATGTGGGAAAAAGAGCTAAATGGTTCGTCAGAGAATTATTTGCTGAGAAATTAATGCTCTGAACAGTTGAGGATGAAGGAGTAGAATACATCTGTGAACCAGAGAAAGGATCTCTCCTTGGGGAAGGAGACAGTGATGACAATGATGAAGAACTGATCTATGCAGATCAGAATGAGAGGAATGTGTTGGTAACATCTTCACAGACAAGAGAATCCCATATTTTTGGGACTAATTATTTCTGTGAATGTAAAATTGCAGGTATACAACCTAATGAATTTGAACCTGTGTATGAAAAGGTGAAAGAGGCA
This sequence comes from Pinus tabuliformis, assembly GCA_031772625.1. Taxonomy (NCBI): domain Eukaryota; kingdom Viridiplantae; phylum Streptophyta; class Pinopsida; order Pinales; family Pinaceae; genus Pinus; species Pinus tabuliformis. The sequence goes on from CM062819.1 coordinate 307,101,486, forward strand.
GAGGCAAGAAAACCACAAAAGGAGATGCATAAAGACTTTCAAGACTTCAATTGGTGGAAGAAATTAAAAGGTATGGCTGAATGGTTGTGTCTTCTCTTAGTGAAAACTTATTGGATCATGTTAGAAGGAATTTTAGCAGGGATAGAAGACCAAGGGGAAATGGAAAAAGGAAAGGAAATAAATGCATTGTAGATTTGTGAAATGAAGAGAAGAAAAGCTGACACAGAGAACTCAGCTGAAGAAGTTAAGTCAAGGAAATCTTTGAAAGATCAAAGTCATATCATAGAAGGGGAGGAGACATTGTTATCTTATTTGGATAAACCGTGTGTTGGAAGAAATTGTGTAGAACAAGAAGGTATTCTACAAACTTATGATGAAATTGCCAAGCATAGTCAAGAAGTTGTAGTCCCAGAAGTTTTCTTTGATGAGGAAGAAATCAGAGATGTTGAGGAAGAATTTCTCAATAACTTAGTGAACTATCAGAATAGTTCAGAGAAACATGAGGAACTGATCACTGAGGCTTCAAATGAAGAGCCTTGTATTTTTGAAACTGACATGTTGTGTATGTTTTCAGGTTTGACAGGTAATGAACAATAATTGGACAATGTGCTTATGCATGTTGATGAAGAAGTGAGATTACTGGAAGAAATGGCTGAAACAGAAAGATATTTTGAGCATGTATTTAATAATTTTGAGAATGATGGTATTGACAGGGAAATTGTCATGATTAAAGAAGTTGAAGATAAGAAAATGAAAGTTTGTGATGATAACCAGAATGAAGTATTTTTAGTCGAGAATCAAAATGAAAGTACTATGGAAATTGTGAAGGAATATAAGATGATGTTGACATATACAGAAGTTCAAGAATTTTTTGATTTTAAAGTGGATTATTTTTATGAATTTGTAAACCATGAAGAAGTTTTAGAAAACCAAAATTTTGTTTCTGATGTAGGAGAAGATGAAACAACATCATTTTGTTGCAATAGTATAAGTATAGAAGATGAAAGGATACTTCATAATGATATGCTCCAAGAAATTCTAGCTATTGAATTGTTGAATGATAATCTTGTGTCAGAACAAGGAACACTGTGTAATGCAGAGGAAAGTATTGGAATGAGAATTGATGACAGTTTCATAACTTTTTCAGAAGGACAATATAAAGATTTGATGGCAGAATTATCTATGAAGATTGAAAACCATAGTTATTTTGAAACTATCAATTGTGATGGAAATTCTGTTTTATACAAGGAGAAGTCATATGTAAATGAAATGCTTATTGAATATGAAGGAATTGGCATTTTGTTGGAAAAGTTATTAGATGAACCTGATAACATATAGGAAAAGATTATCTTTAATGATAGTGGAAGAGGAGTTGTAGAGTACAAACAACAGTTTGTAAATGGCAGAGGTGAAGAAGAATTGGACAGAAATTTCATAATTTCTATGGTGAGGAGAAATGTAGCAGGTAGATGTCAGTGGAGTTCAGTTGAGAACAAATTGTAAAGAGGAAGTTGAGAAATTGTGGAAGATGAAGACAATTAAAAAGAGGGACAACAAAGAAGAGAAATTAACAAAAGGAATTTGTATCAGTAAGGAAAGAGGACAACAACAAAATAAGATTTGGAAATCTGGAGGAATAGAAGTGACAGTGGCAGAAGAATTGAATCAACAACATGATGAAAGTGATGACCATTTACAAAGTAAAGTTTGGGACACTGGATGATCAACAGAAGAAACACATGACCAGGAGGTCATGAAAACTTTCAACTTTGGGAGTCTAATGCAGGAGCATTTAGACCTAATTAGTAATGTGATGGAATGATCACATGTTGTGACTAACAAAGGGTTGGAAGATAAGAGATTAGTTAATTTTTTTTATTTAAGTGTGTGAGAGTGTTTATTTATTGTCAAATATGAGAAAATGGCATAGTGGGTGATTGATCTTCCCTATGTGAAGATCAGGCCAAGCAGTTAGATTTATTTGGTTTTGAATAGGATATGAGAGATTTGAAAGCTTAATTTAGCATTTGTTTTAGAAAAGAGTAGAGTTGAAAAGATTCCTTAGGAGAGAGCGAGAGATTTCTGGATCTAAACCAAAATTGGTTCATGAATTCACTTTTGTATAAATAAAGTCTTTTTGTATAATTCAGAGGTTAGCTAGGTTAGCTGAAGAGATCAGCTAAAGGTTAGGAGAAAGAGGTTAGCTAGATTGGAGTTGAGTAAGAGAGAGCGAGAATTTCAAGATAGACACAAGGGTTTTTTGTTGTTGTTGTAATCGAGCCAAAGGGCCGAGACCCTGTAGCTTTATTGAATTGAATAAATAATTTTGTGTGCATAAATGTGTTATTCTCTTGAAACCCTTCGCTTGTCTCTGTGTATTTGCCTGAGGAACAATTTGAGCATTCTTCTTTGTTTTTATGTCTTAAGTTATAAATTTCAGCGTTCAAAGCATAATTGGGGTCCTTAGTGTTAATAGCAATGTTTGAACCGCTTTAAAGCCCAGTTGTTGATCAAAGATATCACAGAGAGTTTATATACGGAGCTGTGGTTGCGAAACAACGAATGGCAGAGAAACTGTGTTAAAGTGTTAATTCACCAAATACAAGCGAGGTCAAGTCCAAGAGGCATAGACGGATCAATGCACAGTGACCGTTGGATCTTGGAGATCAACGGACGAGGTCGAAGGAATTGAGCGGCTAAGATTAAGTCGCATAGGACTGAGTTGAGAGATGAACGGTGGAGATGAGTTTAAGCTTTAGCGGAAGAGGAATCCAGAGGAGCCGTCGATGGTAGGAGATCTACGGTCATCGCATGACATAGGAGTGCAGGCGTTAATCGACGGAAGGGGTTTCCATAAGCAGTAAGTGGATTATCGGGCAGCCAAAAAATGGTAAGTGGTATTTAGGGCTGGTCACCCGATACCATTCATTGATCGACGCGTGGCAAGAGACTAGAGAGAGAAAACCGCTTTATCGGGCGGTTATTCCTCTTGCAAGTTATCCACCCGATATCAATATCAACCGTCAGATCAAGCGAGGTTGATTGAATGGTTGAGATCGAGTGAACTGTTTGGTCAGATCAGGCTAAGCGACAACCGTCGGATCGAGTGCCAGATCAACGGTCAAGATTTAATCACAAATTGCATTAGACAAAGGTCAAGGGACGACATAGATGGAATAGTGATATTGCGATAATGTGATGAAGCACTGGCCAATTGGAGATAATGAAGGACGGTGGAGAATAAAGCAGAAAGGTTTGGTATTAGCAGACCCGAGAGATTTGTATATGCGGTTTTAATGCATTTGAAGTCCGGCTTATGTGTTCAGAGCGGGTTTCCCGTGTATTCCTTTGTATTCCGAGTTTTTGTAAGGTCATGTCTTTATTAATCATTGATCGGGTGTATAGATGGATTTTCTAATGTTTTGGATTCCGATAGTTTGATGGGGTATTGTTATGGAAAGTTGGTTTTTAAAAGTGCATCCAATGCAAATGTGGCCTTAGCTCATAGGTCCACATGGGATTTTAAGGAATGTGAGTCAGCTGGCATCAAAGGCTATGTTATTATCATAGTTGTTTGATATGCAAATTATATTGTAATTGGTTTAAGTTAAAATTGTGTATGTTGTTGTTATTATTCACTAAGATCCATATGGTTTATTGCATCTTAAGAAAGTAAGAGATTACTTGGAATTATTTAACATTTTATTTTTATGCTTAAAAAACATTAAGAGAAATGTTCCAAGATCATCGTAATTTTGGTGACTTAAAAGAAGGTTGGTAGCGATACAAATATTTTGAAAATTAGATTGAATGTGAGTATAAAATGGACAAACTAAGAGAAAGTTCTTTTCATATTCAACCCTCTTAATGTTGTAAAGGTGACAAACTCTTTCTATCCCATTGTGTTTTGGAAATTGAGTCACTACGAAGGTCATGAGAATTTATTTTCATTTTAACAATGTACATTTTCTTCATAACATTATTCTAGACAAAGAGAGATTTTTTATTTTCAAGATTGGGGTTGATCACCTCCTTATGATATCTTACTTTCCTTTTTCTCTCAAACTCTTTATTACCCCGTAATTTCTCTTTATTAATATTATTAACTAAAAATATTTTTAATATTATCTTTATTATACAAAATGATCTCTTCCGTTATCCTTCAATGGTCTAGCTAAGACTGGGCATCCTTATACAATTGTACTTGAGCCAAAGGTGGAAGCTTTAGCTAGATTTAGAAACAACTTTAAGAAACCCCTTGGCTTTTATGTTGTTTAACTTCTTATTATAAGTTAAGATACCTAGTTACAATCATGCTTTCAATGGAGGAAAGACTTGTTTCAATAAGGATATTAGAATAGGGAGTATTTCCTTTAATTTTAAGATTGTAAGTTATAAATTGCTTTTGGATCTATTCTATCTTCTTCCATAATTATTTGAAAATATTACATCCCCAAACCTCACATTCATATAAAATAATATGAGCGAGTTATAAATTTATTTTATAATTAATTAATTAAATTTTTATTAATTTTAAAATTACTAAAAAATATTATAAAATTTAGTAAAGTTTAAATATTAAATTAAATATTTTAAATTTAATTTTAAAATTATAAATTTAATTTTAATTAATTGATATATATGAAATGAATAATTTTATATAATTTTGTATAAAATTGCAAGATAAAAATCTATTTAAAAAATCGAAAGATAAAAACTATTTAAAAAATCGAAAGCCTATATGAACGCCAAGTACCATGTGCTTAATCACCTCTAACCATAAGGAATAATGTTGTTTGAAACAATTTTCACTCTAGATATCAATTATATGTTGTTCTAAAACCATTAATAAGGAATCAATAAACTTTGTTCAAGTTTCCATAACCCTTCTGGCTAGTGATAATAGTAACAACAAATTTAATGCATTTAAGAACAAAATTGAGACCTTTTAATAACACATATGCATCACACCAAGAACCATGCTTAGTCCATTGTGGCAACTTTGGTGAAATGTTGAAACAAAATTTATCGTAAAAGTATGAGTTTAATATTTAAACTCAGGGCAACTCTAAAACAAAGTAACAAGCAGGTCACAGTCTAGCCAAATTGACACCTATTTCTAAGATTGCGAGAGCAAATAATAGGTTCCAACATGAGGGGATTGACTTGCATTATTTTTAATCGAAGCAAAGGGAAGCGCAAGAATTCCAATTCCATGGCCGAAAACCCAGATTGATTACTATTTAGCAATGTCAGTTTGCTAGGTAAGTTGTTCTCACTTTTGTTTGTTTTTTTTGATAGAGTGGGAAAACCTATCATAACTAAGTTATCAAACTTGTAGTGGGGACAACTATCACTGGTTGTTATGTGCGAATGTAGGCTGATTCACATTGTTATTCAAGGAAAACCACGCCACATGGAATTGCTTATTGGTCATCTATGAGGGGGTAGGCTTTCACTCCTGTCAGATGCTTGTGGGTCTCGGGGTCGTTACCCTATTTACTTACATCCGAGGAAGACACAATATTAGGCAAGTAGAAGCAATTTCAAGGCATACTTCAGGCCCAAGTTGTTCTCAAGTATCCTTAAGGCCTTTTTTTTTTTGTTGGGGGGGGGGGGGTTGGGGGAGGAGCACTCTTAGACCCTGGATTTTATTACTATGGCCATCACGTTCATTTGTTGGATATTTAAAAACCTAGGATTCATATGGGGCTTCAAATCTGGTTTATAATAAACTTGTTTAGTGGATTTGTGTAAGATCCCAAACAACTAATTAATCAATAGATCTGGTACAGTTAAGTGTGCTAAAAAATACTTTCAACAAAATTGCGAATACCGAGGTAGAAAGAAAAATGCACCCACTTATTTTATTGCAAATAATACATGTCAGATTGATAACATAGAAACCCTTGCTAATGGCATGCAAGGTTGCCCATCAAATGAGAAATCAAGACACTAAAGCACAATCGTGGACCCTGTATGGATCCACTAGAAAAATCACACCCACGGGGTTTTCGTCCCTGGGATGAAATTGGAACTCGCCATGCCAAGTTCTTAAGAGAAAACACAATAAGATAGATAAACTTAGGATGATCCCACTGTCAGGCTTCTCTCCCCTTTTATAGGCTTGATGGACTCTTTAGAAACTTTATTTTATTGTTTTTCCTCGAGACACGAGGCAATTACCATGAGTCAATACCATGTGTAGATTTTGTCCACTTTGACCATATCAAGAAAAGGGAATATTACAAATCCTCCTGGCCAAAGATTGCTTGCCCTAAAGTAATCCACTTCTATCCACAACAGAAGCATCTGTATACTTATATCATGATCTCATACAAACGAGTGCGTTATTCCATGCCTCCATGCTAAGTGATCCTGAATGGATCCTTCGATATTCAGATCCCAAACAATCCTCCGACCAATCCTTCCCTCAATGGATTCACCTGGATCCCAATGCCACCTAGGTCCTAGGACCTGTGGGTTATGATACCATATCAACCCTCCATTACTTCCTGTGCCTAAGGGCCCAAGCTATAATGTGCCCTTAGCTAAGAATATCCTCCTAAGAATAATCTCATCAATAGAGTTCCAACTCATAATATCTCACCAATCCATCTCGTGGGAAGGATCTAGTGCAAGAATACCTGCATATGGAATAAGTCTACTATGTTGATATTGCTCGATTTCCACCCGAACACCCAACATGATCCATTTAGAAAATGTTTCCTTGCTCTCCCTAATGTATAAAGGTGGGTTGGTAGTGCCGCAAGCCCTATCTATGTACTCTTGTAGCGACTTGTTCTGGAACTCCCAACTGTACTCCTCTTGCTACCTTGTGAGGAACTTGAGACATTCTTCTACACTAGACAACTGGGCCTCCGACTCGACACATACCCCTATGAGCTCCTCAATTTTACTGTTTTCTTGTAAGATAGTGTCTCGGACTATCCAAACTATTTGCTTCAACATCATAAGATATGTCTTGAAATGCATGATATTTCCCCGAAAGTCCTCTATTGGCGATTATGGTGCCTTGCTGAATTCCTCTATATCTTTCTGCACTGGATGCTCAACTATCGTAGCTCCAACTTGAACCTTTGAATGACTCTCTAGAAATGTCTTATGTTGCATACTATATGATCTAGGTGGATGTTGGTGGCCACCTGCCTATTCCACTTGGACCGCCACCACTGTCTCTTTCAGTTTTTTAGTTTCCTTAATTGTAGCACAATTTGCTATTTTTGGTAGTTTTTTCGGGTCCTGAACTTCCAGAGCCGTTTTGAGGCCCTAAATGACATTGATAGATCTTTCTAATGAGGTATTGTGCGCGTCAAACGAAAATCTTATGCCAAAGTTACGACCCCTGGAAGTTGATGTACCAATTTACCTAAACGGGGTCCATAGTTTTGGCGCTTCATCTCTTAGGGTTAGGTTTTTGGATGTTTAGGTTTTTCCATTGTTTCTCAATAATAAATAGGCCTTCGAGCCTCATTGTAACAGAGTTCAGAGGCATGTAGTGTTGGAAATACTAGGAGGGGGTTGAATCAATATTTCTTTTCATTTGTTATTTTTACCAGTTAGATTCTTCACAATTTAATTAGAAAAAATGTATAATAATTATTTTATCAAGTATAGAAAAAATTGAATACAATAAATGATGATTGTTTGCCAGCACCAACTTGGACTTGATGAGGCTCCAACCTTTAAGGTTTCGACTCTATTTTATCCGAGGCTCCAACCTTGCGTGAGCACCAACCCCTAGGACACCAATCCTTTTTGCTTCTTTTAATAGATAAGGAGAGTAGTACTTACTTGAATGCCCTTGACATAATTCTTCACTATTCAATTAATTTCCAAAGACTTCACTGTTCAATCACTCTGCTTCACTGTGTTGTCTTCAATTTTGGGCTTCACTTCATCAATTGATTGTTCAAGGGAAAGTTCTTCACTGTCAAAAAAGGGGTTCTACAAAACCATTGTGTTGTTGTTCAAATGACGCTACAATTAGGTTCTTTACAGTGCAAGGAGATTCACTGTGATTAAGACTGAATGTTGAGAGACTTCCTTGTTGCTAATTATTATGAAGTCTGAATTTGAAGCCCAAACTATCGTGCTAGAGCTGAGGTCTAAACTCACTGTGTAATGATTAGAGTCACAGTTCACAAGATACGAGTTCAACCAAAGATCTGAGATTACAGTTCACGGGATCCAAGTTTTGAGTCACAGTTCTCCACCAAAGAACCGAGTATACAATTCACGAGATCCGAGTTCTGAGTCACAACTCTCCACCAAAGATCTGAGTATACAATACACAAGATATGAGTTCCAGTTCACAAGATCTGAGTCATTGTTATCATCCAAAGATTTGAGTTCAGTGAATAAGGTATAACCACAGTCCAAAGAGCTAGAGCTATCGCCTGAAAGTGTAGAGATAGCCCAGAGATAAAGGGCCGAGGTAAAATGACGCAAACCCGAGATATAGAGCCACATACCCGAGGTACAGTCTCTACTTGTCACTGTAATAATCCTGAGGGCCGAGAGAAAATACACCAATCAAGCTCGATACCAATCCAAGCTAGACACTGAGATATATCACTTCTTGTTTTTTTTATTCTTCTTCCTGAAGATTCACAAGATGTGAATCTATAGCTCATTGTCATCCAAGTTGTGATCGAAATAGATGAATGAAGAATGAATACATATGCCTAATATATAATGTTCATGTCTCTACAAATAGGCCGACATGAGTAGGCCAGTATAGGTCAACTCACTGTCTAGAATAATATTCTTAACTTAAAAAAATTATATCTCCCAAACTATTTGGAGTTTCGGGCCAAGTAAGAGCTCATTGGAAAGGAAAAATTATGCTCTAAAATATGGTATAGGTATCAAATTGAGAGGTTGCCTCTAAGGTAGTGAAAAAACATTTTTTAATGTGACTGGTCATTAATTAGTGTAGAATTGGAGGTAGGACAGAATGGCTTCATGGAGAGTAAGGTCATTTGGAAATGTAAGGCTTCATGGTGACATTTACTAGGAGAGCTCAACAATATATATTTCATCAATGACAATTATTGACCAACATGTAGCCACCACATCTATTCTCAGAGATAAGCTACCATCGCTCGAGTTAGTCTTATTTCCATTCTATTTGTAAGCATATTTCAGTATTTGATATTAATGAAATAAAGCGTTATTTCTGCAACATCTCTGTATTTATAATTATATTTGTAATTTTTTGCGTTCATGTTTAAGTTTAGATTAGTGGTATCAGAGCGGTCTGCTCTTTCTCTATTTTTCTTTGCATGTCCCCAACGAGATTGGGATATAAGGAGTTAGGACTCGAACTAGTCGAACCTTCGCAAGATCAGCCTCACAAATCTTGACGACCTCCCATCGTGAAAGAGAAGAAAGACGAGGGGGCGGGATATCCTTTCAAAATCTTGCTCGAAGAAGCCCTCGAGCAATAGAGGAACGCGATCAGGGACAACTTTTCCCAGTTCCTTCAATGACAACCCAAGGCCGACGCATATCCTTCCAACATCTACTCTGGAAGCACCACACCCTTTAAGGTACAAGTTAACTTTGACATCCCCATATTTAAGGGTCAGATAGAGTTAAACATCGTAGAAAAATGGTTAAATATGCTAGAAGGATATTTTCATGTTCATGGTTTTTCCAGCCGGGAAAAGATTACTTTTGCACTTCTCAAAGTCGCCTCCAACGTCAAGGATTGATGGGAAACCTACTATGAGAAGAATGATGAAAGTACACCCTCACTATTTTTAGTCGCACCCACTTGGAATTCGTTCCGGGACGCCATCAAGGAGCAGTACTACCCTATCGAGAGCTATGAGGATAAATACATAAAGTGGACCACACTGTCGAAGGGAAGGGACTAAGACGTGCTAGAGCTTACCAATGTTTTTCATACCCTTCGCACAAAGTTGGGTATCAAGGATTCTGAGCAACATTTGGTACTCAAGTACCACAGTTGCCTACACAGGTACATCTAGGACGCGATGGAGTTCCTGGACATCTCCTCACTTCACACGACGTACTGATACGCTGTCAAGATTAAACATAAGTTAAAACAGAAAAAGGGAGACTTTGGATCAATGAATCTGAAGCAAGGGAAAGGTGCCCCCAAATCGCAGAGCAAAGGACAAAGCCAAGGTGGGGTGACCCAAGATAACCTGCTAAAGCCGCAACCAAAGAACAACACCACGAAGATAAAGAAGGACACGAGAAAGTGGTGTGAGTTCCATAAGAGATCCACTCACAACACAAGTAAGTGTTGGGCCAAGCAGTCATTGGTGGCCTAGTTGAAGGATTCAAAATCAAACACATGTTCTGACTTTGAGTCAAAACTCGACAACGGGAATGACAAAGGGAAGAAAATCATTGATGTGGAGCCCAGTGCCACTGTGGCCACCACCAAGATCCAGAAGATTGAGCATGAAGAGATAGAGGAGGGGGGACGCCTCTTCCACTCATAGATGTGGGTGAAGGGTTCTCCGCTCAGTTCATTGTCGACAGCGGGAGCCAAAAGAACCTCATGTCAGCAAAGGTCGTGAAGCGGATGGGCCTGCCAACTATAACACATCCGCAGCCGTACACCATCGGGTGGCTTCACCAAGGATGAGATCTCTGCATTAGCCAACAATGTCGCCTTCCCTACAACATCAAGCCCTTCATGGATGAGGTACTGTGTGATGTTGTTCCTCTTGAAGTTTGTGATGTATTATTAGGACAACCATACTTGTGGAAGTGACATGTTTTATGAGTCTAGACCTCGCGCTGTTATTATTTCTTTGGGTACTAAGTTATATAGGATAACGAAAATAGCTCCGCCTACCGCTATCTCTTTGATCTCTGCTAACTAATGCAATAAGATCATCTCCCAGACTGGGAAATTTATTTTCTTTCTGATTCGCTCTCAAAGTAAGGGGAAGATCGTAGCCACATCCATGGCCCCTAGGAAGGGTTCCTCCACGCAGCAGAAGCAGGTGGATATGGTCATGGAAGAATATAGGGACATCTTCTCCTCACCACAGGGGTACCCTTACACTGTCAGGTCAAGCATTCGATCAATCTGACTCCTGGAGCACCTCTACCCAATGGGCCAATATATTGCCTCTCCATTATGGAAAATGAAGAGATCAAGTGGAAAATCCAGGAGTTGCTGCAAAAAGGGAACATCCGACCAAGTTCCTCACCTTGTGGGAGCCCGATTGTACTTATACAAAAGAAGGATGGGACCTGGAGGCTCTGCATTGATTATCAGGCACTAAACAAAATCACTGTCAGGAACAGGTATCCAATCCCATGGATTGATGACCTTCTAGACCAACTCAAGGGGGCCAAGTATTTTAGCAAGATCGATCTGAAGTCTGGCTATCACCAGGTTCCAATAGAGCCCACAGATGTATGGAAGACCGCCTTCAAATCCAAGGAAGGCCTTTTTGAATGGTCGGTTATTCTCTTCGGGTTAACAAAGGCCCCTGCTACTTTTATGAGGCTAATGGATGACATCTTGCGGCCCTTCACCAACTCATTCGTGGTTGTTTATCTGGATGACATCCTCATCTTCAGTAAGAGTTGGGAAGAACACTTGCAACACATTCAACAAGTCCTTCAAACCCTTCGACAACGTAAACCATGTGCCAACTTGGAAATGCACCTTTGGCATGAGCCAGGTCCAATATTTGGGTTACATCATAGATGAGCGTGGCATGCATGTGGATCCGACCAAGATCCAAACCATTCGAGATTGGCCAGCCTCGACCACTCTAATAGAGCTTCGCAACTTTTTTTGCCTTGCAAATTTTTATCAGGGGTTTGTGTTGGGATTCTCCCATATCACTTGGCCCTTGATATAAATTACTAAGGGTTGGGTGAAAGAGAAGTTTTCCTAGTTCGAGTCCCAACATAAGGCGTTCATTGAGTTGAAGCACTGCCTCTTCTCTACACCGACACTCACACTACTAGACCTACAACAACCATTTGAAATTGAGACAGATGCCTCCGACTATGCTATTGGTGCAGTCCTTACACGACATGGGCATCCAGTGGCCTATCATAGTGAGACACTTTCTGATAAAATTTGGAACTACCCCACCTATGATAAAGATATGTATTCCATCTTACAAACTTTCCGGAAATGGAAGCATTACATTCTGGGGAAGGAGACGATCATTCACACCAATCATCGAATCTTTAGTTTATACAAACACAAGGGAAATTACAGAACGATCACCATCAGAAGTGGTCTACATATCTACAACAATTCCACTTGAACATTAAATACAAAATGGGCAGCACCAATCATGTGGCAGGCTACCTCAGTCGCCCCCCAGTTGCAACACTGACTACTGTTCTCAACTCTTGTGGCCACAAGACCTCTAGATGGCCGCAACTATACAAAAATGATCCAGAGTTCACCTCCACATACCAGATGCTAGTAGATGGAAAACAAGTTCCTCATTTCCACCTCCAGGACGCATTATTATGCTACCTAGGCCACCTTTGTGTTCCTTCAAGCAAGTGTTTCAAGCTGATTTAGGAAGCACACTACAGTCGGGTCATAGGACACTTTGGTGTGGAAAAAATTGTGGTTGTACTACAAAAGTACTTTTATTGGCCAAAACTCTGACTGGATGTAGGGAAATATATCAGATCTTGCATTGTCTGCGTCATCTCCAAGCCAACCATCAAGAAGTAAGCCCTGTACACTCCTCTGCCTACTCCCAATGAGCTGTGGGAATCCATCTCCATGGACTATATGTCTAGCCTCCCTTCTACCAAGCATGGTAATGACTTTGAATTTGTGGTCGTGGACAAATTTTAGATGGCTTTATTGGCGGCCTACAAGAAGAGTATTACAATGGAGGACACTGCCAAACTTTTCTTTAAATGAGTGTGGGTACATTTTGGGATCCCACAGACTATTATATCAGATCAGGATAACAGGTTCCTGAGCACATTCTAGTCAAGCCTCTAGACACTATTGGACACCAAGCTCACCAAGTCGACTGCCTTCCATCCCTAGACTGATGGTCAGACAGAGGTCATCAATAGGATGATAGTGCACATACTCCGCATGTACAACTCCAAACATCCACGAACCTGGGATGAGAGTCTTCCCTATGTGAAGCACAGTTATAATAGAGCTCTCCATAGCTCGACTGGTTGCAGTCCCTTTCAAGTGGGTCTAGGATTTCAACCATTGTGTCTGATTGATGTTGCCATGCCTCATGCAACTACACAGACATAATCCACACATGTATTGTCTGAGGCTGATAAAGCGACCATATTTATTGAACACATCCAACAAATCCACCAGTAGGTTCACGACATCTTAGATAAGTCAAATTCCAAGTACAAGTAGCGACCATATCAACATCTGGTGCCACACAAGTTTCAAGTAGGTGACAAAGTTTGGTTGCATTTGCAGAAAGAATGCCTTACGAGAGCCCATCGAAAGCTCAAACCACTCTGATATGGTCCTTACACCATTACCAAGGCTATGGGAGACAATTCTTTTGAGCTCAACATTCCCCCATTCCTTGGCTTGCACCAAATGTTCAATGTGAACTGTTTTCGACCATACTTCCCACCATTATTAGACACATTAAACATTGCATAACAACTCAAACTAACATATTTAAACCCAGACTGTATGGAACAGGCCACAATTAATCGGATTATGGACACAAAGATTAAGAACACTCGCTGGGAGAAGATCCAACTATATCGGGTTGTCAAAGTTGGCCAACTCCTGCACCAAGGCAAGTGGCTCACCAGGGACCAAGTTCAACAAAAGTTTCCCCATCTCATGCAGACACTCAACGCAATGGGGACCATTGCTTCCTAAGGGGGGAGGAATGATCCAGGTGGATGTTGGTGGCCACTCACCTATTCCACTTGGACCCCCACCACTGTCCCTTTTAGTTTTTCAGTTTCCTTAATTGTAGCACAATTTACTATTTTTGGCAGTTTTTCGGGTCTTGAACTTTTAGAGCTGTTTTGAAGCCCTAAATGACATTTTTTTGGGAAAAATAGAGAAAACACGGGTCTTTGACCCATTCTTTTTGCTCAAAAGTTGTAGTCCTCAGATAGATCTTTCTAATGAGGTATTGTGCACGTCAAACATAGATTGTATGCCAAAGTTACAACCCCGGAAAGTTGATGTACCAATTTAACCAAATGGGGCCCATAGTTTAGGCACTTCATCTCTTAGGGTTAGGTTTTTGGATGTTAAAGTGTTGGATCGAAAGATTCATCAGGGAAAAGACCCTAGGTTCAGGCACAAGAGGCCAACAGTGGTCCACTGTAGTCTAGGACAACGCCGACATTTTCACCTCACCCCGAAGGGCAAGGAGTCTCACCCGAGGCGCGCCGTGACCAAAAGGGAGAAGGGTTCAGCATAGGGTCGAGGGAATATCAACCGGGCACAAGCAATCATGCACATATGTATCCATAATACGTGAAACAATGATAATAGTATCCTTAAATCATACACATAGATCCATTATAAAGAAAACAGAACTAACAACATCCTTGCATCAATCTATGAATTACCATCTACATGTAATCATATAGACTATTTAAAATTTTAATGGACCCACTAAGCATGATACTCAATACATTAGAATTTTCAATAACCATCAACTATGTCTTACATTAACTTAACATAAAAAATACATCATCATCCGACATTCGCCATAAACATTACATAAAATACCTGGCTTAGTTGCTCGGGTTAGATCAGTTTCTCAACCAAGTCCCTCGGATCCCAACACTCCCTCCTTCAACATCTGCACCTGTGTACCTCTTCTGCAACCAACTCCTTCTTCCTACGGTGGGTTCAACAACCTTCTTCCTTTCTGGTCTTCCCCTTTTGTGTCCTTCCCAGCTGCTTGGACTGCCAGTTCTCGCTCGGTTGCTTTCTCTCCTGGATGTTTCTGCACCTTCCCGTCTCCTTGGCTTCCTTTGCCTTCCGCTGCCATCTTGCCATCACTCCTCCACAACTGCTCGTTCCGCCACCCAATTTTTGTTTCCATTTGTCTCTTTCCCGCCCTTCGGTCAGTCAAAAGTGGTTAAAATCATTCAAAATTAACGAAGGCCCCAACAGGCCCCGACCACAATTTCTTAACTCGTTGTCAAGTCAACTCATTTCGACCTCTGGCGGTCCTGTTGCTACTTCCATGTGCTCTACGGGTGGTGGTTGCATTACTACCGACGCTATCTCTGTTGTCTGCTATGCCGACACTTCTGCTGCTTCGATATTTGCTTGCAGAGTAGGCACCTCTTTTGTCTCAATCCTAGCTTGTGGCATGGAATTTGTTCCTGTGGCCCTTTCTTGCCATGTGGCTCCTCCATTCCAAATGAAGGCTCCAACTCTGGGACTGAGGTTGTTGTTTGCTTCCTGAACTTAGTGTATCTTTGAATTACCAGGTCCCAGTTCGTGAGGATTGCGTTAGTGCCTTGAGTGAATGCCTCGACAGATTGCGATGTTAGAGTTGTTGGTTGCTGTCTCTGTAGGTCACCCATTGTTGGCCGCTTGAGTCGGGAGGGGGGCAGGGTAGTGTTCAACGATCATATAAGGAGGCCAAGTCATCAGAGGGTGGATAGTGCCAGGGGTCACATTGGTATGCCTACAAATTTCTCGATTAAGTAATAAATAAGGCAACTGTCAAGATAGGGTCGCAAAATATTTCCTGTTAAGCATAGAATTAGTTAATAAATAAACCCTTCATAGCCAAATAAAGATGCCATGCAACCCACTTTGTACCTTCCAAACCACGTCATAGTTGTCACGTACCAGTTGGTCGACGGAAAAAAAAATATAGCTAGAATACATGGAAAGGTTGCTGGAGTAATTAGTTGATTAAAGCCTTGTTAGTCAAGGGACTTCATGTCAGAGTTGGTTACATAATTCGCAGGAGGATGCAGGGAATGCTAGATTTTAAAACCACTAAACAATTCCAGGATTACTCGGAAGAATAGGAGCAGAATAAGAGAAGCAAGAAACCTCCAGTACAGATTGTTTACCGCAGAAGAAAAGCAATGCAAAAGGAATAATATGAGTCCCACAAAATGCTCTTGATGCATGAATTGAAGCAGTGGACGATCTATATGGGAAGTATGACAAGTCAAATTTGATCGACAATGACTTCACTGATGGATTCTAGTTTCCAACCATGAAGAGGGAGGTGTATGTGGAAGAATTTCAAAGGGAGGATGGCACCAGGGCCTCCAGAATCAGAGATGACTTCATAGGGATACAGAGGTCCATGTTGTTCCACCTACGAAATTTTCCCGTATTCGACACCCAATTTGCCGCCATGCAGTGCACAAAATTACTGGCAAGCAAGATGCATGGTGGGTCGCTATGGTTGGACAAGGAATACCCCATTCATGTCGAGGACATCTATCGACTCACTAGGCTGGCAGAATCTGGGAATGTAGTCAACACAACGTTCCAGGCATGGGTCAAGTGGGGAAAGAAGTAGACAGAGGACAACATCTATACCCGATACGGGATGAAGTGAGGTGGGAGGGGCGCGAAGCTAGACAAAATCAACAAGGATAATATCAAGTTTGCTCGCTATCTTATCGCAGGAAAAACAATGAGGCATTTCATGAGGAATGAGTGCACCTTGGACACTGTTTCGATTGCAGAACACTGCTGCCAAGAAGTACTCAACTAGTCATCTTTCATGCTCAACTAACTATTCGAGGCTTCTGAAGATGTCTACAGGAGGAGCACTGGATTATTGTTCAGATACTTGGTAATGGAACTAACAATGTGGAAATGGAGGCCACCACCAGAAAGGCAAATGGAAACCATTACTGAAGACCAGCCAATTGTGCTCAAGTACGAACCGTGGAAGGCATTAGGGGATCCCAACACAAAGGAGATCAATGAGAGGGCTTTCAAGAGCTGGTATGAGAAGATGGTGGGCGCCATTCAGTCCGCTGAGAGGATACCCAAGGCTCTCTTAGATGAGTTCTCAGGTGACCTCTGGTTTGGCGCCTCCCACGTGCACACTTATCTAAGACCGTGGTGTGTCAACCTGAGCACATTCAAATTAAGGCCGCAGAGGTTTAGCCTGATGGAGGAAGCCTTACGCAAAGAAGTGGAGTCCTGGCTGGGAGTGGCCTGCGAGGTAAGAGAAGGGAAGCCAAGGTACCTTTTCAGAGCTCTGATGCCACAAGACCGAGAGGGAGATGGGGCAGAAAGCAGTCGGAAGTGGGCAATTGATGAAGTACTCCAACCGATGCTGCTCCAAATGGAAGAAAAAATGTTTGAAGCAAGAAGGATAGTTGCCAGCTTCGAGCTAGGTGAGAGTGACTATCCTGAGCACTTTCAAGGTTCCACCATACTTTTCCCCATTGTAACGCCACCACTCGCTATGGCACTTCCCGCGGGAGCCGCTCAGGCTCCCTCCCAGATGATGGTCCCCAAACCATAGACGAAGTGAGTCATTCGCACCGAACAAGTCAAAAAACCGACAATTAACCTGCCAGCTCCAGGCGTCGACCTCATTGTTGAGGTCAAACAGCCAATTCCTGCAACCACCATAGTCGAGGAGATCCTATCATTACATCCACCACAATACAACCATCGTGGGAGTCATCCCCGCAAACCAATTCCACTTCCGTGACCTTCTCCGAGATCCTCTTGTTCGGCCACCAAAGGACTACTATAGAAGCAAAAGTTCAGTCGGTCGGCTGGGCAGAGGGCACCACATCGACCACAAGGATGCCACCAACATATAGTACAACACCAATGCTTGGGTTGGACCCACTAGCAAGGAGACACCTGGATACCATTTGGCAGAGAGAAAGGACTGACCCATACTTACCCTCTCTCCCTATAAAGCTCGCAGTCCCTCCAAACCCTAGCATTACTCCAGCCACACCATAGTTCACTCCACCATCCCAACAAGAACAATCACCTGCTTCCCATTCAAATAAGTCCATTGCAAGTAGCCTACCCCTACAACAACAATTCCCGGAACCAAGCACAATGCAGGCTGATACACTCCATCACTGGTCATCAGCCCAATTATTTTCTTTTATTCAGCAAGCAGCCCACAAGGCCGAGAGCCTCCATGAAGACCTGGCCAAAGAACATGAGCAGTAGAAGATGCAATTTCTCCTAGTGACGGAAGAGCGAGATCGCCTATGGGAAGAAAACACAGGATTGCAAGCCCAGGTGGATCAGATTACACAACGGTTCTAATCCATATGGCCAACTGTCACCGAAGCCAACACTGAAGCACTGACGGACATGTCCACCTGCACGTTGATCAACTGCTACGATCACATACAGATGGCGTGCACATGCTTGGCAACCACAAATGCTGAGATGAGGTGGAAGCTAGAGACGGTAAGGTCCGCACTACTAAATCCCGTGGAAATCTACGCACGGACGGTTGAAGGAAAGGTCAGGGAACTAGAAGTAAAGAAAAAAGCCTTGGCCGAAGCCCTCACTGACGGATATGCCCTAATGGGCAAGGTCCACGACTGGTCAGGTAGTTTAGCACTCAAGAACCACCAGGTTTACCCATTAAGAGAATAGATTCAGTCACTGTTTGCCAGCACAAGGGATTGCACAGACCATGCTCAGCTGCAAAAAATAAATGAGCAAATCAACATCCTCTAGGCCCAAGTTGACAGCATTGAGGAGGAATCAACAAGGACGAAACAGATAATCAAAGACCTATAGGCCCTGGTTCGTATGCAGGTTCTACTCTTGAAGGAGGCATGTGACTCAAGCGAAAATAGTGGGATGAACTGCAGAGACAACGACCAACAATTCTAACATTGGAATTTGTCGAGGCTTCCACTCAAGGTGCTGATGCAATCCTTTCCAACTGGGACCTAGCAATTCAAAGATACACTGAGTTCAGGCAGAAAACAACAACCTCAGTCCTAGAGTTAGAGCCTTCGTTTGGAACAGAGGAGCCACGAGGGCAAGAAAGGGCCATAGGAACAAATGCCATGCTGTAAGCTAGGATTGATATAGAAGAGGTGCCTACTCTGCAAGCAAGTACCGAAGCAGCAGAAGTGCCGACACAACAAACAACGGAGACAACGCTGGTAGTAACACAACCACCACCCATAGAGCACATGGAAGTAGCAGCAAGACCGCCAGAGGTCGAAATGACTTGACTCGGGGATGAGTCAAGAAATTATGGTTGGGGCCTGTTGGGGCCTTCGTTAATTTTGAATGATTTTGACCAGTTTGATTGACCGAAAGGCGGGAAAGAGACAGATGGAAACAACGGTTGGATGGCGGATCAAACAATTGTGGAGGAGTGATGACAAGGTGGCAATGGAAGGCAAAGGCAACTAAGGAGACAGGAAGGCGCAAAAGTAGCCAAGAGAGAAAGTAGCCAAGCGAGAACTGGCAGTCTAGGCAGCTGGGAAGGACATAAAAGGGGAAGACCAGAAAGGAAGAAGGTTGTTGTTGAACCCGCCAGAGGAAGAAGGAGTTGGTTGCAGAAGAGGTACACAGGTGCAAATGTTGAAGGAGGGAGTGTTGGGATCCGAGGGACTTGGTTGCGAAACTGATCTAACTCAAGCCACTGAGCCAGGTATTTTATGTAATGTTTATGGTGAATGTCGGATGATGATGTATTTTGTTATGTTAAGTTAATGTAAGATAGAGTTGATGGTTATTGAGACTTCTAATGTATTGAGTATCGTGCTTAGTGGGTCCATTAAAATTTTAAATAGTCTATCTAATTGCATGTAGATGGTAATTCATAGATTGATGCAAGAACGCTGTTAGTTTTGTGTTCTTTATTTTGCTACCATCGGCCGACTGGTACATGACAACTATGACGTGGTCTGGAAAGTACAGAGTGGGCTACATGGCGTCTTTATTTGGCAGTGATGGGTTTATTTATTAACTAATTCTATGCTTAACGAGAAAGATTTTGCGACCCTATCTTGACAGTTGCCTTATTGATTACTTAATCGGGAAATAACTACTGGTACGGTGGATGGGATGGGTACTTGTGCGGCCATCAATTCTGGAAAAGGTTCGGGCCTACGTGTCTTCTACTGACGAGGGTGACATGTGTGGCTATTGTCTCGCTGACTAGGCCTACCAATGCGACCCCTGGCACTATCCACCCTCTGGTGACTTGGCCTCCTTATATGACCGCTGAACACTACCCCCCCCGACCACAAATGGGTTGCGGTATTCCAAACATGGCCGCAACCTTATTATTTGAACTATATATATATATATATATATATATTTTTTTTTTTTTTTTTTTTTACTTGCGGAAGAGTTTTAGGCGTGCGCCATTCACCCATCCCTACAGTAGGAGTCCATCCAGTTGTGCGAGTCTTACTGTGCCCGATTCTTTTATTTCTGTGATTATGAATGGGCCTAACCAGTGCATCTATAGTTTTCTTGGGAACTTCAGGAACTTGATGTCATAAAGGAGCACTTGGTCTCCGAATTCAAACGATTTCTTCTTGATGTGCCTATCGTGCCAAGACTTTTGTCTTCATTTCTCGACTGATTGATGGAATTCTGCTAGGAACTGGGTTTCATCGAGTTCCATCAGCTGGCTTAGCCTGTTCCGTAAGGCACTACAATCTGTCATTCATGTAGCCTCCAAGATTAGCGTGCTGGGCAATATAAATTCTACTGGTACCACCGCCTCTCTGCCGTACACGAGCTGAAATGGAGTTTGTTTGTGGAGTCGTTTGACTGTTGTCCTGTATGCCCATAGGGTCGCTAGAATTCTTTCGTCCCAGTCATCCTAGTTGGCAGATACGACTTTTGTTAGCCCTTTCTCCAGTATTTTGTTAAATTCTTCTACTGCACCGTTTGCTTGCGGATGATAAGGACTACTCTTATTATGCTGGACCATAAAAGTCGTTAGTAGAGCTTCAATTGTTTCATTCAGAAAGTGGGTGCCCTGGTCACTTGTGAGGCTCCTCGGGCATCCGAACCTTGAAATAATATTTTCAAAAATGAATCTTGTCGTTGTTTCTGCTGTGCAGTCTTTTACTGGCGCGACCTCTGCCCATCTTGTGAGGTATTTTGTCACTGTGATTATGTATCGGGCTCGCGAGTGTCTTGCTGGTGGAGAAATAGGCCCAATGAAGTCTACTGCCCACTTATCAAAGATCTGCACCGAATGGACCAGGTGTAGTGGTAGCTCATCGTGTTGGGAAGGCTTACCGACCCTCTAACAGACGTCACATTCTTTGGAAAATTCTTTAGAATCCTTATGGATAGTGGGCCACCATAATCCTGCGTGTAGTATCTTCATTGCAGTGGCCTTGCCTCCTACATGGCCTCTTGCGACCCCTGCGTGGCACTCCCATAGGATGACCTTTCTTTCGTGTTGCAGGACACAACATCTGAGTATTTGATCCAAGCCCATTTTGTAAAGGTGTCCCGCGATGAGCTGGTAATCTGCTGCTCTGACCACCAAGTGCCGCCTCTGTGTTGCCGTGTATCCCTCTAGGAAGCGACCTGTTGTTAGCAAAGTAGCAATCTCTTCTAGGTGATCGGGAATGGCTTCTATCCTGAATAGGTCAGCATTGGGCAACCGATTGTCTATTGCTCCGTCATTCTCCCCTGTTTCCAGGCACGATAGGTGATCTGGCCCTACATTCAATCTGCCTGGCTTAACAACCACTTCAAACGTGAATTCTTGAAATAGTAATAGCCACCTGCATATTCTTCCTTCTAGTACTAGTTTGTTTACTAAGTACTTCAGCACGGAATGGTCTGTAAATAATTTGAACGATGCGCCTAGTAGGTAGTGCCTGAACTTTTGGAGAGAGTAGACCATTGCCAGAGCTTCTCGTTCTGTTGTTGTGTAGTTCTTTTCCGTCGTAGAAATATTTCTGCTAGCATAGTATACTAGATGGTCCATCTTTTCTCCCGGTTGCACTAACACTGCTCCTAGCGCTATTCCAGACGCGTCGATGTGTACGTGGAACATTTTGTTCTAGTCAGGGTACACTAATATGGGGGCACTTACTAACCTTTCTTTTAGTTTATTCAGTGCTACTTGACAGTCCATAGTCCAGATAAATTCTTCCATCTTCCTTAGTAATTTCTCCATTGGGGCTATTATGGCTGTGTAGTTCTTGATGAACCGTCTGTAGTACCCCGTGTGGCCCAGAGTTTCCCTTAGTTGTTTCATGTTGTGCGGTGGTTCCATGTGGACAATTGCTGCTACCTTGGCGGGGTCCACGCAGACTCCATCTTTGTAGACAATATGGCCCAGTAGAGTTCCAAAGGGGACTGCGAAAATACATTTTTTTAAATTTAAGGAGATCTACAGCTGTCTGCACCTCTCGAACATCACTCTCAATAAGCTGGTATGCTTTTTCAGTAGGCTTTATACTGTCCAGTCATCCATGTAAACTTCTAGGAATTTGTGAATGTAATCTCGGAATGCGGCTATTACAATCCTTGAGAAGACTGCTGCCACATTCTTTAATCCGAATGGCATTACATTGTATGCGTACGACCCCCACTCCATCGTGAAATTTGTTTTCCTTTTGTCTTCCTCGGCTATCCCGACTTGGTGGTAGCCTGAGAACACATCTATGAATGAGTATGCCTCATTTCCCACAACATTGTCGAGGACTTTGTCGCTGAATGGTGTGGGGAATGGGTCATGCATGAATGCATTGTTCAGGCTTCTGTAGTCGATGCATACCCTAATTTCGGTCACATCCTTCTTGTTCTAAATAACTACGGGGCTTATACTGTCAGCTTCATCTGTCGAAAATATGATCCTTGCATCCAACATTTTGTCAATTTCCTTTCTAACTTTCTCTTTTACCCTTGGGTTCAGTCGGTATGGTCTGTGCTTTATTGGTTGGACACCTGGTTTCAAAACAATTTTCATCTCTCCCAGGTTACCTTTTATCCCCTTGAGTTCTGCCACTGAAGCTGGGAACAAGTCCTGGTATTCTTGTAATAAATCAAAAATTTCTTTGGTGGTTTGTTCGTCCCAGTAATCTCCCACTAACGCTATCTTGGGTTTATCTTCCGTCCCTACATTCTGTTTTCTCAGCTTCACTGGTAGGAGATGGGCGCCTTCCATCAAGGGGTTCTCCTGAATCCCTCTTTCTCCTTCTGTTTCTTTAAAGGCCAGGTGTCTAAGCCCCTCCAATCCATCCTCCTCTGGTTTTGCATCAATTTTGTTGCAGGTAACAAATCTTGACAATTCCATATCATACAAGCATTGAAAAAAGTTTTCTTCATGCTTCTCCTCAACTAGTGTATCTGGAGTGAACATAACCCCCTTCACCGCTTGGAGTACCTCTGTCATTTGTGCCTCACTACTTTTGAATAAAAAGTCATCGATGAACTGTGCTTCCAAGGTATCCTAGCTAGCCGTTTGTCGTCATAGCTCCTCTTGGATATACCAAGCCCAGGGGATAGTGCTGAGGGTATGTATAAAAGCATGTACCCACAGATTCCTTGGCAGTTCCCGACTTTCCCAGTTGGTCGTGAAATTTTTGATGTGCTCCTCGGGACTTGAATTCCCTGTGTATTCCCCTTCCTCTTGTGGTCGATCTTCTTTCCTACCAAATCTTTCCTTCATTGCTTGCTTAGCGTCCTTCCAGTCTTTTAGTACTTGGCAGTGCACCTTCCACCATCTTGCTGGCGTTGCCATAAGTGCAATGTCTAGAAAGGGAATTCTCTGGTCTTCTGGTACGTCCTGGTCCACTTTGTCTAAGAACCGATCTATCGGCTCAAGGCCACAATACTTCAAGTTGTCTCCCCTTCCCATGTCTCCCCAGTTTACTTGGCTTATCGTTGCACATCGTCAAGTTTTCAGTTCGCATCCACCCGGCTGCCATGCATCCCATGCAGCTTCTGAGCTTCCGAGCTTTGAATGCTTCTGCAGCTAACAAATCCTCTGGCAGTAGGATTTATGTAGTCCTCCCTTTTCCATGCTGTGAGCGTATATAGCTGGTCTAACACCCTTGGTTCATCCCTGTCATCTGTTGGCTCTGTAAACTTGGGTCCTTGGTAGGGGTCTAACGGCTGGATCACCCTTAGCCCATCTGCTTCAAAAATCATCAGCTCCTTCTTCAAATCTATGACAACATAGTTTTTGTATGCCCAGTCAATCCCCAAGAGTGTTGGATATGGATCTTTATCCCCCATAATGTCAATTACTTCGAACTCAGTGTGCGTTTTCACCCCTGCTACATCAACCTCTACATTTTCCAATCTCCCGATAGGAAATATGCAATACTGATTCACCATTCTTAATTGAATTGGCGAGTACTTCAGCTGTGGCTTCCCCATTGCCTCCCAAGTCTTCCTGGGTAGGATGTTTACATCCGACCCTAAATCTAGCATGGTGTCCCTTATCTGGAATCTTGCCACTTGTGCATTGATTCAAAACTCCTTTCTGCTTCTTTTCTTATTCTGCGTCACTCTCCTAGAGAATTTCTCTGGCTAGGTTTCACATGGTTGTCCTGCTTCCTCTTTCTTCATGGATACTGCGGCCTTTAATATTTTCCAAAATTCCTTCAACATGGCCTCATCTTCAACAATTTTTAAGAATAATTTAAACCATTCCCCAATTGGCTGGGTGGGAGCGGGCCCGTGGACTTGTGGTCTTCGGGTGTCCCTATCTTCGGTCATCCCCTCGAATAATTTGGTTGCTTCTTGGTAATACTGTTTTTGGCGCTCAGGCTGATATGCCCTTCGAGGTGATGTTGCTTTAACGATCATAAGGGGTTCCTCGGCATAGCGATCCTCCCCTGTCTTCTTCCCTCCTTGGGTGACTATATTAATATTTGTCATGGGGAAGCCCTCGTTGGTCTGAGGCTCAGCATTCACCAAGTTGGCCCCTTGCTGTCGGGTTCTCTCTTCCCACTTCGCAATGAGCTCTGGGCAGTCCTCCGTCGCATGGGTGTTAACTCTGCACTGCGAACACCAGGGTCTTCTTGGGAGTGGGCATTCCCTTGCGACATGTCCTTCCTGATCACAATTGTAGCACCTTAAGGGTCCTCTACCTCCTGTTCTTCCTCCATGTCCATTTCCTCCTCGCCCCACTCAACTTGCTTCATTGACCCTGAATGTGGATCTGTCCAGTCTTTCTGCTAGAGCGTCCAGTGCTCAGCACTGATCGATGTGATGAGTGGTTGATGCGCAAAATTCACAGTAGTTGTTATTGGG
This sequence comes from Pinus tabuliformis, assembly GCA_031772625.1. Lineage (NCBI taxonomy): Eukaryota > Viridiplantae > Streptophyta > Pinopsida > Pinales > Pinaceae > Pinus > Pinus tabuliformis. The sequence continues at coordinate 307,126,693 of CM062819.1, forward strand.
GACATTAGAAAACCTTTTCAGAATTGGACACATTCGCGGCAGGTGTTCATATGTCCTACAAATCTTGTAGAAGTCTGTGTTATTCCTTCATAGGAAGGGTCCTTGCACTCTTATTGCCGCAACTCCTACGGTGGGAAGGGTCCCTGATGACCCCGCCACCCCCCTGGTTGATTAATTCCATGCAATCGGGGGTACTTTGTCGCAACATGCCCTTCCACTAGGCAATGGGTGCACCAAACATTGGGCCTGGCTGGTCGTATGGGCTAGAGATCCCTCAAATTCTCAGTGAAGTTTGCGATCTGGCTTTGCAGGCTCGTGATTGCCGAATCTTGCAGACTCGTGCCTCCCCGGTATTCGTGGGGATATCCTGCCATTTATTCTATCCGGGAGGCTTGCTCCAATGCATCCTGTAGGGTTCCTATCTTCTGTTGGGTCAGCGGTGTTCTGGTCAGGGGCAAGAGTGCCTTGATAAACCAATCCTACTGGTGGTTTGGGTCCAGGGTGTAACTCAGCTTGGCAATGGCATCCTTAAACCTTTGCATGAGTTCCTAAGCTGTCTCACCCTCCCTTAGCTTAATTTCCCACAGCTCTGATAACTTTTGTTGATTTTTCTGCGGCACCTTGAATTCCTGCACAAATCCCCTCTTAATATCATCTATGGTGGGATTCTGGTTCTGCTCTGCCCACTTTATGAACCAACGTAGAGCCCGTTCCCTTAGCATGGTCTAGAACTCCACCACTTGAACATTATCCGGAGTCAGATGGGCCCTATAGATGGCTTCGAAGAGGTACCAGTGCTGCTCCACATCCTCATTCCCCTTTCCTGCAAATTCCAAGTATCTAGTAAATGATCTCGTCATACTAATTGAGTATGTGCTAATAACACATAACCTTTGCTTCCCAATTGTTGGGATCCTTGTAGTCCCAAGTTACTACTATAGCCAGTTCTTGTATTACTTCCACTATTGAGGCCAGTCCTGTATTTCTCCTGCGCATTATATACTCGCGCTACCTTGGCTAAGCTAATGAAAAATTCTTCTGGTTTGTGATAAAGTACCCGGGGAAGGTTGGGGGAAACACCACTTATATTTCGGGGTTGGGGCTACTGAGTTTTTATGGATGCTTTTTCCTCGTTGAACAACCTCTGTAGAAATTTTGAATAATTTAACACATATTCAACAGAGATTATCCTGATCATGTACTATTGCGGAATACATACACAATACATAAGCTCCTCTACGTTGATCATCAATATAGCAGCATCAATAACAATAAAACATCAAGATCATTCACACATTAACACAGTTTGTAACCCGGGGAAAACATCTCGCTAAAAACCCCAACAATCTGTATATTAATGATTGATACCATGTAACATTACAAAGTACAATGCTTATCACAAGCAATCCAGTACCAGCTCCACCTGTTACACACAATACAGCTAAGATCTGATCTCCAAATCTATTCCACTGCTTGCCTGCCTCCACTGCTCAATACCTGCTCAAGAATGAATGAGAATGGTTTACCAAACTCATATTTAACCTCCAAAGAATCACTCACACTGTGTTAGACGTGAGCAGAGGCTATAATATTGGGCAAATACATGAGCAAACTCATTGGCAGACTCAATCCCTTGATTGTGCAAGATCTGATGCACAACTATAGTCACAAGTGATAGCAATTTGATTCTCTAACACTTGTCCCTGTTGAACTGAACATGCATTGACATGCAACTGAGTTAACTGATGTATTCTATAGTTGTATTATGAGTTAATAATTAGTTTGACAACTCATCATTAGTCTATTTGCAGTTAGACTAATTAGAACTAGTTTAACCAAGTCAAACTGAACACAACTCCATCAACTCCACCAAACTCAACTGATTGAGTTCTAACTGAAGTCATGCATGCAACAACTCAACTGACTCATAAGAAAATCATACTTCCTTGTGACAGCTGCATGGGCCACATCTGTAGCTCAAACTGAAGTGCTCCAAGAGAATAAGATCAAGTTTATAGTCCAAATATTATTATGAGACAATAATATTTGACTTTTCTATTTTGGACAGCTAGTCTAAAAATAGACTTTGATCACTCCTGCTGTGATCACTCCTGTTGTGGTCACTCCTGCTGTGATCATCCCTGCTATGGTCACTCCTGCTGTGATCATCCCAGCTGGGATCCAAAAATAGAACTTGCGCCATAATTTTCCTGCGGGCCCACTTAGTGAAGGCGACTCTTTTCACTAAGCTCCATCACCTTGTTGCAATCTCAACACTCCCTCTCGACAAGATATGGATTATCAACAACCCCTATCCTGCCTTGGTGGTACTCGAATTTGCTCCTGGTGAGAGCCTTTGTCAGAATATCAACATCCTGATCCTCTGTTGGAATGTATGAAAGTAACATGATCCTCGCTGCACATAATCTCTGATATTATGGTACCTGATGTCAATATGCTTAGATCTATCATGAAATATAGGATTAGCCGAGAGTTTAATGCAACTCTGGTTATCACAGTAAATCAGAGTAGGATCCAAATGAGAACTGAACAAACCAACCAGGATCTTCCTCATCCATATAGCCTCGCATGTAGCCAAACTTGCTGCCATATACTCGGCCTCCGCTGGACTGAGTGCCACGGATCTCTGCTTCCTACTGTACTAAGAAACTGTTGTCGATCCAATACTGAAGACCCCTCCTGATGTGCTCTTTCTGTCCGTTGGGCTCCCTGCCCAATCTGCATCCGTGAAGCCACATAACTTCACCTCATCCTCCTGTCTGTACCACAAACCATATCCAGAAGAGCTTGGTAGGCTTAACCATAGCTTTTGAAAGCTGGTTAACTGCATAGCATATATTGGGTCGTGTATTGACCAAATACATCAGCGACCCCACCAACTGTCGATAAACAGTGGCATCCACTTCTTCTCCTGAAGTGGCATCCTCCTTACTCCAACCTCCAGGAAGAGGAGTATCAACAGGCTTGCAGCCATGCATGTTGAACTTCTCCAGTATCTCCAGAGCATACTTTCCCTGAGAAACAAACAGTCCACCACTGTGCTGCCATATTTCCAATCCTAGGAAATAGTGAAGGAGGCCCAAATCCTTCATCTCAAACTCTGTAGCAAGATCCTTCTTGCATGACAGTATCAACAGCTCATCAACCGTTAGAATCAAATCATCAACATACAATACAATGATAAGCAACTTACCCTCCACCACAATCTGGTATAGGTTAGGATCCGCCTTGCTCTTGGAGAATCCAAGTCCTGTGAAATAGCTATCTATTCGTGTGTACCAAGCACGTGGTGCTTGCTTCAACCCATACAATGCTCTCTTGAGCCTGCACACATGAGACTCGCTGCTGAAGACCTCAAAGCCTTCGGGTTGCTCAATGTACACCTCCTCCTCAATGACTCCATTGAGGAATGCAGTCTTCACATCCATCTGATGAATGTGCCATCCCATCTGCGCTGAGAGAGCAAGAATTGTCCGTATGGAAGAATACCTTGCGATAGGTGCAAAGGTCTCCTCATAATCGATCCCCTCTATCTGTGAAAAGCCTCGGGCAACAAATCTTGCCTTGTACTTCTCCAAAATCCCGTCAGCTGCCTGCTTAACTTTGTAGATCCATCTCGAACCCACCACTGATTTCCCTTCCGGTCTAGGAACAATCTCCCATGCAATGTTTCTGACAATAGAATCATATTCTTCCACCATGGCGTCTACCCATGCGGGATCCTTCACAACTTCCTCGAAAGAGGATGGCTCAGTCACAACACACTTGCTCATAAGAGCCATGTATCCAATGTACCGATCAGTTGACTGTCTCTGCTTGCGTTGGGCTGTAGGTGGTCCTACAACTTTCTCTACATCTTGAGCCAGTCACTCAGCTTCTGTCAAGCGCTTTCGCCCTCTGATGGTTGGCGCTGCATGAGTGGTCTCTTCCACTCCATGAACCTCGTCCTGTGGCTGATCTATGTCCTGAAGCTCATCCTTAGGAACTAATAGCTCCTCATCTGCATGCAAGTGTAGCTCCCTCTCAAGTGAACACTTCATGGCTTTCTCCTCCTGAAATTTTATATCCCGTCGCATGACAGTTTTACCACTGTCTGGAAAATACACACGATAGTTATGGGGCGTATCAGTGTACCCCACAAATATCCCAACCTTTGCGGTCAGCTCCAACTTCTTCCTGGCATCCTTCATCACATGCATGTAAACATTAGCACCAAAAATCCTCAAATGAGAAAGATCAGGCTTCGGGTGTACTCATGCCAAGTATCCTATGAGGACAATGGTTCTGCACATAAACTGTTGTATTGCATGCTTCCGCCCACAAGTGAAGGGGTAGGACTTGATCATGCAAAATTTCCCAGGCAACACCCACAATCGTTTTGTTCTTCCGCTCAGCTACCCCGTTCTGCTGTGGGTTATGGGGAGCTATGAGCTCTCTATGAATCCCTTCTGCCTTGCAGAAATCCTTGAACTCGTCCGAGATGTATTCACCACCATTATTGCACCTAAGAGCCTTCACCTTCTTCCTCGACTCCTTCTTGACCAGTGCTTTGAATTCACAGAACTTTGAATATGTCTTGCTCTTCTTCTGCATGAAGAAGATCCAGCACTTACGAGAGAAATCATCAACAAAAATCACATAATACCTGTGTTTTGCTGTCGAAGCAACTGAGAAAGGTCCACACACGTCTGTGTGAATTCTCTCAAGGATCGTCGTGGCGCGACTATCCTTCTTGTGAAAGGTGGATTTCACAAACTTCCCCAAAGTACACCCCTTGCACTGATCTGACTGCGCAAGTGTTCCTTTAGGAAGCCCTGTAGTGATCTGCTGCAGTATCTTCAAGGCTCTATGGTGAAGGTGACCCAATCTCCTATGCCACAACTCGCCATCATCTCGGCTCACCAATCCTTCTGCCTTGCCCGCCATTGCTGTGCATCCATCTACATGCAACTGATAAAGGTTCCTCACTCGAACCCCTATCTTCCGGGTCTCACCAGTTGTCTTGCTGCGCAGGAAGGCCTTTCCCTCGCTGAAAACAACATCATACCCCTTGTCTTCTAACATTGCCACTGAGATGAGATTCTTCTTGAATCCTGCAACATGCATGACTTCCTTCAATACGAAGGGTTTACCAAACTCCCTCTCAAAGGAAATGGTACCGATACTAGTCGCACTGTATCTACCATCATTGCCAATCTCGATGTGCACTCCAAGATCTTTGTCCTCCAGATCAGAGAACAAATCTCTATCTCCTGTCATGTGAAAAGACGCACCACTGTCCAAGAACCACATCGATCCCATCACACTTGAAACTGAGCATGCGATCAATGAAAAATCAAGCTCAAACTATGAGGCTAGAGCCTCTCCTGCTGAAGATCCAGGAGCCTGCTTGTTCTTCTTCTTCTGTGGACAATTAGTGGCATAGTGTCCGTGTTGGTGACAGTGAAAACACTTCACCTTGGACATGTCCTGCTTCTTGCCTTTCGCACCAGACTGAGAAGCTTTCTTGCTCTTCCCTTTCTTTGCTTTGGCAGCCAAAGCACAGTTCTCTTCATCATCTCCCTTTGACGAAGATCCGTCCCTGGTACTCCGCCTGATCTCCTCCTGCACAAGATCTGACCATAGTCTTTCCCATCCTGGCAATTTCTCCTGACCATTGACAGAGTCCTGATAGGAATGCCAACTCTTCGGAAGACTAAGGAGAGCCAAGCTTACCAAGTCCTCATCATCGACAGTAACCCCCACACTTCCCAGCTCATCTCGACACTGAGTGAACTTCGTGAGATACTTGGGCATACTGTCACCCTTCTCGCATTTGATGTTTCTGAGTTTATCTCTGAGCGCCAGCTTCCTCTGATCGCTCTTGCTTTGGAATAATTCTGTTAATGATTTACACATCAAATATGGAGTAGCCTTTCCATGGAGGCTGGACACAATGTGATCCTTCACGCCCTCCAACAGAATCCTTCGACATTTTGTGGTCTTCTTTTGCCAAACATCAACTTGAGTAGCATCAATAGGCTTTGGGACATCCGTATCTATGAACTCCTTTAGCCCGTTATCATCCAATACTGCCTCCATCCTGTCCTTCCATGCAATATAGTTTGAGCTGCCCTCAAGAGCATACTCCAATCGCAATCCGTTGAAAGACATTGCTGCGTTGCCACCAAGAAAACACTGCTGCAAATTCGAATTACACTAGCAACCAACTCAACCGCCTCGGATCTAAGATTTGTGAGAACACAATATTTCTCGTACAGAGATTGATTGTATGGACATTCACCGGATATCTCACCTTCCAAAGAAAGGATGAATCCAGAGGCTACCTGGCCCGATTACAGACTTTGCCTGAAGAAATAGAATGTAAACACTTCCTGAATAGTAGATCTGATGATCAATAGCTCTGATACCATGTAGAAATTTTGAATAATTTAACACATATTCAATAGAGATTATCCTGATCATGTACTATTGCGGAATACATACACAATACATAAGCTCCTCTACGTTGATCATCAGTATAGCAGCATCAATAACAATAAAACATCAAGAGCATTCACACATTAACACAGTATGTAACCCAGGGAAAGCATCTCGCTAAAAACCCCAACTATCTGTATATTAATGATTGAGACCATGTAACATTACAAAGTACAATGCCTATCACAAGCAATCCAGTACCAGCTCCACCTGTTACACACAATACAACTAAGATCTGATCTCCAAATCTATTCCACTGCTTGCCTGCCTCCACTGCTCAATACCTGCTCAAGAATGAATGAGAATGGTTTACCAAACTCGTATTTAACCTCCAAAGAATCACTCACACTATGTTAGACGTGAGCAGAGGCTATAATACTGGGAAAATACATGAGCAAACTCATTGGCATACTCAATCCCTTGATTGTGCAAGATATGATGCACAACTATAGTCACAACTGATAGCAATCTGATTCTCTAACACTTGTCCCTGTTGAATTGAACATGCACTAACATGCAACTGAGTTAATTGATGTATTCTATAGTTGTATTATGAGTTAATAATTATTTTAACAACTCATCATTAGTCTATTTGCAGTTATACTAATTACAACTAGTTTAACCAAGTCAAACTAAACACAACTCCATCAACTCCACAATCAACTCCACCAAACTCAACTGATTGAGTTCTAACTGAAGTCATGCATGCAACAACTCAACTGACTCATAAGAAAAGTGTAATTCCTTCTGACAGCTACATGGGCCACATCTGTAGCTCAAACTGAAGTGCTCCAAGAAAATAAGATCAAGTTTATAGTCCAAATATTATTATGAGACAATAATATTTGACTTTTCTATTTTGGACAGCCAGTCTAAAAATAGACTTTGATCACTCCTGCTGTGATCACTCCTGCTGTGGTCACTCTTGCTGTGATCACTCCTGCTGTGGTCACTCCTGCTGTGATCATCCCTGCTGTGGTCACTCCTGCTGTGGTCACTCTTGCTGTGGTCACTCCTGCTGTGATCATCCCTGTTGTGGTCACTCCTGCTATGATCATCCCAGCTGGGATCCAAAAATAGAACTTGCGCCATAATTTGCTTGCGGGCCCACTTAGTGAAGCCGACTCTTTTCACTAAGCTCCATCATCTTGTTGCAATCTCAACAACCTCCTCATCCCATCGTTCACATTGTCGTCATCTCTTTCCTCATGCCAACATGGGTGCTGATCTCGTGAGGCTACTTCTACAACCTACATGGAGGATTCCCCATCCGTTCCCTGTTGCAATTCCATTTCTGCAACCTTTCGAGATGGTCCTCCTTTGGTGTGATGTTGCGATTATTTTTTTGCAACCTACAGGAAACGTCCTTCCTCCTCTTCCTGATTCCAACATTCCTTTCTCTCGCACTCAAGTTGCCTAGCATCATCTTCTCCCTTCATCTCAATTCGGGGTTTTCCCATCACCACTCCTATTTGGTGGGGCCCCTTCCTTCTCTTCCCTAGAGCCTGAGCCGCTCTTGCCTGCCACTTGTCCGCTAGTAGTGCCCTCCTCTGTGCTCTAACATCCCTAGCCCTCTTCAATCCCTTTGCATCCATCCCCTCGCAACATCCCTATCCTTTTGTAGGCAGCATTTCCCCCTCTAATTCCTTCCCTCGATACTGGGGTTTTATGCTTCCATCTCGACAGTGGGTAAAGATAGCAGTCCTTCCTCTACCAAAAACATCTTAATCCATGTCGGGACTTCCCTTATCAACTCCCCCCTCAGATCGAAGCTGAACACAACTTCTGCCTTTGAGAAGGATTGGTAGATCCCCGCAACAAACTTGACCATGTACCCCTCCATTGTAGTCTTCACCCAAAAATCCACTGCTCTCATCTGATCGTTATCCAGCTACTGTAATAATGCAGTATCGGACGAAGTCCAACTATGGCGAACTGTAGTTGAGCCACTTGACTGACTCTGCCTCTTCAACTCCCTCAACCAATTGTATAGGTCCTCAGGGAACTTGCACCAGAAAATTTCATACTGGTCATCTATGCTATCAGCGTATAAAATCCCCTCACGTACTTTGCCGATTGGTTGATTCCTGTGAGCAACTTTCTCTACCACAAATTGATCTACTTTATGGTTCCACCAGTCTGAGATCTCCCTTTTAAATGCCCTTGACACCATATTCTGAACCAGTGCTCTCAACTTTAGGTCCCGACAACGGAACCATTTGTTGGCTCGAAAGAGTCATCAGGGAAAAGACCCTGGGTTCGGGCACAGGAGGCCAACAGTGGTCCGCTGTAGTCTAGGACAATGCCAACATTTTCACCTCACCCCGAAGGGCAAGGAGTCTCACCCAAGGCTTGCCGCGGCGAAAAAGGGAGAAGGGTTCATCATATGGTTGAGGGAATATCAACCGGGCATAGCGATCATGCACATATGTATCCATAATACGTGAAACAATGATAACAATATCCTTAAATCATACACATAGATCCATTATAAAGAACACAGAACTAACAACATCCTTGCATCAATCTATGAATTACCATCTACATGCAATTAGATAGACTATTTAAAATTTTAATGGACCCACTAAGCACGATACTCAATACATTAGAAGTCTCAATAACCATCAACTCTGTCTTACATTAACTTAACATAACAGAATACATCATCATCCGACATTCACCATAAACATTACATAAAATACCTGGCTCAGTCGCTTGGGTTAGATCAGTTTCGCAACCAAGTCCCTCGGATCCAACACTCCCTCCTTCAACATCTACACCTGTGTACCTCTTCTGCAACCAACTCCTTCTTCCTCTGGTGGGTTCAACAACGACCTTCTTCCTTTCTGGTCTTCCCCTTTTATGTCCTCCGACTACCTGGACTGCCAGTTCTCGCTCGGTTGCTTTCTCTCTTGGTTGCTTTTGTGCCTTCCTGTCTCCTTGTCTGCCTTTGCCTTCCGCTACCACCTTGCCATCACTCCTTCGCAACTGTTCATTCCGCCACCCAACTGTTGATGCCATCTGTCTCTTTCCTGCCCTTCGGTTAGTCAAAACTGGTCAAAATCATTCAAAATTAACGAAGGCCCCAACATTAAGGTTTTCCATTGTTTTTCAATAATAAATAGGACTTCGAGCCTCATTGTAACACAGTTCAGAGGCATTAGCCTCCACGACTCTTCTCAAAGATAAGCTATCATCACCTGAGCTAGTCTTATTTCCATTCTGTTTGTAAGAATATTTCAGTATTTTATATTAATAAAATGAAGTGTTATTTCTACTGCAACTCTGTATTTATGATTATATCTATAATTTGTTGCATTCCTGGTCACTATATTTGTCATGCTGCCCCTTATGATCATGTTCATCATGCTAGTTTACCACCACTGGCTCTTCACTTAAGTCTCCTTGAATGTCTTCTTCCTGGCCTTCGCCACCTATGGGAACAATTTGTTGTCCATCATATATAGTTGTTAAACATGGATGCACTGGTGGACTCTTATTTACACTTGATTTCTCATGCTCTTCATGGATTTCCTCCTAGAGATCTATGGACGTAGTTCTACAAGAGTCTACCACATCGTTAGGAAGAATTACCTCCTTCCTTTCCCCATGTACTTTGTCAAGCTAGTTGATTGTCATAGGCTTGTCCTATCAGTCTCTCTCAAAAACACCGTGTTGCTGCTCACCATCCTGAAAATTAATAGACACAACTATAAAATACTCCCCATGATCTGAATAAATCTCCTCTTGTTCTTTCCTTGTTGTCTCCTTCCTATCACCTGGACATGAATTGTCAAGTGCCCAAGGTCCCTTGCAAATTAAGCATAGTCCTCTCCTTCTTAGTTCATTCTTGCTGTAGGTTTTACTACCTTTGTTCTTGCTTCCTCCATCAATCCTTTTAAGCTCCTTCTTAGTCAACACCCTTCTGAGAAAGTTTATGTTTTGGATGACCAAATTCTCAACTAGATCATAGGCGGCTAGTGATACGATTAGTTCATTTCTCCAAATGGTCAACAATTTGGATCTTATTATCTTGCAGATGTCGAAATCTCCTTCTAAAAACAATGCAAGAATCTTTTGCATGCTTGTTTTGACACAATCTGGATGAGATGATGTAATGTTGGTGTAAAAGATCTAGGACACATGAAGGATTAAGTCCTCACATTCCAGATTGAGCCAAAGCTGAACTCTGCCATGACTTCTAATATTTTGCATCGCTTCTAAAAATTAGGAAGCATGATGGTGTCCAACCCCTGAAGGGTTTCTACTATCAGTTGCAATATCTCTCTCATGATATCATTAATGTAAGGCAGTAATCGTGATGTTAAAGCTATGATTCTGTTCATACAAGAAGCAATTGTGATCCTAACCTCTTCGCAAGGATGCTCCCATAGTTTGGGTTGTATTAATGCAAGCATGGATGGCTTCAGAGCCCAACTGAGTTTCTTCCATTCTAGTTGCCCCATCTTGGACAAACACATGTCTAATTCCTCCAACTTATGAAGTTCTATGTTTAACTTTGTTTGTTGCAATTTAGATCCAAGTGTGAAGAGATTAGCCCCTCTTCCCTGCCCTTCCTTCACTTCCCATGGGTGCTTCGACTGCAAAATGACATAAACTCTTTTCGAGAATGGTCTGTTACTTTGACCATCAATTTGGTCTAGGGGGTATTCTTGCATAAATGACCATATATTCTCACTAGTTCATCAAGAAGTTTTAAAGTGTTTTCTAGGGTGTCTTCAAGATAGTCCATCTTCTCCCATACCAAAGAAAGAAAATATGTCGGAATAAACTAATTTTTCATGGGGAGATTATATCAACATTCTAAATATTTTTAACAAACTTGACCTAATGATTCTCCCTTCACCCCATTTTCTTTTAATTCATATATAAACAACCCCTTTACAATCGCTGTCAAACCAAACTCAACTCTTATTTTCCCTCTTTTTCTTTTTCGTGGCGTCTTGGCCTTGGCGAGTCACTACATAGCTATCGTGTGACCCCTTTAATTCTATTGCCACTGGACTGATATATTCCATGATACCTTATTTCACCGGGGCTCGTAAAAATGTGAATGGTGCCTAGATTTTGAGGTAGTTTCTCTAGACTCATGACCTCCCAATCTTTTCAAGACGAATGTTTAGATTGAATCTCCTCTGAGGCGGTGTCTTTAGTTGCACAGCCTCCCAATCCTCTGAAATTAAGCAGGAAGATAATGTGTTCTTTGAATTTTCTGAATGCAAAGCTAGTTTAGTTAAGATATCCGTGTAATGCGATAAGACTACAGCCTAAATCTTTCCCTTCCATATGAGTGCACCTCCTAGATCTGAACAATAGATCAACAATAAATTCAATAGAAGTCCTTCCTCCCTGTGTCTTCAACAATTAAACTTCGATGGAAATCTTACCCTCATGAACCTTCAGATCCCCATAGCTTCTTTTCTCCTACAGAAGCAGTTACTCCACTGGTCAATTGAGTATGTGGCCCAAAGCCACTGTACACTTGGTTGTTCCGTTCTTCCACATGATGCGTTGATTCTATGGCTCCCTCGCACCTACGAGCTAGTGGGCCGACCCATTGTATGACCAAAAGTTGTTGAATATGGCCTCACGACCTTGAAATACCGGCAGGCAAGTGTATGGCTCTTCACAATGATCTTCATGTCTCAGACCTCTATGCATCCCTCAACGACTGCAATGGAGCTCGTTTGACCCCTTGATCACCAAAAAATTCCTTCAATCTGGTCGAGCAACCCCCCTGCTTTGTAGCCCTCACTCGCCCTCCAGTTTTGCACAACAACTCTGTGGCTTCAATTTTCCACTAGACGTAAACCTAATCGCTTCCTAGCTTTGTGGACTGGCATCACGACTCGTTATGACCCTCAGATTCACAATCAAACACACAAATCTGGCTCAATAACTCTCGTCCCTTGTTGTGACTCTATTGATTTCTGAACAATGCCACTATGGACTGCGATCAATAATCTAGCTTGAAAAATTAATGTTCTCAACTTGAAAAGGGAAACTCTTGGCCTGTATAAAATGTATAGCATCCCTTCGGAGATTGGTTCCCAAATCAGATATGACAATGAAAATTTTCCCCAAATTTAACCCGATGGAAAATAATTTAACTCGAGATGCTCTTAGCCTTTTAAACAATTGGGCATTGAATAATTTGACAATTGAAAGAATAACTTTGGCGTAAATCACATGTAGACAGACATTTGTCGATACGTTTCGAACCAACTAGTGTGGTTCATCGTCAAGACAAGTTGAAGAAACAGATCCAGCTTAGCAAGATAAATAGTTTGAGCAGAGTCTCCAACGGCTAAATTGACTAACGGCTAATTTTGACCTTAGGACCCAGGTCTAATTAATATTTATTAATTTAATATTATTATTATTTTTATTATTATTTTATTATTATTTATATTGATATTATTTATTAAATTAGGTAAAAATACATAAAGAAATTAATATTAATGGTTGGTTTAAAAAGAAATTTATATATATATATATATATATATATATATTAATTAAAGTTATAATATTAGGTTAATAAGATAAAAGTTAGGATTAATAAGTAAGATAATTTCAATGGTTAGTTAAAAAAAAATAAAAATAAAAATAATAATAATAATAATAATAATTTATTTAAATTAATTTATAATTATTCTATATATATATATATATATATTATAATTAAAATCATAATATTAGGTTGTTAAATGACGAGTATTATAATGGTTAGTTTATTTTTAATTATTATTATTTATGGAAATTAGTTAAAAATATATAAAATAATTTTAATGGTTGGTTAAAGAAGTAATTTAATTTATATTATAATATATATATATATATATATATATATATATATAATAATTATTAAATAATTTAAGTAAATAAATAAATTATCTTTTTAATCTAACCATTAAAATTATTTTATTAATCCTAACTTTGATCTTAATAACCTAATATTATAACTTTAATTAATATATATATATATATATATATATATATATATATATATATATTAAATAAAATTAAATTACTTCTTTAAATTATATATATATAACTCGCCATGCCAAGTTCTCAAGAGAAAACATAATAAGATAGATAACTTTGGATGATTCCAATATCATGCTCATATCCCCTTTTATAGGCTTGATGGAATCTCTAGAAACTTTATTTTATTGTTTTTCCTCGAGAAACGAGGCATGGGTGAATACCATGGGCATATTCCATACACTTTGACCATATCAAGAAAATAGAATATCACATTGTTTTGGTTAATTTTAAATTCCTATGTATTTTATATATGTAACATAGCTGTTACGATCTCCTCGATGGGGTGTCCACCCAAGACAATCGTAATGTTGAGCCGAGAGATGTTTGAGAAAGGGAGAAATGTGAGAACATCAGAAGACAGTTGGCCTCCATGTGCCTACCTAACTCTCAAGCGCTAAATGAACCTATAAGAGATTTCTCCACACCATCAATTGTTGTTACATAGGGCATGTTAAGAAGAGACAACATAAAATATAATATTTTTTATAAACCAAAAAGATAAACAATGATTGAGAACCACAACACCAAAACTTTACATGGAAAACCCAACAATGTACTGGGAAAAACCACCAGGAAAAAATCAACACCTTTTTAAATTAGAAATAATAACAATTACAAGTGTCTTCTTGATCCAGGTGGCTCCAAGAGACGCTCATAACTCAAAGAGGGCTCATAAAAGCTCAAAAATCAAAGTCCTCATATTGAAGTGAAAAAGGGACCAGATTGTAGTGCCAGCCACCTTGATTCCAACGGTGCAAACAACACTGAAATCCAAGTTTGTATGGTCAAGTTATAGCTAGTCAAAGTTTTGGTCAAACCTGGTCAAGTAGTAGGCTTAACGAGGAAAAACATTAACTGAGACTCGACACATGAAATCCAACGATCGGATAGGCAAATTTGTCGCTTACTTAAATCATATGTTGACCCTTATTTTCGAAAAAATGAAAACTAACCATTATTGTTCTAAAAAAAAAAATAAAAAAAAATAACGCAGTGGGTCGGGTCCGTCAGACCCACTCACCCCACTAGTCACATTGCATTATATTAAAAATATAATGATGGGTGGCGGGTGGTCAAACCCTGCCACGTTGTCCCATCTCCAACTTGAAGGCCCAACCACTATGTAACGACTAACCCATTACATGGGTGTCGTGTGACAGGGAGCCGATGGGGATTGAACCTTCCCGACCCATGTGGGTCGGCCCACAACGAGCGGCCACAAAAATGTTAATACATAACCATTGGTCATTGTTCAACCAACTGCGCCATACCATAAACAATGCAACGCCAAGAATTTGGATAACCGTTGCCACAATGTTATGTAACCGCATATAACAACGTACCAAAAATAATTTGTTAAGCTACCAACTGTAACCGTTATATGCCAAGTCCACAACAATTTTAAAACCATCACCTATTTTTTTGTTTAACGCCAAAAAAAAAAATAAAAAAATTGAAGCGGGGGGGCAGGGGTTGACTCTCAGACCTCCACCCACCCAATTTATCCATCCACCAACGGCCCAATGGGATGGATGTTTGTATATCCTCCCACTTAAATTTATTTAAACTCAACTGATTCAGTCGACCAGGCGGTGGAGGATGGAGGAGCAGCAGAACCATGAGTTGCAGAAGTGTGGAACCATGAGTAGAGAATATGCCAAGAGGAATAAAGATTCTCTGAGAGGGCCAGAGATGCCAGTGTCATAATTTAACGAGTTGATAGTCATTTTTGCACGTTTTCTCACCAGGATTCAACCATGCAATCATAATCTCCATCTGAGCAACATAAATTTAGGTGTCCATCAACAAGGAATCTTTGGAGAATCTTGTGGAATCTAAAAGGCTCCCTTGGAGGTTGATTTTTTATCGAGGCAAAATGATGCCAAAGTTATAGTCATTTTTCAAAGAATTTCATAGGGAGCATAGTGGTGTGCCTATAATCTTCATCCAAGCAGTGGATTTTTCATCTATCTTCAGGAAAGAATATTTGGGGGAATCTTCAAGATGCCCAAGGGTCCAAAATTTGACGATGTCAAAAAGAGAAAAGTTTATAGTTGTTCAACACGATTTCACGCCACAAATTCAATGGTGATGTCTGTTTTAGTATTTGAACTTTGCATTTTTCAGCCATCCCCGAGAGTGGAGGTATATGATGCAGTTATGTCATGCTTTTCTTCTGTTTTGCTGAGATGATGTTTTTTGTTGTTGAGATCCTTGATTAACATTATGTTGAGGGATATTTGTATGTCAGATCATGTGAATATTTATTAGTTTTTCATGTTGAAGGGATGCCCATTTGAGTGAGAGTTCCTATAGGGAGAACGTCTCATGGAGAAACATTCCACTCTTGTTGATGGAATTTTCCCATATGAGTGAGAGTTCTGGAGAATGTCTCGTGGAGAGACATGCCACTCTGGTTGAGGGTATTCATCCTTGTAATGACAAAGAACATATCATGTACATCATCATCTTGCAACATTAATGAAGTGACCTCCTCGCTCTTGGCACTAGGGCCGGGAGACGTAACCCACACTAGGTGAACTCTGTTATCGATGTGTTTGTGTTCTTGATTTGATGGTTGTCACTAAGTTCCATATTCTTAACAATATGTCAATGTGGATTTTCATTCTCTTTTGAATGCAATTATGTTAACATCATAGAAGTAAAAGATCTTGGATATTTCTGTTAGTTGAAGAGATCCTGATCAATTTTGGTTTCAGAGCAGTCTTCTTGCTGATGTGAAATGCGAGTGTGAACGATTGAACTTGCAACAAGAAAGAAAATGGAGGATGAAAAAGATACGTACGAGGCATTCTACATGATATAAAAAATGATAGACATAATGTATGCAACTTAGGAGGAGAAGATGGTAAGAGAGGAAAGAGAGAAAGAAAGAACAGAGGATGATGCTCCATCTACCCCCTTGAGTGAACATTCATCTTTTTTATCGTCTTCTCATAATTCAAATGAGGAGATCAATCAGAGCCTTCAAGCAGAGAATGTTGAATTGAGGAGGCTTCTACGAGAAAAAAAATTGGCATTGGCACAAAAATGTCATCAGGGACAGACCCTGGGTTTAAGCACAAGGGGCCAACAAGGGATCGTTGTAGTTTATGAAAACGTTGACATTTTCACCCTACACCAAGGGATAAGGAGTCTCACCCAAGGTGTGTTCGGACTACTAGTTTTGTTCGGTTGTCTATCCCCTCGGCTACTTCTCGTCCTCCTCCTTGTTCGCTTGAATGTTTCTGCTTGTTCTTGACACCTTTCCGCAGCTACCTCACGACTGCATCGTCTTTCTTCCTTTCCCAGCTGTCTTCCTTGCAACTTGATTGTTGCTCCCGCCACTTGTTTTTCCCTCCTCATACCTTCAAAATTTTCAAATTTCAAAACCAAGGTCTCGACCATAGTTCTTTGACTCATACCTGAGTCAATATATCTCCAGCGTTGTGGGTCCTGTTGTTGTTTCTGCAGGTATCTCTGCTTGTGGTTTCTCCTATTCTTCCCTTTGAGGGCCTACTGTTTTAGTTTCTTCTTCTGCCATCTGATGAGGGGCTACTACTTCAGTTGTTTCTTTTGTAGTTTGCAGGCCTCCTTTTCCAAACGAAGGCCCCAATTTAGGAACAATTGTTGTCATTTATTGCCTGAAATTGTTGTATTCACTAAGTGTTGTTTTCAATGAAATCACTATGGAGCCAACCTGTTTGATGAATTCCTCTATTGTGTTGGATGTTAGCTGACTTGGTCTATTACTTTGTAGTTTTTTCCACTGATATTCGATGTTTTTATAGACTTCTTTAAGGGAAAGGACATGTAGGTAGACCGAAGGTCTGAGGTCTTTGATTTTCTTCTTTGTTTTTGCATATTCCTCCTCTATTTGTTCGACTTGGGCCTCAAGGGTGGCAATTTCTTCATTAATATTTTACAGTCGGACGGAGTTTGCGCTTCTTTTGTTGTCGATAATTAAAACTTGAATTTGTTCTCACAGAGGGTAGACAAGTTGATTCTTTATGGCTAGGTTGCCCAACTAGTCATGCACTTTATCCATTAGGGCAAACCCATCAGTGAGTGCTTCAACAAGTGATTCTTTTACAGCAGCAACGTTGTTGATCTTCTCGTATATTGTCCTATTGTATATCTCAGTCGGATCACACAATGTTGATCTGACTGTATCCAATTTTTTCTTCATGTCTACATTTGTGGCTGCCAGACTTGAGCACGTTGCCTAGTTGTGGTCTCAGTAATCGACCAACGTGCAAGATGTAATATCCTTGGGATATTCTATGACAACATATGATATGGTTGGCCACAATGATCGAAATTTATTTGTAATCTGATCTACCTGGGCCTACAGATCATTGTTTGCTTGTTTCAGTTGATCTCTTTCTTCAGTGACCTCATGCAACTATCTTTTTTGTTGTTCATGTTCACGAACGAGGTCATCATGTAATATTTCTGCTCTCTGTGCAACTTGCTAGATGAATCCAAACAACTACGTCGATGGCGAATGCTACAAGGTTTCTTCTTGCATTGTATTTATATCTGGAAAATTGCTTCGAATGGGTAGGCCGTTGGCAATGGACTTGTTTGAGTGGGACGGGGGAGATTTTTCTTTCTACGACAACAGGGTGAAATTAGGTGTAGGTGGAATAATGGTAGGGTTTCCAATTAATGGGAAATTTATAGGCAATGCAGTCTGGTACTGCTCAGTTCCCACTGACTGTGGAGTAGAAACCATTGGTTCATCCCTTGGTAGTGGGCCTGACCCTAGAAGTAGGGATACCAGCAAAGATGTGTGAGTGCCATTGTCTTGAAGAGGCTCACAGTACTGTTGGATAGAGTCCACTTCCATCTCTTCTATGGCTAAATGTGTACTAGGGGGGATGGTTTCAAGCAGGGTCACGGAGGTGAAGGTTGTATGCGGGAATGGATCCTCCGACCCTCGTGAGACTGCGGATGAGGTTTGAGGATTTTATTCAATGAGTAGGGATGCAGATACTAACTGACCGGCCTTGCCAGTGTGGTCAACAATTGGAACTGTAGCAGTTGTCTTAGGTTTCTTGGTGGCCGTCTTCTTAATTCCCCTTTTCTGTTTTGGCTTTGGGATTGTTGGCCTTGATTGTGCATGGGGGCCAACATTGGGAATTGCTACAACTAGAGGAGTGGTTATTATCTTATTAAACATAGTAGAACCTTGAAAATCCACAGATTTTGTTGCCTCACCTGAAGGTTCAATGAAGTTTGCAATTGTTTGCTTGAGGGACGACATCCACTGCTCCATCTGAAAAGCCATCGGCTCTAGGTCATCCTCTGCTTGTCGCTTCATATTGCTCCTTGCTGCTTCTCCTATTGGAGTTTTTGGCCTCATCCCTTTAAATAAATATTTGTATTTCTCTTCGACGATCTCACACACAACCCCCGACCACGAACCAACCTCACTATGGAATGCTGCTTCTGATAAAACAAATCTTTGCTGCCTGATTTGAAATGTTTCTGGGTGGACACATCTCAGCCTGATGTATGTGTGTCCATGGGTCACCCCAAACCAGATATCTTGTGAAATTCTTCCAACCACTGTTTGGGTACTCTATCTATTTTCCTTATTGTGATTAGCATCAATCCATACCATTTGGTAAACGCTGCCTCATTGATTTACTTGCTTTTGGGGTCCCTTGAAGTTCTCCGCGGTTCGTATCTGAGCGCTATGGGATGGTCATCTCTAATTTGTAACATTTCTCTTCCTCTTGATGGTCACCATTTCCACATTGCCAGAGTCAACAATCTGTAGCAAAATATGAAATTAGTGTTTCTTTTGTAAATGTCCTCGCAAGCTTCAAAGAGCCCATTCAGTACAAAGGTTGACCAGTTAAGCACCCCCACTTGGAAGTAGTGTTCCGCAACTGATATTGCGTCCAGGGTACATTAATTCTTCACAAAATGCCTCATCGTTTTCCCTGCTATTATGTAGTAGGTGAATATTATTTCATCCTTGGAGATAAGATCAATCTTCATGCCTCTTCCCTCGCGCTTGGTCTTGTATTTCTCTTAATAATCCTTGTCTCCTTTCTTCACCCGCTTTGTTCCTCCTTGGAACGTTGTAGCCACTACATTTCCTCCTGCAAAGAGTCCTATTAGTCGATGTATACCACCAACATGAATTGGGTATTCTTTTTCAAGCCTTAGCGAACCCCCATGCATCCTGTTGGCTAAGAGCTTTGTGAATTGCATCGCTGCTAATTGCATGTCGAAAACAGGTAGGCTTCTAAGATTAATAACGCCAATCGATGGAGGCCTTTGAAATCCTCTTTAACCTTGGTTGTCATTGTACCATCTCCTTTTGGCACATCTTCTGTGTATACTTCTTGCTTCAATGATGGAAATTGGAAACAATCCGAGAGATCATTATCCACTAATGTTTCTTTGTCATACTTTCCATACATATTTTCTACCACTGTAATTTTCTCGTCCAGTCGGTCGTCTAGGACTAAGATATTTCTTTTGTCATCTTTCTGTGCCTCTAGTAGACAACCGTTATCATAGGTTTAGAGTTTGTGCCTCTTTGCTGTTATTGGTTCCCAGAGCGAATTTGAAGTTCTTTTGTCACCCGCGTTTGAAATTTTGTAACTCCCTGCATCACCATGCAAATTAAGTAAACAAAAATTGACATGAATTTTCTGACTAGACTTGATAACTAATTAGTAGAACAACTTTCCCTATGTTGCTTAATCGTGTTATGTTGTCGTCTGTTGACTTGGATCTGACTGGTATGACGTAGCATGAGAAAGGACAAAGTGCACTACATGGTTAATAAAGTTTCCATAATGGTGGGAAATTGTTAGCTCATTTATTCCCCAATGGGCAAAGATTTTACAGAACTATGTCTGGCAGGTGTATTATTGCTTACTTATTACGGGAAAGACCTGTAGTACGGTGGAAAAGGCTCGTGGAACGTGTGACTATCCCCCCCCGACCACAAGTGGGTTATAGTGACATGATATGATTGTCGCAACTAGATTGACATGTGTTATTTATTTTTGGAAAAATGAAAAAGACATGGACTATAAAGTAATATTCTACTGAATCATGTGACTCACTATGCATTTGTTCTAGACAGACTATGTATTATTGACTAAAACCTACTTGCGGGCTCATTTCCGAGACCCCTTCACTTTGTTGGCGCAGCTGTGGATTTGTAGAAAGGCTTCAGGCGTGCGTCGTTCATCCATATGGGCAACATTATGCCGTCCAGTTGCGCTAGCTTCATCGCCCCAGAATATTTAATTTCTGCAACTATGAACGACCCCAACCAACATATTTGAAGTTTTCCTGGAAACTTTTGAAGCTTACTATCATAGAGTAAAGCATGATCCCCTATCTTGAAGGTTTTCTCTTTGATGTCTATGTCATGCCAAGCCTTTTGTCTCCTTTGTTCAACTGATTGGAGAAACTCCGCTAAAAACCTCGATTCGTCCAACTCCATCAGTTTCTCCATTCTCTCTTTGAAAGATGCATTATCTTTCA
This sequence comes from Pinus tabuliformis, assembly GCA_031772625.1. Lineage (NCBI taxonomy): Eukaryota > Viridiplantae > Streptophyta > Pinopsida > Pinales > Pinaceae > Pinus > Pinus tabuliformis. Next base: position 307,147,783 of record CM062819.1, read on the forward strand.
TTTTGGTGGCATGAGAGATAAAAATGCTCGGGATAATGAATTCTGCTAGTACTACTGCTTCTCTACCATATACCAGTTGTAATGGTGTTTGCTTGTGTGTCCTTTTTACTATCATTCTGCAACCCCATAATGTTGCTAGTACCCATTCATCCCAATCGTCTTGGTTCGCTAATAAAATTTTTGTCAGACCCCTCTCAAGTATTTTATTAAAGGCTTCAACCATTCCATTGGCTTGCGGATGGTACGAGATAATTTTGTGATGCTGGGCCATGAAGTTCTTTAGGAGAGAAGTGACAATTTCATTAATGAAATGCATCCCTTGACCATCGTTTAAGCTTTTTGGACATCCAAATCTAGGTATAATGCACTCAAAGATGAATCTTGCTGCAGTATCGGCTATACAATCCTTGACTAGCACTACCTCTGCCCATCGAGTAAGGTACTCTGTACTGGTTATGATGTATCTGGCATGGGAATGATGTGTTAGTGGCATGATAGGGCTGATGAAATATTTTGCCCATTTCTCAAAGATTTGTGCCGTGTGAACTGGATTTGAGGGTAGTTCATCCCAATGTGATGGCTTCCCGACTCTCTGCAAACATCGCAACTATTTGCTTATTCTTTAGCATCCTTGTGGATGGTAGGCCACCAAAACCCAGCCTGCAGTATTTTCCTTGCGGTAGCTTTGCCCTCGACATGGCCTCCCACAACTCCAGCATGGCATTCCCATAACACTTCATGTCTTTCATGTTGAAGGAGATAGCGTCACAGAGCTTGATCGAGCCCCAAATTTTATAGGTGTCCTACAATTAATTGATAATCTGTCACTCTCACTATTAGGCGTCATTTCTGTGTCGACATGTATCCCTCCGGGAAGTATCCTGTTGTTAGTAACATAGAAATCTCCTATAAGTAGTCTGGAATGGATTCTATTCGGAATGAGACATCATATGGTAGTTGCTCGTCTAATGGTCCTTAATTTTCTCCTGATTCTAACCTTTATAGATGGTCTAACCCCACATTTAACCTTCCTGGTTTTATGACCACTTCGAAGGTGAACCCTTGGAACAATAGTAACCACCGACAGATCCTGCCTTCCAACACTGGCTTGTTTACCAGATATTTTAAAGCTGAGCGGTTCGTGAAGAACTTGAATGGTGCTCCCAAAATATAATGTCTAAAATTTTGTAGGAATTAAACCATTACTGGTGCTTCCCTCTCTTTTCTTGTGTAGTTCTTCTCCGCTATTGACAGTTTCCTACTGGTGAAGTAAATTGGGTGATCCATGTTTCTTTCTTCAGGTTGCACCATGACTGCTCCTAATGCTATTCCTGATGCATCAATGTGTACGTGAAACTACTTATCCAGTCTAGGTATACAATAATAGGCGCACTTACCAATTTTTCTTTTAATTTTTTCAATGCCGCTTAACATGCCTCCGTCCACCTGAAAGATTTTGTTTTCTTCAACAGTTTCTCAATAGGAGCTGTAATTGAGGCATAGTTTCGAATAAATCAACGATAATATCCTGTATGAACCAGTGATGATCATATTTGCTTTACATTATTTGGTGGCTCCATATTTACAATTGCCGCAACCTTTGCAGGATCTACATACACCCCATCTTTGCAAACAATATGGCCCAGCAATGTTCCAAATGTAACTGCAAAGATGCATTTCTTGAGATTTAAGGAGATTTGTAACTGCCTACACATTTCAAACATGACCCATAGTAGACTGGTGTGTTTCTTTAGCAAATTTTACACTTTCCAATCATCCATGTATACTTCTAAGAACCTGTGAATATAATCTCTAAAGGCATCTATGACAATTTGTGAGAAAACCGTTGGTGCGTCCTTTAGACCAAATGGCATTACATGATAGGCATATGACCCCCATTCTGTCATGAATGTTTTTTTCTTCTTATCTTCTTCTGCTATACGGACGTGATGATAACATGAAAATCCATCAGTGAAGGAATATGCTTCATTCCCCACAACATTGTCTAGAACTTCATCGCTAAATGGCGTTCGAAACGAATCATGTACACATGCATTGTTTAGGCTCCTGTAGTCTACACAGACCCTGATTTCGGTGGCATCTTTCTTATTCTGTATTACAATTGGGATAATCCATTCTGCTTTGTCCACTAGGAATATGAGTCCAGCTTCTAAGATTTTGTCATTCTCTTTCTTGACCTTCTCTTTCACTCTTGGGTTTTGCATGTATGGTCTGTGTTTCACTGGATGGACATCTAGTTTCAGTACGATCTTCATCTCTCTGATGTCCCCTTTAATACATTTTAATTTAGCCACAAAGTCTGGAAATAAGTCTTCGTATTCATGCAACAGATAAAAAATATCCCTAATTCTCTGCTCATCCCATTAATCTTTGACGGATTCCGTCTTAGGTTTATTCTTTGAGCCAATGTTATGCTTCCGCAATTTCATTGAGAGCAAGTGTGTGGCGTCACTTGAAGGGATTTCTTGAATATTCTGTTCACCTTCCATTTCTTGAAATGTCAGGTGTCTAAGTCCTTCTAGATCATCCTCCTATGTATTTGCATTTACTTTGCCATAAGACATATATTTTGGATACCCTGCTTCATAGAAATACTATAGGAATTTCTCATCAACGCAACCTTGCCAAAGCTGTCCTGGAGTAAATAGGATCCTTTTAATGGCATACAAGGTTTTAGTCATGCGTCAATCGCTATCTTTGAATGAGAAACTACTGCTGAATTGGTTAGCCATGATATCCCAGTCTGTTGTTTGTCTACGAATTTCCTCCTGTATATACCATGCTTGTGGAATCGTTCCTAAGGTATATATGAATAAATGCGCCCGGAGTTCCTTCGGTAGTTTCTCTTTTTCCAATTTCTCTATACAGTCCTGTAAATGTTTTCTGGGATCTAATTTTCCTCTATACTTCACCTTGTCATGTGGTCAGTCTCCTTCTTGTCTAAACCTCTCTCTCATGACTCGCTTTATATTCCCCCATTCATGCAAAGTGTTGCGATGCGCTTTCCACCTCCTTTCCAGGGTGGCATGTAACGAAATATCTAATAGGCAGACTTTGTGATCTTCTCTTATGTTTCTATCCACTTTATTCAAAAAAGTGTCTATCGATTAAATGTCATGGAAGGTAGGATAATTGCTTAACTTTGCTCCAATCCAGTTTATTCTGCATATCTTAGCACAACGTCTGATATCAATCTCGTATCCTCCTTTTTGTCATGCATCCCACGTGGCTTCTCAACTAGCTTCTAAACTTTGTATGCTCCTCCAACTGATCGATCCTTCTACTATGGGATTTATGTAATCTTCTCTTCTTCCTACCATTAGCCTGTACAACTAATCTAGAATTCCTGACTCGTCTCGATCATCCACAGGTTCGGTGAACCTTGGTCCTTGATATGGATCTAGCGGTTGTATTACCCGCATCCCTTCTACTTCAAATATCATCAAATCTTTCTTCAGGTCAATAATAGCATATTTCTCGTATGTCCAATCGATACGAAGAAGTGCCGGGTATGGGTCCTTATCACCAATTATATCTATTATTTCAAATTTAGTATAAGTTTTTACCCCTGCTACGTCCACTTCTACATCTTCCAACCTTCCAATGGGAAAGATGCAATACTGATTTGCCATCCGTAGTTGTATTTGTGAATATTTAAGTTACAAATTCCCCAACACTTCCCATGTCTTTTTGGGGTGAATATTTACATTTGACCCCGGATCTAACATGGTATCCTTAATTTGGAATCCTGTGACTTGAGCATCAATCCAGAATTCTCTATCGGTTCTCTTCTTGTTCCGTCATACCCTTCTCGAATGTCTTTCCGGTAGGTTTGCCAATATGGTTTCCCCCCTTTCTTCGTCCTCTAGCAGTACTTCTTTTAGACTCCTGTGTAACTCCTTTAACATTTGTTCATTATCAAAAATCTACAAAAATAACCTAAACCATTCTTCGATTGGTCGAATGTTACCTAATATGTGTGAGTCATGTTTCTTGTCTTCTTTTATCTCTGCTAACACATCAAATAACTTGGTCTCTTCCTGATAGTATTATTTTTATCGGGTGGGATTGTGTCACCGCTTTGGTGATGCTACCTGAACAATTGACGATTTTTCTACCATACCCCGATCATCCCCTATCTTCTTACCCCCTCTGGTAGCTATATTTATATTAGTTATTGGAAGTGTCTCAGTGATTTGTGGTTTTGCATTGATCAAATTAGCCCCCCTCTGTCTGGTTCATTCTTCCCATTTTGCAATCAGCTTCTGACTATCCTCGGTGGCATGCGCATTGACCTTGCATTGTGAGCATCGAGGAATTCTTGGGAGTGGACAGTATTTGGCAACATGTCCTTCCTGATCACAATTTTAACACCTTACAGGTCCTATTGCCCCTATTCTTCCTCCTCTCATAGCTCCTCCTCGTCCCCCATAACCAGATTCATTGATTTTGAAGGTGGAACTATCTAGCCGCTCTGCTAAGGCATCTAATGCTTGACATTTGTTAGTGTTGTGCATTGTGGATGTGAAAAATTCAAAGTAACTATTGTTAGGTACATTGGAATACTTTTTTAGTATTCGGCATACTCACAACAAATGACCATAGTTCCTACAAACTTCACCGTAGTCTTGTGTGTTTCAGCCTGGGAAAGCTCCTTGCAATCCCACTACTACAACTCCTGCTGTTGGCCGGGCCCTTGATGATCATGTAGTTCCCCTTGAACTATTTGTGCCTCTCATCCTTGGGCATTCAATGGCTACATGGCCTTCCACCAGGTAGTGAGTACACCATACATTAGGTCTTACTGGTCGAATTGGCTGTAGGTCCTTTAATTTCTCTATTAGGCTGGCGATTTGATTTTGGAGGCCCATGATCGATGGGTCTTGTGATCCCACCCCTCCTCAATACTCATGTTGGTATCCTGCCATGGCTTCTATGCACGAAACTTGTTCTAAGGCATCTTGGAGAGTTCCAATCTTTTGTTGTGTTAATGGTGTCCTTGTAAGGGGTAGGAGCACTTTAATGAACCAATTCCTCTGATGATTGGGATCTATGGTATAACTTAGCTTTCTAATAGCATCTTTAAATCTCAGCATCAATTCCGAAGAAGTATCTCCTTCTTTTTTCTTGATCTCCCATAGTTCAGATAGTCCCTGCTGATCTGTTTGTGGCACCTTGAATTATTGAATGAAGCCTCTCTTAATATCATCCACTGAAGGATTTTGGTTTTGTTCTGCCCATCTGATAAAGCATCTTAAAGCTCTTTCTCTTAATGTGGTCTAGAACTCAATCGAATTTACATCATCTGGTGTTTGGCGTCCTCGCCATATAGCTTCACACAGATACCAATGTTGTTCTACGTCTTCATTCCCTCTACTATTAAACTCAGGAAATCTGGTAAAAGACCTTGCCATGTTGATTTGGGTGTGTGCTAAGAGAAAAAATCCTTGGTTTCTGGGTTGTTGAGATCCTTGTAACCCCAGATTACTAACACATTTTTTAGATGTATTAAAACTCACTATTTTTCATGCACACTGTGTACTCGTATTACTTTAATCAACTTGGAAACAATTTTGTCAGGGTTTTTGTAGAGCACCAAGGGAAGGTCGGGGTGAACACTACTTGAGCTTTGGGGATTCTGCTAATGAACTCTAGCTGATGTATCATCTTCAACGAACAATCTTCTCATCACATCACACATCTCACCTTCTGTATCCTCTTTGTAGTTTCTGCGAGTGCTTCCTTTCGGCATCTTACCTGCAATCTGTAAGGGAGAGTCCCTGTCATTCTCCTGGATTGTATCGGTCCTGTTAGCTCTGCTACATAATTTGCTTTTTTTCAGGTCAAAGACACTGTGACCGTGTGTTTTTTGCAAAAAGGGAGCTTGCAGCAGTTCATTTGATCCTTCCCCCTTCATTTGCTTTAGGCCCTTATAACTCCCGCTACCCCTGTTTTCCTCCGTTTTCCTCTAAATTTCTTCATAAACCCCTGAAATCCATTGGAGCCCCATTTCAGTTTAGCCCCGGGTGCTAAAGGTTTTAAAGCACATATAACTGCGTGCCTTGCAAAAAGCCCTACCTCGCAGGATCTTTTCTCCCATCACATCATTCAACAAACGTGTGCATTGATCCACTGCCATCCGATCCTCCACCTCGGGATCCAACGATAGATGCTGCTCTCGCCCACATAATCCACACGCACGATAGCCTGCAGGGAAGTGGTTTCCCGCCGGACCTACCAGCCACGCGTAATAAATGTATTGGATCACGCCCCCACTATAAGTTTACCACCTTTTCCCATGAGCAGTGTGGGGAAACCGCTTATTGCCATCCTGTTCGACCCCTGCTCGTTAACGCTCGTGCAGTGACCACTCCCAATAGCTATCAGATCTGCCTGACTGCGATTCGACGACCCACATCTGTCTCCGCCCATTTTCCCCAATAGCTCCCTCCGATCCAATCTCTGCCGTCCATCTGCCAGATCTAATGGATTACATTAAATTTCACCTCCGTTTCCTCCCGACGCCACCTGCCAAGAGATCTCAGCCGTCCATCTGAGCCATCCAACGACTAGCATTCATCCAGGCCCTCCTTCATTTTCCATGTGGTTTTCGTGTTTTTGGCATATCCTGTGCACGCGAACGAGGAAGGAAGCCATGATTTGGTACTCTACGCATTGAATCCTTAGCAACCACATTTAAAGAGCAGCATGGCCGAGAAAGAAAGGACGATCCTCAAGCAGTTCAATGCCTACAGCAGTTATTGAAATTTATTTAAACAATACTCCACCTATTCAGGAAGGACAACAAAGTACTAGTGAATGTCAAATTGATTTATTAAAACACACAGTTTGCAGCAGAGACCCATATTAGATTGTAAATGTGGTTGGTGGTCAATTATGACCCCTCCACACATAGAATACCAGAGCAATTTTGTAAACAAACTCCATATATACCAAGAAAGAAGATGTAATCAGGGTTGATGAACGTTATTTTTGATGTAAAGTTCAACTTCTGGAGACTGTAACTACTGTGATACTTGTAGCGTTTGGTCTTCATTTTCAGCTAATGCAAGCTTCTTTTGCTATTAATTGCTCACTTTCCACTTCTTATTTGTTCCAGGCTATGTCTGTTATGCATTTTTTCATGTACTCTTGATGTTTAGCATTAGAGGGGCTGTCATCCCACCTCTGTGTTAGAATATAGTAAGTATTATTGAATGTGTATGCAGGTTTCTGTTGTTTTAATGCCAGAGAGCTGTCATCCTGTCTGTGCATTAGGAAATAGATTTGCAGACCTCTTTATTGGTTTCAGCTTGCCATCATAGGATCTTGTGCATCAGTTGGTGTGATCAGTATTCTCCATGTTCACCTATTCCTAAAACTGTGAGTAATTGGTGGTCTAAAGCCTTGTAGTCTGGGGGTGTTCACCCATGTATGGGGTTAAGCATAGTAGAAGTGGTTATCTGGCTTGAATATGCATCATTCCTTCCATTCATCCACCATTTTTCCAACATTTTTGTTGAGTTTGTAATGTTCCCGAGCATCTCTGGTATACAACCTAGGAGAGTTTCTTGGGGTGATAACATAAATTGGCACCGTTTCCGGGGAAAGGAGTTTTGAAGCTTAGCTTCCCTAGGAGAACGACATAGTTCCAGATTTTGATGATAGAGAAGGTTTGGGCACATTTCTGGTTGTAATCATCTATCTGGCGACTGTTGAGCCTCAAACTTGCACCTTCCTATACACCCTCTCAGCCTTCTTTTTCCATTTATTTCATCCACCCAGCTGTTAAATCATTGCATTGCAGTTTAAAAAGAGCTTTTTACATGGTTTTCTGACTATGCTTATGACTGTTGTTTGGTTTAGTTTTTGTTCATGCAGCTGCGGAAACTTCTCAGTTTCCACAACCAGCACAGGTTTCCGCAACCATTTTGTTAAAAGTTGTGCTACAGGTGTCCTATGAAGAAACGAGCTACATGGGCAAGCTACAGGTGACGGATACATGGAACATGTCCCTTCAAATCAGCCAAATCATCCATGGAAGGTCACGGTCAACGAGGGTCAAAGGCAAAGCCAACCAAGGAGTTCAGTGGTGGCACGTCTTTGTTTTGGGCACGTGAACGTTTATGTGGCACAGTCCTCAGCCCACTAAGACACCGGCACACCTGGAGATCATCACCGTAACCTGAATCCAACAGCTACCACTCTGAAGATTTCATAGACATGATGACAGTTACGCTAGATCTCGGCTGAAGGGATCTACGTGTCTTTGGCAACACAGTTAATAGCGTAGGATTCAGTTAGTTAGTTCAACACTTTTTCATTATAAATAACGCGTTGATGAACGCTGTGAAAAAGCTTTTGGATATGTAATTTTCCGAACTGTTGTTGTTATCACCCCACTGTTTTATATATGTTGCTGATTTAATACATGAGAAGACTTTTCTGAGTTCATTCATGTGACTACTCGTTGACTGGCTGAAGTGGCAGAGGGCCCCTGCGCGCTGAAGCCTTGTAAAGTTTTCATTTGGTTTTATCATGTTCTGCTTTCATAATCTTTAGCTTGTACATAACACGCTGTTTTTATGCTTCTTAATTCATTGCTATTTATACTTTCACTTCTGCTTTCTTGTAGCCGTCAGCTGATCAATGTTTTTTTGCAGGTTTTCTTAGGCAGCCCGGGAAAATTTTCATCTTTTTGATAACTATTGACATATGAGATCATCTTGTCCTTCCTGCTAACTTTCATTTTCTGAAGTTTAATTCTAGCACTGTCTTTTTCAAGTTGTGATTTGCTTATTTGTTTTTTCTGTTATTTAGATATCATACTACTCATCAATTTATGGTTTCTTTCTATAGTCAAGTGACTCTATTAGTAAGAAATCAAAATATTACTTATTGTAGTGTGATTTAGTTATCATATTGCTTAAACTTATTCATGATTGCTTCCCACAAGGTAGATTGAGCTGAAGGGTAAAGGATCAGGAGAGTTGAAGTAGTGTGACTAGTTTCTTTTATGCAATTTAATTTCTTGCCATTTAGTTATCATATTGCTTAAACTTATTCATGATTGCTTCCCACAAGGTAGATTGAGCTGAAGGGTAAAGGATCAGGAGAGTTGAAGTAGTGTGACTAGTTTCTTTTATGCAATTTAATTTCTTGCCATTTAGATATCATATTGCTTGACTTGTTCATGATTGCTTCCCACAAGGTAGATTGAGCTGAAGGGTAAATGATCAGAAGAGTTGAAGTAGTGTGACTAGTTTCTTTTATGCAATTTAATTTCTTGCCATTTAGATATCATATTGCTTGACTTGTTCATGATTGCTTCCCACAAGGTAGATTGAGCTGAAGGGTAAAGGATCAAAAGAGTTAAAGTAGTGTGAATTAGTTGCTTTAAGTTCAATTTTTACTTTCTTTTCATTCAATAGCAACGATACTGGGCCATTGTCATTAGTTCACTGTTTTTCTTAAGAATTGATTTCATTACAGTTGTTTTAAAGCTTTCTTTCTGAGAACTTTTAAGTTTGAGAAAAATCACTGTAGAAATCACCATCACCATTATCATCCATACTTCATTTTCATTTTCACCATCACACATTAGGGAAAGATAAATCCAAAAACAAACTAAAAACTCAAAAACGACAAAAGATTAAGGAAATGGTTATCTAGTACATATAGTACACTTCATTTCGTCAGCTTACGAATCCCGGATTGACATTTTAAATAGCAATTTAGAACACACTAAATTGACCAAACATTTTGGCGCCGTTGCCGGGGAAGTGAAACTAGGTAGCCAGTTTCTTAAAAAAAAAACAAGAAAATTTCAAGGAAGGAAAATTGATAACCTCTCAAAGTATGCTCTCCTCTTGCACTTAGTGTGATCTGGAGGATCAGAAAAGAGAAAGTTATTGGTTTAATAGTTCTTGAGTATGCTCTCCTCTTGCACTTAGTGTGATCTGGAGGATCAGAAAAGAGAAAGTTATTGGTTTAATAGTTCTTGAGTATGCTCTCTTCTTGCACCTAGAGTGACCTGGAAGATCAGAAAGAGAATTATTAACCCGACTTGAAGAAAAATAAAAAATGACATGCATAGAGCAAGAGATTCTAGGGGAAGGTTTTTAGCTAGAGCCAAGAGTTCGATTTTTACAACTCCATCTAATTCAAGGAATAGACAAGAGACACCTCCATCATCTCCAACCTACACTCCTAGCCCTAGGATTCCTGGAATTCAAGAGGCAGTAGTTGACTCTCCCACACCATCCATCGAATCTGAATTAGGAAGAGATCCTTTCCTTCCTTCTACAGGGAGACAAATTGTAATTGAAGAAGTAGAATCATCTGAGGAAGAAGAGGGAGAAATTCCTCCTCATTCACCCTTAGTAGAGGAACCAGAGGACTCTGAATTCTCCAGGGAAACTACCATGACAGAAGAAGGAGCAAATGGATTTGGTAGAGGTAGAGGTAGAGGAGGAGGAGGAGGAAATAATGGAGGAGGTAGAGGTAACATTGGGGGAAATAGGGATGGAGCTAACTCATTCGGATTTCCTATAGTCGATGAGGACTCTCGAGCCACAATGAAGAACATCTCACCATCTGTCCTCCCAAACTTTCATGGGTTAAGAAATGAGGATCCTGAAACATTTCTATTTGAGTTTGAGGTCGTGTGTCGAACTTATGATTATCTGGAAGACTCTCAAAAACTCAAACTGTTTCCTTCAACATTGAAAGGATCAGCTTTGAAATGGTTCATGGTATTACTCACTCAATCCATTAGGACTTGGAATGATATGAAACAAACATTTTTGGATAGGTACTTGGACTATTGTATGCCCACCAATCACAAGGATGAGGTATTCAAAATGGTACAAAAAGAATATGAAAACTTGGAAGATTTACTTGAAAGATTCCAATATAATCTGAAAAGAGAAAAAATGAGTAACTTAGGTGAGGAGACCTTGAAAGCCCTTCTATTAAAAGCCATTAGAGATGAATGGATAGATATTTTGAACATGATGGGGAAAGGAGACATATCTCAACTTCCACTTCATGATATAGCAGAGCTATGTGTCCATCTCTGAAGGGGGAAATCTAAAACTCAAAAAGGGCCTAGAGATCCTTCTCTCATCAGAGCAAACAAATCTGCAACTGGATCAGTAAGTAGGGCTGAGATTGGCAACATGCTTGATGAGTTCAAAACTGATATCTTAGGGAGTCTTAGTGAGCAACTAGACACTCTTAAGATACACAACAAGCAGAAAGCAGAAGCTGAAGCTTTGGCCATCTTTTGCCCAAAATGTAGAAAGAAACATGCTCTAAGGGAATGTCCCTTGGATGCAAAAGTTGTAGAAACATGTGTAATTTGTTCAGAGAATCATGAGACCAAGGATTGTCCTTCAATTCCTGGGCTCAAAGCTGTCTTTCAAGAAGATCCAAATACAATTGAGTCTCTCTGTTTTGTTGCAAGGAGACCTTGGCAGGGGCAACAAAATCAAGGGTTTAACAACTCTATGAATTTTCAACCCCCACCAAATTGGAATCCTTGGCAACAACCTTGGTCCCAACCTCAAAATCCTTTTCAATCATGGGTACAAGGTATGCAAAATCCTTATGGGAGATTTGCTCAATTTTATCAATATCCTCCATCTTTTCAAAATCAACAAGCTCCATAACTTCCAAATCAAAACCCACAACTATCATTGCCATTTCCACAACAACAACAACCTTCTCAACAGAATCCAAATTCTCAACTCTTGCTCCCGTTCCAACAGAAGTCAAACCAACTTCCTTCTCAGCCATTGCCAAACCCCAATAATAAAAACCCTCAAAATTCTTACATGATGGAAGGTCAACAATTTCCTACCTATATGATTGTTCCTCTCAATGATGTACAACTCAGATCAAGTAGAGTCTTAGATAAGCCTTCTATAGATGCTCAAAATCAAAGCATTTCTGAGGAAGAATCTCTTGAAGCCAATAAGGGTTCTGAAGCATCTCTTCAAAACCCAAACACTCAGAAAGAAAAAGAAAAAGAACTAACCCCCACAACTCCTATAGTTGAGAAACCTGCATCTTCATCCACACCTCCTTTTCTTGAAAGATTACAAATTGACAAAGGGGTGGAAAAACAAATCTTGTTGCCTGACTATGATTTTCTAGATGAATTGAAGAATGTCTGTATCAAGATTCCCTTGTTACAAGCCATTAAGGAGATTCCTATTCTAGCAAAAACAATAAAGGAGTTGAGTCTTAAAAGACCAGAAAGGAAACCAAGAGATACAAGAAAAATCCACCTGGTAGGAAAAATTGCAGATATCATGATGGGAAAAATTACTATGCAGAAGTATGTAGATCCCGGTAGTCCAATTGTCAAAACACATATCATTGGGGTAGAAATTCCAAATACTTTGATTGATTTGGTGGCTGCTATCAACATTATGAGTAGACAGACTATGGAACAGCTGAAACTTCCTAACCTTCTCTTTACACCTACTTTATTGCAACTTGCAGATCGATCAATTATTAAACCAGATGGTGTATTAGATGACATTTCAGTCTCCTTAGACTCTTGGGAATATCCAGTAGATTTCATGATTTTAACTCCCAAGAGTAATTTAGGAGGACATCCTCTCATCTTAGGAAGACCTTGGCTAGCCACAACTGATGCTTTTATTAGTTGTAGGTCTGGGGATATGTATATTTCTGATGGTAATTTGACAAAGAAATTCAATCTGTATCCTCCAGCAAAAGCAATTACAGAAATAGGAGATAATGAGTGGATTGATGATGAAGATACTATACAGCCTGTCTTTATCGTTTACGAATTTAGTGAAGATAGTCAAATTCTGAACACATTAGAAAACTTTGAAACATCTTCAGAATATGACCACACACAATTTCAGTTAGATTCTGACATTGAGTATCTATCATCTAGACAAATGTCTCTTTTCTCTATGGAAGAGTTTGGTAGTTCTGCCATTGAGATCTTTCCAGGTAAAACATTGAATATCAACAAAAACTTGGAAAGATCACAACAGGAAGAGCTAACCAAAATCTTGCAAAAACATTCTACTGCATTTGCATGGGAGTATACTGATATGAAAGATATTGACCCTAAAACTTGCATTCACCACATCTACATTGAGGAAAACAGTAGACCAATCAGACAACCTCAGAGAAGGATGAATCCAAACCTTAGGGAGATAGTGAAAGAAGAGCTCCAAAAGTTACTTAATGTGAACTTCATTTATCCAATTTCAGATAGCCGATGGGTTTCTCCTTTGGTTATAGTACCTAAAAAGAATGGTAAATGGCGGGTTTGCATTGATTACAGGGAATTGAACAAAGCAACCTTGAAGGATCACTTTCCTTTACCCTTTATTGATCAGGTATTAGATACTTTAGCAGGCAAAAAGTATTTCTCATTTTTGGATGGTTTTAGTGGTTACAATCAGATTCAGGTAGCACCTGAAGATCAGGACAAGACCACATTTACCTGTCCATGTGGAACTTTTGCTTACCGAGTACTTCCTTTTGGATTATGTAATGCACCCACAACATTTCAAAGGGCAGTACTAGGAATCTTTTTTGATCTAATCCATGATTGTGTAGAGGTTTATATGGATGATTTTACAGTTTATGGTAATACATTTGAAGAGGCATTAGAAAATTTGGAAAAAGTCCTTATAAGATGTAAAGAAACAAACCTATCATTAAGTCATGAAAAATGCTTTATGATGTTTACTGAAGGGATTGTTTTAGGACATCATATTTCAGGAGAGGGGATTAAAGTTGATAGATCAAAAGTTGAGGTCATCTCCAAGTTGCCTATTCCAAATTATCAAAAAGATGTTAGAAGTTTTCTTGGATTTACTGGATATTATAGAAGATTTATTGAAAACTTCACCAAAATAGCATCTCCACTCTTCAAATTACTTACAAAAGACTGTGAATTCAAATGGGATCCTGATTGTCAATCTGCATTTGAAACTTTGAAAACAAGAATATCTGAAGCACCCATTTTGAGAGGGCCAAATTGGAAACTTCCTTTCCATATTTCTACAGATGCTTCAGATACAGCTCTAGGAGATGTGTTGGGTCAAAAGGATTTAGTTCCTTATGCCATTTACTACACCAGTAAAAATTTGACTCCCACTGAGTTAAACTATACTGTGACTGAGAAAGAGTTCTTAGCTGTTGTTCATGCAATCAACAAGTTTAGACATTATATAACCGGCTATGAAACTTTTGTCCATACTGATCATTCTGCAATTAGATATCTCATGAAAAAACCTGTTACTAATGGAAGAGTTACAAGATGGCTTTTACTTTTACAAGAATTCAATATTACTGTGTTGGATAGACCAGGGAAACAAAATACAGTAGCTGATTTCTTGTCTAGAATCCAGAATACTAACGAAGATTCTCCTGTAGAGGATAAGTTTCCAGATGAATACTTGTTTGCAGTAACTACTAAGACTCCTTGGTATGCAGATATTGCTAACTATTTGGTTACAGGGAAGCTACCTCCACATTTATTTCCTAATGAGAAAAGAAGAATCATTCAGGAGAGTTCAAGTTATTCATGGATTTCTAATGAATTGTTTAAAACAGGGCTAGATTGTGTGATCAGAAGATGTGTTTGGGAAGATGAAATGCCTGACATCCTGGCATGTCATGATGAACCATGCGGTGGACACTTTGCTAACAAGAGGACGGCCTATAAAATCCTTTCTTTAGGATATTATTGGCCTTCTCTCTTCAAAGATGCAAAACAATATGTCAGAAGGTGTGACAGCTGCCAGACAGTTGGGAGACCGACTCTTTCAAATGAAATGCCATTACAGCCACAGGTACTCATCGAACCCTTTGAAAAATGGGCTTTAGATTTCATTGGACCAATTAATCCACCATCTAAACAAAAGAAGTATATATTGGTTTGCATTGATTATGTCACTAAATGGGTAGAAGCCAAGGCATTGCCTTCTGCCACTGAAAATTCAGTTGTTCAATTTCTTTTTGAGGATATTTTTACTCGTTTTGGTGTCCCAAGAGAAATTGTGACAGATCAGGGAAGTCAATTTACATCTAATTTGATGGAGAAGCTGATGGAAGAATACAAAATCAAGCACAGAAAATCTACTCCTTACCATCCGCAAGAAAATGGCCAAGTGGAATCTACAAATAAAGTTCTTGAGAGTATCATCACCAAAACTGTTCATCTACATAGAAGAGATTGGGCAGAAAGGCTTCCTGAAGCCTTATGGGCCTACAGAACTACATGGAGGAACACAACAGGACATTCTCCCTATGAACTTGTTTATGGGAAAGAAGTCCTGCTCCCCATTGAGTTTCAAGTCAAGACTTTCAAGATGGCAGTTCAATTGGGGATGAATCTATCAGAAGCCCAAAAGCACAGAATGGAGCGGATGAATGAGCTAGATGAGATCATACAAGATGCAATTTTAAGGACTGATCTAGTTCAACATCAAAGAGCTAAGTGGCATGACAGATACATCAAAGAGAGAAAGTTTGAAGAGGGAGATTGGGCTTTACTGTTTGATTCCAAGTTTAAATACTTCAAAGGGAAGTTTCAGACTCATTGGCTGGGGCCATATGAGATTGATAAAGTCTTTAACAATGGAGCGGTAAGAATCAAGACCATTGATGAATTTCAGACTCCTCTTATTGTGAATGGCCACCGATTGAAAATTTATCATAAGCCACATTCAAAAGAGGAGTTTGTCAAAATGTTCCAAGAGAATTCTGCAATCAGGCTGGTGGAGAAGAATCCTTCTCCTTCCCCACCAGCCTAATCTTTGTTTCTTTCAGTTTTTGAAAAAAAAAAAAAAAATTGTGTATAAGCCTGAAAACCAATCATAGATTGGCGGTCTTATACAGAAAATGTAGAGTGAAAATCAGGGACACCTGACACTATATTTTCCAAAAAAAAAAAAAAAAAATCTCCTCCCCTTCTCTTTCCATCTTCACTTCATCTCACTTACCATTTCACTTCACCTCCATCTCATTCCCATTTCCATTTCACTTCACTCCACCTCACTTTCATTTCACTCCACTCATTCCATTTCACTCCATCAATAAAAGTCCCCTTCAGGACTATTTTCATTCAGTTGGTTTTCCTCTAACTATCTTTGTGCAGTTAAGGGGGTGTTGTCTCAATTTCCGCAGCTGGAGACCGTTTCCGCAGCCAGAAACAGTTTCTGCAGCCAGCATCACTCTGTTTTCAAAATTTACAGTCAACTGTTAGTGCCATAATCATGAAATGCAGGTGTAATTGAGCTAAAGACATGGGGCATCTCCAAGATAACAAAGAAGAGAAATAGGTTAGAAGCCTTGAGCAAGAAATGACAAAGTTACAAGGTATGATCAAAAATATTTATCAAATAACAATTCAAGTCATAATTACACATAGTCATTAAACCATAACAAGTTCTACTATGAGCGATGATTTGATACGATAGCTCCACTACCACTCCTATTCCACGATATCACTCCACACACCTCGCATTCATTGCCCTAACGGTCTCATTATTATCTCGAGTTTAAACTCAAGACTGACTGCACTTCCATTTATTACCCGTACTCTTGAGACGTGACCTATTGTGTTACGGCTCTTCTTAGCCGTAATTTCCACAGCCGTCTGTTGAGACGTGTAAAATTTC
Organism: Pinus tabuliformis; assembly: GCA_031772625.1. NCBI lineage: Eukaryota > Viridiplantae > Streptophyta > Pinopsida > Pinales > Pinaceae > Pinus > Pinus tabuliformis. The sequence continues at coordinate 307,164,486 of CM062819.1, forward strand.
ATACGCAGTCATCTGATTCGAAAGAGTCCCGCCGTTACTCCACTCGCTTATTACTCCACTTACACTCCACTTATACCATACTCCTCGCATGCATCCGCATTTCATTTCATGAACTCGTTTACTGTTGCTCACCCACTGTTCCTCCGGTAATTCGGGTATTTCCATTCACTGTTCTCCATTTCCGACTGCAGTCACTACAGTCATCCTAAACCCCGTTGTAGTCACTACAGTTTCTCCTAAACCCTGTAACAAAGCTATTTTTTCCCTTAACCCTCACACGCAGAAGAAATCTCAGTTGGAATCTAAAACAAAGGATGGGAAAATTACTGAGAGCTGAGCTGGAAAGACCAAAATACTTGGAGGGTTATCCTCAAACTAAGGAATTGCTGAAGAAAGTCAGATGGCTACGATTCATCCAAAAGTCTAAAGGCCATAACAAGGAGGTGGCCAAAGCTTTTGTGAGGTCCTTTAATGGACAAACAGTGGAGATTGTAGACTTGAAATTCACAGTGACCGAGGCCACTATAGCAGCTGCCACGGGCCTACCTCAAGAAGGTGAAAGGTGGTTTAAAAATAGAAGTGTGGACGATCAAATATGGAGAACCATGCTACAAAACCAAGGTATGGATACCACCGTATTTACAAGAGGCATCCCTGTTCATGTACTAAAAGAGGAATGGTCTAGTCTACTGTTAGTCATCCAGAAATTTATCACGTGTGAAGGTCGTTTTGGCTCTATGTATATGTATCATGTTAGATTGATGATGAATTTCATAGACGGTCACACTCTTAATTTGCCTCATTTTCTGCTATTAAGTTTGAAAAAGATGAGTTTTACAGTTCAAAAACATGTAGGCAATATTGAACCTCATCTCTACCATCATGGGCTCATAAAAATTCTTATTGAGGACCAGTGAAAGAAAAATAAGGATACTTGGGAGCAATTTTTGACAAGAAAATACTTCCAAGAGCCGCCTGAGGCCTTTGGAAGCAGTCCACCAAAGATTCCAAAGAAAAGTAGGAGGAAACAAAAGAACATTACAGTCCAAGACTCCCCTACAATAGAAATTCAAGAAACAGTCCAAAAAGAAGAAGAAGATAGAGCTAAAAGTAAGAAACAGAGAAAAGAAAAAGGCAAAAGAATCATCCAAGAAGTTTATCCATCCCCTGAGCAATCCATAGAAGAGGATTATCAACCTCTGTCAGAAAGATTAATAGATCTTCAAGCTACTGCCATAGTCAAGGAAAAGGAAAAAGGAAAACAGAGTGCACAAGAGAAGAGTACTAGTTCATACTTAAGAAGGAGCACTAGGCTAAAAGGGAAGGGGAACAAAACCAAAGAAAAACAGTCTCACTTTATTGATTTAGGTGAAGAGACACTTGAGAAATCTCCAGCTCAGCCAAGCACTGAATCAAATCCTCCACGTGAGGAAAGCCCTTTCCGGCCGGAAAGAGAGAGCAGTCTTCCTCCTCCACCAGATTTTGAGCCTAGTCCGAGAAAGACACCTGAGGTAGATCCTAATCAGCAAGAGGCATACAATTACCTGGAATCCTTAGAACAATCAGCTGCAGGACCAAGTACCTCTCTGCCACTTGATGCACAAGTTCAGTCTTTGAAACAGGAAGTATTTGAGTTAGAAGTCCTAAATAGGCATATCAAACAGGAAAATGAAGCACTCAAAGAGCAGAGTAAGGTAGACAAGATTGTCCATGATAACACTATGCTTCATTTAGGACTGTGGCAAAAGAAAAATATAAAACTGAAGAAGAAGTGCAAAAAGTTAAGCAGAGCATTGATTAACCTCAAGTTCAAATGTCTAGTCAGGAAACCAAGGATGATGATGTTAGCATCAAAGAAGAAGAAAAGATGGCTAGATGTCCTTGCAGAAGCCTCAGAACATGTGGATTAGAGGGAAATAACTCAATTTTGGTTGCATGAGGACATGAAACACCTTCACAGTGGGGGTATGTTGAGCCTCAAACCTGCACCTTCCTATACACCCTCTCAGCCTTCTTTTTCCACTTATTTCATCCACCCAGCTGTTAAATCATTGCATTGTAGTTTAAAAAGAGCTTTTTACATGGTTTTCTAACTATGCTTATGACTATTGTTTGGTTTAGTTTTTGTTCATGCAGCTGCGGAAACTTCTCAGTTTCCGCAGCCAGCACAGGTTTCCGCAGCCAGCACAGGATTCCGCAGCTATTTTGTTAAAAGCTGTGCTACAGGTGTCCTATGAAGAAACGAGCTACATGGGCAAGCTACAGGTGACGGATACATGGAACGTGTCCCTTCAAATCAGCCAAATCATCCATGGAAGGTCACGGTCAACGAGGGTCAAAGGCAAAGCCAACCAAGGAGTTCAGCGGTGGCACGTCTCTGTTTTGGGCACGTGAACGTTTACGTGGCACAGTCCTCAGCCCACGAAGACACCGACACACCTGGAGATCATCACCGTAACCTGAATCCAACAACTACCACTCTGAAGATTTAATAGACATGATGACAGTTACGCTAGATCTGGGCTGAAGGGATCTACGTGTCTTTGGCAACACAGTTAATAGCGTAGGATTCAATTAGTTAGTTTAGCACTTTTCCACTATAAATAACGCGTTGATGAACGCTGTGAAAAAGATTTTGGATATGTAATTTTCCGAACTGTTGTTGTTATCACCCCACTGTTTTATATATGTTGCTGCTTTAATACATGAGAAGACTTTTTTGAGTTCATTCGTGTGACTACTCGTTGACTGGCTGAAGTGGCAGAGGGCCCCTGCGCGCTGAAGCCTTGTAAAGTTTTCATTTGATTTTATTATGTTCTGCTTTCATAATCTTTTGCTTGTACATAACACGCTGTTTTGATGCTTCTTAATTCACTGCTATTTATACTTTCACTTCTGCTTTCTTGTAGCTGTCAGCTGATCAATGTTTTTCTGCAAGTTTTCTTAGGCAGCCCGAGCACATTTTCATCTTTTTGATAACTATTGACATATGAGATCATCTTGTCCTTCCTGCTAACTTTCATTTTCTGAAGTTTAATTCCAACACTGTCTATTTCAAGTTGTGATTTGCTTATTTGTTTTTTCTGTTATTTAGATATCATACTACTCATCAATTTATGGTTTCTTTCTATAGTCAAGTGATCTATTAGTAAGAAATCAAAATATTACTTATTGTAGTGTGATTTAGTTATCATATTGCTTAAACTTATTCATGATTGCTTCCCACAAGGTAGATTGAGCTGAAGGGTAAAGGATCAGGAGAGTTGAAGTAGTGTGACTAGTTTCTTTTATGCAATTTAATTTCTTGCCATTTAGTTATCATATTGCTTAAACTTATTCATGATTTCTTCCCACAAGGTAGATTGAGCTGAAGGGTAAAGGATCATGAGAGTTGAAGTAGTGTCACTAGTTTCTTTTATGCAATTTAATTTCTTGCCATTTAGATATCATATTGCTTGACTTGTTCATGATTGCTTCCCACAAGGTAGATTGAGCTGAAGGGTAAAGGATAAGAAGAGTTGAAGTAGTGTGGCTAGTTTCTTTTATGCAATTTAATTTCTTGCCATTTAGATATCATATTGCTTGACTTGTTCATGATTGCTTCCCACAAGGTAGATTGAGCTGAAGGGTAAAGGATCAGAAGAGTTAAAGTAGTGTGTATTAGTTTCTTTGCTTTGAGTTGCTTTAAGTTCAATTTTTACTTTCTTTTCATTCAACAGCAAGGATACTGGGCCATTGCCATTAGTTCACTGTTTTTCTTAAGAATTGATTTCATTACAGTTGTTTTAAAGCTTTCTTTTTGAGCACTTTTAAGTTTGAGAAAAATCACTGTAGAAATCACCATCACCATTATCATCCATACTTCATTTTCATTTTCACCATCACACATTAGGGAAAGATAAATCCAAAAACAAACTAAAAACTCAAAAATGACAAAAGATTAAGGAAATGGTTATCTAGTACATATAGTACACTTCACTTCGTCAGCTTACGAATCCCGGATTGACATTTTAAATAGCAATTTAGAACACACTAAATTGACCAAACAACGACTCCACTGGAGGAAGACCAACCTTTGGTGACTCCACATTGAAGTTCTAGCTCAGTTTGTGAGACATACTTGAAGAAATCCTCAGAAATCACTAGTGCCTGACCTTGAGAGGACTGTCAAATTGAAGAAAGCATCACAAAAAGGGGCATCAGGATTAGGTAAGCCCAAGAAATCTTATTTGTCTTTGCATGAGGAGATTTTAGTTGAAAATACACAATTTGAAGACCTATAGCCTAGTGTTGTTAGTGAACGAACACCTGCAGAGATTAGTACAGCCCCTTGTGCAGTTAGTTCCCCTTTGAATCTCAGTTCAAAGAGAGTTTCCCATACAGTCCAAAACTTCCCTTTGTCTCTGTCATCCATTTCGTTTTTTCATACTGCTCAATCTGCAAGTGTCCTTCCACATATCCCAATCATGGCAGGCCAGCAAGTACCCACGAAAATAGAAAGAATTGTTGCCGCTAGATATGGACCTCTGGTTTTGCCTGTTCCTTTAAATCCCATGCCTGTGGGAGAATATCAAAAATATATGCCTAAGTTCATTGGCATAGATGGAGTGACAACAGAAGAACACCTTGAAGCTTTTTACAGTTATGCTAATAACTTAGATATAAGTGAAAATGATGTGTGGATGAGATTTTTTGTCCAAAGCCTTGATGGAGAGGCCAGAAAATGGTTTAGAGAGCTAGCTCCTAGATCTATTACTGATATCGAAGCCCTAGATGATGCATTTTTGAAGCAATGGGGAGATAAAAAGGACTTGCTATATTACCATACTGAGTTTGGTAATCTGAAGAGGGAAAATGGGGAATCATTGCTTGATCTCAATAAAAGATTCAATCGTATGTATAGTAAGATACTAGCTGAGGTAAAGCCTACCCCCACCTCTGCCAAACTCACTTATGCTAATGCTTTTGACCCTGATTTCTGCCTATTGTTGAGAGAAAGGAGATGTGCTACTATGGCAGACATACAGGATGTAACTATAGAAGTAGAGTCTAATATTATAGCTGTAGAAAAATTAAAAAGTCAAGATGACAGAAGGAGGCAGAGAGGTCAAGCTTCCACGTCCTTTGCATCATCTTCAGAGCCTAAATTGGAAAAAATGACTAAGATGATAGAGTCATTTCCTGCTGAAATATATAAGCTGAAGGTTGAGAAAAATTCAGGTAAAACAAGGCAACATAACAAATTTGCTCCAATAAATCCAAATCCATTCAGAAAAGCAAATGAGCAGTTACAAATAATTCAGATTGGTAAAGAACCAAATGAAGAACATAAAGTTAAAGCTCCTTTCCAAAATGTAGTCATGGAGGAGGAACAATTTGAAGATGAGGATGAAATTCACTGCATGGAAGATAAAGGTAGTTCTGCATTTTTAACATTGGTTGCTTATGAAGAATCATTGTTGCAGGAACAAGACAGTCAAGAATGGGATAGAGAAGTTGTTCTACAAACTGAGGAGCAGCGAAGATATAATCTGAGGTCCAATGCAAAAAATGTCAAAGAGAATCATGCCCAAAGAGCTGTTGTCCAAACAAAATCACAAAATATCAAGCAGAAAAGACCAGCCGCTGACCCAGTCATCCTCAAAGCACCAGTTCATGAGGTAAAAGGTTCTGATAAGTTATCTTCTTCTTTCATCTTTGAGTCAAAAGTTCAGAAATTGAAAATCTCTGTGCCCTTGATAGAGTTGGCGAAGAATGAAGCATTTAGAAAGCCTATCCTTGAAGCTCTTGAGCTGGAAACCACATGAACCTCCACTGACTCTACCAATTTGCAAGATGATAAGCCTGCCATTATGCTCAACCCTATGATTGGATCTGCTGATAATAATTCTCCATCTTTTTATGTTTCATTGGCCATTCATGACAAAATCCTCCACAACTGCCTGCTCGACACAGGGGAAAGCCACAATTTAATGCCTAAAGCTGTCATGGAAGAGTTAGGCCTTGATACCACCAGACCTTACCATGATTTATTCTCTTTTGATTCAAGGAAAGTGAAATTCTTAGGATTAATCAAATACCTAGCCATTACCTTAACTCAGCTGCCCATGAAGAGTATGATGATGGATATTGTGGTAGCAGACGTGCCTCCCAAATTTGGCATGCTGCTATCTAGAGGATGGATTAAGAGACTAAGTGGGACATTACAGAATGATCTATCTTACACTATTGTCCTAGTTTTTGGAGGAGAAAGTAGGAGATTGTACAAAGAGGCACAATTGGCATTCATCATCAGTGATGAGAAAAATCCTACTAATCATCCCATATATGCAGTGGACATTGATTTTGGAGCATGTATTCTCCAAATAGAAGAATCTTAGAAGGCCTCAATGCAGATTGGGAAACCATTTCATGCCGAAGAAGAGAAAGGAAGTCAGGTTTGGGAGATGTTCTTTGATGGATCATGTTCCAGGGAAACTGTAGGAGCAGGGGTGGTGCTAGTATCTCCAGAACAAAAAAGCACACAGCTGTCTTTTAAGCTGGAATTTCAAGTCACAAACAATATAGCAGAGTATGAGGCTCTGCTATTGGGCCTTAATGTAGTAATAGACAGAGGAATCAAGAGTATAAAGGTGTTTGGAGATGCTGATCTGATCATTCAGAAAGTGAATAAAACATTTCAAGTAAAGCACCCAAGGCTAAAAGCATACAGAGATGAGGTATGGAGACTCAAAGATTCCTTTGAAATTTTCTGTATTTCATATATTCCTAGAGCCAAAAATCAGCTTGTTGATTCCCTTGCTGATTCTGCTAGTCTATTTATCCCTCCAATGCCTCCCAGATTGGTGTATGATGTCCAAATGAAATATAGACCATCATTTCCATATAATGTCTAGCATTGGAAAGTTTTTAATGATGATGATGAGATAAATAGGTTTTTACAAGTCATTGATGAGTTTTCTGAAATGCAATATGATCAAGAAAATGAAGCCTTGCAAGAAAGCCCTCAATCCCATCTTAGAAACAAAATTGGTAAAAATAGTATTGTCCAGCTTCCTAGTAATCATATTCTAAAGGTTCTAATTCCTCTTGAAAGACTGCTTGACCAAAATGATGTGCCCTACAAGGCTACCCAAAAAGAAGACAAATCTGCAGTCTGTAAACATGATATAGGGAGTCCAGGTCAGCCTAGATACATAAATTTGTCCACTCCTCTGTCTGTTGACCAAAGTTCTGAATACTGCAAATTAATGAAGCAATTTGCTGATGTATTTGCCTAGGAGTATAGTGACCTGAAGACGTATGATAAAAACATAACCCAACATAAAATCCCTCTGGAGAAAGACACTATTCCTTTCAAACAGAAGCTGAGACCAATAAATCCTATGCTTCTTCCTCTAATTGAAAAATAAATTAAAAAATTGCTGGCTGCCAAGATTATAGTTCCTCTTAGATATTCCAAATGGGTAGCCAATCTAGTAGTGGTGAGGAAGAAAAGTGGAGAAATCAGACTGTGTGTTGATTTCATAAACTTAAACAAATTCTCTAAGAAAGACAACTATCCTCTACCAAAGATGGAGCATTTGCTACAAAAGGTCTTAGGAGCCAAAGTAATTCCTTTCCTGGATGGATTTTCAGGGTTTAATCAGATTGCTGTGCATCTAGATGACCAAGAGAAAATTGCATTTACCACTCCTTGGGGCACTTTTATGTATGCCAAGATGCCTTTTGGATTGATGAATGCTGGAGCCACCATTCAGAGAGCTATGGATATAGCATTTGTGGGAGAGAAGGATAAATTTGTTCTTATCTACCTTGATGATATAACAGTATACTCCAGCAGCCATCAAAATCATTTTCAACATTTGAAAAAAGTGTTTATGAAGTGCAGAAGGTTTGGGATTTCAGTCAATCCTAAAAAATCACAATTTCCTTTAGAAGAAGGCAAGCTGTTGGGACATATTGTCTTTGCTGCAGGTGTCCAAATTGATCCAAAAAGAGTAAAAGCAATACAGACTTTGTCTGTCCCAAGATCAAAAATAGATATTCAGTTGTTTCTGGGAAAAATTAACTTTGTAAGGAGGTTTATCCCAAATTTTGTTGAATATGTGAAGCACGTTACCTCCATGTTGAAGAAAGGGGCAGAAATCAAATGGACTGATATAGCAAGAAAATCATTTGAGTCTATTAAAAAAGCTATTATGGAGGCTCCTACTTTAATAAGTCTAGATTATAGCAAGGAATTTCATATATTTTCATTTGCCTCTGAAGATACCATTGCAGCAGTTTTATTACAGGAAGATGAAGAAAGTTCAGAACATCCAATAGCATTTTTCAGCAAGAACTTGAGGGATGCTAAACTGAGGTATGATATTATTGAAAAACAAGCATATGCTCTTATTAAATTATTGAAAGCTTTTAGAGTTTATATCTTTCATTCAAAGATAATTGCATATGTACCCTTTGCTGCAATAAAAGATGTCTTAACACAACGTGATGCTGATGGAAGAAGGGAAAAATGGATTGAGAATTTAATATAGAATTAAAGCCCACCAAACTTGTTAGAGGTTAGGGTCTTGCCAGGTTGTTAGCTGAAGAAAATTGCAGATCTTTGGATATTGATTCCCTATGCACAATTGCAAAAATTGGTCAGACAGAAGAAGAAGAGGAAGCAGCTGAACCAGACAGAGAGTAGTCAGTGGCAGAAAATATAGCTTCTTGTGATTGGCATTCTGTAATAGTTAAATTCTTGCTGAAGCTAGAAATCCATTCAAGCTTTACTCAAAGTCAAACCAAGACTATAAAGCTTAGTGCAACTAAATATTGCATTAATCAAAATATGATCTACTGGAGGGATCCATCTAGAGTGCTTTTAAGGTGTCTGGACAAAGAACAATCAATAGAAGTCATGCAGCAATTTCATTCCAGCATGTGTGGAGGGCACCATTATTGGAAAACTACAGCCCACAAAATTCTCAAAGCTGGGTACTATTGGACCACTTTATTTTTTGATGTATTTTCTTTTGTTACATCTTGTGATAGGTGCCAAATATTTGAAGGAAAACATCAGTTGAAGTCCCTGCCCTTAAAACCAATACATGCAAAAGGTCCTTTTCAGCAGTGGGGCTTGGATTTCATTGGAGAAATCAATCCACATTCCAGTGGCCAGCACAGATGGATATTAGTAGCCACTAATTATTTCACTAAGTGGATTGAAGCAATTCCTACCAGAAAGGCTGATCATAATGTGGTCATGAAGTTTTTGATAGAGTATCTTCAGAAGAATTGGTTGTCCACATAAATTAGTCATATACAATGCAATAGCCTTCAAGGCGAGGGCATTGGTGGAAATGTGAGATTCAATGGGTATTAAACTTGTTCATTCCACCTCATACTATCCTCAAGGTAATGGTCTAGCAAAATCCTCTAATAAAAGCCTGATAAGGATAATTAAGAAGCTGTTAGAGGACAACAAAAAGAATTGGGATTCAAAGCTCAAGTATGCACTGTGGGCTGACAGAGTGACCATTAAGAAATCCATAGGCAATTCTCCTTTCAGGCTAGTATATGGTACAGAAGCTATATTCCCAATTCAGCTAACTCTCCTTGTGGCAAAATTCCTTCAAGAAGAGCAAAATGAGGAAGAAGAAATGGCAAAGAGGATCACTGATTTAGCAGAGGTGCATCATATTAGAGAACAACTGGTTGAAAAGGCTGCAACACATCAGAAAAAGATCAAGGATGCCTTTGACAAGAAGGCAAAGACAAATAATTTTCAGGTTGGAGACTTGGTGTTGAAATGGGATGCACTAAAGGAAAAGAAAGGCAATCATGGGAAGTCTGATGCTTTATGGACAGGCCCTTCTATTATTTCATATATTCAAGGGAATAACACCTTCATACTGAAAAGTATGGGAGGAGAAGCAATTTTTGATGGCCCAGTTAAGGGGTGGTTTTTGAAAGTTTACATTGTTTAAGGTCTATGGCCTTAAAAGTTGTAAGTATTTTGTTTTTTATTAGTTTTATGTAGGCAAAGTAGACTCCATGCCCAATGGAACACTAGGAATTTTGGCTAATTTTTTTTCAACTCGAAAGGCAATGGTCTGCAAGTTCTTGAGACCTCACAGGGAGGATCTCATCCCCAGAAGGAGCCAGTGTCAGCTCTGCTACATTTGGTTTTTTCCGGTCAAAGACTCTGTGACCGTGTGTTTTTTGCAAAAAGGGAGCTTGCAGCAGTTCATTTGATCCTTCCCCCTTCATTTGCTTTAGGCCCTTATAACTCCCGCTGCCCCCGTTTTCCTCCGTTTTCCTCCAAATTTCTTCATAAACCCCTGAAATCCATCGGAGCCCCATTTCAGTTTAGCTCCGGGTGCTAAAGGTTCTAAAGCACATATAACAGCGTGCCTTGCAAAAAGAGCTACCCGTGGGATCTTTTCCCCTGTCACATCATTCAACAAACATGTGCATTGATCCACCACCATCTGATCCTCCACCTCGAGATCCAACGATAGACACTGCTCCTGCCCACGTAATCCGCACGCACGATAGCCCGCGGGGAAGCAGCTTCCCGTCGAACCTACCAGCCACGCGTCATAAATGTATTGGATCACGCCCCCACTGTAAGTTTACCACCTTTCCCATGAGCGGTGTGGGGAAACCGCTTACCGCCATCCTGTTCAACCCCCGCTCGTTAACGCTCGCACAGTTCCAGCTCCCGATAGCCATTGGATCTGCCCGACCGCGATCTGACAGCCCACATCTGTCTCTGCCTGTTTTCCTCGATAGATCCCTCCGATCCAATCTCTGCCATCCATCTGCCAGATCTAATGGCTTACATTCAATTGCACCTCCGTTTCCTCCTGATGCCGCCCGCCAAGAGATCTTGGCCGTCTGTTTGAGCCATCCAATGGCTAGCATTCATTCCTAGGCCCTCGTTCATTTACCATGCGATTTCTGTGTTTTTGGCCTGTCCTGTGCACGCGAAGGAGGAAGGAAGCCATGATCCGGTACTTTGTGCATTGAATCCTCAACAACCACATTTAAAGAGTAGCATGGTTGACAAAGAAAGGACGATCCTCGAGTAGTTCAATGCCTACAACAGTTATTGAAATTTATTCAAACAATACTCCACCTATTTAGGAAGGACAACAAAGTACCAGTGAATGTCAAATTGATTTATTAAAACACACAGTTTACAACAGAGACCCATATTAGATTGTAAATGTGGTTGGTGGTCCATTATGACCCCTCTACGCATAGAACAACAGAGCAATTTTGTAAACAAACTCCATATATACTAAGAAAGAAGATGTAATCAAGGTTGATGAATGTTATTTTTGATGTAAAGTTCAACTTCTGGAGACTGTAACTACTGTGATACCTGTAGCGTCTGGTCTTCATTTTCAGCTAACACAAGCTTCTTTTTCTATTAATTGATCACTTTCCACTTCTTATTTGTTCCAAGCTATGCCTGTTATGCATTTTTCATGTACTCTTGATGTTTAGCATTAGAGGGGCTGTCATCCCACCTCTGTGTTAGAATCTAGTAAGTATTATTGAATGTGTATGCAGGTTTTTGTTGTTTTAATGCCAGAGAGCTTTCATCCTATCTGTGCATTAGGAAATAGATTTGCAGACCTCTTTACTGGTTGCAGCTGGCCATCATAGGGTCTTGTGCATCTGCTGGTGTGATCAATATTCTCCATGTTCACCTCTTCCTAAACTGTGAGTAATTGGTGGTCTAAAGCCTTGTACTCTGGGGGTGTTTACCCATGTCTGGGATTAAACATAGTAGAAGTGGTTGTCTAGCTTGAATATGCATCATTCCTTCAATTCATCCACCATTTTTCCAACATTTTTGTTGAGTTTGTAATGTTCCCGAGCATCTCTGGTATACAACCTAGGAGAGTTTCTTGGGGTGATAACAGGTCCAGTCGACATCCCTTTCTTGTTTTGCATCTTTCTCCATACTCTTTCCTTCTTTTGGACTCCCCGAAAATGCTCCTACTTGGTGGGGTCCCATATGTCTTTTATTCAACACTTGTACCACTCTTTTCTGCCACTTCTCTGTTAGTAGCGCTCTCCTTTGTGCCCTAATGTCACTATATTTCTGCAATCCTTCTATCCATTCCTCCAACAACATCTACATTTCCCCAAATGATAGAATTCTCCCCTTAGGTGCTTCCCCCAGTACTTGGGCTTTACGATACCATATTACTATGGGTAAAGGTAACAATCCTTCTTCCACCATCAACATCTTAATCTATAAAGGCACTTCGTTCACTAGTTTCCCTCTTAACCTTGATCTAAACACTGAGTTTGCCTTTAAGAAGGACTGATAGTTCTCTGCTGCAAATTTGACTACGTACCCATCTATGGTAGTCTGTACCCAAAAATCTACTACCCTCATGAGATCACTATCCAAGTGTTGAAGTGTTGTGAGGTCTGTGGGAACCCAGTCATGATGAGCTAGCATAGCTCCTTCTAGCCAACTCTTTTTTTAGCCTCCTCAACCAGTTATACAAGTCTTCTGGAAACGTACACTAGAATATCTCGTACTGATCACCCACAGCCTCTGAGTACAAAATCTCTCTGCTCACTTTAGTAATAGGTTGGCTTCAACAAGTAGCCTACTTTGATATGAACTGATCTACTCTGTTATCCCACCAATCTCGAATCCCCTTCTTAAATATCCTTGACACCATATTCCAAACCAGTTCTTGTGATTTCGGGGCCCGACAACGGAACCATTTGTTGGAACAAAAATGTCATCAGGGAAAGGCCCTGGGTTCAAGCACAAGGGGCCAACAAGGGATTGCTGTAGTCTAGGACAACGTCGACATTTTCACACTACCCCAAGGGATAAGGAATCTTTCCCGAGGCGTGTCGTGATCGAAACTAAGAAGGGTTTATAAGGATATCAAGGATGACCCAACCATCACTCTAAGTACAACTTAAAGCATACATTCACCATAACATTATATCATTATAGATATCATGTTCATATGAGGAAAGACCTTCAACATTAAAAACTTCTAAGCAGGCCCATAAATCACACCAATACACAAAGATAATACTATGCAACTGGTATATTTACTCATAATATTAATCTAATGGAAGATTCATTACAACATACATCTGACATAAATCCATGAGCAACTACATAAAATACCATGATCACAGAATGTTCCAGATCTCAAACCAAGCCTAGCTCTAGCCTCCCTACCACTACTCCTGTCCTCTGATTGGGTTATTATATGCTCCAGACTTCATCAAATACCAACCCCTTCTTCATGTTATTCTCTCCTTTTATCTATTCCTCCACTGATTGAACTTCTAGTTCCATTCAGCTATCTATCAACTCCACTGCTTCTCATCCTCCTCCTTGTTCGCTCGACTGTTTCTACTTGTTCCTAACACCTTGCCGCAACTACCCCACGACTACATGGTCTTGCTCCCTTTCCAAGTTGTCTTCCCTGCAACTTGACCATTACTGCCACCACTTGTTTTTCCCTCTTCATACCTTCAAAACTTTCAAAATTCAAAACCAAGGCCCCATCAATATGGGAAGCAAAGATTTCAGCTTCAGTTACAAGTTGCAGAAGAGGCATAGGAAGAATTGAAGCGCAAAAAAGCCATCATTTCCTGTTTTAGAATCAACAACTGAGGTAAAAAATGTTCATTATTCTTTAGTTACATTTTCACATGAAACTATTTATGTTGGAAACATGGAGGCTCCTATTTCAGGAACTGGCATGAGACTCCTTACCAAGATGGGGTATAAAGGAGGAGGACTTGGTGTTAATGGCCAAGGAATGACTCAGCCATTGGAGCTTGTAAAAATACCTCGATTTGTAGGTTTGGGATACACTGAAGGAGAGTGCTCAAAGGTATCAAAAGCTTCCAAAGCATTGTCGAAGCCATCAAACAAAGAGGATGATTGGAACACATCACAATCCTCCCATGACAGTGCACATTGCAAAGGAAGATCTAAGGAAAGCTCTCATCATTAGGATCACACAAGAGACAACCAAGAGAGGTATAACAAGTCTTAGTATTGTAGAGTTCATTTTGATCACAAGCATGATGTTAATGATGAACATAAATCATGGCATAGAAAGCTATGCATTTTTTGTGGTTTACATAACCATGTGATTATTGAGTGCTGGAAGAGAATAGCATTAAGAAAGAGGACGAGGCACGAAATGCCTTCTCCACATTAGAAAAAGGAAGAAGGTAAAGTAGGTATTGAGGAAGAAGACATTTTTCAGTCGTTGCAACAGAGTTGGCCATCAAAGAGCCACATGTTAGAGGCTCCATCCAAAGCAGTATCTCAAGGATAAAGCGCCAATGCAGGAACCCGTTGGAAAGGTTGTTTGACAAACAAATCCACCATAGGGAGATGACCCATTCACCTTTATGAGTGAGAGATGGTTTTTCTAGATATGGTAGCTTGTCATGGCCACACTTTGTGAATCATGTGTTGAAATTTAAACTGTAAAAGTGATGATGTGTGTTCCATCGCTTATAAAAGATACAATGATGTTTTGGCCTTTTATTGATAGCTAGGGTATTGAATTCTATTCTGATGTAAATTTGAACAATGATTATGTCTTATAAACTCTTGGAAAGTATGGGGATGCTTGGGTCATGGTTGTTCATGTCATTTGCAAATATTGTAATACAGGTTTGCAGAGGATGTAGGGGTCGGTTCATCGCTTATGGCTCTGAAGGACAAGGGTGAAGTAGAAGGAAGGGTGACCTGTCATGACACTTTTGGTGCAGACAATGTAACACAACAGTTGTAGATTATGTTCATACTTTTGGAGGACAAAAATTTCCTTAGTGGGGAGGAATAATTTAGGTGGCTCCATAGATGCTCGTAAATCAAAGAGGGCTCATAAAATCTCAGAATTTAAAGTCTTCAAATTGCAATGAAACTAGGACTAGATCATAGTGCTCATCACTTTGATTCCAACGATGTAAACATAACTCAAATCTGAGTTCATATGGTCGAGTTATAGCTGGTCAAAGTTTTGGTCAAACCTAGGCAAGTGGTAGGCTTAATGAGGCAACAAATTGACCAAGACCCAGCACACTGAATTCAGCCACCAAACAGGCGAATTTGTTGCCTACTTAAATCGTCCAATGACTCTTATTTTCGAAAAAATGAAAAACGACCATTTTTATTTTAAAAACAAAATAATAAAAAATAGGGGGACAGGTCAGGCCCACCGAACCTACCCACCCCATTGGTCACATTGCATTGTATTAAAAATATAGCAACGGGTGGCGGGTGGTCAAACATCGTTACCTTGTCCCATCTCCATCCTGAAGGCCCAACCACTGTGTAAGGGCTAACCCATTACAAGGGTGTTGCGTGGCAGGGAGTCGACAGGGGTTGAACCCGATTGACACACATGGCCTACCCCCAACAGGTGGCCCAAAAAATGTTAATACATAACCATTGGCCATCGTTCAACCAACTGTGCCACAGTATAAACAATGTAACACCAAGACTTTGGATAACTGTTGTTGCAATGTTATGTAACTACATATAACAACGCGACAATTTTTTTTTCTAAGTGGCCAATCGTAACCATTATATGCCAAGTCCGCAACCATTTGAAAACTGTGACTATTTTTTGTTTAACAAAAAAAAAAACATTTGAAGTGGCAGGGGTGGGGGTCAACCTTGGGACCTCCACCCGCCCAATTTATCCATTCACCAATGACCCAATGGGATAGACGTTGGTATTTCCGCCCACTTAAATTTATTTAAACTCAAATGATTTAGTCGTCCGGGCAGTGGAGGATGGAGGAGCGGTGAAACCATGAGTTGCAGAAGTGTGGCACCATGAGCTAAGATCCCAGAAAGATTCCCTTAGAGAGCTAAAGATGCCAGTGTCAAAATTTGACAATTTGATAGTCATTGTTGCACATTTTATCACCAAGAGTCCAACCATGCAATTAGAATCTCCGTTTGAGTAGCATAAATTCAAGTGTCTAGTAGCAAGGAATCTTTGGAGAATCTTATGGAATCTAAAAGATTCCCTTGGAGGCTGATTTTTTACCTAGGTAGAATGATGCCAACTTTATTGTAATTTTTCACAAAATTTCGCAAGGAGCGTAGTGGTGTGCTCAGAATCTTTATTTGAGCAGTGGATTTTTCGGCCATATTCAGGAAGGAATCTTTGGGGAAATCTTCAAGATGCCTGAGGGTCCAGAATTTGATGGTGTCAAAAAAGGGCAAAGTTTATAGTCATTTGACACGATTTCATGCCATGAATTCAGTGGGGATGTCTGTTTTAGTAGCTGAGCTTTTCATTTTTCGGCCATCCCTGAGAGTGGAGGTATATGATGTAGTTATTTCATGCTTTTATTTTGTTTTGCTAAGATGATGGTTTTGTTGTTGATATCCCTGATTAACATTATGTTGAGGGATATTTGTATGCTACATCATGTGAGATTTTATTAACTTGTCATGCTGAAGGGATGCCCATTTGAGTGAGAGTTCCTATAAGGAGAACGTCTCATGGAGAGACATGCCACTCTTATTGAGGGAATTTTCCCATATGAGTGAGAGTTCCTAACAATGTCTTGTGGAGAGATATGCCACTCTCGTTGAGGGTATTCATCATTGTATTGATAAATAACATATCATGTGCATCATCATCTTGCAACATTAATGAAGCAACCTCCCCACTCTTGACACCAAGGCCCAAAGACGTAACCCACACTGGGTGAACTCCGCTATCAATGTGTTTGTGTTCTTGATTTGATGGTTGTCGTTATGTTTCATTTTCTTTACAGTATGTACATGTGGCTTTTCATGCTCTTTTGAATGTAATTTTGCTAGCATCACAAAAGCAAAGATCTTGGATATTTCCGGTAACTAAAGAGATCCAGATCACTCCTCTTGTGAGTTGAACTCTCAATTGCTCAATCCACAGTTATGAATCAACTCAACTTATTTATAAAATAATTCTTATTTATGTTCAAGGATAATCATTCATTACAATCAGAAAGAGATTTCAATTACAGTCTAGAAGTCTTCATTACATTTGAGAAGAATATTTGAGAGAAAATAAAATTAAAAATATTTACACTTTTACTCAACTGTGTTTGAACTCACACTAAATATTTTCATTCACTCTTAACTCTATTTGGGATCACACTTAACAATCTCCTACTAACAATTAAATATTTGTATTCATTATTAACTATATTTAGACTCACACTTAACAAGGCATTGATGGAAAACCTGTGCAAATTTGGGTCACCTCACATTGAAGTCACAATAATTTCTCTTGGGATTTTGAGGCCTAACAATCAAGGCACTGCACATCTCAAGGTTAGTCTGGTTGGTTATATGAAGAATAAGGGAATGTTTTTCACCTTTTTTATTTTATGTTTCATTTTTCATTATATTTGGTCTGTAACTTGTTGGCTTATCAAGATTTTGCTTGCTAATTTGATAACGCTAAGTCTATGGAAGGACCAAGCCCTCCTGCTTGGTTCTTTCCTTCCTATCATTGCTTCATCTCTTGTTCACACTTGCTCTCTCACAATCTTTTCCTCTACAAAGAATCTCATTTCAATTTAAGTTTGGGACTTGTTGGTTTCTCTTTCCTCCTCCCTTCATTCTACTATTGTGAAATTTAAAAAGGAAAGGAGGTATCATTGATTCATCTCAAGCGATTCAATGAGAGTTCGAGGTGTCAACTCTCTCAATAGTCAACATTTTTCTTTTCAAGTAATTATCCTTTATACTAGCTAGCTCTTTTTGTTCCGTTCATGGATTTTACATAATTCAGGTTCAACGAGGCATTCTCTCCTCTTAAACTACACTCTTATTGCACCATCTTCCAAAGGAAGCCCCTTCGCCCTCTTTCCATCCATTCCATTTTCTATAGTCATTCTCACCCTCTTCTAACTGTGTGTCCTACTCTGCCTCACTTTCTATCATGTTGTGATCTCTATCTATCAGTCATGCCCTATCAGAGAGCATGCTCCAACCGGGGAGTTGGAGGCTGTGATGGCCTTAGCGATGCTTAAGCTCGATCCAAATGCATGCTGCTTTGGAAAGGTACATAACACACACTTCCCTGGTGGTGAAACAATAAATTGAGGAAATTGAAAAAGAAGTGGGTGATGAACATGCAGATGTTTCTAATTCCAATATTTTGGTGTCCATTGCAACTCAATCCCCAATCTGGGCACAGAGAGAGGACACTGCAATCAATATTTTTTCATTGTTTATCTCTATTGTTCATTATCAATCTCTATTGGCATCTTAAGGAGCTATTGGAAAAATTATCATTTGAACATAATGAGATTCATGATGAACTACTCCTCTAGATGGAGGAATTACATTTTCTTTATCAGATTATTGATGAATGCCTACAGTGAATTGAAGGCATCCTTCTGTGTGCTTGTGATCCACCTCCCCCAACCAATCCATCTCCTCCAGCTCAAGCGAATTAATCATATGGAATTTGCTATTTCTACTGTAGATAAAGTTCAGTGTTTTTGTCTTACTATACCCTAAGGGTTTATATCTTTTGTCAGATGTAATTGAAGTTTATATGGAAAGCCCAATTTTTGGCTTAGTCTTATTATAAATATTGTATATATCTTTCAAATTTCGACAATCATATGCTATAGCCTCATATGCTGCCTTTGATATTGTTTCCAAAAGCATAACATGACACTTTGACGGGATTTTCTACTATATGCAATGCCAATATTGTTATAATTAATAATAGAAAGCGGGCTTACCAAAAAGACATACCTGTGAGGATTTCTTTGGGTTTCTATCAAACTTTCTTGTTTTTGAACCATATTCTATTCAAAAAAAGAGTGGGAAAATACATACCATAACTAGTGATTTTGAATGCATTGCCATTGTTCCACTCACTGACAAAGGCCCATGAACTAGGAAAACCTGTAGCACACAATTTTTAGTTCTACGAGTTTTGCTAGTCTTCATTTCTGAGAAAGGCCATTGCTATCCCTGGGCTCAATTATTGTCCACCAATGCTTCAATATCAATTCCTAGGGGAAAGCATTTTTTGGTACGGTTTATGTTCGTATGGAGGTTCAACCCATGTTAGGTCAAGCTTCAAGATTTTAATGCTCGATTACATTTGTTTAGAGTGGGCATGTGTTATATGGACTTATCCATCTTGCGGACAAGAGAGATCTCCCTAGACTTCAAATAAATCCAGTAACAAAAACCAAGAACTGCTACCTTTCTATAGACTATGATTGAATGAAACAAATACTATGATAGAGGCCACCTACCGTTTAAACGAAATGATTGATGAAGTCCCCTTCAAAACTTTCGACCATCTGCTCCTCGATGCTTTAAAGATCCTCCCATCGCTTCCCACAATTTATCCATGATGTCATGAAGGAGATCTATATAAACATAAACAAACAAAAGATCAAAGCATCCAGTATATAACATAAGAGATAAATGGACTAATTAACCAATCATGTATCATAAACTAATCAATATGCAATCAAAATCTATGTAGGTGATCAAGGAATCCTTCAAATTATATCAACAAAGGTGTATATGAGAAAGAAAAATTGCCTTTATATTAATAAATTGGAGAATTTCCTCACAACCATATAACCTTGATGTTGCAATTCCCTTCCCACAATCTCCAACCCTCTCCATCTTGAATGAATAGCCTTACAACCTTATTCCTACAACATAAGCCTACTTCACACAGTCCTCCTCAATCCTTAGGGCTCTGTTAACTTTATATGCCAACAGTGGGAAGTTTGGGATTCATTTCCAAGGGATGAGATTTAGTAGTGGTGGGATAGGGATTCTAGAAAGAGAGGGAGTTTCTCCATGATGGGAGGGATCAACACTGAATAGGCAACCATTCAAAGCTTGTTGGTTGGGATAGATGCTACCAACAATTCTTCTAGACTTTAATTTTTATTTTTACATGTGTTAAGTCATGTTCACAGGTCATAGTGTAAGATAGTGCATACTTATGCACAGTTCCTAATGGACTCCTCTGTGTATGCACAAAAATTGACTAGGAACTACACAGGAAGCCAAAAACAGGGTTTTGTACCATGGGATCCAGGAATTCCACTTTATTTGGGATAATATGGATTCTAACTTTGTAGGGGAATGCTTTGGGACACATTTTCGGATAATGACAAATCCAAACCGATGGTTATTTGCCTAATGTGACAAAATGACGTGTAACAGATTGCCCCCTATAGTGAAAAGTTAGAAGAGATATTTAATGACTTAATTGCTTTATCATGGCAAGGTTTGGGTTAGAGATTGTAGTCAGAGACATGAAACAATCAAACAAATGTTACAATGCAATATATAATATCATCGATGAGGTAGAAATTCCCATACTTAGAACATAAATGTCTCAAAGAAAAATACGGAAATACATCTGAAGATCCATGTCAATAAACAACATAGTATGGACACAACCATCAATGGATCTATGTTTACAATCATGAATATTTAAAAAGTCCACTCAATCTACATGGATGAAACTAGATCCATGGTCTTGATATTTATCTCTCGATTCATAGTATGAATCTAGGCATCCAAGTGAATGTCTCATAGTCAAACTTGGTAGAAACCACTTGATTACCAGTCAATGATGTGAACTGTTAACAAGTGTGAGAGAACCCACCAATAATGACAATGGATCTCAAGGTACTTCCAATATAATATATGAAGTACGAGTAGATGTGTTGATGTCAAACACTCATAGAATCTTTTGATCAAAGGTTGATGATGAGAACCTTTCATCGACAGCGAGAAGCCTGCCATTAAGGCATGCAGGCCTCAAGGGACTGAAGGTTTCTAGATCAAATTCCTAGATAATGAGACGAAGTTGATAGGAAGTGAACCATCGAAGGAGGGCCTACGACATGAAAATCATGTCAATTTTTGAACAACAGTTTGGAGTAATCTACGACTAACTTAGGGATGGTTGATGCAACTAAAGGCTATGACTGGAAAAGTAATTTTACTGAGGTTGGACTTCTCTTGAACATATCAGAGACATGACATAATGACTTGGAAGCATTTGACTCAAAAATAATACCCAAACCAACTGAAGACTTTCAATAAGGTATGGTCAATTAGGAGACTAATGGATTTCCCAACCTGGACATGAAAGTGACAGAGTGTCATGTTCAAGAGTGACATACTAACTCTTACAAATACTAAACAAATATTATTTCTCACTTTGGCCCCACCATTACTAGAAAGTGCCTCTTTATTTTTTACAGGCTCGAAGAGGATAACATGTGCTTGTATTGTAAGCTCATCCTTTATATGAGTCCTTTGAAGTATTTTAGCGAACCCTAAGAAGGAGTGGTTCGGTCTCATTGTTCTTAATGAGTCCTGCACTGTTTAAGTTTTATGATTCCAGTGAAGGGGTAACTCAATGTCATTTTCATATTTAAAGAGTTTGAAAAGACATGAAAAGAAAACTCGTTCGATTCTTTTAACTTAAATTTTAATGAGCCTAGAGAAAGTGAAGCTCGATGTTTTTCAGTTTTAGGGAGTCAAGAGAAAAACATAAGTAAACTCTTGTTGTAGCGGCTACAAACACCCTCCAAAATTTTTCCTTCACTTCGTTTTTGAGCCTCCCTACCAACCTTCACAACAACATGTATTGCTTCGTAAAGTACACAAGCTCCAGTGATTTTCTTATAGAGAGACAGCTTATCGATCAAACCTTGATGCATTCCCCTCATAGGTTGTTCATCCGGACTTGGTTCAGTAGCATGATAAGAAGCTCCTGCAAGAATTTGTGCAAATCTGGAGGGAAACTAGCCTTCCTTCCACAAATTGCGCAATCCTGGCTGGCAGCTGTTATGAATAAAATATATAAATAATATAAATATAAGTAACGAGGATAATTGTAATAATGATTAGTTACTAATAATTAGTAGTTAGGTTGAAGAGGCATGTCTAAATGAGACATGACTCTCCATGAAGAGACACTTGATTGATATATAACTAAGCCTCTCGTTCTCATTGTAAATCATTCTTTTTCTTACTCACACATTTTAATATATAATATTTGTATCCTCCTGGATATCTTTATATTCCAAGTCTTTTGGAGTAATTAATCTATAGAAGGAAGTTTGTTCACTTCATTTGGTATCAGAGCAGTCGATCCTTTGGCCACTTTACTGCTGCACATCGCTTGTTCTCTAGTCACAAGCTCTTGCCCATCAATCATCATCAACCTTGTTGCTGTTATAATTCAAGTGTTTCACTCAAATTGTGGAGTTTCTCCTCTTCTCTGTTTCGCCGGGCCTTTGGCCATTAAAATAAAAAGAAATATAACCATAAAAAAACTATTATATATATATATATATATATATATATATATATATATATATATATATATAAGAGGAAGAAGAAGAAGAAAAAATTGTTGCAATCCCCAACTGCTCAACGACCACCACAGCTACCATCTGCAGTCCACCGCTAGTTGTCAGTGTACATTTCCCAACATCTAAAATAGTCATCCATGTCCTCGCTGCAAAAACCTAGTGTACAGTCACCAATTTAATTTCTTCTACTTAAATTGAAAGTCTGTACAAAATTAATAAGTTGGCAGGTCATACCAGTTACGTCAACTAACATAAAAATCGAATTGGGTAAGAAAAATAAAACCACCGAAGAAAAAAAAATAAAAAAATAAAATATATATATATATATAAACAAAAAAAAAATTAAAGGAGTATTTTGCAGTTGCACAAAAAAGTAGTTTATTTGAAGTCACGAACTGGTTTGCCAAAAACCCCAACCAGCCACCTACTACGTGTACGTAGTCGTTATCCACCCTATCGTCATTGGAGTGGCCACAATAAAACATCCCAACCACCATCCCCAGTCCCTTCAACATTGCTATTCCGCTGGTTTGACTAACCTCCACTACCCCTGCTTGCTTTGCCATACACCTACTCCTCCTGATCTACATCCGTTGACCAGTTCCGTCGAATTTGATCGCCTCCCCTTCCCCGCCGTCTAGTTGCAGCCCAACCGCTTTCCCTTCCTTGTAGTCTAGTTGCAGCCCAACTGCGTGCCATCACAGCATCACCACCACTCCTCCTTATCCCGTCCTAACAACCACCACCAGCCCTCCATTGTTGCACGTTGCATGCCATAGTCACCATCCCAACTTGTCAGTCAGCGTCACCATCCAAACGATGCATTTCATCGTCAGCCAGTACAATTACCAACCTCATGAAGCGTCACCTTGTTTGGTAATATCTTATAATTCATTAAATTATACCTCAATATACAAGGTTATATAATAGTTTTGTTATATAATAAAACAAATAAAAAAAGTATATATAAATTTTATATAATTATAATTTTATAATATATATAAATTAAAATTATAATATATATATATATATAATTTTTAAATATATATTAAAATTTTTATTATTATATAAAAAAATATAAAAATTTATAAAAAGGGTCCTTTTTTTTAATAGGAATAAATAAAGTAAGAAGTGAGTTATTGAAAATAATTATAAAGGTAGTAAAAAGAGAATATATTTGTATATTCTCAAAGCCCATATAAGAAGAAAAAAAGAAAAAGAGTTCTTAGAAGTAAAGTAATTGTTGAAGCTAGTAAGTGAAAAGTTATAAAAGGAGTATTTTAAAAGTTAAAAAAATAAAAAAATTCCATACAAAGTTAAAAGAAGTAAAGGAAAAAAATATGGAATCTCTAAGTAATGAACAAAAACAATTCCAAAGAGATGTAGAACAAGTAATCACAATACTTAAGCGACAATATGCTAAGGAGAGAAAGAGAAAGGAATCCCTATTCCATTCTCTACATCCATCATCACTCCCACAGAATGATGTAATCCATTGTACAAATAAAGTGCAGCTAAAATATCAAGAGAATGGAAAAATAGCCAAAATTTAGCAACATAAGAAGCCATTAGAACACGAACATAAAAATCTTGTGGATATGCATTACAAAGAAATAATGGAAAAGGATGAAGAAATTTCTCGTCTCAAGGACCACGTCAAAAAATTACTGGCGCAAGTGAAGAAGACTAAGGTCACAAAGAAGGCACTCAATAAGCACTTATCAGAACAAGAAGAGGAAACCTTGCATTTAAAGAACCTTAATAAAAATTTATTAGAACAAATCAGAGATCTAAAAGATGAAAATATTAAAATTCAAAACACTGAAAATAAGGTTGATAAATCAAAAATCAAAGAAATTTTACGACTGAAAAACCATAATCAAAGTCTACTCACTCAAATTAAGAAACTTAAGGATGATAAGAAAGTATTAAAAGACAAGTCAGTTGAAGAAACGACACACTTAGATGTTGCAGTTCAGACAATGAACATCCCAAGTGAATGTTCCATAACCAACTCAACAACATCTTTGCTAGAAGAAAATATAAAAATTGTCGCATGCCCAATAAGGGAAAGTAAAGTCCCATATTGACATCCGAATCACGAGAGTATACAAATCAACCATGCTACATATCGGGACCATTTAGAACAGAAACAACAAACTGATGTTCTAGAGAATAATGACGTATTATCAATTCCATCTTATGTTGACCAGTCGTTACAAAATTCCAGTGATCAAAATACTACACAGAAGATTAATCTAGGATGGTCTGATCCCTTCTCAGTGTGACAATTTTGTTTGTCACTTAGAAGATCATATCAGCTTGTATTGACGAAGATGATTGTTCTGAGAGATAAAGTCATTTGAAGCCAAAAAAGAGATTAAGCCTTTTTCATCAACAAGCTTTGAGGACAAAGATTTTTGAGGAAGAATGCAATGCTACGAATAAAATATATAAATAATATAAATATAAGTAACGAGGATAATTGTAATAATGATTAGTTAATAATAATTAGTAGTTAGGTTGAAGAGGCATGTCTAAATGAGACATGATTCTCCATGAAGAGACACTTGCTTGATATATAAGAAAGCCTCTCATTCTCATTGTAAATAATTCTTATTCATATATTTAATATAATATTTATATCCTCAATGGATAATTTCATATTCCAAGTCTTTTGGAGTAATTAATTTATAGAAGGAACTTTGTTCACTTCAGCAGCCTGTTGGGCCCCAGAATTTCGCAATTCTGCTGAGAAAGCTTCACACAGAAAAATTGCACAATCCTTCCCAGCTGGGTTGCTCAGCCCAAAATTTGCGCAAATATGGGCAGCAGTCAGTTGCTCTGCCCAAAAATTGCACAAAACTTCAAAGTAGCTAGCCGAGCTCCCAACCAAAAATGCACATTTTCTCTCAGTAGTTGAGCAGGCTCTTCCATGTGCAACTGAGTTGACCGTTTCCTCCAGGACCGAGAAAAACAGAATTGCATGCATGAGTTTATTCTCCCAAGGCAACATGCAAAGGCATCCCTTGTTTCAGGGATCTATTTTTAGAAATTGGAGGTTACATGCAAGGATCATATCAGAAATCTCCCACCAAGTGTCGCTTTCCCTAGATTTGTGGCATGCACATCACAACCTCGATTTTATCAAAACTCATCAATTGGACGCTACAGAGCTCATTACTCACATCAACCTTGCAGCTTTGACATCCCACATTGCATCTATGAGTCATTAACACATTTATCTCATCTATTTTGGGGAAAGCCCGCTTTTTATGAATGTTGTCTGCTTGATTTAAGTGAGCGCTTGCTATCATTTTGATACATACTAGCTTGTACTAGCACCATTTTAGTTTTCATTAACATGTCACCGCTTTTGCCTGCATGAAACTGTTTTTCACGAACGGTCGTCGATTCGGTGACTCGCCTCACCCACATGCATACTGTTATGTTTTCTGATTCTGTCATTCATCGTTTGCATGCACGATCATTCACTTATTCTTACACTCAATATCGCCATGCATTTGCATTCACATTCGATTTCAGTTTCTCGTCGGTGAGTCTGGGTAGCCCTTGCCCAGGTTCTACCTCACGAAGACAACATTGCGCAATCCTGAGAGGGAAGGATCTGTCTTCCTCTCAGGAAATGCACATTTCTACCTAGTGACTATCCTCCAGTCTTGCATTGTGCAATTCTGAGGGACAATGATTTCTAGCCCAAAAATTTGTGTAATGTAGTCATTGAGCCTGCAACCATTGCCATCTGAGATTGTGCATTGCACAATTCCAACTATCAACAGCCAGACTGGACTATTCATTGCACAATTCCAACAGTCAGTCAGCCTCCCAGCAGCAAAGATTGTGCCTTGCGTAGTCTCAACAGTAAGTCTCCCGACCTCCCGGTGGAAATTGCGCAACCTTCATGATCAATCACAAAGGTATGTTGCAATTCAATTCTCAAGTTCATTTTGGTTTTCGACTGACAGATTTCTTGCCACGAGTGTCTCCATGTCTCTAGGTATCGCAAGTGTTCGTCTACCTCTCAGCAGTACAGGTACATTGGTTTCTAAGATAGCAGAGTCGAAGACACCATTCAAAGCACACTTGGAGATGCAATTGATCAAGTGTCTATGGACTTGTCTACCCATGAAGAAATCAAGTTGTTCGTAGAAAAGGACATCAAGATATGATGACAACAACATCACAACGAGCAACGTCATGAATAAAAACAGAAGGCAACATACCAGATGCAATGAATACAAGAGGAAGGTTGTTGACAACACAGAGGCGGAACAAAGTTGTAAGCTCAAGAAGATCCAGTAGTGATGAAGGCAACTTTGGAGACTCAGGCTATGAGGTGACAACGCGACATGAAGATTGCGTGAAGATAGAGAATGGAACAAAGAATGAGTTACATGTGCTAAAGCAGCAACTCAAGGAAGAATATGAGCTGCACAAACAAGCGAATGAGGTGCAACAGTGGTGGCCTGGGTGTAGGTGTTATGGACAATCATTCAAATCCGTAAATGATTTCTGCAAGTTTATTTCTTCTTGGATTTCCTGCAGAGTATCAGTCATCTACCTCCAAAGTTATCTATTCTACTAAATTAGC
The DNA here is from genome assembly GCA_031772625.1 of Pinus tabuliformis. Classification (NCBI taxonomy): domain Eukaryota; kingdom Viridiplantae; phylum Streptophyta; class Pinopsida; order Pinales; family Pinaceae; genus Pinus; species Pinus tabuliformis. The sequence goes on from CM062819.1 coordinate 307,191,508, forward strand.
AGAACTGCTTAATTTTAGTCACAATGACAAGTGCTTTACAAGTCCTTTAAACATCGCACATCACAAATCGAAATTTCTCCAGGCCAGGGTTCATTCACTCATGAATGATGCGACGCAATATTAATTCAATGGTCAGTGGTGATATCACACAAGGATCTGCGCGACGTTTACCCACCCTCATGGAGCCGATAAGGTTTATAAACCCTTGGTCTACAAAAGTTTGGGTCTGGTTTTGAGATTAACGTTCGATCATCTTAAGACCCGATATCCATTGGATAACAGAGGCCATTAAATCCTACGGCTCGTGGGACTTCTATTAGCACACGGGTTAAAAACAGGCCCAACCCTCGCCGTTGACTATGACGTAAGATGTTGAAAATGAAATCAATGACTATGAATGAGTGTGGGGCTTCAACCCCGATCAAGAAATCCGCACACTTCCACCCCTACAATTGTTAATACACGATGGAAAAGAAATTATTTGCGATTACACTAGATCACACAAACTCTAAATTCTCAGGCCAAACTGGGAATTTAATAATACACAGAGGTACTACGGAGGGATGCAACACCTTTGGGATTGACCAATTACACAAAAATACATAGAGATAAAATTTCTACAACTTAATCTTATATGGCCAAAAAAAGCCGAATCAGTGAAAAATCCCTTTATAATCATTCAGAACTTACATAAATACAATTTCATCTAACAATCAGATCCTTAAACATTGGATCAAATCTGCCTAATCTTAAACAATATCTAATCTCGTTGATATTCTCCTCAAGAATATCGACTGAATCTAAACTACATGAATTAATTACAAAATCACTCAATCCCTAAATCCTAGCTCAAATCTTATCTAGAAAGCTTGTAAATCGACAGCTAAAGGATCCCACTCCTTTGCTTGTAAACTTTTTTTTTTTGTATTTTTGGAATAAGTTCAAAGCCTTTTGCCTTCAAGCCTCATGCTCCTACATTAGACTCCTGAGGACAAAATTCTTCATGGGCTCCTGTCCATGAGCTCTTCTACAGAATTTCCCAACTTCTGTAGCATGGAATTTGTCATCCAAGTAGCTTCAACAATTAGTTGATCTTTCCATTTGACCAAATACTGAAAATACTCATGTCCTCTTGTCTTCTTCAACAATTTCTTGTCCAAAATCCTCTCTGGCTTTAGTTCTTTTTCTATAGGCAACTGTTTTACCCAATCAATCTCTTGTTCTTCTTGATCCTCTGTTGTGTCATTTTCATTTCCACTTTCATACCTATACAAATCAGCAACATTGAAAATTGGAGATATTCCAATATCAGGGGGTAATTCAATTTCATATGCATTTGCAAAATTTTTTCTCAAGACTCTGCATGGTCCAATTTTCTTACACTTTAGTTTATTATACTCCCTTCTTGGAAATCTTTCCTTTCTCGTGTGTGCTAAAACCAAATCTCCAACCTCAAAATTAACTTTTCTTTTCTTCAAATCTGCTCTGCCCTTGTATTTTATGTTGATGTCCTGTAGTTGTTGTTTTACCTGTTCATGAAATGCTTGAACTTCTGTAGCAAAATATTCTCCTTTAGCACTTCTCCTTTCAGATTTTCCCAAGTCTCTCAATTCAGGCACTCCTCTTGGATGCATTCCTTAGATTATATGGAATGGACTTTGCCCTGTACTCCTGTTAAGAGAATCATTATATGCATATTCTGCCTATGCCAATACTTGATCCCACTATTTTGGATGTTCACCTACAAGACTTCTCAAAAGATTACCTAAGCTTCTATTTACAACTTTAGGCTGTCGATCAGTTTGAGGATGATAAGCAGAACTGAAACTAAGTTTAGTTCCAAGTCTCTTCCACAATGTTTGTTTAGTCAATTTAGTGTGTCCTAAATTGCTACATTAATTATCAATCCAGGAGTCGTAGACTGATAAAGTGTGGCGCACTATATGTGAAAGACAGCCTCTTTCTTACCTTTTTGTCGTTTTAAAATTTTTATTTTGTTTTGGGGGTTTTTATCTTTGTTTATCTCCTATTCCTGAGTTTTAAGAATACTCTAGAAGGCAAGTATGGATATAGATTTTAAGGCAATTATGTCCTCTATAATAATTTCCAGAACTTAACACTTCAGAGGGTCTTAGAACATACTAGTGATGAAATTAATACTTGAACAAGAATAAAAATGTGCTGCTACTCAAATCAAGCAAATAATGAACTTCTGATCATGAAACCATTATCTCTGCTGCTATCTAAATACAGAAAAATGAATTAAGCTACTATACTCAAATAAATAAAAAATTGCAATCTAGTAAAAGTAAAATCAATTCACATCATTCATAGTCTAATACCTTGCCAGGTAGTCTAAGCTATGGATTTCGGAGATAATGTCAATGATATTAGCAAGTTTATGTCTAATTGCAAAAAAGTAAAACTAAAATCAAATCACATCATTGATAGTCTGATACCTCGCCATGTAGTCTAAGCTATGGCTTTCAGAGATAACATCAATGATATGAGCAATTTGATGTCTAATTGCGGAAAAGTAAAACTAAAATCAAATCACATCATTCATAATCCGATTTCTCACCAGGTAGTCTAATCTATGGCTTTCGGAGATATTCGTCAATGATATGAGCAAGTTGATGTCTAATTGCAGAAAAGTAAAACTAAAATCAAATCACATCATTCATAATCTGATTCCTCGCCAGGTAGTCTAAGCTATGGCTTTAGGAGATAATCGTCAATGATATGAGCAAGTTGATACCTAAACTAACTAACAAAGCAAGTGAACAAGACTGAAATCAACAAAACAGAACTGGAATTAAAAAAAAACTAAGAAAAGTAAAGTCAGCAGAGAGGCTAATCCCACGTCACTAGTTATTGCAAAAATTATATGAAAATGCCCCGGCCTACTCTATCCTGAAACATGCACACACTGATCAACGTTAACAGCAATATACAAAGCTTGTAAAATCATGAACAGGAATGAGATGTTAGTACCATAACAAACGAAATATATACACAGGTGGATAACTATGAAACATGTGCAATGGAAATAAGGAAACAATACATAAAAACTATACAACAATAAGGAAACAAAACCTCAGTGTGCAGGGGCCCTCTGCACGGCCTTGGTCAACAAGTTATTAGTCCAAAATTGTGCTCACGCAGTCATATAAAAACAGAGTCTTCTTTATAATTCAAAACAGAGGAATAATCCTCTCGTTACCACAATGGGACTAATGTCACGGCACAATAAACCTTAACAGTGAAATTACATCAATAAAAGACTAACTCTATGCATTTGGAAATGCGTTATTTATAACAAAAGCTTCATAACTGTTTTCCTGTGAAACTACATCAACAGAGGACACGTAAAAGACAACGTCCATGGATTTAGCATAATAGTTGCCAATATTATTCAATCTATCAAAAGTGGCTATTGGATTCACATCATGGGGTAGTCTACAGCTACCAACATGACCCCAGGGATCTAGGAACGGCCACGAATCCTTCACGTGCTTGAAGACGGAGCCCTGTTGCTGTAGGACTCCTCTGTTTGACCACCGTTTGACCACCGTTGACCACCTCTTTCCTTAATGAATCCGGCTGAACCAATAGGACCAGATCCATGTCCAAGTCATTCTTGATCTACCCACGTGTCCCATTTTGCTTGATGACAACTGAAACCTGGAGTTTAACAAAAACAACTGCGGAAAGTTGAATCAGCTGCGGAAAGTGGCTGCATTCTGCAGCTAATGAGAAAAATCTAAGTCAAACAGAAAACACAAAAACATAGTTAGAAAACCACTTAAATGATCTTTTAGAATCAATATGCAATGATCTCTGATAGCTTATGGAGTACCGGTGAGGGGAAAAGTCTAGGAAAATGTGTAGGAGAGGTGTAATTTCAAAGCTAAACATACTCGCACTGTGAAGGTGTTGCATGTACCCATGCAACTAAAACTTTGATCATTCTCGTTTCAATTCATGTGTTCTGAGACCTCTGCCAATACATCCAACCTTCTTTTCTCCTTTCTTGGGACCACCGTCATCCTTGGCTTCCTCATTAGGCATTTGAATTTGAGGTTGATGAGAGCCTTGCTCAACCTCTTGTTCTTTTTCTTCAATTTTCTATTTTTCTTCTGCCATAGCCCAAGATGCAACATGGTGTTGTCATGAATAATCTTATCGAACCTGCCCTGTTCTTTCAATGTTTCATTTTCTCTTTTGATGTGTCTATTTAGGACCTCCAACTCAAAAACTTCTTGTTTTAGTGATTGGATTTGAGCTTCTTGGGTTGTATTAGGCTAGGCAGATGAAGTGCCTTACTCTGTGGTGGTTTTCTCCAATGTCTCAATGTAATCATACATTTCTTGCTAGGTTGGATCTATCTCAGGTGTAGTCTTCCTTGGGCTGTCCCCAAAATTTGGTTGAGAAGGACTGATTTAAAATCTAGCTGAGAAGGACTATTTTCAAAATCTGGCTGAGGAATAGGAGTACGGTGTGTGCCACGACTAGGAGGGATTACTGAAGGTTTTTCTGGTGTTTCCCATCCTAAAGCAATAAAGTGGGGCCCTTCCGTTTGTACTTTCCTCAATTTTCCTTTAAGTCTGGAGCTCCTCCTTAAATTTTGTGAACTAGTGTCTTCTTTCTCCACACTTTGTTTTTCTTTCCCTTTTCTCTTTGCTGCAGCTAACTGTTCCTGAAGGAAAACTTGTCTTTCAAACAATATTTGGTGGTCCTCTTCTGAGGAAGGTTTTGGGGTTTGATAGACAGCCTCAATATTTCTTTTCCATTTTGATTTTCTTCGATTCTTACCCTCAGTTCTTTCCTTCCTACTTTCAGACAATTTTTCTTCCCTACTAGTTTCTTTAACTATGTTAGTAGGAGTGTCCTAAATTCTAACACTTGTTTTCTTTCTTCTACTTCTCCTTGATGAGCTGCTTTCAGGGGTTTCATGTGGATCTTTAAAGAAATTTCTAACCAAAGACTGTTCCCAGGTGTCCTTCTTTTCCTTTAATTGTCTTTCAATCACGATTTTCACAAGGCCATGATGATACAAGTGGGGTTCTACGTCCCCAAGATTATTTTGGATGGTGATGGACATTTTCTTCAGGCTATTTAATGAGAAGTAGGGCAAATTAATAGTTTGGTTTTCTAGAAAATTCATATACATTGATTTGAATCATCCCTCACATGTGATGAATTTCTGGATTATCAATAATAAACTAGCCCAATTTTCTTCTAAAGCAGAGATAGGGATTCCATGTTTGAAGATGGTTATATCCATACCTAGATTTCGCAAGATAACCCTCCATGCTCTCTCGTCAAAGCTTTTATTTTTGAACCACCATTCTCCCTCCTGTGGGAGTTCTGTTGCGGCTGCTATGGATGCCTCTGTGACTGAGAATTTAAGGTCTCCAACCTCAGCTTCCACGCCATCAAAAGACCTCGCAAAAGTCTTCGTAACTTCCTTGTTGTAGCCTCTAAATTTCTAAATAAATTGTAGCCACTGTGCCTTCCTTAGCATGCTTTTCAATTGTGGATACCCTTCCATAAATTTGGGCCCTTCCGGTTCTACTCTCAATATAGGACCCATTCCTTCCCCTGCTTTTAAAATACGTCTGCGTGAATGATAGACCGACGAAGGTGAGATGGTTGTGCTTGCGGAGATTGTAACAGGACTGTGGAGAAAAACCAGTAGTCGTAAATGGAGGGACAGAGAATATGTAGCAAGAATGAGTTCACAGAATGAAGGCTTATGTGAGCAGACTAGAAATATAAATGCAACTTCGATGGGGCAGTATGGAAATAGAGTGAACCCAACAAAGTTTTAAATTAGATGGCTGCGGAATAGACGTTAGCATGCTCACAAAATGGCTGCGGAATTTGTGTGGTAGGAAAGAGCAATGACCAAATCGATCACGTCCTCATAATTACCCGGTTTAACAGATGGAGTGTCAAAATACGATTGAACACAAGTTAAGTTCGGAGATGGATCATAAAGCTGTTAGAAATTAATGCAAGGTTCGTGGTGGAATTATGTAAAGGTTGTGGAGCAGTTATGGAAGCTATCAAGGTGAATCATTACATATAATGGAGCTGGTGGTTTCATAACTATGTAAAATGTGTTTTAAAACGCTATTTGAAATGAACTTTGCTCATACCTTGGAACTTACCACTTCCATCCACTGACCTTTGATTGGCTGCTTATTGTATGCTTCTAAGTGCTTTATATCTTCAGAATATCTTCCTTTTTCCATACCTGCATTTGATTTTCATGATCATTTAACTAACATCTGACTGTCAGTGTTGAAAAACAGATTGATGGTTGTAGAATTAGCTTTTGGCTGCAAAAACTAGGTTCAACTGCGGAAACTGACACAGTGATCATATTACTGAATGGATATGGATAAATGATGAATGAGTGAATGAAAACTGGTCATAAGAGGGTTTTTATTTATTTATTTATTGGCGAAATGAAATGAAGTGAAGTGAAGTGAAAAGAAGTGGAGTGAAATGTAGTGGAGTGAAATATCATGAAACTATGAATACAATGAGAAGAGAGATTTTTTTTTTTGGAAAATATAGGGCGTCAGGAGTTCTTTATTTTCGCCCTGTATTTTCTGTATAAGACTGCCAATCAGTGATTGGTTTTCAGGCTTATACACATTTAAAAAAAGAAAGAACAGAAAAGAACAAAGGCTAGGCTGGTGGAGAAGAAGGATTCTTCTTCACCAACCTTATTGCAGAACTATCTTGAAAGATTTTGACAAATTCCTCTTTTGAGAGTGGCTTATGATAGATCTTTAATCTGTAGCCATTCACAATAAGAGGAGTTTGATGTTCATCAATGGTTTTGATTCTTACCACTCCATTTCTAAATATTTTGTCAATCTCATATGGCCCAAGCCAATGAGTCTGAACTTTTCCTTTAAAATATTTAAACTTGGAATCAAATAGCAATGCCCAATCTCCTTCTTGAAACTTTTTCTCCTTGATGTATTTTTCATGCCACTTAGCTCTTTGATATTGAACTAGATCAGTTCTTAAGATTGCCTCTTGTCTAATCTCGTCTAGCTCATTCAACTGCTCCATTCTATGCTTTTGGGCTTCTGATAGATCCATTCCCAACTGAACTGCCATCTTGAAAGTTTTGACTTAGAACTCAATGGGGAGCGGGACTTCTTTCCCATAAACAAGTTCATAGGGAGAATGTCCTGTTGTATTTCTCCATGTAGTTCTGTAGGCCCACAAGGCTTCAAGAAGCCTTTCTGCCCAATCTCTTCTGTGTAGATGAACAGTCTTGGTCATGATGCCTTCAATAACTTTGTTTGTAGACTCCACTTGACCATTTTCTTGCGGATGGTAAGGAGTAGATTTTCTATGCTTGACTTTGTATTCTTCCATTAGCTTCTCCACCAGGTTGGATGTGAATTGACTTCCCTGATTTGTCACAATTTCTCTTGGAATGCCAAAGCGAGTAAAAATATCCTCATAAAGAAAACTAACAATTGAATGCTCAGTAGCAGAAAATAATTCTTTGGATTCTACCCATTTAGTGACATAATCAATGCATACCAATATATACTTTCTTTGTTTAGATGGTGGTTTAATAGGTCCGATGAAATCTAAAGCCCATTTTTCAAAGGGTTCAATGAGTACCTGTGGCTGCAATGGCATTTCATTTGAAAGGGTAGGTTTCCCTACTCTTTGGCAACTGTCACACCTTTTGACATATTGTTTTGCATCTTTGAAGAGGGATGGCCAATAATATCCTAAAGAGAGGATTTTATAGGTTGTCCTTTTTTCAGAAAAGTGTCCACTTCATGGTTCATCATGACATTCTTTGAGGATATCAGGTATTTCATCTTCCCTAACACATCTTCTGATCACAAGATCTGGCCCCGTTTTAAACAATTCGTTAGAAATTCATGAATATTTTGAACTCTCCTGAATAATCTTTCTTCTTTCACCAGGAAATAAATGTGGAGGTAGTTTCCCTGTAGCCAAATAGTTAGCTATATCTACATATCAAGGGGTCTTAGTAGTTACTGCAAATAAATATTCATCAAGAAACTTATCCTCTATAGGAGAATCTTCTTTAGTATTCTGAATCCTAGACAAGAAATCAGCTACTGTATTTTGTTTCCCTGGTCTATCCAACATGTAATATTGAATTCCTGTAAAAGTAGGAGCCACCTTGTAACTTTGCCATTAGTAATAGGTTTGTTCATTAGATATCTAATTACATAATGATCAGTATGAATAAAAGTTTCATAGATTGTTATATAATGTCTAAACTTATTGATTGCATGAACAATAGCTAAGAACTCTTTTTCAGTCACAGTATAGTTCAACTCAGTGGGAGTTAAATTTTTACTAGTATAGTAAATGGCATAAAGAACTAAATCTTTTTGACCCAACACAGCTCCTAAAGCTGTATCTAAAGCATCTGTAGAAATATGGAAAGGAAGTTTCCAATTTGGTCCTCTCAAGATAGGCGCTTCAGATATTCTTGTTTTCAAAGTTTCAAATGCTGATTGGCAATCAGGATCCCATTTGAATTCATAGTCTTTTTTAAGAAGTTTGAAGATTGGAGATGCTATTTTAGTGAAGTTTTCTATAAATCTTCTATAATATTCAGTAAATCCTAGAAAACTTCTAACATCTTTTTGACAATTTGGAATAGGCAATTTGGAGATGACTTCAACTTTTGATCTATCAACTTTAATCCCATCCCCTGAGATATGATGTCCCAAAACAATACCTTCAATAAACATCATAAAGCATTTTTCATGGCTTAATGAAAGGTTTGTCTCTTTACATCTTATAAGAACTTTTTCCAAATTTTCTAATGCCTCTTCAAATGAATCACCATAAATTGTAAAATCGTCCATATAAAGCTCTACACAATCATGGATTAGATCAAAAAAAATTCCTAGTACTGCTCTTTGGAATGTTGCAGGTGCATTACATAATCCAAAAGGAAGCACTCGATAAGCAAAATTTCCCCACGGATAGGTAAATGTGGTCTTATCCTGATCCTTAGGTGCTACCTGAATTTGATTATAACCACTAAAACCATCTAGAAATGAAAACTACTTTTTGCCTGCTAATGTATCTAATACTTGATCGATAAAGGGCAAAGGAAAGTGGTCCTTCAAAGTTGCTTTGTTTAATTCCATGTAATCAATGAATACCCTCCATTTACCATTCTTTTTGGGTACTATAACCAAAGGAGAAACCCATCAGCTATCTGAAAATGGATAAATGAAGTTTACATTGAGTAGTTTTTGGAGCTCTTCTTTCACTATCTCCCTAAGATTTGGATTAATCCTTCTCTAAGGTTGTCTGATTGATCTACTGTTTTCCTTGATATAGATATGATGGATGCAAGTCTTAGGGTCAATATCTTTCATATTAGTATACTCCCATGCAAATGCAGTAGAATGTTTTTGCAAGATTTTGGTTAGCTTTTTCTGTTGTGATTTTTCCAAATTTTTGTTGATATTCAATGTTTTACCTGGAAGAATCTCAATGGTAGAACTACTGAACTCTTCCATAGAGTAAAGAGACATTTGTCTTGATGATAAGTACTCAATATCAGAATCTAACTAAAATTGTGTGTGGTCATATTCTGAAGATGTTTCAAAATTTTCTAACGTGTTTAGAATTTGACTATCTTCACTAATTTCAGAAATGGTAAAGACAGGTTGTATACTGTCCTCATCATCGACCCATTCATTGTCTCCTACTTCTGTAATTGCTTTTGCTGGAGGATACAGATTGAATTTCTTTGTCGAACTACCATCAGAAATGTACATATCTCCAGATCTACAACTAATGAAAGCATCAACTGTGGCTAGCCAAGGTCTTCCTAAGATGAGTGGGTGCCCTCCTAAATTACTCTTGGGAGTCAAAATCATGAAATCTACTGGATATTCCCAAGAATCTAAGGATACTAAAATATCTTCTAATACACCATCTGGTTTGATTATTGATCTATCTGCAAGTTGCAGTAAGGTGGGTGTAAAAAGAAGATTAGGAAGTTTAAGCTGTTCCATAGTCTGTCTACTCATAATGTTGATAACAGCCCCTAAGTCAATCAAAGTATTTGGAATTTCTATCCCATTTATATGTGTCTTGACAATTGGACTACCTGGATCTACATATTTATGCATCGTAATTTTTTCCATCATGATATTTGCAATTTTTCTACCAGGTGGATTCTTCTTGTATCTCTTGGTTTCCTTCCTGGTCTTTTGAGACTCAACTCCTTTATTGTTTTTGCTAGAATAGGAATCTCTCTAATGGCTTGTAGCAAGGGAATCTTGATACAGACATTCTTTAATTCATGTAGAAAATCATAGTCAGGCAACAAGATTTGTTTTTCCACCCCTTTGTCAATTTGTAATATTTCAGGGAAAGGAGGTGTGGATGAAGATGCAGGTTGCTCAACTACAGGAGTTGTGGGGGTTGAAGAGATGCTTCCTCAGAACCTTTATTGACTTTAAGAGAATCCTCCTCAGAGGTATCTTGCTCTTGAACATCTATAGAATGTTTTTCTAAAACTCTACTAGACCCGAGTTATAAATCATTGAGAGGAACAATCATATAGGTAGGAAATTGTTGTCCTTCTACCATGTAAGCATTCTGAGGATTTTTGTTGTTGGGATTTGGCAATGGCTGGGCTGGTAGTTGATTTTCCTTTTCTTGAAATGGAAGCAAGAGTTGAGAATTTGGATTTTTTTGAGAAGGTTGTTGTTGCGGAAATGGTAATGAAAGTTGTGGGTTTTGATTTGGAAGTTGTGGATTTTGTTGATTTTGAAAAGATGGAGGATATTGATAAAATTGAGCAAATCTCCCATAGGGATTTTGCATCCCTTGTGCCTATGATTGGTATGGATTTTGAGATTGGGGCCAACGTTGTTGCCAAGAATTCCAATTTGGTGGGAGCTGAAAGTTCATAGGATTGTTAAATCCTTGATTTTGTGGCCCCTGCCATGGTCTTCTTGAAACAAAACAAAGGGACTCTATTGAATTTGGATCTTCCTGAAAGACAGCTTTGAGCCCAGGAATTGAAGGACAATCCTTGGTATCATGGCTTTTTGAGCAAATCACACATGTTTCTACAACTTTTGCATCCAAGGGACATTCCCTTAAAGCATGTTTCTTTCTACATTTTGGACAAAAGATCGCTAAGGCTTCGGCTTCTGCTTTCTATTTGTTTTGTATTTTAAGGGTGTCTAGTTGTTCACTAAGGCTCCCTAGAATATCAGTTTTGAACTCATCAAGCATATTGCCAATCTCTACCCTACTTACTGATCCAGTTGTAGATTTGTTTTCTCTAATAAGAGAAGGATCTCTAGGCCCTTTTCCAGTTTTATATTTTCCCCTTGAGAGATGGACACATAGTTCTGCTATGTCATGGAGTGGAAGTTGAGAAATATCTCCCTTCCCCATCATGTTTAAAATTTCTATCCATTCATCTCTAATGGCTTTCAATAGAAGGGATTTCAAGGTTTCCTCATCTAAATTACTCATTTTTTCTCTCTTTAAGTTGTATTGAAATCTTTGAAGTAAATTCTCCAAGTTTTCATCTTCTTTTTGCATCATCTTGAATACCTCATCCTTATGATTGGTGGGCATGCAATAATCCAGGTATCTATCCAAAAATGTTTGTTTCATATCATTCCAAGTCCTAATAGATTGAGTGAATAATCCCATGAACCATTTCAAAGCAACTCCTTTCAATGTTGAAGGAAACAGTTGAGTTTTTGAGAGTCTTCCATATAATCGTAGGTTCGGCACAAGACTTCAAACTCAAATAGAAAAGTTTCAGGATCCTCACTTCGCAACCCATAAAAGTTTGGGAGGAAAGATGGTGAAATGTTTTTCATTGTTGTATGGGTTTCCTCATTGGCTATAGGGAATCCAAATGAGTTATCTCCATCCCTATTTCCCCCATTGTTACCTCTACGTCCTCCATTGTTTCCTCCTCCTCTACCTCTACCTCTACCCCTCCTCCAAATCCATTCACTACTTCCTCTGTCATGATAGTTTCCTCAGAGTTCTCAGAGTCCTCTGGTTCTTCTATTAATGGTGAACTAGGAAGAATTTCTCCCTCCTCTTCTTCGGGTGATTCTACTTCTTTGATTACAATATGTTCCCTTGTAGAAGTGAAGAAAGGTTTTTCTCCTAGGTCAGATTTAATGGATATTGTGGGAGAGTCTCCTAATTCGGCTGCTGCCCCTTGAATTCCGGGAATCCTAAGGCTGGGAGTGTGAATCGGAGATGATGGAGGTGTATCTTGTCTATGCCTTGAATTAGCTGGAGTTGTGAAAGTCAAACTTTTGGCCCTAGCTATAAACCTTCCCCTAGAATCTCCTGCTCTATGCATGTCATTTTTTTTATATTTTTTATATTTTTCAAGTCGGGCTAATAATTCTCTTTCTGATCTTCCAGGTCACACTAGGGTGCAAGAAGAGAGCATAATCAAGAAATTATTGAACTAATAATTCTCTTTTCTGATTCTCCAGATCACACTAGGTGCAAGAGGAGAGCATACTTCAAGAAGTTATCAATTTTTCCCTTCTTTCTTGTTTTTTTTTAAGATATTGGATACCTAGTTATACTTCCCCAGCAACGGTGCCAAAATTTTTAGTCAATTTAGTGTGTCCTAAATTGCTACATTAATTATCAATCCGGGAGTCGTAGACTGATGAAGTGTGGCACACTATATGTTCAAGACAACCTCTTTCTTACCTTTTTGTCGTTTTCAATTTTTATTTTGTTTTGGGGGTTTTTATCTTCGTTTATCTCCTATTCCCGAGTTTTAAGAATACTCTAGAAGGCAAGTATGGATATAGATTTTAAGGCAATTATTTCCTCTATAATGATTTCCAGAACTTAACACTTCAGAGGGTCTTAGAACATACTATTTATGAAATTAATACTTGAACAAGAATAAAAATGTGTCGCTACTCAAATCAAGCAAATAATGAACTTCTGATCATGAAACCATTATCTTTATTGCTGTCTAAATACAGAAAAATGAATGAAGCTACTGCACTCAAATAAATAAAAAATTGCAATCTAGTAAAAGTAAAATCAATTCACATCATTCATAGTCCAATACCTCACCAGGTAGTCTTAGCTATGGCTTTCGGAGATAATGTCAATGATATGAGCAAGTTGATGTCTAATTGTAGAAAAAGTAAAACTAAAATCAAATCACATCATTCATAGTCTGATACCTCACCATGTAGTCTAAGCTATGGCTTTCAGAGATAATGTCAATGATATGAGCAAGTTGACGTCTAATTGTAGAAAAGTAAAACTAAAATCAAATCACATCATTCATAATCCGATTTCTCACCAGGTAGTCTAAGCTATGGCTTTCGGAGATAATTGTCAATGATATGAGCAAGTTGATGTCTAATTGTAGAAAAGTAAAACTAAAATCAAATCACATCATTCATAATCCGATTCCTCGCCAGGTAGTCTAAGCTATGGCTTTCGGAGATAATCGTCAATGATATGAGCAAGTTGATATCTAAACTAACTAAGCAAGCAAGTGAACAAAACTGAAATCAACAAAACAACACTAGAATTAAAAAAAGACTAAGAAAAGTAAAGTCAGTAGAGAGGCTAATCCCATGTCACTAGTTATTGCAAAAATTATATGAAAATGCCCCGGCCTACTCTATCCTGAAACATACACACACCGATCAACGTTAATAGCAATATACAAAGCATGTAAAATCATGAACAAGAATGAGATGTTAGTACCATAACAGATGAAATATATACACAGGTGGATAGCTATGAAACGTGTGCAATGGAAATAAGGAAACAATACATAAAAACTGTACGACAATAAGGAAACAAAACCTTGGCATGCAAGGGCCCTCTGCACGGCCTTGGTCAAAAGGCTATCAGTCCAAAATTGTGCTCACGCAGTCATATAAAAACAGAGTCTTCTTTATAATTCAAAACAGAGGAATAATCCTCTCGTTACCACAGTGGGACTAATGTGACGGCACAATAAACCTTAACAGCGAAATGACATCAATAAAAGACTAACTCTATGCGTTTGGATATGCGTTATTTATAACAAAAGCTTCATAACTATTTTCCTGTGAAACTACATCAACAGAGGACACGTAAAAGAGAGTGTCCATGGATTTAGCATAATGGTTGCCGAGATTATTCAATCTATCAAAAGTGGCTGTTGGATTCGTATCGTGGGGCAATCTACAGCTGTCAACATTGTTGGGTTGTGTTATATTCTTTCCACGTAGTTAATAGGGGGTTTGAAGGACACCCGTAACCCCACTTTATGGGGTCCGGGGCAGCGCCCCGGAAAATTTTGGTTTTGGACCATATGTTAGGTTGGGCGGACCCACCTATGGTTTTGTGCATGATTTTCGCACATGTTTTTTGGACGCGATGGTTTTTCGGTCCATGGTATTGGACGCGATGGTTTTCGGTCCATGGTATTGGATGCTTCGGCATGTATAAATATGTATTGTAACATTGAAAGGAATATAATGAAAAATCAAGCTGGTAGTCTTGGTTTTGGGATCCAGGGAAAAATCTCTGTGCATATGTGTTTTATGGGTTATGCTCTCGCATTGTTTATTTTCTTTGTTTAAGAATTCGTATGCAGGTAATTTCTGTACAGGGTTAAAACCTACATTTGGTATCAGAGCTGTTTTGGCTTCAAGGGGACGCCTTTGTTGCTGAGGGGTTTCGCTCGGGCCTGTGGTAGACCCTGTTCAGTGGGAGATCTGCGAGATCGATTCTGGTGGTGAAAGAAGATGGCAAGCAGTGGAAAGATAGAGATTGAGAAGTTCAATGGTCTGAATTTTGAGTTGTGGAAACTCAAGATGGAGGATCTGTTGGTGGATAAAGATCAGTGGATCGTGGTAGATCCGGGTACTAAACCATCGGGAGTGACCGATGAAGAATGGAAGCAGTTGGATCAGAAGGAAAAGAGCATAATACGATTATGTGTCTCAGATTCAGTATTGTTGAATGTATTAGGGGAAGCTATGGAAAAGGCTTTGTGGGTCAAGTTAGGGACTTTGTACCAATCTAAGTCTCTGGTGAATAAATTGTTCCTGCGGAAAAAGCTGTATAACCTGAGGATGAAAGATGGAGACTCGGTGACAGAGCATCTGAATGCGTTTAATACTGTGGTAAGTCAGTTATTATCTATTGATATTAAAATTTCAGATGAAGATAAGTGCATCAGTCTGTTGTGTTCTCTACCAGATTCGTGGGATAGTTTGGTTATTGCAATAGGTAGCAATGCAACTGCTTTGCAGTTTGATGAAATAGTCTCAGCCTTGCTGACGGAGGAGATGAGACGGAAAAATATGGACAACCAGAATGGTGATGCCTTGTCTGTACGAGGACGGTCCCAGAACAAAAACAAAAATAAGTCATCGAGTGGGAGATCTAAATCTAGAGGGAGATCTAAATCTCCAGGAAAACCTACAAAGGTGGTGTGCTGGAAATGTGGAAAGGAAGGGCACTTCAGAAGGGATTGTAAATCTAAAGCTCCTGATAAAGGAAAGGGATCTGATGATGCTCCTTCTGCAGAGGCAAAAACCACCTCAGATGAAGGTGGGGATGTGTACTTGGCTTCTTCAAGTAAACATGTAGATCATGAGGCATGGTTGATTGACTCAGGTGCATCCTTTCACTTCACTCCCCATAGAGAGTGGTTCTATGAGTATGAGAAATATGATGGTGGTGATGTCTTATCAGGAGATGATAGGAAGGCTAGAATCATTGGTCGGGGAAAAGTAAAGTTGAAGTTGCAAGGTGGAAGGGTTAGAACACTTCCGGGTGTTCTATAGATTCCTGCATTGGCCAGAAATCTAATTTCTGTAAGCAAGTTGGATGATGCAGGTGTAAAGACGGTGTTCGAGAAAGATACCTGCAAGATGGTTCGAGGAGCACTGATATTGATGCGGGGAGTTCGGATTGGAACTTTGTACAAGCTGCAAGGTAGCACTGTTGTTGATGGGTGCAATAGTTCTATGGTTCCTGAAAATGGAGTAGAAAACCTAGTGGTCTCTGGAGAGAAGACCATGTTGTGGCATCAAAGGCTTGGACATATTGGAGAGAAGGGCCTTCGAATACTTCATGGTAAAGGTATGGTAGAAGGTATGAATGATAGCTCTCTGGATTTTGATTTCTGTGAAAATTGTGTGTATGGGAAGCAAAATCGGGTGAGTTTCCCCTCTGGTGGTAAGAGGACGAAACAGATATTAGAGCTTGTGCACAGTGATGTGTTTGGACCTGTGAAGGTTCCATCACTGGGTAAGTCTGTGTGCTATGTATCATTCATAGATGACTTCTCAAGGAATACATGGATATATTTCCTTAAGAAGAAATCTGAAGTCTTTGACAGGTTTAAAGAATTTAAGGCTCTGGTGGAAAATCAGACAGAGAAGAAGATAAAGGTGCTGAGGACAGATAATGGTGAAGAATTTTGCAGCAAGGAATTTGAATAATTTTGTAAGAAGTGTGGTATAGCACGACAGAAGACTACTCCATATACACCTCAGAAAAATGGAGTCGCAGAAAGAATGAACAAGACATTGATGGAAAGGGCAAGAAGCATGCTCAGTGGTGCCGGGTTAGGACAGGAATTCTGGGCAGAGGCGGTGGATACTGAATGTTACCTGATTAACAGATCACCTTCATCAGCGTTGGAGGATAAGACTCCACAAGAAGTATGGACTGGTAAGAAACCCTCTCTTTCACATCTAAGGGTATTTGGATGTGATGCATATGTACATGTTCCAAAGGAGAAACGAACCAAGTTGGATAGTAAATCTGAAAAGTGCATCTTTATTGGGTATAAGGATGGTTTAAAGGGTTATAAGCTTTGGAACCCAGTCACACGGAAGGTTGTGTATAGCCGAAATGTGTTGTTCAGAGAGGTAAAAGATGTTATTCAACATGAAGTCCAACCAAAGGAACCTGAGAAGATAGAGTTTGAGCCAAAGGAGGAAGAATCAGACTCTGCAGCAGAGGAGGAATCAGAAGATGAAGAGCCACAAACTTCGGCTGTGAGAAGATCAGTTCAAGAAAGAAGGCAGCCAGAAAGGTATAGTCCATCTGCTTTCAGTTCAAATTTTGCTTTGTCTGTTACTGATGATGATCCCATAACTGTGAAGGAAGCAGTGGATTCAGAGGATGGAAAACTCTGGAAAGAGGCCATGGTCGATGAAATGGCATCTTTACACAAAAATGAGGCTTGGGATCTGGTGGAGTTGCCGGCTGGAAGGAAACCCATTGGCAGCAAATGGGTGTTCAAGAAGAAGACAAATGCAGAAGGAAAGGTGGAGAAATACAAAGCTCGGTTGGTAGCAAAATGTTATTCCCAGGTGCCGGGAATTGATTTTGGTGATATTTTTTCTCCTGTTGCCAAGGTAACTTCTATTAGATTACTTTTATCTGTTGCTGCTGCTTTTGATTTTGAGGTAGAACAGATGGATGTGAAGACAACATTTCTTCACGGGGATTTGGAAGAGGAAATCTACATGAAGCAACCTAAAGGCTTTGCGGTGAAGGGTAAGAAAGAACTGGTATGCAAGTTAAAGAAGTCTCTGTATGGGTTAAAACAGTCACCAAGGATGTGGTATCAGAAATTTGATACATTTATACGGGGACTTGGCTTCACCAGAACCAAAGCAGATCATTGTGTGTATTTTAAATTAATTGGTGACCGTATTATTTATCTGGTCTTGTATATGGATGATATGTTGCTAGTTGGAAATGACAAAGAAATTATCCAGGATTTGAAGACCCAATTGTCCTCCAAATTCGACATGAAAGATCTTGGTGCTGCAAACTATATTTTGGGCATGGAAATTAAAAGAGATTGGTCAAAAAGGAAGCTCGGTTAAACCAGAGGAAGTATGTCGAGACAATACTCCAGAGGTTTAATATGCAAGATAGTAAACCAGTGAAGGTTCCTATTCCTGTAGGTGTGAGGTTATCTGCTGAACAGTGTCCCAAGACACAAGAAGAGGAAGAGGGCATGTCCCGTGTTCCATATGCAAGTGCAGTGGGTAGCCTGATGTATGCAATGGTCTGTACTAGACCAGACATTGCACATGCAGTAGGAGTATTGAGCAGGTTTATGTCAAAACATGGGAAGGAGCACTGGACAGCAGTGAAGCGGGTTTTCAGGTATTTGCATGGCACTAGTGATTATGGTTTGTGCTACCAAGGAAGACCAGGATTGGACAGAGTGTTGGATATTCATGGCTTTGTTGATGCAGACTGGGCTGGAGATTTGGATCAGAGAAGATCTGCAAGTGGGTATGTGTTTAACCTATTTGGAGGTGCAGTCAGTTGGATGAGTAAGAAACAATCTGTAGTGGCACTATCAACTACAGAGGCAGAATACATGGCAGCCACTCATGCAAGCAAGGAAGCAGTTTGGTTGCAGAGATTGTGTTCAAGGTTAGTACAGGGAGCTATAAGAATAGACTGTGACATCCAAAGTGCAATTTTCTTGGCAAAGAACCCTGCTTATCATTCAAAGACAAACCACATTGATGTTCATTATCACTTTGTGAGGGATATGATAGAAGACAAAAAGGTGTTGCTGGTAAAGGTGGACACTTTGAAGAATACTGCAGATGCATTGACAAAATCTGTGAGCTCTGAGAAGTTCTCTTGGTGTAGAGAAGTAATGGGAATCTCAGGGCTGAAAAAATGACTAAGCTCTCCTGTGGAAAGAAAACAACAAGTGGGAGATTGTTGGGTTGTGTTATATTCTTTCCATGTAGTTAATAGGGGGTTTGAAGGACACCCGTAACCCCACTTTATGGGGTCCGGGGCAGTGCCCCGGAAAATTTTGGTTTTGGACCATATGTTAGGTTGGGTGGACCCACCTATGGTTTTGTGCATGATTTTCGCACATGTTTTTTGGACGCGATGGTTTTTAGGTCCATGGTATTGGACGCGATGGTTTTCGGTCCATGGTATTGGATGCTTTGGCATGTATAAATATGTATTGTAACATTGAAAGGAATATAATGAAAAATCAAGCTGGTTGTCCCGGTTTTGGGATCCAGGGAAAAATCTCTGTGCATATGTGTTTTATGGGGTATGCTCTCGCATTGTTTATTTTCTTTGTTTAAGAATTCGTATGCGGGTAATTTCTGTACAGGGTTAAAACCTACAAACATAACCCCAGGGATCTAGGAACAACCACGAATCCTTCACGTGCTTGAAGACGGAGCCCTGTTGCTGTAGGACTCCTCTGTTTGACCACCGCTGACCACATATTTCCTTAATGAATCCGGCTGAACCAATAGGACCTGATCCATGCCTAGGTCATTCATAATCTACCCACGTGTCCTGTTTTGCCTAATGACACCTGCAACCTAGAGTTTAACAAAAACAGCTGCGGAAAGTTGAATCAGCTGCGGAAGGTGGCTGCATTCCGCAGCTAATGAGCAAAATCTAAGTCAAACAGAAAACACAAAAACATAGTTAGAAAACCACTTAAATGCTCTTTTATAATCAATATGCAATGATCTCTGATAGCTTATGGATTACTGGTGAGGGGAAAAAGTCTGGGAAAATGTGTAGGAGAGGTGTAATTTCAAAGCTCAACAATGTCCTCTGGAAATGTCCAACAAATCTGGTGTCTCTGTCTAAAACAATGCTCTTAGGTAACCGATGTAATTTTACAATCTCCTTAAAAAACAGATTAGCAATGTGAGTAGCATCTCTAGTTTTATAACATGGAATAAAATGTGCCATTTTTGAAAATTTGTCAATTACTACATAAATTGAATCATCTCCTCTTTGAGTTTTTGGTAAACCCATAACAAAGTCCATACTTACCATATCCCACAGCCTATATTGAATAGGTAATGGAACATACAAACCTGTGTTTTGACTCCTTCCCATTGCATACTAACAAACTTTACAGTTTTTCACATAATTTTCAAGTTTAGACCTCATATTCGGCTAGAAATAAAACTAGTTCAACTGTTCATAAGTCTTGTCTGCACCAAAATGCCCTCCAAGTCCTCCACTAAGTTTCTCCTTGATCAAATTCTCCCTCATAGAACAACTTGGTATGCACAATTGATTTCTTTTAAACAACAGTCCCTCTTGCAGGAAATAATCCAGCCACTTGTTTCTGTCTAACAAAATAGGATTTCTACAAGCTTCAAATGCCTCTTTAAAATCTAGATCTTTCTCATATAACTCTTTAATAAAATAAAAAACCAACACTTGAATTTGACTTTCTTGAACAAAAATGCTTTTTCTACTTAAGGAATCTGCTACTTTGTTGATTGACCAATTATATGTTTTAATACAAAATTAAAACTTTTCGCGTATTCTACCCATTTTGCATGCTTCTAGTTAAGCTTTGGTTGTTGCATAATGTACTGTAATGCATGGTTATCTGAACAGAATATGAACTCCTTGGACATCAAGTAATGTCTCCACTTCTTCAAAGACTGCACCATTGCATAAAACTCTTTGTCATAAGAAGAATATTTCTTCTTTGTCTCATTCATCTTTTCACTAAAATAAGCTACAGGCCTATCCTCCTGACTCAAAATAGCTTCAATGTCTTCCCCACTGGCATCACACTTCACTTGAAAAGGTTTATTAAAATCAGGCAAAATCAAAATAGGTTTCTCAGTAATCTTTCTCTTCAATAATTGGAAGTTATTTTCCACTTCAACAGTCCATTTAAATGGTTGTCTGTCCTTCTTTATTGTGTCAATAATTGAAGCATTAATCTTACTAAAATTCCTTATGAATTTCTTGTAAAAACTAGCAAGACCGTGAAAACTTCTTACCTTAAAGACACTTTTTGGTGAAGGCCACTCCATGATAGCTTTGATCTTCTTTGGATCCATATTTAACCCCTCAATAGAAACAACAAAGCCAAAATACACCAACTCCTCCTTCATGAATGAAAATCTCTTTAAATTTAACAATAATTTTTCTTGTTGTAGCCTCTGTAAGACATAATTCAGATGTCTCACATGTTCCTCCTTAGATCTGCTGTAAACTAATATATCGTCCATATATACTATTACAAATTTACCAATAAATTCCTTCATAACTTCATTCATAAGTCTCATAAATGTACTAGGAGCATTCGACAATCCAAAAGGCATTACCATTCATTCATACAATCCTTCATTGGTTTTAAAAGCAGTTTTCCACTCATCTCCCTCTCTTAATCTGATTTGATAATAACCACTTTCTAAATCTAACTTTATAAAATACCTAGCTCCACTCAAACAATCCATCAAATCTTCGATCCTAGGTAAAGGAAATCTTCACCTGATTCTTATCTTATTGATTGCTCTCGAATCAGTGCACATTCTCCAGTGTCCATCTTTCTTTGGCTCAACACTGTTGGCACTACACAAGGACTCAAACTCTCTCTAACAGTTCCTAAACCTGTTTCCTGATCTCTTCATTCTCTGTGGGAGTTATCCTGTAAGATGATTTATTAGGTAGATTTTCTCCTGGAATCAAATCTATGTGATGATTGATTTTTCTAATGGGTGGTAACTCATCAGGAAAATCATCTACAATGATATCACAATAACTGTCCAGCATATCTTTAATTTCAATTGGTAAATTAGAAACTTTTGTGGAAGTAATTATTACCTTGGGTTTGCAAACCAACGCAAAACTTACCTCATCTTCCTCCATTTGCTGCAATTACTCCTTTCCACTCAATAAAAGGGTCTTTGGATCAAGTTTCTTTGATGTATCCTCTTCTTTTATTGGCAGCAATGTATGATTGAAACCATATTTTCTAAATTTGTATGTATTCTTCTTTCCATCATGCATAGTTCCTCTGTCATACTGCCATGGTCTACCCAAGAATATATGACACACATCCATAGGCATCACATCGCACATAATTTTGTCTCTGTATTTTCCCAACTGCAACTCCACTTCACATTGCTCATTCACTACCAACTAATATCCCTTTTGAAGCAATGACACCTTGTAAGGTTTTGGATGTTTCTTTGTTTTCAATTTCAACTTCTCCACCACTTTTGTGGAGACCAAATTATCTATACTACCACTGTCTATTATCATCTAACAACACTTCCCTTGAACCTCACACAGTCGTGAACAAGGTTTTCCTTTGTGATGGTTCAACAATTTCGTTAGTTAGTTTTAACAAAATTTTGTTGACTACTGAAGATTTCCCTTTCTCTGGTACATTCTCTTCGTCTATTACCTTTGTTGTTTCCTCTTCAGTTTTTGAAACAATTGCATTCCTCTGATTCATTCCTATATTTTTTGGGCACTCATAAGCTCTATGTCCTAGCTTGTTACATCTGTAACATCTAACTTCTCTTCCTCTACCTCTGCCTCCTCTTCCTTTGGAAAAACTCCCTCTACCACTTGCATCACCTCCTGTGGGTGCATGCTAACTTGAGCTGCTGCTAGCTCCATCTCTAGGTGTTGTAGATCTTCCTCTACCACCTTGACTTCCCCTTCCTCGGAAAGTACCTCTATTTTTGGCAGACTGCTTCCTCATGAGTTTCTCTTCAGCCTTCAGTACCATCTGATAATCCTATTCTACTGTTTTAGGAGAAAATACATTTATCTCATCTTGAATGTCCATTCTAAGACCATTCACATATCTGGCAACCTTCTCATTTGTATCTTGGATTTGTCTTGCTCTTATACTCACTTTGTAGAATTCCTCTGTGTATTCCTTTACTGTCATAGACCTATGTCTAAGATTCTGCATCTGTCTAAATAATGTTTGTTGATAGTCACTTAGTAGAAACTTACTTTTAAATAATGAATCCATACAGGTGATGATGGTTTTAGATAGAGAGGAGGAATGACCTATTACAGAGTTTTGTGAACCCAACGTTTCGGACTGCCAAGTGAGTCCATCATCAGGGGATGCGACAATAGATATTCTTCAACATTAATGATGAATCCAAGAGCTATGTTAGGGTATATATATAGGTTATTAAGGAATGATGTGAGGAATTAGGTCGGCCATTATTTATTTATTAATTATTGTTATTTATTTATTTTTATTATTATTAATATTATTAATAATATTATTATTTTTATTTTTATTATTATTATTATTATTATTATTATTTATTTATTTATTTATTTACTATTATTTTTATTATTTTTATTTTTATTTCTCTTCAAATACCCTATATTATTTCTATTCATATTACTATTATTATTATTAATTAATTAATTAATTAATTTTAATTTTTAATTTTATTATTGTGTTTAATTGCTATTATTAAGTTAGGTAGGTGGATTAATTCCTTTAATAAATAGGTTAAAGGGATAAATAGATTAATTAATTAATTTTATATTTTATAGGTTTAATTTTTATATTATTATTATTATTTATATATTTTATATTTATTTTATTTTTTCTCTTCAAATACCCTATATTATTATTTCTATTCATATTACTATTATTATTATTATTAATTAATTAATTAATTATTTTTAATTTTTTATTTTGTTATTGTGTTTAATTGCTATTATTAAGTTAGGTAGGTGGATTAATTCCTTTAATAAATAGGTTAAAGGGATAAATAGATTAATTAATTAATTTTATATTTTATAGGTTTACTTTTCAGTTTTTCCACCATCCTATTCCAATTCTTAATTGGTTGTTTTGCCAAGTCTTCTTCTTTCTATCTGCACTCCATCCCAGCAAAGTGCTGCATGTCCTTTCAATTTTGTGACAGCAAACTTCACCTTCTTTCCTTCATCTGTTTCTTCATAATCGAGGAATTTCTCCATGTCATTTATCTAGTCTATCAATTACTCAGGGCTTAAGCTTCCTGTGTAGATTGAGACTTCAAGTCTAGGCTTGGATGTGGATCTCAATACTGACCTAAAGAATCTCATTTCTCGAGTTACATTTGCAGGTTCTTCTTCTGCAGCTTTAGCTTCAGGTTCACTGACATCTCCAGGATCTGCATCTCTTCCCATTTCCACTGCTTCCAATCTAGCTTGCATTTGTTGCATAGCTTCCAGCACTTCAACATTTGCAATTAATCGTCCTCTTCTTTGACCACCACCTCTTCCTCCAACTCCGAAAGCCATGTTGGATTTCTTTTTCTAATCCTTAAGATCCCATTCAGTGTCAGTAGGCTGCTCTAATACCACAAATAGTGGCATGGTTGCAGGTGTTATGGACAATCATTCAAATCTAGAAACGATTTCTGCAAGTTCACACATAATTTCTTCTTGGATTTCCTGAAGAGTATTAGTCATCTACCTCCAAATTTATCTATTCTATTAAATTAGTAGAACTGCTTAATTTAACTCGCAATGACAAGTGCTTTACAAGTCCTCTAAACATCGCACTTTGCAAATATCAATTTATCCAAGCTAGGTTTCATTCACTCATGAATGATGCGATGCACTATTAATTCAATGGTTAGCGGTGATATTGCACAAGGATCTGCGCGACGTTTACCCACCCTCACGGAGCCGATAAGGTTTATAAACCCTTGGTCTATAAAAGTTTGGGTTTGGTTTTGAGATTAACGTTTGATCATCTTAAGACCCGATATCCATTGTATAACAGAGGCCATTAAATCCTACGGCTCGTGGGACTTCTATTAGCATACGGGTTAAAAACAGGCCCAACCCCCGCCGTTGACTGTGACGTAAGATGTTGAAAATGAAATCAATGACTATGAATGAGTGTGGGGCTTCAACCCCGATCAAGAAATCCGCACACTTCCACCCCTGCAATTGTTAATACACGACGGAAAAGAAATTATTTGCGATTACACTAGATCACAAAAACTCTAAATTCTCAGGCCAAACTGGGAATTTAATAGTACACAGAGGTACTACGGAGGGATGCAACACCTTTGGGATTGACCAATTACACAAAAATACACAGAGATAAAATTTCTGCAACTTAATCTTATATGGCCAAAACAAGCCGAATCAGTGAAAAATCCCTTTATAATCATTCAGAACTTACATAAATACAATTTCATCTAATAATCAGATCCTTAAACATTGGATCAAATCTGCCTAATCTTAAACAATATCTAATCTCGTTGATATTCTCCTCAAGAATATCGACGGAATCTAAACTACATGAATTAATTACAAAATCACTCAATCCCTAAATCCTAGCTCAAATCTTATCTAGAAAGCTTGTAAATTGACAGCTAAAGGATCCCACTCCTTTGCTTGTAAACTTCTTTTATATTATTTTTGGAATAAGTTTGAAGCCTTTTGCCTTCAAGCCTCATGCTCCTACATCAACAAGGAACAAGAACAACAGGGGGCGCAACATGCACTCATGGATGAAACTACGCCCATACAAGTTATAAATCCATCCCAGCCGCTGGCACGTAGTAGACAAGGTGAGAAGTGTTATTGATCGCATGTAAGATGGTGGCTTGGGTGCAAGTGTAATGGACAATCGTTCAAATCTAGTAATGATTTCTGCAAGTTCAGGTGGAACTTCTTCTTGGTTTTCCTTTGGAGTATCAGTCATCTACCTCCAAACTTGGCTATCCTACTAAATTAGCATAACTATTTTTTTTTAACCGAAATATGATAACCTTTTAATTTCCATGGAATCAAAAAGGAGTTTAACTTTTGGTTAATTCCTTATCACGTCCGCCTTTCCCACAAATATTATCGTGTTAACTCTCCGCCGTTGATCTTACCTTTCAATCTGACAGTTATTGGTTCCCCCGATCAACAAACCTAATCAGTGATCCTCCACCATTGATAAAAGCACATTTGATCGAATTGTTAACAATGATATCGGATGAGAATCTTGCGCAATGTTTACCCACCCGATAAAGTGGTTTTCTCTCTCCACCTGAGTGCTACGTGTTGGTCAATAAATGGAATTGCTTGGAATTTAAAAAGAACGATTACTACTTTTTCTTCACCCAATAAACAACTTCGCTGATAAAACCACCTTTCTTCCTTGACTATCGCACGTGCTTATTGGCACGTGATGGCCGTTAGATCTATTATATCTGTAGATTAGACAGTTCGAGGCTCCTTTGGGTTAACACAATTTTGTCAGGGTTTTCTGTTCTCTGTTCTTTCAAACTTAACACTTCTACTACATTTGACCTATATCCACCCTTATTCTCCAATGTTTTTAGAACATAACCAAGTTATCTCAAAACATGGAAATGCAAGATTTATCATATAGTACAGACTTTACACATTCTAATTCAAAATCCAAACTGCAAATCAACAGAACTTAGAGATATTTCGAAGGAATACAATGCCTCTGGGATTGACCAATTATACACAAATACACAGAGATACAGTTTCTTTTACTTGATCTTATATGGCCTAATCAAGCCAAATTAGTCAAAATCCCTTTACAATCATCAAAAATTACATAAATACCATTTCATTCTAACAATCAGATCCTTAATCAAAGGATCAAATCTATCTAATCTTAGACAATACCAAATTTGGTTGATATTCTCCTTGAGAATCTTAATTGAATCTAAATAGCTTGAATTAATTATAAAATCACTCAATCCCTAAATCCTAGCTCAAATCCTATCTAGAAAACTTTGTAAATTGACAGCTAAAGGATCCCACTCCTTTGCTTGTAAACTTCTTTTGTATTTTTGGAATAAATCTGAAGCCTTTTGTCTTCAAGCCTCATGCTCCTACATCAGACTCCTGAGGACAAAAATATTCATGGGCTCCTATCCATGAGCTCTTCTACAGAATTTCCCAACTTCTGTAGCATGGCATCTGTCATCCAAGTAACCTCGGCAATTGGTTAATCATTCCATTTGACAAAATACTGAAAATACTTCTGTCCTCTTGTCTTCTTCAACAATTTCTTGTCCAAAATCCTCTTTGGCTTCAATTCCTTTGCTATAGGTAATTGTTTTACCCAATCAATCTCTTTTTCTTCTTAATCCTTTGTTGTGTCATCTGCATTTCCAATTTCATACCTATACAAATCAGTAACATTGAAAATTGGAGATATTCCAATATCAGGGGGTAATTCAATTTTATATGCATTTGAAGAAAACTTCCTCAAGACTATGCATGGTCCAATTTTCTTAAACTTTAGCTTGTTATACTCCAGTTTTGGAAATCTTCCCTTCCTTAGGTGTGCCAAAACTGAATCTCCAACTTCAAAATTAACTTCTCTTTTCTTCAAATCTGCTCTGCTCTTGTACTTTATGTTGCTGTCCTATAATTTTTGTTTTACTTGTTCATGTATTGCTTGAGATTCTGGAGCAAAATCTTCTCCTTTAGCACTTCTCATTTCAGCTTTTCCCAAGTCTCTCAATTCAGTCACTCTCCTTGGGTGCATTCCATAAACTATACAGAATGGACACTGCCCTGTACTCCTATTAGGAGAATCATTATAAGCATATTCAGCTTGTGCCAATACTTGATCCCACTGTTTTGGATGTTCACCTGCCAGACTTCTTAGAAGATTACCCAGTATTTTGTTTACAACTACAGTCTTTCCATCAGTGTAAGGATGATAAGCAGAACTAAAACTCAATTTAGTTCCAAGCTTCTTCCACAATGTCCTCCAGAAATGTCCAACAAATTTAGTGTCTCGATCTGAAACAATGCTCTTAGGTAACCCATATAATCTTACAATCTCCTTAAAAAACAGATTAGCAATGTGAGTAGCATCACTAGTTTTATAGCATGGAATAAAATGTGCCATTTTTGAAAATCTGTCAATTACTACATAAATTGAATCATGTCCCCTTTGAGTTTTCGGTAAACCCAAAACAAAGTCCATACTTACCATATCCAAAGGCCTATCTAGAATAGGTAATGGAACATACAAACCTATGTTTTGGCTCCTTCTCTTTGCATACTCACAGACTTTACAATTTTTCACATACTTTACCACTCCAGCTCTCATCTTTGGCCAAAAGTAAAACTGGTTCAATTGCTCATAAGTCTTGTTTTCACCAAAATGTCCTCCCAATCCACCACTATGTTTCTCCTTAATCAAATTTGCACTCAAAGAACAATTTGGTATGCACAGCTGATTTATTTTAAACAACAGTCCCTCTTGTTGGAGAGGTAAATCCCCTCTACGGGTAGAGGCGATCCCTACTAGCCCAGCAGGGGTCTAGCAACAATCACACAATGCTGCTATGCATGTTCCTAATTACGATTAAACAAGAGGTAAAGAACACCTACTTGGATTCCTGCGCTGTCGTTTGGTGAAGAGATGTTGCCTTCGCTCCTTCGCTTCAGCTGGTCACAATCCTCCGCGATCTCCGCGAATGGATACCTGCACACACGAAGAGGAAACAAACGCAAGCGTGAAATCTAGTAAAAGCAACTATACATCGGTCAGAAAAGATGTAACTCACATTTAACCATAGCATAGACAAATGAGAATGGAACAATAATAGCAGTCATCTATTATTAATCAGAATAGAGAAGAGTACAACCAAATGTTCTGACATCGATAACCTTCTCAGGAGGGGCCAGTCAGCATGTATCCCAAGCATTCACCTTTGAGGATGGTTCTCCCAAGACAAGCAACTCTCTCTCTCACAAGACAAGCAACACAAAACAACCTTCCCTAAGCAATCAATCACTTCCACACCTAGCACACCAAACCTATAGTAGCAGCAATCTGAGCACTACAAGCTCTGTACAATCCAAGCTATTCCAAGCTATGTCTAACTAGCTGCCCATGGTAATGGTGAGAGTTTATATAGGAGAAGGAGTCTCCTATAAGGGTGGAAGGATGAGCTTATCTTCAAGGGAAGTTGTTGGAAAGGGTCGAACAGACATGCCATAGAAGGGAGTCGACATTCACAAAGCTAACAACCAAGCCTGGAGTTATCTGGAAGGCTGGTTGTTTGAACAAATTCGCCCAAACTGGATCAGCGCGGATTATTAGGAAACTGTCGCGCTGTCGCCGCGTCTCAATAACTGGGGTAGTCATGTCAGCGCGGAAGCACACGGAAAAGGCGCGCTGTCGACCAGCGCGGAAAAGGGATGTCCTTCCGAGCTGGCAGCGCACGGAATACACTACAGGGCGCCAGTCATCGCGGATATTTTGGGAACAGACGCGCTGATGAACAAAACTTTGGATAAATGGGTTTTTGGGCCAGTTCAGGAAGCAGGAACTTGGTGATTGTGAATTCTGGGCACAGCAGGGTGACTGACAGGAAGGCAGTGACAAATTACTGTGTAACAGATGCCCCCTAAAGCATGAAGACCGAGAGAGTGGGAGGGGTGAAATGCTTTACAACACACGCCGAACTGGAACACCACCAGGAAGGACCGAAAATCTCTATCAATCAAATACATGCAGTCTAGGCATGGGCGCAGCCATCCAAAGGACATGCGAAAATGGTCTGTGGAATGGACGCAGCCACCCAGCTAAAGAGACCAAAAGAATGATAAGGTATGGTCGCAGCCATCCATGAAGACTCAGGTATGGGCGCAGCCATCCATCAATGAGTCATGTAATGATCATCCACAAAATCGCAGCCTGGACCGTAACAGACAGGGGTCCAGGGTCTTGCGCTCCATCTCGACCCGAACAAAGTACAAGTTCAAACATGCGAATACAGGAGTTGAAGTCGAACATGCATGAACATCGTCTGATTACCAGTCAATGATGGAAACTGTTAACAGACGCGAGAGGTACCACCAGTAATGACAATGGCCCTCAAGGTACTATAGGTACAATCCGTGGCGTGTGAATCAATGAGCTGGTGTCGAACACCCACGGAATCATTCGATCGAAGGCCAGTGATGTAAACCTTACGTCGAACACGAAGAACCTGCCATTGAGGCATGCAGGCTCCAAGGCACCTGAAGGGAGTCTCTAAGTCACCTTCCCGGATAATGAGTTGGAGTCGACGGGAAAGGACCTTGATCGAAGGTGGGCCGTGATGTTTCCCACATCATCGACGCGAGACAGAGGTAAAATAATTTGTGTGAGGTAGCAGACGAGGTTGTATTATTGCAGAGGTCAACTTCTCTTGAACACATGGCGGCACTAAGACGGGTTTGGCAGTACTTGACATCAAATGAGCAGAGGATGTGGTGATGACGGCAATGAGCAAATGAGAGGCCAAAAAGGATAACCCAAACCCATGGAGGCTAGTGAAAACAAGATGAGATGGGCCCACCCAGACACGAAGCAGCGGAGTGCCATGTTCAAGAGCGACGTACTGCCGACACGACTGTAATCATAGTTCCATTTTCCCCACCATTTCTGGCAGGTACCCCGATTATTTTTGGATGACAAGCTTGACGGGGATAGCATATGCTTGACGTGCGTCATTTCGACAATACCCGATGTCATTAAGTGTTTAACGAGCCTGACAAAGGAAAAACTCGACATCTTTTCTTGTTTCGGGAGTCTGAAAAGATCGCGGAAAAGGAGACTCCAGGGGGGTCCTTTTTCGTACAGTTGTGTCTCTCGAGCCCGAAAAAGTATAAAACTATGCTCGAAAGAACCGCCCGACCATTACGATCGAGGAGTACTTTTCGTGGATAGTGCTTTTGACCCGAAAAAGTAAAAAAGCGGTCGAAAACACGTCGTTTTAGAGCCGATATCGAGTGCGAAACGACAAACACCCGGCAATCTTTTTAGTTCAACGGTCGAAAAAAGAGCTTAAAATGACCGCCTTTCATTCCTTTTAACGAGCTGAAAGGAGGCTCGGCTATCTTCTCTCGTTTAATGTCGGAAAAGAGCTTAGAGACGACATATTTGGGGACCACATGCACGGAGAACCGTTATGACCAAGCTGTTTTATCCGAACCTGCACAAGAGCACAACCCGCATAAATCCATTCGATATGTGTAAAAAATATATTAAAACATGTATTCGACGAATTTAGGGCTAAAGTCATGGCAAAAAATGGTAAAAACCCAAAAAATATAGTCATTTATGAGTTTTTACTATAAATAGGGGGAGGTAAGAAATCATTTTCACCATTTTACCATTTTGGGACGTGAAGGACGTGGAGAGGCCAGAAAGTTGACGGAGTGATTTCCAGCCCGTACGGACACCATTTCGCGAGCCGCTTCTTCCAGGTAGGTTCTCCTCTCCTTGCCCTGCATTTTGATTATATTTGGTAGAATCTTAGCGGTTGAATTTGCCCAATCGGGCGAATTCTTGGTGCATGGATGCGCTCTCGGTCAGCGCGGATATCCCACGCGGGTCCGCGCTGGCCGAATTAGGACAAAACGTGACCAACTTCGGGTCAGCGCGGAAAACCCGTGTTCTTCCGCGCTGACCTCGAAAAATAACGAAGGGTTGCCATGGCCAGCGCGACTGTTTTTAAAACAGCCGCGCTGGCGCGGAAAATTTTTTTGTCTCAATTTTGAACGTGAAAGATCCTATGCCAGCACTTCTAATTTCTTTTCATGGTTTGTGTACGACGTAATGGCTTTCCAATGGCAGGAAAGAGTGCACGATGTCGAAGATATTGCTGCTTGGGCCAATGTGGATTGCTGCAATGCCATGCGGGCTTGCGGTTTTATGAAATTTTTTCTCACACCTCGCCTAAGAGCTCAGCATGATCTTCTCGAGCTACTGATCAGGGCATGGAACCCGGTGGATATGAAATTCACTATCCGGGGCCAAGATATCGAATTTGACCATATGGACATCTTCTTTCTGACTGGGTTGTCACGCCGGGGTGCGAGGCCCATCATAGAGGGACAACGACCTGGGGGCGGTCCTCTAGATGATCTCATGGCTCGAGTATGCCCGGAGGCTGAGAAGACGAGGAGCGGGAAAGTAGCAATCCCCACAGTAGGAAACATAGTCCTTCGCACCATCTTGTTCATGGTGACCCGGGCAGCGGGAAGCATGGCCAACCACGAGGCTTCAAAGACCCACCTCCTGTTAGCTCTCGATTGCCTTGAGCCTACGGTGTTCGATTGGTGCACAGCAGTGACCAAC
Source organism: Pinus tabuliformis (assembly GCA_031772625.1). Classification (NCBI taxonomy): domain Eukaryota; kingdom Viridiplantae; phylum Streptophyta; class Pinopsida; order Pinales; family Pinaceae; genus Pinus; species Pinus tabuliformis. The sequence goes on from CM062819.1 coordinate 307,223,480, forward strand.
AACATGAAGAGGCAGCTGAGCAACTGTCGTCGCGGGGAGACGAAGAAGTTCGGCTATGGGTCTATCCTGGTCCCGCTCATTCTAGAGCGAGTGCCAGCCATGCGGCTGCAGACGATGGCCGTGGATGCTCCTAGGGATCCTCGGGAGACGAGGGCCTCACGATGGGCTCGCATCATGCCACGCGGAGGTGGTGGCAGGCCGCATAGCTGGGGAGCATTCTTCCGAGACTGGCTGGATCAGCAGGTTATCTTTGTGGAGGACTGGCCATACGCGGGCATGGATTTCCGCAATGACCCTGATATGGTGCTGCCCCCAGGTGAACAGTGGGATGATGCAGGTATAACACTTTGACTTTTTGAGTTTTGCGATGTTTTTGAATTTTTTTTTTATATGTACATGTCCTAATAAATGTCATGGTATGCAGATGTGGGGCCTACTAGACCGATTGGCCTGGCTGCCACGGCACGGAGGGAAGGACAGGGAGCTGGGGTTTTGGCCTTAGTCCCTCCAGGGGTTGACACGTCAGAGGCTGTGGCTCGCAACCTTGAGGGGTTGCTGGAGGGAGTGCCTGACTACCAGGGGGTCGAAGAGGTCCCCTTACAGCATCAGATCCATACAGTGGGGGTGGAACCCAGGGTGCACTGCCTTCTGAGGCGGGTAGCACGAGCAGCTGTGTACTACAGAGAGCATCATCCAGCTGACTAGTTACCTAGGTTTTATTTCCACTGTTATTTTGAGACACATGACTCAGATGTACTGAGATTTTGGACACGTACACTTATTTTTGAGCGCCTTAGCGCCACACGATATATATATATATATACATATCGGTTTTTAGATGGATCATTGTTACATGTGATGATGTCTTGTTTATGTTATGCAATTGTTCAGTACAACTGTGATCTTATGTATGAATTTGCATGACACATGACCCATGGATTTTATATTTTTTAATGCAAGCTTAAAAGCACACACATGCAAACTATGCTTGAAATGATTTATTTACATATGCTCATGGTCTTACTATGCTATCTATGTTTTCCTGTATGATGTTTATCTGTTACGCAAATGTCTATCTAACACATGATTTGCCAATGCATCAGTCAACGTATTTAATCGTCTTGGAATGTGTTGATAAGTAATGTAATCAAAATTCCGTTCCAACAATCTTACACGCAGGTATAACCTTAGTATGCGCTGGTCTCTGACGGAATATCGCCCGTTAAGTTGATGGACGACCAGCTGGGAGTCCAGGTTCACCACTAGTTCTCGGATGCCGAGGTCAACTGCTTCGGCAAGTAATTCAATTACAGCGCTGTACTCGGCAACGTTGTTAGTGGTACGTCCTAGGCAAACACCCTGAAGGTCTAACAACTCTCCGTGAGGATCGTAGATCACCCACACCGCTGAAGACAAATTACAAGTGCTGCGGCAGGCACCGTCAGCGAAACCAACATAAGGTGTACTAGACATCTGCACAGGAGAAAGAAAATCATAATAAGAGGCAAACACGCCTTTATACCAAAGCAAAAACGAAACTCATGCATGAAAAACACAAAACACACGTATATACAAAGTGAGTGCGTGAAGTTATGCATAATATTTCTTCAGATACAGCCCGTTGCGGGGCTTGTCAAGGGGATTTCCTTCATAATCAATCAACTCATATGCGCCCTTTTGTAAAACTCTTTTCACGATGTAGGGACCTAACCACATAGATTCGAGTTTTCCTGCCCCCAGCTTATCTTTAGCTTGATCGTAGAGCAGTACTAAATCTCCCTCAACAAAGGAACGGGGATGAATATTCTGGTTGAAGTGAGCCTTGACTCTCTTCTTCTGCGCTTCGATAGCCAGAGAAGCCAAACGACGAGTCTCGTCTAACCGTTCTAGGTAAAGAAGCCATTCCTCCACCGGAGTGGTGTTGGGAAGCAACTCGACAGCTAATTTTAATGAAGGAATCTCGCACTCGACGGGAAGGGTAGCCTCCAGTCCGTAAACCAGTTGAAACGGGGTGAAACCGGTGGCATCCTTCACAGAAGTCCGGTAGGCCCACAAGGCTGGGAAAAGCATAAGATGCCAGTTAGACTTGTGCGTATTGACGGTGCGTTGAAGCATGGTGATCAAAACTTTGTTCACGGCTTCGACTTGACCGTTAGATTGTGGATAGTACGGTGACGAACTATCTTGGCGCAAGCCTAGCTGGGTCGTTAATTCCGTCATCATATGATTTCGGAAATGCTTTCCGTGATCTGTAACAATAGCCTGAGGGACTCCGAAACGAGTGATAATATGATTGAATAAAAACTGCGCCGCTGTGTGACCGTCTTCGTTTAATGTAGGCATTGCTTCGGCCCACTTGGTGAAATAATCCACAGCAACGATAATGTACCCATGCCCCCCGGCCGAACGAGGGTTACAGGACATATAATCGATGCCCCATTTGGCAAATGGACCTACGGTTACGACAGGGTGCAGTGGTGCAACAGGTGCACGCATCTTCCGGTGGTAGACCTGGCACTCGTGACATGCACGGACAACAAGGATGCAATCCTTGAAGATAGAAGGCCAGAAATAACCAGCACGGAGGATCTTCTGGGCGGTAGCATATCCGGACATATGGCCGCCACAAGCGCCGGAGTGGCAGTCATTCAAGACTCGCTCAGCCTCCTCGAGGGTTAAGCATCGGCGAAGAACAGAATCGACGCCGAGGCGGTACAGGGTATCGCCCAAAATGCGATATGGTTGAGCTTGGTGACGAATTCGTCGTCGAGCATCTTTCGATGTGTTGGGACGAAACGAAGATGTTTGTAAATATACGATAATGTCCCCGTACCACGGGTCGAGAGTGCTGATGAGAAATAGCGTTTCATCCGGAATATGCTCCTCTGAGCGAGAGGGTGCGGACTGAGATGGTAAGGAACAGAGCAGTTCAGCGAAGACCAGAGATTTCTTAGACTTGGCTGCAGTGAATTCTAAGTCGAACTCTTGGAGGATTACGATCCACTTCGAGTATTTGCCCCCCAGCAACTGACGTGACAAAATGTAGGTCATGGGGTTGCAATCAGAGATCACGGTCGTCGTGCGCAACAAGATATAATGACGGAATCGTTGGACGGCACAGACAGCTGCCAATGCCAACTTCTCGACATATGCATAGCGAGTTTCCGTATCCAGAAGGTTGCGGCTAAGATAATATACAACATGCTCGGTGCCATCATCATCGTCTTGCACTAAAACCATGTCGATGGTGGTATCGGCGGCGGCCAAATAAAGGGTGTAGTCACGGTGGTAATTCGGAGGTCTTAAGAGCGGAGCTGAGACAAGAAGGTCTTTAAGACGCTCAAAAGATTGTTGAGCGATAGCGTCCCAGCGAAAGGGCGTGTCTCGCTTCAATAATCGTGTGAAACCCTTAGCCACCTCGGCATAATTTGGGATGAATCGTCTGAGAAAATTAGCTTTTCCCTGCAAGCTCTGTAACTGCTGAAGAGAGGCAGGGGGAGGAAGATTCAAAATGGCCTCGACTTTAAGGGGATCCAGACGGATACCTTCCCGGGAGACGATGAACCCGAGCAGTCGGCCAGATTCTACGCAGAAGACACACTTATGCGGATTGAGTCGAATACGGTAGTGTCGACAGCGGAGAAAGATTTCGCGTAAATGAGATGGATGGTCTTGACGTTTAGCTGAATGAGCTGGAAGGTCATCCAGGTAAGGCTGTACGATGTGCCGGATATCATGAAAAGCATACGACATCGCACGCTGGAAAGTGGCCCCGGCATTTTTGAGACCGAAAGGTAGCTTCTTGTAAGCGAAGGTGCCCCAAGGACAAATGAAAGCAGTCTTATGCTGGTCTGCGGGGGCTATGTTGATCTGGTTGTAACCAGAGAAGCCGTCCATGAATGAATAAATTTTGCTTCCTGCGCAGTCATCAATAAGCTGATCAATAAAAGGCGTAGGAAAGTTATCTTTTGGACAGGCGCGATTGATGTCGCGATAGTCAACACAGACCCGAATAGTACCCTGCTTTTTATTCACAGGGACTATATTTGACACCCACTCCGTGAGAGGAATGGCATAGATGAAACCAACTCGAAGGAGTTTTTCAACTTCGGCCTTGATGGCTGCAGCCTTTCGAGGGTGCACTGGGCGTAAGCGCTGACGAACAGGCTTAGCGCCGGGATAAGTAGGGATTTCGTGCTCCACAATACTGGGGTCAATGCCGGGCATTTCCTCGTAAGACCACGCGAAAACATCACGGAATTCACGAAATAAAGCGGTATAAAGTTGAATTTCCTCGGGAGTGCATGTGACTCCAATGAAAATATTCTCGACAATCCCTGTTTTGACAGAGATGTCGATAGCCAGGGTTTGCGTAATGTTGCCCATATTTACTTCCGAAGACACTTGATATAACTGAACAGGCGTTTGGAGAGGGATAGATGGGACAGATGAAGCAAACCGCTCGAGACATGCGACCATTTCCGAATGAGGAGGGAGAAACGAAGAGCGATGGTGGTAATCTAACCAAGGGAGCTCCTCGAGAGACATAGTCTCAATGATAGCCTCGTCGGAGGGAAATGATTCCTTCAGGGGATCCGAAGTGGCCTCTTCTCCCAACCAAGGGAAGTGGTCATATGAATCGGGAACACTGCTCGGAAAAGCAGGTTCAGGGGGTGGAGCCGATGCAGCGACAATCTCGATGTAGTTGAGCTCGGCGGGACTCAACGGCATCATCTCGCCCCAAGAGTCTTCCTGATTCAAGGGAGGGAGAACCCATGGATCAGAACGTACTGTAATCATGTTAACGGAGGCGAGATTCGGAGGTGGGAGGGAAAAGACTCCCATCAAGGAGGGATCTTTGAATAATCCAGCACCCACGCTCACTAGTGTCTTGGAGGTATGCTCTACGAATGGCACATTCCCTTCAGAAGAGGAAGCAAAAAAGGACAGCTGGTCCACTGTGACGATTTTCCCTTGATGGGGGAAGCGAACGACACGGAACAAAGAGAAAGCCACGGCTTGCATGGCATATGTCCAGCTTCGTCCAAGAAGGAGGTTGTAAGTGAGATTAGCGTCAACGACTTCGACCTCTACTTCTACCGTTTTTCCTTCTAAAGAGATAGGCAATCGCGAGAGGATACCATATGGACGAGATTCTCTTCCATCGAAAGCCTCCAGGGTCGTAGGAGACTAGCTCAGAGCGGGAGAACCAATAGCCTTCCAGCAAGCAACCGACATGATGCAGGTTGAGGCACCTTCATCAATGACTGTACGATGGATCGTTTTGCCGTTGATGAGAACCTGTATAAGGAAGGCCACCTGATGAGGCAGTCTCTGCGTAAAACCCTCGAGATCAAAAGAAATTAAATCCGAATCTGCCGGGTCTATGCCACCAATCGCTGACAGCAAGGACTTCCTCTGGGAGGGGCAGCTCTGGAGGACTTCTAACGCGGACATAGCAGACGGAGCCTGAGCTAAGTCCTCGACAATGCTATAATGCTGGGCAGCACGAGCATTGGGGTTATAAGATGACTTCCTGAGTACACCTTTGGGAGGGGGTCGGGGGATCGTCTCGGTGCTGGGCCGTTCGATGTGAAGAGGACCAGAACTGGACGGAGGAGCGCTGGAGGGAACCTCCGGCTCTTTCCCGGCTGAAGATGGATAATCTTTCGCTCGAGTCGAAACATGGATGGGGATGGTTCCAGCCATGAACACTTGAGAACCGAACGAGGAAGAGGATTGAGAGGGGTCTGCCACTTGATGCGTCTGCTGGGATGGGAAAGGCTCTTTAAGCACAGCAGGGGGCCCTGGAGCACCTTTCAAAAGCCGACTAACCTCGGACCGCCTAGGGCAATCCTTGGTGTAGTGATCCTCCTCGCAGATGAGACAAGGATACTTAGGCTTCCGTTTGGCTCCTTCCTCAGAGGGAGGTTTAGGAGGGTTCTGCTTGGGCTGTCCAGATTTATCTTTGGCCTTCCCTTTCTTTTTGCCTTTCGAGGATTTGTCTGCCGCGGTGGACTGAACGGCATTTACCTCGGAGGTATTCCCAGAAATAGATTGGCCCTGAGGAGCATTCTCGTTAGAGGCATTCTGTTTCTGCTTCCCAGGGTTCGCGGCCGATTTCTTAGATGATGAATTTACGGAACCAATGACTCCATCAACAGAAGGCTTTGGTGGAGCTTTGGGTTGTCCAGGCCTCGGGGCATCTGGCAAATACTCATACAAAGTACCTGACTGAGAATACACTAAATCAAGGTACTGAGCTCGCGCGATTGCTTGCTCCTCAGTTACACACGCCCCCATTGCGATATCTTTGGCAATTTTAGGAACAAAGGATGTGGTAAACCAGTCGGTCAGGAGTTGATCAGGAATCCAAAATTTAATCAAGCGACGGCGCCTTCTCCATTCATGTATATGATCAAAGATGTGCGTAGCCGTATCCTGTTTGAGAGACGTGAGAAGATGGGTCCCAGTCTCGTACCGAATGGGTAACTGAAAATGAGTTAAAAAGGCCATAGCCAACGAGTTGAAATCTGAAAACATGCCGCGATTGAGTTCAATGTACCATTTAGCAGCTGAACCAGTGAGAGTCCTCTGGAAGAGGCGAAGTCGGATAGAATCATCAAGCCATGAGTTAGATGAGCACCAAAGGTGATAAGTCATTACATGGGCCTGAGGGTCCTCCTCGGCTTTGCCGTCAAACTTTGGACAGTCACCTGGTATTTTGGTTGGAACCGGTGGCCAATATGGATTATGCAAAATAGGATCGTTTGTTAATTTGGACACATCAGGTAGTTCCAACGTTGCTAAAAATGGTAGCTGCGGGTTAAAGGACATCTGTGGCTGTGGATTCGAGGTGAAATTAGGGTTCCACCCAGATGGTGGTTGCCCCCACGAATTCTGTTCGGACGGACCCGGCCCAAAAGGGCCTGGCGCGTAAGAATTCTGTCCCGATGGACCCGGTCCAAAAGGGCCTGGCGCATAGGGAGTTTGTCCGTAGGGGTTTTGCCCATATGGATTCTGACCATGTGTGGACGGTTGTCCCTGTGTCTGCCCCCCAGCTCCCCATGTATTAGCAGCTTGGCCGGTAGGTGCACCATATTGGTAATTTTGATAAGGAGTGACCTGTGGTTGCTGATAATTTTGATAATGAGCATACTGATTTTGCCCCTGGGGTTGCTGGTAGCCATGTGACTGCTGGGCCCCATACGGAGCCTGATAGGCAGGCTGCGTTTGGTAAGAAGGTTGATAACTTGTTTGAGTTTGAGGCCCAGGGTAATGTCCTTGAACCGGCTGGGGTTGAACCATATGTCCCGAAGGTTGACTTGGTCGGATTTGAGAGGGACCTAGTTGGCCAACAGGATAAACTTGCTAGGCACCAGGTTGTCCATGCGCCACCAAGGGTTGTCCTTGCGGAACGGATGACCGAATAGGCTAGATAGCTGGTTGACACCGAGGTTGGCCAGCTTGTCCAGGTTGACGATTAGGGCGGACAACGGGTTGACCTTGCTGTATAGATGGTTGGCCCGTTTGCCCCCCAGTGTGAACAGATTGAGAAGAGGGCTGGGCTTGCTGCATGGCGGGCTGCCCTCCTTGGTGTATGGGCTGAGCAGAGGGTTGGCCTTGCTGTATAGCAGGTTGCCCCCCTTGCCCAGAAGGATTCGTGAATTGAGGGGTAGGTTGGCCCTGTTGAACGTAGGGTTGTCCACCCTGCCCAGAGAAATGACCAGACTGGGCGGTAGGTTGGCCCTGTTGTACATAGGGTTGTCCACCCTGCCCAAGAGGATACCCTTGCTGGATCACTGGTTTATTTTGAGGATTGTAAACTGACCCAGTTTGTCCAGATGGGTACTCTTGCTGGAAGCCGGGTTGGCCTTGCTGAATGGAAGGCTGCCCTGGTTGTCCAGTAGGTTGATTCTGATACGGATATGACGGACCTCCACCGCCCATGGGTTGTCCCTGGTAAGGTTGACCCTGTGGGCCCCCAGATTGTCCTGGGTCAGGCGGGCCATAAAGTGGTTGCCCCTGGGGGGTTTGCACATAGAGTGGCTGGCCTTGATTAGGTGGTCCTATGGGTTGTCTAGGAGGATCCCGGTTCCCAAGAAAAGTGTGAGTAGCGGGATCATACGTAACATTCAACGGTTCCTCGTTTTCTTCGAAAGGACGATGAGGAAGAACTGAAATGCTCTCGAGGTACTCACCGTTTTCATCATAGTAAAAAAGGGGACCTTCGTAATCTGGGTCCGTTATGGGTTCCCCAAAAGCATCATACGGCCCTGACCCTGGAATGCCACCAGAAAAAGGGCCAGCTTGAGGGTTTACAGACGAGGAAACTGGTACAGCACTGACAACCGGAGTCGAACGTGCTACACAGACAGTAGGTTGAGTGGGAAATGAGGTAACGGGCGTGTTAAGCCCTGTCGTAAGGGGTGTACTAAGGGGCTGTGAAACAAAGGGCCCGGTGGAGGCAACAAGACTAGGATCACATATAGTTGTAGAAGTTGTTCTAGCGGCGTACCTATCCCTCACTGATTGATATCGTGGAGGGAGGGGAGAGGAAGCCGGGATCGAGGTCTCAATGTCTGTGACCACGGGCGTCTCACCAGTGCTGGAAGCTGTCTCATCCATGTGGGAAGAAGACATTGGAGACGACATACCAAGAGGGGTACGAGGGGTACGGGGGGTATAATCGGGCTCCCAGATAGGATTCCAATCTTCTATGTAATCTTCGTCGCCTGGGGCACGTACGTTGATTGGCTGGATACTCGGAACAATGGGAAGAGTACCGCTTACAACTGGTACCTCTGGAGCAACAGAGGATGGAGAACCTTGCTCACTTAGACCGGGAGTTGATGGGTCAGCCAGGATGACCAAACCCCTTAGAAAACCTAAAGGAAACTAACGATAAAACCCTACTCAAAACTATCGCACACAAGATTTAAAAAAGGTGATGTTATCGTGGCCAAATTAATTTTAAGACGCAAGAACCAAACTTGACCTTTTCATGTTTCAGGATTCGAGAAAAGGACGAAAAGATGACTCCAGTCTCCTTCGAATCTTTAATGAGCACGAAGTGACAAGACGCTCACAGGCACCTTTTCATTTAGGGAGTCCGAAAAGGATCAAAAGTGACTGCTCTGGAGACTCTAGGTATAAGGTTTACCAAGCAACCCGTAAAACTGCTTATACACCTCAGAACTCGTATGAGAGCCAAGGACTTTCCGTACTGCAGTCAATCTTCCCGAATTCTGTGTTCGGTGCGTTACGGTTCACAAGGCGGCAGACTCGGCTTCCTATGGATAAAGGATAAAAGCCTAGTGGGGTCTCCCTATATACGCGACGGTACGTGGGAGCACAGTCCGTGTTAGACCACTATCGAGTCACAGAAGGAGGAATCACCCAACCTAATGTGAAACAACAGTGACTATGTTTAAAGACGCCGGAACACGTCTCTAACCTAGACCTCTAGATATTTGCGTTTAGTTCCAATGCGTTTTTAGATTCATTTGGTTCATTTTACAGTTGATCTTGAGATTAAGTTTCGATTTCAAGCTCTATCGTATGTTCTCTCACAATTACCTAGATGCAAACTACATGCCAAAGAATTTCATTTTGTTCGATGAATTCTAGCTATGAGAGGGCAAAGAATTTTGACCAAACAAAACAAACACAAGCAAACAAGCAACTTAATGCAACTAAAGCGAGGAAAGGAAACTTTTTCTTTTGAAGATGTAAATCAATGAAATGTTCTTTTCCTTTTCAATTTTTTAAAGCAAAGCTACTAGTTTGATTTCTTTTCAGTGACACAAAGCATCTAAATGAATTTGGAGGAACCGGAACACCAAGCAAACTACTTAATGAAAGCACACAAAGTTCCCAAAGCACTCAACAAAAGTTTCCAAATCAAAGGAAAGCAAAGTTCTGCACGAGCTATGTGATCTAAGCTCGGCTAGACAAGCAAGGATTGCAAGCAAGGAGGAAGCGAAAAACCACTCGGAAACACAAACCAAAACACTCCAACAATCACTGAACAAGTGCATAAACAAATCCGAAATCGGCTGGTCAAACAAGCAAGCAAAATTCCTACGGTAGGCTTGACACACACACGGCCTCTAGATGTCCTAGGGCTAGAGTGCGAAATCAATGGAGAAAAGCGAACACCCGAAGGATAAGAGTCGCAACCAGTCAATTAGAGACCCAACACAACCCAGCAACTGTAAAGGTAATGATGAAAACACGAACCAAGCAGCGAAAGCAAAAGGGAAGGTATTCGCAAAACTAGAAAACTGAACAAAAACGGAACCTTATGGAACCAAGCTCCGCAATCAAGCAGTTCAGAGTCCAGACAGTGAAAAGCAAGTCATCAAACAGGTGGAGAGAAAAAAGGGATAGTCACAGCAACAGGTTCAGGAGGCCAATTTGGTCAAAAATGAATTTTACAGGATCAGCGCGGGTAGCCTTCAGCAACTCGGCGCTGACAGGAGGAGGCCTGTAGCAACTTTGCGACGTCAGCGCGGAAGGACAGGGATAAAGCGCGCTGTCTCAGAAAAACGAGGTCAGCGCGTAAAGAAGCCACACAGACGCGATGACATAAATCACAATGAAGAGTGGGCGCGATGTCAGCGCGGAAGGACACGAATAAAGCGAGCTGTCTCTGAAAACGAGGTCAGCGCGACTGTTAGACGTACAGGCGCGATGGAAAGAATACCAAAGGAACAGGGTCGCGATGTCAGCGCGACTGTTCTGAATTAAAACGCGCTGAGAGCAAAAACAAGCAAGGCCAAAACAAAAACTTCCCAAACCAAAGGCAAGAGCCTTTTAACAATTAAAATACTTCCCAGAAGTACCCAGAAAGTTTATAAGCAAAGAGACAATCCCAAAAACTCAGAAAAAGAGACCAATCAAAGTCAAACACAAAAGTGGACTCAAGAAACAAAAAGGCTGATCCCCAGCGGAGTCGCCAAATTGTTGGAGAGGTAAATCCCCTCTACGGGTAGAGGCGATCCCTACTAGCCCAGCAGGGGTCTAGCAACAATCACACAATGCTGCTATGCATGTTCCTAATTACGATTAAACAAGAGGTAAAGAACACCTACTTGGATTCCTGCGCTGTCGTTTGGTGAAGAGATGTTGCCTTCGCTCCTTCGCTTCGGCTGGTCACAATCCTCCGCGATCTCTGCGAATGGATACCTGCACACACGAAGAGGAAACAAACACAAGCGTGAAATCTAGTAAAAGCAACTATACATCGGTCAGAAAAGATGTAACTCACATTTAACCATAGCATAGACAAATGAGAATGGAACAATAATAGCAGTCATCTATTATTAATCAGAATAGAGAAGAGTACAACCAAATGTTCTGACGTCGATAACCTTCTCAAGAGGGGCCAGTCAGCATGTATCCCAAGCATTCACCTTTGAGGATGGTTCTCCCAAGACAAGCAACTCTCTCTCTCACAAGACAAGCAACACAAAACAACCTTCCCTAAGCAATCAATCACTTCCACACCTAGCACACCAAACCTATAGTAGCAGCAATCTGAGCACTACAAGCTCTGTACAATCCAAGCTATTCCAAGCTATGTCTAACTAGCTGCCCATGGTAATGGTGAGAGTTTATATAGGAGAAGGAATCTCCTATAAGGGTGGAAGGATGAGCTTATCTTCAAGGGAAGTTGTTGGAAAGGGTCGAACAGACATGCCATAGAAGGGAGTCGACATTCACAAAGCTAACAACCAAGCCTGGAGTTATCTGGAAGGCTGGTTGTTTGAACAAATTCGCCCAAACTGGATCAGCGCGGATTATTAGGAAACTGTCGCGCTGTCGCCGCGTCTCAATAACTGGGGTAGTCAGGTTAGCGCGGGAGCACACGAAAAAGGCGCGCTGTCGACCAGCGCGGAAAAGGGATGTCCTTCCGAGCTGGCAGCGCACAGAATACACCACAGGGCGCCAGTCATCGCGGATATTTTGGGAACAGACGCGCTGATGAACAAAACTTTGGATAAATGGGTTTTTGGGCCAGTTCAGGAAGCAGGAACTTGGTGATTGTGAATTCTGGGCACAGCAGGGTGACTGACAGGAAGGCAGTGACAAATTACTGTGTAACACCTCTTGCAGGAAATAATCCAGCCACTTGCTTCTATCTAACAAAACAAGATTTCTACAAGCTTCAAATGCCTCTTTAAAATCTAGATCTTTCTCATATAACTAGACTTTAGGAAAATCAAAACCCAACACTTGAAATTGACTTTCTTGAACTAAAATGCTTTTTCTACTTAAGGAATCTGCCACTTTGTGTGATTGATCAGTTATATGTTTTAACATAAAACTAAAACTTTGAAGGTATTCTACCCATTTTGCATGCTTGGTAGAGGGAATTACTCCCCTAGGGCTTTTTAGGTTGAAACCCTAGCAGACTGAAAGTTATCTATTCAAAGAAACATGCATTCATACAGCCATTATGCTATTATATGCAAATTCTATGATAAGGGTACGTACCTTCGGTCCTACGTTTGAGAAGGCCTTTAGGGTGCAAACCCTTCTTGGAGTTCCCTTCTTCTCTTTTGTCCTGCAAAACAAACAATTCAAAGAACACAGCAGTACATGGACAAAAACTTATAAAGAAACCATCTTCATGTCATAAAGAAAGGTAGTTAGTTATGAAATCCAAACAACCATTTACACATGAATTCAAAACATGAATATCATTAACATAAAGAAGATTCATTTCTGGAACCAAGACATGTGTTTCTTTTATTATAGACAAATAAAGTACATAAAAAAGGAATATGTTCACCTGAGTCACCTTCAGCAGGCTCCAAGCAAAGCTTCCTTCCAAATCCGTTCCAGCCTCAAGCCTCTAACAAAACTCCTTCCATGACTCTCTCCATGATGTCATAAATGGTGGATGAACATCAACACACAAGGAAACAAAGGTTTCCTGTACAAAATGGGGGAAGTGCAGAAGGCACAAGGGACTTCAGACCTGGTCAAGGGAAAAATCTCAGCATAATAACCTTTCTCTCTCCTCCCTTAGGCCTTCCCATTGAGGTCTTTTTATACCATCTCCAAAGTATTTTTTTAGTTAGGAGTTGGTTGGGAACAGTTGGGCCACGGGCACTAACAGGTGATCAGCAGGTAAAACCCGCGATCTCTGCCCGAAAAGAAGGAATTTTATATTTTTTTAAAGTGTTTTAATACATATACGCGGGTTGGATATACACGACCCACGTATACACGCGTTTAACTCAGGGAAATGTCGCGCATAAGGGATAAAACATTGTTTTTTTAAATTTTAGGACCAGGTCTGGAAGGAGGGGTTGCCCTAGGCCATGAGTACAGCATCACAAACCATAAGAGTGAGATTTGGAGCTATAACAGATGCCCCCTAATATATGAGGTCAGAAGGGGTACATGATGGCCGAAATATATTATGCGAGTACATGGAAAGGAAGTCTGTCAAAAACTGAGGAGGACTTCACCAGAATTCAGGCTGCCAAGCCACCAAAGGAGATCAGAAAGAAACAATGTCTAAGGCGGGCATACCCATGCTCAGAAAAAGTAAAGCATGTCCGCATATCAAGTACAAGCAGATCCACTAAGTATACAAGTATAAATGACTAAAAGATACATAATGGATCATCTGACCATAATGAACAAGTACATGTCTGAATATCACATATAAGACTGTCAATGATGCTGAAAGATACAACGGATCACTGATATCAAAAACTGATCCCAAAAGGTACCAACTGAACATGATGGAATAGGATGGTACTACACTGCAAACTCAAGTGCCAACATATAGAATGTCGCCATGACTGACTGCAACATATAAAGTGGAGTGGTATCAACTAGCAGCAACAGGAGCAATTGTCAAGTGAACCAATGAATGCTGATACAACCTGAGGTCTTCACCAACCGCCGTGGTACATTTCTACACCATGGGAATAACTGATCTGAAGTCGACCATGTGAGAAATCGTTTGATTACCGGTCATTGATGTATACCGTTAACAAACACGAGACTACTCACCGATAATGATAATGAGCATCAAGGTACCCAGTACAATCTAACAAGTGTGAATAGATGAGCTGGAGTTGAACACCTGTAAGAATCTATCGATCAGGAGACAATGATGGTTTCCCACTGTCGACAGTGAAGGATCTGCCACTAATGACTGCAAACCCCAAGGTACTGCCAAATGGACTCTAGATCTTTGCCCCAGAGCAATGAGTTGGAGTCGATAGGGAAAGATCCGCTAGAAGGAAGGCATTAAGGCATCCTCCATCAATCTAGCGCGAGTGTAACCCGTAGGCCAATAATGTGGAAGGAATCAGACGAAAAAGATGTAGTAACCCAACTGAAGTACGTTTCCGGTGTACACAAGATGTGGCTAGCGCACGGTAGAAACCCTCTGAACCAACCAATAATGAAAGCTGACGCAGAGGCGAGGTATCCACCAATAGGGTCAAATGGAAACCAAGGTACTGTACGAATCCCAATGTGTGATAATGTAAGCTGATGTCGAACACAAGGGAAACCACTCAGTCAAAGACCCATGATACTGATCGATGCTGAGCACAAGGTGACCTATCAATAATGAAAATAGGGCCAGGGTGCGGCTCTAGGCCTGTCCTCAGAGCAAGGTGTCGTCGTCGATAAGGACAAGACCCGCCAGCAAGAAGTCAATGGGGACCTTCTCAAACTAGCACGAGTAAAGGACCAATATAACTGATGTGATGATAGACATGACACTGACAACCAGGGATGGCCGACTGAAAAATAAGTCAAGAGACACCGCAGAGAGGCCGACTCAGGCTAACTTCCCTTGAACAAAAGCACGACTCAATGTGACTGTGTGGCAGCATATGATGACTCTGTATAAGTTCGCCATGCAGGAGGCATGAACGAACCCTCCATATGATTGGAAGAGATAACCAATCGGGGGAGAACTGACTCAACAACAAGGTTATGGTGTACCTAAGTCAAACTAAATCCCACCCATACGGAGGAGACTTTGTTTTGAGTGCTTTGTTCAAGGGCGAAACGACTGACTCTAGCTGCCAACAATAAATGGAAATAATGTCTCGTTCCCGCTCTTTTTGGAATATTTAATTTTTTTATCTTTTTCTGTTAAGCCGGAAAAAGAATAAATGAATGTTATGGTACAGTGGAAAGAACGAGTGTCGGTGAAACAGATGATCTAGTTCCTGGGAAAGGAACGCTCCTATGCTCAATGCAGGGAGGTGAAAACTGGTCAGTGACACTCAAAGGTATGTTCCTTCCACAGGTCAAGGTGTGTCAAGCTATAGAAGTCAAAGGTATGCAAGGTTGATCTTGCAGACGTCATGGTCAAAAGTTGGCTTAAACACGAGTCCAAGTGAAGCCGGCTCCAGGCCAAAAGGTGCAAGTGGTCAACATGCAATGTAGTAGTACAACTCAACACAAAGGAGCCTCTAGGGTAAAAGGCCAGAACAAAGCAGAGAAGCTAAGAGGAATGAGTCTTCAACGCATAAGTCATGGCGGGACCACAGAGGACTCCCGAGCCTAGGGATGAAAAATCAGCATGAGTGCCGAGTGACAAAAAGGTACTAACTAGGGCACCCATGATAAGGTAGGCTCTACC
Source organism: Pinus tabuliformis (assembly GCA_031772625.1). Classification (NCBI taxonomy): domain Eukaryota; kingdom Viridiplantae; phylum Streptophyta; class Pinopsida; order Pinales; family Pinaceae; genus Pinus; species Pinus tabuliformis. Next base: position 307,239,111 of record CM062819.1, read on the forward strand.
ACACAAGTCATGATACTTCTAAGCAATGAGAAGGTTCCGTACCATAACTTGGTGGGGTCGATCCTAAGGCCAAATGGGAAAAGAAACTGATAAGTGCACAATGCAGGCGAAAAAACCTAACCTATATGCCAGTTTCGAGAACCAATACCTGTCAGAACGGACCAACCATAAACTTCCAATTGAGAAATCTTCCAAGTTCTGTAAACATAAATAGGAACACTAGACAAGAAGTTAATGCATCCCACATATAAACTTCATATAAAATCTTTGTGTTATAGAATAAAAAACTTGAAAATGCGTACCTCATATGTACAATATGGTACAGGGGACCATGCAGCCTTGCGGCTTACGCATAATAGTTCTGCTGAACAAACCCCTTGCAGGGCTCAGGCCAAGGACTCCTTTGGTAGTCATAACTCATGGCTTCAAAGAGTTCCTCTTGTGAAGGCAAAGCAAGATCTGAGAAATCATGAGAACTACAAGGATTAAAAGAGGGAATTAAAGGGTCCCATGTCCCTATAGGAAGAATCTCTCGGTCAACTGCCGGGACCAAGTCCCAAGAAGGAGAATAATAGGTCAAAGGATCCTTCTTAGAAGTGATTGAACATTGAGGATTCAATGCCACATAATTGACCCATGGCGGGGTAGAGTCTACTTGAACACTTGGAACAAACCAAGGGGCATTCTGCAGTAAAGTCGAATTAGGGTGGTGATTATCAGATGCAAGCTGATCAACAGTGACAATATTCCATTATGAGGAAAGCACATTACTCGAAAGAGTGAAGACACCACAACATTCATAGCATAGACATAATCACGCCCAAGTAGCATATTAAAGTCTAAAGGGCTATCAACCACCATCTTATCGATTAAGACAGTCTTCCCACCTAAAGTGATAGGAAATTGAGGAAGAACACCCATAGATTTACCAGGTCTTCTATCATAGGCTAATAACTGACTCTGAGCTGTCAACAACTTTGGGGAACCCAAATCTTTCCAAGTCAAAGAGGATATAATACTTGCAGAGGATCCTTCATCCACCATACATCGATAGACATTTGTGGAATTAACCCTGACCTTTATTTGAAAAGGTGCAGTAGAAGGAAGACGAGGCTCAACAAGACTATCCCAATCAAAGGAAAAACTCTAAGCACTTGGAGGGGGGAACATTCGAAGTAACCGGAATGCCCCCTATACTAGAAGACTCTGTACTAGAGATCAAACAAACTCTTTTGTTAGGCCCTTCACCCCCCAAAAGAGGAGTGTAATCGGCCAGCGATTGCACTGGCTCTACCACATTATCAACCAATGGTTGATGGGATTGATGAGAAACCATATCAGGTTTAGGAGTAGAAGTACTTTCAGACTCAGACCATATCCTTTGAACCTCTAGAATACCAGGGCATAAATGAGTAAGATGGTCTCCCTTGCATATCTTACAAGGGAACTTAGGTTTAAAACTTCTACGTCCAGGTTTCTTATCAACCTCCATTCCGCCAACATGACTAGCAGTGGTTCGCGGAGAGTCCTGAACATGACTTGCAGAGGTCGGTGACTCTTTGCTAGTATGACTCGCAGTGACTAGACTCATGCCCCCAACATGACTTGCAGCAGCTGAAGACTCATCTTCAACATGACTCGTAGAGGTTGATGACGAAGTGTTAGTGTGACTTGCAGTGACTAGACTTGTGCCCCCAGCATGACTAACAGTGGCTGAAGGCTCATCTCCAACATGACTCGCAGAGGTTGAAGATGAAATGCTAGAATTATTCTTCTTCTTTGACTTCCTCTTTCTCCTCTTTTTAGATTTCTTGTTACAAGAAGGAGGCGAAGAAGGAATCCCAGATTTCTCTTTGAAAGAAGACGAACAATTAGCACCCATGTGATGCCCTTGAAATAAAGCATTCAACTGAGAGGCTTCAAGAGCATTTGGAATATTCGGAGTGGACCACAGCCAAACGGGTAGTCCAACATTCAACCCCGGAATATTCAAAGTGGCCATCAAGGGAGTACCAACGTTTCCAAAGAAAGGAAAAGCACAAGGATCCCCTTTTGGGAGGGCACCTTGGTTGGTTTCCACAGGAATATTGGCCATATCGAACTAATCCAAAGACCCTTCCCCTACGGGAATATAGAAATAAATTTTCAAGGAATATGGATAAGCAATCAAAACCTTTGCCCTTGAGGAGGCAACTCCACAACTTCTGAAAGAACGACCAAAAGCCTTTCAAGATCGGTAGAGTGGTAAGCCGGTCACTCAGAACACAAAGTCCAAACGTGACTAGACAAAAATACCTAAAGCCAACTATATACAAGGAACAAAGAGCACACACTATAAAGTCCCTAAAGATATCAGCCAGTCAAACAACTTCCAAGTATTTCCGCTTCGGGTGATGAGGACTGGACACCAAAATACAAGAAAGTGGAGTCAGGGGCCTTCCGAAGATAGTTTGGGATAATGACGGCCCAGTCCTATCAGCGAAGGTAACAGAGGAAGTTACGCTGACCTCCTAACAACAGCTTGCGCCGGTGCAAGCCCCCAAGCTTCGCAAGGGTGCCCTCTAGTAGTACTGTCGAGAGTGATGCAACGTCAACCTCAGGTGCCACGGGATTCCCCTCCGTAGCCACCTATGTAGTTCCCTAGGAGTAGCAACTATGGATACCAACTCGTCACAGAAGCCAGGCGAAACAGTCGTGAGGTAAGTTCGGACAAGTAGGAGAGGGGGTATCTCTCTTCCCTGTCTTCACAGACCCTCGTGCTTAACTCCCAGATCTAGAGCTTTCCTGGTCTTCCTAACGCTATTGGATTTTCTCTCGTTATTCAGACTCCTATGTTTGACGTTTATATGGCCTTGGAGAGTTAACTCTCCACTCGCCTAATCCAAGGCCCTAAAATCCTAATCTTGTTGGTGTAACTGACTAAAACAAAAAGTTCTAGTGAATTTTAGTTAGTGCTTGATTTTATTAGGCTGTTCTTTAAGTCACAAGGTAACGGAAGTGAAACTAGTGGTGTTTTTTTTTATGCAAAAGAAATTAATAAAAACTTAACTACATGCACATGCACTTTTTCGTTTTTCGATGAAAAGTAATCTCTACAGGGTTCAGAGAAACTTCAAATAAACAAATTTTTATTTTTCTTTTCAAACTCCACACTCACAAAAGTTAACAAAACTATGGATGCCTAAAAAGGGGATGCAAATCTATCCTAATGCAACAACTATATGCTGATGCAACAAAAAATGAAAGTTGCTTGCTTATCAATCTTTATCTTGCCACTTAAAATGCCTAGATGGAATATGAGATGTTACCATCCATTTCGTCTAAACACTAAAAACAAGTACTAAGACAAACATAAAGCACTTTCACTTCACTAAAAGGAAACCAAATGAAAAGCAAGTTCAAGAAAGCAAAACTAAGATTTTCAAAAGATTTTCTTCAAAGCAACAAACAAAAGAGTCTTTTCAAAAGATGCTCTCAACACTGAAACTTGTGATTGAAGAATAGGCAATCAAACACTTTTGCGAATTGACATCACTCAATGGATGAAAACTCAACAAAAATAAATGTGTTTAAAATCGCTCTTAACAATCAAAAGCAACAATGAAAGCTTTGGCAATGAAAACCAAAAAGATCAAAAAGACAAATTCCAAGAAAGTGTCAAACAACAACTTTCATGAAACAAAGAAGTAGATGGTCACAAAAAGCGATTTTGTCAAGCAAACAAAAAGTCACCAAAAGCAAGATTAACACAAAGATTGAATTCAATCTTCCTACCTTGATGAAACAGAGCAGCCAAGATTCCTAACAAGAAATCTTGCGTGCTTTAGCCAAAAACGATGACGCTTGCAATCAACAAAAAAGAAGACCAACACTCCTTATAATCAGAGAGAATTCAGAACGAGATGCTCGCTGTAAAACAAATAATTGATACTGGAAAATGACTGTTTTAGACTGACTCAAACCACCAGACAAACCTTCAGAGGCCAAAAAGATTTACAAATCTTGAAAATTGGAATATATACGCGACTGTACTGTAGTACAGATTGCATGTATACATGATTGTGTTTGAGGAAACCTGCATATACGCGGGTTCACTCAAAGAAACAAGCGTATATACGCTACTGTATCTAAGAAAAACAGCGTATATGAAAAGCTTCAAGAAAAATAAAAAAGACAAACTGAAGAAACTGGCAAAGCTTAAAGTTCAAGAACAGACCAGACAGTAACAGCAAGCAGACAAGGCAGCTGAGCCCTGATTGGCTTGAAAAACACCCAAACTAGGAACAACAAGAGTGTTGTCCCCAGTGGAGTCGCCAATTCTGGTAGAGGGAATTACTCCCCTAGGGATTTTTGGGTTGAAACCCTAGCAGATTGAAAGTTATCTATTCAAAGAAACATGCATTCATACAACCATTATGCTATTATAGGAAAATTCTATGATAAGGGTACGTACCTTCGGTCCTACGTTTGAGAAGGCCTTTAGGGTGCAAACCCTTCTTGGAGTTCCCTTCTTCTCTTTTGTCCTGCAAAACAAACAATTCAAAGAACACAGCAGTACATGGACAAAAACTTATAAAGAAACCATCTTCATGTCATAAAGAAAGGTAGTTAGTTATGAAATCCAAACAACCATTTACACATGAATTCAAAACATGAATATCATTAACATAAAGAAGATTCATTTCGGGAACCAAGACATGTGTTTCTTTTATTATAGACAAATAAAGTACATAAAAAAGGAACATGTTCACCTGAGTCACCTTCAGCAGGCTCCAAGCAAAGCTTCCTTCCGGATCCGTTCCAACCTCAAGCCTCTAACAAAACTCCTTCCATGACTCTCTCCATGATGTCATAAATGGTGGATGAACATCAACACATATGGAAACAAAGGTTTCCTGTACAAAATGGGGGAAGTGCAGAAGGCACAAGGGACTTCAGACCTGGTCAAGGGAAAAATCTCAGCATAATAACCTTTCTCTCTCCTCCCTTAGGCCTTCCCATTGAGGTCTTTTTATACCATCTCCAAAGTAGTTTTTTAGTTAGGAGTTGGTTGGGAACAGTTGGGCCACGGGCACTAACAGGTGATCGGTAGGTAAAACCCGCGATCTCCGCCCGAAAAGAAGGAATTTTATATATTTTTTTAAGTGTTTTAATACATATACGCGGGTTGGATATACATAGACCCGCGTATACACACGTTTAACTCAGGGAAATGTCGCGTATAAGGGATAAAACACTGTTTTTTTAAATTTTAGGACCAGATCTGGAAGGAGGGGTTTCCCTAGGCCATGAGTACAGCATCACAAACCATAAGAGTGAGATTTGGAGCTATAACAATGCTTCTGGTTAAGCTTTGGTTGTTGCGTAATGTATTGTAATGCATGGTTATCTAAATACAGTATGAACTCCTTGGACATCAAGTAATGTCTCCACCTTTTCAAAGGTTGCAGTACTACTTAAAACTCCTTGTCATAAGCAGAATATTTCTTCTTTGACTCATTTATCTTTTCACTAAAATAAGCTACAGGCTTGTCCTCCTGACTCAAAACAGCTCCAATGGCTTCTCCACTGGCATCACACTTCACTTGAAAAGGTTTATTAAAATCAGGTAAAATCAAAATAGGTTTCTTAGTAATCTTTCTCTTCAACAACTGGAAGTTCTTTTCTACTTCATCATTCCATTTAAATGGTTGCCTATCCTTCTTTATTGTGTCAATAACTGAAGCATTAATCTTACTAAAATTCCTTAAGAATTTCCTGTAAAAGATAGCAAGACCGTGAAAACTTCTTACCTCAAAGACACTTCTTGGTGAAGGACACTCTATGATTGCTTTTACCTTCTCTAGATCCATCTTTAATCCCTCAATAGAAATAACAAAGCCCAAATATACAAACTCCTCCATGAATGAACATTTCTTTAAATTTAACAGTAACTTCTCTTGTTGTAGCCTCTGTAAGACATAATTCAGATGTCTCACATGTTCCTCTTTTGATCTACTATAAACTAATATATCATCTAGATATACTATTACGAATTTACCAATAAATTCTCTCAAAACTTCATTCATGAGTCTCATAAATGTACTAGGGGAATTTGATAATCCAAAAGGCATTACCATCCATTCATACAATCATTCATTGGTCTTAAAAGCAATTTTCCGCTCACCTCCCTCTTTAATTCTGATTTGATGATAACCACTTTTTAAATCTAACTTTGTAAAATATCTAGCTCCACTCAAACAATCCTGAAATCTTTGATTTTAGGTAAAGGAAATCTATACCTGATTTTTATCTTATTGATTGCTCTTGAATTAGTGCACATTCCCCTTCCTCCATATTTTTTTGGGCTCAACACTGTGGGCACTGCACAAGGACTCAAACTTTCTCTAATCAGTCCCTTGTCTAACAGTTCCTGAACCTGTTTCCTGATCTCTTCATTCTCTATGGGAGTCATCCTGTAAGCTGCTTTATTAGGTATGTTTTCTCCTGGAATCAAATCTATGTGATGACTGTTTTTTCTAATAAGTGGTAACTCATTAGGAAAATAATCTACAATGATATCACAATAATTGTCCAACATCTCTTGAATTTCAATTGGTAAATCAGAAAATTTTGTGGAAGTAATTGTTACCTTGGGTTTGCAAACCAATGCAAAACTTACCTCATCTTCTTCCATCTCCTGCAAGTACTCCTTTCCACTCAGAAAAAGGGTCTTTTGATCAGGTTTCTTTGATGTATCTTCTTCTTCTATTGGAAACAATGTATGATTGACACGATCTTTGCTAAATTTGTATGTGTTCTTCTTTCCATCATGCATAGCTCCTCTGTCATACTGCCAAGGTCTACCCAACAATATATGACACACATCCATAGGCATCATATCATACAGAATTTTGTCTCTGTATTTACCCAACTCAACTCCACTTCACATTGCTCATTCACTACCAATTGATATCCCTTTTTAAGCCATTGATGAGCCACAAAAATGGGTAATTATATGGGCTCATTTTGCCTCCTAACTTAGCTTAATCCACCATTCTCATTAGTTTTTTGCATGTTTTTGATTATATTTACGCTAATAGAGTGAGTTGGGTTAGTCATTATGCCATGAAGTCTAATGTGTGCTTTATGCAGATTTTTGGTCAATTTTGAGGCAAAGACAAAGGTTTAATGAGCATTTGGCAACCAATATTCGAGGAAGACAAGGGAGAGGATTTATAGGAGGGTGCCCCCCTCATTGATGACTCCCTACTTCAAATCCTCCTTCAGAAATCTTGGAGCACAGGCAACCACATCAATGCATCAAAGAGGCAGGCGAGCAAGTGAAGAGAAACTGTTGTCTATCTCAAGTCTTGGGAGCCAAGCCTCCTCAATTTTAGGAGAACTGTTGGGATTTTTAGTTGTATAAATAGCAAGGCCAAGGGCCTCATTATGTTGTTGGATGTTAGTTAATTTTTCGCACTTTTGTTGCAGCTCTTGCTTAGCTCATTTTGATCTTACTTTTGTGAACAATTTTATGTAATGTGACTATTATTTTGATAGTGGAGATGAAATATTTTCTGAGCCAGCACTGAGTTTTTTCAGGGGGCTGAAGCTCTTGGGTTAGGGCCCAACCCAAGCTTCCCAACACCTCTTGTTTTGTATTTATATGTTTTGTTGCAGTTTATGAAGTAGTTGTAATTAGATAGATTCCTTCCTTGGTTAGAATATGTTGCTTTTGGTGATTTCCGTATCTATTTCCATTTCAGTTCGCTGAAGTAGGTTAAGTAGTGATAGGAAAAGATACAAAAAGGCCATCAACAAAGCCTTGACCTCCTTTCCTCCCTTTGGGACCATGAACTGAGGTCAAGATCTGCTTGCTGCCACAAAACACAGTTTTTCCTTCTCCATGCAATTTATAGTGTTTTAGTTTGATTTAAAGGTTGATGCTTTGCTTCAAATCTAGTTTGTCATGCTCATTTCTATTTTTGCAAAAAATCTCCATTCATGCTTTCATTTCCATGTAGCATTTTTCAGCATTCTATTTTCCTAGATCAGAATTTAGGTTAACATGAGATACAATTCTGTTTTTTGGTACAACCAGTTTCTTTTCTTGCTCAATTTCAGAGTTTGATTTGTAGCTTTCCTGCAGTACACCTCTTCTAATAATAAGTCAATAAATCAGCCATCTCCATCTCCCTTTGCTACATGTTCCACAGGTCATTCACATCCCTCATAAATCTGCCCTAATTTTCTGCATCGTTTCCATAAACTTTCCTCTCGTCTATTGAACAAGTCCAACCATCATTATCTTCCCTAACCCTCCTTGATGTACCTCAGACACCTTAACACATCCCTCTCATCTTCAGCTACCCTTTCCCACCATTTTTCCACCTTTAAAACCTCTAAAATAGCCCTCGACATCCTCCTGTAGATCCCCTGCAGCCTCCTGTAGAATTTCCTGTAAGTCCGATTGCAAGGAAAGCCTCTAGAAGGTTGCCAAAGGCCTCCTAGGACACCTCCACACCTTCCTACATCTCTTCAAATTCCAAAGTCACCCTCCATTTCCACCTAATCGCTGCCACATCCACAAACAGATAAATTACATGCATGACAATTTCACGTAAAACACATAAAAATCCAAAAAAGATGTTTGTTTCTCATTTCCTTCTAAAAATAGATTGAATAGATGTAGTTTACTTCCTCAGTGGGTAATGGCATTCATTTCATAGGTTTTCACCTCTCTTTTTTGCAAAAGTAGGGTTAGTTGGTAAATTAGGGTTTGCTCAGTTTTGCTTTACATTCCAATCTTCTTTCTCTTTCTGCAAGTAGAATAGCCTCTGTAGAGTAAGCTTTTCTCTCTTACATCACATTTAAAGCTTCTTCTGGGATTCATAGAAGTTGGCTTGAGCTCCTAGTGATCTTACGCTAGCTGATCAAGTGAAATCTTATAGTAAGAACTTTTACTTGTGGATACAACACTGTCGCTTCCAAGTTTGCTACGAACTACTGGGTTGATAAAAGTAAAGTAGGAAGCCCCAGGAGTTGCAGCATTACTGTTGCAATACTGGTTCTCACCAATTTTTGGCGCCGTTGCCGAGGAAGCATCAGAGTATTTTATGATTACTGCTTTCTTCTATTTCTTCTTGCAACATTCTTGTTATAGACATTTTTGTTCCTTACAACATTGAGCATGAAATGTCCATAATCCAGGGGATCCAAAGTCCCTAAAAGAGTTGTTCCTGCCCCTAAAGGAACAAGGTCAACCAATGACAGCTTCTCCCAGAAGTTCTCCACCAAAAACAACTCAAAAACAGTCAATTCAAGATCAATTCAGAAGCTCTTCTAGCTACCTGCATTGCAGTGCACCCCAGTACACTAGCTGGGTGCGTTGCAATGCACCTAAAAGCACTACCAGGGTGCGCTGAGCGGGAAATGACAAATGGCAAACTCATTCAACGAGGTGGAAAGACCCTGGAAGCTTCCAGAATCTTCTCCAATGACACTTGCCTCAATGAATTCAACTAGTGATGAGTAAGAGGCTCTCAACCTCCAAGTGGAAGCAAGAACTGACAGAGAGAAGCCACAAGTCAAAACATAAGCTGACTCATCCTCTCTGCTTACATATATATATGGATCTCTCACCCAGAGGTTCAGGAGGCTGGAATTTTGTACTTTGCAGAGAATTGCTGTTGGTTTGAGATTGAGATTAGTACATTGGGTGATTTATGCTTTGTTGGAGGAGAGGAAGGGATTCCTTTGCTGGGAGATAGATGCTGGATCAGAACTCACTTGGTTGTATCTCCTCTTGGACTTTCTTATTCCATCAATAAACTATTTGAGTTTCTCCTACATGCTGTGTACCAATGATGTTTTGTTATGCTTACATGTTTAGCTTAATCTGATCTTGAGCTTTTTATGAATGTATATCTATATCTTCGTGTAGTTTCTCTCTCTTGTGATCTTGCAGGAATTCGGTGAAGCTGGGCCGGTGAAGGAGCAAGGAGCTGAGAGCCACTGAAGAGAGGAGTGATTGGATCAACAAACTAGCGGAAGACACAGGTTAGTTACATCCTTCCTCCTCATTTACATTTCATAAAGAAGAAATAATCAATTAGTTTTCCTTGTTTGTTGCTAAGGCACTATCACACCTTAGAGTGGGATAGGGGCATTCCGAATGGATACTTTTCCCAACAACAATTCTGCCAAGTAGTTTATTTCGGCAAAGTAGATTAGTCATTTCCTTGCTTTCATTTCAATTCTACAATTTCCATTTCAGCAAAGTAGATTAGTCATTTCCTTGCTTTCATTTCCATTCTGCAATTTCCATTTCAGTAAAGTAGATTAGTCATTCCTTGCTTTCATTTCCATTTCAGCAAAGTAGATTAGTCATTTCCTTGCTTTCATTTCAATTATGCAATTTCCATTTCAACAAGTTCATTTCAGTAGTTGCAATTTGTTTGTTCAATCAATTTCAGTTTTGCAGGTACAAGAAGAAAAAAAAATTACTGAAAAATATATTTTCTTTCATGCCTCATAGGAACAGAGATAATTCAGGAAAATCCCTACCCAACACCCCCACCACATCACAAAGCCACCCTTCTCTCTTCTTCGGTGACAGTGATCCACAAGAACCTTTAGGGGAACAACCAGAGATATTTGAAGAACCTATAAGAGAATAAAATGAAGAAAACATCCCTCCTAAGACAATGGCTGAAAACAGGAATGTTAGGGGGAATGGAGAAAGAGTAGAGGGTACCTTTCCCATCCTAGAGACCAATGGAGACACTAAAATGAAGAACATAATCCCTTCAGCCCTACCTCACTTCCATGGATTGACTACAAAAGATCTTGACGCCTTCTTGTTTGAGTTTGCTGTTATCTGTCGAACCTATGACTATGCAGAAGATGAGCAAAAGTTGAAACTATTTCCTTCTACTCTCAAGGATGCAACATTGCGGTGGTTCATGGGGTTAATTGGCAATAGCATCACAACTTGGGCTCAGATGTAGCAAGCCTTTAATAACAAATATCAAGACTACTATAGGTCAAAAGATACCAAGGAAGAAATCTTCTGAATGACAATGGGAAATGATGAATCTTTGGAAGATTATGAAGAGAGGTTCCAACTCAGTTACAAAAGGGCTAGGTGCACACTTGACCCCGAATCTCTGAAGTTGGTCCTGCTCAGAGGAATTCCGGAAGACCTTATAGACACCCTCCATTTACTGGTTGGGGGAGACATCTACCAACTACCTTATGCAGACATAAAGACTGTTTTTAGAAACCATTCTAGGGCAGCCAAAAAGAGAGGTAGGGGAGTCGACCCATAGCCAGTACCTCCTCATCCAGTTCATCCCTTAAAGGTGAACTTGGAAACATGCTGGAAGACTTCAAGAGTGAGATGCTGTAGGCTCTTGCCATGCAAATGGATACCTTGCATATCAAAAGGAAACAAGAGGAAGTAGAGAGGGCTTTGGCCATTTTCTGTCCTAGATGCACTAGAAGGCATCTTAGGAACGAATGTCCATTGAAATCTATAGAGGTTTGTTTAGTCTGTGAAGAAGATCATTCTACAAATAAGTGCCCTTCGTTGCCCGGACTTAAAGTTGTATACCAAGGGGCCGAAGGAGCCACTGAACCACTCTATTTCATGAACCAAAGGAGACCGCATGGAACTAGACCATACCAACAGGGAATGCAAGGGACTTCTTAGGCATACTACAACCCCAATCAAGCCAATTCCATACCTTCTTGGCATCCCCTTGCTCATCCTTCCTAGTCCTCACCTCCTCCTTGGTCATATCCATCTCAATATCATGCCCAACTACTTGCTCATTCATTCCACTCCTATACTCAGCCACAACCTCAGTGGAATGCATCTCGTCAGGGGTGGAGGCCCTAGTACAACTCTCCTCCCACTCTTTTGCCTCCACCACCTGCTCAACCGCAACCATTGCCTCTTGGTCCACTAAGGCAACCCCAAATGCATGCTCAACCGAACCCGAACTCGAACAACGAACAGGCTCAACAAGTATATAGTGGGGAACCATCATGCCCAACCTATGTTGTGGAGATTTAGGAGATTAAATTACGATCTAGGAATGTCCTCCCAGATAGCTAGCCTCCCCCTTAGGAGGTTGAGGAAGATAGAGAGGGAAAGTGAACCAAAAGTAATTCCACCCATTCTTGAGAGATTATCCGGGACAACACAGCCCACCCCAGAAGAAACTGAACTTCTGGGAGAATTGAAATAGTTATGTGTAAAGATACCACTTCTCCAAGCCATAAAGGATGTGTCCATATACAATAAGATGATCAAAGAGAAGTGCTTCAGGCATCCAGGTAGGTGCAAGAGAGATTCCCCAACTGTCAATGTCATAGGACAATTGTTTAACCTAATTTTGGGGCAGGTAATCTGTCCGAAATATTTAGACCCTAGAAGCCTAGTAGTTGATGTCCACATAAATGGCACCATGAACCCACATACCTTGATTGATCTGGGAGCTACTATTATTGTGATGACAAAGGACACCATGCTCAAACTCAAACTACAAGGCTCCTTGAGATAGACCACGATAGTCCTGTAACTTGCAAACCGCTCCACCATGATCCCTGAGGGGATTGTGGAGGATGTGATGGTTTCCATTGATTCTTGGGAGTACCCTACTAATTTCTTGGTTCTCCATCTGAAGTCAAAGCTCACTGGGTATCCTCTCATCCTGGGAAGACCTTGGTTGGCTACTGCCAATGCTTACATCAGTTGTTGGGCTGGGAACATGACCATCAAGAATGGGCATATGTCCAAGCATCTAGTCCTATACCCTCCTGTCCAACCCTTATTAGAACATGATCTACCTCTCTGGTTGGAGGATGAGGATGAGGATGAAGTCTAGTTTGCACCACTGTGTACAGTAGAAACTGTCATGGGGGGAAACTGCAAAATGAGGATGATATCATTGAGAATTTAATTCAGAATCCACCCCCCAATATTTTGCCATTAGAAGATCTAGTGAAAGAAACCCAAGACAACCCCTTAACTGATCTCTGTGTGGCTGATCCAACCTCTCTCCATGTTAAGAATATAGAGTTCAGCCCAGAAAGAACATTGAAAATCAACTCATCCCTATCCACTTCCCAGGAGAAGGAACTATGTAGCTTATTGAGAGAACATTTGGATGCCTTCGCTTGGAGCTATAAGGAGATGAAGGGAGTGCACCCTTCAGTTTGTACTCATCACATTTACATTAAAGAAGATTGAAAACTAGTCAGACAGCCTCAAAGGAGGACGAATCCAACACTTAAAGACATTGTCAAGGAAGAATTGCAAAAGTTACGAAGAATTGCAAAAGTTACTGGATGCAGGATTCATCTACCCCATCTCTGACAGTGAATGGGTCTTTCCTTTGGTGCTAGTGCCAAAGAAAAATGGTAAGTGGAGAATCTGTGTCGATTATCGGGAACTGAACAAGGCCACTAAAAAGGACCATTTTCCTTTTCCTTTCATAGATGAAGTGTTAGATGGTCTGGCGGGGAAAAAGTTCTTCTCCTTCCTAGATGGGTTTAGCGGGTACAATCAGATCCAAATCAGCCCGGAAGACCAAGATAAAACCACTTTCACTTGTCCTTGGGGTACCTTTGCATATCGAGTCCTTCCTTTTGGTTTGTACAATGCTCCCACCACTTTCCAGAGAGCGGTATTGAGCATATTTTCCGAACTGGTTCATGATGCAGTGGAAATATATATGGAAGATTTTACTCCTTATGGTTCTAACTTCCAGGAAGCTTTATCTAACCTAGGAATTTTTTTGGACAAGTGTATTGAAATGAACCTGTCCCTTAGTTCAGAAAATGCGAATTCTTAATGACTGAAGGGACTGTGCTAGGTCATGCAATATCTCAACAAGGATTGCAGGTGGACCCCAACAAAATTTCCATCATCCAAAGGGTCCCACCTCCTCAAAAGGTGAGAGATGTCCAAAGTTTCCTAGGTTTGGCTAGATATTACAGAAGATTCATTAAAGATTCCAGTAAGTTAGCCTCTCCATTGTTTGGTATTTTGGGAAAAGAGGTCGAGTTCATATGGAATGACAATTGTCAAGAAGCCCTAGATACCTTGAAAAGTAAACTTGTGACCGCCCCAATTTTGAGAGGCCCAAACTGGGCCCTACCTTTCCACATTCACACAGATTCCTTGAACAAAGCAATAGGAGCAGCCTTAGGGTAGGTTGATGAAAATTTACCTTATGCCATATACTTTATAAGTAAAAATTTGTCAAAGGAGAGTTAAACTACATAATAACCACGAAGGAACTCCTAGCTGTAGTGCACTCCTTAAATAAATTCAAACATTACATCACAGGCTATCAAACTTTTGTACACACTGACCGTGCTGTAATTAGGTATTTAATGAACAAACCAAATGTAAATACTCGCATTATTAGGTGGTTGCTTTTATTGCAGCAATTTGATTTAACCATTATTGATAAGCCTGGTAAAGAGAATGTTGTTGCTGACTTTTTGTCTACAGTAAATTTTCCTGCAGGTGAGGAAGGAATGGTGGATGATCAAATGCCCGCTGAACACCTATTTGCTATCTCAGTACTCTCTCTATGGTTTGTTGATATAGCAAATTAATTGGTTTCAGCACAATTCCCACCACACCTGTCCTCAAGAGAGAAGAACAAGATCATGGGAAAAATCACCCCTTTCACCTTGATTGGAGGCAATCTCTTCAAACTTGTCCCAGATCAGATCTTGAGAAGATGTGTCAGGGAGGAGGAAGTTTTTGACATTCTCCTTACCTGTCATGACGGGCCTTGTGGAGGCCATTTTGTAGCAAAGAGGAATGCCTTCAAAATTTTGCAAGTAGGTTACTATTGGCCCACTTTTCATCAAGATGTGAAGAGATATACCAGCCAATGTGATCGGTGCCAAAGGATGGGGAAACCTACTACAAAGGATGAGATGCCCATCTTGCCTCAAGTGACTTTTGAGCCATTTGAGAAGTGGGGCATGGACTTTGTGGGTCCTATCAACCCTCCTTCAAAATAGAAACAATACATCATTGTGTGCTTCGATTATATGACAAAATGGGTGGAGACAAAGGTAATCAATACATCAATAGAAGAAAAAGTAGTTGAGTTTTTAAGAGGGAACATATTCTATAAGTTCGGTTATCCAAGAGAACTGGTTACAGATCAAGGCAGTCAGTTCACTTCCAATTTGATTGAAGACCTACTCACACATCATAAAATCAAGCACAGGACTTCCACCCCTTACCATCCACAAGCCAATGGACAGGTGGAAGTCATTAATAGAGCTTTGGAAGGAATTTTGACCAAGGTAGTGAGCAACAACAAAAAATATTGGGTATACTGATTAGTTGAGGCCACCTGGGCCTACAACACCACATGGAAGACCACCACTAGGTTCACACCCTATGAACTGGTCTATGGGAAGAAGGCTTTGCTGTTAATAGAATTTGAATACAATACACTAAGGATGGCAGCTCAGCTGGACCTAGACCTCAGCCATGCATAAAGGGAAATGTTACTCCAGCTCAATGGATTGGATGAAAAAATATTGCAGGTCCTTCTCCACGCAGAGGTAGTTTAGCTTCAAAGGAAGATATGGCATGACAAAAACATCAAGGAGAAGCAGTTCCAAGAAGGATATTGGGCGCTGCTCTATGACTCAAGATATAAAGACTTCAAAGGCAAACTGAGAACAAGATGGATGAGACCCTACACTGTAGAAAAATGCAATGACAATGGTTTAGTTCTGCTCATAACCATTGATGAGGAAGCCACCCCATGCTTGTCAATGGGCATAGGTTGAAAATCTACAAGAAGCCCCTCTCCAAGCGAGAATTCATTGAAGATCTGAGTAAAACAGTGTTGGTAGTGGAGCAAGTCTTAGCCTCCATTCCACCCACTCACTGAAAAAAAGAAAAAAAAAAAATGACTCAAGTGAAAACCTCTATGAGGCGCTTAAGTCCCATCATTGGGTTGAAAACCTCTTTTGAGGTGGCCCAGTGATGACAAAAAAAAAAGAGGGAGAATAAGATCCATGGGTAAAAACCTCCCTTGGAGGCGCCCAAGGTAGGCAAGTAGGGTGAAAATCTCCTGGAGGTGCCTAGGGTAGGAAAGTAGGGTGAAAATCTCCTAGAGGTGACCTAGTTGTCTTTTCAGAAAAAAGAAGAAAAAAGAAAAAAAGAAAAAAAAGAAAAAACAGAGAAAAAAGGAAGAGGAATTTGACTTTTAAAATGAAATGCAGGTTACATATGGACCACAGGAAGCAAGGGGACATGCCACAAAGCTTAGTACACATCCTCTATACTCTTCTTCATCATTTCTCACCTCTTTTTCACCTTTCTGTGTTTTTTTTTTTTTTTCTGAAGATTGTGTATCCTACAGGAGGCCTTGTGTATTCTACAGGAGACTCCTGTAGAAATCACAGAGAGACCGAAACAATTTTTAAAAACAGTTTGAGGAGCTGGGGATTTTCATAGAGAGAATGTAGGTCATCCTACAGCTATCCACCATCCTAACCCTCCATCCCACACCTACACCACCTCATTTCCATTGATTTCTTTCCTTCCTGCAGCAAAAACACAGAAACCAGTTTAAAAAAAAATAAGGAAATAAAAAGAACAGCACCTCCACAACTCACCTGCAGCTTACCAAATCCCTCTCCATTTCCATCAAGATCTTCAGTAGCATCCTCATAGCTCTTAGCAAAAGAATCAACTAAAAATTTTAGAGGGAGAAGCAGCTACAGGAGCTCCTGTAGCAGTTGATCCCCTTAAAATCAAGCTCCAACAACAAAATAGGTGCAACCACAAGAATGCAGAGGAAGTACGAAGCAAGATTCAGCTAAAGGGCACCATTACAAAACAAACATGCCACATATCAAGAAGAGAAGAGCATATAGTAGAAGGGATATAGGCACGCAACACTAAAATCTGAGCATGCAACAACAACAGAACCACGCAGCACCGCGACACGAGCATTTAACCTGCAGGTAAGTGTCTAACCCTCTCCTCTATTGCATATGTGTAAGTCAAAGACTGCATGAATGAATGAAATGGTTGGGATTAAACCAGAAAGGTGGCCAGTTAACTGGCCACACTCATCCAGTTTGACTGCGCTCATTTGGAGATCCCACGCACGTGTGCCTAGTCAACTCATAGAAAAATCCAAAAAGACAGGTAGTGGCGGGTGTATAAACTCCGATGCAAATGATGGGAAGTGATTGCGGGCAGAAGGCATGAAGACTCATGATGACACAGCAGTGGGGACCAATGGTCTGAATAATGGCAACGTACCCTTTTTTCCACCTCACATCATCGCTAGAAATATCTCCAGTAAGCATAAGTACTCCTCCTCGAACTTATTCACCACCTTTGTTTCCATTTTATCATCGTCCCCGTGGCTGTAGCAAGCTCTATACCACCTCCATAGCCTCAAAACCACCGTTCTCTGTCATTTCCAGCCCTCCTCCTCTTATCGGCGTTCTGTAGGAGCATTATTGGGTTCTATAGGAGTAGTAAGAGGTTCTATAGGAGAACCTATAGCCATTTCTATAGGAGGGCCAGTAAGCAGTTTTTCAAGGGAAAACATGGGGTTTTCGCTCAAATTCGGACTTGAAGAGGTAGGCTCTGTACAAACCCACCTTGGATATTCATATGTGCAAGGAGTGATGAAATTTTAAGGATGAATTAAGCCTAAAAAAGTAGAGGAATTTCATTAACAAAATTCTGCTTGCTTCTTAAAAAAAACACAGTTTTCTCTGTTTCCTGTTTCTGCAAAAATTCTTGTCTCTTTCTCCACCTGGGGTATTCCAAAAGATTATAAACATAATGAGAGGGGGATTTATGAGGAAGGAACCCCTAAATTCAGTCAGGCTCCATGAACATACTGAGGTAGTAGCCATTTTTACCAGAGCCAATTGGATGCCATTTTTCGAAAATTTTCGAGGGTGTGATGAAGAAGTGACTCAGGATTTTGTCCTTTCCTTGGTACCCCACTCAAAGACCCATGCCACTATTGCCTTCAGATGCCTCACCATGGAAATCACCCTAGAGTTTATCAGTAGGGTTACCAATCTTCCACTTGGACTACCCTGGAGCAAAGATGAAAAGCCACTGGGTCAAGTTACCAAGAAAACCTTCTTCCAACCAAATAAGCACCCTGTAGAGGACAAAACTGGCATTAGAAGAACAAGCATACCTTACCCTTGGGATGAGGTTAGTTACCAAATTATCCAGTACATTTCTTGTGAGGAGAGGTATAACATATTTTATGGTTACCATTTCAGACTTCTGCATGAAGATATGGCATGGATACTACCACACCTCAAAAACTCAGTACTTTCTCCTATAGTCCCTTATAGATTGCAGCATTAAATTGAAGGCATGAGGTCCAAATCAATTGGCTCACAATGGAATAACTAAATTGTTGGTGGAAGAAGCCCTCCACACCTTCACAATCCCCATATCTTGGGAAATCTTTAGAAATATGACAAGGGAAGATGATATAAAAACCATCACATATGAGCTCAGTCCTTCTGAAAGTGAGGGGGGAAGAAAAAAAGGAGAAGATGAGGAGAAAACCAAAACAGAGGAAGAAGACACCAAAACAGAGAAGGAAGAACCTGAAACAGGGAAGAAAAAGACTAAAGCAGAGAAGAAAAAGACCAAAACAGAGAAGGAAGAACCTGAAGAAGAGAAGAAAAAGACTCAAGCAGAAAAGAAAGAAACTCAAAAGGATGAGAAGGGAACCAAAATAGAGCTAGAGGAAACAAAGCTAGCAGAGGCAGAAAAGACAAAATAAGAGGAGAAAGGGGCAAAGAAGACAGAAGTGTCTCCTAAGACACTAGAGAAGGAGGCAAAAACTGTTCTTGCTGCCCTCAGTACCCCAGTTAAACCCAAACAAAAGAGGAAAAGACAACCATCAATGTATTTTAGGGCTCGAAAAATCACAAGAATAAAAACTGGGAAGCCAAAACCATCCTCAAAAGAGCCTGTCACAATTGAAGATTCCCTTATTGAAAAAAGGGAAGAATCTCCCTCTAAAATCCCCATCACTTATGAAAGAGGAAGTCCTAGATCTTCCACACCTTCACAATCCCCATAGCTTGGGAAATCTTTAGAAATATGACAAGGGAAGATGATATAAAAACCATCACATATGAGCTCAGTCCTTCTGAAAGTGAGGGGGGAAGAAAAAAAGGAGAAGATGAGGAGAAAACCAAAACAGAGGAAGAAGACACCAAAACAGAGAAGGAAGAACCTGAAATAGGGAAGAAAAAGACTAAAGCAGAGAAGAAAAAGACCAAAACAGAGAAGGAAGAACCTGAAGCAGAGAAGAAAAAGACTCAAGCAGAAAAGAAAGAAACTCAAAAGGATGAGAAGGGAACCAAAATAGAGCTAGAGGAAACAAAGCTAGCAGAGGCAGAAAAGACAAAAGAAGAGGAGAAAGGGGCAAAGAAGACAGAAGTGTCTCCTGAGACACTAGAGAAGGAGGCAACAACTGTTCTTGCTGCCCTCAGTACCCTAGTTAAACCCAAAAAAAAGAGGAAAAGACAACCATCAATGTATTTTAGGGCTCGAAAAATCACAAGAATAAAAACTGGGAAGCCAAAACCATCCTCAAAAGAGCGTGTCACAATTGAAGATTCCCTTATTGAAAAAAGGGAAGAATCTCCCTCTAAAATCCCCATCACTTATGAAAGAGGAAGTCCTAGATCTTCCACTTGGAAGGAAAGAATAAAACTACAGGACTCAAAAGCAGTCCTACGGGAGGCACAGACTGCTCTACAGGAGACCCTAACAAAGCTACAGGAGACCAAGAAACTTGAGAAAAGGGTAGAAGAGCAGACCAAGGGGAAGTATGAAACAATAGAAACACAACAACCTGACCTCCAGCCTAGTTTAACCTCTTATTACAACCTTCTTGAAGGAGGAAAAATTATTCCACAGAAATTTGCAGTCCCAATTTTCTTTGAATTGGAAAAAGAAAGGATAAGGAGCCATCAATGGATGCAGATCGCCAAGTCCAAAGGGGTGGAAGACATTGGCCACATGGAAAACAAGCTGAGAGAGATGGGTAAGGAATTAAGCACTATAAGACATACAAAAGCAATCAGAAGATCTCACTGGGAAGCATAAAATGAAATGTTAAGAAAAAAACTGAAAGAAAGGGACACACAATTAGCAGGCATGGCCAACTAGTCTATGGAGGCACTACAGTGCAGGACACCAGCAAAATCATATGGAGTGCACCTCAAAGACTAGTGGCTACAATTTCAAATCAATACCCTGGCACAAAGAGGCACCATGCCTTTTCAGGATTATGGATAGTCCCTAGACCTATGTGACCACGGTTCAGTAGAAGACAAGGTGAAGATGGAAGAGTCCTATTTGCATAACATGGCCCTAACTGATATGAACCTATGGGACTGCAATGCTAGGTTAGGGGACTTGCAGTTAATGGCCATGGCATCATGGATGAGTCATGAGGAGAAAAGGGCAACAAAAATCAGGAAGTTGATGGAAAAAGAACAAAATGAACCCCTCATGATTAGAGCAGAGCCATCAAACCCTATGGCTCTCATTAGCACCCACCAGCTACTTGCAAATAATCCTTAAGTTGCCCTTAAATATGTTAATAATCAAGCTCAGGTAATTGCACACTTTGAGGACATGGAGAGATTGCTTGGAGATGACTGCATTCATGCCTGTGTGAGAAGGTGGAATACACTGCCACACAGCCTAAAGATTAGGGAGTATTACTCCCCAACAAGGATGAAATAAGCATTGAGGAGAGTGCCACTGTACAAGCACTCTATGCAAAGTTTGAGGGTCAATTGGATTGGCCTCAAACTAAGTCCCCCACTACTGCTAGGACTGCTAGAAGGCATAAAAGAAGAAGAAGAAATACGGTAGTGGGAAGAGGTGAACAGGAAGGCAGGATTCCATGATAAATAAGAGGATCTCACATCCGAAGCATGGGATGTCAGGGAGGCCATCAGTACCATCAAAGATGAAGAGATGGACTAGTTGCTTAGAGGATGAGCAACACATTCAGTAGGAGGGTGATGATGAGCTCTAGAAATGGGTAATTTTATGGGCTCATTTTGCCTCCTAACTTAGCTTAATACACCATTCGCATTAGTTTTTTTCATGTTTTTGATTATATTTATGCTAATAGAGTGAGTTGGGTTAGTCATTATGCCATGAAGTCTAATGTGTGCTTTATGCAGATTTTTGGTCAATTTTGAGACAAAGTCAAAGGTTTAATGAACATTTGGCAACCAATATTCGAGGAAGACAAGGGAGAGGATTTATAGGAGGGTGTCCCCCTCATTAATGACTCCCTACTTTGAATCCTCCTTCAGAAAGCTCGAAGCACAAGTAGTCACATTAATGCATCAAAGAGGCAACCGAGCAAGTGAAGAAAAACTGTTGTCTATCTCAAGTCTTGGGAGCCAAGACTCCTCAATTTTAGGAGAAATGTTGGGATTTCCATTTGTATAAATAGAGAGGCAAAGGGCCTCATTAAGTTGTTGGATGTTAGTCAAATTTTTTTCACTTTTTTTGCAGCTCTTGCTCAGCTCATTTTGAGCTTACTTTTGTGAACAATTTTATGTAACAGGTTGTAGTACGAGCCCAAGCTAGGCTGAGCGTTTGGTTCCAATATTTCCTCAGCCTTTTCTTCTTCCTGTTATGGTTTGGCTACCATTCCCCAGCTTCTAACAGGTTGTAGTATGAGCGCAAGCTAGGCTGAGGGCTTGGTTCCAATATTTCCTTAGCCTTTTCTTCTTCCTGTGATGGTTTGGCTACCTTTTCCTCCAATTGCTCGGTCTCTTTTAACTTAGCCAGATTTTCCTATAGAACCGTCTCAGCTTCCTGTAGAGCTGTCTTTGAGTCCATCATCCTAATTCTCTCTCTCCAGGTGGAGGTTTTTGGACTTCCTCGTTCATAGGTGATGGATATCTTTGAAGGAGACTCCTCCTTTTGTTTATCTGTGGTGTCCTCAATGATAATTGGCTCCTTTGACTGTGGCTGGGGTCTGCCCACTTTGATCCATGTGCTCCTCCTTGCTTTAAAGTACATGGAGGTTTGCCTCTTTCGCTTCCCTTTTTGTTTTGGAGGTGTGCTTAAGTTAGCAAGCACAGTTGCTGCCTCCCTTGCCCATATTTCAGGTGATTTTTCCTCTTGCTGTTCTTTTTCCTTGCTTCCTGTAGAAATCCCCGTGTCAACTGTTTCTGTGTGTGTTGCTGAGATCTCAGGGTGTGTCTTTTCCTTTTGTTTTTATGTGCCTGCTTTGGCTGTGGCAGCCTTCATTTGGGATTTTTCGGCCTTCTCTGTCCTACTCCGCATCCTCTTTTCCCTTGGTGTTTTTGCTGTTGTTTCTTCCTCTGTTTTAGGCTCAGCAATCTGACCCATTTCCCCTTTTTCTTTCTGTTCTTTTTGTGATTGAATGTCCTGTGTTCCTTCACCATTGGTTTTCTCACCTTCTTCAGTGTGTTCTCCCCTTATGAATCCTCTTGGCATGGTGAGAGTGCTCATTTTATGTTTTAATTAGAAAAGGAAATGCATGCAACCAAATGGTCAATCTGAAATAGAGGACAGCTGAATTTGGTTTCCCCTGAACCCAAGAAGGAATTTCTCGTGTGTACAATATCAACTAGCAACAATTCCCTTGTTTTAAGACTACTATCACCTAGAACTCGACTATTTGCTTATTGAAAGGAGAATGTTGTTTTTGCAAAACTGAGCATAAGGGCACAAATTCTCTTCTCAACACATAGATAGATATGTAAATTTAGGTTTTCATGCACACAGGGTGGCCTCTACTGCAGCATATATCTTCTTTACAGGAGAACTTTAAAGATGATGAGGAGATTTTGGAGTGTAGAGAAAGAACTTGGGCAAATACAGTGAAATATGCAGGCAATCTTTCATAGTTTGTTGAATACACAGGTAGACTTTTACTCTCCTTTTTCAATTTAATGTCGTGTTCAATTCACCATTTTGCACCAACAAATCATGCACAGAGAATTTTTCAAGCCTACCTCATTTGGAGCTCCAAATTCAATGAAAATCCTAGGTTTTCCTGCTCCGTAAAGCTGTTCTGCCTTTCCTGTAGAAGCCTTCCTGTAGACGGCTCTCGTTTCCTGTAGAACGAAACTGGGCTTCCTGTAGAATGTCGATAGGCGGGAGATTTAAAAAACAAGCAGAAATCTCGAAAAATTAGGTAGAAATCTTGCAGAGGACCATTGGTTATCTACTCTGGAAGTGGTGGACGTGTACTCCAGTTGGGGACGTCGTGAAGGCACAGTGAATAAAGAGTGGCGAATGCATGAACTAAGCTGTTTTTTTAACTACTGGCATGATTCGTGGTGAGGAGATGAGGTGGCTAGGTGTACGTGGCCACATGCAGACTACAGTGCTATTATGCAACTTCATGTTTTCTACCTGTTAATCACTTGAAATCATGTGCGTTGGAGTTCAAAACTTTTATCGCTACCTGTTTTTTTAAATTTCATGTGAGTTGACTAGACACGTGCACTGGGTGATCTCCGGATGCGTGCAATCGAACTAGCTGAGGGTGTTGGGTTAACTGGCTAGCTTTCTGTCTTAATCCAACCATTTCATTCCTTCATGCACTTTCAAATCATACAGATGCAAATAGAGGAACTGAATTAGACACTTACCTGTAAGTCGACGTGCTGCTTGGTTCTTTTTGCTGCTGCATGCTCATATTCCATTGTTGCACACCTGGATCCCTTATGCTATATGCTTTTTGCTGTCTGATGTGTGCTATTTTTCTTGTGTAGGTATCCTCTGGCTGGATCTAAGTTGCAGAAGTCTGTTTCATCCTTCAGATTTGCACCCTCATGCTACTGATGCTGAATTTTTACAGGATATCAACTTGCTTTCTCCATAGCTCCCAAACGATAGATCGGATTGACCTAAAACTTTTTGGGCATGCTTCTATCATTGGTATGCACCTCCCATAGCAAAATTATGGTCAAGGGATGCACAGATATCGAGAAAAAATGAAAATGGCTGAAGATGACAAAGGTCAATTTCTCAGAAACTGTGCATTGGAATTCGCTGAAACTGCTTGGGTAGGTTACTATCACCTATATGCATCTCCCCATGAAACAGGTTTTGAAATGGATGCATGGATATGGAGAAAATGCAAAAATGGCTGAAGGTGATGGAGGCTGATTTCTTGGAAACCATGCACTGGAATTGGCTGAAATTACTCGGGCATGTTGCCATCATCCCTATACAACTCCCCATAAAATAGTTTTTTAAATGGATGCACAGTTTTCAAGTTAGGGAAAAAACAAATTTCTGTTCTATGTATTTTTGTTTCGAAGCATTCTGCAGGTTTTTTTCACAATAAGAAAAATGAGCTTGGGGTATGATGCAGGCATGGAATTGATGGGAGAGGGGTTTGAAGATTGCAGAAGGAGTTATGAACCCTTTATGAAGCTTCCATGTTTGCTAAACTGCTTTTTAAAATCCATTTCTAACTTTCTGTAATTTCTACAGGAACTTCCTATAGAAACACCGTTTTCAGCAAGGAAGCACAATGAGGTGGAAAAAATAATGGAGAAGGGTGAGGGATGGAAACATGGATGTTTGCAGGCCTCATGGATAGATTCCCAACCTTCATGTCCTCTTCGGAGATCAATTTTGGCTTGTTTGCTGGCTCTACAGGATCTTCCTGTAGAAGACACAAAACTTCCTTTGTCTTTGTTTTGTGTGATCCTCCTAACTTGCAATGTACTTCCTGCAACTTGCAATTATTCAACATGAATTAGGTTTATTTTTCTTTTTCTTTTCTTCTTTCTTTTTCTCTTTTTTTTCTGAAAACAACTAGGGCGCCTCATGGAGGTTTTCACCCTAATTGCCTGCCCTGGGTGCTCCAAGGGAGGTTTTCACCCAAGGATCTTATTCTTTTTTCTTTTCTCTTCTTTCCAACCCATTGATCGCCTCATGGAGGTTTTCAATCAATGAGCCAATCTGAGGCACATCCGAGGAGGTTTTCACCTTAGATTTTTATTTTCCTCTTTTCATTTTTCTTTTTTCCTACCCTACCCTACTTGAAAAACAAAATAATTTTCAAGTATAAGAATACTTCCAATGGAGCCATGTGCACATCAAGATGATAGACAAAATGATGTGGAGGCTTGAAATGCATGCTTTGACAAGTATCCAGATTTCAGAGACCCAATGATTTGACTTTGAAGGGATCAAACATAGCTGAGGAAGAGAGTATTGCTGCAACTTAGTGATTGTCTGGAACCATATCTCAATGTAGCTTTGATATCCTTGGTCCTTTTGCTGATATGGATCATTCTCCATATCTTCTTCTATCATGACCTTCACATCTTCCTCTTCTTGCTATTTTTTCTCTTGAATACATGGAGGATTTGATGGTAACCATGAGGAAGCTCTCTCGATCTCTGATTCTGTTGTCTTCTCTTCATCAAGTGTAGCCCATGGTTCTTTGATCTCCTCTTTTGAATCTTCTTTTGCTAGATGTGGTCCTTCAATGATATCAATATAATCTATTTCTTGTAATACTCTTCCTGAGATATGGTGAATATCATTGAGCTCAAAATGAGTTGTTTGGAAATGTTGTGCCTCAACATTGTAGTTGGGTTGAGCTACTCCAATGTGCGGGTTTGGAAATTGTGGTACGGGTAGTTGAGTGGGGGTGTATATTTGAGATGGATGTGGATGGGGTTATGGTTGGGCAGGTGGTGGAGGAAAAGGAGTGGGAGGAGAGTTGTACTGGAGCCTCCACCCCTGATGAGGTGTATTCCACTGAGGCTGTGGCTGAGCATAGGGGTGAAATGGATGAGCAGCTGGTTGGGCATAATATGGAGATGTGAAAGACCAAGGAGGAGGTGTGGACTAGGAAGAATGAGTAGGGGGACCCTAAGAAGGCATGGAAGTGGCTTGATAGGGGTTGTAATAGGTCTGAGATGTCCCTTGCATTCCTTGCTAGTAAGGTTTGGGTCCATGTGGCCTCGTTTGGTTCATGAAATAGAGTGGTTTAGTGGCTCCTTTGGTCCTTTGATATGCAGCTTTAAGTCTAGGCAAGGAGGGGCAATGATTCGTAAGATGGTCTTCTTCACAGACAAAACACACTTATATAGAGCGCAATGGGCATTTTTTCCTAGGATGCTTTCTAGTGCACCTAGGACAAAAGATGGCCAAAGCCCTCTCACCTTCCTCTTGCTTCCTTTGGATCCGCAAGGTATCCAGTTGCATGGCAAGAAAGTGTCTCACCTCGCTCTTGAAATATTCCATCTGATTTGCAAATTCATTTTTGGATAAGGTGCTGCTCCCAACATTTCTGTTTGTAGCCATTTGCTCTAGAGGAATATTTTCTTCTTCTTCTCCCCTAGAGGTTCTTCAAAATATGTCTTATTGTCCACCTAGGGGTTCTTCTTAATCACAACCATCGAAGAAGAGAGAATGTTGGCTATGTGAAGCAGTGGGGGTGTTGTGCAAACATTTTTCTTACTTATCTCTACTCCTACAAGGCATGAAAGGAAATATTTTTTGTTGATTTTTGTTTTTTCTTTTCTGCTTGTACCTGCAAAAACTAAAATAGATTGAACTGCAACTAACTAGAATCTATCTTGCTGAAATGAAAATGCGGAATTGAAATGAAAGCAGGAAATGACTAATCTATGTTGCTGAAATGAAATTGCAGGAATGAAATGCTAGGTTACGCTTGCAGAAATGAAATTGCAGAATTGAAATGCTAATCTGTGAAAGCAGGAAATGTCTAATCTACTTTTGCAGAAATGAAATTGCAGAATGGAAATGAAACAATCTACTCTACGTTTGCTGAAATAAACTACTTAGCAGAAGTTTGTAGTAGAAAATAGAAGAAAAGCAACAATCACCAATACTCTAACGCTTCCCCGGCAACGATGCCAAAAAGATGGTGGGCTCCAGTATTGCAGCAATAATGTTGCAACTCCTAGGGCTCCCTTCTTTACTTTTATCAACCCAGTAGTTCGTAGCAAACTTGGAAGCAACGGTGCTATATGCACAAGTACTAGCTCTTGCCGCAGCTGTCACTTGATCAGCTGGCACAAGTTCGCTAGGAGCTCAAGCCAACTTCTATGAGTTCTTAGAAGAAGCTTTTAATCGTGATGGAAGAAAGCTAATCTCAAAAGGGCTATTCTACTTGCAAAAAGAAGATGAAAGCTGAAAGGAAACACAAACCCTAGCAAACCCTAGCTTTACCGACTAACCCTACTGGTGCAAGAAAAGAGATGAAAGTAGTGGAAATGGATGCCATTTACTTTTATAAAGGTAAAATGCATGTGACTAAGCTAATTCTGAAGTGAAATCTGAAAAGGAACATATTTTTGTACGTTTGAGTAATCTTGTAGAATTATTACGCATGTGTTTTAACTGTTTTTGACTATGCAGAGGTTGATTAGTGAAAGGAAATGGGATAGGCACTTGCAGGAGGTTGGGAAGGTGAGAAGAGGGCCTAGGGGGTCCCTAGCACCCTTCCAGAGAGTTCCACAATGTTCGGATCTCAAGAAACCGCTTTCGTGAACTTCTACAGGAAGTCTGCAGGGGTTCTACAGAATGTTCTGTAGCTTCTACAGGATGTTTCTACAGGATGTTCCGAAAGGGAATTTTGAAGGGCTGATGGTGGAAAAGTGGTGGGAAAGTGGAAATGGAGGATAGATAAGGATGTTAAGGGGTCTAGGACTTGGTAAATGAGGCTAAGGAGTGATTAAGGTGATTGGATTTGTTCAAGGATGGAGGGTGCAATGATGCATAAAAATGAAGAAATTAGGTCAAACTATCAAAGTGTGGTGAATGAAGGGAAGGAATCCGAAATTTGGGGTTGGAGCAGGTGGTATGATGGAGGAAGGGCAGGCAAGAAGGTATCACAGGTGTTCTACACACTATTTTCCAAAACTGATCAAACGAAGACTAGGAAAACCAAAGATCTAGCTATTTTGACCTAATTTGACCTAAATACCAGAAATCATGATGGACAGAAGTTTATTGGTAGAAAATCATGTAAGAAAACTATGAAAACTAAGCAAGAATAGATCTAAGTAGGCAAGCACAACTGGAATCAACTTTCCTAACTAAAAATCTAACACTAGCAATTGCATGAAGAGGAAAAAACAGTGTTTTTGTGGTAGCGAGTATGCTTTGGTCTCAGCTCATGGTTCCAAGGAGGGAGAGATGAGATCAGGGATTGCTCGGTGGCCTTTTTGAAGGTCTTTTCCTTTACCAAACTATCAAATCAACCTAAATAATGAAAAGCTATTTCAATCATCAAAAATGACCTAAGTAACAAAGGAAGATTTTAATATAAATAGCAGAAATTATTCTAAGTATGCAGCAAAGACACATAAAAGTACACAAAGGAGGTACTGGGAACTTGGGTTGGGCCCAACCCCAAGAGCTAGAGCCTCCTAAGAAATATTAGAGCTAGTGCAAAGCTGGATTCATCTTTATTGATCAAGAAATAATAGTTTCATCCCAAAAACTGTCTACAAGAAAAAGCTCGAAAATGTGCTGAAATGCAGAGCTAACCTACTGACTAAAATCGAACTAATATCTGACTACAATCTGACTAAAAACTGACTAACATATACCTAAAAAATGAGTAACTAAAATAGGCCCTAAGCCTTCTTATTTATACAAATTGAGGACCCCAACAGCCCTCCTAAACTTTAGGGACTCGACTGCCAAAACTTGTAGTTAACAACAGTCCTACTTGACTTTCTCCGCTGCCCCTTGTGCTCCGAGTTTATGATGGAGAATTCGAGGTAAGGGCTCATGAATGGACAGCTTCCTACAAATCCTCTCCACGAATTTCACTGCCAAGTGCTCATTTAAACCTTTGATTTTGTCTCAAAATTGACCAAAAATCTACATAAAGCACACATTAGACTTGTGGCATAATGACTAACCCAATTCACTCTATTAGCATAAATATAATCAGAAACATGCAATAAACTAATGATAATGGTGGATTAAGTCAAATTATGAGGCTGAATGAGCCCATATAATTACTCATTTCTGGGGCTCATCCCTAATCCTCTGAAAATTCCAAAGTCACCCTCCATCACCACCTAATCGCTGCCACATCCACAAACAGATAAATTACATGCATGACAATTTCACATAAAACACATAAAAATCCAAAAAAGATTTTTTTTTCTCATTTCCTTCTAAAAATAGCTTGAATAGATGTAGTTTACTTCCTCAGTGGGTAATGACATTCATTTCATAGGTTGTCACCTCTCTTTCTGCAAAAGTAGGGTTAGTTGGTAAATTAGGGTTTGCTCAGTTTTGCTTTACATTCCAATCTTCTTTCTCTTTCTACAAGTAGAATAGCCTCTGTAGAGTAAGCTTTCCTCTCTTCTATCACATTTAAAGCTTCGCTGGGATTCATAGAACTTGGCTTGAGCTCCTAGTGATCTTGCGCCAACTGACTAAGTGACAACCTGCAGTAAGAACTAGTACTTGTGCATACAACACTGTCGCTTCCAAGTTTGTTATGAACTACCGGCTTGATAAAAGTAAAGTAGGAAGCACCAGGAGTTGCAACATTATTGCTGCAATACTGGTGCTCACCAGTCACGACACCTTGTAAGGTGTTGGATGTTTCTTTTTTCTCAATTTCAATTTCTCGACCACTTCTGTGGAGACCAAATTATATGTACTACCATTGTCTATTATCATTTGACAACACTTCCCTTGAACCTTACACATAGTCCTGAACAAGGATTTTCACTGTGCAGGTTCAACAATTTCCTTAGCTGGTTTTAACAAAAAAATTCTGACTGCCAAATATTCCCCCTTCTTTGGTACATTCTCTTCGTCTATTACCTTTGTTTCTTCATCTTCAGTTTTTGCAACAATTGAATTTCTCTGATTCATTCCTATATTTTCTGGGCACTCATAAGCTCTATGTCCCAGCTTGTTACATCTGTAACATCTCATTTCTCTTCCTCTACCTCTGCCTCCTCTTCCTCTGGAAAAACTCACTCTGCCACTTGCATCACCTCCTGTGGGTGCATGCTAACTTGAGCTGCTACTAATTCCATCTCTAGGTGCTGTATATCTTCCTCTATCACCTTGACTTCCCCTTCCTCGGAAAGTACCCCTATTTCTAGCAGACTACTTCCTCATGAGTTTTTCTTTAGCCTTCAATACCATATGATAAGCCTCTTCTACTATTTTAGGAGACAGTACACTTATCTCATCTTGGATCCCCCTTTTGAGACCGTTCACATATATCTTGCAACCTTCTCATCTGTATCTTGGATTTGTCCTGCTCTTATACTCACTTTGTAGAATTCCTCTATGTATTCTTTACCTGTCATAGACCTGGGTCTAAGATTCTACATCTTTCTAAATAATTTTTGCTGATATTCACTTGGAAAAAACTTACTTTTCAGTTTTGCCACCATCTTATTCCAATTCTTAATTGGTTGTTTTCCAAGTATTCTTCTTTCTGCCTGCACTCCATCCCACCAAAGTGTTGCATGTCCCTTCAGTTTTGTGACAACAAACTTCACCTTCTTTCCTTCTTCTGTTTCTTCATAATCGAAGAATTTCTCCATGTCATTTATCCAGTATATCAATTCCTCAGGGCTTAAGCTTCCGGTGTAGATTGAAATTTCAAGTCTAGGCTTGGATGTGGATCTCAATACTGACTTAAAGAATCTCAATTCAAGAGTTATGTTATCACTAAGGTTGTCCTTAAAGCTCCTTAAAGGATACGGCCGAGGTAACCACAAACCAATCTTTGGACTGCAGGTCCTAGCCTACCTGCAATCAGAGAGGGCTCTCTCTTTATAATTTAGTTTTGTTTTGGGTTGATTTTAGGCTAGTTATGATTTTCTTGGGTTTTGTTTTGATTTTGGTGGGATGGAGGATTCTTTCAAACAGAGTTGGGATGCATAGTGTGAGAATTTCAAACCATTGGGCATGGAGTCATGGATTAGGCTTGCTGTTGCGTTTTCTTGGTCACAAGAGGAATATAGAGCAGGATAGCTACACATAAAACAATATCTAGCTAGAATAAAGATGGAACGAAGGTTAGTGAATGAAAGGCAACTAAGTAGCTCTCATTATGCTAATAGAGGGAAGGTGAATGAACATTTATATGGGAGCAATCAAGGATTCCTAAACAACATTCATATATGAAGGAACTAGTGTAAATATGAGCAAATCAGTATTCATATTCAGGACTAATTCAGAGGAAAACATAGATAAATCACAGAAATTGAGAACAGAATACAACTAAGTGAGCTATGAACTATTCTTTCTTTCTGCTATTTAGATAGTGAAACCATGATGGCATAAAACATATAAACTGTAAACAGAGATAAGAAACACTTATTGGGCTATGTAGAAGCATTAGGATTCCATAGTCACTCTTCAGACATTAAAACACAACAGTCAGTTCATCTCCCAAACATTCCAGCGATCTTTGATTATAGAGACTCTCAGAAAAAACAATGCAAGTCTAGAGGAAGTTATCGACCAAGCAACCCTTAAAACAGTGCAGAGGGTGGTTTAAATAGAAAATATTTACAAACATCAGATCTGGGATAGATCTCCTCAAATAAATGCCTTTAACCTAATTTGTACAAAAGTAAATGGCAGAAATATCTATCTAACAGCTGCACTGGGGTAACTGGCATCTCAAAATATCTATTACAACAGATCTTAGGCAGATCTGAGGAAAATGAGTGCTTTAATCTATTTTATCTTGAAGTAAATGCTTAAAACATTTATCTAAGTGCTGCGCTGGGGCAGCTGCCTCAAAAATGGATCAAAAGAGTTCCTTGAGCCACGCGCTGTCCTCTGTGTGATAACTGTGCATTTAAGGAAGCAGCGCTGCTCCAAAAATATGACTGGGAACAATGTCTTTGCAATAACTCTACCTTGAAAGCCTTCATCTATGCCTTTAGGTGGCTTTAAAGCAACAAAAGAAGTGTTGGTGAGCCTTAATGGCCGAATGATGCTTTGTTGACTTTGCTGGGCTTGCTTTGCTTTCATCTGCTTTGAAAAACTGGACTGATACTCTTTGCCGCATCCTGATACACTTTGGCACTGAATCTAGGCCTTTTCTCACCGCTGATACTCTTTAGACTGTCCCATCGCCCCCTTTCTACCTTTTAATGCAAAAATAATTGCTGCTAATGTCCTCTGTGGCCTTTGGGTGCAATCGGCGCTTGGCTGATCAAAACTAGCCATAAACTTTTTGAAAAATGGTGCAAACAGGAGGAAAAAGTGTTGCCAACTGTGCCGAGGCCGAGACTGGCTATCTGAAGCAAAACTGGGCCTTGGAGCGATCTCAGAAAGCTTAGGGATGCATGAATTGTGCTATCGGGAGTCAGGCGCGGGCATATATGTGAAAATATGAACAAATGCCGCCTTTTCTTTTACACAGAAAAATGACCAATTTCTATGTAAAATTCGTGAAAAACATAGGCAGGAGCGGCACTGTAGCGGAGATTAAATCCTCGCTGTTGGATGGCGCGAAGGCAGATCCAACGGCTGGCGCTAACTCGCATCGGGGCGAACCATTGGTCGCAACATATAAAACCTCCGAATAGCGATGAACCTGGTGGACCCGAAATGCTTATATGCCCTTTCTTTATGGAGATCGGGTCCGGTCCGTCGTCGATTTCATATCGGCAGATTTTAACAAAATCAATATGCGGACCCAAAAACCTTTAAAACTGCCCTTTAATATTTTTCGGCTCCGGGATATAGGAGCACACAGCGCGGACCCTTTCGGACCCGATATGCCTTTATGCCGCGCTTTATTACTTTTCGGCTCCGTTGGTCACAGCCATATAGGAGTGATGCGATTAAATATGTGCCGTTGATCTGTGGGCCTGAATGGGCGGCTGAGATTAACTCGGCAATTCGTTATCGGCGGGGTCATGGGGTTGCCACAAATAAACGCTGAAACCCATCGGACTCGATAAGTTATACAGGCCCTCTTTATTTTATTTCGGGTCCGACCCATCGGCGGAACCCAAATCGGCGGTTTTAACAGTGGAATGGGTCCGCGGACCCGAAAACCCTTTAACACTGCATTTGATAACTCATCGACTCCGCCAAATCAGAGCAGTATATGGGGCGATGCGAAGTGGGGGGCCACGCGACAAGATCTGGGCCGTCAGATCTGGGGCCCGATCTAATGGTCCTGGATCCGTCGGCGAATCGATAGTCGGAGGGACCAGAGGGCGGCACATATGGAATCGCTGAACTGCGCGGACCAGATATTCTATTATCGGTCCACTTTATATGTTTTCGGGTCCGGCCCATCGGAACTATACCCCATGCCTTGAGACTTAGCCATTTTCGCTTATATATGCCACTGCCCCCTCCCGATAGCGATATCGCATTGGAGGGGGATCAAACAGACCTTTATCTCATCGAAGCACGCTTTTTATGAAAAGGCAAGGCAAATGAATTCGGAGGGGTTCCTTTATAGTTTGGCATGGATTCTAAGGCATCGGAAGGGGTCCGATAGCCAAAAAAGGGAGGATTTTATCCTTTTTTGAAGGTTTTTCATGGTTTTTGCATGGTTTTTGTATTCTTATGCCTTGGAAGGAGTCCCAAGGCACTTAGGGGTAAAGTAATGTGGTTTTGAGAGGGGTTTAGTGTCCAAAGAGGGTTTCATGCCTTATAAAGGCAAACCAAGGCCAAAGAGATGATTTTTATACATATGAAGGGAACTATTCAAAGGAATGAGTCCTTATGCATTTGGAAGATGGTCAGAGGGGTCAATGAGGGTTCTTGCTGAGTTTCAGATAAACTTAGCAATTCCCAAGGATGTATATGGTTATTTTTCAACCAAGGGGAGGGGATAAGTATATAGGGGAGTTATAGAGATGGTTTTAGTAGGGGAAGGGAAAAGAGATAGGGAGTTACATAATAAAGTTAGTAGTTAATATGATAATGATGAGAAAAAGCGCTAAGAATGAAGTCTTAGGCTATCAATGGGGGAAAATGACTGATAGAAGAAGTGTGAACATTCCTTTAGTGAAGCAGATCTTCACCAAGGCAGATGATATGGAACATGATGAATCTAAAAGGTATCAAGCAAATCTTGACCTCTTTAGGGGAAGTTAATGAGTGACTTTGGGATAGAGGAGGAAGGGCAAGTCAGACATGCTTCGCTTGAAGTCCTTCAAATGGAAAACTGCCTCAAGCTTGTGATATGAATAGATATGACACTTGAAAATCTGAAATGGATCACAAGTCATGATTCTGCAACCACAAAGCTACCTACCCGGCCTATTCACCTAGAATTTTCTCTTCTTTTTGGTTTGGGTGCACTTGAACTAGCATACCCAGCTTTTTGTTCTTTTCTTCTTGCTGTCCTCCTATCTAACTCTATACTTATTGCATCCAGGGGCTCAGATTAAGCTGTTGAGCACCCTTGTTTCTCTACCTATCTACAAATCTGCCAAGATTAAGCTGTTTGGACAGATGTTCATTCTCTATATTCTACAACAGGAAATTGAAACCTAGGGAGACCAAGATTAAGCTATTTGGACCTCCCTTAGCTGAAAAACTCATCAAGAATGGATCAACTCCTCAAAAATGATACACAGCAGTGGCATTTAGACTAGCACACTCTCATGGATACTTCTCTGGCCATCTATAGCAAATATGGAGCATTGCAGCAAGAAAAGTATGACATATTTGGCATGTAAAAATGTCGATCATGAAAGATGATTAAACTGCTGTAGCAGGAGGCTAACAGTGGCTCCACTTGGGGATTGCTTTTCCTTGTGACAAGCCAAGAACAGCAGGTCAGAATGCCTTGATTCTTCGTAGTTGCTGTTAATTGAAAATTTCTTCTGTGCTAATTTCCGAATGACTAGAACTTTAACTTCTGAATGCAGCACTCCTCCTTATCTGAAACACTATGAAAAATAAAGCATCGCCTACTTTCTTCTGCGTGCTTGATATTGCATACACTTTTGCTTGAGCACTGCCTTGTGAAATAAACACAAAAAAGAGAATAAAACTGGAGCTCTTCTTTTCTTGTATTTGAAAGGGTGCTGAAATAAACTGCAAATCCTCCTTTCTTTTTGATACTGTTGACTTGAAGACTACAAGCTGCAAACAGCTTCTCTTTAACATAAATCAATATGATATGATAGCGCTGCTCTTGCTGTTTTGCTGAGATTACTGCAGAGACAGAGATTAAAAATAGAGGACTTGCATCGGCTGTGTCCTCACAAACTTTGTTGCTGCTCCTCTAACAATCAGAATGTTTATACAAATAAAAACAAAAGTGTTGATATATACAAATATCAATGCAAAGAGATATTTACAAAGCTGCGTTATGTTCAACAAAAGGGATCATGATAATGCTTCAGCATACAAGCGATTTACAGGGCCTTCTTCAGCAGTGCTGCCCTCTACAGATTTGAGGAAATATGTGTTATTTCCCTGAACAGCAGAAATAACGAATGTCCCTCTCCAAAGGAAATCAAATTTTGCATATTTTCCCTTGTCTTCTCTTCGTGAGTCCCACCATAGAACTTTGTTTCCAACACATAAATTCTCAGCCTTATTCCTCTTATCAAACATCCTTTTGAGCTTCTCTTGCATAATTCAAGCTCTGTCATAGACTTGCTCTCTTGTCTGCTGCAAATGAATTGTTTGGTTTATCCTCCTTTGTATATCATTTGGCTCAGCATGAATCTCTTGCAGCAGCTTGATAATAGGAATGCCCAGTGATGAAGGAAATCTGGCCTCCATGCCATATACTAGCTCATAAGGGCTCATCCCAATGGATTTCTTGGTTGACAATCTGTATGCCCATAGGGCATTTGTGAGCTTTCTATGCCAGTTCTTCTTGTTTTCTTCTAAGATCTTCTTGATAATACTGATCAGGCTCTTGTTAGATGACTCAGCTAAGCCATTACCTTGAGGGTAATAGGCTGTGGAATGGCCTAAAGTGATATGGAATTTATGGCAAAAATTGATCATCTTTTTGGATTTGAAAGCAGCGGCATTATCAGTGATGATCTTCTCAGGGCAGCCAAATCTAGAAAGGATATTACACTCAAGGAATTGGATAATGGTGGTGTCATTGGCCTGCCGACATGGAATGGCTTCAATCCACTTGGTGAAATAGTCGGTGGCAGTTAGAATCCACTTATGCTGGCCTGAGGAAGAGGGATGGATTTCTCCAATGAAGTCAAGACCCCATTGTTGAAAAGGCTTTTCGGTTGAGATGGGTTTCAGAGGCAAGGGGAGCAGCTTTCTTTTTCCCTCAAAGATTTGGAATTTGTGACATGAGATAGAAAATTTCTTTACATCTGCAAACAAAGAGGGCCAATAGAAACCAACCCTTAAAATTTTATCAGCAGTGGACTTCCAATATAGATGTCCTCCACTGTCCCCTGCATGGAATTCTTTCATGACATTATTAGTTTCATTCATGGTCAAACAATTAAGCAATACGCCTTCATGATTCTTCCAAAATAAAGCACCATCTAAGACAAAAAATTTCACAACCTTCATTCTTAAAAATATCTTCTTGGTCCTGGACAATCCTGGGGGAGCACACAGGTTTAACAATACAAAGAAAATATCGGCATACCATGGGGATTGCAGAAAGGTGTCACTGATCTGTGGAGTCGCCAACTCCTGTTCATTGTCCATTTGGTTGATGTCTAAGGCTTGAAAGTTTGTTTCGGACATCAGTTTGGCTAAACCTTGTCCCTTTATTAGCTTGGTTGGTTTTATTTCTATGTCATACTCAAGAATTTTAGCAATCCACTTGCATCTTTTGCCTTCTAATCCTTCTTGGGTTAATATGTCTTTTACAACAACATTTGGGACATAGGCAATCACGTGTCAATATAAAATGTAAATTATGAAGTCTTTGATTGCTTTAACAAGGGCATAGGCCTGCTTCTCCATGATTTGGTACTTCAGGGGTGCATCTCTTAAGGCTCGGCTGAAAAAAGCAATTAGCTTTTCATTTCCTTGGTCATCCTTCTTTAACATGTTGCTCAACAGTCTTATCAGCTCGGCTAGATTTGGGATAAATCTCCTTAGGAAATTGATCTTTCCTAAGAATGCTTGCAGCTCTTTTATGTTTCTTAGATATGGGATTTGGAGAATGGCTTGGATCCTTTGCAGATCAATTCTAATCCCGTCTTTTGAAATGATATGTCCAAGTAATTTGCCTTCTTCAAGGCCAAATAAAGACTTCTTGGGGTTCAAGGAAATGCCATACTTCCTACATGTTAGGAACACTTGTCTCAAATGTCTTAGGTGCTCTTGATCAGATTTGGAGAAAGGGGTAAGATCATCAAGATAGACAAACAAGAAATCATGGATTTCCTTGGCAAATGCAATGTCCATGGCTCTTTGAAAGGTGGCACCTGCGTTCTTTAGGCCGAAAGGCATTTTAACATACTTAAATGTTCCCCACGGTGTGGTAAAGGCTGTCTTGTCTGGGTCATCTGGGTGAACCAGTATTTGATTAAAACCTGAAAATCCATCTAGCAAAGAGATTCTAGATGACCCCACTACTCTTTGTAGGATGTGGTCCATTTTGGGCAATGGGTAGTGGTCTTTAAGGGAGACTTGGTTTAAGTTTCTCAAATCTACACAAAGCCTAATCTCACCTGTTTTCTTTCTTGTGGGAACAAGATTGGATACCCATTCAGAAAATCTAATGGGTGCTATGATACCTGCTTCAAACATTCTTTGCACTTCTGTCTCAATCAAAGGGAGAAGCACAGGATTGATTCTCCTCAGTTTCTGTTTGAAGGGTTTTTGATTTGGCTTTAAGGGAATGGTATGTTGAATAATTGAGGTGTCATAGGACTTCAAGTCCTCATAACTCCAAGCAAATACATCTTGGAATTCTTTGAACAAATCCACGTACTTGGGCTTTTGATCAGCTGGTAAATTTTTGGACAGTTTGATCATTTTCGGGGTCTCTGCTATCCCAATGTTATGTTCTTCTATCTCAGTGTTTATGGGTTGCAATTTTGGTTTCCTGGGGACATCATTTGCATCAAACATGTCTTCTAGTGGAGTGAGGCCAACCGGGAGAAAATTGTCCTTTAGATCAATGATTTCGGCCTCTGTTTTGGCTATTTCGTCCAAATGCATCTATTTCAGCTCTTCTATGTTTTCTTCATCAAAGGTGGTTGGCTGTAGCAATTTTCTAGTTGTTTCAGTTGTTACAGTTTGCTGGATTTGGTTTATTGCTTGCAGTGGATCATCCATAGCATCCATATCAATGTTTAGGCCTGAAAACTCATGCTGTAAGGTAAGAAAATTGTTGATTTGAGCATCATCCTCAAACACTTGCCAATCTTTAACATTGTTAGGGACAGCAGGCCTGTGCTTTATCTCAACAGTAAAGTGGTGATTGGACTCAAAAGGAAGCTTGCAAGTGCTAGCAAAAGTAGCTAGGCTGTGAGCATGCATGTTATTGCTTCTAGAAATCTTAGCAAGTTTGGATTTAGTGAAGGTATCAAGTATTGCAGTGGTAGTAGTCCTATAAGCTCTTAGCCTTCTATCATTGGTAACGAAGTTGCCCTTCATTTGTTGTATGATTAAATCGGAGTCACCTAGAATGGACACCTTTGCAGCTCCTAGAGCTTTGAGAAGTTTAAGGCCTAAAAGGAGAGCTTCATACTCTGCCATGTTGTTGGTACATCTGAAGTTAAGTCTGTAAGCATGACCCTCTGCATGGCTATTATGTGTATTGTGAATCTATATTCCTGCCCCTGCTCCTAGCTTATTAACAGAACCATCAAACTCTAAATACCATGTGATTTCTTGCTTGTGGTTGACATTAAGAGTTTCAGTCATTTTAGGATTGGGCAGACCTAGGTTTTGTGCTTCATGTGGTTCTTCTTGTATGCTAGTTGCGCTGACTATTTTGACAGTTTCCTGGGTATGAGCAACCGATTCTTGATTGATGCATGTTTCTTGTTCTAAAGGCAAAGGCCTCTGATTAGTTGGAGGACTTGTTTCATCATTAAACAAAATAAAAGAATCCATATCAGAATGGATTGAATAGATAGGGAAATTCTGGGGCTTTTCCTCACTACTTACCACATACTTCATCAGTGTTTCTCTATACAGTCTCTTTGGTTGCCCAAAGACTGAAATAGTGGCATAGGAGAGGTCTAATTGGAGAGATCCTTGGAGTTTTGCCCGCCAAGATCTTGACAACAGCATGCCATACTTTGGTGGAATGTCAGCAACCACCACGTCCATTAGGATTGTCTTGTTGGGAAATTAGACTAAGGAGACACATAAGTCTTTGATTAAGCCTAAACACTTGACCTAACTTGAGTCAAAGGAGAATAGATCTTTGTAGGGTCTTGTGATATCAAGGTTTAGTTTCTCCATTACAGCTTTGGGTATAAGATTGTGTGAGGCACCTGAGTCAAACATAGCGTTGTGCAAGACTTTGTCATGAATGTGCAAACTGACATAAAAGGGTAGAACAGCTCCATGTGCTGATTTTCCATCAACTTCTGGACCAAAAAGCAACTTAGGTGTATCATCTAAAACATTCACATCATCCCTGACCTCTGGCATTTGCAGTGATCTTTGGATTTGTTGCCTATACACATCATGCTTTGCAAGTTCAGATAAAGGGATGAAAATCTTAAGTTTTCTTATTTCTACTTCTAAGTTGAATGGTTTCTCCAATGGAATCTTTGTGTTGGCAATAGCAGATTTCCCCTTTTCAAGTGTATTTTCTGCGTTTTCCTCTTGATTATCAGTGTTATGGTGAGTGATACCTTGTGGTATTTCTATTTTGGGAAGGCTTTTAGGAGTGCTGTTCAAGTTCTCTTTCAAGGAAGAAGGTGGCAGAGGCTGATCAATAGAAGGCTGTATGTCTGTTATGTCCTCTACAGTCACTTGGTGCGGGTTTGGGAGAGTTATATTAGCTGTTTCTGTTATAATAGCCTTGCCTCTAATCTGGTTGGGCTGTTTGCCCTCCTTTGGTTTAACTTTTTTGGGCACATCTATGGTTCTTGTCCTCAGCTTATACTATTTGTGGACTTCATAAATAGCTGAATCATAACCTTGTTTAAAGTCAAAAGACTCACCAAAGTTAGTTTGAAATTGATTTATCTCATGGTCATCTTGGTCTTGTTGAGTTAGGAAAATTTGTTTCTCACCCTTCAAATCCACCAAGTTCATGTGAGTGTCTTCTATGGGTTCATTAGAAGTGGATGCCTCTGCGTAGTTTTCTTGAAAAGGAGGTTTATATCATGGTCTGGGCTAGACCTACCAGCGTTTGGATTTTGATTTTTCTTGAAATTCAAGTTCCTAACAGTGTTAGCTTGCTGCCCATCCCATGATGATTTCCTCTCAACACTCTCTACTCTGTCTCCCAGCCTGTGCATGCCATTGATAATAGCATCTAGCTTTTGATCTAAGGCTGAGGGCTCTTCCTTGAAGGTGGTTCTTCTCTCAGTTCTAGCTCCGTTTCTTTTGGCAATTAAATTTGCCTCCACAGTGACAGCCATGTTTTGCATGTCTGCAAGGCTGTTAGGGGCTCTTTCTTTTAATTGGTAGGCCATATCTGGGTCGAATCCATCAGGGAATTTATATAAGGCAAGGTCAGGTGGGGGCCTTAAGTTTTGTGGGATAACATTATAAACGCTATTGAACCTTGCACAATAGTCCAAGACTGTTTCTTGTGGACCTCTTTTGATTGTATCATATTCAGCTAGTATGTGCAAGGGATCTTTCTTTTTCTCCCATCTGTTGATAAATGACCGGTATAATGCTTCTGGGTCTGTTATGGAATTGGCTGGGAGTTCTCTGTTATCACTCAGGTTGTCCTTAAGCTCCAGAAAGGATACGGCCGAGGTAACCACACACCAACTTTGGACTGCAGGTTCTAGCCCACCAGCAGTTAGAGAGGGCTCTCTCTTTTAGATTTAGCTTTGTTGATGAGGGTTTTAGGTTAGATATTAGTTTTAGGGGTTTTATTTCTATTTCAGTTGGAAGGATGATGATTCCAAGTGGAGAGGCAAAATACTATCTGGTCATTTTCTAACCATTGGGCATGGAGTCAAAGGACACGACTGCCGATGTATTTTCCTAGTCACAAGATAATCATGAAGCAAGGTAGTTGTATATGAATCAACCTTTCAAGCTAAAAGGATGGAGTGAAAGCTAAGGCATGAGAGGCAATTAAGAATCTCTCAAACGTGTTTAGCAGAGGGAATTGAATGAACTTTGCCCAAGAGCAATTAAGAATTCCTAGCTAACAGTCCATCATATGTGAAAGAGGTTAAACATGAGCCATAAAGGAATTCATATTCATCCCTAATCCAAGAGGAAAACATTAAGAAACCACATAAACTAAGCATAGAGTGCAAGCATGCAAATTCTAGACCAATCTTTCTTCATGTGACTTGAGAAAATTGAAATGAAAATAACAGAGATGAAGAAGACTTATTGATTCATATAGCAACACAAGAATTCCACGTTCACCTCCTCAACCATTTTAACACATGGCAGACTGTTGTCCTCCAAACTTTGAGCAGTCTTTGAATATAGAAAAGTTTCAGACAATACAGTGCGAGTCTCTCCTCAGATACATGAAACCGACCAACCCTTTTAACAATGCTGAGGGTGATCTTTATACAAAATTGGACACAAAAATATCTAGATGAGAAGTTAATAGCTAATAACTTCTCCACCAACTCTTAAGGGGTGGTTGATGAAAAGTAAATGCTGAAATAAATACAAGTTCAACAGCTGTTATTTTTTGCCAGTAAATTTTGACTTTTGTG
This sequence comes from Pinus tabuliformis, assembly GCA_031772625.1. Taxonomy (NCBI): domain Eukaryota; kingdom Viridiplantae; phylum Streptophyta; class Pinopsida; order Pinales; family Pinaceae; genus Pinus; species Pinus tabuliformis. Next base: position 307,280,967 of record CM062819.1, read on the forward strand.
CTCATTTTAGCCGACTGGGCTGTACTTTCAAAATTCGCGCTCCTTGGCTTGTCGGTCCATCAATATTTCTCTGCGACCACTTCATTTTGTTTACTGTGCTCCTCCGTTGCTTTGGCTGTTGTCCTTGTGCTTTAACCTGCGCTTGATGGTGACCTATAGCTGACCGAGATGCTTGAAAATAAACAAAAAGGGAGTGCAACTGACGCTTACCTGGGCAAGACCGCCAGCATTGCCCGCCACCAGTTCTCAGAAGGCAACTGATGCCTTTGTATTCTGACGAGTGTTTCATCAGCCTCTGTGAATTTGTAGTAACTGGGCGGCATCTCAAAAAGATGTTTGACTTCATGCTCCAGGTAAAACAAGCTTTCCAGCTTGTCGTAGATTTCCTGACCTGTAGACGGCCCTGTTTCTGTTGTAGAACTGGATGCAGCAGCAGTAAGCTGATTAGCGACAAAAGTGTTGAGCTTGGTAGTGTACTGTTCACATGTTAATAATCTCCCAGCACTAGTCAGCAGGCTGGGTAGTCCTCTAATCTGTAGCGCTGCAATCTTTACGTCAAAATTGTCTAGATCCCTTTGTATATCTCGGCATCTTGCCTCCAGAGTCTGCACCAAGCTCCTCAAGGTGATCACATTTTTTTTTGTTAATATAGCATCAGTCCTGTTCATGATGCTGAGTGCTGCCAACTCTTCCCTAGTCTGATGATTCAAGAAATTGATCATCCTGTTGGCTTGATCAGGCGTATTACCTAATGCTGCCTTTGCTCTCTGGATTTCATTTTTAGCACGGCCAATCAGTTCCACCTGCTCATATATTGCCTGAATTGACCTCCATTGGCTAGCGATTGACTGATTTATTTTGGCCCACAGGAGTTTCTTTATTTCCGAAAAAGCCTTGTCTAATGATAGCTCTTTCTCCAATGTCTTGATTCTGTCCTTCAAGGCCTTGATTTCTCTCGTTTGCTCCGCCACTGTCATTTTGGACTTGTCATATTTTGTTTCTAGCTCAGCCAATTTTTCTCTGGCTTGCCTAATCTCTGTTGCCTGAAGTTCTACCTCCTTGATAGCCTTTCTTAATTCGTCCATGCTCATACTGGCCTCTGGAGTTGTTGTTGTCGCTGCTGTAGCATCTGTGGTTGCTATTGTTTTTGGAATAATTGGAGGGGTGGCCATTGCTTGTGCTAGTGGGACGGACAACACCAGTTGGGATTGCTTGAGGTGGCTGGGAGGCCGATTCTCCCTCCTTGATTTTTAATGCCCTCTCCAAGTCTCCCTCTAAATCAATCACTTTCTGATTTAATTTCATTATTAAATCCCATTGGTCCTCAGCTTCCTTTTCCTCTTGCAGCTCTCCTGTCTGAGGGTGCTCAGTAGGTTGCAGCCTCAATCTTTTCTTTAACGCAGCAATGTCCTCATCTTTCTTTTTCATGAGGGCCTCACACCCTTAGGATCTTTTGGGTCATGACCCAAGTCAATAATGATTTCCTCCAAGGCTTTGATTCTATTATCCTTCGCAGTGGAGGACAATATTTCAAAATCCAACTGAGTGTTGGTATTCTTCAGTGATTCGCCCAATTCATGGGACAGTGTGGCCTTCTCCGCAAGGGTAACATAAAGCATTTCAGCTGTCTGCTTGTGTAATTCTATTTGGTCCATTGGGTGGATGTCCTTAGACAGGACTTCCAACCTTGTTTTAAAAAAATCTGCAGCTGATTGCGGCTGCGGGACCTTGGGTTTGAAGTGGGTCAGAAATATCTTTTCTTGCTTTATATCATATGCTGCCATCAACCTTTCCTGTTTGGCAGGCGTTGCTTTTAAGAATTGCTTGTACACTTGCACTCTCAATTGCTCATTTTGAGCCTTGATTTGTATAAAGCTGGCCTTGGTGCTGGCTGGTTTCTTACTCTGTTGTGTGGAGGAAGACACCTCCATGCCTTGTTGTCGATCCCGCACTGGTTGGCTCGGTTGCTCGTGCTGAAAAGAGCTTGTTGGTGTATGCAGGCTTGACTCTCTTCTTGGGCGTTCTATAACTTCTTCACTGACCTCCTCCTCAATTGGAGAGTCTCCTCTTTGCCTTTTTGATTCATGCTGCTGCAAAGATCCACTAGCAGGTGTGGAGTCTTCCCGGTCTCTTTTCCTGCCTCTCTCCTCATTGGCAGGAGTTTGCAAAGCTGGTATCTGGGCTGCCCCTGCTTGCTGTAAAGGGGCCTGCCCTTGAGTTTGTTCCATTGAGGCATCTGGCTGGTCTGTGACCACTTTTTCTGTCTCCATTGGTTCCTTTCCCTTGGCTGTCCTTGCTGCTGCTGTGGATGCTTCCTGGGTAGCCTTTGAAACTGGAGCTGCAGATGTGCCCTCCTCCACTTGGTAAGGTAGTTTGAAATTTACCTGGTCATCAGAATCTAAGTCAAAAGTTTTTTCCAGATCTTTAGCAATTTGTTCCAACATTTCCTCTTGAGTTAATTCTTCAATTAAAGTTTCAGGTGCCCATGCATCCTGATTAACATATGGTTCAATGTCTAGCTTCATGGAGTGCTCATAGGGTGTCAGCCTATATTTGACTCTTCTGGCATTAATATAACCAAGCGGGTCATAAGGGACCCACCAGAAACTCTTTTTCAACTTAAATCGATTGCTGAGTATCAGGTCAGCCTCTTGCCAACCATCCTTCTTATTCATAATGAAGGGGCCTAGGCGGTCTCTGAATTTTAGTTGCGCCCTTTTCTTAGTGCTGTGGAAGTGAGTCAGATCTGAATTAATAAGCTGCCTGTAGTATTCCAATGCAAACAGCCTCATTGGCACATAACTTGGAAGCTTGTAAGGACACAGCTCAGAGCCATAAATTTTGATGACAGTATGGTTTTCATATAGGTACCAATCTCCTAATTTGAAATTCTTAGACAGCTGCAAAATCGTTTGCATTTCATAGTGTATTCTGGGAGGAGGAACATTCATCAAGAGGCAAGACACATGATATACAAACTGGTCGATAAACTCACAATAAGAATAGGGGGAGTCTTGAACTTGGTGGAATACAGATGACCAAAAGACAATAGACCTCCTTTCTCCTTTAGCATCTAGCTTCTTGATAGGGCATTGGAAGATTTCTGATTGATAAAACATAAACAGATGATAGATATAGGAGGAATACTTGAAAATCCCCTGCCTGTCTAGCCTAGTGAGCTGATAATGAATTTTATCTGATATGAACCTGGCATAATTATACTTGACAGCAGGAGGCTGTCCTTGACTGAAAGAAGACAATATAACCAGCACTGTCTCATCTACCAGTTCAGTTGATGTGAAGCCCAACACATATGATATCATATCTATCAGTAACTTGCCCACCTCATTAAAATGGTCATAAGGATATGGAGGTGTTTCCTTTGGCTGGCAGCCTGCCTTCATGAATGTCTCTGTGATCATTCCCATCTTGGTAACAAGTAGCCAAGAGGTCTCTTGGAGTAGAGTATTTATGGAGAAGGGCAATAAAGTGTGTTTTGTTCAGAAGTTAAGCATCTGGTTGATGGAGTCAGGATTAGTGTAGAACAGTATGCTTCCACATGAAGACTTAACGGCCCTTTGGCTTGGTTCATAATTTGCAGCGCAGAGATGAATAACCTCAGGAAAAACATTTACAGAAGGGAGGAAGTAATGTGGCAGATTGGACTCCCATATATGATATTTGTCAGATTTATCCAAGAAGCTGTTCCTTAGTTGGCAATAGGTGCGTAGATGATTTATTTTGGCAACAAAGTCTTGAATCAGATAATCTGTGTCGGCCAAGGGCATGGACTCCAGTTCTTAAATTGGTGGGTTTAATGGAGCAACATTCAGAGTAGATGGAGCGGCCATTACGCAACCTCGAGTGCTTGAGCTGAAAGGAGGGATAATGAAACAATTGGCTACCAAATTTACTTGCAGGAGTAGGCGAACTGAACTCAAAATGAAATAGCAGCTGGACGGCTTGAGAGCTTGTGCCGAAGGAGACCAACTTTGCAGAATTTAGGGTCAACTTCCCTTTTTACAGTGAATTTCTCTGAAGCAAGAAGCTGCGAGGAACAATGCAGAGGAGCAAAGGGAAAATATGGCTTCAGTGGGGGCTTTAAACAGTGAAAATAGGGTAAAGCAGAGTAGTGTGAGACCGCTGAGGAATTTCTTGCTAGAAACCGAGTCTAACCAGGATTTTACCAGTTAAATTGTAGATGGGCACCAGGCTTCTGAGATGTTTCTGGTTTTTAAAACAGCGCCAAAGGGGACGAAATGGTGCGCCGGTAGACTATAAACCCGAATTGGAGACCGCAGCAGCTGGCTTAGTCACTTTGAAGCTTTGAGAGTGAGCAGGCGAATGAAACAGGGGAGCCGAGCGTTCAAATGAGGCGATAAAATGAATGGAAACGGTCGTTGGCGCGCTCTTTATGCAAAAATATGACATTTGGGTGATTTGGCGCTCTTTGGGGATGACGCGCTTTCTCCGGATGACGTCATCGGCGGGTCCCAGTGTACGGATGGACAGCGTGGCGGGATGACGTCAGCGGATGATGTCATCCTGTACGGACGGGTGACATGGGAATGCCATGGAGGTGAGGCGTGGGTATGAAAGGGTGAGATGGTGGGAATGTGTCAGGGCACGGAGCGCAAAAGGTAACGTCAGCAGATAAGACGTGGCATTGACATCACGCGGGAGAAGGCGGTAAGCGGTTTATGGGCGCACCGCTTATAAACACAAGTGATTTTGGGAGGAGGGGCTCCGCCACACTCCAAAGCCTGACGCGTGGCAGGAGTATGGCGGCGAAACCACCGAACTCCCGGACGCTAAAGCTCTGGCACTTCGTGTATAGGAAAGCCCGCCCACCGTAGATCTGGGTCGAGCCAGATCTAACGGCTGGCGGCATTTTTAATCCGGCGGAGGGTTAGGGCGGGGACCCGCTCGTCATTAAATTTTAATTAAAATGAATGGCGGGGGGGGTTAACATTAGTAAAGGGTTTAGGTATTATATGCTGGTGGTAGGTTAGAACTTTGGGAAAGTGGGTTGATGGGGTTCAGATTTATGAGGGTTAATGCTCAAAGATATTTAATAAACAGCTTTGAATATTTCAGACTGAGATTGAACTGTGAGGGGTAAATGGTAAGGGTTCTTAGTCCTAACCAGAGGTCCGACTAATCCTAGGGAAAGAATGCTGAAGGGTTGACTATAGTCCCAGATGGTCTAAAGTCTCCCATGATCACAATACTTAGCTATAGTGCTAAGGGGGGGGGGATATCCAATATATTTCTTGGGAATTGCATCGGGTGTTATAATAGTAGGGGAAGGGGAACATTTAGGGAATTAAATAATAAGGTTAGAAGTCAATATGAGGTGGAGATGTGAAAGAGGGGCAGAGTACCAAGTTTAAGGAGTAAACTCAGATTTTAGAAACAGATGAAAGTGAGAGATGATTTTACACAAGAAATGTGGCTTCTTTTCAGAAAAGAAGGTCACAACTTGTCATAAGATTCTGAAAAGAGAAATGGAAGGAGGGGCATTTAGGCAGATCCTAAAGCCTTCAAGGGGATATTAGTAAGGAACTTTTGAAAGGGATGAAGGGAGTTAGACATGCTTCCCAATTTCTGCCATTGAACCATTGCTTTGCCACCTTTGCCATTGATGTGATGAGTCTACTTTGTAAAGGCAGCACTGAAGATGTCCTTATTTCTGCAACCCCAAGCTACCTACCCTTTTACAGTGCCTAGCATTTTTTGTTACTTCAGGAAGGGTGCACTTAGGCTTGCAAACCCTGATCTCTCTTTCCTTTGAACTGGCTTCCTATCTAAACACTACCCTTATATCTGCCAGGGGCTCAGTTTAAACTGTTGAGTCCCCAAGATTCTCTACCTATCTACACATCTGCCAAGCTTAAGCTGCTTGGATAGACACATTCTCTATTCTTAAAGCAAGCAAATTTAAACCTAGGGAAACCAAGCTTAGGCTGCTTGGCTTTCCCTTAACTGGGAAATCTTTCAAAAATGGAACCTTTGTAGCATGGAAAAGATGATCATTTTTGGTACTTCCACTGTCAATCATGAAATATGAAACCTATTGCAACAAGAGGCTAACAGTGGCTCCACTTGGGGACGGCTTTTCCTTATGAAAAGTCAAGAACAGCAGGTCAGACTGCCTTGTTCTTCATCTGCTTCTGTACTTTAAAAAAAAAACTTTCCCTTTGTTGGGTGCTTTATTTATATATAATCAGCAGTTCAGAAGAGCTTAGGGCCTTCACTTCGGGCTTCAACTGTATAGAGCTGCTGTTTGAAACAGAAAACCGAAAACCTACCTACCTACCCTAATCAGCACTTGTTTGCTGGTTAGGTAAAATGAAACAACCAGTGCAACCATTTTAGCACTTGTAGAAGAAAACCAACTGCTTGACTGATAGTCGGTGAAATTAAAGGCACTGCTTGGTTATGTGCTCTCACAATCCAGATTATGACATATGAAGGTATTTGCAGATTATCTTGGTTTTCATACAGAAAATTTGCTACAGAGTTTGGGTAGAGATAATCCTCCATGTATTCTGCTATAGGGTCTATAAAAGCATCATGCGGGAGAGTCTCTTTTAGGCTTTCTTTATCTGATGGAACAGCTGTATCCTCAGGACCTACCTCTGCAGCTAGTACATTTTTCTTACTCTTGAGAGCCTGATCCACATTCATCTGTAAGCTAACTGGTAACATAATTTCCTTATGACTAGGAGGAGGAAGATTTTGGAAGAACTCTTTAGGACTAGGAAAATCATATGACTGTATTTCAGAATGCAACAATTTAATTTCATTTTCATGTTCTTCAACAATCAGGTCTAGTAAACATATTCTGATTTGAGGCTGCTCTATTGTTTTGACCTTCAGCAGCACAGCCCTAACAAAATCTTGATCGAGCTCATACTGGGATAATAGTTTCCTGAATTCATCTAAAGCCTGCTCTGCTGCAAGATCTGCCACAGATCTCGTCATCCTCTCTCACTATTAGCTTTGGACGTGGTGTAATGTGAGTGAACTGGTGTCGTTTTTTTTTTTTTTTTTTTTTTTTTTAAACCCTTGTAGAGCATTCTCTTTTCAGGTTCGCTCCTCCAGCGGAGCCTTGTTTGAAAATAAGGTGGAGCTGCCAGGTGGATGACTCAGCTATGAAGTGCCTGATCTCTGTCCACCATCACAGACCAGAACTGAACTTGTAATAATACTTCTGAAGGTCTGGTTCTCTCAGTGGAGCTTTCCAACTTTCTTCGTGCAACTTTGTGAAATTTATCTGAGGATGTCCCCAGCAGAGTCGCCATTATGTTATCACTCAGGTTGTCCTTAAGCTCCAGAAAGGATACGGCCGAGGTAACCACAAACCAACTTTGGACTGCAGGTTCTAGCCCACCGGCAGTCAGAGAGGGCTCTCTCTTTTAGATTTAGCTTTGTTGATGAGTTAGGCCAGATATTAGTTTCAGGGGTTTTATTTCTATTTCGGTTGGAAGGATGATGCTTCCAAGTGGAGAGGCAAAATACTATCTGGTCGTTTTCTAACCATTGGGCATGGAGTCAAAGGACAGGACTGCCGATGTATTTTCCTGGTCACAAGATAATCATGGAGCAAGGTAGTTGTATATGAATCAACCTTTCAAGCTAAAAGGATGGAGTGAAAGCTAAGGCATGAGAGGCAATTAAGAATCTCTCAAACGTGTTTAGCAGAGGGAATTGAATGAAATTTGCCCAGGAGCAATTAAGAATTCCTAGCTAACAGTCCATCATATGTGAAAGAGGTTAAACATGAGCCATAAAGGAATTCATATTCATCCCTAATCCAAGAGGAAAACATTAAGAAACCACAGAAACTGAGCATAGAGTGCAAGCATGCAAATTCTAGACCAATCTTTCTTCATGTGACTTGAGCAAATTGAAATGAAAATAACAGAGATGAAGAAGACTTATTGATTCATATAGCAACACAAGAATTCCACGTCCACCTCCTCAACCATTTTAACACATGGCAGACTGTTGTCCTCCAAACTTTGAGCAGTCTTTGATTATAGAAAAGTTTCAGACAATACAGTGCGAGTCTCTCCTCAGATACATGAAACTGACCAACCCTTTTAACAATGCTGAGGGTGATCTTTATACAAAATTGGACACAAAAATATTTAGATGAGAAGTTAATAGCTAATAACTTCTCCACCAACTCTTAAGGGGTGGTTGATGAAAAGTAAATGCTGAAATAAATACAAGTTCAACAGCTGTTCTTTTTTGCCAGTAAATTTTTACTTTTGTGCTCATTTTAGCCGGCTGGGCTGTACTTTCAAAATTCGCGCTCCATGGCTTGTCGGTCCATCAATATTTCTCTGCGACCGCTTCATTTTGTTTACTGTGCTCCTCCGTTGCTTTGGCTGTTGTCCTTGTGCTTTAACCTGCACTTGATGGTGACCTATAGCTGACCGAGATGCTTGAAAATAAACAAAAAGGGAGTGCAACTGATGCTTACCTGGGCAAAACCGCCAGCATTGCCCGCCACCAGTTCTCAGAAGGCAACTGATGCCTTTGTATTCTGACGAGTGTTTCATCAGCCTCGGTGAATTTGTAGTAACTGGGTGACATCTCAAAAAGATGTTTGACTTCATGCTCCAGGTAAAACAAGCTTTCCAGCTTGTCGTAGATTTCCTGACCTGTAGGCGGCCCTGTTTCTGTTGTAGAACTAGATGCAGCAGCAGTAAGCTGATTAGCGACAAAAGTGTTGAGCCTGGTAGTGTACTGCTCACATGTTAATAATCTCCCAGCACTAGTCAGTAGGCTGGGTAGTCCTCTAATCTGTAGCGCTGCAATCTTTACATCAAAATTGTCTAGATCCCTTTGTATATCTCGGCATCTTGCCTCCAGAGTCTGCACCAAGCTCCTCAAGGTGATCACACTTTTTGCTGTTAATATAGCATCAGTCCTGTTCATGATGTTGAGTGTTGCCAGCTCTTCCCTAGTCTGATGATTCAAGAAATTGATCATCCTGTTGGCTTGATCAGGCATATTACCTAATGCTGCCTTTGCTCTCTGGATTTCATTTTTAGCACGGCCAATCAGTTCCACCTGCTCATATATTGCCTGAATTGACCTCCATTGGCTAGCGATTGACTGATTTATTTTGGCCCACAGGAGCTTCTTTATTTCCGAAAAAGCCTTGTCTAATGATAGCTCTTTCTCTAATGTCTTGATTCTATCCTTCAGGGCCTTGATTCCTCTCGTTTGCTCCGCCACTGTCATTTTGGACTTGTCATATTTTGTTTCTAGCTCAGCCAATTTTTCTCTGGCTTGCCTAATCTCTGTTGCCTGAAGTTCTACCTCCTTGATAGCCTTTCTTAATTCGTCCATGCTCATACTGGCCTCTGGAGCTGTTGTTGTCGCTGCTGTAGCATCTGTAGTTGCTGTTGTTGTTGGAATAATTGGAGGGGTGGCCATTGCTTGTGCTGGTGGGACGGCAACACCAGTTGGGATTGCTTGAGGTGGCTGGGAGGCCGATTCTCCCTCCTTGCTTTTTAATGCCCTCTCCAAGTCTCCCTCTAAATCAATCACTTTCTTATTTAATTTCATTATTAAATCCCATTGGTCCTCAGCTTCCTTTTCCTCTTGCAGCTCTCCTGTCTGAGGGTGCTCAGTAGGTTGCAGCCTCAATCTTGTCTTTAACGCAACAATGTCCTCATATTTCTTTTTCATGAGGGCCCTCACACCCTTAGGATCTTTTGGGTCATGACCCAAGTCAATAATGATTTCCTCCAAGGTTTTGATTCTATTATCCTTCGCAGTGGAGGACAATCTTTCAAAATCCAACTGAGTGTTGGTATTCTTCAGTGATTCGCCCAATTCATGGGACAGTGTGGCCTTCTCCGCAAGGGTAGCATAAAGAATTTCAGCTGTCTGCTTGTGTAATTCTATTTGGTCCATTGGGTGGATGTCCTTAGACAGGACTTCCAACCTTGTTTTAACAAAATCTGCAGCTGATTGCGGCTGCGGGACCTTGGGTTTGAAGTGGGTCAGAAATATCTTTTCTTGCTTTATATCATATGCTGCCATCAGCCTTTCCTGTTTGGCAGGCGTTGCTTTTAAGAATTGCTTGTACACTTGCACTCTCAATTGCTCATTTTGAGCTTTGATTTGTATAAAGCTGGCCTTGGTGCTGGCTGGTTTCTTACTCTGTTGTGTGGAGGAAGACACCTCCATGCCTTGTTGTCGATCCCGCACTGGTTGGCTCGGTTGCTCGTGCTAAAAAGAGGTTGTTGGCGTATGCAGGCTTGACTCTCTTTGTAGAAATTTTGAATAATTTAACACATATTCAATGGAGATTATCCTGATCATGTACTAATGCGGAAAACATACACAATACATAAGCTCCTCTACGTTGATCAAGAATATAGCAGTATCAATAACAATAAAACATCAAGAGCATTCACACATTAACACAGTATGTATCACGGGGAAAGCATCTCGCTAAAAACCCCACACTATCTGTATATTAATGATTGAGTCATGTAACATTACACAGCATAATACTTCTCACAAGTATCTCCACCTCTGTTACACACAATACAGCTCAGATCTGATCTCCAAATCTCTTCCACTGCTTGCCTGCCTCCACTGCTCAATACCTGCTCAAGAACTGATGAGAATTGCTTCCCAAACTCGATTTTCACCTGCAAAATAGTCATTCACTCTTTGTGGACGTGAGCAAAGGCTAAAATGTGGGCCAAATACGTGAGCAAACTCATTGGCATACTCAATCCTTTGATTGTGCAAGATCTGGTGCACAACTATAGTCACAACTGATTGCAATCTGATTCTCTACCACCTGTCCCTGTTGAACTGAACATGCACTGACATGCAACTGAGTTAACTGATGTATTCTTTAGTTGTATTATGAGTTAATAATTAGTTTAAAAACTCATCATTAGTCTATCTGCAGTTAGACTAACTACAACCAGTTTAACTAAGTTAAACTGAACACAACGCCATCAACTGTACCTCCAGTCCACTAAACTCAACTCACTTGAGTTCTAACTGAAGTCATGCATGCAACAACTCAACTGACTCATAAGAAAAACGAATATCCTTCTGACAGCTGCATGTGCCACTTCCGTAGCTCAAACTGAAGTGCTCCAAGAGAATAAGATTAAGTTTATAGTCCAAATATTATTGTGAGATAATAATATTTGACTTTTCTATTTTTGACAGCCAGTCTAAAAATAGACTTGATCACTCACACTGTGATCACTCACACTTTCATCAAAAATAGAAGTCCATCTATTTTCCCAACTTGATCAATCATCCATAAACATAGACATGATCCATATGTCTAAAAATAGACATAGTCTAAAAATAGACTTGCGCCAAAAATAGCCTGCGGGCCCACTTAGTGAAGGTGACTCTTTTCACTAAGCTCCATCATCTTGTTGCAATCTCAACACTCCCTCTCGACAAGATATGGATTATCAGCAACCCCTATCCTGCCTCGGTGGTACTCGAATTTGCTCCTGGTGAGAGCCTTCATCAGAATATCAGCATCCTGATCCTCCGTTGGAATGTACGAAAGTAACATGATCCTCCGCTGCACACAATCTCTGATATGATGGTACCTGATGTCAATATGTTTAGATCTATCATGAAATACAGGATTAGCTGAGAGTTTAATGCAACTCTGGTTATCACAGTAAATCACAGTAGGATCCAAATGAGAACTGAACAAACCAACCAGGATCTTCCTCATCCATATAGCCTCGCATGCAGCCAAACTTGCTGCCATATACTCGGCCTCCGCTGAACTGAGTGCCACAGATCTCTGCTTCCTGCTGTACCAAGAAACTGCTGTCGATCCGATACTGAAGACCCCTCCTGATGTGCTCTTTCTGTCTGTTGGGCTCCCTGCCCAATCTGCATCCGTGAAGCCACATAGCTTCACCTCATCCTCCTGTATGTACCACAAACCATATCCCGATGTGCCTCTCAAGTAGCGCAATACATGCTTGCCCGCCTTCCAGAAGAGCTTGGTAGGCTTAACCATAGCTTGTGAAAGCTGGTTAACTGCATAGCATATATCAGGTCGTGTATTGACCAAATACATCAGCGACCCCACCAACTGTCGATAAACAGTGGCATCCACTTCTTCTCCCGAAGTGGCATCCTCCTTCCTCCAACCTCCAGGAAGAGGAGTATCAACAGGCTTGCAGCCATGCATGTTGAACTTCTCCAGTATCTCCTGAGCATACTTGCCCTGAGAAACAAACAGTCCACCATTGCGCTACCATATTTCCAATCCTAGGAAATAGTGAAGGAGGCCCAAATCCTTCATCTCAAACTCTGTAGCAAGATCCTTCTTGCATGACAGTATCAACAGCTCATCACTCGTTAGAATCAAATCATCAACATACAGTACAATGATAAGCAACTTACCCTCCACCACAATCTGGTATAGGTTCGGATCCGCCTCGCTCTTGGAGAATCCAAGTCCTGTGAAATAGCTGTCTATCCGTGTGTACCAAGCACGTGGTGCTTGCTTCAACCCATACAGCGCTCTCTTGAGCCTGCACACATGCGACTCACTGCTGAAGACTTCAAAGCCTTCGGGTTGCTCAATGTACACCTCCTCCTCAATGACTCCGTTGAGGAACGCAGTCTTCACATCCATCTGATGAATGTGCCATCCCATCTGCGCTGAGAGAGCAAGAATCGTCCGTATGGAAGAATACCTTGCGACAGGTGCAAAGGTCTCCTCATAATCGATCCCCTCAATCTGTGAAAAGCCTCGGGCAACAAATCTTGCCTTGTACTTCTCCACACTCCTGTCAACTGCCTGCTTAACTTTGTAGATCCATCTCGAACCTACCACTGATTTCCCTTCCGGTCTAGGAACAATCTCCCATGCACTGTTTCTGACAATAGAATCATACTCTTCCACCATGGCGTCTACCCATGCGGGATCCTCCACAGCTTCCTCGAAAGAGGATGGCTCAGTCACAACACACTTGCTCATAAGAGCCATGTATCCAGTGTACCGATCAGGTGACTGTCTCTGCCTGCGTTGGGCTGTAGGTGGTCCTACAACTTTCTCTGCATCTTGAGCCAGTCGCTCAGCTTCTGTCAAGCGCTTTTGCCCTCTGATGGTTGGCGCTGCATGAGTGGTCTCTTCCACTCCATGAACCTCGTCCTGTGGCTGATCCACGTCCTGAAGCTCATCCTTAGGAACTAATAGCTCCTCATCTGCATGCAAGTGTAGCTCCCTCTCAAGCGAACACTTCATGGCTTTCTCCTCCTGAAATTTTATATCCCGTCGCACAACAGTTTTACCACTGTCTGGCAAATACACACGATAGTTGTGGGGCGTATCAGTGTACCCCACAAATATCCCAACCTCTGCAGTCGGCTCCAACTTCTTTCTGGCATCCTTCGTCACATGCATGTAAACGTTAGCACCAAAAATCCTCAAATGAGAAAGATCAGGCTTCTTACCAGAATAAGCCTCCTCGGGTGTACTCATGCCAAGTATCCTATGAGGACAACGGTTCTGCACATAAACTGCTGTATTGCATGCTTCCGCCCACAAGTGAAGGGGTAGGCCTTGATCATGCAACATTGCCCGTGCAGCACCCACAATCGTTCTGTTCTTCCGCTCAGCTACCCCGTTCTGCTGTGGGTTATGGGGAGCTATGAGCTCTCTACGAATCCCTTCTGCCTTGCAGAAATCCTTGAACTCGTCCGAGATGTATTCACCACCATTATCGCTCCTAAGAGCCTTCACCTTCTTCCCCGACTCCTTCTCGACCAGTGCTTTGAATTCACAGAACTTTGAATATGTCTCGCTCTTCTTCTGCATGAAGAAGATCCAGCACTTACGAGAGAAATCATCAACAAAAATCACATAATACCTGTGTTTTGCTGTCGAAGCAACTGAGAAAGGTCCACACACGTCTGTGTGAATTCTCTCAAGGATCGTCGTGGCGCGACTATCCTTCTCGTGAAAGGTGGCTTTCACAAACTTCCCCAAAGTACACCCCTTGCATTGATCTGACTGCGCAAGTGTGCCTTTAGGAAGCCCTGTAGTGATCTGCTGCAGTATCTTCAAGGCTCCATGGTGAAGGTGACCCAATCTCCTGTGCCACAACTCGCCATCATCCCGGCTCACCAATCCTTCTGCCTTGCCTGCCATTGCTGCGCATCCATCTACATGCAACTGATAAAGGTTCCTCACTCGAACCCCTATCTTCCGGGTCTCACCAGTTGTCTTGCTGCGCAGGAAGGCCTTTCCCTCGCTGAAAACAACATCATACCCCTTGTCTTCTAACATTGCCACTGAGATGAGATTCTTCTTCAATCCTGGAACATGCATGACTTCCTTCAATACAAAGGGTTTACCAGACTCCCTCTCAAAGGAAATGGTACCGATACCGGTCGCACTGTATCTACCATCATCGCCCATCTCGATGTGCACTCCAAGATCTTTGTCCTCCAGATCAGAGAACAAATCTCTATCTCCCGTCATGTGAAAAGACGCACCACTGTCCAGAAACCACACTGATCCCATCACACTTGAAACCAAGCATGCGATCAATGAAAAATCAAGCTCAAACTGAGAAGCTAAAACCTCTCCCCCTGCAGATCCAGCAGCTTGCTTGTTCTTCTTCTTCTGCGGACAATTTTTGGCATAGTGTCCATGCTGGTGACAGTGAAAACACTTCACCTTGGACATATCCTGCTTCTTGCCTTTCGCACCGGAATGAGAAGCTTTCTTGTTCTTCCCCTTCTTTGCTTTGGCAGCCAAAGCACAATTCTCTTCATCAGATACCTTTGATGAAGATCCATTCTCACCTTTATTGTTACTGAGTTTATCCTTGAGCGCCAAGTCGCTCTTGCTTTGGAATAACATTTGCAATCCGTTGAAAGACATTTTCAACAACACTGCTGCAAATTTGAATTCCACCAGAAAACAACTCAACTGCTTCCAATCAACCCTCGCTTGATATCCTGTAAAAATCTCTTCTACAAATCAAGCTGCTCCGATACCATGTAGAAATTTTTTCTACAATTATCTAGCTCTGATACCATGTAGAAATTTTGAATAATTTAACACATATTCAATGGAGATTATCCTGATCATGTACTAATGCGGAAAACATACACAATACATAAGCTCCTCTACGTTGATCAAGAATATAGCAGTATCAATAACAATAAAACATCAAGAGCATTCACACATTAACACAGTATGTATCACGGGGAAAGCATCTCGCTAAAAACCCCACACTATCTGTATATTAATGATTGAGTCATGTAACATTACACAGCATAATACTTCTCACAAGTATCTCCACCTCTGTTACACACAATACAGCTCAGATCTGATCTCCAAATCTCTTCCACTGCTTGCCTGCCTCCACTGCTCAATACCTGCTCAAGAACTGATGAGAATTGCTTCCCAAACTCGATTTTCACCTGCAAAATAGTCACTCACTCTTTGTGGACGTGAGCAAAGGCTAAAATGTGGGCCAAATACGTGAGAAAACTCATTGGCATACTCAATCCTTTGATTGTGCAAGATCTGGTGCACAACTATAGTCACAACTGATAGCAATCTGATTCTCTACCACCTGTCCCTGTTGAACTGAACATGCACTGACATGCAACTGAGTTAACTGATGTATTCTTTAGTTGTATTATGAGTTAATAATTAGTTTAAAAACTCATCATTAGTCTATCTGCAGTTAGACTAACTACAACCAGTTTAACTAAGTTAAACTGAACACAACGCCATCAACTGTACCTCCAGTCCACTAAACTCAACTCACTTGAGTTCTAACTGAAGTCATGCATGCAACAACTCAACTGACTCATAAGAAAAATGAATATCCTTCTGACAGCTGCATGTGCCACTTCCGTAGCTCAAACTGAAGTGCTCCAAGAGAATAAGATTAAGTTTATAGTCCAAATATTATTGTGAGATAATAATATTTGACTTTTCTATTTTTGACAGCCAGTCTAAAAATAGACTTGATCACTCACACTGTGATCACTCACACTTTCATCAAAAATAGAAGTCCATCTATTTTCCCAACTTGATCAATCATCCATAAACATAGACATGATCCATATGTCTAAAAATAGACATAGTCTAAAAATAGACTTGCGCCAAAAATAGCCTGCGGGCCCACTTAGTGAAGGCGACTCTTTTCACTAAGCTCCATCATCTTGTTGCAATCTCAACACTCTTCTTGGGCGTTCTATAACTTCTTCACTGACCTCCTCCTCAATTGGAGAGTCTCCTCTTTGTCTTTTTGATTCATGCTGCTGCAAAGATCCACTAGCAGGTGTGGAGTCTTCCCGGTCTCTTTTCCTGCCTCTCTCCTCATTGGCAGGAGTTTGCAAAGCTAGTATCTGGGCTGCCCCTGCTTGCTGTAAAGGGGCATGCCCTTGAGTTTGTTCCATTGAGGCATCTGGCTGGTCTGTGACCACTTTTTCTGTCTCCATTGGTTCCTTTCCCTTGGCTATCCTTGCTGCTGCTGTGGATGCTTCCTGGGTAGCCTTTGAAACTGGAGCTACAGATGTGCCCTCCTCCACTTGGTAAGGCAGTTTGAAATTTACCTGGTCATCAGAATCTAAGTCAAAAGTTTTTTCCAGATCTTTAGCAATTTGTTCCAACATTTCCTCTTGAGTTAATTCTTCAATTAAAGTTTCAGGTGCCCATGCATCCTGATTAACATATGGTTCAATGTCTGGCTTCTTGGAGTGCTCATAGGGTTTCAGCCTATATTTGACTCTTCTGGCATTAATATAACCAAGCGGGTCATAAGGGACCCACCAGAAACTCTTTTTCAACTTAAATCGATTGCTGAGTATCAGGTTAGCCTCTTGCCAACCATCCTTCTTATTCATAATGAACGGGCCTAGGCGGTCTCTGAATTTTAGTTGCGCCCTTTTCTTAGTGCTGTGGAAGTGAGTCAGATCTGAATTAATAAGCTGCCTGTAGTATTCCAATGCAAACATCCTCATTGGCACATACCTTGGAAGCTTGTAAGGACACAGCTCAGAGCCATTTCAATTCTCCCATAAGTTCAGTTTCTTCTGGGGTGGGCTGTGTTGTTCTGGATAATCTCTCAGGAAAGGGTGGAATTGCTTTCGGTTCACTTTCCTCTTTATCTTCCTCAACCTCCAGAGGGGGAGTCTGGCTATCTAGGAGAACCTTCCCAGATCCTAAGTTAATCTCCTGAATCTCCATAACATAGGTTGGGCATGATGGTTTCCCACTATATACTTGCTGAGTCTATCTATTGTTCGGGTTCGAGTTCAGTTGAGCAGGCATTTGGGGTTGCCTTGGTGGAGCAAGAGGCAATGGTTGCGGTTGAGCAGGTGGTGGAAGCAAAAGAGTGGGAGGATATTTGTATTGGGGCCTCCACCCATGATGAGATGCATTCCACTGAGGTTGTGGCTGAGCATCAGAGTGAAATGAATGAGCGGCTAGTTGGGCATGACATTGAGACAGATATGACCAAGGAGGAGGTGTGGACCAGGAAGGATGAGTAGGGGGACCCCAAGAAGGTATGTAAGTGGCTTGATTGGGGTTTTAGTATGCCTGAGAAGTCCCTTGCATTCCCTATTGGTATGGTCTAGGTCCATGCGATCTCCTTTGGTTCATGAAGTAGAGTGGTTCAGTGGCTCCTTCGGCTCCTTGGTATACAGCTTTAAGTCCGGGCAAGGAAGGGCACTTATTTGTAGAATGATCTTCTTCACAGACTGAACAAACCTCTATAGAGTTCAATGGACATTCATTCCTAGGATGCCTTCTGGTGCATCTAAACAAAAAATGGCCAAAGCCCTCTTTGCTTCCTCTTGTTTCCTTTTGATATGCAAGGTATCCATTTGCATGGCAAGAGTCTGCAGCATCTCACTCTTGAAGTCTTCCAACATGTTTCCAAGTTCACCTTTGAGGGATGAACTAGATGAGGAGGTACTGGCTATGGGTTGACTCCCCCTACCTCTCTTTCTGGATGCCCTAGAATGGTTTCTAAAAATAGTCTTTATGTCTTCATAAGGTAGTTGGTAGATGTCTCCCCCAGCTAGTAAATGGAGGGTGTCTAGAAGGTCTTCCGGAATTCCCCTGAGTAGGACCAACTTCAGAGATTCGGGGTCAAGTGTGCACCTGGCCCTTTTGTAACTAAGCTGGAACCTCTCTTCATAATCTTCCAAAGATTCATCACTTCCCATGGTCATTGAAAAGATTTCTTCCTTGGTATCTTTTGACCTACAGTAGTTTCGATATTTGTTATTAAATTCTTGTTGCATCTGAGCCCAAGTTGTGATGCTATTGCCAGGTAACCCATGAACCAGCGTAATGTTGCATCCTTGAGAGTAGAAGGAAATAATTTCAACTTTTGCTCATCTTCTGCATAGTCATAAGTTCGACAGGTAACAGCAAACTTAAACAAGAAGGTGTTAGGATCTTCTATAGTCAATCCATGGAAGTGAGGTAAGGCTAAAGGGCTTATGTTCTTCATTTTAGTGTCTCCATTGGTCTCTCAGATGGGAAAGGTACCCTTTACTCTTTCTAAATACCCCCTAACATTTTTGTTATCAACCATTGTCTCAGGAGGGATGTTTTCTTCCTCTTCTTCTCCTATAGGCTCTTCAAATATCTTTGGCTATTCACCTAAAGGTTCTTCTGGATCACTACCACCGAAGAAGAGAGAAGGGTGGCTTTGTGATTTAGTGAGGGTGTTGGGTAGGAATTTTCTTGATTTATCTTTGTTCCTACGAGGCATGAAAGGAAATGTCTTTTTGGGTGATTTTGTTTTTTTTCCTGCTTGTACCTACAAAATTTAAATTGATTGAACAAACAAATTGCAACTACTGAAATGAACTTGTTGAAATGGAAATTGTAGAATTAAAATGAAAGCAAGGAAATGACTAATCTACTTTGCTGAAATGGAAATTGCAGAATTGAAATGAAAGCAAGGAAATGACTAATCTACTTTTTCTGAAATGGAATTTGCAGAATTGAAATGAAAGTAGGGAAATGACTAATCTACTTTTGTTGAAATGGAATTTGCAGAATTGAAATGAAAGCAAGGAAATGACTAATCTACTTTTGCTAAAATAAACTACTTAGCAGAATGTTGCAAGAAGAAATAGAAGAAAGCAGTAATCACAAAATACTCTGACGCTTCCCCAACAACGGCGCCAAAAAGTGGTGAGCACCAGTATTGCAGCAATAATGTTGCAACTCTTGGGGCTTCCTACTTTACTTTTATCAACCCGGTAGTTCGTAACAAACTTGGAAGCGACGATGCTGTATGCACAAGTACTAGTTCTTACTGCAGGCTGTCACTTGGTCAGCTGGCGCAAGATCACTAGGAGCTCAAGACAACTTCTATGAATTCTAGAACAATCTTTAAATGTGATGGAAATAAGGAAAACTTACTCTACAGAGGCTATTCTACTTTACAGAAAGAGAAAGAAGATTGGAATGTAAAGCAAAACCTAGCAAACCCTAATTTACCAACTAACCCTACTTTTGCAGAAAGAGAGATGAAAAACCATAAAATGAATGCAATTACCTACTTAGGAAGGAAAAAACATCTATTCAAACTATTTTTATAGGGAAATGAGAAAAAACATCTCTTTTGGATTTTTATGTATTCTATGTGAAATTGTCGTGCATGTAATTTTTTATTTGTGGATGTGGCAGCGATTAGGTGGCAATGGAGGGTAACTTTGGAATTTTCATAGGTGTGGGAAGATGTGAAGGGGTCTTAGGAGGCCTCTGGCAACATTTTGGAGGCTTTCCCTGCAATCGGACTTCAAAAAGTCACCTACAATAAATTCTACAGGAGGCTGCAAGGGATCTACAGGAGGATGCCGAGAGCTGTTTTAGAGGTTTTGAAGGTGGGAAAATGGTTGGAAAAGGTAGATGAAGGCTAGAAGGATGTGTTAAGGTGTCTGAGGTTCATCAAGGAGGATTAGGGAAGAGAATGATGGTTGTACTTGTTCAAGAGACAAGAGGAAAGTTTATGAAAAAAGTGCAGAAAATTAGCGCAGATTTATGAGGGGCTGTGAATGACCTGTGGAACATGTAGAAAAGAGAGATGGTGATGGTTGTTTTATTGACTTATTATGAGCAGAGATGTACTGCAAGAGAGCTACAAATCAAACTCTGAAACTGAGCAAGAAAAGGAACTAGTTGCACCAAAAAACGGAACTGTACTTCATATTAACCTAAATTTTGATCTAGGAAAATTAAATGTTGAACAATGCTATATGGAAAGGAAAGTGTGGAAAGAGATTTATTGCAGAAATAGAAATGAGCATGACAAACTAGATCTGAAGCAAAGCATTAACCTCTAAATCAAACTACAACACTAGAAATTGCATGGGAAGGAAAAACTGTGTTTTTGTGGCAGCGAGAGGGTCTTGACCTCAGCTCATGGTCCCAAAGGGAGGAAAGGAGGTCAAGGCTCTATTGATGGCATTTTTGTATCTTTCTCCTAACACTATTTAACCTACTTTAGCAAACTGAAATGGAAACAGCTATGTAAATCACCAAAAGCAACCTATTCTAACCAAGGAAGAAATCTATCTAACTGCAACTAATTCATAAACTGCAACAAAACATATAAATACAAAACAAGAGGTGTTGGGTAGCTTGGGTTGGGCCCTAACCCAAGAGCTTCAGCCCTCTAATAGAACTCAGTGTTGGCTCAGAAAATATCTCGTCTTCATTATCAAAATAATAATCACATTACATAAAATTGTCCACAAAACTAAGCTCGAAAATGAGATGAACAAAAGCTGCAACAAAAGTGCGAAAATTTGACTAACATCCAACAATCTAATGAGGCCCTAGGAATCTCTATTTATACAAGTGGAACTCCCAACAGTTCTTGTTGACACCTAATCTTCATGATTGGGAATTTTATGGAAATAAATAAATTGGGAAGGTGAACAGTCATCGGGAGATGAACTGAACAATCACTCCCTGTTGTATATAATAATGGGTTACCTATGGAATAATAGACGAATCAGTTTTTTTGCCTTTGGAGAGTTACTGCCTGGCCTGACATGGTATCAGAGCCAACACCATTTTTGGCTTCTATCTGCCATTGTAACTCCCTTCTGTCATTTCCTCAGAAATTTGTCAGTTTGTCCTGCATTTTCTGCCAATTTTTGTAACCTCCCATGACTCCTCTGACATAGTCCACACGCTACTAGCCTCCATACGTTTCTCTCTCTATGCTGCTACCTCCATACGTTTTTCTGTCAGAATCCCGGTTCATAATCTGCATACCACATTTTCTGCCTTCTCCAAAACCAGCTGGGAAGTGACCCCTGATCCGAAAGTAAAAGAATTCATTACAGGAGGCGCCGAATCCCGTGCTTCCTTATTACTATTCTGTTGAGCAAGCGTTGTAAATCGTGGTCGTGTTGCTTTGGCAAATACACTGTTGCGTTTCTCATATAATGCCTGTTTTTTAATACACCTCCACCGTTTCAATGTCAATACACTGCTGCGTTTCTCAAATGCTCAGTTAGTTTTTCTGTGTATGCTGAACTTTTCGACGGAAACTTTTATTTGGTTTATGGAGTAGATCTTTTAAAAGGATGGGAGAGGAGAACCAGTGAGAATTTATGTGTGTTTGGTGCTTTGAACATAGCCGTGTGAGAGTCACCTTCCAAACCAAGACTAAAAAACAAAATTATGAGTTTAGAATTATTCTCTGCGCTATGGTTGGATGCGTGCAGTTTTGATTGATGCGTTTCGATGTCAATACACTGATACATGTGTTGGCCTCCATATAAATCGGTTCACCAAATTGCCCATATACGTTGAGACCAGCTAGTTCGTGAGTATTTCTCTGTATGGTGTTTCGTTGACAGGATTGTTTTGAGAAGCTATGTGTGAAGGCAATTTGAGGCTAGTAATTTCCTTCGGCCTATCTGTAGCACAATTTGTGGTTTAGAGCGAAAAGAAGGTGTACTTCTCCATCAAGGGACGCTCTGAAGTATTCAGCTCAGATGCACAAATTTTGGCCTTCCTGAGGCCTGAAAAGAAACCCTTTTGAGAATATTTTTTGGCCTTCCCGGGGCTTGGTTTGAAGACTATTATACACCTTCCCATATACCACGACAAAATAATACCTCTGTTTTTTAATATATCTGAGTACAATTTCACTGTACATCAGTAGAATTCTTTGTATCAGCAGAAGTTTTTTTATCAGCAGAAGCTTTTTATCAGCATAAGTTTTTTTTATCAGCAGAAGCTTTTTATCAGCAGAAGTTTTTTTTACAGAATGCATTCAATCATCTCTATGGTAGGAATAGTTCTCACTAGCAAGGAGAACTATCCTGAATGGTCCCGGATGATAAAACACACCCTCATCTTCAATGAGTTGTGGAAAGGAGTGTGTGTCGGAGAAGCAGACAATGACCCAGTGCAACCTACATCAGACAAAGAGCTCGTCATTTGGGAAAACAAGAACAACAAAGCCTATGCATTAATCGCAGAATCTGTAAATGAAGAAGTAAGTCGCCATATTTCATCATATTTAACTGCCTTTGAAGCTTTACAAAAGCTGAAAGAAATCTATGACTCACATTCTGCACTTGAAGTTGTTCAGCTCATGATTAAACTCTTCACTCTTGAACTGAAAAATAATGATCCTCTTGCTCTTGCATCTGAAGTAAAGTCTATAATGCATGATATTAAATCCACTAAGGTTGAGCTGGATATCCCTCTTATTGCTTTTCTCAAGGCACTCTATCCTACCTACTCCAATTATCTTGAGTCTTTACAAGCAAATGGAAATCTTAAATATATAACCTTTGACTCTCTTGTGAAAAAGTTTGTTGAAAGAGAGAACCTTTGGAAAGAAGACAGCTCCTGAATCTTCTAAAGAGACTATGTGCCTTGCTCATAACGAAAAGCATCCTACTCAAGATTCTACAAGAGGAAGAGGTGGACGAAGAGGAAGAGGAAGATACTTCAGAGGCAGGGGGGCATACATTCTCAAGGAGAAAAGGCAGATCTGCATTGCATTCGCTGCAAACGAAATGGATCACATGATGCTTCTACATGCAAGCTACCATGGGACAAAATTGAGCAGAAAAGAAACCAACAGAAAGGTAAAACTGATGATACAGACAAAGGTAAAGCACCTGAATCCGCTCACTATATTGAGGCACAATGTAACATTGGAGTAAATGAAGATTTGTTTAATGCTTCACTTGCTTCTTCGAAAAATGATTAGTTACTTGATTCAGGAGAAACCTGTCACATGACTCATAGAAAAGATTTTTTTGAAGATTTCACTGACAATGTTGATGGAGCAGTATACTTTGCAGATCAGTCAAAAATCAAGCCATCAGGGCTTGGCACAATCAGGCTTAAACTGCCTGGTCTTCCAGACTTTCTTCTGGATCATGTTCTATATCTCCCACAGCTCAAAAGAAACTTGTTGTCTTTGGTTCATATCCGTCAGCAAGGTCACTCCATTCATATGTTTGATGGCAAGCTTGAGGTAAGAAAAGCATCTGACCACTCACTTGTCATGAGGGGAATAAAAGAAGAAAGGCTTCTCAAACTGCAAGGAACCTCTGCTCATGCACAACATTTCTCATATATTTCTCATCATGAAGAAGGTACACTTCCATAAAGTTTATTATGGCATGCTAGATTTGGACATTTAAACTATGACAGTCTCCGGTTATTGAAGAAAAATGGTGTTGCTGGTTTGCCTACAATTCCTAGGAAACATAAGCAATGTGATGCTTGCATTCTAGGAAAGCATAGCAAATAGTCTTTTCATGATTCACATTCAAGAGCACATAGGAAGCTTGAACTCATTCATTCAGATTTATGTGGTCCAATGCCTGTTCGCTCTGCAAATGGAAATAAATATATCATGACATTTATTGATGATTACACCAGAATGTGTTGGGTTTATTTATTGAAGAACAAATCTGATGCTTTTCAGACATTCAAGAATTTTCATAAATGGATTGAAAATGATGCACAATCTCATATTGGGTCTATTCGCACTGATAATGGAAAATAATATACATCAAATGAATTTGAAAAATATCTTTGCCAACATGGGATCAAACATCAAACAACTGTGCCTTATAATCCCCAACAGAATGGTGTAGCTAAAAGAATGAATAGAACAATCTTGAATATGGTACGATCCATGCTTTTCTTCAAAAATGTAAAGATAATGTTTTGGGCTGATGCTGTTCTATGTGTTGCATATATAAAGAATAGATGTCCATCTAATGCTATAAGAAACAAGACTCCTTATGAATTGTGGTATGGACATGTTCCTTCGGTAAAACATCTCAGGATCTTTGGTTCCACCTGTTATGCTTTGATACCAAAGGTACATAGAAACAAACTTGGTGCTAGAAGTCATAAGTGTATCTTCCTGGGGTATTCAAACACCTCTAAAGCATACCGCCTCTATGATGAAGTAAATAAAAAGTTTGTTGTATCTAGAGATGTCATTTTTCTTGAATCATCCAAATCTAACAATGTTGTTGAGCGGCAACTTGATCGCTTGGATATATTCTCAAAAACGAAATCATTTCAAGAATTTGATAATCGGATTCTACATCTTGAAGGGGGGATTCCTATACTAGATCAACATGTGGAATCTTCTTCTGAAGAACAATCTCCCCTACATGAAACTCCAACAACGGATGATGCTTTAAGTGATGTAATTGATAGAATTGGGAGACTCAATCTTGATTCAGTCCCAACTCAATCAACAGAGCAGCCTGGACCATCTCAGAAAGGTCCCCCAAAGTGGCTGACAAAGACACTTGAAAGTGTTCATCCTGATGAAATTGGAAAGACAGGAACCAGAAATTCAAACCGACAAGATGGAGGTGATGCAGATGACTCTAATTCACCTGTTGATATGGATGTTACTTATGATTGTGAATTGAACTTGTCTATAGATTTTGAACCAACTTCCTTCAAAGAAGCTGCTTCTCATGATGAATGGAAAGAAGCGATGCAAAAGGAGTATGATGCCCTCATAAAGAATGGCACTTGGAAGCTGGTTGATCCTCCATTTGGAACCAAACCAATTGGCTGCAAGTGGGTCTACAAGAACAAATACAAAGCTGATGGCTCACTTGACAAGCACAAAGCTAGGCTTGTGGCAAAAGGTTTTGCACAGAAGGAAGGGGTTGATTATGAGGAAACTTTTTCCCCCATAGCAAAATGGGCCACCATCCGGACACTCTTTGCACTAGCAGCTCAGAACGGTTGGAAAGTCCATCAAATGGATGTAAAAACTGCATTCTTGAATGGAGATCTAAAAGAGAATGTTCTTATGTCCCAGCCTGAAGAATTTGCTGTGAAAGGACATGAACATAAAGTATGCAAACTTGTGAAGTCCTTGTATGGCCTCAAACAAGCACCGCGAGCCTGGTATGAAAAACTAACTGAGCATCTTCTAAAACTCAACTTCAATCATTTTGATCTTGATGATGCAACTTTGTTTGTCAAGAAAGTTGGCAAAACAGTTGTGTATCTTGTAGTATATGTAGATGATCTTTTAATGACAGGGAACAATGAAAGCTACATTGCATCCATAAAGAAGGAATTGGGGAAAAGTTTTGAAATGAATGATTTGGGCTATGTTCATTACTATCTTGGCATTGAAGTAACCCAACATCCAAAAGCCATATTTCTTTCTCAAAAGAAATATATTGGAGATTTGTTAAACAGATTTGGCATGACAGAATGCAATCCTCTTTCTACTCCAATGGAACAAAACGTAAAGCTCACATCTATTGAAGGAAAGGAATTTGAGGATGCAACAAAGTATAGACAGCTTGTAGGAAGTCTCATCTACCTCACTACTACCCGACCAGACATTTCATTTACTGTTGGAATCCTCTCCAGGTTCATGCAAAAGCCTTGTGAGGAACATTGGTCTGCTGCAAAAAGAGTTCTAAGGTACTTGAAGGGAACTCAAGACCTTGGAATCAAGTATACATAGGTGGACGACTTCAGCTTGATTGGATACTCTGATTCAGACTTCGATGGAGACAAAGAAACTGGGGTATCTACTTCAGGATATGCTATGAGTCTTGGATCAGGAGTTGTCTCCTGGAGATCACGTAAACAATCAGTTCCAGCAGATTCCACAATAGAAGCAGAATACGTGGCAGCAGCTGAAGCAACGAAAGAAATTGTGTGGCTCAGGAAAATTCTTGAAGATTTGCAGGTAAAACAAGTACAATCAACTCCACTCATGATTGATAACACCTTTGCAATAAAGTTGGCCAAGAACCCAAAGTTCCATGATCAAACAAAGCATATCAATACTAAATATCATTTGATTTGACATCATGTTGAGGCCAAAACAATCCATCTCCGTCATTGTTCCACAAATGAGCAAATTGCAGACATCTTCACCAAAGCACTTGGAAGGGAAAAGCTTGAACAATTCAGAATGATGCTTGGACTCACCAACATCCCTTCAGATTAAGGGGGGAATGTTGACACCTAATCTTCATGATTGGGAATTTTATGTAAATAAATAAATTGGGAAGGTGAACAGTCATCGGGAGATGAACTGAACAATCACTCCCTGTTGTATATAATAATGGGTTACCTATGGAATAATAGACGAATCAGTTTTTCTGCCTTTGGAGAGTTACTGCCTGGCCTGACAGTTCTCCTAAAATTGAGGAGGCTTGGCCCCCAAGACTTGAGATAGACAGCAGTTACTCTTCACTTGCTCGGCTGCCTCTTTGATGCATTGATGTGGTTGCTTGTGCTCCGAGCTTTCTAAAGGAGGATTCAAAGTAGGGAGTCATCAATGAGGGGGACACTCTCTTATAAATCCTCTCCCTTGTCTTCCTTGAATATTGGCTACCAAATTCTCATTAAACCTTTGACTTTGTCTCAAAATTGACCAAAATTCTGCATAAATCACACATTGGACTTCATGGCATAATGACTAACCCAACTCACTCTATTAGCATAAATATAATAAAAAACATGAAATAAATGAGAATGGTGGATTAAGCTAAGTTAGGAGGCAAAATGAGCCCATATAATTACCCATTTCTGGGGCTCATCACCATCATACCTAAATGGTTATTATATGCAAGTGGTATCATCCTCGCCACGTGTTAATTACGTGGCCACCTATTCCATGCCCACATATATTGATGATATCGTAGGTGATGTAGTACACCATGTACTAGGGGCATTGGAGCCTAATTTTTCATTTGGATCCCTGGACATGTATCCCTTCCAGAGTGTTGATCTCCCATCTAATGAGAACCTCTTGGAAGCCATGGCCTCTTTTGGTTTGTGATCAAGACCTTTGGAGCAAAGTTCTTTTACTTGTTTCAAGCTCATTAAAAAATGAAACAAGGGCCATGAGGATAGTTCTTTTACTATGTCAACCTCATTAAAAAATGAATTAGGTGTTATGAGGATAGTTCTTTTACTATGTCAACCTCGTTAAAAAATGAAATAGGTCCCTATGAGGATAATACTTTTACTATGTCAACCTCATTAAAAAATAAAATAGATTCCCATGAGGATAGTTCTTTTACTATGTCAACCTCATTAAAAAATGAAATAGGTCTCCATAAGCATAGTTCCTTTACTTGTGTCAAGCTCCTTAAAACATGAAACAAGGTGTGATGAGCATGGTTCTTTGCATGTGTCAAGCTCATTAAAAAATGAAACAAATCCCCTTCCAATTCGAGTCTTTGATTAGATCTTGTAAAATCCCAGTCCATTCTTTCACTTGATCTCGTAAGTGAACCTTCATTCCATCCACCTGTTAGTAACCAACAGTCTACTTAGGTGAATGAAATGAAGATTGGGGGGCATGTATCTTGAATTGAGTCATTATGTTAGGGGCATGCAAACTGATCTCAAGCATAGTTTGTTTCTGTTTCAAGCTTGTGTAAAAATGAAACCAAATCCAAGCATAGTTTTTCCCATGTTTCAAGCTTGTGAAAAAATGAAACCATCTTCAAGTATCCTCAAGCATAATTTCCCTTGTTTCAAGCTTGTGTAAAAATGAAACTATTACCACATTATATCTCATGATTGTCATTTTTATCAGCCTGTTTTTTCCATATGAGCCTTGGTTGTTTCATTCCATCATCACCATCTCTTTGGCCAATCATACACTTTCACTTGGTTGTTTTACCCTTGCATGAGGAACATCTGCAATGAGTGGTACTATTATCCATCCTCTTTACCTTTACATGTTTTGAGCAGTTCCATCATCACCGGAACCAGTTGTTATCCTTTTATGCCACTCGTTCCTCCAGGTGGAGTCATCTTTAAGCTATTTTATGACTCTGTAAATATGAAAAGATTGTCAAGCACTTGTCTTTTCGAACTCGTTAAGTTAAATGAATTGATGTCGTCTAAGTATACGTTTACCCCTTTTCAGGCTAGGATTGATTATTTACGAAAAACGTACACCCTAGTCGATATGTTCAAGAGGTTCTCTCAAATATTGTTTTCTACCTTTTTGAATTTGAGAGACAAATTACGAAAGGGACATGATGGAGTTTTATTTTTCATCTATTTTTCAAACTCTCTAAATATGCAAAAGACACCAAGTTATTCTTCGGTCGAACTCGTTAAAAATTAAATGGTGAAAGACTTTTCACTATGACAAGATCGAATTTCTCCTTCCTAGGACTCATAAAACTTACTAGGATGGATTCATTCGAACAATGAACTTATATGACAAGCATATGGTATCCTGTTCAAGCTTGTGTAAAAATAAAGAGGTATTCACTGGAAATAGTGGGTAAAAAGGGAAAGTGAAATATCCTTTGTATAGGTAGCATGTTGGTCTTGAACATGATACTCATATGATTCTCATGTTGGGTTTGGGATATCCTCACTCAGTCACTTGTCCTTCTGGGTTTGGGTGATCCATTTTACCTCTCATTTGAATATTCCATTTCGTCATCATGTTGAGCCAAATGTTGGCACACTCCATTGTCATGTAGTTGATGTTCAAGAGAAGTCCAATGTGTAGTCTATTACTTATGCATTGCCTGACCCTTTTCTACAGTCTTGGATCCTTTCATTTCATTCCACTTTATTCCTCATTTCGTGTCGATGATTGGGAACTCATCATGGCCCTCCTTCGATGGGTAACTTCATGTTGACTTCAGCTCATTATCCAAGAAGATGACTTAGAGACTCCCTTTCGGTACCTTAGAGCTTGCATGCCTTAATTGTCAAGTTCTTCGCATTCGATGATAGATTTTCATCATTGACCTTCGATCAGATGATTCCATGAGTGTTCGACTTCAGCTTCATTTTTCACATTCACGGATTGTATTGTTGTACCTTGAGGGCCATTGTCATTATTGGTGGTTTCTCTCGTGCCTGTTAACAGTCCACATCATTGGCCGGTAATCAGGTGGTTTTCTAGCATATTTTACTTCGACAAATTCATTTGCATCTTAGAATTGTACTTTGATTGGGTTGGGATGAAGTGCAAGACCCTGAGTTTTGTCTAATATGACTGAGGTTGTGTGGAGTTATATATTTTTCATGATTGTACACATGTTTCTTCTATACGGATGGTTGTGACCATACCGTGGGACTTTACATTTATCATGATCCTTCTATATTGGGTGGCTGCATCCATACCTTAGATCTTAGATTTACAGCTGATCCTTCTCATTTGGATGGTTGCGCCCATGTCATGGATCTTTTTCGTAGTCCTTACTATCCAGATGGTTGCATCCATACCATGGATTCATGTTTTGATATCAGATATGTATATGTATATGCGTCCTTGATTTATAGATCTCTAAACAGTGTTTGTTCTTGTCCTTGCAAAATCTCGTAAAGCATCTTAGCCATCACTCCCTATTCTTCCTTCATGCTTTAGGGGGCATCTGTTACATAGTATTTTTTCACACCTCCCGCACTTCCCTATGACATACCCGAAGTGCTTGAAACTTGGTAATCATGCAGTGTACTCATCCAGATATACATATGATATCCTCCTTAAAACACTAATGGAAAAATGCCTCAAGCTTCCCCTGAATAAAAGGGCTTTAAAACCCTAATTTTAGGATCATCGCTCCCCTGACATTGGTAGCCTGTGTTGGTCACTAATTGCACTTCACTAGCCTCGTGCTGCCAGTGCGATTTTAGCTTGGATACCTATGATGATTCCTAAAAGGAATTTTTTCCCAAAGTGCACAGGAAGCTTCGTGATCTAGAGGCTTCCAGAATGATGAGCTAGAGGTTGTTCGGCATGGATGAGGTTAAGTTCTCTCAAATTATCCCTTTGGTCTTATCCCTATGAGCTACCTCCTTGAGATGAGGGCCTTCTCCTATCTTTGGAGAGATCCTAACTCCCTTTCCCTGTTATATATTCATCTTTTCCCATTCCCAAAAGGTTGGTTTTTGGCTATTTGCACCCTTATGCTGAGATTGTGCCTACATGCTACTCATTTGGCTTGGAGAAGGAGTGCTTGGAGAGATTGATCTTGGACTTGGACATTCACTCAAGGAGAGCTTATTGACATCAAGGCTTGGTTGTATGCTTCCTCCTTTATTATATTTATATATATAACTCTTGGTTAACTTTCCATAAATGTGTGTGTTAATGCACCATTTATCTTAATGCTCCTTGATCTATTAAGTAGGTTACTTTTGATTATGTTTTTTGTACTTGTATGTTTTTTTGTGTCTTGATCTCTTGTGCAGCCATTCAAACATTGTGAATGGTAGGACCAAGTCTGTGGTGCAAGTGGTTCGAGATCTTCAACAAAGGAGGACGTTATAGCATCAGAACGAGGTAGGTCATCTTCCTCTTCTCCTATTTCGATCATAACTTAGGAAAGTATCTAGTAGATTGTCACGTAGGTTTCTAGTCCCACTCATTGGGCTAGACGGATTGTCTTTGTCTGTAGAGAGGATTTTCCTAGACAACAATTTTCCATATATCTGGTGAAATTTTTGTCATGGTTAGGCTTGGTTAGGTCAATTCCTTGATCATTTTTTGTGTTAGAGGCTTTATCTTTATTCCATTTATTTTTTTGGAAAGTTTCATTAAGTTCTAAGTAGTGATTTGGAGTTTAGCCCTAAAAAGGTGGCACATATTTTCTAGTCACAGACACAAAACTAGGAAAATGAGACTGCAGTCACTCCCTTGCAATCTTATTCATGCAACTAGAGGCCTATAGTCGCATGGTTGCAGGCTTGTGTGTTCAACTAGGATTTCAAGTCAGTGAAAAATAAAGTTAACTATGGATTTGGGCCCCTAGAGGGGTGGATTAGCTCTTGTGGGTCATGTAGCTCCTGAGGAATGTTAGTAAGGTTTTGGTTTGTCAATTCCACTTCCTTAATTCTACTTAGGAGGTTGAGTCATATATTTACCTCGAAGAAAGGGTGAACTTGGGTAAATGTGAGAGGAGAGTGTTACATGTTGACTCTACATTGTGAATACCAAGTTCTTCTGGTTAGCAAAAAGTGTCTTGCAACATGGCCCTCCTTATCACAATTGTAGCACTAGTCATACCTTGGCCTCCTGTTCTGCCCCCCTTCTTCCTTCACCTCCTCAGCCTCGAGGAGCTTCATTAATCCTAAAGGTAGAATGATCCAACCTATCAGCTAGAACGTCTAATACCCTACATAGATTAGTCTGGTGAGTTGGCGAGCCGCAGAATTCATAGAAAACATTGTTCAGGACATTTGAATATTTCTATAATATTGGAAAAATTCATGGAAGATGCCCATACATTCGGCAGATTTCACATTATTCATTCGAAGATCCACCCTTTGGGTTGGGAAATGAATGAAACTATGTGCAGCCTATATATAAACCTTATGTACCAATCTACACAACTATGGCGATGGATAAGGATGTAGAGGTACCTACCAGTACAAAGGGAGTGCTTGGCCCCCTCATCCTTAGGAACTTTGTGGCATGATAGCCCTCAATGTGGTAGTTAGTACACCACATATGAGGTCATGTGAGTTGCGATGGATGCATGTCCCTCAACTTCTCTCTCATATCATCGATTTGATGTTGTAATCCTATGAGAGTAGGATCATGGGAAACCATTCCTCCTCAGTGTTCAAGTGGATATCCTACCATATCCTTGATCCTGGTTGCTTGTTCAAGCATATCATGGAGGGTTTCAATCTTCTTATGAGTCAGCGGCATGCAGGTTAGTGGCAATTGTGCTTTGATGAACCAATCTCGCTAGTGATTGGGATCAATGGGGTAATTCAACTTGCCAATGGCATCCTTAAACCTTTGCATCATTTCCCACATAGTTTCTCCCTCTCTTTCCTTAATTTCGTACAGTTCAGATAACCCCTATTGGTTGGTATGTGTAAGTTTTAATTCTTGAACGAATTCTCGTTGAAATTCATCTATTGTCGGTGTTGAAATATGACAACAAGAATATTCCAATTTAATTTGTCCTTGAATTAAATTGTGAATTAAAATCGAATTTAGTCTTAATAGCTACTTGGAAATAATTCATTTATTTATTTTAAATTAATTAGTTGGAGAAATTCAAGTTAGAAGTCTTTCTGAAGTCATGCAAGAGTTATCCCTTAAATTAAGGAGATAAGATTGAGTTATATTTGAGTTGTAATTAGTTAACTCAGTTTAGTGAGTTAAGTCCAGTTAAATTAGTTCCAAACTATTTGAGGAACTAATAGTGAGTTAACAGTCAGTTGATGCATTAATGCACTCAACTAGTGCTAATCTAGTTAACTGAAGATTCCCTCATCAGAAACTCATGCATGTCTATTCTGAGAAAGACCCAGTTGAGATTAATGTTCAAGGACAGTGTACTATCAGTTGCATGTGTTTCTCATGAAAAAAAACTCATGCATGCAGTCAAGGATTTATCCTTGAGGATTGTGCATTTTTCATGAGTTTTCCACTTGGTAAGAGGCTAATCATCCACAAGGAACGGCACAAGGAAATAGGATCTTGGAGGGAAGAGAGGAAGGCTGGAGAGAAGCCAAGATTACCTGTGAGCATCTGTGAGGATTGTGCTAAGATTTGGCTAGCTGTGAGAACTAAGGCTTTGTATAATCCCTATTTATTTCCACCATGTATGATAATACAATAGTGTGGGGTTTTTAGCTGAGGCTTTCCCCAAATTATTTTCATGTGTATTGTGCCATTGATTCTTCTTCCTCTAGTTATATTGTTCAAATCGATCTTTAAGCTTCTGCAAATTGATAGTAGAAGTTGGTTATAGTATTCTGCTTTGATTTATATTGCATTATCGGGTTAACCTATCACAGATTTTCTACATGGTATCGGCGTTGTGAACAGTATATTGAGAAGAGAATTCGAAGTTTGAATTTCGGGGTTGCAGGTGAAAATCGAATTCATATCATACTTCAAGGTTGGTCAATGGTGTTCTATGGCTTGAGACTCGAGTATGGCTTGGAAGGTAGCTCGAATTATATAACATGGAAATATAGAATTGAGGTTGTATTAGAAGACAATGGCTTGAAGGAATTCATTAATCAAGAAATTCCAAAGCTAGCTTCAACTAATGCAAAAGAGTTGGCAGAGTGGAAAAAGTGTGTGGCGAAGGCAAAACAGATCATCCTTGAGGGAGTTCGAGACCATATTGTCTCGAGTATCCATGGGAAGGATACTCCATTTTCAATGTGGAAGACATTGAAGGACCTCTACCAGAACAGTAGCGACCAGAGGAAATTAGCGCTCAAGGATAAGCTTCGAAGAATCAAGATGGAGAAGGGCGATATTATTTCCACAGATCTGAACAACCTCACCACCTACAGAGATGAGCTTTGCAGTGTGGGAATAACTACTGTCGATGATGATATGGTGAGCCTCGCTCTCCTTGGCCTTCCAAAGAGTTGGAATAGCTACCAGGACTCTATGAATGGAAGGGAGAAACTGCCAGATTTGGAATGACTGTGGTTGGATCTTATGCAGGAGGAGCACATGAGATGTTTCTTCATCTAAGAATGATGATGAAGAAAATATTGCCTTAGAAAGTAAGGCAAGGAAAGGGAAGGGGAAGGCTTCCCATTTCAAATTAAATTATTCTCATGGAGGGAAGAAGGGTGATATGTCTAAAGTAAGATGCTTTAATTTTCACAAGATGGGACTTATGCGACTAATTTCCCATCAGAGAAGTCTAAGAAGGGATCATCAAAAGTATCGGAAGGCGAGGCATTAGCCTCTCAGTTCAAAATGGACTTTACCCTCATCACATGCATGGTTTCATCGATGATGGGTTGTGTCTGGTATCTTGATAGTGGAGCCTCATTCCACATGACAGGTGATAAAAATTTATTCAATGCCTTGGAGGAGAAAGACCTCAAGATGCGCATAGAGATGGGTGACGACTTAAGGTATAGTGTTTCGGGAGTAGGCATGGCTGCTTTTCAGAGGGAGCATGGAGCTCCTCTCACCTTGACAGATGTGATGTATGTGCCTGGACTGAAGAAGAACTTGGTATCAGTCGCGATGTTGGAGGACAAAGGCTACAATGTTGTATTCAGTAAAGGAAAGGCATTCCTAAGACACATAGCCATGGGTCAGACCAAGAGGATAGGGATTTGGGTGAAGAATCTATATAAACTAGAGGTAGATGATTATGCAGCATTGAGTACGAAAGAAGAATTGGTGCAAAGCCAAGACATTGGCGAGTTGTGGTACAGGTGGTTGGGCCATTTGCATCATGGGGCTTTGAAGATAATGCAGCAGATATCTACAATACTTCCCAAAGGTAAACTTGAGCAAGTTGACACATGCAAAGGTTGTACCTTGGGAAAGTACACCAAGTCTTCCTTTCATTATCGAGACAGTCAAGCAGAGGCTATCTTAGAGAGAGTTCATACTAATTTGTGTGGACCATTCTCGACAGCATCCACAACGAAGCAAAGGTATTATGTGATTTTCATTTATGACCATTCTCGTAAATGCTAGATTTATTTCATGCAGAAGAAGGACCAAACCTTCACAAAGTTTTGTGAGTTCAAAGCTTTGGTTGAGAAAGAGTCAGGGAAGAATATCAAGGCCTTGAGAAGCAACAATGGTGGAGAATATGTCTCTCAAGAGTTTAAGGACTTCTGTGCAGCGGAAGGAATTAAAC
This sequence comes from Pinus tabuliformis, assembly GCA_031772625.1. Taxonomy (NCBI): domain Eukaryota; kingdom Viridiplantae; phylum Streptophyta; class Pinopsida; order Pinales; family Pinaceae; genus Pinus; species Pinus tabuliformis. The sequence continues at coordinate 307,316,124 of CM062819.1, forward strand.
GAGAGTTGATGGCACCTCATAACCCACAGCGGAATGGGGTGGCCGAGAGGAAGAACAAAACTATTGTAGGGGTAGCACGGGCAATGTTGCATGACCAAGGCCTACCACTTCACTTGTGGGCCAAGGTATGCAACACAATGGTCTATTTGCATAATAGAAGCTCACATCGCATACTTGGGATGAAGACACTAGAGGAAGCTTTCTCCGATAAGAGACCAGATGTGGGTCACTTCAGGATCTTTGTCTCATCGGTATATTGCCATGTGACAAAGAATGCATGAAAGAAGCTTCAGTTGATAGCAAAGTTGGGATTTTTGTGGGGTAAACTGATACACCTCACAACTATTGGGTGTACTTGCCTACCAGTCGAAGGACAGTGGTTCGAAGAGATCTCAAGTTTGATGAGAAAAAGGCCATGTGAGTTTCCCTTGCGAGGGGGCTTCAACTACAAGTTGTGTAGGAACTGTTGGTTCCTAAGGAGGAGGAGCCTCATAGTAATGTGGAGTAGCCGCATGCAGAGGTTCCAGGAGTGGAGACATCCACTCAAGCAAAGTCTTCTAGAGATGGACGGAAGTTCACAAGAGAAGCTGACAGATTGTTGGAGGATGCAAGAGAGAATGTGGGAGCACCATATTCTCAGCGCAGACAGAAGAATTCACTTGAGAGGTACACTGGATACATGGCCCTTGCTGGGGAATGTGTTGAGACCAAGCCATCTTCCTTTGAGGAAACAGTGCAGCAGCCGATTTGGGTTGATGCTATGATGGAGGGGTATGACTCCATAGTTCGTAACAGTGTTTGGGATGCGGTTCCAAGACCGGAGAACAAGTCATTTGTGAGTTCTCATTGGCTTTACAAGGTATATCAAGCTGGTGATGGTAGTATGGAGAAGCATAAGGTGAGATTTGTTGCCCATGGATTTCCACAGATCATGTTGTTGCTGTATATTTCAATAGAGGAGCAAGATGCTGACATTTTGACAAAGGCATTATCAAAGTGTAAATTCGAGTTCCATAGAGACAAGATCGGGGTGGCAAATAATCCCTTTCTTGTTGAGAGGGAGTGTTGAAATATGGAAACAAGAATATTCCAATTTAATTTGTCCTTGAATTAAAATTGAATTTAGTCTTAAAAGCTACTTGGAAATAATTTATTTATTTATTTTAAATTAATTAGTTGGAGAAATTAAAGTTAGAAGTCTTTCTGAAGTCATGCAAAACTTATCTCTTAAATTAAGGAGATAAGATTGAGTTATATTTGAGTTGTAATTAGTTAACTCAGTTTACTGAGTTAAGTCTAGTTAAATAGTGAGTTAACAGTCAGTTGATGCATTAATGCACTCAACTAGTGCTACTCCAATTAATTGAATATTCCCTTATCAGAAACTCATGCATGTCTATTCTGAGGAAGACCCAATTGAGATTAATGTTCAAGGACAGTGTACTATTAGTTGCATGTGTTTTCTCATGAAAAAAAACTCATGCATGCAGTCAAGTATTTATCCTTGAGGCTTGCGCAGTTTTGATGAGTTTTCCACTTGGTAAGAGGCTAATCATCCACAAGGAAGAGTGCAAGGAAATAGGAGCTTGGAGGGCATAGAGGAAGGCTGGAGAGAAGCCAATATTGCTTGTGAGCATCTATGAGGATTGTATGGAGAGCTGGCTAGTTGTGAGAGCTAAGGCTTTGTATAATTCCTATGTATTTCCACCATGTATGATAATACAATAGTGTGGGGTTTTTAGCTGAGGCTTTCCCAAAATATTTTCATGTGTATTGTGCCATTGATTCTTCTTCTTCTGGTTATATTGTTCAACTCTATCTTTAAGCTTCCGGAAATTTATAGTAGAAGTATGTTATAGTATTCTGCTTCGATTTATATTGCATTATTGGGTTAACCTATCACAAATTTTCTACAGTCAAATTACGCTGCAAGGCGGACCACTTGATGAACTGTCTCAATGCTCTTTCTCAGAGAGTGGTCTAAAATTCAATTAGTTTTGTGGCATTTGTAGTTTGGTGATCCCTATAGATAGCCTCACACAAGTACCAACTTTGTTTGACATCCTCATTCCCTTTCCCAAAGAACTCAGGATATCAAGTAAAAGATCCCACCATGTTGCCATCCATACACAATTGAACTGACGAGCAAAATATTAATCCTTGTGAAACGAGTTGTGACGAGCCTTGGAGACCTAAATTACAACTATTATTTCTACCACCAAATATCCTAGACTTGTAGGTATTATGCACCTTGTGAACCTTTACAATTTTAACTAGCTTAGAGAAAAAGTAAACAAGATTTTGATAAAATACCAGGGGAAGGTCGGGGGAAGTGCTACCTAAATTGTTGGGCAATGAGTTACTATTCTCAAGAGATGCATCATATTTAAAAAACAACCTCCTCAAAGCTAAGTGCATGTCATTGTTAAGGCCCTCCCTTTGGCATGTAGGGATGTATCCATCTAGCATCTCCATATTTGTTGGCGAGAGGAAATATCTATTGCTTCTTTCGACCTGTATCACTATAGCGGTCCCAGCCTCTCCTACTGTGCCATGCTTCACTTTATCTTTATTCACATCATACCACAACTCCAACCAACTTACTCCTCATTTTCATGCTTCTGGGCTACTTAGCACCACTCCTACTTGGTGTATCTCTCTTTGTCGTCTATGGATCTTCTAAAAAGCCTTCTCCCGCCATTTCATCTATCCATGCCCTCCTTTGTTCCATCAGATCTCTAGCCTTCTGAAATTCATCTACGTCCATCTCTCCAACCATTTTCATAGCTCACAACCAAGTAAGGTTCCTCCCCCTATGGCTCTCCCCTAGTATTGGGGTTTTAAGCAGCCATGGATTGGCCCTAAACCACAAGTATCTTCTCTTCCACCATTAAAACTTTAACCCACAATGGTATCTCCTTCAGCAATCTTCCCCGCAACCCTGAATTGAACATAGCCTCAGCCTTGGAAAAGGACAAATGGCCTTCTGCAGAAAACTCAATAATGTAGCCTTCTAAAGTAGCTTATACCCAGAAATCAATGGCCTGAATTAGGTATGTATCGAGCCGGTGTAACTCAACTAGGTCAACCTAAGTCCAAGTACAAGGATATTTGATTTGGTTTCTAGTCTTTTATTTTGTCTGCAACATTAACAACCAATTGTAAAGGTCTTGTGGGAACTTACACTATAATATCTCATACTGATCACTCATAGGCTCTGCATACAAAACTTCTTCCTTCACTCATTTCACACTTTTGTGACGAAGCTGCACTTTTTGAGAAAAAAATGGCTCCACTTGCTCATGCCACCAATCCTGAAGATCCTTCTTAAAAATCCTTGACACAATATCCATATCCCTTCAAGAAATTTCAGGTCCTGGCAACAAAACCATTTGTTGGCAGAAAATTGTACAAGATAGAGACCCTGGGTGCAGGCACAGGGGCCAACAAAGATCCGTTGTAGTCTAGCACAACATTGAAATTTTCACCTTACCTAAGAGGAGTAAGGTGTCTCACCTGAGGCGTGTCATAACCTTAATAATATATGGATTAGGACCAGTCATCAAGGAGAGTTGCATAAAGACTATCATTCCCATCTACTCTAGAAATCATAGCATCTAACATATATCATTGCAAAGTGTAACATGCAAAGCATCCAAGAGACAAAAGACATATACATTCATTCATAAGAAAACAATTTAAAGAGGCCCATGCAACTAACACATTCAGAACCATAAAGCAATCCCACAACTCTTCCCATTAACTTAAAGCATCATTCCATTGTCTCTATAGCCATTCAGATAGGAATAGGAGAACTGACATACAAAGTAGCTTAGAATCAAATGAACACAAAATAATGTAATAGACTCAGTGGTAGCATCTCGACATACGAATGTCCTCTCCCCTCTGGTTGCCTTTTCTTTTAAATTTTATAAACTTCACTCGCCTGAACTACCAGTTTATTCCTTGGATGCCACACCCTTTCCTCCATGGCTACTTTTGTGGCTCAGTTGTGAATTCTCCATGTTTCATTGACGGTCGTTGTTGCTCGGCTGCAACTACCCCATCTCTCATTGACATTCATTCTAGCTCGGTTGTGCTTGCATGTCCCCATGTTTTCCACTTTCCGACTTCAGTTTCTAACATATCTTGGCAGATTTTCTCTCTTTCCCTCGGTTGTTTCCTCTGCAACTACCTTTTGGTTAGACTTGGTCAAAACATGTCAAAAACTTTATCCCAAAAAATTAAGGACCCAACACCGCTTATGTTTGACACTTATGAACAATGAAGCCACTAATGCAAGTTAAATCTTTGAATTACAAATATATTTTTTTTCAATATTATTGAAAAACAAATATATTTTTTTCAATATTATTGAAAAAAAAATATATTTTTTTCAATATTATTGAAAAAATATGTTTCAAACATTTGATTAGGCCATAACTTTGAAGGTCTTATTGCAACCTTTGTTTAATGTGGATAATTGCCTCAGATTTCTTTTCCCTAACTTATGGATGTAGTTGCAATATTTATGCCATGATTATTAAATATTTGTGAAATGATTTTTCATTTTTAAGCTTCATAGTAAAACCACCTAAAATTAAAATCATTGAAAATAGCTCATAATCACGTAAATAACATATTTACCATCAGTTACTACCACCATAATTTAAGCAAGTATTTGCATAGAAAATGAAATTGAACAAGATGAAATAAATATACATACGAGAGTCACTGTGTACTACATTTTTTATGTTTTCTTCAACACTTTAACATGTAGGAGTAAAAATGTAAATGTGTAAACTTAGTAGTGGTAACTTTATGCAATTCCTTAGTAAGCAATTAAAGGATTAAGGATTTTCATGTTTGAACATAAACAATTTTGTTTAATTTATATCATGGTTTTAAGGATATAAAAATATTAATAATTTGTTCATATACTTAAAACAACATGAAAAACAAAAGAAGCTTCCTAAGACACGTAAATTCTACATGTATACTACAAAGCTCGTTGAGGAGAGTATGGTCAACAACCCTTGCCTTACATTTGTAGAATCTAAATGGTTGCCCTAATTGTTTAGATGCAGAGTTTTGTTTTGGTTTTGTCCTTCTGATTCCAATTGTGAAATTGCAATTAATGCTATTATTGTAGAAATTAGATTATAGATTTGCAATTGCTCATGAAGTTTTAATCAAAATCACAAGGCACAAACCTCTCTACATCTCTGCAGACATTAATTGAAAATTTAGAACAAAAATCTCATGCATGCAAGAAGAAAAATACACATGCAATAAGTATTTTTATCTGGGGAAAGAAATCTTCTAAAAAAACCAATGCCTACTTACTTTAATCAAATCAATAGAGATGTGTTACAATTGCTTTGCTCAACTGAGCACACCCTCAGAGTGCATAACGTATCTCTCTACCCACTGAGAAGCTTTGACCCAGACTTGGTCAATTTCTGCCTCTACTTGAGCTCCTATTTCCTTGTGTTGTTCCTTAAGGAATTAGACCCTTGTTGTTTAGGAAATTCCTCAAATTGAATTATGAAATTCCTTAGGTTGATCATTTGACTCCATGCAACACCTGTACACTCAAGACTAGTCTACAACTGATGTTACGCTGCCTTGGATTCTCCACCTCAACTGGGTAACTCAAATTCTCTACATGCACTAGATATTTTGGGTTGATTGATTAGTTAACTAGATTATCACTGAGTTTGACTAAAGTCCCACTTCTTAACTAACCTTTCACTAGTTCCTCCAAAAGTTGGAACTAGTTTAAATGAAAACAACCTAAGATAACCAATTTTGATTGTTATAAATTAGCAATCATACATGCTGATCTAAAATCTAACTCCTCCAACTCGAATTTACTGAGTAAAATGGGTGACACAAGCCATGTTACACAAGTTAACATCATCCAAGTTGTTTGTTGATGTGGAAATTTGAATTTTCTCAATTTAATCAAGGCAAAACCAAATTGAGAATTTCTTGTTGCATTTTTCAACAATTATCACTATAAAACATCGGATTCTTCATTGATAGTAAGTATTGATATGAGTATGCCATTATGGGTTTTTGACTCTTTCTTCAGAAGAAATCTTAGAAATATCTTGGGTTCTTTAATTCATCATGAAATATATGTATAGATCGTTTTATAGCTTTTCTTATGTTGTTTTAATTTGTCAATCTTTATCTGTATCACAACAAGTTTTCATATTTATTATTCCTTTATATATGGTTTAGGGTTGTTTTGGTTCTGTAATTCGTTTGATATTTTCAGCAACAAGAAACATTTTATCACAATTTTATTTTCTATAAGTATCTGGGTACTTTGGGAATTCTAGTCATTTGGTGTGTGTGACTTTAAGAGATCTATAATATTGCAACAACTATAGATATTGTAATTTTATCATGCTTTATAGAAGAATTTTTTCATTTAGGTTGTTGAATAGATGTTTTAGCTATCCTAATAGAAGATAGAAGTATTTAGGGTTCGATATTTCCTTGTATGCATATATCATAATGTGCTCCTATGGACAATATAAAGATAAGTTTTATTAAAAGGCAAATAATTTTCATTTTCTTGGGTTGTAATGTCTGTGCAAAGAGCAACGTTGTCTCGAGTGAATTGGTGCCCACGATTTTTCATCCGTTACATTTGTGACATCTCGGATGGATTTAAAAATAAAGTTCTTAACTTTTTTAACAAACATTGAACAAACCTATTAAATATTAGGTTCCAAGTGATTTTATGCCATGGTTATTTACAAGAATTTTCGCCATCTCAATATATTCCATTCCAAATTATTTCATGTGATGGATACTTGAGATTTACAAGAGTAACTATTGTTATAGTATGATTACAATGGGCTTGAATCATTATGTTTAATCATTGTGGATTAAAATTCGAATCTTTCGATTTAAGTCATGAAGAGTCGAATACAGATGAGTATGATTGCTGATTTTTTTTTCATATACACCATTATTACACTTCACGTGTTTGAGAGTTGGTTCAAACCCAATTTAATATGTTTTTTACAAAATAATACAAGACAAAAGTTAAAAGCCCTAGTTGAAACAACTTTTTCTTTTAAAATTGAGAACTACCAAGGTGAATAATACTAGAACATGAGAGAAATTTATTTTGCATGAAAGCTCAAGTTGCACAGCATGAAGTCAATCTAAGCATACTTGGAAGATATATGTTCCTGAAATAGATGGGGCAGTTGGATTTAAGGAAATAATTGTAGAACTATCAAGAAATTTGCTACTACTAATGAATTTGAACTGAAAACAAGCGACACAGATTTCTTATACTATTTTGCGAAAAGGAAAACACACAATAGAAACTCATGCAATAACATGAAACCATTAAAACACAAAGAACATAATTATTTTACAAGGGAACCCAACTGGGGAAAACCCCTCCATTGATTTTCATTAATTCAGATGAGAATATGGATCAATTACAATGATTGCTTCACAAATGAAGCACGCCCTACACTGCAATTTTAATCTCTCGCCCATTGACCTGCTCTAACAAAAACTTAGCCAAAATTTGCCTCAACCATACTCCTACTTCCTTATGCAATCCTTGAGGAAATTAGACCCTAAAAAATAGGAGAATTCCCTATTTCCTTCCACAAATCCTAAAGGAATTGACAACTTGTTCAATGCAAAAACTCTATACACTCAACTAGTATACAATTCATAATTACAATGTGCATTTTCCTCCACTCAAACTAGGCAATTCTAATTCCATGCATGAATAGGACTATTTTTAGTAAATTGATTAGTTAACTGAGAGATCTGTGAGTTAACAATTGTTATAACTACTCAACTGAACTCCTAATAACTCTACTAATGACAACAGCTCAGATAACTGAGTTTAATTAACAATAACTCCACTAAATTGTTATATTTTAGCAATCAACCAATGCACAAGTCTACTTCTAGCCTACAAACTCTAATTTACTGATTTAACTAGGATACAAAGCCATTTCACTCCACCTAACTACAATCCAAGTCATCCTGCTGATGTGGAAAATCAAAATTCTCCATTTGATTAAGGCACTAGTCAAATGAAGCCTTTTCTTGCTATAATTTAACACTCCCTCTGAGCAAGAAAATGGTTTTGCATCACCCCTATCTTTCTCTTTTGGAACTTGAATTTTCCTCTTGATAATGTCTTTGGTAAAATATCTACGTCATGCTCCTCTATTGGAATGTACTGCAACATCATGATTCTCCTCTTCACACAATCTCCCAAGTGATGGTACATGATATCAATGTGATTGGAACTTTCATGAAATACCATGTTTTCATAGAGTTTGATACAACTCTTATTATCACTATAAATTACAGTAGGATCCATCTCCTGACTGAAAATTCCAACAAGAATTTACCTCATCCAAATGGCTTTGCATGTTGCTTGACTAGCAACCATATACCTAGACTATGTGATGAGCCTCATCATTGGGTAACTATATGGACCTTAATTTTCCTCCTAGCTTAGTCAAATCAACTCTTCTCACAATTTATTATATGTTTTTATTATATTTTGTTTAATGAGATGAGTCAAAGTGAGATTTATGCCTAGTGGACTAATGTGCATTAAATGCAGGTTTAAAATAGAAAATCAGGTAATTTTGGCAAGATTAAGGGCTGAAACTCGAATGGGACAAGGAAGAGAGATTGTAGGAGGTAAATCCTCCTCATTTACTCCTCCCTCATTTGAATATTCCTCCATCAATCACACCAGCTCGGAGTACAAGCAGCCAAGTCATGAAGATCAAAAGGAAGTCGAGCAAGTGAGAGTCAAAGAGTTAGTTCATCTCGAGTTGGGAGTCGAGCCTCCCTAGATTTAAGGAAGCTGTTGGGGACTTCAGTTGTATAATTAAAGAGGCCTAGAGCCTCATTAGGATTCGAATTTTGTTGTAAAAACAATATTTATTTTTGAGCTCCAAACTTGTGGAAGAAATTACTATGTAATTTTCTGTTTTGATAATGAGAATGAGCTTTTTCATAATCTAGTATTGAGTTAACTCAGAGGGTTGAATCTCTTGGGTCAGTGCCCAACCCTAGCATAAAAGGCTCCTCTTCTTGTATTTGTATGCTTAGATTAGTTTCATAGATTCATGGTTAAATTGTCCTTAGAAGTATTTCATTGCAAGTAGTGTAGATTTGATTAGTTTGTTTATTAGTTTTCTTCCATTTGTACTTTACTTCAGTAGTATGTTAGAAAGGATAAAAGGAACACCAAAAAGATGCCAATAGGAATCTTGGCATCTCTTCCTCCTTCAGGGATCTTGATTTGAGGAAAGGACCCCTATGCAGCCCCAAAAAGATAGATTTCTACTTTCTCTTAGAATTTAGAGTTTATTGTACTTGAACCAGCATTTGATCAGTTTGCAAGTGTAGGATTTAATTAACATTTCTTCCATTTTCAATCTCACAGTAGATCTCATCAATAACTTCATCTTATTCTGCAATTTTCCTCATGCACGAAGTAGACATCTAGCTCATTAAACTTTGCTTTTCTAGCTCATTGAAATTCTTCTTATTTGTTTGATGCAGTGCAGGTGTTTCAGATGTAGAGAAAGATTTCATAGCAAGCAACCTCCTTCCATATTCATCCATCTGTAATCATTCCTTTCTTTCACTAATAACTTCACCAATTTCATCATTTACATGGAAACTTCTCCAAGCATGTTCATAAAATCCAACCATCTCCCAACCTTGGTTTTGAGTTCTGAGTGATCCTAGGAATTTTCTCAGTCCATTCCATCCACCAACCACCTTCCCTAAGCCTTCCATCACCTCCAGCACCCATCATTTCTTTCTCGACTGTATCCTGAAGAAATACAGGGAATCTTGTAGGTTTTTAGGACATCCTGTAAGTTTTCTTGTAGTGGCCTGTTTTGAGGTTGAATTGAGGGAAAACCTCCAAGAAGCCACACAAGGTCACCTAAGGGTCTCCCAAACCTTCCAAACATCCACCAGCATCCCTAAGCCACATGCCACATCAGCAAAAGAGATTATATTTCACACTTGTTTTTCCATAAAAAGAATAAAAGGAAGAAAAAAAACAGATCTATTTCAATCCTTTACATGCACAGTAGTGATTGTTGATGTTTTGAACTTCCATGCTTAGGTAAGTAGCATTTCATACATGATAGCATTGCATTCTTGTAAAGCATAATTTCTCAGCGGTTAGTTAGGAAATGGTGTGTTTTTCGCATTGGATTTCAGTGATTTTCCTTATTGCAGTAGACAAGCTTTCTCCTAGAGTAGATTTCTCTTTCTTGCATCAATAATCAAGCTTCTTCTGAATCCATAGAAGTCTAGCTTGAAAACCCTAGTGGTCTCTCACCATCTAAGCAGTGACAAAAGGAAAAACCATCACTTTTACTTGTTTATACAGCACTGTCACCTCCAAGTTTATACGAACCCCAGGTTGATAAAGTAAAGCTGGTAGCCCTAGGAGTTGCAGCATTCTTCTTGCAATACTGATGCTCATCACTTTTTGGCGTCGTTTTTGGGGAGGTTTCTGAGTAATATGTGATTACTACTTTCTTTCTTCCATTTCTTGTTTCTAATATTCTGCTAGTAGTTTCATTTCTAAAAAAGTAATTTAGTTTGCTTCCTTTTCCATTCTGCATTCTTTGCTTTCCTTTCCATTCTACAAGTAAGATTTCAATCAAGCAGTTAATTTTTCATTCAGTCAGTAGTTTTCATTTAGTCTGCAATTTAAATTCTGCAATTACTTTCAAAGTTTAAAAAAAAAAAACACAAAACACAACAAAAACATTTTTTTCATGCCTCGTAGGAATAGGGATAACTTAGGGAAATTTTTGCCAAATACCCCCACTGCTTCAAACAGCCAACCTTCCCTCTTCTTCGGTGGTTGTGAATTGGAGGAACCCTTAGGTGAGCAACCAAACATATTTGAAGAACCTACAGGGGAAGAATAAGAAGAAGAACCCATTCCTACTGAACCAATGGTTGAAAACAGAAATGACAGAGGAAATAGGGAAAGAGTTGAGGGTGCCTTCCCCATTAGGGAAACCAATGGGGATACTAAGATGAAAAATATAAGTCCTTCTGCCCTTCCTCATTTCCATGGCCTCACCTTAGAAGATGCAGACACTTTCTTATTTGAGTTTATTGTCATATATTGAACCTATGACTACACCAATGATGAGCAGAAGTTGAAATTATTTCCATCCACTCTCAAGGATGTAGCTTTGCGCTGGTTCATGGGTTTACCTGGAGATAGCATCACAAATTGGGCTCAGATGCAGCAAGCCTTCAATAACAAGTATCGAGACTATTGTAGGTCTAAAGGCACTAAAGAGGGAATTTTTAGGATGAACTTAGGGCATGATGAATCCATAGAGGATTATGAAGAAATATTCCATCTTAGCTACAAAAGGGCCAAGTGCACACTGTTGTTGGGAAAAGTATCCATTCGGAATGCCCCTATCCCACTCTAAGGTGTGATAGTGCCTTAGCAACAAACAAGGAAAACGAATTGAGTATTCTTCTTTATGGAATGTAAATGAGGAGAAAGGATGTAACTAACCTATGTCTTCCACTAGTTTGTCGATCCAATCACTCCTCTCTTCAATAGCTCCCAGCTCTCTGCTCCCTTACCGGCCCAGCTTCACCGAATTCCTACAATATCACAAGAGAGAGAAACTACACGAAGATACAGATATCCATTCATAAAAAGCTCAAGATCAGATTAAGCTAAACATGCAAATATAACAAAAACATCATTGATACACATCATGTAGGAGAAACTCAAATAGTTTATTGATAGAATAAGAAAGTCCAAGAGGAGATACAACCAAGTGAGTTCCGATCCAGCATCTACCTCCTAGCAAAGGAATCCCTTCCTATCCTCCAACAAAGCATAAATCACCCAATGTACTAATCTCAATCTCAAACCAACAGCAATTCTCTGCAAAGTAAAAAATTCCAGCCTCCGGCTCTCTGGGATTGTTATAGACATTTTTGTGCCTTACAGCATGAAGCATGAAATGTCAATAATCTAAGGGATCCAAAGTCCCTAAACATGTTGTTCCTACCCCTAGAGGAACAAGGTTAGCAAACCACAGCACTAAATATCAGTTCTCCACCTGAAAACACTCAAAAACAAGCTGATTCTGGATCATGTCAACTGCTCCACTGAGCATCTGCGCTGAATGTCAACTGCTCCACTCTGTACCTGCGCTGAATGTCAACAGTAATGAAGGCTACCTGCGCTGGGCTAGTTTGGCCAAGTGGCACAGTCATTCCTCAAGGTGTCAAATGCCCAGGAAGCTTCCAAAATGACACTTGGATCAGGGAATTCGCCTAGTGATGAGTAAGAGGGTCTAGATCTCCAACTGGAAGCAAGAACCTCCAAGTGGACTCAAGAACTGAAGAATAACTGAAGTGGGAGAGGACACTAGTCAGCTTCATGCTAGCCTCAAGCTAACTCATCCTTTCTCCAAAACTCCTATATATAGAGCTCTCTCATGAGGTCTAGGGAGGCTGGAATCTTGTGAATGTAAGGAAGTGCTGTTGGTTTGAGTATAGAACTATTGGGTGATTTTCTTGAAGGAGGTGAAGAGGAGATTTCTTTCTGCTGGGAGGTGATGCTGGATTGGGCCTTTTATGGTTGTATCACTTCCTGAACTTTACTTCTTCCATTAATAAAGCATTTGAAGTTCTTCTATATGCATGTGTCTCAATGGCGTATTGATACTTGTATATTTGATTTATTCTAATCCTTGAATCAATTATGAATGTATGCTTCTTGTAGTTTCCCTCTCTTGTTATTTTGCAGGATCTTGGTGTAGCTGGGCCAGTGAAAGAGCAAGGAGCTGGGAGCAAGCAGCAAGGAGAGAAGATTGGATCAATCATTAGCAAAAGACAACGGTTAGTGGATCTCTTTCTCCCCTCTCTTACATCTCCTAAAGAAGTAATCTCGAATAGCTTTGCTTTGATTGTTGCTGAGGTACTATCACCCTTAGAGTGGGATAGGGTCATTTCGTATTGGATACTTTTCCCAACAACAAATTGGCGACTCCACTGGGGATCGTATCTTGTTGGTTGTTTGTTTTTTTTCTATTCATCTCATAAACACAGGGAGTACCGAATCGAACTGCATTTGGATCTTTCAAATGCAAAGTAGAGGGCAGCTACTCTAGCTCAGTTTCTGGGCAAGTTTATGATTTGAAGAGCTGATCCACAAGGACTCTGAACAGCTCTTAGTGATAACTTTTCATCCTCCTTTTCATCCCTTAGTGTGTACTTGACTGATAGCTTCTGATTTGGCCAAAAACTGTGAATTTTTTAGCAATCTGTGACCCGGAAACCAAGAGAAACAAAAGTTTCGTTCTTCAGTGCAGGCTGTGTGAAGGCTGTCTACATTTCAGCGCAGTTCCCGAAGGGGCTACCTGCGCTGAATGTCAAACTGACAGTGCACTACCTGCGCTGAACCAGTCTTGCCTTGTGCTACTGGGGTTTCCTGCTGTTTCTTGCCCTGTTTTTCACTCTTGTTTTGCAGCCTGTTACCAGTCAATGTACCTATCTGAAACCAACTTTCCTTACCACTATTCCGCCTCGGTTGTATAAAGAAACTATGTTTGTTCTTTGTGTATTTCTTATATCATTTACAGTTTCCCATAACGAAAGTGAACTAGTCTTGTTGTGACCTCTTAGATCTAGACCTGTGATAAGTGTTGTTTTGATCTTAAGAGTTAGTTTATTTGCTGTTCATAGTTGATTGGGCCTTTGTTTTCGTCAAATGGTTTGAATTTATATATTTCTAGTGTCGAAACAAGTAAATCTTAAGGTGTCTTTTGATTTTGGACAAGCTTGTTTGCTTTCACTTGAAATTGAATTCAAAGTTATACAACAACTTTCTTTTTGTATCGCACAAACATTAAGAAAGAGAAAAGAAATACCTGCATTGTGCATGTGCATCTTTGACAGTTTGTATGTTGATTTAGGAAAAAGTGCATTAGTGTGTGCTCTATGATCTGTGTGAAAAGATGTTGTCTTTCTTTTCCCTCAGTAGTTAAGATTTTCAAAGTTGAAAGATTGAAAAGCTTGCTTATCATCTTAGGCTGCATTTAGGAGTGTTACTATACATCTCGTGGTGATCCATAAAGGCAAACTGCTAAACAAGATCAACCTTAAAATAAATTGAATTTACATAACAACGCATTGAAACATAACGCAAACACATAGAGGTCTAAGCTAGAGACGTGTTCCGGCGTCGTTAAACGTGATATCTTAGCGTTGAGTGGTTGGGTGATTCCTCCACGGTGAAGCGATAAGTATCAATACGAACTTGTGCTCCCACGTACCGTCGCGTATATATTGGGAGACCCCTATAGGAACAAAGCCTTTATCCATAGGAAACCGTGTCGGCCGCCCTACTGATCGCAATGCAGTGAACACAGCATTCACGAAGATCGACCACTCGTACCGTAAAACGTATTCTGTGGTTTTGCGAAAGGTTTGGCACACCCTCTGCCTAGATCTCCAGAGCAGTTTCTTTTGGCCTTTTTCAAACTCTATAACTGAAAAAGTCCATCCGAGCATTTGTCACTTCGGGCTCGTTAAAACATCGAAGGAGACTAGAGTCATCTTTAGCTTTTTCTCGACTCTTAAAAAGTGAAAAAGCAAGTTGTGTCTAAAGCGTCGTTATAAAATTTATTTTAAACGGAACATAATCACCTCTTATTCCTACGTTGATCTTTAGGTTGAGAACATGGAACGTCCCAACCAAGGAATTCCACAAGATGGAAATCCTAGTCCTTTCTCCTCTTGGGGAGAAGTTGGTGCGCCCCACATGGCCACATTGTCGCTTCCAGGACTGACAATTGGCCTGCCTATTTGGCTATTCTCAACCAATGTAGTTCAGAACACCATGGTTCCTGAACAGTCGAGTCAACAGTTAGATGAATCTAGAGCTGCCCACCAGCCTTCTACTTCCTATAACTCTTCCTCTAATCCTTCATCTTCGCAAGGTAGAGCCGGCAAAAGCCAAGCTCCCATGGAGAAGAAGGAGAAGAAGAAGAGAGAGAAGAAGAAGAAGGAGCCTAAGGCGACTGGGGGCAAGCAAAAGACATCTGACAAAAATCCACACACAGCACAGACCGGGCCTAAATCGCCATGTGTCATATGTAAAGGAGAGCACTTCCATAGAGATTGTCCCTGTATTCCCCGGATACTAAGGGACTGGTCCCCTCGTTTTCACAATTCGGGAGCATCAACCTCTGATAGCCATGTTGAATGCTTACCGTCAACCAGCGAAAGTGAAGGTTTAAGACAAAGGGGGGAACAAGATCCCCCTGCAGACTGTGTGAAGGCAATCACGCCATCCACCGTTGTCCCTTCTTAGACGAAGCGAAGAGAGTTTTGGAAGATCGTCCGGTTTCACCGTTGAGACTTCCTCCTGGATACAAAAAACTCGTGCCAAGTCCTTCGTTGGTTGAAAATACAGCCGGCCCACTCAAGTGGTCAGCTGAAGCATCAGTCATTGACAATGAACCTACTGAATCTGGACCAGACGAAAGTCTAAAGGTCGAAACGGCAGTTGACCCGGTTCCGCCTTCAGAGGTTTCATCTTCAAATGACACCATCAATGAAGATTCATCTTCAAATGACACCCTCACTGAAGAGAATAAGGATGACACCATCCAGATTCTTTTCATCAACACAGATTCTGATGAGCATCAGGGAAATGCGCCCATTCCTTTATCGCAGGAAGGAACATCGTCAGGGTCATATACGGCCGTGTATTCGGTCCCACCACCAAGCAACCTGGTTGTGTCCTTTGATTGGAACCAACTAGGCAGACCCCGGTTGCCAGCCAGTATACCATTCAGAATCATCGTCCAAATTTAAAGAATGGTAATGGCTGGAACTATCATTGATGAAGGGGCATCTGTGAGTATCCTTTCCTCTATTGCTTGGAAAGCACTGGGTTCCCCGGCGCTTTTGCCTGAGATAAGAAATCTCTCGGGTTTTGATAAAGGAACCAGTCGACCATTAGGGATCCTCCCCAATGTGCCTGTCACATTGAAAGGGAAGACCGTTCAATTGAACGTGATGGTCGTTCAAGGACCCTTGGATTATAACCTACTCCTTGGACGAGACTATATATATTGAATGGGAGCTATAGTCTCCTCACTCTTTAGAGTAATGTGTTTTCCACACGAAGGAAGAATGGTCAAGCTCGTAGACCAACTTTCATTTCCAGGATCACGCATCGCAAATAGTCACATACCAACCCTCAATGGTCTATTCACCCAAGAAATGTCTCCACCCCCAGTCCTCCTTCCCGATGAGTGCGAGTGATTCGGAAAGATGGGACTGGAACCCAGGGGGCATACATCCTGGTCTGCTTTGGGCAGAGGAAACCTTGGGTATAAGGTAGAATTTCCGCGAAAGAATATGACTAGTCCATACCCCGTCCGTGGAAGGAAGAGGGGTTGTTCTGGAACAGGATTCTTTTGTCAAGGTTACTTGTTTGACAAAGGTCATTCACCATTGTCTACTTCGGTAGACAGTGCCGAGGAAATGTTTTCATTTGATGGTGTTAACAAAACAATCTTTGGGTAACCAGAAAGAGGCAAGCCTCACCCTTTAAAACAAATGTTTTATCAGATAAGTAGGGGCAGCCTTGAAATTTTACTTTATACCTGGGGGCATGCAACCTTTTGGAGTGCAAGCAAGGGACGACTATTTATTTTTTAAATTTTTAGGTCCTCCCTTTAAACCTGTAGGTCTAACCCTTTAAACTCATAGGATTAGCCGTTTCCTAACTTGCATAAAGAAAGGATGTGGGGCAAAGGTCAAAATTTGCCCAATTAGGAGCATAGCTTCGTGAGATAAAGCTCCATAAAAAATAGCTATCTCACAGGAGACATTTCTTATCTTATGACTGGTATTATCGAGCAGTTTTACCGCAGAATTTATGCTCGTTAAAAAATAGAAAAGCGAGATTCGAGCAGTTTTACCGCGGAATTTATGCTCGTTAAAAAATAGAAAAGCGAGATCCGAGCAGTTTTAGTACATAGTTCATGCTCGTTAAAAAATAAACATAAGGTTGAGCAGTCAAGCTCATTAAAAAATGAACATACCCCGGTAAATAACCATTGTGATCGTAAATTTATTAGCCATAAAAAGCCTTGGTCGTGTTTGCACCTGCCACCTCCATTTCATTTGGCCGATCGTTCACCTCCATATGATTGTTTACCTATTTTGAGGAACAGTTGCGAAGAGTGATTTCACCTAGCCATCCTTGTGACACTGCCGTGATTGGAAAATTCCAACCTGTACCTGGAATCTGCTGCTATCCCTGTTTATCACTCGTTCCTCAAAAGACGAGTCTTCTTTGAGCTCTTTTCATCTGACTCGTAAAATATGAAAAGTTTGCCGAGTTTTGGCCTTCCAGCTCGTTAAAAGGACCGGAAGAGCTATCCCTCCCGTAGATTTTAATCTTTTTGGGCCCGAGGGATTATTACACAAAAAGGTCGAGCGCTTGTCTTATTCGGCTCGTTAAAGTTATCGAAAACTCATCCCTTCTGTATTGTTTTATACTTTTTCGGACTTAAGGGATTAGATGACGAAAAAGGAATTTTGGAGTTAACTTTCTGTACCTTTTCAGACTCTCTAAAAATGAAAAGGACCGAGTTTTCCTTGTCGTTAGACTCGTTAAAATGATTAAATAGCGACAAACTTGTCTTTAGACGAGAACGAGTTTCCCTATCGCTAGGCTCGTTAAAACATAGCGATGGGCTTGCCCGAAGGGCAGGTTATAGAACAAGCATATGTTATCCTCCTCAAGCTTGACAAAAATAAAGAGGTACTGGTCAGAAATGACTGGGGAAAAATTGGGAGAACCTCAAAGCTTTAATGGTAGCAAGTCGCTCTTGAACATGACACTTTTCCTCCGTATCACATCGGGTTGGGTTGTTTCATTCACCGGTCTCATCACCATGGTCTTCACCAAACCATCCACATTTGGGGTAATGCTACCGATCCATCGCATCAGTGTCGTTATATGTTCAAGAGATGTTGTTCAGAAAGAGTTAACCGTGTCCCATCCACTGCCATACATTATCCTTCATCCACCCATGATCGCCACCCTGAATCATATCTCACAGATTGTTTTCACCTCCACTAAAATCATTAGCTCCGTTCCGTGTCACTGATGTGGGATTCATTAAGGCCCTCCTTTGACGGATCGCTTCTTGTCGACTTCAGCTCATTATCCAAGAAGTTGATCTAGGGACAACCCCCTCAGTACTTTGAAGCTTGCATGCCTCAATGGCAAGTTTCTCACTTCCGGCGACAGGTATACATCAATGACCTTCGACCAGAAGATTTTGCGTGGTGTTCGACGCCAAGTCCTTTATTCACACCACGTAAATTGTACTGCAGTACCTTGAGGGTCATTATCATTATCAGTGATTCCTCTCGCGCTTGTTAACGGTTTACATTATTGACCGGTAATCAAGCGATGTCTTTCCATGTTCGACTTCAACGCAATTCTCACATGGATCGACTTGTACTTAGAGTGAAGATCGAACGAGTTTGAAGACCCCGGATCTAGTTTCATCCATCCGGGTTGCGATATATATTCAAGAAATAAAGATATTTGATATGTACATCATTGCAGCAGATGATCATCCTACTCAAAGGATGATAATTTCAGCAGAGAATTATCAGTTTATCATCAGACGATCGTCTGTTCTATGTACCAAAATGAATTTATAAAGCTGAGCATGGGAATGCCCGCCTCAGCTAGATCATGAAAGCAGAATGAAAAATAATGTATTGTATTGTATTTTATTACAAGTCACCTCTCAGCGATTGAATGAACTTCGGATCCTCCTGATAAAGCATTTCACCCGATAAAGGACCTCATACTTTAGGGGGAAACTTTTATAGACATTTTTGTGCCTTACAGCATGAAGCATGAAATGTCAATAATCTAAGGGATCCAAAGTCCCTAAACATGTTGTTCCTACCCCTAGAGGAACAAGGTCAGCAAACCACAGCACTAAATATCAGTTCTCCACCTGAAAACACTCAAAAAAAAGCTGATTCTGGATCATGTCAACTGCTCCACTGAGCATCTGCACTGAATGTCAACTGCTCCACTCTGTACTTGCGCTGAATGTCAACAGTAATGAAGGCTACCTGCGCTGGACGAGTTTGGCCAAGTGGCACAGTCATTCCTCAAGGTGTCAAATGCCCAGGAAGCTTCCAAAATGACACTTGGATCAGGGAATTCGCCTAGTGATGAGTAAGAGGGTCTAGATCTCCAACTGGAAGCAAGAACCTCCAAGTGGACTCAAGAACTGAAGAATAACTGAAGTGGGAGAGGACACTAGTCAACTTCATGCCAGCCTCAAGCTAACTCATCCTTTCTCCAAAACTCCTATATATAGAGCTCTCTCATGAGGTCTAGGGAGGCTGGAATCTTGTGAATGTAAGGAAGTGCTGTTGGTTTGAGTATAGAACTATTGGGTGATTTGCTTGAAGGAGGTGAAGAGGAGATTTCTTTCTGCTGGGAGGTGATGCTGGATTGGGCCTTTTATGGTTGTATCACTTCCTGAACTTTACTTCTTCCATTAATAAAGCATTTGAAGTTCTTCTATATGCATGTGTCTCAATGGCGTATTGATACTTGTATATTTGATTTATTCTAATCCTTGAATCAATTATGAATGTATTCTTCTTGTAGTTTCCCTCTCTTGTTATTTTGCAGGATCTTGGTGTAGCTGGGCCAGTGAAAGAGCAAGGAGCTGGGAGCAAGCAGCAAGGAGAGAAGATTGGATCAATCATTAGCGAAAGACAATGGTTAGTGGATCTCTTTCTCCCCTCTCTTACATCTCATAAAGAAGTAATCTCGAATAGCTTTGCTTTGATTGTTGCTGAGGTACTATCACCCTTAGAGTGGGATAGGGTCATTCCGTATTGGATACTTTTCCCAACAACAGGGATGAGGGATCCATATATAGATGTAAGCAGAGAGGATGAGTCAGCTTATGTTTTGACTTGTGGCTTCTCTCTGTCAGTTGTTGCTTCCACTTGGAGGTTGAGAGCCTCTTACTCATCACTAGTCGAATTCATTGAGGCAAGTATCACTGGAGAAGATTCTGGAAGCTTCCATGGTCTTTCCACCTCGTTGAATCAGCTTGCCATTTGTCATTTCCCACTCAGCGCACCTGGGTAGTGTATCCAAGTGCGTTGCAACACACCTAGCCAGTGCATTTGGGTGCTTTGCAACGCAGGCAGCTAGTAGAGCATCTGAATTGATCCTGAATTGACTGTTTCTGAGTGGTTTTTGGTGGAGAACTTCTGGGAGAAGCTGTCATTGGTTGACCTTGTTCCTTTAGGGGCAGGAACAAATCTTTTAGGGACTTTGGATCCCTTGGATTATGGACATTTCATGCTCAATGCTGTAAGGCACAAAAATGTCTATAACAGGTGCCCCCTAAAGTATGAGGCCGTTTATCGGGTGAAATGCTTTATTGGGAGGATCCAAAGTTCATTCAATGCTGGGAGGAGACCTGTAATAAGATACAATACAATACATTATTTTTCATACTGTTTTCATGATCTAGATGAGGCGGGCATTCCCATGCTCAGCTTTATAAATTCATTTTATGTACATAGGACAGACAATCGTCTGATGGTAGACTAATGATTGTGATGAAATCATCATCCTTTTGGTAGGATGATTATCTGTTCTGCAGTGCTGTACATGTCAATGTCTTTATTTTTCCTGAATATATATCGCAGCCCGGATGGATGAAACTAGATCTGGGGTCTTCAATCTCGTCCGATCTTCACTCTAAGTACAAGTCGATCCATGTGAGAAATGTTCTGAAGTCGAACATGGAAAGACATCGCTTGATTACCAGTCAATGATGAAAACTGTTAACAAGCGCGAGAGGAATCACCGATAATGATAATGACCCTCAAGGTACTGCAGTACAATTCACGTGGTGTGAATAAAGGACTTGGCGTCGAACACCACGCAAAATCTTTCGGTCGAAGGTCATTGATGTATACCTGTCACCGGAAGTGAGAAACTTGCCATTGAGGCATGCAAGCTTCAAAGTACTGAAGGGGGTGTTCCTAGATCAACTTCTTGGATAATGAGCTGATGTCGACAAGAAGCGATCCGTCAAAGGAGGGCCTTGATGTATCCCACATCAGTGACACGGAACGGAGCAAATGATATTGATGGAGGTGAAAACGATCTGATAATATATGGTTCAGGGTGGCGGTCATGAAAGAATGAAGGATAATGTATGGTAGTGGATGGGACACGGTTGACTTCTCTGGATGACTTCTCTTGAACATATTGGCGACACTTGTGTGATGGATCGGTAGAATTTACCCCAAAGGTGGATGGTATGGCGAGACCATGGTGATGTGACCGATGAATGAAACAACCCAACCCAACTCTGGCATGGAGCGGAAGTGTCATGTTCAAGAGTGACTTGCTACCAATAACAGTTCTTTGAGTTTCTTCCCAATTTTTCCCCAGTCATTGCTGACCAGTACCTCTTTATTTTTATCAAGCTTGAGGAGGATAACATATGCTTGTTCTATAATTTTCCCTTCGGGCAAACCCATCGCTATGTTTTAACGAGCCTAGCGATAGTGAAACTCGTTCTCGTCTAAAGACAAGTTTGTCGTTATTAATCTTTTTAACGAGTCTAACGACAAAGATAACTCAGTCCTTTTCATTTTTAGAGAGTCTAAAAAGGTACGTAAAGTTAACTCCAGAGTTCCTTTTTCGTCATCTAATCCCTTAAGTCTGAAAAAGTATAAAACAATACAGAAGGGATGAATTTTCGATAGTTTTAACGAGCCGAACAAAACAAGCGCTCGATCTTTTTGTGCAATAATCCCTCAGGTCCAAAAAGATTAAAATCTAGAGGAGGGATAGCTCTTCCGGTCGCTTTAACGAGATGGAAGGCCAAAACTCGGCAATCTTTTCATATTTTACGAGTCAGATGAAAAGAGCTTAAAGAAGACTTGTCTTTTGAGGAACAAGTGATAAAATGGGTAGCAGCTGATTCCAGGTAAGGGTTGGAATTTTCCAAGCATGGCAGTGTCACAAGGATGGCTAGTGAAATCACTCTTCGCAGCTGTTCCTCAAAATGGGTAAACAATCATATGGAGGTGAACGATCGGCCAATGGAAAAGTGGAGGTGACGGTGCAAACACGACCAAGGCTTTAATGGTTGATAATGTTACATTCACGGTGGTTATTTACCGGAGGATAGTTCATTTTTTAACGAGCTTAAACACGGGTTGAAACACTTGCTCGATCTTATGTTTATTTTTTAACGAGCATGAACTATGTGCTAAAACTGCTCGATCTTATGTTTATTTTTTAACGAGCATGAACTATGTGCTAAAACTACTCGATAATCCAGTCATATGATAAGAATGTCTCATGTAAGATGCCATTTTTTATGGAGCTTGCACCTTACAAAGCTATGCCCCGCATCCTTTCGTTATGCAAGTTCGGAAACGACTAATCCTACGAGTTTAAAGGGTTAGACCTACGGGTTTAAAGGGAGGACCTAAAAATTTAAAAAATAAATAGCCGCCCCTTGCTTGCACTCCAAAAGGTTTGCATGCCCCCAGGTATAAAGTATGGTTTCAAGGTTACCCCTTCTTAGTCCAATAAAACATTTGTTTTACCGAGAGAGGCCTACCTCTTTTAGGTTACCAAAGTTTATCTCATTTGCGCAGCAAACAAACATTTCTTCGGAGATGTCTACCGAGATAGAAAAAGGTGAGTGACAACGAGCGCCAAACACATAACTTTGAAAAGAGAATCTTATTCTAGAATAACCCCTCTTCCAAGACGGACGGGGTACAAACTAGTCATATTCTCCCGCGGAAACCTACCCTATACCCGAAGTTTTCCTGCCGAAGTAGACCAGGACGCATGCCCCCTGGGTTCCAGTCATATCCCTCCGAATTACTCGCGCTCATCGGGAGGACGGACCATGGGTTGAGACATTTCTTGCGTGAAGAGACCATTTAGGGATGGTATATGACTATTTGCGATGCGTGATCCGAGGAAATGAAAGCTGGTCCACGAGCTTGACCACTCTTCCTTCGTGCGGAAAACACATTACTCTAAAGAGTGAGGAGACGATGGCTCCCATGCAATATATATAGTCTCGTCCAAGGAGTAGGTTATAATCCAAGGGTCCTTGAACTACCATCACGTTCATTTGAACGGTCTTCCCTTTCAATGTTATGTGCACATTGGGGAGGATCCCTAAAGGTCGACTGGTTCCTTTATCAAAGCCTGTCAGATTTCTCATTTCAGGCAAAAGCGCTGGCAAACCAAGCGCTTTCCAAGAAATAGAGGAAAGGATACTCACAGATGCCCCCTCATCAATGATGGTGCCAGCCATAACCATTCCGTATATTTGGACGATAATTCTGAATGGTATGCTTGCTAGCAAACGGGATCTGCCTAGTTGGTTCCAGTCAAAGGAGACAACTAGGTTGCTTGGTGGTGGGACCGAGCAGACGGTCGGGTATCGCTCTGATGAACTTCCTTCCTGTGATAAAGGAATGGGGGGGTTGCCCCCATGCTCGTCGGAGTCTGTGTTGATGAAGAGAATTTGGATGGTGTCATCCTTGTTCTCTTCAGTGACTGTATCATTCGAAGATAAAACCTCTGAAGGCAAGACCGAGTCAACTGCCGCCTCGACCTTTTGACTTTCGTCGGGTATGGATTCAGCTGGTTCATCTTCAATGACCGACACTTCAGTTGACCACTTGAGAGGACCAGCTGGATTTTCAACTAACGAAGGACTCGGCAAGAGTTTTTTATATCCAGAAGGAAGTCGTAACGGTGAAACCGGACGATCATCCAAAACTCTTTTCGCTTCGTCTAAGAAGGGACAACGGTGGATGGTGTGGTTTCCTTCGCACAGTCTACAGGGAGATCTAGCTCTCCCTTTTTGTCCAAGGACTTCACTTTCGCTAGTTGACGGTGTGCGTTCAACATGGCTATCAGAGGTTGATGCCACCGGATTGTGCAAACTGGGAGACCAGTCTCTTAGTATCCGAGGGATGCAGGGACAATCTCTGTGAAAGTGGTCTCCCTTGCATATGACACATGGCGATTTAGGCCTAGTCAGTGTTGTGTGTGGATTTTCGTTAGACGCCACTCGTTTGCCCCCAGTCGCTTTTGGCTCCTTCTTCTTCTTCTCTTTCTTCTTCTTTTCCTTCTTCTCCTTAGGAACTTGGTTTTCATTTTTACTAGTCCTGTCAAGCGAAGAGGAAGGGGGAGAGGAAGGATTAGAGGAAGTAGAAGGCTGGTGGGTAACTCTGGACTAGTCTAACTGCTGATTCGACTGTTCAGGAATAGTGGTGTTCTGAACGACATTGGTTGAGAAGAGCCAGACCGGCAAGCCAATTGTCAGTCCTGGAAGCGACAATGTGGCCATATGGGGCGCACCAACATCTCCCCAAGAGGAGAAGGGACTAGGATTTCCACCAAGGGGAATTCCTTGGTTGGTGGGCTCCATTTTCTCAACCTAAAGATCAACGCAGGAAAAAAGGTATGAATATTCCGTTTAAAATAAATTTTAACGACGCTTAGACACAACTTGCTTTTTCAATTTTAAAGAGTCGAGAAAAAGCAAAAGATGACTCTAGTCGCCTTCGATGTTTTAACGAGCCCGAAGTGACAAATGCTCGGATGGACTTTTTCTGTTATAGAGTCTGAAAAAGGCCAAAAGGAACTGCTCTAGAGTTCTAGGTAGAGGGTGTGCCAAACTTTTCGCAAAACCGCAGAATACTTTTTAAGGTACGGGCGGTCAATCTTCCCGAATGCTGTGTTCAGTGCATTGCGATCAGTAGGGCGGCCGACACGGCTTCCTATGGATAAAGGTTTTATGCCTATAGGGGTCTCCCAATATATACTCGACGGTACGTGGGAGCACAATCCGTACTGGCGCTTATCGTCTCTCAGGAGGAATCACCCAACCATCAGCGAGATCGACAGTCACCAGGTTTTACGACGCGGAACACGTCTCTAGCCTAGACCTCTATGTTGTGCGTTAAGTTACAAAGCGTTGTTAAGTTCATTCAATTTATTTTAGGTTGATCTTTCTTAGAAGTTTGCCTTTTTGGATCACCACGAGATGTATGATACAATTCCTAAATGCAGTCTAAAGATGATAAGCAAGCATTTATCTCTTTTCAACAATGAAAATCCTAGCTACAAGGGGAAAAGAAAGACACAATCTTTTCTCAAAGAGCAAAGAGCACACTGTAAATGCACTTTTCCTAAATCAAAGCATGCAAACTATCAATATGAAAATGCACAAATGCATGTATTTGTTTTCACTTTCTTAATATTGATGCCTAAAAAGAAAGCTGTTGTACAAAATTTGAATTCGATTTCAAGTGAAAACACAAACAAGTTTCTTTTTGAACTCAAAAAGACGATTACGACACTTTATGATTTTGAAGTAAACACTTGTTTCGACACTAGAAATTCATAAATTCAAACCAAAAGACAAAAGTAAAAGCGCAATCAACTGTCAACAGCAATAAACTTACTCCTAAGATCAAAACGACACTTACGACAGGTCTAGATCTAAGGGCGACAGTATGACTAGTTTACTTTTGTAATGGGAAACTGCAAATGATGTAACAAATACACAAAGAACAAATACAGTTTCTTTATACAACTGAGGCGGAATTGAGGCAAAGAAAAGGGGTTTCAGATAGGTACACACACTGATAACAGGCTGCAAAAAACAGAGATAAAACTGAGCAAAAGGAAGCAGGGAACCACAGCTGCACAAGGCAAAGGCTGATCAGCGCACCCCCAGCACAGAGAAACTGAACTTCAGCACAGGTAGCCCTCTCGGGACCTGCGTTGAAATGCAGAACCTCTTCACAGAGCCTGCGCTGAAGCAGAAACGAGAATTGTCTCTAGGTTCTGGGTCACGGTTTGCAGTTTAATCTACAGTTTTTGGCCGGATAAAAGCTATCAATTAGGTATAATTAGGAGGATGATTTAAAGGAGGACTAAGATATATCACAAAGGGCTGTTAGAGCACTTGTGGATCAGCTGTTCAGATCATAAAAACAGGCCCAGTGAATGGACTAGAGTAGCAGATCTCTACTCTGCATTTGTAAATGGCAAATGCAGTTCGATTCGGCACTCCTGAGTTTATGAGAAGAACAACAATAGAAACACAAATAAACTAACTAGATACGATCCCCAGCAGAGTCGCCAATTTGTTGTTGGGAAAAGTATCCATTCGGAATGCCCCTATCCCACTCTAAGGTGTGATAGTGCCTTAGCAACAAACAAGGAAAACTAATTGAGTATTCTTCTTTATGGAATGTAAATGAGGAGAAAGGATGTAACTAACCTGTGTCTTCCGCTAGTTTGTCGATCCAATCGCTCCTCTCTTCAATAGCTCCCAACTCTCTGCTCCCTTACTGGCCCAGCTTCACTGAATTCCTGCAAGATCACAAGAGAGAGAAACTACACAAAGATACAGATATACATTCATAAAAAGCTCAAGATCAGATTAAGCTAAACATGCAAATATAACAAAAACATCATTGATACACAACATGTTGGAGAAACTCAAATAGTTTATTGATAGAATAAGAAAGTCCAAGAGGAGATATAACCAAGTGAGTTCTGATCCAGCATCTACCTCCCAGAAAAGGAATCCCTTCCTCTCCTCCAACAAAGCATAAATCACCCAATGTACTAATCTCAATCTCAAACCAACAGCAATTCTCTGCAAAGTACAAAATTCCAGCCTCCGGATCTCTGGGATGAGGGATCCATATATAGATGTAAGCAGAGAGGATGAGTCAGCTTATGTTTTGACTTGTGGCTTCTCTCTATCAGTTCTTGCTTCCACTTGGAGGTTGAGAGCCTCTTACTCATCACTAGTCGAATTCATTGAGGCAAGTGTCACTGGAGAAGATTCTGGAAGCTTCCATGGTCTTTCCACCTCGTTGAATGAGCTTGCCATTTGTAATTTCCCGCTCAGCGCACTTGGGTAGTGTATCCAAGTGCGTTACAATGCACCTAGCCAGTGCATTTGGGTGCTTTGCAACGCAGGCAGCTAGTAGAGCATCTGAATTGATCCTGAATTGACTGTTTCTGAGTGGTTTTTGGTGGAGAACTTCTGGGAGAAGCTGTCATTGGTTGACCTTGTTCCTTTAGGGGTAGGAACAACTCTTTTAGGGGCTTTGGATCCCTTGGATTATGGACATTTCGTGCTCAATGCTGTAAGGCACAAAAATGTCTATAACACACACTTGACCCTGAGTCACTAAATCTAGTCCTACTTAGAGGAGTAAGGGAAGATCTTCTGGATACCCTAAAATTGTTAGTAGGAGGGGATATCTACCAGTTACCCTATGAGGATATCAAGACTACCTTTGGAAACCATTCTAGGGTGGCTAGGAAAAAGGGTAGGGGTAGTCAACCTATGGTCAGTCCATCCTCTTCCAATTGATCCATACAGGGTGAAATTGGAAACATGCTAGAGGATTTCAAGAGTGAGATGTTGCAAACACTTGCCCTACAGATGGCTACTATGCACATTAAGAGAAAACATGAGGAAGCAAAGAGAGCCTTAGCCATTTTCTGCCCTAGATGCACCAGGAGGCACCCTAGGAATGAATGTCCATTGAATTCTATTGACATCTGCTCAGCTGTGAAGAAAACAACTCCACAGACAAGTGCCCTTATTTACCTGAACTAAAAGTTTCATATCAAGGAGTTGAATGGGTAACTAAACAACTCTGCTACATAAACGCAAGGAGACCTCATGGGCCTAGGCCATACCAGCAGGGCATGCAAGGGTCATCCCATGCATATTACAACCCCAACCAGACCACATCCATACCTTCTTGGGGGGTATAACTCATTCGCTCTAGGTATGGAGGATCATCTTCTAGATATTTTTTGTGGTCATGATACGAAGGAAATAATGACTAAATCCTTATCCACGGATATTAGTCCAATTTGGGATCCTGAAAGTCGGGGTCCTACTCATCCTTCCTAGGCTACACCTCCTCCTTGGTCCTTTGCACCTCAGTATCATTCCCAGCCAGCCAGCCAGTCATTTCAACCATATGCTCTGCCACAACCTTAGTGGAATGCACCACCCAAGGGGTGGAGGCCCCCATACAACAATGCTCCAGCTTTATTACCTTCACCACATGCTCAACCATTGCTTTTACACTCTGCTCCACCTAAACAACCCCAGCTTCCTACCCAGCCAAATCTGAACCCGAACAACAAACATGCACAGCAAGTATACAATGGAGAGATATCCTATCATGCTTATGCTGTGGAGATTCAAAAAATCAACCTTAGATCTAGGAGAGTAATCCCGGAAAACCAACCTCTACCTCCACCTAGGGAGGTTGAGGAGGAAAGAGAGGAAAGCATGCCTAAAGTAAATCCACCACCCTTTCCTGAGAGGTTAACCCAACCACTCCAGCCTACCCCAGAAGAGATTGAACTTCTGGGAGAATTGAAAAACCTATGTGTCAAAATTCCACTTCTCCAAGATATTAAAGATGTACCTATTTACAACAAGTTGATTAAGGAGAAGTGCTTCAAGCATCCAGGGAGGCGAAGAAGAGATGCCCCTACCATTAATGTCATTGGACAGTTGTCTGGCTTAATGTTGGGGCAGGTAATCTGTCCAACGTATTTGGACCCTGGAATCCCTGTAGTAGATGTGCACATCAATGGCACCATTGTCCCACACACTTTGATCAATCATGGGGTTGTCATTAATGTGATGACCAAGGACACCATGCTCAAGCTCAACCTCCAAGGCTCATTGAGAAAGACCACACCAATTTTGTAACTTGCAGACTGCTCCATAGTGACCCTTGAGGGCATTGTTGAGGATTTGATGGTCTCCATTGACTCTTGGGAATACCCTGTAGATTTCCTTGTTCTCCAGCCTAAGGCTAAGCTTACTGATTACCCTCTCATCCTTGGGAGGCCCTCGTTAGCCACTGTCGATGCCTACATTAGCTGCAAGGCTGGAAATATGACCATAAAAAATGGGCATATGTCCAATAAGTGAGTCCTATACCCTCCTGCTCATACATCTCTAAAACATGACCTACCTTGGTGGCTGGAAGAGGAGGAAGAAGATGAAGTTTATTCTGCCCAACTCTATACCTTAGAAACAACCATGGGAGGGGGGCAGCAGGCTTAAGATTATTTGATTGAACACATACTCCAAAGTCCAACTCCCAATACATTGTCCTTAGAAGAAGTAGTAAAGGAAACCCTAAACAACCATCAAATTGATCTATGCTTGGCCAATTCCAACCCTATCCGAGTCAAAACCATCGAATTTGGCCCCGAGAGAACTTTGAAAATCAACCCATCTCTTTCTGTTCAGCAAGAAGAAAAGTTGTGCAACCTCCTAAAGGAACACTTGGATGCCTCTGCTTGGAGTTATAAAGAAATGAATGGAGTGCACCCCTCGGTGTGTACTCACCACATTTATATCGAAGAAGGTTGCAATCCAATTTGGCAACCCCAAAGGAGGATGAATCCAAATCTTAAAGATATAGTCAAAGAAGAAATGCAAAAGCTAGTAGATGCAGGATTCATTTACCGTATCTCAAATAGTGAGTGGCTCTCTCCTTTGATGTCGGTTCCAAAGAAAAATGTTAAGTGGGGGATTTGTGTCAATTACAGGGATTTAAACAAAGCCACAAATAAGGACCATTTCCCTCTACCTATCATCGACCAAGTGCTAGATGGCCTGGTAGGGAAAAAGTTTTTCTCTTTCCTAGATGGATTCAGCGGATACAATCAAATCCAGATCAGCCCAAAAGACCAGCATAAAACCACCTTCACTTTTCCTTGGGGTACTTTCACCTATAGGGTCCTTCCTTTTGGCCTATGCAATTCTCCTACCACTTTCGAGAGCAGTCATGAGTATCTTTTCCGCGAATTAGTCCATGATGCAATAGAGATTTATATGGATGATTTTACACCTTATGGATGTGATTTCCCTGAGGCTCTCTCCAACATAGGTAAGATGTTGCACAAATGCATTGAGATGAACCTATCTCCCATTCCTGAAAAATGTGAATTCTTGATCACTGCAGGGACTGTGCTAGGTCATTCAATATCTCAGCAAGGACTTCAGGTGGACCCAAACAAAATAGCTATCATCCAAAGGATCCCACCTCCACAAAAGTAGAGAGATGTCAGAAGTTTCCTAGGGTTAGATGGATACTACTAAAGGTTTATAAAAGACTTCAGCAAGTTGGATTCTCCTTTATTTGGGTTGTTGGCCAAAGACTCTGAGTTTGTATGGTCAAAGAGCTATCAAGAGGCCCTGTACATCTTGAAGGACAAGTTAACCACTGCACCGATTCTCCGAGGCCCAAATTGGGCCCTTCCTTTTCATATACATGTTGATGCCTCACACAAAGCCATAGGAGAAGCCCTAGGTTAGATAGATGAAAAATTTCCTTATGCCATTTACTTTATCAGTAAGAATCTGTCAAAGGCCAAACTGAACTACACAGTGACTGAAAAGGATCTCCTGGCTATCGTGCATTCATTAAACAAATTTAGGCATTATATTACAGGCTATCAAACATTTGTACACACTGACCATGATGTAATTAAATATTTAATGAATAAACCTGATGTGAATGCCTAGATTATTAGATGGTTACTTTTATTACAACAGTTTGATCTAACTATTGTTGATAAGCCTGAGAAGGAAAATGTCATTGCAGATTTTTTGTCCAGATTAACTCTGCCTGCAAGTGAGGAGGGAATGCTTAATGATCAGTTACCGGATGAGCACTTATTCTCCATTTCAGTTCTCTCTCCATGGTTTGCTGACATAGCAAACTATTTGGTATCTGCACAGTCCCCACCAAATTTTCCCTCGAAAGAGAAAAGCAAGATCGTGAGGAAGAGCAACCCCTTCACTAGGATTGGGGGCAACCTCTTTAAGCTAGGCCCAGATCAAATTATGAGAAGGTGTGTTAGGGAGGAGGAAGTCTTTGACATCCTTCTAACCTGTCATGATGGGCCTTGTGGAGGTCACTTTGCAGCAAAGAGGACAACATTTAAAGTGTTACAATCTGATTATTATTGGCCCACTCTTCATCAGGATGTGAAAAGATATACTAGTCAGTGTGATCGATGCCAAAGGATGGAAAAGCCTACTCTAAGAATGAAATGCCTTTGCAACCTCAAGTGACTTTCAAGCCATTTAATAATTGGAGCATGGACTTCATTGGACCTATTGACCCTCCTTCCAAGAAAAATTAGTATATCATTGTATGCACTGACTATCTGACTAAGTGAGATAAAACCAAGGCAATCAAGGTAGAAACAGAGGAGAAGGTGGTTGAGTTCTTAATGGATAATGTATTTTACAAGTTTGGGTACCCTAGAGAGCTGGTCACTGATCAAGGCAGCCAATTTACCTCCAACATGATTGAAGACTTGTGAAGCCAGTACAAGATCAAGCATAGAACCTCCACTCCCTATCACCCACAAGCTAATTGGCAAGTGGAGGTGACCAACAAAGCACTGGAGGGCATCCTAACCAAAGTGGTTATCAGCAGCAGGAAAGATTGGGCCGATAGACTAGTTGAAGTCACCTGGGCCTATAATACCACCTAGAAGACCACCACTGGATTCACACCCTATGAGCTGGTCTATGGAAAAAAGGCCCTGTTATCCATTAAATTTTAGTATAATACATTGAGGATGGCAACACAACTAGATCTAGATCTCAGCAGTGCCCAAAAAGAGAGATTGCTCCAGTTAAATGGTTTAGATGAGTTCAGAATGCAGGGCCTCGTACAGACAGAGGTAACCCAAATTCAGAGGAAGATCTGGCATGATAAGAACATCAAGGATAATAAATTTCAAGAAGGTGATTGGGCTTTGTTATATGATTCCAGATATAAAGACATTAAGATTAAGTTAAGGACAAGATGGTTAGGGCCTTATGTTATAGAAAGATGTCATGATAATGGTTCAGTGTAGAACAGAACCATAGATGTAGAGGCCATTCCTTTACTTGTTAATGGGCATAGATTGAAAGCTTACAAAAGGCCATTGTCAAAGAAAGAGTTCATTAATGGTATCAATAAAACAGTGGTGGTGGTGGAGCAAGCCTCAGCTCCTGCCTCATCAAGTCTGTTGGACACCTAATCCTAAAGGGTTAGTGTGGAAGCCGAAAAGACTAAGCAGTCCAAGAGACCTTGGGATCTGAAACCCAAGAGTCACAACATTGTATTATAAATGTACATCTCCTGTTAATAAAAAAATGTACTCACTGATTTATCTTTCCTATCCTTTGCTGTCCATGTGTGTTTAACATGGTATCAGAGCCGCTTGTTTTTCTGTGGCCTGTTATGTGCATGTCAGTCCTGCACCTCTGCCCATAATTCTGTGTCTGAGCTTCCTTGAATAGAGCTGATGTGGTCTTCATTATCTCTATCACTATGTGCGTTTTTGTTGCTAACGCACTACTCCTGACTGACATCTCTGTCCATTGCTCCTGCGCTGCTCCATATAATTAGCTGCTGCTGTTGCACATCTGTCCATATCGGTTTAACGCTGTTTCATAACATCTTTGAATGTGTTTTCCATTTGAACGTTGTCCATATCATATTAACGCTCTTTTAGCGCTGCGTTGGTATCATTTATCTCTCTGCCTGCCTAATGCCTGAATCTCTGCCCATATACTCTGTCGATTCTCTGCCCTGAAATCAATCATAATTCATGTTATTGCATCTGATATACAAAGGGACCGTTACAAGCCTTCAATAACTGACAGTGCTTGGAATCATTCTCGTTTGAATGACTGTGCGTTGAATGTCGTCAAGCCGCTGAAGCAATCTTGAATATCCCGCATTTGCTACAGAGTCCTCATCGATTGCAGCTCTCACTTTTCTCGTGATTTCCTGGTGATGTTGTGTTGCGGGTTGAATGAAGCTTTCTATGCTGTGAATTGATATCTTTATTCTCTTCACATGGTGATAGTGTAGTAGCACGCACTTTCAGTTTTGCGGTCCACAAAGATTGACCCGTCTCTCGAGATGGGGAACCTCGTTGGTGACCCGGAAAAGGTGATTATTTCTGAGTAGCAGTCAGAGTCTGGGACGGACTTATGCAGTACTGCTGGCCTCTGCACTTGCTCTTGACATTGCCTGGTTTATTCTTTTTTCTAGTGAGATATGGAACGGAGCCCATCTGAGTTTCTGATTACCTTCAGCGCATTCCGATGGCAGAGGGGGAGAATTATGCAAATCCATTGACGTGTCTCTTTCACGTACTATTCAAAGGAGCTGCAATTGCTTTCTATGTCTTGTTTTCCTTGTTTGTGAATTCCTTTGTGATCATTTTTGTGGTCACGGTCTTTCTGGCTGCTCTTGATTTTTGGGTGGTCAAGAATGTTAGTGGAAGGATATTAGTTGGCCTAAGATGGTGGAATGAGATAAGTGAGCAAGGGGACAGCATCTGGAAGTTTGAAGCCCTAGATCAGGAGTCATTATCCCGGATTAACAAAAAGGATTCATGGCTCTTTTGGTGGACGCTTTATCTCACAGCTGTTGTGTGGGTGGCATTGGGGATTGTAGCCTTAATCAAGCTCAACATTGATTATCTTCTAGTGGTTGGAGTTTGTTTGGCTTTAAGCATTACAAACATTGTTGGATTTACCAAATGCCGAAAAGATACAAAGAAACAGGTTCAAAATTTTGCATCTCGGACTATTGCTTCGCATGTTTCATCAACAATTCAGTCGGCTTTCAGTGTTGTTTGATATTTACATAACAGATCAGTGAAGAGGGTTTTTTTTCTGTAAAGCAAATCCAAATGTTTATCATAATGATTTGCGAGTTTTTTTATCTCTTCAGTGCAGCATTCTGGATTCTTTGATATTGAAGTGTCCTATAGTCTTCCTGGGAAATCGTAATTGTGGCTGTATTCTTTTGCACTGTTATGGTGTATTACATTGGTGTATTACACTGTCTTCAATATCACTGCATCATACACTTCATGCTCAGCAATTGAACTTCTTGTTCTATTTTTATAAAGTCTACCTTCTCAGCTCTCAGTGGGAATTTATTTGTCAAACGTTTTTCACTGTATACGGAAAACATCTCTTTCTTTCTTGTAGTAAACTGTTGGATTTTATGCATTTTTGCTCACTGTGAGACTGTGCATAAGCTGGTCTGTGCGTTGATCTCTGTGCAGAAGACCGAATGACTTTGCCTCTGTAAACCGACTCTGCTACAGGTTGAGCTCACTAAATTTCCAGCCATTCCAGCTGCCTTCTTTACAGGATTGTTGGCATCATATGGGTGAAGATTTACATCGGTTTGTGTACAGAAAACCAACATGAAGGCATCTAGTGGCTTCCTCCATATCGCATGATTGAATTAATGTTGGATTGAGGACAAATTGGTGAAGGTTTTGTGGCTATAATAATCTTGTGTATTGATGCCATGAAAAGGCATGGGTTTCTCAAGAACAGAAATGCCACATATATATTGATGATGTCTAGTTACATATATATACATTGATGATGTCTAGTTACATTAATTAAGGAATAATCAGGTTGTATTGGTACAACAAGTTTTCAAGGTTTCGCAGTTGCATTTCCTTGTCACTTTGTTCTTGTAGCAGTACACTATAACTTTGTCACTGGAACAATCACTTCACCTTTGATACAGTGTTTTAGCATTCAAGTGCAGTGATATCAAATACTCATATATTGTACTGATCATTTCAGTGATATCATCATAGCATCAAATTTAAGGTCTTCAACAGTAACGTAGCTTCATCATCTTATTTTTTATATGGATTGTAATTGGTGCTTGTTGGTCGCACACTGATCATTTGTTGCACGGGATATTGCTAGTGGGTGTTACCTTTTTTGCATTGAGTAGTAGTTGTGATCAGTGTTTAAGGTGTAATTTTGACATTAAAGAAAAAATGGCCAGAATCAGTGAAGTATTAGAGTTCCTCAAAACTCTTATACAATCTGCTGTTGATGACACATTACAAATCAGCAAAAGATCTCTCTCAGAAATTCAGACATGCTTATATAATGCACAGGAAAAGATTGATTTTTTGCAGCTTGAATCACAACTACAGCAAGAAGAGCTACATCAAAATAGACACCATTCTGAACCTGTTTTTGTTCAGAACATTGAGACAACCACCCATCAGCAGCATGTTAATAATGGTATAGTTCATTCAAATAAAGCAGCAATTGTACATGCAAATCCAGAAACTCAGTCTGCACTTCCCAAGCCCATCATTAGACCTTGGGAACAGCTTGTCCACAACAAGCACAGAACTGGTCTTGGATATGACAAGGACTTGTCCTTTCATATTCCAGACTACGCCAAGCCCATTCAGTTTCAGAGTGCTAGATTCATTTATGACAGTTCACCTGCTTCAGCTGTTCCAGACTCTGCCTCTCTTCCACAACAACAACAACAGATCATAAAATGCCAACACTGTGACCGAGTTGGCCATTTGAAAGATCACTGTTTTGATCTTCATCCATGTAAGCATTGTCATAAAACCAGTCGTCCTTCACACAGATGCTTCAGAAATAAACGTCTTGCAAGAACAAAGATTCATCTTGGATGGATCGCTTCTTGGCAATGGGCATCAACAACCAAGAAGATATTCCAAACGCATGTTAGAACTTGTTCTAGAGTATTGAACAGTCTTGCAGTTGAGTTTTCTCCATCTTTTCACCTTGTACCTGACAGGGGGGGAAATGATGGTCATCTACAAGCTTCAAAGTCACATCAAGCGAGCCTGAGCCACAACCTGCCACACCAGTTTCAGAGTTGTAGCCAGAGACAAAGATGCCCGTGAACATGCCTTCAGTTGGCAATCTGGGACACTTCCTCTAGCAGAAGACTTCAGCTTCTTGCCAGTTTTGGAAGAGTTCCAGGAATCGTAGAGTTGTTGGTCATCCTTAAACCATCACAGATTAAGAACACTTCCTCTAGCAGAAGACTCCAGCTTCTTGGCAGTTTTGGAAGAGTTCCAGGAATTGCATTAAGCATTCCAGTGTTGTTGGTCATCCTTAAACCATCATAGATTGAGAACACTTCCTCTAGCAGAAGACTTCAGCTTCTTTCCAGTTTTGGAAGAGTTCCGGGAACTGCATTAAGCGTTCCAGTGTTGGTGGTCATCCTTAAAACACCGCCCTTTTTTACCAACATTTCATAGAGCACATTCAGCCTAGTGCTGCCATGCATTTTTTGCACATTTTGTATTACAACTCTCTTCTTGGACTCATACATAACCCTTCGGATTAAGGGGTGGAATGTTGGACACCTAATCCTAAAGGATTAGTGTGGAAGCCGAAAAGACTAAGCAGTCCAAGAGACCTTGGGATCTGAAACCCAAGAGTCACAACATTGTATTATAAATGTGCAACTCCTGTTAATAAAAAAATGTACTCACTGATTTATCTTTCCTATCCTTTGCTGTCCATGTGTGTTTAACAAAGTCACTAAGAAAAAAAAAATAAGGAGACTCGGGTGAAAACCTCCATGAGGCGCCTGAGTCCCACTATTGGGTTGAAAACCTCTTTTGGCAGCGCAATGGTGTCAAAACAAAGAAATAAAAAGATATCTAGGTGAAAACCTCTCTTGAGGCACCCAGGGCAAGCAACTAGGATGAAAACCTCTTGGAGGCAGACTAGTTGTTAAAAATAAAATAAAATTAAAAAAACAAATCAAGAAAAATTGTTTACAAGTCAGCAGGAGGACAATCAGAGATCAAAGGAGAATCAAAAGGGACCTATTCCACTCATATTTTTATTTCTCCATCCATTATCCTTCATAATTCCACCATTACTGACATTTTTTTCACTCATTTGCCTCTATTTGCAAGGGTACTATGTTTTCTACAGGATCCCCTATAAACCTACAAGGTCCCCTAAAAACCTACCAGATGGTCCTGTAGGAATTAAAGTGGCTTGGGAATCCTACAAGAAGTAACCCTAGGGCAAGGAAATGAATTGCCCATGTCAAAAAATTAAAATCCCTACATCACCACTTCATTACCATACCTCTCTCCACCTTGATCACCCCTGCATTCATCATTAAAAAAATCAGTTTTCAAAAAAATTACAATCTTCAAGAAAAAATCATAGAAAAAATGAGACAGAGAGCAAAGGGGAACAACACCTGAAGGTTATTTCTCATTACTCACACACCCCTAGACCTCATCTCTATCCATGGTCATCATCATCAGGTCCCAGCGGTAGAAATGATTAAAATTTTTGAGGGAGAAGCAGTTGCAATACATCCTGTAAAAAATCTTGTAGTAACCTATCCCACAGAATAAAAATCATAGGTTGCAGCAAGTTTCCAGCATGGAGGTCCAAGGGTAGAAGAAGCTCCAGAGCAGCAGCACCACCATCATCTTCAACACCAGGCACCTACACATCAAGGAAATCATCAAAGGACAATAAAATAAAATAAAAAAGAAGGAGAGATCACATGCAGCCAACATACATCAAAAACCTCATTTCTTCAAAAAATTGCAGCAGGGTATTGTTACCACAGGTAAGTATCTCTCTTCACACTCTCATTTGCATAATGTAATCAAAAGATGTAAAGGTTGTGAAGGAGTTGGTTTATAAGCGAAAGGTGGCCAGTTAACTTGGCCACCTTCGTTCCGTCAACGAGGACAAAACAGTGAGTCCTCACACACGTGGCAGTAGTCAAGTCAAAGAAAAGTGGGGTGAGGTCGAAAGCAGTTAAGACTATGGATGCCCGAAGTGGGAGTTGATTACGAGATGAAACGAATGATGATGTGGTAGTGGGGACCAACGGTCCAAAAATAGAAATTTTACCTTGGCTGTCAGCACACTGTGAAGCTATAAAAAGGGTCACTTCACCTCTAATTATCTCACATTAGTTGTCAATCCAGGAACGTTTTGTTATTTCAAAGAGTGTCTCAATCTGAGGTTTTCATTTGTCAAAGTAATGCTAGTAGTACAGTGTTCAGAAATACAAGAGTAAACGGATGCTTGTTTACAGTAAACTACTTCAAAAGATTAAACTACTCATTCAGAAAACTAAGCAAGTTATCAGTCAAGGGTTCAGTAGCAGTAACTCATCCCTTTGTAAATTGATGGAACTAAGGTAAATCAGAGAATAGATCGTGGATCTGGGAGCCACGCAGTAAATTTCAGTGCTCACTACAGCCCTGGATCGTTCTTCACACCAAAATAACAAAGAACAAGAAATAGAACGGAAAATAAGAAATGGAACAGCGAAATAAGAAATGGAACGGAAAATCTGAAATGGAATAGCAAACCTGAAATAGAACAACAAATCTGAAATAGAACAGCAAACAAGAAACTGTAACAGCAACTAAGTCTAGCAAGCAGTAACACCTTAGTCTACAAGATCAAATGCATGAATCGTGACCTACAGAAATTGAATTGAAATCCTTCATTCTTAAGGACGAATTGAACAACACACCAAAATGGAACAGCATTGATTAATGATAAATTATAGAACAGTACTTCAAAACCATATATGCACACGGAACACCTTTAATAGTAACCTGGTCTCGGTAAACCAGTTATCGCTCTTAGTTATAAAATATTACGACTGCATTTCAGAATGGAACAACAATGTCTATAGATCCACAATCGCAAAGAACATAATCACTAAGATGAATTTCGTAATACCAATGAATAAGTGCACAACGCAAAGGCTCTATAATTGAACAACAACAATATTCTGTAAAGACTAACATTATTATATCAACACTTAGAAGAACAGTGATACGTTACAGAGTCAATGCAATAGTTTTGTCTCAGCAAAGTAAACATAACAGAGCATGTGATGTAAACTAACAAAACACATCAGATTACCGAATCACGCTGATAAGCAAACCACGCATAAACCAAACATAATAATACAGGAGCAAGTGTCCTCCAGGGCCGGGCCCTTAGCCTCCAGGGGTACACCACTTGAAGTTATTCCAGACTCAGAGATGAAATAGTAACCAAGTTTGTATTAATGCATAAAGAAAAATTACAATAGATCGGTTCTTAACGAGACTCGATGATCAAAGTTTTGATCTTAAAGGAAATTACATAAAACATAACCAACTCTCCCAAGCTAACAGGGAAAAGTGTCTACACAGAACTGCTTATCCCACTAAGGTGTGATAGCTACCTTAGAAACAAACAAAGTAAAGGTACTTTCGTTTTTCCTTTATGAAGTATAGATGAGAGAAGAACCAAGAAGACCAAACTCTGTCTTGTGCTAATCTCCTAGTTCGATTCCTCTCTCTCTTGATAGTCTTTCGCTACTTGTTCCCTTGCACGCCCAGCTTCACAGAGTACCTGTAAGATCACAGTAGCATAGCACTATACAAGAACATGGATCTATAATCATAAACAATCTAGGATCAGATGTAAATTGACCATACAAATGCAGAAAACATAAATGACACAAGAGTATGGAGGAAAACTTGAATAGCTTTTATTGATAAACACGAAAGATCCAAGGGAGTTACAACCAGTTGTTCTGACCCAGCATCATCCCCTCAGCAACGAAGCCCCTCTTCACCTCATACAAATCTTAGATCACCCAACAATCTGATGTTGTCTCAAGAAACCAACAACAATTCCTTACAATATGCAAAATTCTAGCCTCTGGATCTCTGGGATGAGGGATCCATATATAGATATCTGTAAGGGAGATGAGTCAGATTGTGACTTGATTAGTGTCCTCCCTCTGATAGTTCTTGCTTCCACTTGGAGATTGATGATCTCTTACTCATCCTTGGTCGAATTTAGATAGGTAAGTGTCACAGGAGAAGTTTCTGGAAGTTTCCATGCCTCTCCACCTCGCGGAATGACACTGCCATTTGTCACTTCTCGCCCATTGCACCCCATAGAAGGGATTTTTGAAATGCAACGCACCCACACAGTGTATTTAGGTGAGATGCAACGCACTTTGCCTATGGAGCAGCTGAAATGATCCTGTTTTGACCAGTTCTGAGTAGTTTTTCATGGAGAACTTCTGGGAGAAGCTGTAATCAGTTGACCTTGTTCCTTTAGGGGTTAGAACAACACTTTTAGGGACTTAGGAGCCCTTGGTTTATGGACATTTCATTCTTGGGGTTGTAGTGCCCAAAAATGTCTATAACAGTTGCCCCCTAAAGCATGAGGTTGTTAATCTTTTGATGTCAGGTGAAATGCTTTATTATGAGGGTCCGAAGTTCTTTCAAGCTGGGAGGAGACCTGTAATAAGATACAATACAATACATTACCTTCATAATATTTTCATGATCTAGCTGAGGCGGGCATTCCCATGCTCAGCTTTATAAATTCATTTTCATGTACATAGGACAGACAATCGTCTGAGTGTAGACTGATGATTCTGGTAGAGCCATCATCCCTTTGATTGGATGATTATCTGTGCAGAAATGATGCATATTTGATGTCTTTATTTCCCTGAATATATATCGTAGCCCAGATGGATGAAACTAGATCAGGGGTCTTCAATCTCGTTCGATCTTCACTCGAAGTATAATTCCATCCATGTGAGATATGTTCTGGAGTCGAACACAGAAAGACATCACCTGATTACCAGCCAATGATGTAAGTTGTTAACAAGCGCGAGAGGAATCACCGATAATGATAATGACCCTCAAGGTACTGCAGTACAATTCACGTGGTGTGAATAAAGGACTTGGCATCAAACACCATACAAAATCTTTCGGTCGAAGGCCATTGATGTAAAATTGTCGCTGGAAGTGAGAAACTTGCCA
Organism: Pinus tabuliformis; assembly: GCA_031772625.1. Classification (NCBI taxonomy): domain Eukaryota; kingdom Viridiplantae; phylum Streptophyta; class Pinopsida; order Pinales; family Pinaceae; genus Pinus; species Pinus tabuliformis. Next base: position 307,357,042 of record CM062819.1, read on the forward strand.
TTGAGGCATGCAAGCTTCAAAGTACTGAACGTGGTGTTCCTAGATCGACTTCTTGGATAATGAGCTGATGTCGACAAGAAGTGATCCGTCACAGGAGGGCCTTAATGAATCCCACATCAATGACATGGAACGGAGAAAATTATTTTAATGGAGGTGAAAATAATCTGATGACATACGGTTCAGGGTGGCGGTCATGAAAGAATGGAGTGTAAATGTATTGTAGCGGGTGAGACACAGGTGAATTCTCTGAATGACTTCTCTTGAACATATCGGTGACACTGACATGATGGATTGGTAGCATTACCCCAAATGTGGATGGTGTGATGGGACAATGGTGATGTGACCGGTCAATGAAACAACCCAACCCAACTTGGATGCGGAGTGAAAGTGTCATGTTCAAGAGCGACTTGATACCAACAAAGTTTCTTCAAGTTTTCTTCCCAATTTTCCCCAGTCATTGCTGACCAGTACCTCTTTATTTTGTCAAGCTTGAGGAGGATAACATATGCTTGTTCTATAGTTTTCCCTTCGGGCAAACCCATCGCTATGTTTTAACGAGCCTAGCGATAGTGAAACTCGTTCTTGTCTGCTATGGACAAGTTTGTCGCTATTAAGTTTTAACGAGTTTAACGACAAAGATAACTCGGTCCTTTTCAATTTTAGAGAGTCTGAAAAGGAACGTAAAGGAGATTCCAAAATTCCTTTTTCGTCATCTAATCCCTTAAGTCCGAAAAAGTATAAAACAATACAGAAGGGATGAGTTTTCGATCCGTTTAATGAGCCGAACAAAACAAGTGCTCGATATTTTTGTGTAATAATCCCTCAGGTCCAAAAAGATTAAAATTTAGAGGAGGGATAGCACTTCCGGTCCCTTTAACGAGTTGGAGAGGCCAATGGCTTGGAAATCTTTTCATATTTTACGAGTCAGTTGAAAAGAGCTTAAAGGAGGCTCATCTTTTGAGGAAAGAGTGATAAAATTGGGTAGCCACTGATTCCAGGTAAGGTTTGGAATGTTCCAATCACGACAGTGTTACAAGGATGGCTAGTGAGATCACTCTTCGCAGTTGTTCCTCAAAAGGGGTAAACAATCAAATAGAGGTGAATGATCGGCCAATACAGAGTGGAGGTGATGATGAGAACACGACCAAGGCTTTTAAAGGCTGAAGTACTACATTCACGATGGTTATTTACCGGGAAATAGTTCATTTTTTAATGAGCTTAAACGTGGGGGGAAACATTTGCTCATGGCTTATGTTTATTTTTTAACGAGCTTGAACTATGTGCTAAAACTACTTGATACAACGGTCACTTCTTGACTTTACCATAAATAGATTTGTTCTTTCAAAGATTGTACTGCATTTTCAATTGCTTCATCAAACTAGTCAGAAATGAACAATATATGTTTGAAAAATGAGTTAGAACACTAATATTTTACTTTGAACTACGTAAAAAGTAATGTAAAAGTGCTTTTACCTCTCATTTTACCATTTCATTTGAACTTTGGTTTGTTGGAGCTTTGAAGGTGCTTTCCCCCATTGATTTTCATCAGCTGATTTCAGGAGAATTTGTGGATGATTCTCGGTGCTGTCTGGACCAGGTAGAAGCTAAACTTGAGCTCTTTCATTTCATGCTTTCCATTTTGCATTATGAGCTTGATTCCTGGTTTTTCTGAGCCTCTGGGGTTTGAAAAACTCGCCCTGGCTTCAGTGGACCCTTTGTGTATCGAAAGGTGCGTTGGATGTTGGCCTGTCTACTGGCCATCTGACATGCAACACACCCAGAGCACTACTGTAGGTGCGATGGGCGCAAGGATGGAATTTTGTGCACAGTTTTTTATGGAAATTTTGCCTGTTTCTTACCAAAATCAGGATCTAACTCTTCTCTTGTTTTTTTTCAAAGATATTTGGAGCAAGATGACTATTACATGGCGAGAATGTGAGCATGAAGAAGAGGACATGCTTGCTTTACATGATCCGGTTACAGTAAACGCACTGCGGAACTGTGGCTTGCTGAAGTTTTTCCGCATTTCTAGCATGAGACAACAGATCAACTTGCTGCAGTATTTGCTCGATGCTTGGGATCCTACCAACCAGGTGTTCCAGATTAGGGGAAAATCCATCCCCTTGACTGTAGTGGACATCTATTTCTTGACTGGTTTGTCGAGGCGGGGTGCCCCCATCTCTTTATTAGGTTCGGCCCGAGGAGGTGAATCTGTGAGAGATTATGTTCACCGGTATTGCAAAGAGGGATCTCAACCGAGTAAGGACGGCAAGATCATCATCCATGATGTCACTGACAGGTCTCTCAGGACTATTCTGTTCAATTCTGGTTGGATGGCTGGTGGTGCGGCTCTTCATGTAGCCAACCGATCTTATATGCAGTATGCCTTGGAATGTCTCCAACCGAAGGTGTTCAACTGGTGTGACGCAGTACTTCTTATGATGAAAGAACAGTTGGCCAAGGTGAAGAGTGGGAGGTTGAAGAACTTTGGTTATGGTTCTATCTTGACAGCCTTTGCCTTGGAAAAGATAACACTGATGCAGCCGTAGTATATTGTACTCGATTTACCTTCACCGACCGAACCACGTATGCAGAGATGGGTCAACCATATGTCTAGGCATGCTGGTTGTTAGCCTCATGTTGCAACAGGTTTCATATTTCATGATTGACAGTGGAAGTGCCAAAAATGTTCATATTTTTCAAAGCTGCAAAAGTTCCATTTTTGAATGATTTCTCTGTTAAGGGAAAGCCAAAAAGCTTAAGCTTGGTTTCCCTAGGTTTAAATTTTTTGCTTTAGAATATAGAGAATGTATCTGTCCAAACAGCTTAAGCTTGGCAGAGTAGCAACTAGGTAGAGAATGAAGGAGCCCAACAGCTTAATCTGGGCCCCTGGAAGAAATAAGGGTAGTTTTAGATAGGAAAGGCAGTTTAAAAGAAAAAACAATCAGGGTTTGCAAGTCTAAGTGCACCCTTCCTGAAGTAACAAAAAATGCTAGGTGTTGTAAAAAGGGTAGGTAGCTTGGAGTTGCAGAAACAAGATCATCATCAGTTCTGGCCTGACAAAGGAAACTCATCTCATCAGTGGCAGAGGTACCAAAGCAGTGTTTTAATGACTGAAATCTGGATGCACGTCTAATTTCCCTTCACTCCCCCCTTTCAAAATTATCTTACTAACATCCCCTTAAAGGACCTTGGGATCTGATCTGCCTAACAAGTCCTAATTCCATTTCATTTCTGTGAAACATTAAGGTAGGTGTTGGCTTTCCTAAATAAAAAGAAGCCACATTTCTTGTGTAAAAGTCATGTTTTCATCTTCTACACAATCTCTGTTTCTATCATCAGTTCACAGACTTATCATCATTTCCCCTTCATTTTCATTTCATAAACTCACAATTAACTCCTAATTGTACTATGTAGCTCCCTAACTACTCCCCTGTCCCTATTTCACTACTAAAAAACTATATAAAATCCCAAAAAAAGGTTAAATAACCCTCCCCCTTGGCACTATAGCCATATATTCTGTAAACTCGGGAAATAGCAATCCATTTGGGGCTCCTATTAGCCCTTCTATTTCCTAACCTAGGAATTAACCTAACCTCTTGTTTGGTTAATAACCTTCATCTGATTCTCCGCTCACCAAACCTTCACATCCACCCCCCCGCCGTCATTATTTTCAAAGGTTTAAATGTTTGGAAACCTTTTTTAAACATTAAACCAACCCCCGCGCTGTATAAACCCAAAAAACCCACTTTATTAATGTTTACCCCCTCCCCCGCCGCATAAATAAACAAACGTAATAACGCGCGGGCCCCGTTCATAACCCTCCGCCACCTTGATTGTTCCGCCAGCCGTTAGATCTAGCCCGCCCAAGATCTACGGTGGGCGGGTCCCTAACGCGCGCCAACTGCCCGAGGCTTAGCATCTGGGAGTTCAGCGGTTTTGTCGTCGTACTCCCGCCACGCGTCAAGCTCTCGGGTGTGGCGGAGCCCCTCCCTCCAAAACCACCCAGGCGCTAAGGCGGTGTGCCCAAAACCACTTACCACCCTCGCCTGCGTGACGTCAGCGCCACGTCCTCCCCTATGACGTCATCTCCTCGCCGCTGCCGCCGTGCCACGTTGCCACCACCTCATACCTTTTGTACCCTCGCCCTGCCACCGTGTCTTTGCCACCGTGTCCCTGCCACCATACCGCCACGTCACCCGTCCGTACATAATGACGTCATCTGCTGACGTCATCCCGCCACGTCATCCATCCGTACCCCGGGACCCGCCGATGACATCATGCTGACGTCATCCCGAAAAAGCGCCAAAAGCGCCAAATGTCAATTTTTTTCTTAAAAAAGCGCGCAAACGACCGTTACATTTCATTTTATTGGTTCATTTGAACACTCTGGTCCCCTGTTTCATTCGTTTTCTCACTCCCAAAGCTTCAGAGCGACCAACTAAGCTGCTGCGGCCTGCAATTCAAGTTCATAGCCTACTTTCGCATCAATTCGTCAACTTTCGGTGCCGTTCAGACCAGGTATTTGCCATATTTTCCCCTTTTCGCTCCTGTGCTTGCATTCTATCTGTTGCACATACTGTGAACCTGCAAAAATTCCCCAATTTGTTACTCTGCTGCGCCTGAGACCCCATTAAACCTACTGGAAACCCTTTACTTCAGAAAAGTCTCAGAAACCTTATGCCCATTTACACTTTTGCGGGCGAATTCTGTTTAAAGCTCAGCCCCCAGCAAAAATCTCGCGGCAGCTCGGCATTTCCCCATTTTTACCCTGTTCCACTGTCCTAATCCGTTCACTGAAACTGTAAATTGCCTTCTGCTCCTCTGTGTTGTTCTTCACAGTCTCTAGCTCCAGAGAATTCACTAAAAAAAAAGGGAAATTGACCCAAAACTCTGCAAAATTGGTCTCTTATAGCACAAGCTCTCAAGATGTCCAGCTACTGTTACATTTGAGTTCAGTTTGCCTGCTCCTGCTGGTTATTGCAAGGAAATTTGATAGCCAGTTGTTGCATTAGTCCTCCTTTCAGTTCAAGCATTCAAGAGCTGCATAATGGCCACTCCGTCTGCTCTGAACGTTACTCCCATCAACCCGCCGAGTAAAGAACTTGAGTCCATGCCCTTGGCCGATACAGACTATCTTATTCAAGACTTTGTTGCCAAAAGGAATCATCTACACACCTACTGCCAGCTGAGAAACAATTTCATAAACAAATCTGACATATATGGCATATGGGAGTCCAATCTGCCCCATTTTTTCCTCCCTTCAGTGAATATTTTTCCTGAGATTATTCACCTCTGTGCTGCAAATTATGAACCTAGTCAGAGGGTTGTTAAGTCTTCATCTGGAAGCATACTTTTCTACACTACTCCTGACTCCATCAACCAGATGTTGAACTTCAAAGAGACTCAGTCACTATTGCCCTTTTCCATGAATGATTTGCTGGAAGATGCCTCTTGGTTCCCTGGTACCAAGATTGAGATGATTGCTAAGACTTTTATGAGGGCAGATTGCCAACCAAAGGAACCACCTCCATTTCCTTATGACCATTTCAATGAGGTGGGCCAACTGTTGGTGGATATGATATCCTATGTGTTGGGCTTCACAACAACTGAACTCGTAGATGAGACAGTGTTGGTTATATTGTCTTCCTTCAGCCAAGGACAACCTCCTGCTGTCAAGTATAATTATGCCGGGTTCATATCAAACAAAATGCATGACCAACTCACTAGACTAGATAGGTAGGGAATTTTCAAATATTCCTCCTATATCTATCATTTGTTCATGTTTTATCAATCTGAAATTTTCCAATGCCCTATTAAGAAACCAGACTCAAAGGGAGAAAGGAGGTCTATTGTCTTTTGGTCATCTGTATTTCATCAAGTCCAGCACTCTCCTTATTCATACTGTGAATTCATTGACCAGTTTGTCTATCCGGTCTCCTGCCTCCTAATGAAGGTTCCTCCTCCTAGAATAACCTATGAAATTCAAAAGATCTTACAGTTGTCTAAGAATTACAAATTAGGTGAGTGGTACCTATATCAATACCATACTGTCATCAGAGTTTATGGCTGTGAGCTGTGTCCATACAGGCTCCCGAGATATGTGTCGATGAGGCTGTTTGCATTAGAATACTACAGGCAGCTTATAAATTCAAATTTAACTCACTTCCACAGCACCAAGAAGAAGGCACAACTGAAATTCAAAGACCACTTAGGCCCCTTCATCATGAATAAGAAGGATGGTTGGCAAGAGGCTGACATGATACTCAAGGATCAATTTAAATTGAAAAGGAGTTTCTGGTGGGTCCCTTATGACCCACTTGGCTTCATTAGTGCCAGAAGGGTCAAATATAGGTTAACACCCTATGACCACTGCAAATACCCAGACATTGAAAAATATGCTAATCAAGATGCATGGGCACATGGAACTTTAGTTGAAGAACTTACTCAGGAAGAAATTTTGGAGCAAACTGCTAAGGATCTTGAAAAGACTCTTGACTTGGATTCTGATGACCAGGTATATTTCAGGTTGCCATACCCAGTTGAGGAGGGCACTTCTACAGCTGCAGCTTCACAAGCTGCCCAAGGAGCTTCTACATCAGCAACAGGTACAGCCAAAGGGAAGGAGCCGATGGAGACAGAGCAAACGGTCACGGAACAGCCGGTCACTTCAACGGAACAAATTCAAGGGGAAACCCCTCCTCAACAAACAGAGGCACTACAAGTGCCACCTTTGCAAACTCCTGCCCATGAGGAAAGGGGCAGGAAGCGAGACCGACAAGATTCCACACCTGCTAGTGGGTCTGTGCAGCAGCCTGAATCAAAGAGACAAAGGGTTGATTCTCCGGTTGAGGAGGAGGTCAGTGAAGAGATCGTGGAAAGCCCGAGAAGGGAAACAAGCCTGCATACACCAACAAGCTCTTTTCAGCGAGAGCAAGATAGACAACACGGCATGGAGGTGTCTTCCTCCACACAAAAAGGCAAGAAACTAGCCAGCACCAAGGCCAGCTTCAAAGAAATCAAAGCTCAAAATGAGCTACTAAGAGTGCAATTGTATAAGCAATTCCTGAAGGCAACACCTGCCAAACAGGAAAGATTGATGGCAGCATTTGATATAAAGCAAGAAAAGATGATTCTCAGCCATTTCAAACCCAAGGTTCAGCAGCCACAATCGGCTGCAGACTTTGTTAAAACGAGGTTAGAGGTCCTGTCCAAGGACATCCACCCAATGGATCAAATAGAATTAAACAAGCAAACAGTCGAAATGCTTTATGCTACACTTGCTGAAAAGGCCACACTGGCCCATGAGTTAAAAGAATCATTGAAGAATACCAACACTCAGCTAGATTTTGAAAGATTGTCCTCCACGGCCAAGGATAATAGAATTAAAACACTGGAGGAGATTATTGTGGACTTAGGTCATGATCCTAAGGATCCTAAGGGTGTCAGGACCCTTATGAAAAATAAAGATGATGATATTGCTGCACTGAAGAAAAGATTGAGGTTGCTTCCTACTGAGCACCCTCAAACAGCAGAAATGCAGAAAGAAAAAGAAGCTGAGGATCAATTGGATTTGATGATGAAGTTGAACCAGAGAGTAATCGATTTAGAAGGGGAGTTGGAGCAAGCACTGCAAGGAAAGTAGGGAGAGTCGACCTCCCAGCCTCCTCAAACAATCCCAACTATTGCTAATCCTCTATCACAAGCAACAGTAACCCCTCCAATTATTCTAGCCACAACAATAGCTGCAGAAGCTACAACATCAACAATAGCAGCACCTAAAGCAAGCATGAGCGTGGATGATTTGACAGAAGCTGGCAATAAACTTAAGCTGCAGGCGACAGAGATAAAGGAGACCAAAGAAAAGCTGGCCAAACTGGAAGAAAAATATGATAAGTCCAAAATGACAGTGGGTGAGCAATCGAGGGAAATCAAGGCCCTGAAGGACAGAATCAAAGCCTTGGAGAAAGAATTATCCTTGGACAAGACCTTGGTGGAAACAAAGAAACTTCTATGGGCCAAAATAAATCAGTCAATCACCAGCCAATGGAGGTCAATTCAAGCAATATATGAACAGGTGGAACTGATTGGCCGTGCCAAGCTTGAAAGCCAGAGAGCCAAGGCAGCATTAGGAAACATGCCTGAGCAGGCTAACAGAATGATCAACTTTCTGAATCATCAGACTAGGGAAGAGTTGGCAGCACTCCATATCATGAACAGAACAGATGCCATATTAACAGCAAAAAGTGTGCTCACATTGAGAAGCTTGGTGCAAACTCTGGAGGCAAGATGTCAGGATATACAGAGGGATGTAGACAATTTTGACGTAAAGCTTGCAGCACTACAGATTAGAGGATTTCCTAGCCTGCTGACCAGTGCTAGAAAGTTATTAACATGTGACCAATATGCTACCAAGCTAAATAATTTTGTCACAAATCAGCTTACTGCTGCATCAAGTTCTACAGCAGAGGCAGGGCCGCCTACATGATAGACACTCTACGACAGGCTGGAAAGATTATTTTACCTGGAGCATGAGGTCAATCATCTGTTTGAGATGCCGCCCAGTTATTACAAGTACACGGAGGCCGATGAAACACTTTTCAAAATACAAAGGCATCAGTTGCCTTCTGAGAATTGGTGGCAGGCAATGTTGGTTGTATTGCCCAGGTGATTTCAGTTTTTGCCTCTTTTTGTTCATTTCAAAATCTATGTCAGCTACAGGTCAGCAAGAAGCATAGGATAAGGCGCAGAATGCATAGGACAAAGTAATGAAGGAACGCGCAGGACAGGTGGGAGCAGTTACAAAGCAAAAACGCTGAGATGGCAAACCTAAGAGCGCGGATTTCTAAGAACGCAACCCAGCTGACTCAAAACAACTCAAAAGTCAACATTTACTGCCAGAAGAGAACAGTTGTTGCATTTGTATTTATTTTAGCATTTACTTTTCATCAACCACTCCTTAAGAGTTGGTAGAGAAGTTATCAACTATTAACTTCTCATCTAGATATTTTTGTATTCAATTTTTGTATAAATACCACCCTCTGCATAGTTAAAAGGGTTGGTCAGCTTATGTATTCCAGGAGAGACTCGCACTGCATACCTGTTATTTTCTATAATAAAAGACTGCTAAAAAGCTTGGAGAAATGGTTGTCTGCACCATGTTTAATGGTTTAGAGACATGAATATGGAATTCTTGCACTGTTGTATGAAACAATAAGTGTTCCTTATCTCTGTAATTTCCATTTCATATATACACAAATCACAGAAAGAAAGATTGGTTTAGAATTTGCATATCTGCACTCTATGCTCAGTTTCTGTGGTTTCTTAATGTTTTCCTCTTGTTTTAGGCATGAATATGAATTCCTTTATGGCTCATGTTTAACCTATTTCACATATGAATGACTGTTAACTAGGAATTCTTAATTGCTCCTAGGAAGAGCTCATTCATCTTCCTTCTGCTAACCTGTTTGGGAGATTCTTTGTTGCCTCTCATTCCTTAGCTCTCTTTCCATCCTTTAGCTTGAAAAATTGTTTCGTATGCAGCTATCTTGCTCCATGTTTGTCTTGTGACCAAGAAAATGCGCCAGCAGTCCTACTCTTTGACTCCACGCCCAATGGTTTGAAGCTTCCAGAATATGCCTTGCCTCTCTACCTGAAAGTATTCTCCTTCCCACCAAAATCAGAACAAAAACCCCTGAACTCAATAACTAGCCTAAGATCCTTTTCAACAAATCTAAATCTAAAAGAGAGAGCCCTCTCTGACTACAGGTGGGCTAGAACCTACAGTCCAAAGTTGGTCTGTGGCTACCTCGGCCGTATCTGTTTCCGGAGCTTAAGGACAACCTGAGTGATAACACTGGTCAGTCTCAGATTTCCTTTTCTGATACCTTCTTCGGGTGGTCTGATCGTTAGGAGATGGTTTATTCTGAGTATCCATATGCCGGTATGGACTTCCGGGGTGATCCAGATTTAGTACTGCCGGCTGGCGAACAGGGGGGCGCCATTGGTAAATTCTTTGACCATATCCTTGTTTATCATTTTTCTTTTATAATGTCCTTGTGCTTTATTCTGTCAAGACTTAACCAAACTCATGTGTTCATGCAGATGTTGGTCCCGTTCGGCCAGTAGTACGCCTGAGAGTGCCAGCTGCCGCCCTAGCAGGAGAGGCTGTTGGAAGGGCTATCCTTCGCGACCTCGATGTGGCCGAGACTCTCACAGCATTACAGGAACAGGTTGAGGGCCTCACTCTTGGTATTCTAGATGTGAGGACTGACGAGCTGCCCTTGAGGTTGCAGCGGCATACTACTGGTGTGCCAAGACGATGGACTCGGCTCTTACGCATGATCGCACAGGTTGTGACTTGCTATCACGAGCATCATTAGACTAGGGTGCCCCCTAGCGTTTTGAGTTTTTGGTCATTTGACCAATTTTGTCTTGGTTACAGAACATTATGTGTAAACCATAAACAGTTATATATATATTTTTGATTTTCGAAGCTTTATTTTGGTTAAGTTACATGATCCAAATGCAAATATTGATGGTATGCTTCTTTTTATAAATGTTGCAAATGTCTATCTAACACATAATTTGTCAATGAGTCAATTAATGTGTTTAAGGTTCTGGAAATATGTTGATATTGAATAAAATCAAATTGTCTTTCCAAAATCTTAACCCTTAGGAACATGCGATAAATAGCTGGATTTCGGACAAAGTAGATACCAGTGAGTTGTAGTATGACGAGTTGTGAGTCTAGCCTGACAATCAGTCGGTGTATACCATGTGTGATGGCATCAGAGAGAAGTTCTATCAACACGCTATATTCAGCGATGTTATTCGTTGATCGACCAATACGTACCCCTCTGAAACTTACTAACTCGCCGCTTGGATCAAAAATGGCCCAGGCCGCGGAAGATAGGTTCTGCGAACTACGACTCGCTCCGTCGGCATATCCAACACATGACTCCAATAGGTTTGACATCTGCAATAAATGTAAAAAGTGGATTACTTGACCAAAACAAACACTTTAGCGAAAACAAAAACATAACAAAAGCATACAAGTTACTATACTGAATCACGCATAGTAACGCTTGAGGTACAACCCGTTACGAGGTTGTGCCAGTGGAATTCCGTCATAATCCATTAACTCGTAGGCTCCTTTTGCTAACACTCGCTTAACAATATAGGGGCCCATCCATAAAGACGTGAATTTACCTACCCCCAATTTATCGGATTCTTGGTCATAAAGCAAGACCAAGTCACCTTCTGAGAAGACACGGGGTTTGACATTCTTGTTGAACTGCGCTTTGACTCATTTCTTATGGGCTTCGTTAGCCAAAGCGGCATCATGACAGGTTTCATCCAATTGGATTAGTTCCAAGAAACGAGCCTCCTCTTCTGAAGTTCCGAGGAGAAGGTCAATTGCGAGTTTGAGGGACGAGATTTCACACTGCATTGGTAAGACTGCTTCCAGTCCATATACCAGTTGGAAAGGTGTAAACCCAGTTGCATTCCTTACCAATGTTCGGTAAGCCCACAAGGCTGAGTACAGGATTAGGTGCCAACTTCTTTTGTGAACTCCAATCACCTTTGTAGCATGCGCTTCAGGACCTTGTTGATTGCTTCAACTTGTCCGTTGGCTTGTGGGTAATATGGAGTAGAGCTGTCGTGAGACAACCCTAGTTTGGCAGCTAATTCGACCATCATGTGATTGCGAAAATGTGATCCATGATTTGTGACTATAGCTTGTGGGACGCCAAATATGGCGACTACATGATTGAAAAAGAAGAGGGCAGCTGTTTCACCAGTATTATCTAATGTAGGCATCGCCTCGGCCCATTTGGTAAAATAGTCAACTGCGACTACGATATACCCATGCCCCCCGGTCGAGGTGGGGTTACATGTCATGAAATCGATGCCCCATTTGGCGAATGGCCCGATAGCAACTATTGGCTACAGAGGTGCGGATGGTCTTCTGGTTTTGCTATCGAAAATTTGACAAGCATGGCAACTTCTGACTGCAGTTATGCAATCTTTGAACATTGTTGGCTAGAAGTATCCTGCTCGTAAAAAATTTTGTGCTGTAGCATAACCGTATTGATGCCCCCCACACGTGCCTGAATGGTAATCATTCAGGACTTTTTCAGCCTCCTCATGGGTGAGGCACCTCCTCAGAACCATATCGATACCACGACGGTAAAGTGTATCACCGACGATCATGTAGTCTTTTTCTTGGTATCAAATACGTTTTTGTTCGGAGCGAGAGGTATTTGGCCTATATTTTTGGGTTTGGAGATAAATGATTAGATCCCCATACCACAGATTTCTTGAAGATATCAGAAACAAATTTTCGTCCACGATTGTTTCTTCGGATGTTTCATCATTGGACGACGATGGGAGATCGTATAATAATTCCACGAAAACCAGAGCTTTCTTTGACTTGGATTTTACAAATTCCATATCAAACTCTTGTAGAATTGCTATCCATTTTGAATAATTTCCCCCCAGCAACTGTCGCGACAATATATAAGTCATGGGGTTGCAATCTGATAGAATGGTAGTTTTTCGAAAGAGGACATAGTGTCGAAATCTCTGTATTGCTTGAACAGCTGCGAGCGCTAGCTTTTCAACATAAGAATATCTGCTTTCTATATCATTTAAGTTCTTACTTAAATAATATATAGGGTGTTCAATTCCGTTGTCTTATTGAACTAAAACCATTGCAATGGTTGTATCCACTGTAGCCAGATACAGGTTAAATTCTTTTTGATAATCAGGAGCGTGCATTAATGATGCTTTCATTAGGGATTCTTTTAAAGCATCAAAGGAAGCTTGCACAACCTGATCCCAGACAAAGGGTACATCTTTTTTCAAAAGACGCGTATAACCTTTAGCAAGTTCGACGTAATTTGGAATTAACCTCCTCAGAAAGTTTGCTTTCCCTTGGAGTTTCTGAATCTGAAGCAAATTTGAAGGTGGAGGCAAATTCATGATTGCCTGAACCTTACATGGGTCGAGACGAATCCCGTCTTTCGAGACTACAAAGCCAAGTAAACGACCAGAACTGACACAAAATACACATTTGTGTGGATTGAGTCGTATTTTGTAGTGTCGACAACGTAGAAATATCACTCTTAAATGCTGCGGATGATCAGTCCGCTTTTGCGAATGAGCCGATAGGTCGTCGAGGTATGGTTGAACGATGTTTTTGATGTCATGGAAGGCATAATTCATTGCCCTCTGAAAATTTGCCCCTGCGTTCTTTAAACCAAAGGGTAATTTTCGATATGCGAATGTGCCCCACAGACAAATAAATGCAGTCTTTGACTGGTCCTGTGGGTGGATATTTATTTGATTATACCTGGAGAATCCATCCATGAACGAAAAGATTTCGCATCCATCACATTCATCAATTATCTGGTCGATGAAGGGTGTAGGGTAGTTGTCTTTTGGACAAGCTTGATTTACATCCCTATAATCGACGCACACTCTAATAGTTCCTTGTTTTTTCATAACAAGGACAATATTCGATACCCAATCGGTTAGAGGAACTAGGTAAATGAAACCAGCATGGAGAAGTTTTTCAACTTCTGCCTTAATGGCAGCGGCTTTCTTGGGGTGCACCTGCCGTAGCCGTTGTCGTACTAGTTTGACATCTGGATACATCTTGATTTCGTGTTCAACGATACTCGAGTCAATGCCTGGCATTTCACTATATGACCAAGCAAAGACATCTCGAAATTTGCGAAAAAGAGCGTTATATATTTCCAGTTCTGAAGGAGAACAACATTTGCCAACATAAATCTCTACAACATTTGTTTCGGTTGAGATATTTATGGCGATAGTCTCTTCAATGTTGGATAAGTTTCGCTCGGAATCCACCATGTTTATAGTATTTGATAGGAAATAAAAAACTGAAGGATGATAAAGGTCATCAGGAGTATTTTCTTCACAATCTGGAAGAAGGGAACGATGGTGGTAATCATCCCATGGTGCCCCTTCAACTACCATTGATTGAACAATTCCTTCGTCGGTGACATGCACTCGCGACCAAGGATCTGAAGGGGTACCATATTCCTCAGACCTATCTATCCAAACGCTTGATGAGCGTTGATTTTGGTTTGCCTCCCATGCTAGGAACATTGATTGCTACAATATTTCTGTTGGGCTTGGAGGCAAAACCTGCGCATGATCCATGTTGATATCGTTTTCTGAGATCTTTTTAGAAGATATCATGTTGCAGGTTCCTAACGACGCTACTTCCACTAAATTGATTGGAGGTGGAAGGGCGAAAGTTCCCATTAATATAGGATCTTTTAGTAGGCCTACTCCAATATTTTGAAGCGAATGGGGGCTTCCATGGATCATTGGAATGCTTCCCGTAACTTGAGAACCATTGGGGAGGAAGTTTTGCTGATCGACGATTGTAATCCCTCCTTGAAAGGGAAATGCAATCTTCCTAAAATAGGTCGACACAACAGCAGCCATAGCATATATCCATGGTCTTCCCAGTAGGATGTTGTAATCGAGATTTCCGTCGATTACCTCAACATCTATTTCTACTATTTTCCCTCCTAGTTCAACCTTCAAGTTACTTAGAATACTATATGGGGTATATGTTCGTCCGTCAAATGCTTTTAATGTCGTCGAAGATCACGACAAGGTTGGAGATCCTAAAGTTTTCCAGCAACTCATTGACATAATACATGTAGATGCCCCCTCATCAATAATTGTTCAATGAACAGTTTTGTTGAGGGCTTTCACTTGAACGAGGAAAGATAGTTGAGCTGGTAACTGAGGATCGTAATATTTATGATCGAAGGATACAAGATTGGAATCCTTTGGTCTACCCCACCAATGGCTGATAATAAAGCCTGCTTTTGGGATGGGCAATTTTGTAGTACCTCAAGAGTCGACATAGCGGATGGCGATTGGGCCAAATCTTCCACTATATTATAATGTTGTGCCGCTCTAGCACGGGGATTAAACGTCGACTTGTGTACTACTCCCTTTGGTAGTTTTATTGTCAACTCGGGAATGATGGGTGGCGCAACTTCTGTGGAAGTTGTTGTCGAACTACTAGGTTGATCTTTATCCTTGTTGTTCGACAGCTGTGGATTCCCATAATCTTTGTTTCTTGTCGATATCAAAGCATCATTTTGCTGTTTGGAAACCGACAACATTAGCACTTGAGACGGGGAAGCATTTCCACTGTCAACCATATTTGTCCCTGGATTTGGAAACGGATCAGTTAATACTGCCGAGGTTTTTGAATTCTTGAAGAATTTTTTAAGCTCAGCTCTGTGTGGACAATTTGCGGTCCAATGATCCTCATCACATATAAAGCATGGATTTTTTGGTTTCCTATTTCCAGGAGGGTTTGTAGAATATTTTTCAGGTGATGATTCTTCCTGTTTCTTCTTCTTCCCTTTGCCTTTCTTCTTGCCCCCTGGTTGCTTGGTTTCTTTGCCTTTATCTGTCAATACGACATTTACTTCCGAGGCAAGAAGTTCCTCATTTGCATTTTGACCGGAAATCTTACGGGCCTTTTTAGATGTAGCCTTTGTCGATTTCATGTCTGTTGTGCCAATCATGCCATCGTCGGCATGAGAGTCATTGTTTGATTTAGGAGGAGGAGTAACTGAGAATTCTGGTCTAGGAGCGTCAGGTATTTTATTGTAGAGCGTGCCAGACTAAGTGTAAATCAAGTTTAAATATTGCGCATGAGTGATAACCTGCTCTTCGGTGACGACTCCCCCTTTTGCCACATCTTCCGTGATGGAAGGCAGTAATGACTTGATAAACCATTCAGCTAAGAGCTGATCACGAACATACGTTTTCACCATTCTATGACGACGTCGCCACTCATGTATATGATCAGATATGTGAGTGGTCGTCGTTTGTTTAAAGTTGGTAAGAAGTTCCGTTCCCGTTTTGTACCTTATCGGTAACTGAAAATGGGTTAAAAAGGTTGTGGCTAGGGTACTGAAGTTGTCGAATGAAGCTCTAGGCAATTTGATATACCATTTTGCTGCCGAACCAATTAACGTCCTCTGAAAAAGGCGAAGCCTAATCGAATCATCGTTTAGGGTGTTTGATGAACACCACAGATGAAAGGTCATCACATGATTCGATGGATCTTCACCCGGATTTCCATTAAATTTAGGAATATCTGATGGAAGTTTATGTGGAATTGCTGGCCACCAAGGGGCGTAAGCGATTGGATCATTTTTTAACCGATTTAAATCAGGTAACTCTAAAGTTGCCATGAAGGGCAGCTGTTGATTCAGGTTAGGTGAAGCATACCCAGGATAAGATGGGATTGCCTGAGCAGTTGGTCTTTGCATACAGCATAATGCATTTGATGTTGGTAACTTTGTTAAGGTTGGTGGGCATAACCATTGTAAAATGGTTGATTTTGACTATTTTGAATATACGATTGCCCACTATTCGCAAAGATTTGTTGCTCAGAACCTTGGTATACTTGTTGGAACTGCGGTTGTTGGTATTGCACTAGCCATGGTTGTGAAGCCATTTGTTGTTGCCCAATACTGATTGTTTGACCAAGATGAGGGGTAATTGTACCCGTTTGAACCTATGTCATTCTACCAGTCGACGATTGTGGTTAGTCGCAGGGTCAAGGGGTTGTTGCATTACAACCTGAGAAACCTGAGGTTGGCATACAACAGGCAGCGCTTGAACTTGCGACATCGTCACAATAGCTGGCGTAGTTGGTATACTTGACATAGGTAATATTGTTGCATCGAATATACAACTCTTGGTTGTTGAGGTAGTATCGGTACCCAACCGCTTGAAGTAATTCCAGCATAACCCTAATTTTGTTGTGAACTCCCGTATGGCTGTCCTCCCGGAGGGGATAATGAAAGGGCATACTGCCCCCCATATGGTGGTAATCCGGTACTTAAGAGAATGGTTTGCCCTTGAGCGCCGCACTGCCCAAATTGACCTCCAAATGGATCAATTTGTTGAGACTCAACATAAGAATTTATGGATATTATTCCGGATGAACAAACAGGAATAGACCATACCGTCGAAATGGCCCCTGAGTGGGCTCCTTCTAGCGATTGAGAGCTAGTTGGGATAGATGGTATACCGGCGAACATTGTTGGAGTGATGGCAAGGAGTTCTGCAGTCGTTGTGTCAGACGACATAGTCCTAGATGTTGACGGTTGTTCCAACATTTCTAGTCTATCCAAAAGATTACCTATCATTTCTACAGGAGCTTCCGCTGGCGGTAGACTAACTTCTGATGAAGAAGGATAGAGAGTGATCCCAACTCCAAATTGCGATGGAGTACAAGATGGAGGATCTTCCACAATCTCCTCTATAGCAATCAGATCGGGTGGAAGGGGTAGACCGTCAGGTCCGTAGAATATTTCTGGTGCTGAAGAAGGTATGGAATCTACAGCGACAGATGATTGGGGAGCAACACTCTTCGAACCGGTTGTAGATGGAACTGGTACAGTGATACAAGTGTTTACCCTCAGACTAGGATCAGTACCACTGTCCTTCTATGGCTGCTGAACTTCTTCTGTAAAGGCAGGGATACCAGAAATGTTTGGAGTAACCGGAATCTCTGATGTTGTTGGAACACTTGTTCTAACTTTAACAGGAGATTTGGAACCGGTTAAACAAGTTCGCTTTGTTCGTACTAGCTTCGATTCTGGAGACAAAGACGGTTGACTCGTAAGCCTCCGCGAACAACGGGGTTTCAATTGACTTTCTTCCACGATTGTGGATTACTTGATCAACTAAAAATAAAGGGGAAGTATGTTTCCGAATTAGATGAATTTTAGACGCTTTGACACAACTTGTTTTTTCAATTTTTAAGAGTCGAGAAAAAACAAAAGATGACTCTAGTCACCTTCGATTTTTAATGAGCCTGAAGTGACAAGTGCTTAGATGGACCTTTTCCATTAAGGAGTCTGAAAATGAATGAAAGGGACTACTCTGGAAATCTAGGTAGAGGGATTACCAAACCAATCGTAAAACTGCAGAATACTTTTTACGGTACGGCAGTCAATCTTCCCGAATGTTGTGTTCAGTGCATTGCGATCGATAGGGCGACAGACACGGCTTCCTATGGATAAAGGATTAAGCTTATTGTGGTCTCCCAAAATATACTCGACGGTATGTGGGAGCACAAGTCCGTACTAGCACTTATCGTCTCAAAGTGGAGGAATCACCCAACCATCAGTGAGAACAACAGTTACCAGGCTTTACGACGCCGAAATACGTCTCTAGCCTAGACTTCTAAATGTTGTGCATTAGGTTCTAAAGCGTTGTTAGATTCATTGAATTTATTTTATAGTTGATCTTGTTTATGAAGTTTTCCTTTCAGGTTCACCGCGAGATGTAGATGTGTAATTCCTAAAATGCAATCTAAGATGATAAACAGTCTTTTATCTTCTTTGTGCAATGAAAATCCTAGCTACTAAGGAAAGAGAGACAGTATTCTTTCACAAAGAGCAAAGAGCACACTCTAAATGCATTGTCCTAAATCAAACCAATCAAACAGTCTAAATGCAAATGCACATGCATGTATTTGTTTTCGGCTTTCTTAGTATGTGAATGGAGAAAAGAAAGCTAATGCACAAATCTAAATTACTTTTCAAGCGACAATTACCAATAAGTTTCTTTTCGAAATCAAAAAATGGAGACAATCACAACACTTTACGATTTAGAAATGAATACTCGCTTTCGACACTAGAAAAATTACAAATTCAAACCAAATACAATAGTAACAGGATAATCGACTATCTACAGCAACCAAACTCTTTCCTATGACTGAAAACGACTCTTGCGACACTTTCAAATCAAAGGATGACAGTACGATTACGTTACTTTTGCAAAGGAGAACTGAAAATGACTCAACAAATACACAAAAACATTTACAGTTCTTTTGTACAAAAGAGGCAGAATAACAGCAAGGAAAAGGGGTTTCAAATAGAGATATACTGATCACAGGCAACAAAATTCATGAATAGAACGGGAAAGAATGAATCACAGAAACCAAAACTGAACAATGCCTAGTCTGATCAGTGCACCTGTAACACAGGGAATTTGAAATGCAGCGCACCTACTACACTCGGGAAGTGCGTTGAATTTTAGATTCTCAGAACAGTACCTGCGCTGGGCCAGAGACGAGACTTTGCTTGGGTTCCAGGTCACAGTTTTCAGTTCAGTTCATGGGTTTTGGCCGAGCAAATGGTAATCAGTAATGCAACAATCAGGGGTAGATCTAAGGAGGATCTAAGAGCTATCACAAAGGGCAATCAAGAGTTTGTAAATTAGTTGTTTAATTTATAAACAAATCCCAGAGATTGACTGAAGCAGCATTTATCTACTTTTCATTTGCATAGCAAATGCAGTTCGAAAGCTACCTGGCTCTACTTCAGGCTCCATCTGTAAGTTTATAAAATAGACAACAAGGAAGATAAACAAACAAACTAATTCTTCCCCAACAGAGTCGCCATTTTGTTACAGGGAAAAGTGTCTACACAGAACTGCTTATCCCACTAAGGTGTGATAGCTACATTAGAAACAAACAAAGTAAAGCTACTTTCATTTTTCCTTTATGAAGTATAGATGAGAGAAGAACCAAGAAGACCAACCTCTGTCTTGTGCTAATCTCCTAGTTCGATTCCTCTCTCTCTTGATAGTCTTTTGCTACTTGTTCCCTTGCATGCCCAGCTTCACAGAGTACCTGTAAGATCACAGTAGCATAGCACTATACAAGAACATGGATCTATAATCATAAGCAATCTAGGATCAGATGTAAATTGACCATACAAATGCAGAAAACATAAATGAAACAAGAGTATGGAGGAAAACTTGAATAGCTTTTATTGATAAACAAGAAATAGCCAAGGGAGTTACAACCAGTTGTTCTGACCCAGCATCATCCCCTCAGCAACGAAGCCCCTCTTCACCTCATACAAAGCTTAGATCATCCAACAATCTGATGTTGTCTCAAGAAACCAACAACAATTCCTTACAATATGCAAAATTCCAGCCTCTGGATCTCTGGGATGAGGGATCAATATATAGATATTTGTAAGGGAGACGAGTCAGCTTGTGACTTTATTAGTGTCCTCCCTCTGATATTTCTTGCTTCCACTTGGAGATTGATGATCTCTTACTCATCCTTGGTCGAATTTAGATAGGTAAGTGTCACAGGAGAAGTTTCTGGAAGTTTCCATGCCTCTCCACCTCGCGGAATGACACTGCCATTTGTCACTTCTCGCCCATCGCACCCCATAGAAGGGCTTTTTGAAATGCAACGCACCCACACAGTGTATTTAGGTGAGATGCAACGCACTTTGCCTATGGAGCAGCTGAAATGATCCTGTTTTGACTAGTTCTGAGCAGTTTTTCATGGAGAACTTCTGGGAGAAGCTGTAATCAGTTGACCTTGTTCCTTTAGGGGTTAGAACAACACTTTTAGGGACTTAGGAGCCCTTGGTTTATGGAAATTTCATTCTTGGGGTTGTAGTGCCCAAAAATGTCTATAACAAAGGGTGAAAGCGGAGATATCTAAGTGCAGAAATAAATAAAACAGCGATCCCTCAGGATCAAGGATACTGAGGGATTCGGCGAACCGTTAGTCCTCAGTCATATCTTTCCTTTCCTGCGCCGAGCCGATATCTCCACTTCCTTTCCAGGGTTGATTCGCTTTGATTTTCTTTACCTTGTTTGCATATGGTCTCCCATCAAAGGGACAGCGGTTAACCCGTCCTTATCCTTTCCTTTGGAACGACAAATTCTCGTTTTTCCTCCTTCCTGCATAAGGAAATGATAATTGTTAGTGTTTTCGTCTTGCATATTAATCTCACATGTTTTATTACAATTCCTTATTGTTTTCTGAGTTCATGATGCAAAAAGGTTTGTAAGTTCTAATGAAAAGATGCTGAAATAATTACCAAAAACATACCTTCTTTAGTACTCCACACACCCCCCTGCTTACCCTTTTTCATGCCCTCATGAAAACATTGTAGTTGACGTGTAAGGTAGTGAGTGAGTAGGCTAGAGATGGAATCTCATGTGAAGACCTACAACCATGATGCATAACTAGGTGTTTAAAGAAATGGCCTGTCTGACCCTCAGGCATCTCATACAGGGCTTGGTACCTAGGTGCAGGGTGCCAAATAATTGGACTCCGGAACCTATATCCTAACCAGGATGGCCCTGCCCTCAAAATGACTTCGCCATAGAGGTGCAAGCAGTTGGTGTCTAATTTAAAATTTTCATACTTAAATGGTTCCCTGAGTTGGATATTCGGATTAGAGTTTTGATACCGAAATTTAGCCGCATCAATGGCAGGGTCTTTGATAGAGAAAAAGTATTCTAATCCCTGTCAAATGATTGCCTCATGCATGGGTCCTAATGCTTCAATTACACTCGGAGTCTTCATGAGGTTTCTATGTTTTCTCCACAACTGTACTGGATCCCTAGGCTCAGCTCTTATCCACAAATCTAATCCATTTTCTTGCCTTTGGAAAGCGTTATAGGCTTTAAGCCATTTAATTTGATTAACCCCCAATGAAATAAATGCCTGTAATTAGATATCCCCAACAAAAGGGCCAGGGTTCAGCTCGGTCTCATGGTCTAATACAAGGTTATGCAAATAAAACTCACATAGTAGTCTTTGAACTTTTACCCCGTAGTGTTTATAGCAGTTTATAAAATCATCGAGGGTATTAATTTGTATGGGAGCACCTTCTTTAACAGCCTTTATTTTCAATTGCAAATATCATTCCATTAAAAACAAGGCATAATTCTTAGCAGGAGTTGTTGGAGAGGTAAATCCCCTCTGCGGACAGAGGCGATCCCACTAGCCCAAAATGGGTCTAGCAACAATCAAACAATACTATAATGCAGGTTCCTAATTGCAAATTAAAGGTGGATTATGAGAACCTACTTGGATTCCAACGCTAGTGTTGTAGGAGAGTTGACGCTCCCGTTCCTTTGCTCTGGCCAGTCACGATCCTCACGATCTCTGTGAATGGACACCTGCACATGCAAAGAACGATACGAATACAAGCATAAAACCCAAAAGATGCAATTATATATCGGTCAGAAAAAATATAATTCAATCATCATTATAATGAACAGCAAGAATGGAACCATAATGATAGTCATCTATTATTGATAATCAACAAATTAGTATACAACCGAAGTTCTGACGTCAAATCCTCCTTTGGCTGGGTGATTAGCTACACATGTCTTGCAAAGCTTGTCGGGATCAGGAAAAAGCCTCTCTCTCTCTTTGACTATGAATACAAAGAAGACTCAACAACAATCTCTCAGACTTCTGACAGTATCATTCTCCCTATACTCAAAAAACTAGCTTGTCAAATGCACCAGAATAAGCTTTTATAGATGGAGGAGGAGAAACAGATACAATGAATCCAGACATTCATGGGATAAGCATTATCCACGAAAAGCTATTGTGGATGATGATTCTCGACATCCATGAGATTGACATTATCCCTGAAAAGCCACATGAGTCGAAAGGAAAAAACTCTCAGGCGTGCGTTTGTTAACAAACTTTTCCAAACTTGGTTGGCGCGGGTAAGACTCTGAGACAGAGCGCCAATGAGTGCGCCCTCTTTGGAGAATTTCCTTCATTGGTGCGGGTGATACACTGTGGATCCGTGCTAATGGAAAAAGGGGACTTTTTAAGGATATTTTGCAGGAGATGTCTTCAAGGCATATGAAGTCCATACTTAGGGGAACATAATGCAAGTGTTTTCAAGTTATGTCACTGCTCACAAATCCCAGAATGAGTCCTCCAAAGTGTGGGAAAGGGGTAACAGGGACGGTGACCAATGGTGAAAAATTACTATGTAACAGATACCCCCTAAAGCATGAGGCCCGAGAGAGAGAGAGGGGTGAAATGCTTTACAAGAACACATGCAGCTACCGCCGAAGAATCTGCATAGAGAGATACAACTGATAGCTCAAGTACATGATATATGTGGTATGGTCGCAGCCATCCATAACAAAGTACATAATAATCTAGATCCATGGTATGGGCACAGCCATCCGGTTAGGATCGATGAATAGACTCAGGTATGGTTGCAGCCATCCAATGAATGAGTCATGTAACAAGAATCCACAAAATCACAGCCTGGATTCCAACAGACAAAAACCAGGGTCTTGCGCTCCATCTCGACCCGAACAAAAGTACAAGTTCAAGCATGCGAATACATGAGCTGAAGTCGAACATGCATGAACATCGTCTGGTTACCAGTCAATAATGAAAACTGTTAACAGACGCGAGAGGTACCACCAATAATGACAATGGCCCTCAAGGTACTATAGGTACAATCTACGACGTGCAAATCAGTGAGATGGCGTTGAACACCCATAGAATCATTCGATCGGAGGCCAATGATGAAAACCTCACGTCGAACATGAAGAACCTGCCATTGAGGCATGCAGGCTCCAAGGCACCAGAAAGGAGTCTCTAGATCAGCTTCCTGGATAATGAGTTGAAGTCGACAGGAAGTGACCTTGATCGAAGGTGGGCCATAGTGTTTCCCACATCATTAACATGAGACAGAGAAAGAATATTGTGGTGGATCAAAATTGTGTGAGCTATCAGAAGGAGGTTGTTATTCTGCAGAGGTCAACTTCTCTTGAACATATTGGCGGCACAACAGTGGAATTGGTAGTATTTGACATCAATGGATCAGAGGTCATGGTGACGAGGCAATGAGCAGATGAGAGGTCAAACAGGATTACCCAAATCCACGGAGGCAAGTGAAAAATGAGATGAGATATCCCCACCCAGACACGAAAGCAGACAAGTGCCATTATTCAAGAGCGACATACTGCCGACACGACAAAATTATGGTTCCATTTTCCCCCATCATTTCTGGCGAGTACCCCAATTATTTTTATTTACAAGCTTGATGGGGATAGCATATGCTTGTAACGTCATCTTGACGGACTCCAATGTCATCAAGTTTTAACGAGTCTGACAAACGAAAAACTCGGCGTCTTTTCATGTTTAGAGAGTTTCAAAAGACAACAAAAAAGAAAACTCCAAGGGTGTCCTTTTTCGTAAAGTTGTGTCTCTCTAGCCCGAAAAAGTATAAAACAATGCTCGAAAGAACCGCCCGACCATTACGATCGAGGAGTACTTTTCATGTTAAGTGACTTCGACCTGAAAAAGTAGAAAAGCAACCGAAATCACGTCGTTTCATAACCATTAACGAGCCTGAAACGACAAGGACCCGACAATCTTTTCGTTTTTACACGATCGGAAAAGAGTTTAAAGACGAACACCCCTTATTTACGTTTAGCGAGTCAAGAGGAAAAAACTCGGCAATCTTTTCGTATTTAAACGGTCGGAAAAGAGCTGAAAGCAGACCTCCATTTTTATTCTATTTAACGAGTCAAAAAGGGAAAAATACTCGGCAATCTTTTCATTTTTTACGAGTCAGAAAAGAGCTTAAAAGGAGACTCGTCCTGGAGGAACGAGTGGTATAAAGGGTAGCAATTGGTTCTGGCAATGGTGGAACTACTCAAAACATGTAATGGTCAAGAGGCTGGCTAATAAAACCACTCATCACTGCGGTTCCTCAGGAAAGGATAAACAACCAAGTGAAAGCATATGACCGGCCAAAGAGATGGTGGCGATGGAATGAAACAACCAAGGCTCATCTAACAGAATTTAGCAGATAAAAGGCAATCACGAGATGTAAATCAGGTATGGGTTCATTTTTACACAAGCTTGAACCATGGAGAACTCTGCTTAGATTCGGTTTCATGTTTACACAAGCTTGAAACGAAAAACTATGCTTGTTATCAGTTCGCATGCCCCCATATAATAACGCAAATCGAGGTACATGCCCCCCAAGCTTCATTGCATTCAACAAAGTGGATGGAATGAAGGTTCACTCTCGAGATCTATGAAAGACTCGACTTGTATTTAACGAGATCTTAATCAAAGACTCGATTTGGAAAGGAGGAGATGTTTCATTTTTTAATGAGGTTGACCTAGGAAAAGAACTATCCTCATAACCCTTGTTTCATTTTTTAACGAGCTTGACACAAGACAGGGAACTGTGCTCCACCAAACCTAGTTTCATTTTTTAAGGAGCTTGACATAGGAAAACGAACTATGCTCCACCAGACCTAGTTTCATTTTTTAAGGAGCTTGACATAGGAAAACGAACTATGCTCCGCCAGACCTTCATCAGAATGAACAGGAAGTCGGTGCTTCGGAGAGTGCTGCTCCCGGTGGGAGGACAAAATTTCGGAAGTCAGGGCCCAATGCCCCTAGGACACTATGCACGATGACGGCATCACTGGATCTAGGCATGGGATAAGTTGCCACCATGGAAAATTTTAAGAACCCCCCCTAAATTTATAAATATAATAAATGGGCGAATCTCCATGGTATATAGGAAAAATGAAAGGCGATTTTATCATTAATATAATATGTATATATAATTTTTTGGCGAATCTCTCACCAGGCATGGTGAATATTTTATTCAATTATAAAATCTTGTAAGATCTTGGCGAGTCTTTCACTAAATAATAAAACTTTGTAAAGTCCTAGTGAATCTTAGCATAGGCTACATGCTGGTTTAATTCCCCCATTTAAATAGGCTACATTCCAGGTGAATACCATGGGTCAATACCATGTGCCATTTTGGTGAATACCATGGGTCAAACCATGTGCCATTTTTATTTTTATTAATTCTAATATTAGGGTTAATAATGGTTTTTTGCATGGTATTAATAACAATCTAGTCCATGGTATTTGTACCATAGTATTTTGGCCATAGGTTTCACCTAAATATAACCCATTTTTTGAGTGTCCTTAAATATAAGGTGCTTATGGAGTAAATATAAAAAAAATGTTTTATTTGTTTACCATACCTCTCGTTTATTTATATTTTTATTAATTTACCATACCTCTTTTACAAATATGGTATTTGGCCCATAGGATTCACTTAAATAAAACCTCTTTCTTGAGCCTTCATAAATAGAACGAGGGTTATGGACTAAATATAAAAAGAGGTTTTGTTTATTTATGATACGTCTAGTTTATTTATATTTTTATTTATTTACCATACCTTTTGAGTAAGTATAAAAAGACGTTTTATTTATTTACCATACTTCCACTTTACTTATATTTTTATTTGTTTTCACCCTTACATGTATATAAGGTGACTTATGGAGTAAATATAAAAAATGTTTTATTTATTTACCATACCTCTCATTTATTTATATTTTTATTAATTTACCATACCTCTTTTATAAATATGGTATTTGGCCCATAGGATTCACTTAAATAAAACCTATTCTTGAAAATAGGCGAATGGATTCACTTAAATAAAACCTATTCTTGAAAATGGGCGAATGGAAGGTTGTAAGTCCTAATTTCAAGGGCTAAATTTACATTTTTTACCCTCTCCCTTAAAATAAGGTGGGCTATTTGAGGTGATTTGTAAAAATGTACTATGATACAAAATATTCACCCACTAAAAACTGAAAACCCCTTAATTTCGCCAAAGGGCGAACATTCGCCCCTAAAATTATCCTTGGTTGCCACGTAGTTGACCTGTGGTGGGGTAGATGAAACTGGTGGATGAAAACCAGGAGGGGATGACAACTGCGTAGGAGGCACCCGGGGATGAACGAATGATAATTGATTGACAATCAGGATTCTTCCATCGTGTGGAAAGCAAACCACACGGAAAAGTGAAGAGACAAGGGTCCCCATGGCATAAACATAGTCACGGCCAAGGAGAAGATTGGAATCTAAAGCACCTTGGGTAACCTATACGTCTATATAGATGGTTTTGCCTCCCAAAGTAATAGGGAACTTTGGAAGGACCCTAATGGTTGAGTAGTTCCTCCGTCAAAAGCCGTCAGATTCGGGGCGACTGGCACAAGCTGTGGGGAACCCAAAGCTTTCCAAGTAGTGGCAGGCATAAGACTGATAGATGCACCCTCATCCAAAACAGTGCCAGGTATCGCCTTATTGTAGGCGTGTACCGTGACCCAGAAAGGAACATGGGATGGAAGGCGGGGGGTGTTCAAACGACTCCAGTCGAAGGAAACGACTAAACTACTTGGTGGGGGAATCGTATGATTGCCCCCCTGCTCTAAAGGGACTGAAGCGGGACTCTCGGGAATAGCTGGGATAGGAGAGTCATTTCCGGACTCAGGAGAATCTGAGGAGACGAGAAGAACATGGGAATTATTCTCTTCCGAAACGAAGTGATCGGGTGGTGAACCCGGGTCGACACTCTTTCCGACCAATGGTTGGTCTGGAACAGGCTTGGCAGAGCCAGGTTCAGGAAGAGGAGGCTAGACAAGAGAGGAATCTTGGTCGATCTCTTTGTCAGCAGGGGAACGATCTGCGGCTGCAGAGAGACGTTGATAACCAATGGGAAGTTGAGGTGAGGGAGCTATAAGACTTTCCAAGACAACAGAGGCTTTATCCATGAGCGGAAAAAGGTGAAGGGGATGATTGCCTTCACAAAGTCTACAAGGGATTCGAAGCTTCCCTTTTCCCTTACCATTTCCGGCTGATAGGGTAGCATCGCCGTGAGCTCCAGAGGATGATGAGGGGCGGGCCGGATCGCGAGACCATACTTCTAAGACCTTGGGAATGCCAGGACAATCGTGAAGAAGATGGTCCTCCTTACACAACCTACAAGGAAATTTGACCTTCCGTGGAGGAGAAGAAGGTGGCTCGACTTGAGTTGTACTTTTAACCTCTCGGTTAGGAGTCTTCTTCTTCTTTCTTCTTCTTCTTCTTCTTCTTAGCCACCTGGTTACTTGAATTCAGACTTTCGCCAGGCAAAGTAGAAGATGAGGACGAAGAAACAGGCGAAGAAGGGGAGAGGTCCACCTTGGAATCAACATGATGTTGATCGGTTGGAGGAGACGGTGGAACAGGAGTCATCACACTCGGGACCACCGAGGTTGAAAACAACCATATGGGCAAACCGATGGTTAACCCAGGCAAAGATAAAGTTTCCATATACGGAGCACCGACATTTCCAAAAGAAGGAAATGGACTAGGGTTTCCATCTGAGGGAACACCTTGGCCGATAGACTCGGGGAAGGTTGCCATTGAAAACGAGAAAGAACCCTACTCAAGCTAATGCAAACAAGATCTAACCGGGTAAATGTGAATCGTGGCCGAATAAATTTTAAGACGCAAGGACATAACTTGACCTTTTCATTTTTTAAGAGTCGAGAAAAGGACAAAAAGATGACTATAGTCTCCTTCGAATATTTAGTGAGCCTGAAGTGACAAATGCTCAGGTGAACCTTTTCTTTTAGGGAGTCCGAAAAGGGTCAAAAGTGACTACTCTAGAGAACTAGGCAAAAGGTTTACCAAACAATCCGTAAAACTGCTTATACACCTTGGCAATCAGATGAAAACCAAGGACTTCCCGTACGGCAGTCAATCTTCCCGAATGTTGTGTTCAATGCATTACGAATTGTAAGGTGGCAGACTCGGCTTCCTGTGGATAAAGGATGATAACCTAGGGGGGTCTCCACATATACTTGACGGTACGTGGGAGCACAAATCCGTGCTAGACCACTATCGAGTCACAAAAGGAGGAATCACCCAACCATAATGTGAAACAACATTGACTAGGTTTAATGACGCCGGAACACGTCTCTAGCCTAGACCTCTAGAATGTATGCGTTAAGTTCCAATGTGTTTTTAGATTCATTCAGTTCATTTTACAGTTGATTTTCGATTAGGTTTCAGTTTTCAGGTCCTACCGTATGTGATCTCTCACAATTTCCTAAATGCAAGCTATATGCCAAAATATATCATTTCATTCGATGAATGCTAGCTACGGAAGAGTTGAGAGTTTTCACACAAACAAAATGACCATAAAACAATCAACAATGACTCTAATGCAGCTAATGGCAATAAATGAAACTTTTCTTTAAAGTCACTAATTGCTAATAACAATGAAAAGCTCTAATTTCCATTAACAACTGCAACGCAAAAGAGATTGTTCGTTTTCTTTTCAATGGAAAAGTGCACTAAACAAATTTTGAGAAACAATAACAAAGAGTAAAAAAACAAGTTTCACTCAATGAAAACACAATCAAGTCCCTGAATACCAAGGCAGTCCTTCAAAACGAAGAAAAACGCCAAAGACTTCAATGAGCCATGTGATCTAGGCCCAAAACAAAGCCAAGCAGAATCCAAGTGAAAAGAAGAGAATCATTCGAATAACGCAATAAAAAGTTTAACAACCACTAAACGAGTGCAATGGAGTAATCAAAAAGTCGACTGGACTGATAGAAGACCAAAAACTCAACATGCAAAGCCACTAGATGTCCTAGGGCTAAAATGTGAAATTGATAGAAAATGGCAAACACCCAAAGTATGCAAATGTAATCTATGCACACTTTTCATTCATATCCTGAAAATGAGAATTTTAATTATGCAAGTGTGATCTATGCAAGAGAATTCTCAAACACACAATGATTCTAATGTAATCTAAGAACCAATCAAGTGCAAATCAAGAAAAACGGGTGAGAGTTCCAAAGATCATAAACTAAAAACACTCAAAGGCGATTAACACTTAAAGGCGAATGAGGGGGAAATTTTTTTGCAAAAACAAAAGCAAAAAGATGCAAAATTGCGAAAAGACCGAGACAAACCTCCAAGTAATGATCAAAGGAAATCAAATTAATAATTTGCCAAAAAAAAACTCAAAACCAGTCAAACAAGACTCTGACACACTCAAGTGATTGAAAAAGGTGTAGCTAGACACAAAACCCAAGCTTGGAAGGTTGCAAACAAGCAAACTAGAAAAGCTCACAGGCCTGGTGCGACTGTCAGGCGGAAAATTGCGCTAATTAAGAATTGGCGCGGGCTGTACACTGACAAGTAGTGCCAATTGGCGCGACTGTCATGAAAAATAGGGCGCCAATCAAGTTTGCTAGCTTAAAAATAAAAACAAGCAGTTCAAGGCTTGGTCGACAGTATCCAGACAGACCAGGCAGCAAGAGACAGCAAAGAATCCAAACCAAAAAGCTATCTAAGCAATCAAAACAAGAGAAAACCAAAGAGACAAGACAAACTCCAAGTTGTTTAGTTCGTAAACCAAACCGGAGATTGATTAAAGTGGCGTTGATCTACTTCGCTAATGCAGAGAAATAGCGTTTCGAAGGCTACCTGGCCATACTTCAAGCTCCGTCCAAAGTTTATGAATCAAACAAAAAATAGCTTCCCCAGTATGGTCGCCAAATTGTTGGAGAGGTAAATCCCCTCTGCGGACAGAGGCGATCCCACTAGCCCAAAATGGGTCTAGCAACAATCAAACAATACTATCATGCAGGTTCCTAATTGCAAATTAAAGGTGGATTACGAGAACCTACTTGGATTCCAACGCTAGTGTTGTAGGAGAGTTGACGCTCCCGTTCCTTTGCTCCGGCCGGTCACGATCCTCACGATCTCCGTGAATGGACACCTGCACATGCAAAGAACGATACGAATACAAGCATAAAACCCAATAGATGCAATTATATATCGGTCAGAAAAGATATAATTCAATCATCATTATAATGAACAGCAAGAATGGAACCATAATGATAGTCATCTATTATTGATAATCAACAAAGGAGTATACAACCGAAGTTCTGACGTCAAATCCTCCTTTGGCTGGGTGATCAGCTACACATGTCTTGCAAAGCTTGTCGGGATCAGGAACAAGCCTCTCTCTCTCTTTGACTATGAATACAAAGAAGACTCAATGACAATCTCTCAGACTTCTGACAATATCATTCTCCCTATACTCAAAACTAGCTTGTCAAATGCACCAGAACAAGCTTTTATAGATGGAGGAGGAGGAAGAGATACAATGAATCCAGACATTCATGGGATAAGCATTATCCTCGAAAAGCTATTGTGGATGATGATTCTCGACATCCATGAGATTGACATTATCCCTAAAAAGCCACATGAGTCGAAAGGGAAAAACTCTTGGGCGTGCATTTGTTAACAAACTTTTCCAAACTTGGTTGGCGCGGGTAAGACTCTGAGACAAAGCGCCAATGAGCACGCCCTCTTTGGAGAATTTCCTTCATTGGCACGGGTGATACACTGTGGATCCGCGCTAATGGAAAAAGGGGACTTTTTAAGGATATTTTGTAGGATATGTCTTCAAGGCATATGAAGTCCATACTTAGGGGAACATAATGCAAGTGTTTTCAAGTTATGTCACTGCTCACAAGTCCCGGAATGAGTCCTCCAAAGTGCGGGAAAGGGGTAACAGGGACGGTGACCAATGGTGACAAATTACTGTGTAACAGGAGCTCTACATGCTAGGACGTCATTGTATAAGGAACATAAGGTATCCATCTGCTTGGTAACTATATCTAATCTACGAGTTACCTTGGCGACTTTTTCTTCTTCCCTTCACCACCCTTCAAAGGCCTGGCTTTCGGATAGATTGACGTTCCTAAGCTGCTGCTGTAGCTCTTCATACTTTTCTCGAGGGACTGTTTTCTCTCTAAGCTTTTTTGCTGCTTGCTGAGCTTGCTTCAAACCCTTTTGTAGGGTTACCATTTTTTGATCTCTTTTCCATGCCGCAATGGAGGCCGGGAGTTTTACCTGAATTTTCCTATTGCGTTGTTTTGAGTTCATGACTCTGATCACTCCCGAAGGTGGTGTCTCCATCTGAATTTCCTTATCGCGGGTCAACATCTCATCCATTTCTATCTTAACGTGGATATCAGTCCATTGTTGTTCCTTTTCAATTGGAACAACAGTCTACTTCCCAGCATCATTTGGAACAGTAGCCTGGTTTTCGACAGGGTTTTGAACAGCAGGATGGACTCTGGTCCTCCGCCCCTTTGTCTTGAGGGGTTTTTCTGGAGTGGTTACATTTTTCCTTCCCGAAGTCCTTTTTACCCTTTTCCTTGCTTTTAGAATCCTAATCTGCTGGTAGAGCTAGACTATTATATTCAGTAATCTCTTTTGTTCCTTTCGCAATTCCTTAATTTCCAGAATTTCCTTAAAAGGAACAGCAGGTTGTTCACTGCGACATGGACTGTGACTAACTTCCTGATTTTGTTCCTGGGGTGCTTCTTTGTTGTTCTGCTCTAGCTGCTCCAGGGCAAGAACCCTAGCTGGTTCTGTTATTTGTTGGGTGACTTCCTTTTCTACCCCCTACCTCTGGAGTTTCTTCTGGTGTCGTCTGGCTAGGAACGGGTTGTTCATGTTCTGCATCTCCTGTCATGTTTTCATCATGAACAGGCAGATTCTCTTCTTCTACCTCCTTTGCATGTGATTCTTCAGGTGCATTCTCCTCCTGAGGTTTCTCTTCGGCATGGAGGTCTAATGGACTAGAAGGTTGGCCATATTCACCCATATTGGCCAAAACTTTGGCCAATTCATCTTCTCCTAATGGGTCCTGCAATGGGCTACCTTCCTACTGTTCCATTTCCTCCTCCTGCTCGGATTGCTCGGCTTCTTCTTCTTTTTTTCCTTCTTCAGATTTCTCGGCTTCTTCTTCTTTTTTTCCTTCCTCTTCTTCTTGTACTCCTTTCTCATCGTCTTCCTTCACTCCTTTCTCATCGTCTTCCTACACTCCTTTTTCATCGTCTTCCCCTTCTGTTCATGGGGGTTGCCCATCTTCTATTTCTACCGGTTGGTCAGTGTTTCCTTGGGGCTTCTCCAGCCTCCCTAGTAGTCGTGCTAGCCAGACCGATTTTCTGTGTTTTTCTGGACACTCGGGTGTACTGGTGGCATGTTTACGTTTTAGGGATGGTGCAGTCATTCTTCCTTCTATTATGGCAATTAGCTCTTCCCAGTTGCTCTGCTGCTGGGTAAGGCTATGGCTGACTATTAACCGTATCAACCCATGATGACTAACAACTGATTCTACATGCTGTGCCTTTTTTATGCTCCGTGCAACATCATGCAGTAATGAATTCAAGAATGTAGGTAAATTTACAGAGCATTTTTGCTTTAGTACAGCTAAGAGTTTGAGATGTCGTGGTCTTACCACGTCTTTTCTGCCTTCACAGGTGATGTAGCTTTGAATGGTCTTCGCCAATTCCACCCACGATTCTCCTAATGCTGCTGGCAGAACCCCCTTTCCTCTAATTTTCAGGCTCTGGCCTTCGTCCTGGAAGGTTTCTATAATCTTCTGCAATCTCTCCTTCTTTAGCATCCATACAGGCCCAGTGGCTGGCAGTCCCGAGACCTCTGCGATTATGTCATCGGTGACTGCTATGCGTCTCCCCCTCATTATGGAGTGATCCTCTTGCAAGTTCTGCAAGAATTCAATTGCCACAGTCTCGTTAGACTCCTGCAAGCGGTTGAAATAAGTTAGCCACCCGGCTCTTGCCAGGATTTCCCGTGCGGCATCAGAGACTATTAACACTAGCGGTTCTCTCCGAATCGATCTCCCTCCCATGTTTATGGTTTTGTTGTGAAATCGTAGAATTTTGACAATGGAACGGCAGCTGTTCATGCTGTTAGAAACACAGAGAGGCTGACGGATGTGAGAATCGCTCAAAATCTAATGTTGCAGGATATACAATGAAAATGGCTTAGGAACAGCGAGTCATGCAAAGAATAAAAAAATAGTATACCGTTGAGTTGTGCTATTCTCAACTGCGTAGTTTCCCAAATAGCGGTCTGACACGTCATCCAAGGAATTATGAGGTTAACCTCCCCCCCCGCAATGTGATAGGCCGTCCCAGCCGTCAAATAAAGGAGCGGCGTGCTGGTCTGTTCTGTAGTAGATTCATAAAGGAACAACGTACGGAAATATGCCATGTTTACAAAGGTAGCAGATTACCGAAATTGAGGCATCAAGTTGGATCACTTAATACGTAAGAGACTGTTGTGATATGATGTGAGGTTGGGAGGATAGGACATATGTCGTACATTCCGAGTCTCATGCGGTCATTGTCAACTGCTCTGCCATGATTGGTGATAATAGATTTACATGCGTTGTATGGTTCGGAAAAGAATATGCATTCGTCTTATGTGATTGATTACTAAGGTATAAGAAACAAAAGGGTGGTAATAAATACCTATTGGTGTAAATAATGTGACTTCAATACCATTAACAGTGCTCTGTTGCCGACAAGTGTCCATAACCTTGGTAGAGTTGTTTATTTCACCCATGGAACCATGATCCTTTGTGTATGCTTATGAAGTGTTGTGTGATGTCAAAATGTAGGCCATTATGCTAGCTTGGTGACCAGTTAGCCATAATGCCATTCACGAGGAAGGATCGAAAGGTGGGCAGGCTGGCTCATGATGATACCTCTTGTTCCAAGGGTTCTTTATTTGATATACCTTTTGGACCATATCCCTGGTGTGGTGGCCATAGTGGGAATGCCACTTTGCTTTCTCCCTCATGATCATGGTAGGCTGGCTCTTGGTGAGACCCCCTATCCTACATTTGACAACTTTATATAAACAAGTCAGTTTGCTATGTTTTCTCTTCTTTTTTCTTTTTCATAAAGTACTATCCCATTTATACACAAAGGGTGGTTCAACACTCCTTAAGAGTGGGAATGGTGGAAGAAGTCTTAACATCTCAATAGGAAGATATAAACCCTTTGCTCTTATTCCTGAATAATAATCAAAGAGGATTTAAAAGGAACCAACATGATAAAGATAACCAATCAGAGCAGAGTTAGTGAAGCAATGACAGCAAAAGATAATAGGTAAGTGTGTCCTTCCCTCTGTCCTTTTACCAATTCAGAGCAATTTCTTATAAAAATAATGATTTTATAATTTACCTGATTTCAGTATGTTGTGATTTTGTATCCATTGCATAAGTGCATAGTTGTATTCCAAAAGACTTGAAAGAACAAGAACAGTAAGCATCCTTAATTTAAAACAGCAAGGGGAACAAGCATAAGTAAAAGGAATACGAGGATGTTGCTGCTTCAAAGAGGAAGAGCAAAAGAATACAAGTGGTGTTCCTTTTAGAAAAAGGAACAGCAAAACACACAAATGTCATTCCTTTGGAAAAGGAACAGCAAAAATTGAAAATGTTGTTCCTTTGGAAAAGGAACAGCAAGACACGCAAGTGCCGTTCCTTTGGAAAAGGAATAGCAAAAATAAGAACCGTTGTTCCTTTGGGAAAGGAACAGCAAAACACACAAATGTCGTTTTTTGGAAAAGGAACAACAAAAATCGAAAATGTTGTTCCTTTGGAAAAGGAACAACAAGACATCCAAGTGTCGTTCCTTTGGAAAAGGAACAGCAAAAATCGAAAATGTTGTTCCTTTGGAAAAGGAACAGCAAGGCACACAAATGCCGTTCCTTTTGGAAAAGGAACAACAAAAAGCAAAAGTGTTGTTCCTTTGGAAAAGGAACAGCAAGACACGCCAGTGTCGTTCCTTTGGAAAAGGAAGAGCAAAAAGCAAAAGTGTTGTTCCTTTGGAAAAGGAACAGCAAGACACGCCAGTGTCGTTCCTTTGGAAAAGGAACAGCAAAAAGCAAAAGTGTTGTTCCTTTGGAAAAGGAACAGCAAAAATCGAAAATGTTGTTCCTTTGGAAAAGGAACAGCAGAAAGCAAAAATAAAGAAAAAGAACAAGTTTAAAGCAAAATGACAGTCGATCCAACAGGTGTTGTTCTTTTGAAAAAGGAACAGCAGGACGAAAAATGCTGTCCCTTTGAGAAAAGGAACAGCAAAAATAATAACATTGTTGTTGGTTTGAAAAGTAATAGCAAAGCATTTGATTCAAAAATATGTATAAAAACAAAAGAAATTATGTACAAACTTGTGAAAAGAGATAAATTACTTAATGAATCTCAGGTGAGGAAGACTTCTCTCCCTCCCCCAAAATTTCCATATCAGAGTCTTGGCGTAGCTGCTGGCAGAAGGACTCCTGAGTGAGTGGTTTGCGATAAAGGCGAACTCGGTGGCCATTTGCCTTGAAGGCATATCCAGAACCGTCAATAGTGATTAGAGTAAGAGTACCATTGTCATGTACCTTCTAGATTTCGTATGGTCCCAACCAACGAGTTTGGAGTTTCTCGGGAAGGTCCTGAAACCTGGAATCGTACAAAAGTGCCCAGTCTCCTTTGTGGAAGACTTTATTTTTAATGAGAGCATCATGCCATTTAGCTCGCTGCTGTTGGATAAGTGCAGTATTTTGGAGTGCAGAGAGCCTGATTTCATCGAGCTCATTGATCTGCTGCAATCGATTAATCTGTGCCTCCGTTAAATCTAAGCCAACTTCCTGTGTTGTTCGCAGTGTTTGGATTTCGAATTCTATGGGAAAAATGGGTTGCTTGCCAAACACTAATTGATAAGGTGAGTAACCAGTGGTACTTCTCCATGTTGTTCTGTAAGCCCACAGTGCCTCTGGTAGTCTGGCAGCCCAATCACGTCTATGTGACGCGATTGTTTTTGTTAGGATTGCTTCTATTATTTTATTGCTGCTTTCTACCTGACCATTTTCCTGTGGGTGGTATGGAGTAGTGATTTTGTGCTAGACATGATAGTTTTTTAGTGTTGCAACTATTTTGTTCCCAGCAAACTGTGGTCCACCATCTGTAATTATGTCTCTTGGAAGGCCATAACGCACAAATATATGGAACAAGAACTGTATTACAGAATCTTCTGTAGCTCTTGGCAACGCCTCTGCCTCAACCCATTTGGTGACATATTCTGTTGCCACCAAGATATATGTTTTCTGATTTGAGAGTGGGTTAATTGGTCTGACGAAATCAAGGGCCCATCATTCGAATGGTTCAATGACTAACTATGGGTTCAAGGGCATCTCATCGGACTGACCAGGGCATCCTACTCTCTGACAACTGTCACAAGCTTGGACGAATTTCTTTGCATCTTTGAAAATTGTAGGCCAATAATATCCTGTTTGTAGGACCTTATGTCCAGTTCTCCGATCGGCGAAATTTCCGCCGCATGGTCCATCATGGCAGGCTTTTAAAATGTCAAAGATTTCATCCTCTCGAACGCATCTTCTGATATGAATGTCTGCCCTTGTGTGGAACAGGTAGCCTCCAACCCACGAGAATCGAGCACTCTTCTGAACAATCTGTTTCCGCTCATTAGGAGTTAGATTTTTCGATAGTTTACCTACTGCTAGGTAATTGGCAACATCAGCATACCAAGGTGTTTGAACAGCAACAGCAAACAGATGCTCGTCCAGAAATTGATCTTCAACTGCTACTGCATCTATTGGCTTGGGCATTCTTGAGAGAAAATCAGCTACAAGATTTTCTTTTCCAGGTCGATCCTTGATTGTAATATCAAATTCCTGCAATAAAATCATCCATCTAGTTATTCTGCCATTTGTGATAGGCTTGTTTGCTAAATATTTGATGGCAGAATGATCTGTATACAAGATAACAGGGTATCCAGTAATGTAATGTCTAAATTTATTGACAGCATGTATTACAGCTAAAAATTCTTTCTCAGTAACAATGTAATTTAATTCAGCAGGGGATAAATTTTTGCTAATATAATAAATTGCATATGGTTTTTTATCCTCTTCCTGCCCAAGGACTGCTCCAATGGCTGTATCTTAGGCATCAGATGATATCTGAAATGGCAAATCCCAATTTGGTCCTTGAAGGACTGGGGCTGTGGACACAAGATTATTTAGATCCTAGAAAGCACGTTCACATTTTTCTGTCCAAAGAAAATCAATGTTACCAGTTAATGCATACAGAGGTGCAGCAATATGCGAAAAATGTTCTATAAACCTCCTATAATAACCAGAAAATCCAAGAAAATTGTGTACCTCCGTTTGAGTGGTAGGAGTGGGAATAAGAAAAATTATTTTGATCTTCGCTGGGTCTACCTGAATGCCGGCTGCTGAAATATAGTGTCTGAGAATAAGTCCTTCAGTCATCAACATATATCATTTTTCATGGCTTAAGCAAAGCCTGGTAGCAATGCAGCGTTGTAGGACTTTTTCCAGTGTATCCAATCCTGGATCGAAATTGTCTCCATATGGCGTAAAGTCATCCATGTATACTTCAAGTCCTTCATTTATTAAGTCTGCAAAAATGCTGAGGATGGCCCTTTGGAATGTGGCAGGAGCATTGCATAAGCCAAAAGGTAGAACTCTGTAGGAAAACGTTCCTCAAGGACAAGTAGAAGTGGTTTTGTCTTGGTCTTCAGGGGCAATCTGGATCTGATTGTATCCACTGAAGCCATCCAGGAAAGAAAAGAATTTCTTTCCTGCCAAAGTGTCTAATACTTGGTCGATGAATGGGAGATGGAAGTGGTCATTTTGTGTTGCCTTATTTTGTTCTCTGTAGTCCACACAAATTCTCCATTTCCCATTATTTTTTGGTACCACCACAAGCGAAGAGACCCATTTACTATCGGAGATAGGATAGATGAAGTTGACATCTAAAAGTTTTTGAAGTTCAAATTTTACCACATATTTTAGATGAGGATTAAGTCTCCTCTGAGGCTGGATAACAGGTCTCACATATTTTTCTATGTAAATGTGGTGGGTACATAATTGAGGGTCGATTCCTTTCATATCAGGATAGTCCCATGCAAATGCTTCTTTATATTTCCTCAACAGATGGATGAGCTTCGTTTCTTGTTCGGAGGTGAGGTTGGCATTAATGTTTAAGGTTTTTCCCGGTTCAATTTCCACAATTTTACTATTTGCAACAGAGGTAACAGGTATCATTTGATCATGTGTATCTTTAAGAGGATCTTCTTCTAATTCGTTGTCGAATGCTGCCTCTATCATGTGACACTGTGTGCGGGATCTGGATTCAGTTTGACTAATAAATTTATTAATGGCATCGTCCTCTGTCTGATCTTTAAAATCAAGTGCCTCTTGTATAGTTAATGGAGATCTAATGTTGTCAGTAAGGTATGATACAGGGTGCTTATTAGTTTTGATCATTATGACACTTAGTTGTGCTGGAGGATATAAGGCTAAGTTCTTGATGTTCACTCCCCTTGTTATGGTCATATTGCCTTGTCGGCAGCCAATATAGGCATCGACAGTTGCAAGCCAAGGTCTACCTAAAATTAATGGGTGTCCATCAAGTCGGCTTTTGGGATTTATTACCAGAAAATCAGTCGGATATTCCCAGGAGTCAACAGATACCATGACATCATGTAGCATGCCCTCTGGCCTAACCACAGATCGGTCAGCCAGCTTTAGCAAGGTAGAGGTGGGTTCTACAGATGTAATGCCTAGCTTTTGGCAAGTAGTAGTTGTTAAGATGTTGATTGCAGCTCCTAGATCAACTAAGGCATTAGGGAAGGTTTGACCATAAATTCGTACGGTGACTATTGGATTTCCTGGGTCTTTGTATTTAATGGGTGTTTCTTTTCCTGATAATAAATCAGATAGAGTGCCAACTACTTGGACTCTTGGATTGTTTGCTACATTCGTCCTTGGTTTCTTTACACACAATTCTTTGATAGTCTTTGCATATATCGGAATGTCTAGATTGGCTTGGAGGAATGGAATTTTTATGTACAAATTTTGTAATTCTCCCAGAATGTCAAAATCAGGATATTGGGTAGGTCGAGGTATGATTAATCGTTCTGGGAATGGGGGAGAGGATGTGGTTGTTTGGTTATGAGTTTGTTGTTTGTTCACATCCTCTTCTTGTGACAGATGTTCTCTGGGTAACGGATTTTCAACATGGGTTGTCCTTTCTCCCTCAGTTTCAATAATACGCCCAGATCTTAACTGAAGATCATTACACTCCCTCAGATTAGCTCCTATTTCTGATGTTTCTATTATTTGGACAGATTGGACCAGTTTGTTATTTGGATTAGGGTTGGGTTGGGCTGGGAGTTGTGGTCTCAGATTAGACTGGGGATTTTGTTGTAGGGCTGGCAGTGTAGGTTGAGGGAGTGGCATGGTTCCCACTGGCTGATGCATCGGTCTTTGCCAGTTTGTCTGCCAGGCTGAACTTTGTGAAGTAGGCGGAGTCCATTGTGGTGGGTATGCGTTACTTTGCCAATATGGTGGAGTATAGGGAAAATTCGGCCAACCAGATGGGCTTGCCTGATTCAGCCACGGGGTTGATGAAGGAAACGACTGAGGTGACAAATTTGGGGGTGGGGGTTGGGATTGACTTTTCCACATATTATATTGTTGAGAATTATACTACGGAGACTGAAAAGAAGAGGTCGGGTCTAAAAACATACCAGATTGTCGTGGTTGCCACTGCCGGCACTGGTTGAGAAAATATACCGATTCTAGCTCTTCTTCTGCTTCCTTATATACTGCTTTTAATCCGGGAAGTGAGGGACAGCTTTCCGTAAGGTGATATTTTGTGCAGATGGCGCACGTTCTGACTGCATCTAGTGGACACTCCTTATGACTATGTTTCTTCCTGCATCGGGGACAGAAGATTGCCAAATTTTTTTCTGCCTCCATTTGCTTCTGCTTAGCCTGCATAACATCCAGTTGTGTAGTTAGCGTCCCTAGTATATCAGTTTTAAAATTTTCCAATAGATTTCCAATTTCTGCACGCATTACTCTGTTTGTCGAAATTTTATTATCTCTTATAAATCGATCATGTTATGTCGGTTTCAATCTTGTGCTGCCTCTCGAACTCCTGATACATAAGTCAATAATGTTAGCAAAATTTTCCTGATAAATATCTCCTTTTCCCATAATATTTAATGTTTCGATCCATTGTTCCTACGTTGGTCTTAGGTTGAGAAAATGGAGTCCACCAACCAAGGAGTTCCCCTTGGAGGAAATCCTAGTCCCTTCTCCTCTTGGGGAGATGTTGGTGCACCCCATATGGCCACATTGTCACTTCCAGGATTGACAATCGGCTTGCCCGTATGGCTTTTCTCAACCTCCGTCGTTCAGAACACCGCAATTCTTGAACAATTGAGTCAGCAACTAGACAATTCCAGAGTTACCCCTCAACCCTCTACTTTGTCCAATTCTTCCTCTCCTCCTTCCTCTTCACTTGATGAGGCTGGTAAAGCCAAAAATCAAGTACCTAAGAAGAAGAAGGAAAAGAAGAAGAAAGAGAAGAAGAAGAAGGAGCCAAAGGCGAAAAGGGGCAACCAAGCGTCGTCTAGCGAAAATCCACACACTGCACCGACCAAGCCTAAATCGCCATGTGTCATTTGCAAAGGAGACCACTATCTTAAGGGACTGGTTTCCTCGTTTGCACAACCCGGTGTTATTAGCCTCTGATGATCATGTTGAAAACATACCGTCGACTAGTGAAAGTGAAGCCCCTGGACAAAAAGGAAAGTGCAAATTTCCTTGTAAACTGTGTGAAGGCGATCATGTCGTCCACCGTTGTCCCTTCTTAGACGAGGCTAAAAGAGTTTTGGACGATCGTCCGGTTTCACCGTTACGACTTCCTCCTGCATATAAGAAACTCTTGCCAAGCCCGTCACTAGTTGAAAATCCGGCTGACCCGCTCAGGTGGTCGACCAAAGTGTTTATCATTGAAGATAAACCATCTGAACCCATATCAGACAAAAGTCAAAAAATCGAGACGGCAGTTGACCCGGTATTTCCTTCATAGGTTCCATCTTAAGATGATACAGTCACCGAAGAGAACAAGGATGACACCGTCCAAATTCTTTTCGTAAACACAGACTCTGATAAACATGGGGGAATTTACCCATTCCTTTACCGCGGGAAGGAAGTTCGTCAGAGTCATA
Organism: Pinus tabuliformis; assembly: GCA_031772625.1. NCBI lineage: Eukaryota > Viridiplantae > Streptophyta > Pinopsida > Pinales > Pinaceae > Pinus > Pinus tabuliformis. The sequence continues at coordinate 307,398,703 of CM062819.1, forward strand.
CCTGGCCATCTAGTCGGTCCCACCTCCAAGCAACCTAGTTCTCTCCTTCGACTGGAATCAACTAGGCAGACTCCGTTTACCGGCTAGTGTACCATTCCGAATCATTGCTCAAATATATAGAATGGTTATGGCCGATACCGTCATAGATGAAGGGACTTCTGTGAGTATCCTTTCCTCGACTGCTTGGAAAGCGCTTGGTTCACCATCGCTTTTGCCTGAGATGAGAAATCTAACAGGCTTTGACAAAGGAACTAGTCGATCATTAGGGATCCTTCCCAATGTGCCCATAACATTGAGAGGGAAAACCCTTCAAATGAACGTAATGGTAGTCCAAGGACCCCTGGATTATAATCTACTCCTTGGACGAGACTATATTTATTGCATGGGAGCCATTGTCTCATCACTCTTTAGAGTAATGTGTTTTCCGCACGAAGGAAGAGTGGTCAAGCTCGTAGACCAGCTTTCATTTCCCGATTCACACATGGCAAATAGTCATATACCATCACTGAATGGTCTTTTCACGCAAGGAATGTCTCATCAATCCCCAGTCCGTCCACCTGATGAGCGCGAGTGATTCGGGGGACATGACTGAAACCCAGGGGGCATGCACCATGGTCTGCTTCGGCAGGAAAACTTCAGGTACAGGATAGGTTTCCGCGAGATATATATGACTAGTCTGACACTCCCATCTATGATTGGAAAAGGGGTTTAGACTGGAATGAGATTCCCTTATCAAAGTTATGTGGGTGGAGGCATCTGCGCCACTCGCCTTTGTCTATTTTGGTAGGCATCGCCGAAGAAGTGTTTTGTTTGCGGTGCAGATAAGACAATCTTTGGTAACCTGAAAGAGGTAAACCTTTCTCGATAAAACAAATGTTTTGTCGGTAGATTGAAGGGTGACCTTGAAACTCTATTTTATACCTGGGGGCATGCAAACCTTTTGGCGTGCAAACGAAGAGAAACCATTTATTTTTTTTAAATTTGTAGTTCCTCTAACCCTTTAAACTCGTAGGATTGGTCGTTTCCTAACTTGCATAAAGAAAGGATGTGGAGAAAAAATTTAAAAAATTGTTGTTTTTATATATCCTTAGTATGCGACTAGATTAATCGAGCAGTTTTAATGTGGACTTCATGCTCGTTAAAAAATAAACATAAGCAATGAGCAAATGTTTCCCCCAGCGTTTAAGCTCAATAAAAACAATTTCCGGTAAATAACCGTCGTGAATGTAGTACTTCATCCTTTAAAGCCTTGGTCGTGTTCTCATCATCACCTCCACTCTGTATTGGCCGATCATTCACCTCCATTTGATCGTTTACCCCTTTTGAGGAACAGCTGCGAAGAGTGATCATGTTAGCCATCCTTGTAACACTGACGTGATTGGAAAATTCCAAACCTTACCTGGAATCAGCTGCTACCCAAATTTATCACTCGTTCCTCAAAGACAAGTCTCCTTTAATCTCTTTTCATTTGACTCGTAAAATATGAAAATATTGCCGAGCCATTGGCCTCTCCAGCTCGTTAAAGGGACCGGAAGTGCTATCCCTCCTTTAGATTTTAATCTTTTTGGACCTGAGGGATTATTACACAAAAAGATCGAATGCTTGTTTTGTTCGGCTCGTTAAAAGTATCGAAAATTCATCCCTTCTGTATTGTTTTATACTTTTTCGGACTTAAGGGATTAGATGACGAAAAAGGATTTTTGGAGTTTCCCTTACATCCCTTTTTCAGACTCTCTAAAATTGAAAAGGACCGAGTTATCTTTGTCGTTAAACTCATTAAAACCTAATAGCGACAAACTTGTCCATAGCAGACAAGAAAGAGTTTCACTATCGCTAGGCTCGTTAAAACATAGCGATGGGTTTGCCCAAAGGGAAAATTATAGAACAAACATATGTTATCCTCCTCAAGCTTGACAAAAATAAAGAGGTACTGGTTAGCAATGACTGGGGGAAAATTTGGGAAGAAAACTTGAAGAAACTTTGTTGGTAGCAAGTTGCTCTTGAACGTGACACTTTCACTCCGCATCCAAGTCGGGTTGGGTTGTTTCATTCATTGGTCACATCATACCATCCACATTTGGGGTTAATGCTACCAATCCATCATGTCAGTGTCACCGGTATGTTCAAGAGAAGTCACTCAGAGAATTCACCTGTTTCTCGCCCGCTGCAATACATTTACGCTCCATTCTTTCATGACCGCCACCCTAAACCTTATATCACCAGACCGTTTTCACCTCCATTAAAATCATTTGCTCCGTTCCATGTCATTGATGTGGGATTCATTAAGGCCCTCCTATGACGGATCGCTTCTTGTCGACATCAACTCATTATCCAAGAAGTCGATTTAGGAACACCCATTTCAGTACTTTGAAGCTTGCATGCCTCAATGGCAAGTTTCTCACTTCCGGCGACAGGTTTACACCAATGGCCTTCAACCGAGATTCTGCGTGGTGTTCGATGCCAAGTCCCCTATTCACACCACGTGAATTGTACTGTAGTACCTTGAGGATCATTATCATTATCGGTGATTCCTCTCGCGCCTGTTAACAGCTTACATCATTCGTTGGTAATCAGGCGGTGTCTTTCCATGTTCGACTCCAGAACATCTCTCACATGGATCGACTTGTACTTTGAGTGAAGATTGAATGAGATTGAAGACCCTGGATATAGTTTCATCCATCCGGGCTGCGATATATATTCAGGAAAATAAAGACATCAAATGTACATCATTGTTGCACAGATAATCATCCAATCTGTGGGATGATGGCTCCTCCAGAATCATCAGTCTACACTCAGACGATTGTCTGTCCTATGTACATGAAAATGAATTTATAAAGTTGAGCATGGGAATGCCCGCCTCAGCTAGATCATGAAAATATTATGAAGATAATGTATTGTATTGTATCTTATTACAGGTCTCATTTCAGCTTGAAAGAACTTCGGATCCTCATGATAAAGCATTTCACCCGACATCGAAAAAGATTAACGAACTCATGCTTTAGGGGGTAATTGTTATAGACATTTTTGGGCACTGCAACCCCAAGCATAAAATGTCCATAAACCAAGGGCTCCTAAGTCCCTAAAGGTGTTGTTCCAACCCCTAAAAGAACAAGGTCAACTGATTATAGCTTCTCCCAGAAGTTCTACATGAAAAACTACTCAGAACTGGTCAAAACTGGATCATTTCACTTGCTCCATAGGCAAAGTGCGTTGCATCTCACCTAAATACACACAGTGGGTGCGTTGCATTTCAAAAAACCCTTCTATGGGGTGTGATGGGTGAGAAGAGACAAATGGTAGTGTCAATCCGCGAGGTGGAGAAGCATGGAATCTTCCAGAAACTTCTCCTAAGACACTTGCCTCTCTGAATTCGACCAGGGATGAGTAAGAGATCATCAATCTCCAAGTGGAAGCAAGAACTATCAGAGGGAAGACACTAATCAAATCACAAGCTGACTCATCTCCCTTACAGGCATCTATATATGGATCCCTCATCCCAGACATCCGGGGGCTGGAATTTTGCATCTTGTAAGGAATTGTTGTTGGTTTCTTGAGGTAACAACATAGTTTGGGTGATCTAAGGTTTTCATGAGGTGAAGAAGGGCTTACTTGCTGAGAGGATGATGTTGGGTCAGAATAACTAGTTGTAACTCCCTTGGCTCTTTCTTGATTATTAATAAATCTATTCAAGTTTTCCTCCATACTCTTGTGTCATTTATGTTTTATGCATTTGTATGGTCAATCTACATCTGATCCTAGATTGTTTATGGTAATAGATCCATGTTCTCATATAGTGTTATGCTACTTTGATTCTACAGGTACTCTGTGAAGCTGGGTATACAAGAAAGTGAGTAGCAAAGGACTATCAGAAGAGAGAGGAATCGAGCAAGGAACCAAGTGCAAGACAGAGGTTGGTCTCCTTCATTCTTCTCTCATCTATCTTTCATAAAGGAAAACGAAAGTAGCTTTACTTTGTTTGTTTCTAAGGTAGCTACCAGCCTTAGTGGGATTAGCAGTTCTGCATAGACACTTTTCCCTGTAACAAAATGGCGACTCCACTGGGGAGCGACTAGGTTGTTTGTTTATCTACATTTGTTTACTTTATAAACTTACAGACGGAGCCTGAAGTTGAGCCAGGTAGCCTTTGAACTGCATTTGCTATGCAAATGCAAAGTAGATAAATGTCGCTTCAGTCAATCTCTGGGTTTTTTTTATGAATTAAACAACTGATTTACAAACTATCTAATTGCCCTTGTGGTGTCTCTAGTAACCTCCTTAGATCTACCCCTGTGATTGATTTACTGATTACCACTTGCTCGACCAAAATCCCTGAACTGAACTGCAAACTATGACCCGGAACCCAATCAAAGTCTTGTCCCTGGTCCAGCGCACTGTCTGTTCTCTGAATCTCAAATTCAGTGCACTTCCTGAGTGTAGTAGGTGCGCTGCATTTCAAATTCACTGTGTTACAGGTGCGCTGATCAGATAAGGCCATGTTCCTGAATTTTGGTTTCTGTGTTCACTCTTTTCAGATCTATTCAGGAGTTTTTCTGCCTGTAGTCAGTACACCTCTATTTGAAACCCCTTGCCTTGCTGTTATTCTGCCTCCATTGTGCAAAGAACTGTAAATGTTTTTATGTATTTGTTGAGTCATTTTCAGTTCTCCCTTACAAAGAAGTAACGTAATTGTACTGTCGTTTCTTGATTTGAAAGTGTCACAAGTGTCATTTTCAGTCATAGAAGAGAATCTGATTGTTCTTGATAGTCGATTACCCTATTACTATTGTATTTGATCTGAACTAGGAGTTTTTCTAGTGTCGAAAGCAAGTTTTCATTTCCAAATCGTAAAGTGTTGTCATTGTCTTCATTTTGATTTTGAAAAGAAACTTGTTAGTAATTGTCGCTTTGAAAATAATTCAGATTTGCGCATTAGCTTTCTTTTATCATTCACATATTAAGAAGGTTGAAAACAAATACATGCATGTGCATTTGCATTTAGACTGTTTGATTGGTTTGATTTAGGATGGTGCATATAGTGTGTGCTCTTTGCTCTTTGTTGAAAGAATATTGTCTCTCTTTCCTTAGTAGCTAGGATTTTCATTGCACAAAGAAGATAAAATCACTGTTTATCATCTTAGATTTCATTTTAGGAATTGTACATCTACATCACGCGGTGAACCTGAAAGGCAAATTTCTTAAGCAATATCAACTATAAAATAAATTTAATGAATCTAACAACGCTTTGGAACCTAACGCACAACATCTAGAAGTCTAGGCTAGAGACGTATTCTGGCGTCGTAAAGCCTGGTAACTGTTGTTTTCACTGTTGGTTGGGTGATTCCTCCACTTTGAGACGATAAGTTCCAGTACGGACTTGTGCTCCCACGTACCATCGAGTATATTTTGGGAGACCACAATAAGCTTAATCCTTTATCCTTAGGAAGCCGTGTCTGCCGCCCTACCGATCGCAGTGCACTGAACACAACATTCGGGAAGATTGACTGTCGTACCGTAAAAAGTATTCTATAGTTTTGTGATTGGTTTGGTAATCCCTCTGTCTAGACTTCCAGAGCAGTCCCTTTCGTTCCTTTTCAGACTCCTTAACGGAAAAGGTCCATCTAAGCACTTGTCACTTCAGGCTCATTAAAAATTGAAGACGACTAGAGTCATCTTTTGTTTTTTCTCGACTCTTAAAAATTGAAAAAACAAGTTGTGTCAAAGCGTCTAAAATTTATTTTAAACGGAATAATCATCACCTTTCCTATGTTGGTCTTAGGTTGAGAAAATGGAGTCCACCAACCAAGGAGTTCCCCTTGGAGGAAATCCTAGTCCCTTCTCCTCTTGGGGAGATGTTGGTGCACCCCATATGGCCACATTGTCGCTTCCAAGATTGACAATCGGCTTGCCCGTATGGATTTTCTCAACCTCCGTCGTTCAGAACACCACAATTCCTGAACAATCGATTCAACAACTAGACAATTCTAGAGTTACCCCCCAACCCTCTACTTTGTCCAATTCTTCCTCTCCTCCTTCCTCTTCGCTTGATGAGGCTGGTAAAGCCAAAAATCAAGTACCTGAGAAGAAGAAGGAAAAGAAGAACAAAGAGAAGAAGAAGAAGGAGCCAAAAGCAAAAAGGGGCAACCAAGCGTCGTCTAGCGAAAATCCACACACTGCACCAACCAGGCCTAAATCACCATGTGTCATTTGCAAAGGAGACCACTATCATAGAGATTGTCCTTGCATCCCTCGGATCTTAAGGGACTGGTCTCCTCGTTTGCACAACCCGGTGTCGTCAACCTTTGATGATCATGTTGAAAACACATTGTCGAATAGTGAAAGTGAAGCCCCTAGACAAAAAGGAAAGTGCAAATTCCTTGTAAACTGTGTGAAGGTGATCATGTCGTCCACCGTTGTACCTTCTTAGACGAGGCTGAAAGAGTTTTGGACGATCGTCTGGTTTCAACGTTACGACTTCCTCCTGGATATAAGAAACTCTTGCCGAGTCCGTCACTAGTTGAAAATCCAGCTGACCCGCTCAGGTGGTCGGACGAAGCGTCTATCATTGAAGATAAACCATCTAAACCCATACCAGATGAAAGTCAAAAAGTCGAAACGACAGTTGACCCAGTATTGCCTTCAAAGGTTCCATCTTCAGATGATATAGTCACCGAAGAGAACAAGGATGACACCGTCCAAATTCTTTTCGTAAACACAGACTCCGATGAACATGGGGGAAATTTACCCATTCCTTTATTGCAGGAAGGAAGTTCGTCAGACTCGTACTCAGCCGTCTATTCGGTCCCACCTCCAAGCAACCTAGTTGTCTCCTTCGACTGGAATCAACTAGGCAGACCCCGTTTACCGGCTAGTGTACCATTCCGAATCATTGCTCAAATATATAGAATGGTTATGGCCGATACCATCATAGATGAAGGGGCTTCTGTGAGTATCCTTTCCTCGACTGCTTGGAAAGTGCTTGGTTCGCCATCGCTTTTTCCTGAGATGAGAAATCTAACAGGCTTTGACAAAGGAACCAGTCAACCGTTAGGGATCCTTCCCAATGTGCCCATAACATTGAGAGGGAAAACCATTCAAATGAACATAATGGTAGTCCAAGGAGCCCTAGATTATAATCTACTCCTTGGACGAGACTATATTTATTGCATGGGAGCCATTGTCTCATCACTCTTTGGAGTAATGTGTTTTCCGCACGAAGGAAGTGTGGTCAAGCTCGTAGACCAGCTTTCATTTCCCGATTCACACATGGAAAATAGTCATATACCATCCCTGAATCGTCTTTTCGCGCAAGGAATGTCTCATCAATCCCCAGTCCATTTACCTGATGAGCGCAAGTGATTCGGGGGACATGACTGAAACCCAGGGGGCATGCACCCTGGTTTTCTTCGGCAGGAAAACTTCAGGTATAGGATAGGTTTTCGTGAGAGATATATGACTATTCTGGCACTCCCATCCGTGATTTGAAAAGGGGGTTAGACTGGAATAATATTCCCTTCTCAAAGTTATGTGGGTGGAGGCGTCTGCGCCACTCGCCTTTGTCTATTTCGGTAGGCATCGCCGAAGAAGTGTTTTGTTTGTGGTGCAGATAAGACAATCTTTGGTAACCTAAAAGAGGTAAACCTTTCCCGATAAAACAAATGTTTTGTCGGTAGATTGAAGGGTGACCTTGAAACTCTATTTTATACCTGGGGGCATGCAAACCTTTTGGCGTGCAAGCGAAGAGCGACCATTTATTTTTTTAAAATTTGTAGGTCCTCTAACCCTTTAAACTCATAGGATTGGTCATTTCCTAACTTGCATAAAGAAAGGATGTGGGGCAAAACTTTAAAAAATTGTCATTTTTATATATGAGACATCCTTATTATGTGACTGGATTAATCGAGCAGTTTTAACGTGGACTTCATGCTCGTTAAAAAATAAACATAAGCAATGAGCAAATGTTTCCCCCAGCGTTTAAGCTCTATAAAAAATGAACCAATTTCCGGTAAATAACCGTCGTGAATGTAGTACTTCATCCTTTAAAGCCTTTGTCGTGTTCTCATCATCACCTCCACTCTGTATTGGCTAATCATTCACCTCCATTTGATTGTTTACCCCTTTTGAGGAACAGCTGTGAAGAGTGATCATGTTAGCCATCCTTGTAACACTGCCGTGATTGGAAAATTCCAAACCTTACCTGGAATCAGCTGCTACCCAAATTTATCACTCGTTCCTCAAAGACGAGTCTCCTTTAAGCTCTTTTCAACTGACTCGTAAAATATGAAAAGATTGCCGAGCCATTGGCCTCTCCAGCTCGTTAAAGGGACCGGAAGTGCTATCCCTCCTTTAGATTTTAATCTTTTTGGACCTGAGGGATTATTACACAAAAAGATCGAGCGCTTGTTTTGTTCGGCTCGTTAAAAGTATCGAAAATTCATCCCTTCTGTATTGTTTTATACTTTTTCGGACTTAAGGGATTAGATGATGAAAAAGGATTTTTGGAGTTTCCTTTACGTCCCTTTTTCAGACTCTCTAAAATTTAAAAGGACCGAGTTATCTTTGTCGTTAAACTTGTTAAAACCTAATAGTGACAAACTTGTCCATAGCAGACAAGAACGAGTTTCACTATCGCTAGGCTCGTTAAAAGATAGCGATGGGTTTGCCCGAAGGGAAAATTATAGAACAAGCATATGTTATCCTCCTCAAGCTTGAAAAAAATAAAGAGGTACTGGTCAGCAATGACTGGGGAAAAATTGGGAAGAAAACTTGAAGAAACTTTGTTGGTAGCAAGTCGCTCTTGAACATGACACTTTCGCTCCGCATCCAAATCGGGTTGGGTTGTTTCATTCACTGGTCACATCACCATGGTCACATCACACCATCCACATTTGGGGTTAATGCTACCAATCCATCATGTCAGTGTCGCCGGTATGTTCAAGAGAAGTCACTCAGAGAATTCACTTGTGTCTTGCCCACTGCAATACATTTACGCTCCATTCTTTCATGACCGCCACCCTGAACCTTATGTCACCAGATCATTTTCACCTCCATTAAAATCATTTGCTCCGTTCCATGTCATTGATGTGGGATTCATTAAGGCCCTTCTATGACGGATTGCTTCTTGTCGACATCAACTCATTATCCAAGAAGTCGATCTAGGAACACCCATTTCAGTACTTTGAAGCTTTCACGCCTCAATGGCAAGTTTCTCACTTCCAGCGACAAGTTTACACCAATGGCCTTCGACCGAAAGATTCTACGTGGTGTTTGATGCCAATTCCCTTATTCACACCACGTGAATTGTACTGTAGTACCTTGAGGATCATTATCATTATCAGTAATTCCTCTCGCGCCTGTTAACAGCTTACATCATTGGCTGGTAATCAGGCAATGTCTTTCCATGTTCGACTCCAGAACATCTCTCACATGGATCAACTTATACTTTGAGTGAAGATCGAATGAGATTGAAGACCCCGGATCTAGTTTTATCCATCCGGGTTACGATATATATTCAGGAAAATAAAGACATCAAATGTACATCATTGCTGCACAGATAATCATCCAATCTATGGGATGATGGCTCCTCCAGAATCATCCGTCTACACTCAGACGATTGTCTATCCTATGTACATGAAAATGAATTTATAAAGCTGAGCATGGGAATGCCCGCCGCAGCTAGATCATGAAAATATTATGAAGATAATGTATTGTATTGTATTTTATTACAGGTCTCCTTTCAGCTTGAAAGAACTTCGAATCCTCATGATAAAGCATTTCACCCGACATCGAAAAAGATTAACGACCTCGTGCTTTAGGGGGCAACTGTTATAGACATTTTTGGGCACTACAACCCCAAGCATAAAATTTCCATAAACCAAGGGCTCCTAAGTCCCTAAAGGTGTTGTTCCAACCCCTAAAAGAACAAGGTCAACTGATTACAGCTTCTCCCAGAAGTTCTCCATGAGAAACTACTCAGAACTGGTCAAAACTAGATCACTTCACCTGCTCCATAGGCAAAGTGCATTGCATCTCACCTAAATACACACAGTGGGTGCGTTTCATTTCAAAAAAGCCTTCTATGGGGTGCGATGGGCGAGAAGAAACAAATGACAATGTCAATCCGTGAGGTGGAGAAGCATGGAATCTTCCATAAACTTCTCCTGTGACACTTGCCTCTCTGAATTCGACCAGGGATGAGTAAGAGATCATTAATCTCCAAATGGAAGCAAGAACTATCAGAGGGAAGACACTAATCAAATCACAAGTTGACTCATCTCCCTTACAGGCATCTATATATGGATCCATCATCCCAGAGATCCAGGGGCTGGAATTTTGCATCTTGTAAGGAATTGCTGTTGGTTTCTTGAGGTAACATCATATTGTTGGGTGATCTAAGCTTTTCATGAGGTGAAGAAGGGCTTACTTGCTGAGAGGATGATGCTAGGTCAGAACAGCTGGTTGTAACTCCCTTAGCTCTCTCTTGATTATCAATAAAGCTATTCAAGTTTTCCTCCATACTCTTGTGTCATTTATGTTTTATGCATTTGTATGGTCAATCTACATCTGATCCTAGATTGTTTATGATAATAGATCCATGTTCTCGTATAGTGTTATGTTGCTTTGATTCTACAGGTACTCTATGACACTGGGTATACAAGAAAGTGAGTAGCAAAGGACTATCAGAAGAGAGAGGAATCGAGCAAGGAACCAAGCGCAAGACAAAGGTTGGTCTCCTTCATTCTTCTCTCATCTATCTTTCATAAAGGAAAACGAAAGTAGCTTTACTTTTTTTGTTTCTAAGGTAGCTACCAACCTTAGTGGGATTAGCAGTTCTGCATAGACACTTTTCCCTGTAACAATATAACTTTAGGCTTCTTGAAGAATTGAGGTTTGGAGCAGAAACACCTCCTCACCATAGGCTCAGCATACCATACTTCCTTCTGCAATCACTGATAGATACAAGGATGAAGGTGCAGGAAGGAAACTACCAATAGCTAGTCCACCATGGATTAACTAGAATCATCATAGAAGGTGCCCTCCAAAACCTTGGAATCCCTATCACTTGGAAAAAATTTCAGAGACATGCTGGCAGAGGTGGATATCAAGGCCCTCGCATGTGATAGAAGCCCTACTATTAGTGAAAAGGATGAAGAAGAGACTGAAACAGATGAAGAAGAAGAAGAGAGGGATGAAGAGGAAATAGATGAGGAGGAAGAGGATGAGAAAGAGAAGAGAAGTGATGAAGAAACAAAAGAAGATGTCAAGGAGGAAACTGATAAACAAGAGTAGGACCTAGAGGGAGAAGAAGAAGGGAAAGATATAGGTGAAAATGGAAATGGAAAAAAGGAGGCAGAGGACAAGGAGGAGTCACCTAGGGTGTCTCCAGAACCCACCGAGAAAAATTCAGCAGCTTCCCTCACTTCCCTTAGCACCCCTATCAAACAAAAAGGCAAGAGATAGAGGCAAACCCCATTATACTTAGAACAAGGAAAAGTACAAGGATAAGGCAATGGAAACCTCAATCTCCAACCAAGGTTCCTATTGTTATTGAGGACTCACCTAAATAGCAGGAGAAGATGGCTCCTCTTTTAAAAACTCAAGGAGAAGGATCCTTAGCATAAACCTCCCCCAAGTCTCCTATCACTTATGAGAGAAGGCATGTGACTAGATCTACCTCATCCAAAGGGAAAGACATCCTACAGGATACACAGCAAGACCTACAGGAAGCAGAGGCAGTCTTACAAGAAACTCAGAAATTGGATAAGGAAGGAAGTATGCAGAAAGAAACAAAGAGAGAGGACCCAGAGCTAAGGGAACCTAGTCTTCTACCTATCCTTGACTCCTACTACATATTTATTGAAGGGGGAAAGTTCATTCCACAAAAATTTGCCATCCCATTATTTTTTGAGCTTGAAAAAGAAAGGGCCATAACACATAGATGGATGCAAATTTCCAAGTCCAAGGGAGTGGAGGAAATTGGTCACATGGATGAGAAGCTCAAAGAGATGGGCATAGAACTAAGTAGCCTTAGGGATAGAGAGACCATAATGAAAACTCAGTTGGGGGCAAAAAATGCATGGTTGAAAGGATATCTGCAAGAAAGAGAGAATCAATTGGCATCCATGGCCAGTTTATCTTTGGAAGCAATCCAATGTAGGATGTGAGCTAAGTCTTATGCATTATACCTTAAGGAATAGTGGTTGTAGTTCCAAATCAACACCCTAGCACAGAGAGGCACTATGCCATTCTAGGATTATAGATAGTTCATTGATCTTTGTGATCAAATCACATTGGAAGATAGGGCTAAGATGTATGAGTTATACTTGCATAACATGGCCTTGACAGATATGAATGTATGGGACCTTAATGCAAAGCTAGGGGATTTACAATTGACGGCTTTCGCGTCATGGATGAACCATTAGGAAGCAAGGGCTGCAGAAATGAAGAAGATATTGACAAGGGAACAAATAGAGCCTCTCATGATAAGAGCTAAGCAGTCAAATCCAATGGTTGTTATCATCACACATAATTTAATATCAAATTATCCTCAACCTGTACCCAGGTAGCTTGCTGCCCAAGAGCAAGCAATTACACATTTTGAGGATATGTTCAGATATTAGGGGATGACAGCATGCAAGCTTGCCAAAGGAGATGGAATAATTCGCCATATAGTTTGAAAATCAGAGAGTACCATTCTCCTCAAAGGATGAGAGAAGCATTGAATAGGACACCCATGTACAAACAAACCATCCAAAGGCTCAAAGTCAATTGGATTGGCTTGAGATTCAGTCCACCACTGCTTTTGGGGATGTTAGAAGGAAGGAAGGAAGAGGAAGAAAGAAATTAGTGGGAGTAGATAGAAAGGAAGGCAGGATTCTATGCATAAGAAGAAGAACCCATAGCAGAAACATGGGATGTCAGGGAAGCCACTAGAGCTATGAAAGACATGGATATTGATTGAGTTGCTCAGAGGATGAGCAACACTTTTAGTAGGGGGTTGATGATGATCCTCATCATTGGGTAACTATATGGACCTTAATTCGCCTCCTCACTTAGTCAAATCAACTCTTCTCACAATTTATTACATGTTTTAATTATATTTTGTTTAATGAGATGAGTCAAAGTAAGATATTATGCCTAGTGGACTAATGTGCATTAAATGCAGGTTTGAAAGAGAAAATCGAGAAATTTTGGCAAGATTAAGAGCTGAAAATTGAATGGGACAAGGAAAAGAGATTGTAGGAGGTAAATCCTCCTCATTTACTCCTCCCTCATTCGAATATTCCTCCATCAATCACACTAGTTCAGAGTACAAGCAACCAAGTCATGAAGATCAAAAGGCAATCGATCAAGTGATAGTCAAAGAGTTAGTTCATCTCGAGTTTGGAGTCGAGCCTCCCTAGATTTAAAGAAGTCGTTGGCGACTTCAATTGTATAAATAAAGAGGCCTAGAGCCTCATTAGGATTCAATTTTTTTTTGTAAAAGCACTAGTTATTTTTGAGCTCCAAAGTTGTGGAAGACATTGCTATGTAATTTTTTGTTTTGATAATGAGAATGAGATTTTTCATGATCCAGTACTGATTTAACTCAGAGGGCTGAAGTTCTTGGGTTAGGGCCCAACCCTAGTAGCAAAGGCTCCTCTTCTTGTATCTGTATTCTTAGATTAGTTTCATAGGTTCATGGTTAAATTGTCCTTAGAAGCATTTCATTGCAAGTAGTGTGGATTTGATTAGATTGTTTATTAGTTGCCTTCCATTTGTGCTTTACTTAAGCAGTAGGTTAGAAGGGATAAAAGGAATACCAAAAAGCTATCAATAGGTGTATTTGCCTCACTTCCTCCTTCAAGGATCATGATTTGAGGAAATGATCCCTATGCAGCCCCAAAAAAACATATTTCTACTTTCTCATAGAATTTAGAGTTTAAAGTACATGAACCAGCTCATTAAACTTTGTTTTTCTAGCTCATTGAAATTCTTCTTGTTTAGATGATTTTTGGGCAAATATCATTGTTTGATGCAGTGCAGGTGTTTTAGAAGTAAAGAAAGATTTCATAGCAAGCAACCTCCTTCCAAATTCATCCATCCATAATAATTCCTTGCTTTCACTAAGACCTTCACCAATTTCATCATTTTACATGGAAACTTCTCCAAGCATGTTGAGCAAATCCAACCATCTCCCAACCTTGGTTTTGAGTTCTAAGTGATCCTAGGCATTTTCTCACACCATTCTATCCACCAACCACCTTTCCTAAGCCTTCCATCACCTCCAGCACCCATCATTTTTATCTCGGATGTATCTTGTAGAAATACAGGGAATCCTATAGGTTTTTAGGACATCCTGTAGGTTTTCCTGTAGTGGCCTGTTTTGAGGCCGAATTGAGGGAAAACCTCCAAGAAGCCACACAAGGTCACCTAAGGGTCTCCCAAACCTTCCAACCATTCGCCAGCATCCCTAAGCCACCTGCCACATCACCAAAAGAGATTATCTTTCACACTTGTTTTTCCATAAAAAGAATAAAAAGAAAAAAAAAAACAGATTTATTTCAGTCCTTTACATGCACATTATTGATGTTTGATGTTTTGAACTTCCATGCTTAGGGCTGTCTTGTGACCAGCAACAACCCCCCCCCTCCCCTCCTCATTTAAGTGTTATCCAAAATACTAAATGTGTGGGGACCCTTAGTTAAAATTTAGAAAAAAGCAAGAGTAGGGCTTAACTTTCTTTTCCTCAAAATAAAGTTACCATCTTAAGCTTAGGAAACTCCTTTGAATACTTAAAACCTAAAGTTTATGATAAGGGAGAAATATTTAAAACGCATCGTATAAATAGTAGTAGAACCCCACCATACAAGTACAATCCCGACATATGCGAGATTATGGTATTAAAACAACTATCGCATTGCAATAAGCAAAGTTTATAAGAGAAAACTTCAAGATTTACCAATTTGCAATGACCCTAATCGTAGCATTGCATATCGCAGGAAAACTGGTTAAATAAATTTGTCACACATAAACTTCTGCGATCTGCGATATTGCGATATCGCGATATAGCGATGGTTGCGATGTCACGCCGCACCAGCATTGCGATATTACATTTGTGCGATGTTGCGAAGCAAATCGCAAAATCGCTCCATCACAGGTCGTTCGGGCACAATATTTAAGAAAAGCCACTTGCCATAAGCTGACACATAATTATGCACTTTAAATGCTAATACAGGAGTTAGTTGCCAGTTATTAATAAAATATGGACGCGTGCTTTTCAAAGAATCATTTCACATAAGGTGGTGTATTTGGTATGTCTGCGGCATTAAGAACTCTCCCATCACCCGTTTGAGCCATTCATTTCCATTTTACTTGTGAATTGTAGGAAGGAGAATGGAGGAGGATCCAAGGCAATACGCAGATTGAAATGGGGAAGAAAAACAAGTCTCACGGCTCCGAAGTAAAGGAAATGGCACCTTTATATATAGACACAGCCTGTAATAGAGACACAGGAATCTCAACGTGGGAAGGCATGTACAGACAGCTCGAAGAAGAAAATCCTAGAATAATGAAGGTTACTATTGTCGCAAGCTCACAAGGCTCTTCGGAAGCATCCCTAGAAGAGATAGCATGCTCATTCCTACATCGGATAACAGCGAGGCCCAAAATTCTCCCATATACAGACATGATCAAGTGGATACTTGATAGCACTGAAATGAGAAATAGACAGTTCAAGATTCAAGGTCAAGGGCTCATCGGGTCATTCGCTGCGCAAGATTTAAAGCTTATGTATCATCTGCCTGAACCGCAGGCAACTTATAATGTGCAATTCATAGAAAAATTTGTGGAGGAGAACCTGGACTTGTCGGAGACCACCAAAGATTGGTCCAGAAAAGATGAACCGCTCAAGAAAGATAAACACGGTATGTATAGTACTGGTTCCCTTACTTCCCCATATTGTTCTGCTGCTGCCATGCTCTGTAGATTATTTGGAATGCCAGATATCAACAAATTTTCATCCGAATGGTTACCATTAATAGATGCTGCCACAAACGCCACTATTGTAGATTGGGCCAAGATTTTATCTGATAACCTAATCACGGTTATTGTCAGTTACCAGTTGTTATAGACATTTTTGTGCCTTGCAGCTCCAAGCATGAAATGTCCATAAACCAAGGGCTCCTAAGTCCCTAAAAGTGTTTTTCCAACCCCTAAAGGAACAAGGTCAACAAATTACAGCTTCTCCCAGAAGTTCTCCACCAGAAATTGCTCAGAATAAGTCAAAACAGGATCATTTCAGCTGCTCCACTAGCTAAGTGCGTTGCATAGCACCTAAATCCACTAGCTAGGTGCATTGCAATGCACCTAAATGCACTACTAGGGTGCGTTGAGCGGGAAATGACAAATGGCAATGTCATTCTGCAAGGTGGAGAGACAATGGAAGCTTCCAGAATCTTCTCCTATGACACTTGCCTCACTGAATTCGACCAAGGATGAGTAAGAGGCCTTCAGTCTCCAAGTGGAAGCAAGAACTAACAGAGAGAAGCCACTAATCAAATCATAAGCTGACTCATCCTCCTTGCATACATCTATATATGGATCCCTCATCCCAGAGATCCAGAGGCTGGAATTTTACACATTGTAAGGAATTGCTGTTGGTTTTGAGACACATATTAGAGAATTGGGTGATCTATGCTTTGTTGGAGGTGAAGAGGGGCTTCTTTGCTGGGAGGTTGATGCTGGGTCAGGAATCATCGATTGTAACTCCTCCTGGATCTTCTTGTATATCAATAAAAACTATTTGAGTTTCTTCTCCATGCTTTTGTATCATTGATGCTTGTTACATTCATATGGTTAACTTAAATCTGATCCTAAGTTATTTATGAATATAAATCCATGTCTTTGTATAGTTTCCTCCTTCTGTGATCTTACAGGTACTTGGTGAAGCTGGGAAAGTAAGGGAGCAGGTATTTGGAAGCTGTCAAAGAGGAGAGAGATTGGATCAAAGGACTAGCGCAAGACACAGGTTGGTTCTTCCTATTCCTCTTTGTTTATAGTTCATAAAGGAGATACAAAAGTAGTTTTCTCTGTTTGTTTCTAAGGCAGCTGTCACACCTTAGTGGGATAGAGCAGTTCTAAATAGACACTTTTCCCGATAACAAAATGGCGACTCCACTGGGGACGATTGTCTAATTAGTTTGTTTGTGTATCTCTTGTTGTTTGTTTCATAAACTTATAAGTAGCAATCGAACTGCATTTGCCATAACAAATGCAAAGTAGACATCTGCTACTTTAATCCATTCACTGGATCTGTTTATGATTTGAACAGCTGATTCATAGACTATCTGATTGCCCTTGTGATAGCTCTTAGACCCTCCTTAGATCTACCCCTGATTGTGCATTACTGATTGCTTTTACTCAGCCAAAAACCAAAGACTAAACTGCAAACTGTGGCCCAGAACCTGGATAGAATTCTCGTTTCTGCCTCAGCGTAGGCACTGTGAAGAGGTTCTGCATTTCAACACACTTCCCGAGAGGGAAACCTGCGCTGCAATGCAGTTTCTCTGTGTAACAGGTGCGCTGATCAGCCTAGCCCTGTGCAGCTAAGGTTCTTTGCTTCATTCTTTCCAGTTTTGTCTCTGATTTTTTGCAGCCAGTGATCAGTATATGACTGTTTCAAACCCCTTTTCCTTACTGATATTCCACCTCATTTGTACAAAAGAACTGTAGATGGTTTTTTGTGTTTGTTGAGTCGTTTACAATCTTCCATTGCAAAAGTATAATAATCGTACTGTCGTCCTTTGATTTAGATCTGTCGCAAGTGTCGATTTCGATCATAGGAGAAAGTTTATTTGTTGTTGATGGTCGATTATTATTTTACTATTGCCTTTGGTTTGAATTTGTGACTTTCTAGTGTCAAAACGGGTATTTATTTCAAAATCATAAAGTGTCGTAATCATCTCTACCTTTTGATTTCGAAAAGAAGCTTGTTTGTGTTTATCGCTTGAAAGCAAATTCAGATTTGTACATCAACTTTCTTTTTAGCATCAATACTAAGAAAGTGAAAAACAAATCATGCATGTGCATTTGCATATAGACAATCTGTTTGGCTTGATTTAGGAAAGTGCATTTACAGTGTGCTCTTTGCTCTTTGAGAAAATATTGTGTCTTTCTTTTCCCCTAGTAGCTAGGATTTTCATTGCCGAAAAGAGATAAAAGTTTGTTTATCATCTTTAGATTGAATTTTAGGAATTACATCTACATCTCGTGGTGAACCCAAAAGGAAAACTTCATAAGAAAGATCAACTTAAAATAAATTCAATGAATCTAACAATGCTTTGGAACTTAACGCACAACATTTAGAGGTCTAGGCTAGAGACGTATTCCGACGTCGTAAAGCCTGGTAACTGTTGTCCTCATTGATGGTTGGGTGATTCCTCCACTTTGAGATGATAAGTGCCAGTACGGACTTGTGCTCCCACGTACCGTCAAGTATATTTTGGGAGACCCCTATAGGCTTAAATCCTTTATCCATAGGAAGCCGTGTCGGCTGCCCTACTGATCGCAATGCACCGAACACAACATTCGGGAAGATTGACTGCCGTACCGTAAAAAGTATTCTGCAGTTTTGCGATTGGTTTGGTACTTCCTCTACCTAGACCTCCAGAGCAGTCCCTTTCGTTCCTTTTCAGACTCTTTAACAGAAAAGGTCCATCTGAGCACTTGTCACTTCAGGCTCATTAAAAATCGAAGGAGACTAGAGTCATCTTTTGTTTTTTCTCGACTCTTAAAAACTGAAAAAACAAGTTGTGTCAAAGCGTGTTAAAATTTATTTTAAACGGAATATTCATACCCCTTTCCTACGTTGATCTTGGGTTGATAAAATGGAGTCTACCAACCAAGGAATTCCCCTTGGTGGAAATCCTAGTCCCTTCTCCTCTTGGGGAGATGTTGGTGCACCCCATATGGCCACATTGTCGCTTCCAGGGCTGACAATTGGTCTGCCAGTATGGCTCTTCTCAACCTCTGTCGTTCAGAACACCACTATTCCTGAACAATCGAATCAGCAATTAGACGAGTCCAGAGTTGCCCACCAGCCTTCTACTTCCTCTAATTCTTCCTCTCCTCCTTCCTCTTCGCTTGATGGGGTTGGTAAAGCCAAAAGTCAAGTTCCTAAGGAGAAGAAGGAAAAGAAGAAGAAAGATAAGAAGAAGAAGGAGCCAAAGGCGAATGGGGGAAAACGAGTGTCATCTAACGAAAATCCACACACTGCACTGACCAGGCCTAAATCGCCATGTGTCATTTGCAAAGGAGACCACTTTCACAGAGATTGTCCTTGCATCCCACGGATATTAAGGGACTGGTCTCCTTGTTTGCACAACCTGGTGTCGTCAACCTCTGATGATCATGTTGAAAGCACACCGTCAACTAGTGAAAGTGAAGCCCCGGGACAAAAAGGGAGAGCTAGATTTCCTTGTAAACTGTGCGAAGGCAATCATGCCGTCCACCGTTGTCCATTCTTAGACGAAGCTAAAAGATTTTTGGATGTCGTCCGGTTTCACCGTTACGACTTCCTCCTGGATATAAAAAACTCTTGCCAAGTCCATCACTAGTTGAAAATCCAGCTGGCCCGCTCAGGTGGTTGGCTGAAGCACCTATCATTGAAGATAAACCATCTGGATCCATACCAGACGAAAGTCAAAAGGTCGAGGCGGCAGTTGACCCGGTCTTGCTTTCAGAGGTTTCATCTTCAGATGATACAGTCACTGAAGAGAATAAGGATGACACCGTCCAAATTCTCTTCATAAACACAGACTCCGACGAACATGGGGGCAATTTACCCGTTCCTTTATCGCAGGAAGGAAGTTTGTCAGAGCCGTACCTGGCCGTCTATTCGGTCCCACCTCTAAGAAACCTAGTTGTCTCCTTCGACTAGAAACAACTAGGCAGACCCTGTTTACCAGCAAGCATACCATTCCGAATTATCATTCAAATATATAGAATGGTTATGGCTGGTACCATCATAGATGAGGGGGCTTCTGTGAGTATCCTTTCCTCAACTGCTTGGAAAGCGCTCGGTTCGCCATCGCTTTTGCCTGAGATGAGAAATCTGACAGGCTTTGATAAAGGAACCAGTCGACCTTTAGGGATCCTTCCCGATGTGCCAATAACATTGAGAAGGAAGACAGTTCGTATGAACGTAATGGTAGTTCAATGACCCTTGGATTATAACCTACTCCTTGGACGAGACTATATTTATTGCATGGGAGCAATTGTCTCCTCACTCTTTAGAGTAATGTGTTTTCCACACGAAGGAAGAGTGGTCAAGCTCGTGGACCAACTTTCATTTATCAGATCACGCATAGCAAATAGTCATATACCATCCCTGAATGGTCTTCTCACGCAAGAAATGTCTCAATCTCCAGTCCGCCCTCCTAATGAGTGCGAGTAATTTGGAGGGATATGACTGAAACCCAGGGGGCATGCATCCTGGTCTGCTTCGGCAGGAAAACTTCGGGTATAGGGTAGGTTTCCGCAGGAGAATATGACTAGTTTGTACCCCGTTCGTGATTGGAAGAGGGGTTATTCTAGAACAAGATTCTTTTGTCAAAGTTATGTGAGTTGGCGGGCATCGTCGCTCACCTTTTTTTGTTTCGATAGACATCGTCGAAGAAGTGTTTTGTTTGCATTGTGAATAGAACAATCTTTGGGTAACCTATAAGAGGTAGGCCTCTCTCGGTAAAATAAATGTTTTGGCGGAAGGAAGTAGAGGTAACCTTGAAACTCTGTTTTATAACTGGGGGCATGAAACCTTTTGGATTGCAAGCAAAGAGCGATTATTTATCTGTTTTTTGGATTAGTCGTTACCTAACTTGCATGAAGAAAGGATGTGGGGCAAAACTCTAAAAATTGTCGTTTTTATATGAGACATTCTTATCATATGACTGGATTAATCGAGCAGTGTTGCCGCGAGGTTCAAGCTCGTTAAAAAATAAAACCGGATTGAGCAAATGTTTCCACCCGCGTTTAAGCTCGTTAAAAAATGAACTATTCCCTGGTAAATAACCACCGTGAATGTAGTACTTCAGCCATTAAAGCCTTGGTCGTGTTTGCACCGTCACCTCCACTTTTTCATTGGCCAATCATTCACCTCCATCTGATTGTTTACCCATTTTGAGGAACAGCTGCGAAGAGTGATTCACTAGCCATCCTTGTGACACTGTCGTGATTGGAAAATTCCAAACCTTACCTGGAATCAGCTGCTACCCATTTTATCACTCATTCCTCAAAAGACGAGTCTTCTTTAAGCTCTTTTTTGACTCGTAAAATATGAAAAGATTGCCGAGTTCTGGCCTTCCAGCTCGTTAAAGGGAAAGGAAGTGCTATCCCTCCTCTAGATTTTAATCTTTTTGGACCTGAGGGATTATTGCACAAAAAGATCGAGCGCTTGTTTTGTTCGGCTCGTTAAAGCTATCGAAAATTCATCCCTTCTGTATTTTTTTATACTTTTTCGGACTTAAGGGATTAGATGACGAAAAAGGAATTTTGGAGTTACCTTTACGTACCTTTTCAGACTCTCTAAAAATGAAAAGGACCGAGTTATCTTTGTCGTTAAACTCGTTAAAAAGATTAATAGCGACAAACTTGTCTTTAGACGAGAACGAGTTTCACTATCGCTAGGCTCGTTAAAACATAGCGATGGGTTTGCCCGAAGGGAAAATTATAGAACAAGCACATGTTATCCTCCTCAAGCTTGACAAAAATAAAGAGGTACTGGTCAGCAATGACTGGGGAAAAATTGGGAAGAAAACTCAAAGAATCTTTATTGGTAGCAAGTCGCTCTTGAACATGACACTTCCGCTCCGTGCCCGAGTCGGGTTGGGTTGTTTCATTCACCGGTCACATCGCCATGGTCACGCCATACCACCCACATTTGGGGTTAATGCTACCAATCCATCACATCAGTGTCGCCGATATGTTCAAGAGAAGTCATCCAGAAAGGCCACCTGTGTCCCGCCCACTACCATACATTATACTCCATTCTTTCATGACCGCCACCCTGAACCATATATCATCAGATCGTTTTCACCTCCATCAAAATCATTTGCTCCATTCCGTGTCATTGATGTGGGATTCATTAAGGCCCTCCTATGACGGACCACTTCTTGTCGACATCAGCTCATTATCCAAGAAGTTGGTCTAGGAACACCCCATTCAGTACTTTGAAGCTTGCATGCCTCAATGGCAAGTTTCTCACTTCCGCCGACAGGTTTACATCAATGACCTTCGACCGAAAGATTTTGCGTGGTGTTCGACGCCAAGTCCTTTATTCACACCATGTGAATTGTACTGCAGTACCTTGAGGATCATTATCATTATCGGTGATTCCTCTCGCGCTTGTTAACGGTTTACATCATTGACTGGTAATCAAGCGATGTCTTTCCATGTTCGACTTCAAAACATTTCTCACATGGATCGACTTGTACTTCGAGTGAAGATCGGACGATATTGAAGACCCCGGATCTAGTTTCATCCATCTGGGCTGCGATATATATTCAGGGAAATAAAGACATTCAAATGTACAGCATTACAACACAGATAATCATCCTACCAAAAGGATGATGGCTCTATCAGAATCATCAGTCTACTATCAGACGATTGTCTGTCCTATGTACATGAAAATGAATTTATAAAGCTGAGCATGGTAATGCCCGCCTCAGCTAGATCATGAAAATAGTATGAAGATAATGTATTGTATTGTATCTTATTACAGGTCTCCTCCCAGCATTGAAAGAACTTCGGATCCTCATAATAAAGCATTTCACCCGATAAACGGCCTCATACTTTAGGGGGCAACTGTTATAGACATTTTTGTGCCTTGCAGCTCCAAGCATGAAATGTTCATAAACCAAGGGCTCCTAAGTCCCTAAAAGTGTTGTTCCAACCCCTAAAGGAACAAGGTCAACAAATTACAGCTTCTCCCAGATGTTCTCCACCAGAAACTGCTCAGAATAAGTCAAAACAGGATCATTTCAGCTGCTCCACTAGCTAAGTGCGTTGCATAGCACCTAAATCCACTAGCTAGGTGCGTGCAACACACCTAAATGCACTACCAAGGTGCGTTGAGCGGGAAATGACAAATTGCAGTGTCATTCTGCGAGGTGGAGAGACAATGGAAGCTTCCAGAATCTTCTCCTATGACACTTGCCTCACTGAATTCGACCAAGGATGAGTAAGAGGCCTTCAGTCTCCAAGTGGAAGCAAGAACTGACAGAGAGAAGCCACTAATCAAATCATAAGCTGACTCATCCTCCTTGCATACATCTATATATGGATCCCTCATCCCAGAGATCCAGAGGCTGGAATTTTGCACATTGTAAGGAATTGCTGTTGGTTTTGAGACACATATCAGAGAATTGGGTGATCTATGCTTTGTTGGAGGTGAAGAGGGGCTTCTTTGTTGGAAGGTTGATGCTGGGTCAGGAATCATCGGTTGTAACTCCTCCTGGATCTTCTTGTATATCAATAAAAACTATTTGAGTTTCTTCTCCATGCTTTTGTATCATTGATGCTTGTTACATTCGTATGGTTAACTTAAATCTGATCCTAAGTTATTTATGAATATAAATCCATGTCTTTGTATAGTTTCCTCCTTCTGTGATCTTACAGGTACTTGGTGAAGCTGGGCAAGTAAGGGAGCAGGTAGCTGGAAGCTGTCAAAGAGGAGAGAGATTGGATCAAAGGACTAGCGCAAGACACAGGTTGGTTCTTCCTATTCCTCTTTGTTTATAGTTCATAAAGGAGATACAAAAGTAGTTTTCTCTGTTTGTTTCTAAGGCAGCTGTCACACCTTAGTGGGATAGAGCAGTTCTAAATAGACACTTTTCCCAGTAACACCAGTCCAAAAGATCTACGTCTCAAAGGATTTATCCTCCTTTTTACCTAGCCGCATATGTTATGGATTCAATATGTTATGTGTCTAAATTCCCTGTTATGGGTTGGAAGTGGACAACTCAAGACCCCTTACCTATCCATGTCTATCATAAGATATTGTGGGACTCTCAGTTCTCTCCACATTTCTACCAGATTTGTCACGGACTCATGTTGCCCTTGTATAGAATGTTGTATGATAAAGAACCCCCGAGGTGCTCACCCAAGGCACAGATAGATATCATCCCCATCGCAAGATGGTTCGGAGAAGAATTGTTTACTTATGTTAGAGTTTTTGGAAGTACTGTACCTCCTCATGTTCTACCTTTGTATATCCCTGATAAGCTCCTATCTCAAGAAATTGCATATCAAACCTATTCAGAAGGTGACCTAACTAAAGACCTAAAGGAAAAAAAGAAGGCCATATGGCCACAGTTTCCTGTGGCTTGTGGGGCCTTTTCATTGTTCGATGTAGGTCATGCTGCCATTGAAGTACAGAATATGACGTGTCTACAATTATTTAAATTCCCGGCAAGACCATTTGAACCAAATGAGGTTGCCCAGAATTTTACAACTATAGTCAAGATAAAAGTGTTCTTTGGGAAAAAGGATTTATTTGATGATATATTCCAGAGTAAAATCTCACTTCAAGAAATTTTGCGGGAAGCCCAATTGCAATTGTCTCCAGAAGACCTTCAAAAATTCATGGTATACAAGGAAAGAAGACTAGCCAGTGTTCCTCTAGAAAAACTGCGATTGTTTGCCAAAGAACCAACTCCAAGCGTTAGCCTCAGTGGGAATTCAAGAACTAATGGATCTAAGTCTAAATTTGTACAAGAAATCCCTGAAAAATATAAAAGATCCGGAAATGACCAAGATAGGAGCGAAGAGTCAGCTAAAGACACTGCTCAGTCAATGGAACTTCCACAACAGCAGATTATCGCCTCCCCGCAAAAATATCCTCCCCCTCTCGTCATTGAAGCACCACTCGTCACAACAGAATTAGATAAAGAATGGGAAACCTTCAATGAACTGATCAATCTTGAAGGACAAGCCCCAAAAACTCCTGTAAGCAATATACAGGTAGTACAGGAAGTGGTCCCAACCATAGTCAGCCATGTCTCAGAAACAAAACATATTCCTATCGCGTCGTCTTCTGAGCTTCTACTTAATGTAGAAGAAATCCCCCCTGTGGACATATTTTATAGTCCCCAGCATAAAGCAGTTGTAAGAAGACAGAGAAATAAGAGGAAGTTAGAAAATGCACTCTCTCAGGATGTTGAGCAATTAGACGTCTTATGGAAAGATCCCGCCAGTAATCCCACTGAAAACCTCACCAAACTATCTCAGATCGCAGGAGTGTATGCCTCTGCGACTATTGACAAAGCATCAGAAGTACAGCAATTGTTGAAAGAGTGAGAAGATCAAATACAGGTACTGCAACTACAATTGCAACAAGCCAATGCTAATAATGAGGCACTCAAATA
This sequence comes from Pinus tabuliformis, assembly GCA_031772625.1. Classification (NCBI taxonomy): domain Eukaryota; kingdom Viridiplantae; phylum Streptophyta; class Pinopsida; order Pinales; family Pinaceae; genus Pinus; species Pinus tabuliformis. The sequence continues at coordinate 307,424,100 of CM062819.1, forward strand.
GCTTGAAAAGTTGCAGGAAGACTTCCAGCAAATGCAGATAAGTTATCAGAGAAGTTTGGACGAAAAAGGAAAACAGTTACAGGATGTACAAGAAATACATTGGGACGACCCTAAGCTTACAGAGTTTATTTCAGAATCTATTGCTTTGAATGAACAACTACTGCAGCAGCAAGAAGTGTTGGAACAAAAGATGTCACAGTGGAATGATTATTGCGAGATGAGTGATAAGATCACTAATCAAGTGGTTGACTTACGAAGTGAATATGATCTGATTGACAAGCGAGTGACTGAATACTTGGCTTGGTAGGATGAGGATGAGGGAAAAGAGCAGGTGCACCCAGGATAAATGAGAATCATAAAGAACTACTCTTTAACAAGTGGGATGATCAAATCAGGGAGGCAAAACAAGTGGCGGAAACAACAACCACTACAGCAAGCATTCTTATTGACTGTGTAAATGAGAATTTGCACAGAGCTAATTTAATCACAGAAACCACCCCAGGGTATTTACCAAACAAACTACAACTAGAGGCGGAATGGAAGCAGAGAGCGCAAGAAAAGGGAAAGGCAATTCAAGCACTAAACAGGTTAAATTGGGAATGTTACTGGACATACTTGGTGAAGTCGCATACAATGGATGACTGTGAAGTGCATCATAAATGTGACCAAAAAGGTGGTACCAGTACTCATCGATTCCGTGTTCTCAGCCCATCTCAAAGCAGAAGTCAGCCAGCCTACTCTCCTTAAACCAATGCTGAATACATGCTGTTTTAAAGACCAGATACAAAAGTAGTTTAGTTCTGAATTTAATTTTCGCTTTAGATTTTGCTTAGAAAAAGGGCGGTCATTTGAAAACCGCATCTTGAATTTTTGTAAATAATTAACTATTATTAGAAATATTTAGCAGTATTTAAACCCTTCTCATGCATTTAGAGAAGGGTCCAGAAATTTATCAAAAACTTGTCCTCAGAACATGCACTTTTGCACCCTCTGAGGAGGTTTTGGTGAATGAATGGATCAAGATTTGTTGATGTTTGCATTTGATATATGCTACTGATGTTGCACTTCTGTACTCTTAGTAGATGTTAGAGCAAGGAGAAATAAATCATTATTGCTTTAAGCTTATGAGTAGGACCAGTCATAAATGGTACTTTTATCTCTTGACTATTTCTTCTTATATGTTAAAGTGATATACAGTTTTTAGTTGTTTATATGTTATTGCATGAATGCTTGAGTTACCATTTGGCACTTTTGTACGGTGGTAGCTATTTATTTATGTTTAATGTATGAATAACTTATTATGCGATATGTTGTTCATAACTATTTTGCCTAAATTTTTATGCGAAATAGTTCATCTTAATTGATTTCCTTTCTTATAATCGCTAAATGATCTTTATTACCAGTTGTTATATGAAATCTCTTTAGATCGCATAATAGAAGAGTTACATCCTGGGTTAGCATAGATTAGATGTGCTATTTTTATTAGATTACCATAGTATAGAATTAGATTAAAGTTTGAATTAGAATAGCTTAGATAGTTACTGTTAGATCAGCAACATCCAATTCTACACACACACATCCATAGATTGGGAAACTAGTCCCATTATCCCCAGTCGGACCCACTATACCAAACGGATAAGGAGCTGGCAACCAAGGTCCGGACCGGGCGGGTATCCCCCTTGTTTTCAACCCAATTTTCGGGGTTTCAACATATTTGGCGCTAGAAGGAGGGACTGAGCATGTTGTCTGCTGGGGTTTGTTTGCAATTGTAACATTTGAATTAGGATGGCTTCTCTCAAACTTCCCATTTGGAGTTGTATCCATGTTCGTGCCTCTTCCAACACTCCACCCGAAGTGGTAAGACTCTTGTCTCAGGTAAAATTCAATGGTAAGAGTAATTCTTCTGCTTTTAATCATACCCTTCAATTTATTCAAAATGTTTCAAATTCAAATTTTCAAGGAATTGATGAAGGCATTTTATGCAGAATTTTCACTCTCACATTCATAGCGGAAGCTAGAAACTGGTGCAGAACCCTTCCAGTTGCCTCAATTCATAGTTGGGACCAATTTGTCACGCCTTTCATTTGTAAATTTGATTGCTATGATTACGACCAGGTATATGACGAAATTGAATATCTACGCAAAGAAGATGAGTCTGTTAGAGATTTTAATATTCGATTTCATCTTAATTGTTTGAAATACGATGTTGAGAATGAATTCATAAACAAAGAATCATTAGATTGTGTTGAGCATAACTATTCCTTGCCTCCTATCCCTGATCCAGTAGAAATTAGTCCCAGATTTGTTCCATTTTCTCTAATGTGAATGAGAATTCCAATTTGGACATGCGAATAAGTCATGATGAAGAGAATTCCCAAAGATTAGGGGACATGCCTGATCCAATACAAGAAGACGAAAGCGGGAATGTTAGAAGAACGCCTGCCTTGGAACCAAAAAGCAATTTTGAGACAAAGTCAAATAAGATGATCGCAAGTCGACAAATTCAGATGCCAAGGTTAGAATAGCAAAGTAATTCTCTTTCAAAAAACATAAGCACACCAAGGTATGATCTAAATCTTGAAATCTACAATGAATGTGATGAACAAGGGTTTTTCCACGATGATACTTTCAAATGTATTATTTCAGAATCTCATTTTTCTCTTTATCCTGATGTTTTTAATAATGATAACTTCCCCCCCCCCTCAGTATTAATAATATCACAGAAAGTACCGAGGATTATCCAAATGAATCACCATTAGGTTTTCAAGATAAAGAGGCATCTATAGAACACCCTTTTGTCATTAACAAACATGAACAACTTGACCCCCTTTGTTTGAATATGCTGGATAAAAAAGAGAGATCTAGGGAATCCTGTAAAACCATTTATGATAATTACTTTGATGATGAAGATGTTAATTTATCTCGAGTAAATCAACAAAAATCTGGGAATGAGGGATATTCTAATTTAAGAATTATTTCAGTCAATCCTCATTCCAGAGTGGCAGATCATTTACATGATTTCACTACCCAAGAGAATATTCCAATCTATGATTCATATCATGAACAAACCTTCACGCCTGTTCCCAATCATAATTTGTTTTCTAATTCACAAGATGGAATTCGAAATTACTCGAATCCCATAATTCTGGCCAATTCTTGTGAAAGAGAAGATATTTCAAATCAATCCCAGTTGTGCTATAACACTAGTTGTACAGATAGTCATCGCATTCTTTGTCGCTTGCACTCATCTTGTATAAAACCGGATTTTTCTTTAAATTTCAACTTTCAGACTCTTGATAGATTACTATGGGATACTAAGCACCTTACTGACAAACATTGGAATGATGTTTTACCATTTTGGAAAATTCAATTGTGTCAAGGAAATCTAGAAATTTTTCATTTCCAAGTCCAATCAATATCATCTTTTCTTGAAAACCTTCTATCCTATCCAGAACAACGTCAACAAAAGAAGGTATTTCTCGAGAATTGTCGACAATTCGGGTTAATTGCTAATTGCCTTTTGAGCAGTTTCCATCCATTCTTCATTGACTCATTCAATGAGATATATTTGGAAACTTTCCTTTTATTAGAAAAAGTTGAAGGCCTAACTTTCACACATAATAAAATACGGCTATTAAAACCAAAAACTCATATTTACAGCCCATCCTGTCATCTTTCCTATTGAACGATTACCAACCCATAATGGAAACTCATCCTGATTTTTATGATCCAATAGATATCCAATTGGAAAGAAGACTTCACGAGAAAGAGATTTCAGACAAAATTCTGGCCACAATTACACCTTCTAATTCCACATCCAACATTTTCAGTCCAGGAAAAAATTTAGTTTTAATACTGATGTTTGAAAGGGATACACATCTAGGAATAAAAATGGAAAGATGGTTACACTGGAAGTATCATTATACCTAGTTGATTTTTTTGTGTATAGATTAAAATAGGAGTAGGATTAATTTAGTTAGGTTGTTAGGTGGATAGTTTATTTTTAACAAGGATAGGCAAAATAAGAGAAGTAATTATCCCTATCGTGTACATAATCCAAGGGAATAGTTACCTCTCATTTCCTTTAACATGTTTTTCCCTAATAAAATTTGTTGTCGTTGGCAGCATTTGACATTCACTAAAAGAGGCCAACTCTCTTTCAGATTTTTCGCTTGTATAAATAGCAAATCTTTTGGAAACTTGATCTTTATTATTGATAGATACAGTTAAAAACTTTAGCCTAGATATGATACGAGTTTCAGCTTCAAGGAATTTGATGAAAGCAACCTTTAGTGAAGAAATTGTTTTATATCATCACAATGAAAGGTATCAATAACAAAATGAATATTCTCTGTAGAACAGCTATTTCCAAAAACTCTATTATTGTCATCCAGAGCTATCTTAAGGAAACAATGACTTCCTCACTGCTAAGGAAAATCGCAGCTTTCAGAGGGATAATCCAAGGATACACTATATCTTGAAGAATAAGAGGTCTCATCACGAGTGTTATGGAACCAGCTCAAGAAAAGATAGAAAAGAAAGATCAATGCCTTAGAATTCAGCCTCTTCGAGGGGGCAACCTCCTTTACATTACATAATTGAACAATTCTTCGATGATACAAATGAAAAGACCTCCTTTCTATATATAGGAGTCTAAGGGGTTATAACATAATCAGAGCCGACATAACAATAATAATGTAAGGGCACAATAATAACAATAGTGGGCTTCTATGGGGCACAATAGTAACAATATGGGCACTACATGGGTACATCAATATAATAAGTGGGTTATACTAATAACAATAAGGGGTTACACTAGTAGTATAGGGGCCTAACATGCCCCTCTCCTTCAAAAAGCGTTGTCCTCAACGCTTGAGTAGTTCTTGATGCTTCTATATAAAATTCTTGTCCTCCCATGTGGAATATTCAGCGCGTAAGTTCTTCCACTTGATGAGATACTCTGAAATTGATCGATTTCGTAGTTGCCGGGTTCTTGTTTCTGTGACTGCTCCAGGTTCCAATATGATTTTTCCTTCCTCTTCAATTTCTGGCAATATTGCTTGAATTGGGATCTTTTGCAACTTTTGAATAAGTGGCCATACTTCTTCATCCTTCTTCCATTCATCCCTTGCTTCGTTTATCCAATTTGGTTGGATAATATAAATAGCACAAAACAATGCTTCCACATCCTCATCCTTGAAGAGTCTTCCCATTCAGTAAGGTCGCCATTTTTTAAGTGCATGAAGTATTGCCAACATTTCCTTCTCATAAATAGCTTGCTTGAGATGTAGCAGTAAAAATACCCAATCAAAACATTTTTCACTACGATGTTGATCTACCTGTTGTTTCATTTGATTTTGCACCGAAGTGGCATTATCCTTTAAAAGTTGGAGAACTTGTTGTTGATGCTCGATGTGATCTTTCTCTGCTTGAACCTTTTTCTTCTTGATATGTCCTTCTATCTTTTGAGGAGTGGTAATTTCTTCCAGTCCTTTACAAGATATGGCCGGATTCATTTCTTGATGCTCTATGTGATCTTTCACTTCTTGAACATTTTTCTTCTTGATGTGCCCTTCTATCTTGATAGTTTGAGGAGTGGTAATTTCGTCCATTGGATTACAAGATATGGTTGGATCCATTTCTTCTTTCTCGATGTGATCTTTCACTTCTTGCACCTTTTTCTTCTTGATATGTCCTTCTATCTTAAGAGTTTTAGGAGTGGTAATTCTTGCCAATGCTTTACAAGATATCGTCTGATTCATTTTTTCTTTCTCTGGGGTGGGGTCCTGGCGCATATCTTCTTCTTTTGATGTTTCTTGATCCTTTTCTTCCTCCTCTTCATATTCTATGTAAAATAATTTCTTCTCAGCACATTTATGACCTTTAATGCATTTGCTATCACAATTGTGACAAAGCCCTTTTTCTCTTTTTTCTTCCAATTGTTGTGGTGTAACCCTTGTAGGTTGTGGAAGGCTAGGAGAAACAACACTTCCATCTTTATAGTTGTGAGGGGTATGCTTCCTGGTTTCCTTCAAAGGATTGATGAGAATTATGCAAATACTGATACTTTTCCTCAGTATGAAATTTTTGAGAAATTTGCAGATTGGAGAATTCAAGAAGGAAAATGCAGAAAGATTCAAGTTACCAGAGTATCTCAATGCATACAAAGATCCCTTCAGTATTTGAAGACATATGCTTATCAGTGGGATTTTCATAGTTTGAGAATGAGAGACAACATAGAACCAAATCCTTTTTCTCAAGTCTTCAGTCATGAAAGGATTGGTAATTCTGAAACTGGTAACAATCAAGAGTTAATCAAACAACATGCTGAATGGTTTCATGAGTTTGGAAATTTGAGGTTGGTAGAAAAAATTCAAATTCTTAATAAAATGGATAGCCTGCAAGCACAACCAAAATCTTTAAAATTTGCAATTAATCAAAAGGCATTAATCACCATCTCAATTATATCTCCAAACTGGAACAATAATGTCATACACATCATTAGTTTGATGATCTCTAAAAGAATATGCACGTCAATAATTTTTGAGTTAGGATGGCAGCATAGAGACTGTTTGAGCGAAAACTGCAGGTTATGGGTACAACACTCTATTGAAAGCTCCACTAATATGTTTCAGATATTTAAATGGGAATCATTAGATGGGATAGAATTGGCAGTACAAATATCACCAGCAGCAAGAAATGCATTTAAAGATTCTTTTCTGGATATTGAAATAAGTGCTTTTCCTTTTTTAAACAAGTGGGAAAAACAAGAGTTGATGCATACACCACTACAACCAGGACTTCACAGGATAAAAAAGAATATCATAAAGGGAGAATCGTCATCTGCAGCATCTCACCGTATGACAAGATCGCCAAAAGAAAAAGGAGAAATGACAGATGCACAAGATCCAAACGAAGGAATCGAAGAACAGTATAACCGACTTATGAATAGATACCATCGACAACTCATCGATGAGTACGAACCATCCGCTGGATCGTCCGAAGAAGATTTATGGGAGACTAGGAGTCCGACAGGACCTTGGTAAAAGAAGGTCGTGGTATGAGAATCTCTTGTCAGCAATGTAATAATGTTGGTTACATGTTGTGACAGGAATCTTTTGTACAAAAGAAAGATTGAGTAGACACCGTCGGTGGAAAAAGATACCGACAGGACCCTCAATTATTTCTATCTTATGTCATGTCTTAGCTAAGTTTAGATTCGTTTTAGGTCTATTTAAGAAAGGGTCTTCATGAGTTCAGGCATCGTTCGATTGAGAGCATGCGTGTTGTAATGAACTCTGATACGCTTCTGTTGTAATAAGCTTTGTATTCTGTTCTTGCTTTTATTAATATCGAAGCCTACTGGGCTGTCTGTCTGAGGACAGTTCTGCACGTCTGAGGATAGTTTCTGTGTTCCAAAAGAGGTTGAACTGTAAGGCGCTGGAGTGAAGACCCGTGGAGAGAGGTCGTATAAAGACTCGTGCGTGTTCCCTGAGGAGAAGAACTAGAGAGTCAGACTCTTATTTCCAGAAAGCTGCGGGATTTTAAAAGTAAGTTCTGCATACCAATTGCTTCATCTGTCATCTTGTTAATTGCTCTGTTTTGAACGGTCACCTCCCTGATTTTAAAAGTAAGTTCTGCATACCAATTGCTTCATCTGTCATCTTGTTAATTGCTCTGTTTTGAACGGTCACCTCCCTTATAATTTTATGCATACCAATTGCTTCATCTGTCATCTTGTTAATTGCTCTGTTTTGAACGGTCACCTCCCTTATAATTTTGGTATCAGAGCCCTGCAACGACCCTGTATAATTCTATAGACAGAACCTGAGACAAGCCAGGAGCATTTGAAAGGCATCTTTGTTATACATTGTGCTGAGTAAATAAAAGCTTTATCAGTCAATTTCTGGAATAGAATTATATCCTTTTTATGATGGCCAAATTTTTAAGATCTTTCTCTACCATAGATAAAAGATCAATATCTGAAGTAGAAAATAGATCTGTTGAGTCTGAGATAAATGAACATGAACAAGTAGAATACCCAGAAAGCTGGAACCCCCCTGCATTAGATACTAAAGAAATCTATCCGGTTCCAATAATGTTTAAGCTTTCGAAGAAATATTACTTCAAAGAAGTTGAAGTTAAGATCCGAATTAAAGGTCCACATGTGCAGATAATAGGACTTAACATATTTTCAGAAGATGAAATAAAAAAGTTTAGGAAATATGCTAAGGAAGGAAGATTTCATTATTTACATTTTGGAGCTATAAGGATTGGTTTGGCTCCTCTATTTAGACATGGATTAAATACTCCCTGCATAGCAGAATTGTTTGATTCAAGGCACAATGAATATGATCATGCCAGCATAGGAACAATACTGGGAAATTTGATGTCTGGTTGTCAATATGGAACAATTTATCCTGATTATGCTATCAGTCTGACAGACATACATCTTAAAGAATGCTGGAAAGCCTTGATAGGAGTGCAAGGACTGTCTATGGCAGATGAGAGTGAATTCTTGTTTGTAATTGTTCAAACTTCCTTTCAGTTAACAAATACAGTACATCCTAAACTAAAACAGCCAGTGTTGAAAGACTGTGTGACTGTAGGGATCGGAAATGCACAAATTGAAGGTGTGCATTATGACAAAGAAACATTACCCGATCACTGGTATATCCAATATAAGTCTTTGACTTCAGATGAAGTAAGCAGGAAAATCAAAAGATTGGCTCTTGAAGATGGAGGGGTAAAAATCATCCCAAATCAATCTGTTTACCCTAGAATTCCCAAGCCAATAGTCTTGCCAGAAAAACATGTATTACCAGTAGAAAGTCCAGTCCAAAGTGGAAGAAGGTCCTTTTATAGACAGTTATCTATACCAGAAGAACAACCGTCTACTTCCACAAGTACCCCCCAGTCTGAAAAACAATTGTATATACCTGAAGAGAAACCTTTTCTCGCTGTAAATAAAATGTTTAGAACTCATGTACAGAATTATCCACCTATGGAAGAATATAGATATGCAAATAAAAGATTTGTTAGAGGAGGAAAATGGCCACCAAAAACAAAGTTTTGTGTCTCTTCTTCAATGTCTAAACAGCCTGCTACCAGAGCAGATTGTGCACCTCTCCTAGAACATGAATCACAAGAGCCCAATGATTTGGAACAAGTATATCAAGTAGGAAATTATTTGACTACTTGGTGTTCTCATGCTGAAAATGTTCTAGACAATTTAGGACAACAAGCAGATCTGATAAATGAAAATTTAAAATTGTTGTATGAAGAGCAACAGGAAGAAAAGAGAGAAAGAGAGGAGAGAAGAAAAAGAAAAATGAAGAAGAAGGGTAAGAAAATCCCAAAATTTCATGTAGATATGACAGCCCAAAATTACTGGGATTTAGAAGAAGAAGTACCAGAAACAAGTGATGGAGAAGGGACTTCCAGAGACACTGGAAAATTAACCAGTGGATCTTCTAGAACGTTTAAAGTAGAAAAACCTTTTGAATCTAAGAAGGAAGTCGTGTCTTTAGAACAAGCTGCAATAAAGTTTCCATCCTTTATTATGCCATCAATAAAGAATCAAAATAAAGCTCACATCCTGAAAGAAGCTAAGTACCCTAGAGTTGAAGAAGATCTGTTTGCTACAAATTCTAGTGGTTACATTTTAAATCTAGATCACTCATCCAATCCTGGTGAGTCTATCAGAATTTGGATAGGAGCCTTATATCAAATGCAGGTCACAACAAGATTAGACAATGTGTCTATCATGATTTTAGCAGAAAAGAGGATGGTAGGAATAATTTTTGATTGGTGGATGGGAGGAACAGAAGCAGAGAGAATAGCAGTCATGGAAGCAGGTTTAGCTACATTTGAAATGCTGTTAAAAACTCAGTTTATGCCAGAACCAAAAGATGAAAAGAAACAGCTATTGATTGACCTTAGCTGCATGGAACTAAAAGATCTAAAATATTTAGATCAATTTGGTAAAGAATTTATGGCTAAAGTCTTTAAAGCTAATCTGTTTAATGATATTGCTCAAAAAGTTTCTTTCTTGTCAAAGTTGCCAGGAAATTTAGGAGATCTGATTATGAAAGATCTTGAGGTTCAAACGAAAAGTTTAGAACAAGTCTATTGGGTTGATCTTCTGTTTAGAGTGTATGAAAAGGTCAAATATTTGTGTTGGCAGAAGAAGGCGCATGACATCACCCCGAGTTCAGATGTCTGCAAAATTGTATTACCATGGACACCTTTTAAATCAAAGAAGAAGAAATACAAAAGGTATGGTAGATACAAGCCCAAAAGAGTATCGAATCCGAAGAGACCTTTCAGAAAATTCAGATATTTGAAAAAGAGAACAGCTCCAAGAAACAACAACTGTTGTTTCATTTGTAAAAAGGAAGGACATTTTGCCAGAAAGTGTCCTCAAAAATCATCTAGTAAACTTAAAGCCTGTATAGATATTGAAGAATTTCAAGATGATTGGTCTGTAGTAGAATCAGATGAAGAAATTTCTGATGTATATATTCTTACAGAAGTTTCAGATAATGAAGATGAAGAACCTGTACAGAAAATGAATATTTGTACAAATTGTTCTGATGATGATTTTTATAGTGAACAACATTATAGTGATATAGAAAGTTCTTCAACTATTGTATCATCAAGTGAAACAGAAGATGATTCAAACTCAGAATCCAATTCTGAAGAAGAATCAGAAGACAAAGAAGAAATATCAGAGAAGCCAAATAGAGGTAAACAAATTGCATCACCTTTACCTCAATTCAATTCTTTATGTCCATTTGAAAAGAAAATTGCACCATCAACTAGTATACCTCTGCCAGAGATCATAAGAAATGAACAAAATACTTTGTTGAAAAAGATTGTGAAAACATAGAGCTTGATTTATATTCCAGTAGAAGTTCAAGTCAGAAATGAATGGATTTCAGTAGATGCATTCGTAGATACTGGAGGATCAAATAATTTAGCTTGACCATCTTTGTTCAAATCCCTCTGGAAACCGTTAAAGAATATACTAGTTTCAGAAACAATTGGAGGATCTGTTCAGCTCACACACTATGTAGACAACATTTCTTTAAAAGTTGGAGGGAGTATTGTAAAAATTTCAGCAATTCAGCACTATGACCCTTCAGCAAGTTTGATGTTAGGCATGCCATTTATAAACTCTGTGCTTCCAGTAACTATCAGCCAAGATAAGCTGATAATAAATCTGAAGAAAAAAGCTATATCTGTGCCTAGGCTAAGTATTGCAAACTCTGAAGCTAGGCATGAGAATAGACAAAAGAAAGTAGGAACTAGAAGACCGACTAAAGATTCAAATGATTGGAAAGAGGTCCTACAAATCTATGAAGCCAGAGCAGAAAAGATAAATAAGCAATCAACATGCATTGAAGAAAATTGGTCTACAGAACAGAGAGATATCTACCAGAGACTTCTGAAAAGCTGTTCGGACAACCCACAACAGTTTTGGGAAACTGAAAGTCCGATGCAGGAGATAGTCACCTTACATGACAATGGAGTAAAAGGAAAAGTGATTCCTTGCACACCATCTGATGAACAAGAGATGAGGAATCAAATTCAAGAACTACTAAAGATGCAGCTTATAGAAATCAGTGAATCTCATTATGCATGTTCTGCATTTTTAGTTAGAAACCATTCTGAGATAGTAAGAGGTAAACCACGGATGGTTATCAACTACAAACCTCTTAATGCAATTACTCAGAATTTTAATTACCCATTGCCAAGACCTGAAGTAATTATGCAGAAGATTCAACATAGTAAGGTGTTCAGTAAATTTGATATGAAGTCAGGTTACTATCAGATACAGATTCAGCCAGAAGACAGACACAAAACAGCTTTCATATGTCCAGCAGGATTTTATCAGTGGAAAGTTGTTCTATTCGGATTGAAGAACTCCCCAGCATTTTTTCAAAGAAGGATGGATTATATTTTTGCTAAATATGATTTTATAGTTACATATATAGATGATATTTTGATTCATAGTCCAGATGTACATACTCATTTGAAACATCTAGAGATTTTTCTTGAAGAAGTCAAAAAGCATGGCATAGTTTTGTCAAATACTAAGATGTCCTTATTTCAGGAAAGCATTGATTTTTTGGGGATAAATGTTGCAAATGGTTCTATTCAAATGCAGCCCCATGTGTTAACAAAATTGACACAGTTTCCTGATGAACTAAAGGATAAAAAGGCAATCCAAAGGTTTATTGGAGTTCTGAACTATTTGCACAAATACATTCCAAATCTCTCAAAAAAGACAGCTCCTATAAGAAGACATAACGACGGAGGATGGTCAGAAGAAGCTACTGAAGCAGTGAAGAAACTCAAAGAAGAATGTCAGAATTTGCCAAAGCTTCAACCACCAGGCGATGGTTTATTAATTTTACAAACTGATGCGTCTCTTAAATTTTGGTCAGCTGTATTATTAGAACAAAGGAGAAATATAAAAGGAGAGATTGACGAAAATCTGTGTGGATATGCTTCCGGGGAGTTTACAGCAAGTCAGAAAAATTACTTCATAGCTGAAAAGGAAACATTGGCAATTTTCAACGGGATTCAAAGGTTTGAGGTATATCTAACCCCGGTCAGATTTTTAATCAGAACAGACTCTAAAAACTTTAAATATTTTTTGACAGCAAAAGTGTCAAGACAACTTGCAAAAGGCAGAATTTTGGCCTGGCAAATCTGGTTTCAGCAATTTGATTTTGACGTCGAGTGGATACCAGGTAACTCAAATTTCTTGACAGACGTTCTGACTAGAGACATAAGCAAAATGTTCATAACCTGTAAATATTCAGTTTTTGAGATTCCAGGGAAAGGCCCTTCAGATGATAGTTTTGCCACATTTGTAGACAGATTCAGAATCTTAGAAAATTATGCAAGCTTTGTGACAGATGAAATCAAGAAAATGGTTGGTTTCAGACTAAGAAGGAATTGGTGGATCAAAAAATGCCAAGCATGGCAGTCAAAAAATCTGGGCATATCGCTAGGCCTTGATGAAAACTTGGTAAAAGTATTTTCTTTACCAAATATGAAGGTTAAGCTTTTCTTCAGAAGCTTATCTGATTTATGGTCTAGCATCTACACAGAAGAAATGATCTGGACACTCAAAGTCCTGAATTACTATCAGATCATAGGAAGTGTTGACTTTGCCCTTAGTATTTTCACAGGTGCTAAAATTCTAGATCTAGAAGAAATTCCCATAAAAGAAGAAATGGTAAAATATATGCTTTCTCTAAGAATTCCAGATATATTTGAGGAACTAGAATCCTCTTTCCTTCAAAGGATTGATGAGAATTATGCAAATACTGATACTTTTCCTCAGTATGAAATTTTTGAGAAATTTGCAGATTGGAGAATTCAAGAAGGAAAATGCAGAAAGATTCAAGTTACCAGAGTATCTCAATGCATACAAAGATCCCTTCAGTATTTGAAGACATATGCTTATCAGTGGGATTTTCATAGTTTGAGAATGAGAGACAGCATAGAACCAAATCCTTTTTCTCAAGTCTTCAGTCATGAAAGGATTGGTAATTCTGAAACTGGTAACAATCAAGAGTTAATCAAACAGCATGCTGAATGGTTTCATGAGTTTGGAAATTTGAGGTTGGTAGAAAAAATTCAAATTCTTAATAAAATGGATAGCCTGCAAGGACAACCAAAAGCTTTAAAATTTGCAATTAATCAAAAGGCATTAATCACCATCTCAATTATATCTCCAAACTGGAACAATAATGTCATACACATCATTAGTTTGATGATCTCTAAAAGAATATGCACGTCAATAATTTTTGAGTTAGGATGGCAGCATAGAGACTGTTTGAGCGAAAACTGCAGGTTATGGGTACAGCACTCTATTGAATGCTCCACTAATATGTTTCAGATATTTAAATGGGAATCATTAGATGGGATAGAATTGGCATTACAAAGATCACCAGCAGCAAGAAATGCATTTAAAGATTCTTTTCTGGATATTGAAATAAGTGCTCTTCCTTTTTTAAACAAGTGGGAAAAACAGGAGTTGATGCATACACCACTACAACCAGGACTTCACAGGATAAAAACGAATATCATAAAGGGAGAATCGTCATCTGCAGCATCTCACCGTATGACAAGATCGCCAAAAGAAAAAGGAGAAATGACAGATGCACAAGATCCAAACGAAGGAATCGAAGAACAGTATAACCGACTTATGAATAGACACCATCGACAACTCATCGATGAGTACGAACCATCTGCTGGATCGTCCGAAGAAGATTTATGGGAGACTAGGAGTCCGACAGGACCTTGATAAAAGAAGGTCATGGTATGAGAATCTCTTGTCAGCAATGTAATAATGTTGGTTACATGTTGTGATAGGAATCTTTTGTACAAAAGAAAGATTGAGTAGACACCGTCGGTGGAAAAAGATACCGACAGGACCCTCAATTATTTCTATCTTATGTCATGTCTTAGCTAAGTTTAGATTCGTTTTAGGTCTATTTAAGAAAGGGTCTTCATGAGTTCAGGCATCGTTCGATTGAGAGCATGCGTGTTGTAATGAACTCTGAGACGCTTCTGTTGTAATAAGCTTTGTATTCTGTTCTTGCTTTTATTAATATCGAAGCCTACTGGGCCGTCTGTCTGAGGACAGTTCTGCACGTCTGAGGATAGTTTCTGTTTTCCGAAAGAGGTTGAACTGTAAGGCGCTGGAGTGAAGACCCGTGGAGAGAGGTCGTGTAAAGACTCGTGCGTGTTCCCTGAGGAGAAGAACTAGAGAGTCAGACTCTTATTTCCAGAAAGCTGCGGGATTTTAAAAGTAAGTTCTGCATACCAATTGCTTCATCTGTCATCTTGTTAATTGCTCTGTTTTGAACGGTCACCTCCCTTATAATTTTTACAAAAGAAAGATTGAGTAGACACCGTCGGTGGAAAAAGATACCGACAGGACCCTCAATTATTTCTATCTTATGTCATGTCTTAGCTAAGTTTAGATTCGTTTTAGGTCTATTTAAGAAAGGGTGTTCATGAGTTTAGGCATCGTTCGATTGAGAGCATGCGTGTTGTAATGAACTCTGAGACGCTTCTATTGTAATAAGCTTTGTATTCTTTTCTTGCTTTTATTAATATCGAAGCCTACTGGGCCGTCTGTCTGAGGACAGTTCTGCACGTCTGAGGATAGTTTCTGTTTTCTGAAAGAGGTTGAACTGTAAGGCGCTGGAGTGAAAACCTGTGGAGAGAGGTCGTATAAAGACTTGTGCGTGTTCCCTGAGGAGAAGAACTAGAGAGTCAGACTCTTATTTCCAGAAAGCTGCGGGATTTTAAAAGTAAGTTCTGCATACCACTTGCTTCATCTGTCATCTTGTTAATTGCTCTGTTTTGAACGGTCACCTCCCTTATAATTTTGGTATCGGAGCCCTGCAACGACCCTGTATAATTCTATAGACAGAACCTGAGAGAAGCCAGGAGCATTTGAAAGGCATCTTTGTTATACATTGTGCTGAGTAAATAAAAGCTTTATCAGTCAATTTCTGGAATAGAATTATATCCTTTTTATGATGGCCAAATTTTTAAGATCTTTCTCTACCATAGATAAAAGATCAATATCTGAAGTAGAAAATAGATCTGTTGAGTCTGAGATAAATGAACATGAACAAGTAGAAGACCCAGAAAGCTGGAACCCCCCTGCATTAGATACTAAAGAAATCTATCTGGTTCCAATAATGTTTAAGCTTTCGAAGAAATATTACTTCAAAGAAGTTGAAGTTAAGATTAGAATTAAAGGTCCACATGTGCAGATAATAGGACTTAACATATTTTCAGAAGATGAAATAAAAAAGTTTAGGAAATATGCTAAGGAAGGAAGATTTCATTATTTACATTTTGGAGCTATAAGGATTGGTTTGGCTCCTCTATTTAGATATGGATTAAATACTCGCTGCATAGCAGAATTGTTTGATTCAAGGCACAATGAATATGATCATGCCAGAATAGGAACAATACTGGGAAATTTGATGTCTGGTTGTCAATATGGAACAATTTATCCTGATTATGCTATCAGTCTGACAGACATACATCTTAAAGAATGCTAGAAAGCCTTGATAGGAGTGCAAGGACTGTCTATGGCAGATGAGAGTGAATTCTTGTCTGTAATTGTTCAAACTTCCTTTCAGTTAACAAATACAGTACATCCTAAACTAAAATAGCTGGTGTTGAAAGACTGTGTGACTGTAGGGATCGGAAATGCACAAATTGAAGGTGTGCATTATGACAAAGAAACATTACCCGATCACTGGTATATCCAATATAAGTCTTTGACTTCAGATGAAGTAAGCAGGAAAATCAAAAGATTGGCTCTTGAAGATGGAGGGGTAAAAATTATCCCAAATCAATCTGTTTACCCTAGAATTCCCAAGCCAATAGTCTTGCCAGAAAAACATGTATTACCAGTAGAAAGTCCAGTCCAAAGTGGAAGAAGGTCCTTTTATAGACAGTTATCTATACCAGAAGAACAGCCGTCTACTTCCACAAGTACCCCCCGGTCTGAAAAACAATTGTATATACCTGAAGAGAAAACTTTTCTCGCTGTAAATAAAATGTTTAGAACTCATGTACAGAATTATCCACCTATGGAAGAATATAGATATGCAAATAAAAGATTTGTTAGAGGAGGAAAATGGCCACCAAAAACAAAGTTTTGTGTCTCTTCTTCAATGTCTAAACAGCCTGCTACCAGAGTAGATTGTGCACCTCTCCTAGAACATGAATCACAAGAGCCCAATGATTTGGAACAAGTATATCAAGTAGGAAATTATTTGACTACTTGGTGTTCTCATGCTGAAAATGTTCTAGACAATTTAGGACAACAAGCAGATCTGATAAATGAAAATTTAAAATTGTTGTATGAAGAGCAACAGGAAGAAAAGAGAGAAAGAGAGGAGAGAAGAAAAAGAAAAATGAAGAAGAAGGGTAAGAAAATCCCAAAATTTTCATGTAGATATGACAGCCCCAAATTACTGGGATTTAGAAGAAGAAGTACCAGAAACAAGTGATGGAGAAGGGACTTCCAGAGACACTGGAAAATTAACTAGTGGATCTTCTAGAACGTTTAAAGCAGAAAAACCTTTTGAATCTAAGAAGGAAGTCATGTCTTTAGAACAAGCTGCAATAAATTTTCCATCCTTTATTATGCCATCAATAAAGAATCAAAATAAAGCTCACATCCTGAAAGAAGCTAAGTACCCTAGAGTTGAAGAAGATCTGTTTGCTACAAATTCTAGTGGTTACATTTTAGATCTAGATCACTCATCCAATCCTGGTGAGTCTATCAGAATCTGGATAGGAGCCTTATATCAAATGCAGGTCACAACAAGATTAGACAATGTGTCTATCATGATTTTAGCATAAAAGAGGATGGCAGGAATAATTTTTGATTGGTGGATGGGAGGAACAGAAGCAGAGAGAATAGCAGTCATGGAAGCAGGTTTAGCTACATTTGAAATTCTGTTAAAAACTCAGTTTATGCCAGAACCAAAAGATGAAAAGAAACAGCTATTGACTGACCTTAGCCGCATGGAACTAAAAGATCTAAAATATTTAGATCAATTTGGTAAAGAATTTATGGCTAAAGTCTTTAAAGCTAATCTGTTTAATGATATTGCTCAAAAAGTTTCTTTCTTGTCAAAGTTTCCAGGAAATTTAGGAGATCTGATTATGAAAGATCTTGAGGTTCAAACGAAAAGTTTAGAACAAGTCTATTGGGTTGATCTTCTGTTTAGAGTGTCAGAAAAGGTCAAATATTTGTGTTGGCAGAAGAAGGCGCATGACATCACCCCGAGTTCAGATGTCTGCAAAACTGTATTACCATGGACACCTTTTAAATCAAAGAAGAAGAAATACAAAAGGTATGGTAGATACAAGCCCAAAAGAGTATCGAACCCGAAGAGACCTTTCAGAAAATTCAGATATTTGAAAAAGAGAACAGCTCCAAGAAACAACAACTGTTGTTTCATTTGTAAAAAGGAAGGACATTTTGCCAGAAAGTGTCCTCAAAAATCATCTAGTAAACTTAAAGCCTGTATAGATATTGAAGAATTTCAAGATGATTGGTCTGTAGTAGAATCAGATGAAGAAATTTCTGATGTATATATTCTTACAGAAGTTTCAGATAATGAAGATGAAGAACCTGTACAGAAAATGAATATTTGTACAAATTGTTCTGATGATGATTTTTATAGTGAACAACATTATAGTGATATAGAAAGTTCTTCAACTGTTGTATCATCAAGTGAAACAGAAGATGATTCAGACTCAGAATCCAATTCTGAAGAAGAATCAGAAGACAAAGAAGAAATATCAGAGAAGCCAAATAGAGGTAAACAAATTGCATCACCTTTACCTCAATTCAATTCTTTATGTCCATTTGAAAAGAAAATTGCACCATCAACTAGTATACCTCTGCCAGAGATCATAAGAAATGAACAAAATACTTTGTTGAAAAGGATTGTGAAAACAGAGAGCTTGATTTATATTCCAGTAGAAGTTCAAGTCAGAAATGAATGGATTTCAGTAGATGCATTCGTAGATACTGGAGGATCAAATAATTTAGCTCGACCATCTTTGTTCAAATCCCTCTGGAAACCGTTAAAGAATATACTAGTTTCAGAAACAATTGGAGGATCTACTTAGCTCACACACTATGTAGACAACATTTCTTTAAAAGTTGGAGGGAGTATTGTAAAAATTTCAGCAATTCAGCACTATGACCCTTCAGCAAGTTTGATGTTAGGCATGCCATTTATAAACTCTGTGCTTCCAGTAACTATCAGCCAAGATAAGATGATAATAAATCTGAAGAAAAAAGCTATATCTGTGCCTAGGCTAAGTATTGCAAACTCTGAAGCTAGGCATGAGAATAGACAAAAGAAAGTAGGAACTAGAAGACCGACTAAAGATTCAAATGATTGGCAAGAGGTCCTACAAATCTATGAAGCCAGAGCAGAAAAGATAAATAAGAAATCAGCATGCATTGAAGAAAATTGGTCTACAGAACGGAGAGATATCTACCAGAGACTTCTGAAAAGCTGTTCGGACAACCCACAACAGTTTTGGGAAACTGAAAGTCCGATGCAGGAGATAGTCACCTTACATGACAATGGAGTAAAAGGAAAAGTGATTCCTTGCACACCATCTGATGAACAAGAGATGAGGAATCAAATTCAAGAACTACTAAAGATGCAACTTATAGAAATCAGTGAATCACATTATGCATGTTCTGCATTTTTAGTTAGAACCCATTCTGAGATAGTAAGAGGTAAACCACGCATGGTTATCAACTACAAACCTCTCAATGCAATTACTCAGAATTTTAATTACCCATTGCCAAGACCTGAAGTAATTATGCAGAAGATTCAACATAGTAAGGTGTTCAGTAAATTTGATATGAAGTCAGGTTACTATCATATACAGATTCAGCCAGAAGACAGACACAAAACAACTTTCATATGTCCAGCAGGATTTTATCAGTGGAAAGTTGTTCCATTTGGATTGAAGAACGCCCCAGCCTTTTTTCAAAGAAGGATGGATTATATTTTTGCTAAATATGATTTTATAGTTACATATATAGATGATATTTTGATTCATAGTCCAGATGTACATACTCATTTGAAACATCTAGAGATTTTTCTTGAAGAAGTCAAAAAGCATGGCATAGTTTTGTCAAATACTAAGATGTCCTTATTTCAGGAAAGCATTGATTTTTTGGGGATAAATGTTGAAAATGGTTCTATTCAAATGCAGCCCCATGTGTTAACAAAATTGACACAGTTTCCTGATGAACTAAAGGATAAAAAGGCAATCCAAAGGTTTATTGGAGTTCTGAACTATTTGCACAAATACATTCCAAATCTCTCAGAAAAGACAGCTCCTATAAGAAGATATAACGATGGAGGATGGTCAGAAGAAGCTACTGAAGCAGTGAAGAAACTCAAAGAAGAATGTCAGAATTTGCCAAAGCTTCAACCACCAGGTGATGGTTTATTAATTTTACAAACTGATGCGTCTCTTGAATTTTGGTCAGCTGTATTATTAGAACAAAGGAGAAATATAAAAGGAGAGATTGAAGAAAATCTGTGTGGATATGCTTCCGGGGAGTTTACAGCAAGTCAGAAAAATTACTTCATAGCTGAAAAGGAAACATTGGCAATTTTCAACGGGATTCAAAGGTTTGAGGTATATCTAACCCCGGTCAGATTTTTAATCAGAACAGACTCTAAAAACTTTAAATATTTTTTGACAGCAAAAGTGTCAAGACAACTTGCAAAAGGCAGAATTTTGGCCTGGCAAATCTGGTTTCAGCAATTTGATTTTGACGTCGAGTGGATACCAGGTAACTCAAATTTCTTGACAGACGTTCTGACTAGAGACATGAGAAAAATGTTCATAACCTGTAAATATTCAGTTTTTGAGATTCCAAGGAAAGGCCCTTCAGATGATAGTTTTGCCACATTTGTAGACAGATTCAGAATCTTAGAAAATTATGCAAGCTTTGTGACAGATGAAATCAAGAAAATGGTTGGTTTCAGACTAAGAAGGAATTGGTGGATCAGAAAATGCCAAGCATGGCAGTCAAAAAATCTGGGCATATCGCTAGGCCTTGATGAAAACTTGGTAAAAGTATTTTCTTTACCAAATATGAAGGTTAAGCTTTTCTTCAGAAGCTTATCTGATTTATGGTCTAGCATCTGCACAGAAGAAATGATCTGGACACTCAGAGTCCTGAATTACTATCAGATCATAGGAAGTGTTGACTTTGCCCTTAGTATTTTCACAAGTGCTAAAATTCTGGATCTAGAAGAAATTCCCATAAAAGAAGAAATGGTAAAATATCTGATTTCTTTAAGAATTCCAGATATATTTGAGGAACTAGAATCCTCTTTCCTTCAAAGGATTGATGAGAATTATGCAAATACTGATACTTTTCCTCAGTATGAAATTTTTGAGAAATTTGCAGATTGGAGAATTCAAGAAGGAAAATGCAGAAAGATTCAAGTTACCAGAGTATCTCAATGCATACAAAGATCCCTTCAGTATTTGAAGACATATGCTTATCAGTGGGATTTTCATAGTTTGAGAATGAGAGACAGCATAGAACCAAATCCTTTTTCTCAAGTCTTCAGTCATGAAAGGATTGGTAATTCTGAAACTGGTAACAATCAAGAGTTAATCAAACAGCATGCTGAATGGTTTCATGAGTTTGGAAATTTGAGGTTGGTAGAAAAAATTCAAATTCTTAATAAAATGGATAGCCTGCAAGGACAACCAAAAGCTTTAAAATTTGCAATTAATCAAAAGGCATTAATCACCATCTCAATTATATCTCCAAACTGGAACAATAATGTCATACACATCATTAGTTTGATGATCTCTAAAAGAATATGCACGTCAATAATTTTTGAGTTAGGATGGTAGCATAGAGACTGTTTGAGCGAAAACTGCAGGTTATGGGTACATCAATCTATTGAAAGCTCCACTAATATGTTTCAGATATTTAAATGGGAATCATTAGATGGGATAGAATTGGCAGTACAAAGATCACCAGCAGCAAGAAATGCATTTAAAGATTCTTTTCTGGATATTGAAATAAGTGCTCTTCCTTTTTTAAACAAGTGGGAAAAACAGGAGTTGATGCATACACCACTACAACCAGGACTTTACAGGATAAAAACGAATATCATAAAGGGAGAATCGTCATCTGCAGCATCTCACCGTATGACAAGATCGCCAAAAGAAAAAGGAGAAATGACAGATGCACAAGATCCAAACGAAGGAATCGAAGAACAGTATAACCGACTTATGAATAGATACCATCGACAACTCATCGATGAGTACGAACCATCTGCTGGATCGTCCGAAGAAGATTTATGGGAGACTAGGAGTCCGACAGGACCTTGGTAAAAGAAGGCCGTGGTATGAGAATCTCTTGTCAGCAATGTAATAATGTTGGTTACATGTTGTGATAGGAATCTTTTGTACAAAAGAAAGATTGAGTAGACACCGTCGGTGGAAAAAGATACCGACAGGACCCTCAATTATTTCTATCTTATGTCATGTCTTAGCTAAGTTTAGATTCGTTTTAGGTCTATTTAAGAAAGGGTCTTCATGAGTTTAGGCATCGTTCAATTGAGAGCATGCGTGTTGTAATGAACTCTGAGACGCTTCTGTTGTAATAAGCTTTGTATTTTGTTCTTGCTTTTATTAATATCGAAGCCTACTGGGCCGTCTGTCTGAGGACAGTTCTGCACGTCTGAGGATAGTTTCTGTTTTCCGAAAGAGGTTGAACTGTAAGGCGCTGGAGTGAAGACCCGTGGAGAGAGGTCATATAAAGACTCGTGCGTGTTCCCTGAGGAGAAGAACTAGAGAGTCAGACTCTTATTTCCAGAAAGCTGCGGGATTTTAAAAGTAAGTTCTGCATACCAATTGCTTCATTTGTCATCTTGTTAATTGCTCTGTTTTGAACGGTCACCTCCCTTATAAGTTCTGCATACCAATTGCTTCATCTGTCATCTTGTTAATTGCTCTGTTTTGAACGGTTTCCACTATGTCACAAAGCCCTTTTACTCTTTCCAATTGTTGTGGTGTTGCTCTAAAGAAGGTGTTGCTCGTATCCTCATAATGTGCTATCATTTCCTCCGTGAAAATTGACCACGTAACAAGTTTTTTACCAGAGCAAAGCCCTTCATACCATAAAAATTGATCTGGTTCTAAATATGAAGATGCAATACATACCTTTTGTAACATTTGCACCTCATGTAGATCGAAATATTTCTCCATCTGTAGTATCCAATTTACCGGATCCTTGCCATTAAACTTCCTCATCTCGCTTTTTCTTGATTTTAGGAGCTCGATCTTAAAACGACTGTAACTCTGTACTTTCATATCTTTAAGTTCTGAAATTGTGGCCTACAGTAGCCTTCTGTGTCCTCTTTCCAATGCTACAAGTCTGACCCAATTTGGATTCTCCAAGGAAGAGTTATGCGAGATCTCCCACAGTGACTTGATTATAGACTAGTTCAGTAGAGCAAACTTTTACGACGTGCCACAAGTCACTATTTCGACCTTTGGATTTGAAAAACGCACACAAGAAACTACATTCTGTCCTCTTTATGTACCTTTTTACAAAATTTCATTCTGATCATCAGAGAGAAAGTTATGACTATTCTCCCCAGGTCACCTGTTTGGAATGTAATTCAGGAGTCTGCAGAAAGACCAACTTCCTCAGATCATATCTCCACAAATATCGCGCAAAAAGCTCTGAAATTTACACCCAAGGTTCAGTGCGATTTCTTCTCAAATGCATTTTTTTTGCTACTTCTGAAACGTCACAGAAAAAAAGTTATAGCGAAAATTCCACGATGACCTGTTTGGAGCAGCGAAACCCTAGAATCCAAAGCTCTGATACCAAATGTTAGGGAACCAACTCAAGAAAAGATAGAAAAGAAAGATCAACGCCTTAGAATTCAGCCTCTTCGAGGGGGAAACCTCCTTTACATTACATAAATGAACAATTCTTCGATGATACAAATGAAAAGACGTCCTTTCTATATATAGGAGTCTAAGGGGTTATAACATAATCAGAGCCGACATACCAATAATAATGTAAGGGCACAATAATAAAAATAGTGGGCTTCTATGGGGCACAATAGTAACAATATGGGCACTACATGGGTACATCAATATAATAAGTGAGTTATACTAATAACAATAAGGGGTTACACTAGTAGTATAGGGGCCTAACAACGAGCCAGCTTATCATGATCACAGATATCATAACTTGCTAACTTTGCCAATACTCTCTACCACAACAGGGCAATGACTTAAGATTGTTGCAATCAAAATACAAGGGGTCTCATCACGAGCCAGCTTGTTTAGCAAAGTAATGAATCAAGTGAGTGACTGTGTCATAATTTGGCTACCAAACCAAGACATTATTCTTTAAGAATAAAAAGAAAATCAAAGCAATAAGTGTGAATATGGATTTTTCTTTGAAAGTTGTAGGTCACATTAAGTAGGATAGAGGATCATTGCTGGGTAACAGGTAACCCTGTCGAGGCTATAAACACCTGCTGGCAGCAGAGGCTCTACCTACGACGAATGAGCATATTTAAAACTGTTATACAGAGGAGAATTTGTTTTATCTTTACAAAACCAAGTAATAGCTGATATAAATACAAGGAATAGCTTAAGAAAGCCAATAGTTGAAGTAGAGGAAGCTTGAAACAAAATATCATTGACAGGTTAGAGCATAATATGCTTTATCTTTCCATAATGAAGTTTAGATTTTCTAAAAAAATTCTCGTTTTGGAAGATTGAAAAATTCAACAGCAAAATAGAGATAACTGGTTCTCCCAAGTGAATCGCCAATTTTTGTGACTAGCAACAACCCCCCCCCCCCTCCTCATTTAAGTGTTATCCAAAATACTAAATGTGTGGGGACCCTTAGTTAAAATTTAGAAAAAAGCAAGAGTAGGGCTTAGCTTTCTTTTCCTCAAAATAAAGTTACCATCTTAAGCTTAGGAAACTCCTTTGAATACTTAAAACCTAAAGTTTATGATGAGGGAGAAATCTTTAAAACGCATCGTATAAATAGTAGTAGAACCCCACCATACAAGTACAATCCCGGCATATGCGAGATTATGGTATTAAAACAACTATCGCGTCACAATAAGAAAAGTTTATAAGAAAAAACTTCAAGATTTACCGATTTGCGATGACCCCAATCGCAGCATCCCATATTGCATTAAAAGTGGTTAAATAAATTTGTCACACATAAACTTCTGCGATCTGCGATATAGCGATGGTTGCAACGTCAAGTCGCACCAACATTGCGATATTACATTTGTGTGATGTTGCAATCTCCGATGTTTCGATCTGTGATGTTGTGAAGCAAATCGCAAAATCGCTCCATCGCAGGTTGTTCAGGCACAATATTCAAGAAAAGCCACTTGCCATAAGCTGACACATAATTATGCACTTTAAATGCTAATACAGGAGTTAGTTGCCAGTTATTAATAAAATATGGACGCGTGCTTTTCAAAGAATCATTTCACGTAAGGTGGTGTATTTGGTATGTCTGCGGCATTAAGAACTCTCCCATCACCCGTCCGAGTCATTCATTTCCATTTTACTTGTGAATTGTAGGAACGGAGAATGGAGGACAATCCAAGGCAATACGCAGATTGAAATGGGGAAGAAAAACAAGTCTCACGGCTCCGAAGTAAAGGAAATGGCACCTTTATATATAGACACAGCCTGTAATAGAGACGCAGGAATCTCAACGTGGGAAGGCATGTACAGACAGCTCGAAGAAGAAAATCCTAGAATAATGAAGGTTACTATTGTCGCAAGCTCACAGGGCTCTTCGGAAGCATCCCTAGAAGAGATAGCATGCTCATTCCTACATCGGATAGCAGCGAGGCCCAAAATTCTCCCATATACAGACATGATCAAGTGGATACTTGATAGCGCTGAAATGAGAAATAGACAGTTCAAGATTCAAGGTCAAGGGCTCATCGGGTCATTCGCTGCGCAAGATTTAAAGCTTATGTATCATCTGCCTGAACCGTAGGCAACTTATAATATGCAATTCATAGAAAAATTTGTGGAGGAGAACCTGGACTTGTCAGAGACCACCAAAGATTGGTCCAGAAAAGATGAACCACTCAAGAAAGATAAACACGGTATGTATAGTACTAGTTCCCTTACTTCCCCATATTGTTTTGCTGCTGCCATGCTCTGTAGATTATTTGGAATGCTAGATATCAACAAATTTTCATCCGAATGGTTACCATTAATATATGTTGCCACAAACGCCACTATTGTAGATTGGGCCAAGATTTTATCTGATAACCTAATCACGGATATTGTCAGTTATCGGTCAAAAATATCTCGTCTCAAAGGATTTATCCTCCTTTTTACCTAGCCGCATATGTTATGGATTCAATGTGTTATGTGTCTAAATTCCCTGTTATGGGTTGGAAGTGGACAACTCAAGATCCCTTACCTATCCATGTCTATCATAAGATATTGTGGGACTCTCAGTTCACTCCACATTTCTACCAGATTTGTCACGGACTCATGCTGCCCTTGTATAGAATGTTGTATGATAAAGAACCCCCGAGGTGCTCACCCGAGGCACAGATAGATATCATCCCCATTGCAAGATGGTTCGGAGAAGAATTGTTTACTTATGTTAGAGTTTTTGGAAGTACTGTACCTCCTCATGTTCTACCTTTGTATATCCCTGATAAGCTCCTAGCTCGAGAAATTGCATATCAAACCTGTTCAGAAGGTGGCCTAACTAAATACCTAAAGGACAAAAAGAAGGCCATATGGCCACAGTTTCCTGTGGCTTGTGGGGCCTTTTCATTGTTCGACGTAGGTCACGCTATCACTGAAGTACAGAATATGACGTGTCTACAATTATTTAAATTCCTGGAAAGACCATTTGACCCAAATGAGGTTGCTCATAATTTTACAACTACAGTCAAGATAAAAGTGTTCTTTGGGAAAAAGGATTTATTTGATGATATATTCCAGAGTAAAAGCTCACTTCAAGAAATTTTGCGGGAAGCCCAATTGCAATTGTCTCCAGAAAACCTTCAAAAATTCATGGTATACAGGGAAAGAAGACTAGCCAGTGTTCCTCTAGAAAAACTACGATTGTTTGCCAAAGAACTGACTCCAAGCGTTAGCCTCAGTGGGAATTCAAGAACTAACGGATCTAAGTCTAAATCTGTACAAGAAATCCCTGAACATTCTAAAAGATCCAGAAACGACCAAGATAGGAGCGAAGAGTCAGCTAAAGACACCGCTTAGTCAATGGAACTTCCACAACAGCAGGTTATCGTCTCCCCGCAAAAAGATCCTCCCCCTATCATCACTCAAGAACCACCCGTCACAACAGAATTAGATAAAGAATGGGAAACCTTGAATGAACTGATCAATCTTGAAGGACAAGCCCCAAAAACTCCTGTAAGAAATATACAGGTAGTACAGGAAGTGGTCCCAACCATAGTCAGCCATGTCTCAGAAACATAACATATTCCTATCGCGCCATCGTTTGAGCTTCTACTTAATGTAGAAAAAATTCCCCCTCTGGACATATTTTAGAGTCCCCAGCATAAAGCAGTGGTAAGAAGACAGAGAAATAAGAGGAAGTTAGAAAATGCACTCTCTCAGGATGTTGAGCAATTAGACGTCTTATGGAAAGATCCCACCAGTAATCCGACTGAAAACCTCACCAAACTATCTCAGATCGTAGGAGCGTATGCCTCTGCGACTATTGACAAAGCATCAGAAGTACAGAAATTGTTGAAAGAGCAAGAAGACCAAATACAGGTACTACAACTACAATTGCAACAAGCCAATGCTAATAATGAGGCACTCAAACAGCTTGAAAATTTGCAGGAAGACTTCCAGCAAATGCAAATAAGTTATCAGAGAAGTTTGGACGAAAAAGGAAAACAGTTACAGGATGTACAAGAAATGCATAGGGATGACCCTAAGCTTACAGAGTTTATTTCAGAATCTATTCCTTTGAATGAACAACTACTGCAGCAGCAAGAAGTGTTGGAACAAAAGATGTCACAGTGGAATGATTATTGCGAGATGAGTGATAAGATCACTAATCAAGTGGGCGACTTACGAAGTGAATATGATCTGATTGACAAGCGAGTGACTGAATACTTGGCTTGGCAGGATGATGACGAGGGAAAAAGAGCAGGTGCACCCAGGATAAATGAGAATCATAAAGAGCTTCTCTTTAACAAGTGGGACGATCAAATCAGGGAGGCAGAACAAGCAGCGGAAACAGCAACCACTACAGCAAGCATTCTTATTGATTGTGTAAATGAGAATTTGCACAGAGCTAATTTAATCGTAGAAACCACCTCGGGGTATTTACCAAACAAACTAAAACTAAAGGCATAATGCAAGCAGAGAGCACAAGAAAAGGGAAAGCAATTCAAGCACTAAACAGGTTAAATTGGGAATGTTACTGGACATACTTGGTGAAGCCGCATAGTCAGTGGATGACTGTGAAGTGAATCATAAATGCGGCCAAAAAGGTGGTACCAGTACTCATCGATTCCATTTTCTCAGCCCAGCTCACAACAAAAGTCAGCCAGCCTACTCTCCTTAAACCAATGCTGAATACATGCTGTTTTAAAGACCAGATACAAAAGTAGTTTAGTTTTGAATTTAATTTTCGCTTTAGATTTTGCTTAGAAAAAGGGTGGTCATTTGAAAACCGCATCCTGAATTTTCGTAAATAAACTATTATTACAACTAGTTAGTAGTATTTAAACCCTTCTCATGCATTTAGAGAAGGGTCCAAAAATTTATCAAAAACTTGTCCTCAGAACATGCACTTTTGCACCCTCCGAGGAGGTTTTGGTGAATGAATGGATCAAGATTTGTTGATGTTTGCATTTGATATCTGCTACTGATGTTGCACTTCTGTACTCTTAGTAGATGTTAGAGCAAGGAGAAATAAATCATTATTGCTTGAAGCTTATGACTAGGACCTGTCATAAATGGTACTTTTATCTCTTGACCATTTCTGCTTATATGTTAAAGTGATATACAGTTTTTAGTTGTTTATATGTTATTGCATGAATGCTTGAGTTACCATTTGGCACTTTTGTACGGTGGTAGCTATTTATTTATGTTTAATGTATGAATAACTTAGTATGCGATATGATGTTCATAACTGTTTTGCCTAACTTTTTATGTGAAATAGTTCATCTTAATTGATTTCCTTTCTTATAATCGCTGAATGATCTTTATTACCAATTGTTATATGAAATCTCTTTAGATCGCATAATAGAAGATTTACATACCGGGTTAGCATAGATTAGATGTGTTGTTTTTATTAGATTACCATAGTATAGAATTAGATTAAAGTTTGAATTAGAATAGCTTAGATAGTTACTGTTAGATCAGCAACATCCAATTCTACACACACACACCCATAGATTGGGAAACTGGTCCCATTATCCCCAGTCGGACCCGCTATACCAAACGGATAAGGAGCTGCCAACCAAGGTCCAGACCGGGCGGGTATCCCCTTTGTTGTCGATCCGATTTTCGGGGCTTCAACAGGATGTATCATTTCATACATGTTAGCTTGGAATTCTTGTAAAACATAGTTTCTTAGTAGTTAGTTAGGAAATGGTGTGTTTTTAGCATTGGATTTCAGTCCTTTTCCTTATTGCAGTAGACAATATTTCTCCTAGATTAGATTTCTCTTTCTTGCATCAGTAATCAAGCTTCTTTTGAATCCATAGAAGTCTAGCTTGAAAACCCTAGTGGTCTCTCACCAATTGAACAGTGACAAAAGACAGAATCATCACTTTTACTTCTGTATACAGCTTTTTCACCTCCAAGTTTGTATGAACCCCAGGTTGATAAAGTAAAGTTGGTAGGCCCAAGAGTTGCAGCATTCTTGCTATAATACTGGTGCTCATCACTCTGTTGAGCTGAGTGCTACATATATTTGTTTCCTGCTATACTAGGAAATAGTTGTTGACCCAACACTGAAGATAGCTCCTGAAGTGCTCTTCCTATTTTATGGACTCCCCACCCAATTTGCATCAATGAAGCCTTGGAGCTTCACACCATCCGTCCTCCTATACCATAAACCAAAATTTGTTGTGCCTCTAAGATATCTAAGCACATGTTTTGCTACTTTATAGTGAAGCTTGGTAGGCTTCACTATAAATTAACTAAGCTTATTAACTACAAAACATATGACAGGCCTTCTATTCACCAGATACATCAAGGAACCCACCATTTGTGTATAGGTGGTGGCATCTACTACCTTACCTGTAGAAGCATCCTCCTTCCTCCAGTTGGTAGCTAAAGGAGTGTCCATATGCTTGTAGTCCTACATATGGAATCTCTGAAGTATTTCATAGGTATACTTCCCCTGACCCACAAATTTCTCTCCATCTCTCGAACACACTTCCAAACCAAGGAAGTAGTGCATCAATCCCATGTCCTTCATCTCGAAATATCTTGCAAGGTCCTCCTTACAAGACTGGATCAACTTCTCATCCCCTTTCAGTATCAATCCATCTACATAAAAGATTAAGATAAGCAATTTTCCATCTACCACGATGTAGTAGATATTGGCATCTACTCCACTCTTAGTGAATCCAAATCCACTAAGATGAATTTTATGTGAGTGTACCAAGCACGAGGTGCTTGCTTGAGACCATAAAGGGCTCTCCTGAGTCTACACACATGTGTCTCCTTGTCAAATGTCTCAAACCCTCAAGTTTCTCTATGTAAATATATTCTTGAACCACTCCATTGAGGAAAGCAGTCTTCACATCCATTTGGTGGATCTTCCACCCCAACTGCGCAGCTAGTGCTAAAATGGTTTTGATTGAGGAGTATCTTGCCATTGGGGAAAATGTCTCCTCATAATCAACTCCCTCTGCCTGTGAGAAGCTTTTGACCACAAATTTGGCCTTGTACTTCTTGATACTACCATCAGCTGCATGTTTCACTATGTATATCCATATGGAACCAACCACTGAATTTTTCTCTTGTCTTGGCACCACCTCCCATACATTTTTCTTCATGGAGTCATACTCCTCCACCATGGCATCTACTCACACGGGTTGGAAAACTACCTCCTCAAATGAAGAAGCCTCAGAATTAATGAGTTTGGTCATGAGTTCCATATAACTAGTATATATGTCTGGTGATATCCTCTACCTACATAATGATGTAGGAGCTTCCACATGCTCATGTCCATCCTGCATCAACCTGTCATCCTCTTTGGTTCTCTCCCTCCCCTCTCTGGAAGATTCTGGTTGAGTTAGTGCTTCCACTTGGCCTACCCTCTGCTACTCCACATGTGGTTGCTCCACAACATCCTAAGGCTCTAACTGAGGCTCCTCCTTTGGAGCTAGAAGTTCCTCGTCTGATGGAATACACGACTCTCACTATAGAGAACTTCTCATAGCCTTCATCTCATCAAATACGACATACCTCCTCATCATTGTCATCTTGAGTGAGGGAAAATACACTTGATAGTTATGAGGTGTCTTTGTGTATCCTAAAAATATCCCCATCTAAGTTGTAGGCTCCAACTCTTTCTTGTCATCCTTGGAGACATGAAAATATACTATAGCTCCAAAAATTCAAAAATGGGAGACATCTCGCTTCCTTCCATAGAAATCCTCTTCAGGTGTGATCATGCCAATTATTTTCTAAGGGCTCTGATTCTGTAAATACACTGATGTATTACAAGCTTCCACCCACAAGGATAATGGAAATCCTTGGTCATGAAACATTGCCCTTGCGGCTCCCATAATGTTTATAGTTTTCCTCTCTCCCACCCCATTTTGTTGTGGGTTATAGGGTGCAATTAGTTCTCTTCTAATACCTTCCTTGGCACAAAGTTATTTAAAGGCATTAGACACAAATTCTCCTCCATTGTCACTTCTTAGGGATTTAATTTTCTATCCAGTCTCATTTTCAACTAATGCTTTGAATTTAACAAATTTTGCAAACACTTCATTTTTCTTCTTCATAAATTAGTGATAAGCCTCATCATTGGGTAATTACATGGGCCTTAATTCACATCCTAGCTTATTCAAACCAACTTTTCTCATAACTTATTACATGTTTTTTATTATATTTTGTTTATTAGGTGATTTAGAGTTGGATATTATGCCTAGTGGACTAATATGCATTGAATGCAAGATTAAAGGAGAAAATCAAGGAATTTTGGCAAAGACTAAGGTCATAACTCAAATGGGACAAGGGAGAGGGATTGTAGGAGGTAAATCCTCCTCATGTACTACTTCCCCATTTGAATATTCCTCCATTCATCACATCATCTCGGAGTGCAAACAGCCAAATCATGAGGATTAGAAGGCAGTCGAGCAAGTGAGAGACAAAGCACTAGTTTATCTCGATTTTGGGAGCCGAGCCTCCCTAATTTTAATGAAGTCATTGGGGAATTCAATTGTATAAGTAGAGAGGCCTAGGACCTCAATAAGATTTGGATTTTTATTGTAAAACTCCAATCTATTTTCGAGTTGCAATACTTGTGAAAGTTCTATTGATGTAATTTATTGTTTTGGTAATAAGAATGAGTTTTGTTTTGAGCCAGCACTAAGTTAACTCAGAGGGCTAAAGCTCTTGGGTTAGGGCCCAACCCTAGCAGCCAAGGCTCCTCTTTCTTGTATATGTATGTTTAGTTTAGTTTCATAGCTTCATTGTTAATTTTCTTTTTAGATGCATTTCCATTACAAGTAGTGTATATTAGATTGGTTGTTTATTAGTTTTCTTACATTTGTGCCTGACTTCAATAGCAGGTTAGCAGGGATAAGAGGATCACCATAAGGTTTTCAATAGGTGTCTCAGCCTCACTTCCTCCCTTTGGGATCATGACTTGAGGAAGGGACCCTTAAGTAGCCCCAAAAACACAGTTCTAGTTCTCTTATGAGCTTTGGAGTTTGTTGTCTTTAAATTAGTATTCGGTTAGTTTTTCAAGGTAGAATTCCATTGTCATATTTTCATATTCATTTCTGCAGTAGATCTCATCCATGCTTTCATTCCTATCAACAACTTTCCTCATGCATAGTGTAGGCAGTTAATTCATTAATTATGCTTTTCTAGTTTATCACAATGTTTCTT
Organism: Pinus tabuliformis; assembly: GCA_031772625.1. Classification (NCBI taxonomy): domain Eukaryota; kingdom Viridiplantae; phylum Streptophyta; class Pinopsida; order Pinales; family Pinaceae; genus Pinus; species Pinus tabuliformis. Next base: position 307,456,830 of record CM062819.1, read on the forward strand.
GTTTGCATAGGTTTTTGGAAGATATACATGTTTTATGCAGAGAAGGTGCTTTAGGAGGAGACTAAGGCTTCATAGCTAGTAGCCACCTTCCACTCCATCCACCTTAGCCATCCCTTGTTTTCACCATCACCTTCACTAGTTTTTCATCATTTTTCATAGAAATTCTTCTAAGCACATTGAGTGAATCCATCCATATACTATCTTTGATGTTGACTTCTGAGTGATCCTAGACCTTATCCCACTCCATTCCTCCCATCACACACCATTCCTAGGCCTTCCATCACCTCCAACACCTCACATTTTGCTCTCGGTTGTATCTTGTAGGTTTACAGGGGATCTTGTAGGTTTCTAGTACATCCTGTAGGTTTTCCTGAAATGGCCTATTTTGAGGCCGAATAGATGGAAAACCTCTAGGAAGTCTGTTAGGCCCCTATACTACTAGTGTAACCCCTTATTGTTATTAGTACAAACCACTTATTATATTTATGTACCCATGTAGTGCCCATATTGTTACTATTGTGCCCCATAGAAGCCCACTATTGTTATTATTGTGCCCTTACATTATTATTGTTATGTCGGCTTTGATTATGTTATAACCCCTTGGACTCCTATATATAGAAAGGAGGTCTTTTCATTTGTATCATCCAAGAATTGTTCATTTATGTAATGTAAAGGAGGTTGCCCCCTCGAAGAGGCTGAATTCTAAGGCGTTGATCTATCTTTTCTATCTTTTCTTGAGCTGGTTTCATAACATTTGGTACCAGAGCTTTGGATTCTAGGGTTTCGCTGCTCCAAACAGGTCATCGTGGCATTTTCGCTATAACTTTTTTTCTGTGACGTTTCCGAAGTTGCAAGAAAAACCCATTTGAGAAGAAATCGCACTGAACCTTGGGTCCGAATTTCAAATCTTTTCGTGGAATATTTTCGGAGATATGATCTATGGAAGGTGGTCTTTTTGCAGAATCCTGAATTACATTCAAAATAGGTGACCTGGGGAAAATCATCATAACGTTCTCTCTGGAGATCTGATTGAAATTTAGTAAGAAGGTACAGAAAGAATACAGACTGTAGTTTCTTGTATATATTATTCAGAACCAAAGGTCAAAAAATTGACACGTGGCACTTCATACAAGTTCGCTCTTCTGGAAAGGGCTATAATCAGGTCATCTTGGGAGATTGTGTATAACTCTTTCTTGGAGAATCCAATTTGGATCAGACTGGTGGCATTGGAAAGAGGACATAGAGGGCTACTACAAATCACAATTTCAGAACTTAAATATTCGAAATTACAGAGTTACCGTTGTTTGAATATTGAGGTCCTTAAATCAAGAAAAAGCAAGATGAGGAAGTTTGATGGCAAGGATCCGGTAAATTGGATACTTCAGATGGAGCAATATTTTGATCTACATGGTGTACCACTATTGCAAAAGGTATGTATTGCATCTTCATATTTAGAACCGGATCAATTTTTATGGTATAAAGGGCTTTGTTCTCGTAAACAACTTATTACGTGGTCAATTTTCACAGAGGAAATGATAGCACATTATGAGGATACAAAGAGCAACAACTTCTTTAGAGCAACACCACAACAATTGGAAAGAGTAAAAGGGCTTTGTGACATATTGGAAAGAAAAATTATGGAAACCAGGAAGCATACCCCTCACAACTATAAAGATGGAAGTGTTGTTTCTCCTAGCATTCCACAACCTACAAGGGTTACACCACAACAATTGGAAGAAAAAAGAGAAAAAGGGCTTTGTTACAATTGTGATAGAAAATGCACTAAAGGTCATAAGTGTGCTGAGAAGAAATTATTTTACATAGAATATGGATAGTGTTATCACCAAAATAGGACCCTGATAGGCTGCTGATCAGACTATCTCAGTGTAACTATTTCAAACCAACTTTTGGCTGAGGCTTAGCCTCCTTAGCCTGAGAGGGCTCTCTCAAAGGGTTATTGATTTTGACTATTAATAAGATGGCTAACTCTTGTGGAATAACATTAACAAATATGAAGGCTGGACAAACATTAAACTAATTTCCATTGGGCCTATGGAGTCAATCATACTTCAGTAAATAATGAGACTGCCTTTACATAGAAGTCAGGGCATTTAGCATTTAGATGTTCAGAACACAAATCATATAAAACCACAGTTCATACATGCATACAGGAAGTCAGAGCATGATCAATGAATTCTGAGTGATTACACATATATGCAACTGTAAAAGACATTAAGGAAAGAATAAAACACACATTCTAAACATGGAAATCCCTCATGAATCCTGAGAAGAAAAACAGCCAACTGATATTACTGAATTCTGTCTTTACATAAGCCAAAACAGTACTCTGTTTTATAAAATATCCAACCCTTTGTACATCAGATGTTCTTCTATATATAGAGCTCTTTACATGCTTGGATTCCTTCCTCCATCATGAGGGGAATTCGAATTTACCATCAGTGACACCTATTCTAACCATAAAACAAGACTTTAAATGCATTTGACACCTAACTAGCAGTCCTAGAGACCTAATACAACTAGGAGTGTAACTCCTTATTATGATTACAACAAACTTATCTAAACATTTAAAACATTATTTGACACCTAACACTCCATGAAGTCGAATTTGATGAAGCCTCCCACGTGGTCACCCAACTGCTGATGACAAACCCTAGAAATTAGGGAACATGTTTCCCTGTTTTTAGGATTAGATACTTGAAAACTGGCACATGGGACAGAGCCTTTATCTCTTTATCCATGACACATTTTACAAAACTGAAGGAGGTTTTTGTATCCCATGTTGTCCAGAACAAAAACCTCTCATGATTTTTTAAAACATTTCTCCAGCTATCCAGAAACTGTCCTTGAAAAACACGTGTCAAACAGGAAACTGTCCCTTGCTCTGTTCTGGCTGAAAAATAGGTCTTGGGACAGAGGTCATAACTTCTCATAAAAAATGTATTTATAAAAACTGAAGGAGGTTTTTGTGAACCAATCTGTTCTTAACAAAAACCTCTCTTGGTGTTTTGAAAAATATTTTCTACCGCCCAAAATGAGTCTTTGAAAAACAGGTGTAAAACAGGAGATGAAAAACTGCACCTACAGCAGTTTCGTAGCGCAACTTTGGTCCTTCATTTCTCCCAGATCATAATGGATTTGAAGAAAGTGGAAGAGGTTTTTGTACTTTAGTATCTTAGGAATAAAAACCTCTTTCAATTTTCAGAGATGAGTTTTCAACTGCTTATAAAAGCTTCTGGACGTTAACTAGTAAAACAGTTTTTTCTGCTGAAACAGGCTGCTACAGGGGTTTCGTAGCGCTATGAAAACACTGATTTCGTAGCGCAAAACATGATTTTTACACTGTCTGCGCTACGAAAACGTGGATTCGTAGCTAGTTTCAAAATTTCTCCGAAATTATGTGAGATATGTCTTCTAAACACATGGTGAGGCTTCTAGGACATGGAATGAGGCTATCAAACTTTATTTGAAGATGGACATGAGACTCTAACCCTATGACTTAGACTCTAAAACATAAAAATGAATTCACCATGACTTGACCATGACTGATACAAGAATTGAGAAACCATGTAAGTTGTCCAAATTTTTAAGGAAGTTTTACAGTGATAACAGTGGCTCCACTAGGGATAGTGTGCCCTTGTGGTACATTAAGAACCTGTAGCTCCAGTGCCACTATCCATCCTCTAGAAGAAAACTTTGAACTTCTGTCCAATTTCTCCTCAAGCCTTGAATGATTTTTTGTAAGAAGAATTCAAACTGTACCTACTGAAAAAGATGCTCAGTCAACCTACCCTGAGCTTATTTGCACATTCCTACCTACCCTATCAGGTGCAAGCTCCACTTGTAGCTCAAGCAACATGATATTTCCAATAAAGCCAATCAATTGTCCTTTCTGATATGGGAGGCTCTTGACTGCATTCAACCTCAAAATAACCATGATAGTGAGATGACCAAATCAACTTATAATGTACCTGATCTTCATAATGCAAATGAAAATGAAATACTGGTGTGCAAAGCTTTGCCATGTATTCACTTATAGGGTCAAAGAAGACATGGTTATTTTGATGATCATAAGAACACTCTACATCTTTAGACAACTGATTCTCAACCACACAAAATTCCTTTGATGTGCTATCCAACTGCCTTTCTGCATGATTCTCATAAACAACGTAATTTTCCTCACTATTGTTATCATTCTTTGAAGTAAGCTGCTGCAAGGAATTACAAAATTGAACAACCTTTTCTTCTGCCTGAGGATTATAAGAAATTTCTTCCAGTATTTCTTCTTGGTGTTTGCAATCAATTTCATATTCTTTATGATCAAAAGACTGACAAATCTGCTGCATCTTTTCATTCATATCAAAGGATGAAACATGGTTTTCACAAATAAACCCCTGCTGATCTTCATGCTGCGTTTCATGAGATGTTATACTTTCTTCTTGGTGCTGAAATGCATTGTTTTGAAGAGCCTCTAAAATTTCTTCATCCATAAATTCATCATCATCATAACAATCCTCCAAGTACTGAATAAGACTTAAAGAATGTCTACAACAATCTTTGAGCAGCAATAAGGAAGGATAACATTCTTTATACATCTCATAGAATTCATCATGAAAACTAGCAAGCGAATATATTGAACCATTTTCCAAATTTTTATACCAAGACCATGCTTTTCCTTCTAAAGTGGTCATAAACATCTTCATGAGACAATCTTCAGGGAAATGAACCTTAAGACTGCGTACATGCATATGAAACCTAACCAAATGAAGAGCAGCATTGTCCTTCTTTTCATCTTTGAATATTGGAAGATCATCTAACCAATCAACCTTTGGCATAGGATTTGGAAAACCAGGGATATGAGACCGATTCATAGGAGCATACCTGGCATTCATTCTTGCAGTGGAACTCATCTTGAAACTTCATCAAGCTACTGATCTTCTAGCAATGGAGTCACCTTCCAATTTCTTATTCGATGTGTGGAGTCGCCAAGGTAGTTTTGCAGCCTCAAAAAGATGTCTGAGCTCCTGCTACCTTCAGAAGTTCAACCATTGATTTCGGGAATGAATAATCTTCAGACTCCCGGCAGACGCACCAAAATGTTATCACCAAAATAGGACCCTGATAGGCTGCTGATCAGACTATCTCAGTGTAACTATTTCAAACCAACTTTTGGCTGAGGCTTAGCCTCCTTAGCCTGAGAGGGCTCTCTCAAAGGGTTATTGATTTTGACTATTAATAAGATGGCTAACTCTTGTGGAATAACATTAACAAATATGAAGGCTGGACAAACATTAAACTAATTTCCATTGGGCCTATGGAGTCAATCATACTTCAGTAAATAATGAGACTACCTTTACATAGAAGTCAGGGCATTTAGCATTTAGATGTTCAGAACACAAATCATATAAAACCACAGTTCATACATGCATACAGGAAGTCAGAGCATGATCAATGAATTCTGAGTGATTACACATATATGCAATTGTAAAAGACATTAAGGAAAGAATAAAACACACATTCTAAACATGGAAATCCCTCATGAATCCTGAGAAGAAAAACAACCAACTGATATTACTGAATTCTGTCTTTACATAAGCCAAAACAGTACTCTGTTTTATAAAATATCCAACCCTTTGTACATCAGATGTTCTTCTATATATAGAGCTCTTTACATGCTTGGATTCCTTCCTCCATCATGAGGGGAATTCGAATTTACCATCAGTGACACCTATTCTAACCATAAAACAAGACTTTAAATGCATTTGACACCTAACTAGCAGTCCTAGAGACCTAATACAACTAGGAGTGTAACTCCTTATTATGATTACAACAAAATTATCTAAACATTTAAAACATTATTTGACACCTAACACTCCATGAATTCAAATTTGATGAAGCCTCCCACGTGGTCACCCAACTGCTAATGACAAACCCTAGAAATTAGGGAACATGTTTCCCTGTTTTTAGGATTAGATACTTGAAAACGGGCACGTGGGACAGAGCCTTTATCTCTTCATCCATGACACATTTTACGAAACTGAAAGAGGTTTTTGTAGCCCATGTTTTCCAAAACAAAAACCTCTCCTGGTTTTTTAAAAAATTTCTCCAGCTATCCAGAAACTATCCTTGAAAAACACGTGTCAAACAGGAAACTGTCCCTTGCTCTGTTCTGGCTGAAAAATAAGTCTTGGGACAGAGGTCATAACTTCTCGTAAAAAATGTATTTGGAAAAACTGAAGGATATTTTTGTGAAACAATCTGTGCTTTAAAAAAACCTCTCTTGGTTTTTTGAAAAATCTTTTCTACCGCCCAGAATGAGTCTTTGAAAAACAGGTGTAAAACAGGAGATGAAAAACTGCACCTACAACAGTTTCGTAGCGCAACTTTGGTCCTCCATTTATCCCAGATCATAATGGATTTGAAGAAAGTGGAAGAGGTTTTTGTACTTTAGTATCTTAGGAATAAAAACCTCTTTCAATTTTCAGAGATGAGTTTTCAACTGCTCAGAAAAGCTTCTGGAAGTTAACTAGTAAAACAGTTTTTTCTGCTGAAACAGGCTGCTACAGGGGTTTCGTAGCGCTATGAAAACACTGATTTCGTAGCGCAAAACAGGATTTTTACACTGTCTACGCTACGAAAACATGGATTCGTAGCTAGTTTCAAAATTTCTCCGAAATTATGTGAGATATATCTTCTAAACACATGGTGAGGCTTCTAGGACATGGAATGAGGCTATCAAACTTTATTTGAAGATGGACATGAGACTCTAACCCTATGACTTAGACTCTAAAACATAAAAATGACTTCACCATGACTTGACCATGACTGATACAAGAATTGAGAAACCATGTAAGTTGTCCAAATTTTTAAGGAAGTTTTACAGTGATAACAGATAGGAGGAAGAAAAGGATCAAGAAACATCAAAAGAAGAATATATACGCCAGGACCCCACCCGAGATAAAGAAGAAATGAATCAGACCATATCTTGTAAAGCATTGGCAAGAATTACCACTCCTCAAACTCTCAATATAGAAGGACATATCAAGAAGAAAAAGGTGAAAGATCACATCGATAAAGAAGAAATGAATCCAGCCATATCTTGTAATTCATTGGTCAAAATTACCACTCCTCAAACTATCAAGATAGAAGGACATATCAAGAAGAAAAATGTTCAAGAAGTCAAAGATCACATCGAGCATCAAGAAATGAATCTGACCATATCTTGTAAAGGATTGGAAGAAATTACCACTCCTCAAACTCCAGAGATAGAAGGACATATCAAGAAGAAAAAGGTTCAAGCAGTGAAAGATCACATTGAGCATCAACAAAAAGTTCTCCAAATTATGAACGATAACGCCACTTCGGTGCAAAATCAAACGAAACAACAAGTAGATCAACATCGTAGTGAAAAATGTTTTGATGTAGGTGATTGGGTATTTTTACTACTACATCTCAAGCAAGCTATTTATGAGAAGAAAATGTTGGCAATACTACATGCACTTAAAAAATGGCGACCTTACCGAATGGGAAGACTCTTCAAGGATGAGGATGTGAAAGCATTGTTTTGTGCTATTTCTATTATCCAACCAGATTGGATAAATGAAGCAAGGGATGAATGGAAGAAGGACGAAGAAGTATGGCCACTTATTCAAAAGTTGCAAAAGATCCCAATTCAAACAATATTGCCAGAAATTGAAGAGGAAGGAAAAATCATATTGGAACGTGGAGTAGTCATAGAAACAAGAAACTGACAGCTACGAAATCGATCAATTTCAGAGTATCTCATCAAGTGGAAAAACTTACCCGCTAAAGATTCCACATGGGAGGAAAAGAATTTTATACATAAGCATCAAAAACTACTCAAGCGTTGAGGACAACGCTTTTTGAAGGAGAGGGACATGTTAGGCCCCTATACTACTAATGTAACCCCTTATTGTTATTAGTACAACCCACTTATTATATTGATGTACCCATGTAGTGCCCATATTGTTACTATTGTGCCCCATAGAAGCCCACTATTGTTATTATTGTGCCCTTACATTATTATTGTTATGTCGGCTCTGATTATGTTATAACCCCTTGGACTCCTATATATAGAAAGGAGGTCTTTTCATTTGTATCATCCAAGAATTGTTCATTTATGTAATGTAAAGGAGGTTTCCCCCTCGAAGAGGCTGAATTCTAAGGCGTTGATCTATATTTTCTATCTTTTCTTGAGCTGGTTTCATAACAAAGTCACCAAAAGCCTCCCAAGGGTCTTCCACACCATCCAACCATCTCATAATCCTTCCAGCCATCCTCAAACATCCTTAATTCACCTGCCACATCAACAAAAGTAATTAGTTTGCATACTTGATTTTGCATAGAAAGACAATAAAGAAAAAACATATTTAGTTCAATCTCTTTACTTGCAAATTAGTGATGTTTGATGCTTATTACTTCTACAACTTAGATAGTAGCATTTGGTTCATGTTGATTTATCATTTCTACCAAGCATAGTTTTCTTAGCGGTTAATTAGGAAATGGTGTGATTTAGCATTACATGTCGACCTTCTCCATTATTGTAGTAGAGTAGCTCTCTCTTAGAGTAGATGTACCTTTCTTCCATCAAAGAATCAAGCTTCTTCTGACTCCATAGAAGTCTGGCTTGAAACCCCAGTGGTCTCTCGCCAGCTGAACAGTGACAACAGGCAAAACCATCACTTTTACTTGTGTATACAACACTGTCACCTCCAAGTTTGTATGAACCCTGGGTTGATAAAGTAAAGTTGGTAGCCCAGGAGTTGCAGCATCCTTGCTACAATACTAGCGCTCATCACTTTTTGGCGTCGTTGTCAGGGAGGTGTTTGAGTAGAATGTGATTACTTCTTTCTTTTCTTCTATTTCTTGTCTTCAATATTCTGCCATTAGTTTATTTCTACAAAAGTAATCTAGTTGTTTCCTTTCTTCCGTTTTATATTTTTGCTTTCCTTTCCATTTTGCAAGCAAGATTTCAATTTAGCAAGAATCTTTTTCATTCCATCAATAATTTTCATTCAATCAGCAATTTCAATTCTGCAAAGTACTTTCCAAGTTTGAAAAAATACAAAACCAAACCAAAAACATTTCCTTTCATGCCTCGTAGGAATAGGGATAGCTTAGGGAAATTTTTGCCAAATACCCCCACTGCATCAAACAACCAAACTTACCTCTTCTTCAATGGTTGTGAACTCGAGGAACCCTTAGCTGAGCAACCTGAAATATTTGAAGAACCTACAGGGGAAGAAGAATAAGAAGAACCCATTCCTACTGAACCAATGGCTGAAAACAGAAATGACAGAGGGAATAGAGAGAGAGTTGAGGGTGCCTTCCCCATCACGGAAACCAATGAGGACACTAAGATGAAAAATATAAGCCCCTCTTCCCTACCTCATTTCCATGGCCTAACCACAGAGGACCCCGACACTTTCATATTTGAGTTTGTTGTCATATGCCAAACCTATGACTATACAGATGATGAGCAGAAGTTAAAAGTATTTCCATCTACCCTCAAGGATGCAGCATTACCCTGGTTCATGGGTTTACCAGGAGATAGCATCACAACTTGGGCTCAGATGTAGCATGCCTTTAACAACAAATATCGGGACTATTGTCGATCAAAGGATACTAAAGAAGAAATTTTTCAAGATGACCGTAGGTAATGATGAATCCCTAGAGGATTACGAAGAAAGATTCCAGCTTAGTTACAAAAGGGCTAGGTGCACATTTGACCCTGAGACACTAAAGTTGGTCTTGCTTAGTGGATTAAGGGAAGATCTTCTGGATACCCTACATTTGTTTGTGGGAAGAGATATCTACCAATTACCCTATGAGGATATCAAGATTGTCTTTACAAACCATTCTAGGGAGCTACAGAAAAGGGTACGGGTAGTCAACCTATGGTCAGTACATCATCTTCCAACTCATCCATCAAGGGTGAAATTGGAAACATTGTAGAAGATTTCAAAAGTGATATGCTGCAAACCCTTGCCTTTCAAATGGACACCATGCACATTAAGAGGAAGCAGGAGGAAGCAGAGAAAGCCTTGGCCATTTTTTGTCCTAGATGCACTAGGAGGCATCCTAGGAATGAATGTCCATTGAATTATATTGAAATTTGCTCAATATGTGAAGAAAACCACTCCACGGACAAATGCCCTTATTTTCCTAGACTCAATGTTTTATATCAAGGAGCTGAAGGGGTCACTGAGCAGCTCTTCTATATTAACCAAAGGAGACCTCATGGGCCTAGACCATACCAGCAGGGCATGCAAGGGTCATCCCATGCATATTACAACCCCAACCAAACCACATCCATACCTTCTTGGGGACCCCCTACTCATCCTTCCTAGTCTACACCCCCTCCTTGGTCCTTTGCATCTCAGTATCACTCCCAACCAACCAGCCAATCATTTCAACCTTATGCTTTGCCACAACCTTAGTGGAATGCACCACCCCAGGGGTGGAGGCCCCAATACAACAATGCTCTAGATTTATTGCCTCCACCACCTGCCCAACCACATTTGCTACACTCTGCTCCACCCAAGCAAACCCAGATGCCTGCCAAGCCAAATCCGAACCTGAACAACAGGCAGACTCAGCAAGTATATAGTGGAGAGACATCATATCCAGCTTATGTTGTGGAAATCCAGGAGATTAACCTGAGATTTGGGAGAGTTCTCCTGGATAACCAACCTCCACCTCCACCTAGGGAGGTTGAGGAAGAAAGAGAGGAAAGAAATCTTAAAGTGAATCCACCCTTTCCTAAGAGATTAGCCCAACCACTCCAACCTACCCCAGAAGAGACTGAACTTCTGGGAGAATTGAAAAATCTATGTGTAAAGGTTCCACTTCTCGAAGCAATAAAATATGTTCATGTTTACAATAATTTGATTAAGTAGAAGTGCTTCAAGCATCCAATGAGGCGAAGAAGGGATGCCCCTACCATTAATGTCATTGGATAGTTGTCTGACTTAATGTTGGGGCAGGTAATCTGTCCAAAATATTTGGACCCTGGTAGCCCAGAAGTTGCAGCATCATTGTTGCAATACTGGCGCTCATCAAATAGATCCAGTACTTGTGGGAAAAGTCATCTAGGACAATTACATATTGTTTGGGCTTTTCAACTTAGACTATAGAAAATGGTCCACACATATATGAGTGGACTCGCTCCAAGATGGCTCCAACTTTGATATCTCGGCCCTGGAAGGAGTATTTCACATATTTTCCAAGGGTGCATCCCTTGCAAACATCATGTTGGTCAAGGGTGCATTTTGGAAGTCCTATAGTGATCTGTTGCATTATTTTCAAAGCTCTGTGGTGTAGGTGACTCATGCAACTATGCCAGAGTTCTTCAACATCTCGAATCTAAACATGTTCAGCTTTGCTGCTCAATGCAACACATGCATCCACCTCTAACTTGAAGAGATTTTTCACTCTAACACCAATTTGTTTTACTTTTCCAGAATCAACATGCTTCATAAAGGTTTTCCCTTTACTCAACACCACATCATATCCTATGTCGTATAATATAACTACAGAAATCAAATTTTTCTTCAGCCTAGGCACATGCATTACATTTTTCAGGTGAAGATGGGAGCTTGACTCCCTCTTAAAGGTGATAGTACCAATCCCTTTGGTACTACACCTCCCATCATCTCCAAGTTCTATGAGTAATTGTAGGTCCTTCTCCTCTAGGTTGTTGAATAACTCCTTACTTCCTTTCATATGAAATATCTCTCTAGAGTCTAAGTACCATACATTGCCTCGTGTAGTACTTGTCATGCATGCAATGAGGGTCAAATCCAATTCGAATTATGATGTGATAACATCACCTCCATCTCTCCTACAAGCTTATTCCCAGATTTCTTTTGCGAATTCTTGGTTTCATACTGTCCATATTCATGCAGTGGAAACATTTAATTTTGTTGAGGTCCTTCTTCTTGCCCTGGTTCTGACTGGATTTTTCCTTGCCTTGGGCCTTATTTCCCTTGGCTTTCTTTCCCTTACTTGCCAAGGAAAAAATTTCTTCCTCCACAACTCTGGATGTGACACCATCTCTAGTGTTTCATTTGATCTCATCCTACACCAAATCAGACCAAAGTCTCTCCCAATCTAGTAGCTTGTCTCTTCCATTAAATGAATCCAAATATTTGTGCCAAGATTTCGAAAGACAAAGAAGTGTTAAACTCACAAGTTCATATGATAGAACATTTTCTCCTACTCCTCCGAGTTCATCTCGAACCTGAGTGAATCTGGATAGGTATTGAGGAATGGTTTCATTTTTTTGCATTTGAATGCCCTTGAGTTTATCTCTCAATGCCAATTTCTTGGCATCATTGCTTCTTTGAACTAGATTCGTGAGAGTTTTCCACATTGCAAATGGAGTCTCCTTTCCATGTAAGTTTGAAACCATATGATCTCTGACACCCTCCAGATTAATACTCCTAGCTTTGGTTGTGTCTTCCTTCCACTGAGCAAGTGCTTGTGCATCTAATGATGTTGGTTTTGGAATATTAGTTTGTGTATATTCCCATACTCCATTATCATCTAGGACAACTTTCATCCTCTCTTTCCAAGCACAAAAATTTGAGGTGCCCTTCAATGCATATTGAAGCCTCAATTCATCTATAACACCCTCCTCCCATATCTACCCAGGAAACCATCTGGCTAGTGTAAACATGAATCGAGAGGCCACTATGATAAGACTCAACCTCCTAGGTAACCTAAAGGAAATGGATTCGACAAATCAAGACCTTATATACCTCCCTCAAGTGCTTCAGGACCCCCAGGGAGATAATCCACCACTCCAGGTTCCCAACCCCTAAATCAACCTAGAATTTCAATGAATTAAACCCATATTCACTCCCATAACAAGGCATACATGTGACTCGAACCCTATAGTCACTCTCACAATGCCTGCAAGGGAGACACTGCAGTCGTTTTCAGCCAGTTCTATGCCAGAGACCGCGAGATTTAAACTACTTTTTCAAGGCTAGTCTCCATACCAATGCCTAGAACTTAATGAGACTTTCCAAGACAATAAATGTCACCAAGGAAAAGCCTCTAATACAAAAATTGATCAAGGGCTTAACCTTACCAAGCATAACCATGACATACATTTTGTCAAACACTTAGTAAATATGCAACCTACAAGTGTAAATAACAAAATTAAGTATAGGGATCTCATACTTATCTGAGAATCGCTATGAACCATTGTTCCTCATGTCATTTGATGCATTATCATCTATTAGGCCATAGGTACATTATCCATTCATTTACAAGTAAAAACATAAGATAACCATGACATGATCCAGTCATATAACCATGCTTATAACCAGCATTAAACCATGTAAATATCAAAGATATGGCATCCATCAAATCCACATATAAAAAAGTGCAAAAGTAAGAGGACTTAGCTTTTATTAATAATGGGAAAATCTAACTAGGTTCAGGACTTCCATGTACCACCCGAACATAGATATGATTGAACCAAATATTTCTTTCAGCCAGTCACCCTCGTGCCATATTCCAAGTATAAATGTGGGATCTCATAGAACAACCAATCCAAGAACAACCAAGGGAATCCAGAGGTTAAACCACCTACACACTCATCAAACCATGATCACACCAAAACTGGTGCACTGATCACAACCAAACTAAACTTGGAACGTTGTTATGAAACCAACTCACAAAAAAGATAGAAAATATAGCTCATGACTTCAAAATTAGCCTCTTCAAGGGGGAAACCTCCCTTACATTACACAAATGAATAATTCTTGGATGATACAAATGACAATACCTCCTTTCTATATATAGGAGTCTAAATGGTCCCAATATAATCATAGCCTACATAACAATAATATTGTAGGGGCACAACAATAACAATAGTGGGCTTCTATGGGGCACACTAATAACAACATGGGGCCTACATGGGCACAACAATACAATAAGGGGGTTGCACTAATAACAATAAGGGGCTACAGTAGTAGTATAGGGACCTAACATGCCCCTCTCCTTCAAAAAGTGTTGTCCTCAACACTTAAGTAGTTTTGGATGCTTCTGTATCAGAATTCTCATCCTCTTGTGTGGAATCTTCAGTGGGTAAGTTCTTACACTTGATGAGATACTCTGAAATTGTTGGATTTCGTAGTTGTCAGGTTCTTCTTTCCATGACTGCTTCAGGCTCCAATCTGATTTTTCCTTCCTCGTCAAGTTATAACAATATTGTTTGAACTGGGAGCTTGTCACCTATAACCTTCCTTAAGCATGAAAAATGGAAAATTGGGGTACTATGGAAGATGCAGAAAGTTCCAATTTGTATGCAATAGTACCAATCTTTTGTAGCACTTTGTAAGGACCATAATACTTTGGTGATAATTTATTATCCTTCTTATCTTGCATAAGGGACATTTGTTTATGGTTGTATTCATAAAAATACCCAGTCACCTATATCAAAACTTCTTTCACTGCGATGTTGATCTACCTGTTGTTTCATTCGATTTTGTGTGAAAGTGAGGTTATCCTATTTCTTCTTGATATGTCCTATTTTTAGAGTTTGAGGAGCGGTAATTCTTGCTAATGCATTACAAGATATGGTTGGATTCATTTCTTCTTTCTTTGGGGTTGGTTCCTAGTGTATATCTTCTTCTTTTGACATTTCTTGATCCTTTTCTCCCTCCTCTTCACAATCAATGTAAAATAATTTCTTCTGAACACACTTATGACCTTTAGTGTATTTTCTATCACAACTGTAACAAAGGTCATTTTCTAATTTTCTTCCAATTGTTGTGGTGTCAAACTTGTAGGTTTTGGAAGGTTAGGAGCAACAACACTTCCATATTTATAATTGTGAGTGGTAGGATTTCTTGTTGCCATAATTTTGCTTTCAAATTTTCTTACCAACCCGAATGCCTTCTCCAATGAATCAGGTTCCAAAGACAAACCTCATGTTGAATGTTATCCTTTAAATTCCCTATATAGATATCAATCCTCTGCTTCTCTAGAATATCATTTACCCTTATATTCAATTTTTGGAAGTCCTCAATGTGCTCTGCCATTGAACCCTTTTGTTTGAGATTTATCAATTGGCTAAAGAAGGTGTTGCTCTTTGTATCCTCATAATGTGTTATCATTTCCTCTGTGAAAATTAACTAGGTGACAAGTCATTTACGAGAAAAAATCCCTTTATACCATAAAAAATTATTCGGTCTAAATATAAAGATGTAATACTACCTTTTGTAATAGTTGCACAACATGTAGATCAAAATATTTCTCCATCTGTAGTATCCATGTTATGGGATCCTTGCCATCAAAATTCCTCATATCGATCTTTGGAATATGGTGGGTCTTCAATCCAATGTTAAATTCTTTGCAATCATGATTAACATTTATTTTTTTCTCATCATGAGTTTCCTCTACTACCTTTTCGTCATTAGGAGGCCTTTTTTGTAGCAGCTTTGTCCCACCTTCCTTCAAACCTTCCATGTCTTTCTTCAAATATGCTTCCATTACATCGATATTAGCTTCCATTACACATATAAAACTATTTATTTTAGCTTTAATCGCATTCTTCA
The DNA here is from genome assembly GCA_031772625.1 of Pinus tabuliformis. Lineage (NCBI taxonomy): Eukaryota > Viridiplantae > Streptophyta > Pinopsida > Pinales > Pinaceae > Pinus > Pinus tabuliformis. The sequence goes on from CM062819.1 coordinate 307,472,441, forward strand.
AACATCCATCCAATTTTGCTTACTAGGTGTTTCTATTTTCTTTATTCGAGTCATTATTTTTCTTTCTTTTAGGAGCTCGATATTTAAACGAATTAACTCTGTAATTTCATATCTTCAAGTTTTGAAATTTTGGCCTGTGATAGCCCTCTGAGTCCTCTTTCTAACCCCACCAATCTGATAAATATTGGATTCTTCAATAAAGAGATATGCCAAATCTCTTACGATGACCTTATTATAGACTGGTTCAATAGAGGGAACGTGTACGACCTATCATGTCTCACTGTTTCAACCTTCGAACTTGAAAAAGATACACAGAAAATTAAAATGCATCCTATTTCTATAACTTCTTATGAAATTTCAATCCGATGCTCAGAGAAATAGTTATGACGATTTTCCCAAGGTCACATGTTTGGGATGTAATTCAGGAGCCTGCAAAAACCCTGAATGTCTTGGACCATATCTCAAAAAATATAGCGAAACAAGATCAAAAATTCTGGCTTGAGCTTCACCAATATGTCTTCTCAAATGGGTTTTAATTTCAGAGTTTGAACCTTCATAGAAACAATATTATAGCAAAAATTCCACGATGACCCGTTTGAGATGGAATTCTCGAACTTGCAAAAACCCTAACTTCATCAAGTCATATCTCCGAAAATATAACGATACAAGATTTGAAATTTGTATCTGAGGTTCAAAACTATTTCGGATCAAATGGGTTTTTTTTGTAGATTTTGAAACTTCAGAGATAAAAAATTATAATGAATATTCCACGATGACCTGTTTGGAGTAGCGAAAACCTAGAATCCAAAGCTCTGATACCAAATGTTATGAAACCAGCTCACAAAAAGATAGAAAAGATAAATCAACGACTTCAAAATCAGCCTCTTCGAGGGGGAAACCTCCTTTACATTACACAAATGAACAATTCTTGGATGATACAAATGACAATACCTCCTTTCTATATATAGGAGTCTAAGTGGTCCCAATATAATCAAAGCCTACATAACAATAATATTGTAGGGGCACAACAATAACAATAGTGGGCTTCTATGGGGCACAATAATAAAAACATGGGGACTACATGGGTACAACAATACAATAAGGGGGTTGCACTAATAACAATAAGGGGCTACACTAGTAGTATAGGGACCTGTTGTGGTCAACAACAACCCCCCTCTTTGTTTAGTATTAGCAATAATATCAAGCAAAGGGGGACCCTTAACAAAAAATCCCAAAAATATTTTTATCCAAATTTTTGTATTTAACTCCCTAAAAGCTATATCGCATCGCAGAGAGAGAGTGAAGAGTTTTCCTATGCGCGTAAATAAGCTGCAAAGAAGCGATGCGAAATTCATCGCATCGCATACTTTGAAAGCACCCTTAAAGGAAAATAAAAAGGAATCGCCGACGGCCGATATGCGATGTCGCATATCGCAAACGTCGCAAAAGCAACACAGAACGAGCAAATGAAAATTGCGATATTGCGATTTGCGATCTGCGACGAATGAAACTATTAATTGTTGCAATACGAATCGCAGAAATCACTCATCGCAAAGTTTCTTCGGCATGATCTGTAAACCCAAAAATCGAGTGCTCACCCTAAGGGAATTTAATGATTACACGCCTGAGTATCCAAAGATGATCATGTTGCGTTTTTCGAAGAGTCAAGTCATTATGAGTGTCATGATTATGCATTCATTAGAGTTTAAAGCTTTCATGTCAATCTTTTCGTCATGTCTCTTTTCCTTTGCGTAAACTGTAAGGCAGTAACTGATATAAATCTATATGCAGGAAACATCCAAGGAAAAGGGGAAAACGCCAATACTTGAAGAACATAGAGGAGATGCCTTCACAAATGAATGCCGCATGCAGCAGAGCCGCGAAGTCCAGAGTATCACTCCACAGACACTGATGAAAATAGACTATCCAAGACTCAGAGTCAAAGGTGCACAAAAGCAGCATGTTTGCAAAAGATCCTGAAGCTCAGATTGGGTAAAGCAAAAAAGAAAAACGCCGAAGAGGGATGATGCTTCAGAAAAGCCTGGAACAAAGAATGGAAGCAATTTTCAATACGTAAGATTGTTCAGGCAACGAAATCCCTAACTCATTGAGTCATTCACACGGCCGGAAACCGAAATAGCAACAACACAATCAGTTTGAAAGAAATCTGGGTTATACTAAGTATACACACAGCAAAAAACACCCAGTCAGAGGGAGATTTTCAAAAATATCTTCTAAGTTGTCAGAAAGAGGTGCCAGCTTTTGTTATTTCTACTTTCATCGCCCGAGCAAAAGGAAAAGACAACCAGCCGACTCTTTCCAGGCGAACCTCACATTGCTTACAGCACTAAGGAGCAGATACATAAACGGTTAGGAATTAGATTCAATTTTTAGAAATAAATTTGCTTTAGTGAAAGGGCGGTCATTTGAAGCTGTTCCCTAAATTTGTGTAATTAAGATTAGTTAGTTAGTAGTATTTAACCCTTCTCATGGAATTTGGAGAAGGGTCCGGAAATTTGTCAAAAAACTTGTCCTCAGAACATGCACTTTTGCACCCTCGGAGGGGGTTTTTGATGAATGGATGGATCGAGATTTATTTATGTTTACATTTTAATGTCTGCTACTGATGTTTCACTTCTGTACTCTTAGTAGATGTTAGAAGTAAGTAGAGATAAATCGTTATTGCTTGAAGTTTGTGAGTGAAATCGGTCATAAATGGTACTTTTATCTCTTGATTAATTTCTGCTCATATTCTTAGAGTGATATACAGCTGATTTGTTTATATGTTAATGTATGAATGTCTGGATTACCATTTGGCACTTTTGTACGATGGAATCATTTGTTTGTGCTTGACATATGAACAACTGATTATGCGATATGTTGTTCACAACTGTTTTGCCTAACTTCTTATGAAGAATGGTTCATCTTAATTGATTTATATTCTTATGATAGCTGAATGATCTTTATTACCAGTTGTTGTATGAAATCTTTTTAGATCGCATAATGAAAGAATTTTACCCCGGGTTAGTATAGATTAGATGTGCTATTTTTGTTAGATTACAGTAGCACAGAGTCAGTTTAGAGTCTAGAATTAAATTAGTTTAAAATTACCTTTAGATTAGTGTCTTCAAAATCTACACACACACACACATCTTTTAGATTGGGAAGCTGGTCACATCATCCCCAGTCGGACCCGCTACACCAAACAGGCAAGGAGCCGCCAACCAGGTTCCCGACCGGGTGGGTATCCCACTTGTTGTTGACCCGATTTCGGGGCCCTCAACAGGACCTAACAAATGCCATCTGAAATCCATCACTATCCTTGAGGAATTTTTTGTCTCTTTGTCTTTTAGGATTTACCGCAATCCAATCCTGAATCGCTAGGCCTTAAACTGAGACCAGACTCTCAGGCTTTACCACAATCCAAACCCAGATCACTAGGCCCTAAACTAAGACTCCTCCATTGGGCTTTACCATGTATCACGCCAAAACCGATTAAGGGATTCCTAGGCCTTTGGGAATGAAACTTAAGACCACCTCAGCCCTGGATTCTAAAATCCATCTGGCAAACCAAAGCTCAAAAAAAAAATAAACATCCCAACACCATTGCATCCTAAAAAGGCAATGCTAGGCTGAAAACCATTGTCATAACCTGGAAAAACCATGCCACCGACAGAAAGAGAACCATACACCAGCATGAAAAGTCATGCATGTCCAAACCAACTAGGAAATCACACATGCAAAAGGTTACCTACAAGTATTCCTGTTGAAGCTACTTGATCCTACTTTTCCTTCCTTGATCCTTGATTTCCTTCCTTTCCCTTTGCTTGCTTTTCCTTCCTTGATCCAAAGCTAGAGTGCTCCAAGAAAACTCTAAGTGACCAAGAATGAGAGAGAGAGAGAGAGAATAATGAGAGAGCTCCAAAATTGCACTGACCAAGAGCTTCCCAACTGATCCTCAGAATCCTTTTTATGAATGAGGCCTCTAATTTCTTCATTTTCCATCATTTTCCTTCATTTTCCTCCTCACATGCAACCTGTGACCTTTCACCTTACTTTTCTCCTAATTTATTTTATTTTCATAAATAAATGTGCCAAAAATGCATTTTTTCCTTTTAATGCCTATGCCAATTTTCCTTAACCAAAACACACATCTAGTGATGCCCACTAGGATATTTTTGCCCAACATTCAGCTGGGAATAAGTTTCCCTTACTCGTGGTCTTATTTTTTCCTTTATTAACTTTTATTACATGGAATTTTTCACTAGGGTTGTTACAGAACCCTCCCACTTGGGGAAAATTGTCCTCGGTGTTAAACCACACCAAGACCTCAGCAAAACCGCTGAAAAGAAAACATACTACCCATGGAGCTATATAACTTAGCTCGTTGCAGTATTTACAATGAAAGACCTACTCAAAAGTAAAACATCATGACAACATGACCAAATAACAACCATATTGCATACTGGAGCTTTATAACTCAACTCATTACGGTATTTATAACAACCACATATACACATCTGCACATTTGCTAAACCAGCAAATAAAAGGATACGATGCCCATATCAATCAACAAGGGAATCTAGAGGATCACACCTCCACCCTCAAAAGCAGTACCAATATTCACCTCCTTCCCAGGAATTCTAGAATCCACTGCCACAGTCAAAGTTGCATCCAATTTCCAGCGCTACAATCCTGCGCCACTTGTCCCCTCAGTGAACAGTTATCGGTTCACTATTCTAGGGCACACGACCAATGTGCATTTGATTCTATCTAAAAATGTTAATGACCAAAACAAATACATCTATGGCCTTCCCTTCTCTGCTACATAGTCCCTCGGGAAATCCAGTCACCCCCTTTCATGTAGCCACTCACCTTGCAAGTTCCCTGGAATCCCCTATCCCAAGTGATCCATCCCTTGGCAAGGCTTCCTCGCATCGAAAGATCAAACAACCAAGGGATATACCTGCCTCAACCATCATACCGGTCATAGCATGCTCATGGAAATCAATGGACACTATTGGGTATCAATGTCCCACAATGGCCCTACTCTTGAATTGCTCTACTAGAATACTGTTGCATTTTCCAATTCCTTTTATTGTTGCAAATTCTTGTAGTCGATTTCGGCCACTCAACCAAGCATGTTCATACATTCATGTTCCAAACACATAATTTTAATTAGACTGAAATAAATTCACATCATACGTCATTGGTAGCTTGTCAATAAGGTACACTTGTAATCTTGTTCACTTCCTGTCACAACAATTCAAACTATCATCTTTGACTAAAACATCATGTATAAGCATATCACATCAGGTTAGCTCAAGAAACAACCATCATAGATCAACATCATAAATCACATGTAACCATCATAAACCAAAATCATAGATCACATGTAATCATCATAGACCATAATCATAAATCACATGCATAATAAAATTGAAATAAAATATTGATACGTATCCTTCAATAAATCATGGCTTCCACCTTTTTCTTTATTTTGTATGCAGTCTGGATTGGTTTCCACACCCGACAAATACCCAATGGCTTCTCCTCAACCATGTGCACATACACATAGTGTGCATCACACACATACAACTACACACGTTAGGCAACACCATGCAATACATGCACTTAGTACCGCATTCCTTCTACACAGCATGTATGACATGCGCATAATACCACACGTACACCAATACCATATGTACAAAGCACCACCTGCACAATGTGTACATAACGACATATGTACATTGCACCATTGTACAACATGTACACAATACCACATGTAGACAATACCACACACACGACATGTATGCGACACAACACTACCACGACATGTACATAGCACCACCTGCACACATCACCACCTGCACACAGCACCACCTGCACACAGCGCCACCTGCACACAGTGCCACTTGTACAATGTGTACACAGCACCACTTGCACAATCATGCACACAACACCCTATGTACATAACACCATATGTACAATATGAACGCAACACCACATGTACATAGCACTGCATATCCAACATGTACATAGCATCATCTATACACATCACCACATATCCAACATCTATGTGGCACTATCTATACCCATCACTGCATATGCAATATCCACACAACACTACATGCACATAACATCACCTATGCAACATGTGCATAAAAATAGTACCACACATCCAAAACCATAATGTCTTTACCAAGCAACCTTGCTTCCAGTATCTTATCCATGCTTGTCCCAACATGTCACAGACCACAATGCTTTCATTTCGTTGTTGTATCCCTCGGTATAACCTGTCCATAACTGGCAAGAATCATTGCAGTAGGATAAAGGCTAGGAGGATTTGAAAAGTATGTGGCATCAAGATTTCCAAAGTTCAGCCAAGGCTTGGCCCAGGACCCAACTACTCGTCGTATTTGGTTCAGTATTGCGACCGCACATGACTTTGAGAGTCATGATGATATTAATAGACATAGGCATAATACTAGTATACAATATCAATTCATATCCACATGATACTGACCTCATATATTTGTCATGACTACTCTTCCCACTTGATTCCTCATAGCCAAGAACCTCTTCATGCCATTCACCCACGTAAGCAATCATTCCTCCATAAGAATGATCCTAGACAAACCTGTCAGATAGTGACATAGATACATTCATACATACATATATAATTATTAGCATAAAAAAAATCATCTTGTCTGATAATGACATACATACATACATGTATACATATATAAACATCAGCACAATCATGATTACAACATTATTACCAAATATCATAAGGTCTAGGTTAAGAGAACTTCCTTATTTGTGCATAGCATGCACAACTTTGAGAACCACAGTTCCCAACTTAGACAAGGCATCCTACACCTCAGATATATTTACCTTACATTTTTTTGTTACCCTTCTCATTTTTGTACTACCACCATCCATTTACCACAATGGACCCAACCAATCCAAGCAACTGTCATAGTCTTACCTTCTGTTGCACTTACTCAAGCTTCATCCACGTCTTACATTACCTGTTGGGTACCACACATCTCTCCCGAGCTCCATCAACTTTCCTCTTTCCCAAAAAATTCCCAACACTCAAAACTTAAAATGCAAGCATAATAAACAACAAGAAAAACCATGAAAACCAATAACAACACAACTCTACAAACAAAGTGGCATAACTATGCACCAAACACATGCAAAATCGCAAATCAAGCACAAAAATTGCAAAATACCAAAATCACAAGACTAACCACAGACACCGTGACTCAATCCCCATGGTTCCCAAGGAAATCTCAACCTGAGCCTTCTTCAAGATTTCATGGCAATTTATTTTTCCATGCAATCCCCTACATCACACTGCCATAGAGACATAAGTTCCAATGCATAAATAGATATAACAATGCACTAGATACCTTATCTTTTTGTGCCAAGCACATTTCATTGTAGTTGAACATGTCCATGCCATCTCTCAAGGAACTCCAATTCCCTTAACAAGTCCACATATAACTAGAGACTAGCTAATATACCTATCAATTACATGTCCATGAATATAGCACATATCCACATAATTTCAGAGAAATCAAGGTTAATAAGACTTCCTATGTGAAAGGTACTCATTCGTTTGGAATTAGGGTTTCCAAACATAGCCAAAGGAATTTCTTGCGTAGTTCCTTTCCTTTACCTTTTTATCTTGTTTCAATTGACGCTTAATATGTATTGTCACATCACCAAATTTTAAGTTATATAAACACATCAACTATTACCTTGTCACGCTAATACCAATCATGTTTCCTGCAACTGCTCACACATGTCAACCACATGTTCCAAATATCAAGACAATCATATCTATCAATTTGAAATCAACTTTTACAAACAATCATGTCATAACCCATAGTCAACTCATAGTCATTAGACATAATGCTACAACTATCAACTACATTCAAGTACATATCAACTGTCTCAACACATATGTGTTAGTACAATCATCTTAAAACAAAATCATTTGAGCACATAGTCATATTATGAAATTCATAAAACATTCAACCAACTTGCAACGTACCTGTTATAGACATTTTTGTGCCTTGCATCACTGAGCATGAAATGTCAATAATCAAGGGATCCAAAGTCCCTAAACATGTTGTTCCTACCCCTAGAGGAACAAGGCCAAGTAACCACAGCAATTCACAAAAGTTCTCCACCTGAAAACACTAAAAAACAAGGCAATTCTGGATCATGTCAACTGCTCCACTGAGCATCTGCGCTGAATGTCAACTGCTCCACTGTCTACCTGCGTTGAATGTCAACTGCAAAGAAGGCTACCTGCGCTGAGCGAGTTTGGACAAGTGGCAGAGTCATTTCTCAAGGTGTCAATGCCCAGGAAGCTTCCAAAATGACACTTGGATCAGGGAATTCGACTAGTGATGAGTAAGAGGTTCCAAATCTCCAAGTGGAAGCAAGAACCTCCAAGTGGATTCAAGAACTGAAGTGGGAGAGGACACTAGTCAGCTTCATGCCAGCCTCAAGCTGACTCATCCTCTCTCCAAAACTCCTATATATAGATCTCTCTCATGAGGTCTAGAGAGGCTGTAATTTGGTATTTGTAAAGAATTGTTGTTGGTTTGTGGCTAGAAACATTGGGTGTGTTATGCTTTGAAAGGAGCTGAAGAAGGAATTCCATTCTGCTGGGAAGGAGATGCTGGATTGGAGCCCTATGGGTTGTATCACTTCCTGAACCCTGTTACTTTCAATAAAGCTATCTTGATTCTTTCCTATATGCTAGTGTATTTTGTATGATCGCATTGGTATATTTGATTTACTTCTAATCCTGAATCATTTATGAATATGTGTATTTGCCTTTGTATTGTGTTCTTCTCTTGTTGCAAGTAGTTGTTCTCTTGTCACAGGTAGCTGCTCTCTTGTGATCTCGTGGGATTCAAGTAGTTGTTCTCTTGATCAAGCGAGGAGGCAAGTAGCTGTGGACACACAAAGAAAAGAGGATCTAGTTCGAGGGACAACCGGAAGACAACGATAAGTCTGCCGATCTCCTCTCTTTCATATTTCATAAAGGAAGAAATCATGATAGCTGTATTCTTTTGTTGCTAAGGCGCTGTCACACCTTAGGTGGATAGGATCGTCCTAAATAGGCATTTTTCCCCACAAAAAAATTGGCGACTCCGCTGGGGAGCGAACTTGTTTATTCATTTCATTTGTGTTTCCGTCATTTGTTTACCTTATAGACTTGACAACAATTCTTGAACTGCATCTTTCCCGGATGCAAAGTAAAAGTTGCTGCTTTGATCCAGTATGTTGGACTTGTCTATGATTTAAACTAGATCCACAAACAATTTGATTGATCCTTGTGATAGTCTTTAGTACCCTATCAAAGCATCCCTCTGTTTATACCTTGCTTGTGTTTCTGATTTGGCCTGAAACAGTTGATTTTTGAGCATTTTGTGACCCAGAAACCCAGAGAAACGAGAGTTTCTCTCTTCAACGCAGGCACTGTGAAGGCAGTCTGCATTTCAACGCAGGTCCCGAAGGGGCTACCTGCACTGAATGTCAAACTGACAGTGTTGGACCTGCGCTGAACCAGTGTGGCCTTGTGCAGCTGGGGTTCTTTGTCCTTTCTTTCCCTGTTTTGATCTCTGTTTTTGCAGCCTTTAACCAGCATAGGTACTAGCCTGATAACCCCTTTTCTTTGCCTGAATTCCGCCCCATTTTTGTACAAAAAGATTGTGAATGTTTTTATGTGTTTGTGGCATCATTTACAGTCTTCCTTTGCATGAGTAAAGTAGTCTTTCTGTAGCCTTTGATTCAGATCTGATTGAGAGTGATCTTAGAAGAGAGTTCATTGGCTGTTTGTTCAGATTGATTATAGTTTTACTTTTGCTTATTGGTTAGAATTTGTGTCTTTTAAGTGTCAAAACAAGTCTTTATTTCGAAAAATAGCAAAGTGATTGTAATCTCTTCTACCCTTGTTGTTTTCGAAAAGAGTGAGCTTGTTTGTATTGATCATTTTAAAAGCAAATTCAAATTTGTGCAAAAAGCTTTCTTTGTAGGCATTTATACTAAGAAAGTGAAAACAAGCACCTGCATTGTGCATTTTGCATTTGATAAGTTTGCATGTTGGATTTAGGGAAAGTGCATTAGAGTGTGCTGATTGCTCTTTGAGAAAAGTAGTCGCTCTCTTTTCCCTTAGTAGCTAGGATTTTCAAAGTTGAAAGATTGTAAAGCTTGCTTATCATCTTAGACTGCATTTAGGAATTTGTATCATACATCTCGTGGTGAACCTTGAAAGGCAAAATTTAAAAAGATCAACCTAAAATAAACTGAATGAACCTAACAATGCTTTGTAACATAACGCACAACATAGAGGTCTAGGCTAGAGACGTGTTCCGGCGTCGTTAAACATAGTGACTGTCGATCTCGAAGAAGGTGGGTGATTCCTCCTGAGAGTCGGTGGCGCTAATACGGATTGTGCTCCCACGTACCGTCGCGTATATATTGGGAGACCCCTATAGGCATATATCCTTTATCCTTAGGAAGCCGTGTCGGCCGCCCTACTGATTGCAATGCAGTGAACACAGCATTCACGAAGATCGACCACCCGTACCGTAAAACGTATTCTGTGGTTTTGCGAAAAGTTTGGCACACCCTCTGCCTAGATCTCCAGAGCAGTTTCTTTTGGCCTTTTTCAGACTCTATAACAAAAAAAGTCCACCCGAGCATTTGTCACTTCGGGCTCGTTAAAACATCGAAGGAGACTAGAGTCATCTTTAGCTTTTTCTCGACTCTTTAAAACTGAAAAAGCAAGTTGTGTCTAAAAGCTTCTAATAAAATTCATTCAGTTCGGAAACACAAATTTCCCCTTTTAATATTTTGGTTGATCGAGTAATCCGCAATCGTGGAAGAAAGTCAATTGAAACCCCGTCGTTCGCGGAGGCTTACGAGTCAACCGTCTTTGTCTCCGGAATCAAAAACAGTACGGACAAAGCGAACTTGTTTAACCGTTTCAAAATCTCCTATAAAAGTTAGAACTAGTGTTCCAACTACATCTGAGATTCCGGTTACTCCAAACATTTTTGGAAACCCTGCCTCTATAGAAGAAGTTCGACAGCCACAGAAGGACGGTAATACTGATCCTAGTCTGGGGGCAAATACTTGTATAACTGAACCAGTTCCATCTATAACCGGTCCAGAGAGTTTTGTTCCTCAAACAACTGTCGCTGTCGAAACAACCCCTTCTTCGGCACTAGAAATATTTTAAGGACCTGACGGTCTTCCTCTTCCACTTGGTTTGATTGCGATAGAGGAAATTGCAGAGGATTCGCAAGCAAGTACTCCAACTCATTTTGGAGTCGGGGTCACTCTATTTCCTTCATCAGAAGTTAATCCACCACAAGTGGAAGTTCCTGTAGAATCGCTAGGCAATCTATTGGATAGACTTAAAATGTCTGAACAACCGTCAACGTCTAGGACTGTGTCGAATGACACAGCGACAACAGAAGTCCCTGCTGTCACTCCGACAATGTTTGCCGGCATACCATCTATCCCGACTAGCTCTCAACAGCTAGAAGGAGTCCACCAAGGGACTATTTCGACAGTATGGTCTGTTCCAGTTTGTTCATCTGGAGTAATATCCGACAACTCTTATGTTGAGACTCGCCAAATTGATCCATTTGGAGGTCAATTTGGGCAATCCAGTCCCCAAGGAAAATCAATCCCCTTGAGTTCCGGATTGCTACCGTATGGGGGGCAGTATGCCCTTTCATTACCCCCTCCGGGAGGGTACCCATACGGGAGTTCACAACAGTATTCAGGTTATACTGGAATTACATCAAGTGGTTGGGTACCAATGCTACCTCAACAACCAAGGGTTGTATATTCTATGCAACAGTGTGTACCTATGACGAACATCCCAACCACACCGGCTATTGTAACAGTGTCGCAAGTTCAAGCGATGCCTCTTGCATGTCAACCTCAGATTTCTCAGGTTGTAATGCAACAGCCCCTTGACCATGGGTCACAACCACAATCGCCAACTGGTGGGGCGACATAGGTCCAAACGGGTACAATTACCCCACACCTTGGTCCAACGGTTAGCATAGCACAACAGAACATGGCTTCACAACCGTGGCTAGTGCAATACCAACAACCACAATTCCAGCAAGTGTACCAAGGTGCTGAGCAGCAGATCTTTGCGAACAATGGACAACCGTATATCCAAAACGGTTAAAACCAACCACTTTACAGTGGTCAAGTCCACCAACCGTATCAATCATACCAACATCAATTACATTATGCTGGTATGCAAAGGCCCACTTCTCAAGCGATTCCATCATACCCTGCTTATGCTTCGCCTAACCTGAATCAGCAGTTACCGTTCGTGGCAACTTTAGAGTTACCCAATTTACACCGGTTAACCAACGATCTGATTGCTTATGCCCCTTGGTGGCCAGCGATTCCTCACAAACTTCCATCTGACATTCCTAAATTCAATGGAAATCCAGGTGAAGACCCATCGAATCACGTGATGACTTTTCATCTGTGGTGCTCGTCGAACACCCTGAACGATGATTCGATAAGGCTTCGCCTTTTTCAGAGGACATTGACAGGTCCAGCGGCTAAATGGTATATTGAATTACCTAGAGCCTCTTTCGACAATTTTAGCTCCCTAGCCACGACTTTCTTAACCCATTTTCAATTACCGATAAGGTATGAAACGGGAACAGAAATATTAACCAACTTTAAACAGACAACTGCTACTCATATATCTGATCATATACATGAGTGGCATCGTCGTCGTAGGATGGTTAAAACATACATTCCCGATCAGCTGTTAGCTGAATGGTTTATAAAGTCGTTACTTCCGGCTATAACGGAAGATGTGGCAAAAGGGGGAGTCGTAACAGAGGAGCAAGTTATCGCTCGTGCGCAGTATCTAGACTTAGTTTATACTCAGTCTGGCACGCTCTACGACAAAATACCTGACGCCCCTAGACCGAAATTTTCAATTCCTCCTCCTCCTAAATCCAATAGTGACTCTCATGCCGGTGATGGCGTGATTGGCACGACAAACGCGAAATCGATAAAGGCTTCGTCTAAGAAAGCCCGTAAGAATTCGGATCAAAATGCAAAAGAAGAAATTCTTGCTTCGGAAGTAAATGCCGTATCAGCAGATAAAGGCAAAGAAACCAATCAACTAGGAAGCAAGAAGAAGCAAAACAAAGGGAAGAAGAAGAAACAAGATGAGTCATCTCCTGGAAAAACTTCTTCGAACCCTCCTGGGAAAGGGAAAACAAATTATCCATGTCAAATATGTGATGAGGAGGATCATTATACAAGGAATTGCCCATTCAAAGCTGAGTTGAAAAGGTTCTTTAAAAGTTCACAAACCTCAGCTGTGTTAACTGATCCATTTCCCAACCCAGGTCAAAATCTGGTTGATAGTGGAAATGCTTCCCCGTCGCAAGTACTTATGTTGTCGGTTTCAAAACAGCAAAATGATGCTTTGATTTCGACAAGGAACAAAGATTATGGGAATCCGCAGCAGTCGAACGACAAAGGTAAAGATCAACCAAGTAGTTCGACAACAACTTCGACAGAAGTTGTACCGCCCATCATTCCTGAATTAACAATAAAACCGCCAAAGGGAGTAGTACACAAGTCGACGTTTAATCCTCGCGCCAGGGCGGCGCAACATTATAACATAGTGGAAGATTTGGCCCAATTGCCATCCGCTATGTTGACTCTTGAGGTATTACAAAATTGCCCATCCCAAAGGCAGGCTTTGTTATCGGCTATTGGTGGGGTTGATCCTAAGGATTCCAATCTTGTATCCTTTGATCACAAAAGATACGATCCTCAGTTACCAGCTCAACTAGCTTTCCTTATCCAAGTGAAAGCCCTCAACAAAACTGTTCACAGAACAATTATTGATGAGGGAGCATCAACATGTATTATGTCGATGAGTTGCTGGAAAACTTTAGGATCTCCAACCTTGTCGCGATCTTCGACGACATTAAAAGCTTTCGACGGAAGGACTTATACCCCGTACGGTATCCTTAATAACTTGAAAGTTGAACTGGGAGGAAAAACAGTAGAAATTGATGTTGAGGTCATCGATGGGAATCTTGACTACAACATCCTACTGGGTAGACCATGGATATATGCCATGGTAGCTGTTGTGTCGACTTATTTTAGGAAGATTGCATTCCCATTTGAAGGAGGGATTACGGTCGTCGACCAACAGAACTTCCTCCCTAATTGTTCACAAGTTACGGGAAGCATTCCCATGATCCATGGAAGCGACCATTCAGTTCAAGATATCGGAGTAGGCCTATTGAAAGACCCCACCATGATGGGAACTTTCGCGCTACCGCCTCCTATATACATAGGAAATATACCGTTTGTAGCAACCTGCAACACGATATCTTCCACGAAGGTCGCAAAAGACAAAGTCGACATGGATCATGCGATAGTTTTGCCCCCGAGTCCTATAGAAATATTGTAGCAATCAATGTTTCGGGCATGGGAGGCGAGCCCAAATCAACGCTCGTCAAGCGTTTGGGTAGATAGGTCTGGAGAATATGATACCCCATTAGATCCTTCGTCGAAAATACATGGGACTGACGAAGGAATCTTACAATCAATGTTGATTGAGGGGGCACCATGGAATGATCACCACCATCGTTCCCTTCTTCTGGAATTTGAAGAAGATACTCAACACGACCTTTATCACCCTTCAGTTTTTGAATTCCTATCAAATACTGTAAATACGGTGGATTCCGAGCGAAACTTATCCAATATTGAAGAGACTATAGCCATAAATATCTCGACTAAAACAAATGTTGTAGAGAATATTTATGTCGGCAAAGGATGTTCCCCTTCAGAACTGGAAATATATAACACTCTTTTCCGTGAATTCAGAGATGTCTTTGCTTGGTCATATGATGAAATGCCAGGCATTGACTCGAGCATCGTTGAACATGAAATTAAAATGTATCCTGATGTCAAACCAGTAAGACAACGGCTTCGGCAGGTGCACCCCAAGAAAGCCGTTGCCATTAAGGCGAAAGTTGAAAAACTCCTCCATGCTGGATTCATCTACCTGGTTCCTCTAACTGATTGGGTATCAAATATTGTCCCTGTTATGAAGAAACAAGGGACAATCAGAGTGTGTGTCGATTATAGGGATGTAAACCAAGCTTGTCCAAAGGACAATTACCCTACACCCTTCATCGACCAGATAATTGATGAATGCGCCAGATGTGAAATAATTTCATTTATGGATGGATTTTCCGGGTATAATCAAATAAATATCCGCCCATAGGACCAGTCGCAGACTGCATTTATTTGTCCGTGGGGCACGTTCGCTTATCGAAAATTACCCTTTGGTTTAAAGAATGCAGGGGCGACATTTCAGAGGGCAATGAATTATGCCTTCCATGACATCAAGAACATCATTCAGCCTTATCTCGACGATCTTTCAGCTCATTCGCGAAAGCGGACAGATCATCCACAGCATTTACGAGCGATATTTCTACGTTGCCGACACTACAAGATAAGACTCAATCCGCACAAATGTGTGTTTTGCGTCAGTTCTAGTCGTTTGCTTGGCTTTGTAGTCTCTAAGGATGGGATTCGTCTCGATCCTTGCAAGGTTCAGGCAATCATTAATTTGCCTCCACCTTCAAATTTGCTTCAGATTCAGAAACTCCAAGGGAAAGCAAACTTTCTGAGGAGGTTCATTCCAAATTACGCAGAACTTGCTAAAGGTTATACTCGTCTTTTGAAAAAGGATGTGCCTTTCGTCTGGGACCAGGTGGCGCAAGCTTCCTTTGATGCTCTGAAAGAATGTCTAGTAAAAGCATCATTAATGTACGCCCCAGACTATCAAAGAGATTTTAACCTGTATCTGTCTGCAACGGATACGACCATTGCAATGGTTTTAGTTCAAGAAGTCGATGGAATTGAACATCCTATCTATTATTTAAGTAAAAACTTAAATGATACAGAAAGTAAATATTCTTATGTTGAAAAACTAGCGCTTGCAGCTGTTCAAGCGATTCAAAGGTTTCGACATTATGTCCTCTTTCGGAAAACTACCATTTTTTCAGATTGCAACCCCATGACTTATATACTGTCGCGACAGTTGCTGGGGGACAAATATTCAAAATGGATAGCGATCCTTCAAGAGTTTGATCTGGAATTTGTAAAATCCAAATCAAAGAAAGCTCTAGTTTTCGCAGAATTATTGTGCGATCTCCCATCATCGTCCAACGATGAAACATCAGAAGAGTCAATCGTGGACGAAAGTTTGTTTCTGATATCTACAAGCGATGAGTGGTATGGAGATATCATAGTTTATCTCCAAACCCAAAAATTCAGGTCTAACACCTCTCACTCAGAACAAAAACGTATACAATACCAAGCAAAAGACTACATGATCGTCGGTGATACACTTTACCGTCGTGGTATCGATACAGTTCTGAGGAGGTGCCTTACCCATGAGGAGGCCGAAAAAGCCCTGAATGAGTGTCATTCAGGCGCGTGTGGGGGGCATCAATCTGGATATGAAACAGCACAAAAAATCTTACGAGCAGGATACTTCTGGCCAACCATGTTCAAAGATTGCATAATCGCAGTCAGAAGTTGCCATGCTTGTCAAATTTTTGATAGCAAAACTAGAAGACCGCCCGCACCTTTACAGCCGATAGTTGTTGTTGGGCCTTTCGCCAAATGGGGCATCGATTTCATGCAATGTAACCCCACCTCGACCGGGGGGCATGGGTATATTATAGTCGCTGTTGACTATTTTACCAAATCGGCCGAGGCGATGCCTACATTGGATAACACTGGTGAAACAGCTGCCCTTTTCTTTTTCAATCATGTAGTCGCCAGGTTCAGCGTACCACAGGCTATAGTGACAGATCATGGATCGCATTTCCGCAATCACATGATGGTTGAATTAGCTGCCAAGCTAGGGCTATCTCACAACAGCTCTACCCCGTATTATCCGCAAGCCAATGGACAAGTTGAAGCAATCAACAAGGTCCTGAAGCGTATGTTGCAAAGGATGATCGGGGTTCATAAAAGAAGGTGGCACCTAATCCTGTACTCAGCCTTGTGGGCTTACCGGACGTCGGTAAAGAACGTGACCGGGTTCACACCTTTTCAACTGGTGTATGGCCTGGAAGCAGTCTTGCCAATCCAGTGCGAAATTTCGTTGCTTAAACTCGCAATTGATCTCCTCCCCGGAACTTCAGAAGAAGAGGCTCGTTTCTTGGAATTAATCCAGTTGGATGAAACCCGTCGTGATGCCACTTTGGCTAACGAAGCCCATAAGAAACGAGTCAAGGCTCAGTTCGACAAAAATGTCAAACCCCGTGTCTTCTCAGAAGGTGACTTGGTCTTACTTTATGACCAAGAATCCGATAAATTGGGAGCAGGTAAATTTAATTCCTTATGAATGGGCCCCTATATTGTTAAAAGGGTGTTAGCAAAAGGAGCCTACGAGTTAATGAATTATGACGGAATTCCACTGGCGCAACCCCGCAACGGGTTGTACCTCAAGCGTTACTATGCTTAAATAGTAACCTGTATGCTTTTGTTGTATTTTGTTTTCGCTAAAGTATTTGTCCTGGTCAAGTGATCCGCTTTTCTCATTTGTTGCAGATGTCAAACCTTTTGGAGACATGTGTTGGATATGCCGACGAAGCGAGTCGTAGTACGCGTAATCTATCCTCCGCAGCCTGGGCCATTTTTTATCCAAGCGACGAGTTAGTAAGTTTCAGAGGTGTATGTATTGGGCAATCAACGAATAACATCGCTGAGTATAGCGCGTTGATAGAACTACTCTCTGATGCCATCACACGTGGCATACGCCGACTAATTGTCAGGCTAGACTCACAGCTCGTAATACTACAACTCAATGGTATATATTCCGTTCGCAATCCAGCTATTTATCGCATGTTCCTAAGGGTTAAGATTTTGGAAAGACAGTTTGATTCAATTCAATACCAGCAAACTGTGTTAGATAGACATTTGCAACATTTATAAAAAGGACACATCATCAATGATTGTATATACGGATCATATAACTCAACCAGAATAAAACTCGAAAATCAAAATATATATAAGTTGTTTATCGTTCATACATAATGTTCTGTAACCAAGACAAAAATTGGTCATATGACCTAAAACTCAAAATGCCAGGGGGCACCCTAGCCTAGTGGTGCTCATGATAGCACGTCACAGCCTGTGCAATCATGCGCAAGAGACGAGTCCATCGTCCAGGCACACCAGTAGTATGCCGCTGCAACTGTAAAGGTAACTCATCAATCCGTACATCCGGAATGCCGAGAGTAAGGCTCTCAACCTGCTCCTGCACAGCTGTAAGGGTCTCAGTATCGTCAAGGTCACGAAGAATAACTCTCCCAGCAGGCTCCACTGCTGGGGCAGCAACTGGCGGTCTCGGACGAACTACTGGACGAACAGGACCAACATCTGCATACACCCAAGAGTTTGAATAGAAGTCTTGATAGAATAAAGCACAGCAACATTATGAATAAAAGCGGTAAACAGTGATATGGTCAAAGATCTTACCAATAGCGCCCCACTGTTCGCCATCCGGTAACACCAAATCCGGATCACCTCGGAAATCCATACCCACATATGGATACTCGGAAAAGACCATCTCCTGACACTCAAACCACCTGAAGAAGGCATCAGTGAAAGTAATCTGAGGTTGACCAGCATGCCTAGACATGTGATCGACCCACCTCTGCATGCGTGGCTCGGTCGGAGAAGGCAAGTCGAGTACAATATACTGAGGCTGCATCAGTGGGATTTTCTCCAAGGCGAAGGCAGTCAGAATAGAACCAAAACCAAAGTTCTTCAGCTTTCCGTCTGTTGTTGGGAAAAGTATCCAATACGGAATGATCCTATCCCACTCTAAGGGTGATAGTACCTCAGCAACAACCGAATGCAAAGCTATTCGAAATTACTTCTTTATGAGATGTAAGAGAGAGGAGGAAGAGATCCACTAACCGTTATCTTCCGCTAATGATTGATCCAATCTTCCCTCTTTGCTGCTTGCTCCCAGCTCCTTGCTCTTTCACTGGCCCAACTACACGAAGATCCTGCAAAAGCACAAGAAAGGGAAACTACAAGAAGCATACATTCATAATTGATTCAAGGATTAGAATAAATCAAATATACAAGTATCAAAACGCCATTGAGACACATGCATATAGAAGAACCTCAAATGCTTTATTAATGGAAGAAGTAAAGTTCTGAGAGTGTTACAACCATAAGAGGCCCAATCCAGCAACACCTCCCAGCAGAAAGAAATCTCCTCTTCACCTCCTTCAAGAAAGTCACCCAATAGTTCTATACTCAAACCAATAGCACTTCCTTACATTCACAAGATTCCAGCCTCCCTAGACCTCATGAGAGAGCTCTATATATAGGAGTTTTGGAGAAAGGATGAGTTAGCTTGAGGCTGGCATGACGCTGACTAGTGTCCTCTCCCACTTCAGTTATTCTTCAGTTCTTGAGTCCACTTGGAGTTTCTTGCTTCCACTTGGAGATCTAGATCCTCTTACTCATCACAAGGTGAATTCCCTGATCCAAGTGTCATTTTGGAAGCTTCATGGGCATTTGACACCTTGTGGAATGACTGTGCCACTTGGCCAATCTCGCCCAACGCAGGTAGCCTTCATTACTGTTGACATTCAGCGCATGTACAGAGTGGAGCAGTTGACATTCAGTGCAGATGCTCAGTGGAGCAGTTGACATGATCCAGAATTTGCTTGTTTTTGAGTGTTTTCAGGTGGAGAACTGATATTTAGTGCTGTGGTTTGCTGACCTTGTTCCTCTAGGGGTAGGAACAACATGTTTAGGGACTTTGGATCCCTCAGATTATTGACATTTCATGCTTCATGCTGTAAGGCACAAAAATGTCTATAACAGTTGCCCCCTAAAGTATGAGGTCGTTTATCGGGTGAAATGCTTTATCAGGAGGATCCGAAGTTCATTCAATCGCTGAGAGGTGACCTGTAATAAAATACAATACAATACATTATTTTTCATTCTGCTTTCATGATCTAGCTGAGGCGGGCATTCCCATGCTCAGCTTTATAAATTCATTTTGGTCCATAGAACAGACGATCGTCTGATGGTAGACTGATAATTCTCTGCTGAAATTATCATCTTTTGAGTAGGATGATCATCTGCTGCAATGATGTACATATCAAATGTCTTTATATTTCCTGAATATATATCGCAGCCCGGATGGATGAAACTAGATCCAGGGTCTTCAAACTCGTTCAATCTTCACTCTAAGTACAAGTCGATCCATGTGAGAATTGCGCTGAAGTCGAACATGGAAAGACATCGCTTGATTACCGGTCAATAATGTAAACCGTTAACAAGCGCGAGAAGAATCACTGATAATGATAATGACCCTCAAGGTACTGCAGTACAATTCATGTGGTGTGAATAAAGGACTTGGCATCGAACACCACGCAAAATCTTCTGATCGAAGGTCATTGATGTATACCTGTCGCCGGAAGTGAGAAACTTGCCATTGAGGCATGCAAGCTTCAAAGTACTGGGGGGGGTTTGTCCCTAGATCAACTTCTTGGATAATGAGCTGAAGTCGACAAGTAGCGATCCGTCAAAGGAGGGCCTTAATGAATCCCACATCAGTGACACGGAACGGAGCTAATGATTTTAGTGGAGGTGAAAACAATCTGTGAGATATGATTCAGGGTGGCGATCATGGGTGGATGAAGGATAATGTATGGCAGTGGATGGGACACGGTTGACTCTTTCTGAACAACATCTCTTGAACATATAATGACACTGATGTGATGGATTGGTAGCATTACCCCAAATGTGGATGGTTTGGCGAAGACCATGGTGATGAGACTGGTGAATGAAACAACCCAACCCGATGTGATACGGAGGACAAAGTGTCGTGTTCAAGAACGACTTGCTACCATTAAAGCTTTGAGGTTCTCCCAATTTTTCCCCAGTCATTTCTGACCAGTACCTCTTTATTTTTGTCAAGCTTGAGGAGGATAACATATGCTTGTTCTATAACCTACCCTTCGGGCAAGCCCATCGCTATGTTTTAACGAGCCTAGCGATAGGGAAACTCGTTCTCGTCTAAAGACAAGTTTGTCGCTATTTAATCATTTTAACGAGTCTAACGACAAGGAAAACTCGGTCCTTTTCATTTTTAGAGAGTCTGAAAAGGTACAGAAAGTTAACTCCAAAATTCCTTTTTCGTCATCTAATCCCTTAAGTCCGAAAAAGTATAAAACAATACAAAAGGGATGAGTTTTCGATAGTTTTAACGAGCCGAATAAAACAAGCGCTCGACCTTTTTGTGTAATAATCCCTCAAGTCCAAAAAGATTAAAATCTAGAGGAGGGATAGCTCTTCCGGTCACTTTAATGAGATGGAAGGCCAAAACTCGGCAAACTTTTCATATTTTATGAGTCAGGAGAAAAGAGCTCAAAGAAGACTCGTCTTTTGAGGAACTAGTGATAAACAGGGATAGCAGCAGATTCCAGGTACAGGTTGGAATTTTCCAATCACGGCAGTGTCACAAGGATGGCTAGGTGGAATCACTCTTCGCAGCTGTTCCTCAAAATGGGTAAACAATCATATGGAGGTAAACGATCGGCCAAATGAACGGTGGAGGTGATGGCTGCAGCAAAACACGACCAAGGTCTTTTTACCGTTGATCAGGGTACATTCTTAATGGTTATTTACCGGGAAGTTCATTTTTTGACGAGCTTAAACTTGCTCAAAAGCTTATGTTTATTTTTTAACGAGCATGAACTATGACGCTAAAACTTCTCGGATCTCGCTTTTCTATTTTTTAACGAGCATAAATTTCGCGGTAAAACTGCTCGATTATCCCAGTCATAAGATAAGAAATGTCTCCTGCAAGATTCCATTTTTTATAGAGCTCGCACCTCACATAAGCTATGCTCCCACTCCTCCTTTCTTTATGCAAGTTCGGAAACGGCTAATCCAAAAAACAAATAAATAACCGCTCTTAGCTTGCACTCCAAAAGGTTTGCATGCCCCCAGGTATAAAGTACAATTTCAAGGCTGCCCCTCCTCTCCCCCACTTCTATTTTTCTTTGGGTGTTCACAGCTACTTGTCGTCTTGCTAGTCTAATGTTAACGATACTTGTCTTCTCGTTATTTTTAACGGGTCTTACGCGGTACTTGTCTTCCCGTCGGCCCAACTTTTGACAGCTCTTTTGCAAGATCGCAAGAGAACAGCTACTTGCGACAAGAGAGCAGCTACTTGCGACAAGAGAAGAACACTACTCAAAGACAAAACATTAATGTTATTGAGGGAGGCTTGCCTCTTTCTGGTTACCCAAAGATTGTTTTGTTAACACCATCAAACGAAAACATCTCCTCGGCACTGTCCACCGAAGTAGACAATGGTGAATGACCTTTGTCAAACAAGTAACCTTGACAAAAGAATCATGTTCTAGAACAACCCCTCTTCCTTCCACGGATGGGGTACGGACTAGTCATATCCTTTCGCAGAAATTCTACCTTATACCCAAGGTTTCCTCTGCCCAAAGCAGACCAGGATGCATGCCCCCTGGGTTCCAGTCCCATCTTTCCGAATCACTCGCACTCATCAGGAAGGAGGACTGGGGGTGGAGACATTTCTTGGGTGAATAGACCATTGAGGGTTGGTATTTGACTATTTGCGATGCGTGATCCCGGAAACGAAAGTTGGTCTACGAGCTTGACCATTCTTCCTTCGTGTGGAAAACACATTACTCTAAAGAGTGAGGAGACTATAGCTCCCATGCAATATATATAGTCTCGTCCAAGGAGTAGGTTATAATCCAAGGGTTCTTGAATGACCATCACGTTCATTTGAACGGTCTTCCCTTTCAATGTAACAGGTACATTGGGGAGGATCCCTAACGGTCGACTGGTTCCTTTATCAAAACCCGAGAGATTTCTTATCTCAGGCAAAAGCTCTGGGGAACCCAGTGCTTTCCAAGCAATAGAGGAAAGGATACTCACAGATGCCCCTTCACAGATGCTAGAGATACGGAAAAACTTCAGCAGGCCACAGTTCCGCAGCGCGTTCACCGTTCTCGTTCTCCTCTTCATGTTCTCGTTCTCGCCATGTAAGGGACATTTTTTTCAAAGATCCTTGCAAAACAAACAAGAGAAGGAGTAAGTTCCTGAGTTTGATGAGAAACTGGCGAAAATTCATCAAAAAATGTGCTGAAAACTCAGTTTTTTGAACCCAACGCAGGCAGGCAGTGTCCTACCTGCGTTGAAGGTCAGGCTGCCTTAAGGCAGCTTGACATTCAACGCAGGTTTCGAATGGGCAACCTGCGCTGAAGTTAGGGCGCCCTGGCAAAACCCCTGAGGCTCAGAAAGACTGAAAAACAAGCACAAAACTGAAAAAGGAAACCATGAAAAGAAAGAGCTAGGGTTTAGCTCCTACCTGGTCCAGACGACGCTGAAAATCGTCCGCAGAATCTCCCGGAATCAGCTGGTGAAAATCAAGGGGGAAGAGGCACCTCCAGAGCTCCAACATACCAAATTCAAATGAAATGGTAAAATGAGAGGTAAAAACACCTTTTAATGGCTTTTTACGTAGTTCAAAGCGGAATATTAGGGTTATAATCTCATTTTCATGCAAATATTATTCATTTCTAACAAAGTTTGTTGCATCAATTGAGAATGTAGTACTATCCTTGAAAAGTGAAAAGCTATTTATGGTAAAATCAAAATTTGACTATATATTCGAGCAGTTTTAGCATAAAGTTCATGCTCGTTAAAAAATAAACGCAAGATCCGAGCAGTTTTAACGCAGTCTTCATGCTCGTTAAAAAATAAATAAAAGCAGTGAGCAGAGTTTCCTCCAGTGTTTAAGCTCATTTTTAACTAAAAAATGAACCTATCCCAATAAATAACCACTGTGATCAGCCATAAAAGCCTTGGTCGTATGTGCACCTACCGCCTTCACTTTTCATTTGGCCGATCATTCACCTCCATATGATTGTTTACCCATTTTGAGGAACAGCTGCGAAGAGTGATTTCACCTAGCCATCCTTGTGACATTGCCGTGATTGGAAAATTCCAACCTGTACCTAGAATCAGTTGCTATCCCTGTTTATCACTCGTTCCTCAAAAGACGAGTCTTCTTTAAGCTCTTTTCAATTGACTCGTAAAATATGAAAAGATTGCCGAGTTTTGGCCTTCCAGCTCGTTAAAGTGACCGGAAGAGCTATCCCTCCTCTAGATTTTAATCTTTTTGGACTTGAGGGATTATTGCACAAAAAGGTCGAGCGCTTGTTTTATTCGGCTCGTTAAAGTTATCGAAAACTCATCC
This sequence comes from Pinus tabuliformis, assembly GCA_031772625.1. Classification (NCBI taxonomy): domain Eukaryota; kingdom Viridiplantae; phylum Streptophyta; class Pinopsida; order Pinales; family Pinaceae; genus Pinus; species Pinus tabuliformis. The sequence continues at coordinate 307,496,853 of CM062819.1, forward strand.
CTTCTGTATTGTTTTATACTTTTTCGGACTTAAGGGATTAGATGACGAAAAAGGAATTTTGGAGTTGACTTTATGTACCTTTTCAGACTCTCTAAAAATGAAAAGGACCGAGTTATCCTTGTCGTTAGACTCGTTAAAATGATTAAATAGCGACAAACTTGTCTTTAGACGAGAACGAGTTTCCCTATCTCTAGGCTCGTTAAAACATAGCGATGGGCTTGCCCGAAGGGCAGGTTATAGAACAAGCATATGTTATCCTCCTCAAGCTTGACAAAAATAAAGAGGTACTGGTCAGCAATGACTGGGGAAAAATTGGGAAAGATCAAGAAAACTTTGATGGTAGCAGGTCGCTCTCGAACATGACACTTTTCCTCCATATCACAATCGGGTTGGGTTGTTTCATTCACCGGTCACATCACCATGGTCTTGCCATACCATCCATATTTGGGGTAATGCTACCGATCCATCGCATCAGTGTCGCCATATATTCAAGAGAAATCATTCAGAAAGAGTCAACCGGGTCCCATCCACTGCCATACATTATCCTTCATCCATTCATGACCGCCACCCTGAATCATATGTCACAGATTGTTTTCACCTCCACTAAAATCATTAGCTCCGTTCTGTTTCACTGATGTGGGATTCATTAAGGCCCTCCTTTGACGAATCGCTCCTTGTCGACATCAGCTCACTATCCAAGGAGTTGATCTAGGAACAACCCCTTCAGTACTTTGAAGCTTGCATGCCTCAATGGCAAGTTTCTCACTTCCGGCGACAGGTATACATCAATGACCTTCGACCAGAAGATTTTGCGTGGTGTTCGATGCCAAGTCCTTTATTCACACCACGTGAATCGTACTGCAGTACCTTGAGGGTCATTATCATTATCGGTGATTCCTCTCGCGCTTGTTAACGGTTTACATCATTGATCGGTAATCAAGCGATGTCTTTCCATGTTCGACTTCAGCGCAATTCTCACATGGATCGACTTGTACTTAGAGTGAAGATCGAACGAGTTTGAAGACCCCGGATCTAGTTTCATCCATCCAGGCTGCGATATATATTCAGGAAAAATAAAGACATTTGACATGTACATCATTGCAGCAGATGATCATCCTATTCAAAGGATGATAATTTCACCAAAATTATCAGTCTACCATCAGACGATCGTCTGTTCTATGTACTAAAATGAATTTATAAAGCTGAGCATGGGAATGCCCGCCTCAGCTAGATCATGAAAGCGGTATGAATCATAATGTATTGCATTGTATTTTATTACAGGTCTCCTCCCAGCAGATGGATGAACTTCGGACCCTCCTGGATAAAGCATTTCACCCGATAAACGGCCTCATACTTTAGGGGGCAACTGTTATAGACATTTTTGTGCCTTGCATCACTGAGCACGAAATGTCAATAATCAAGGGATCCAAAGTCCCTAAACATGTTGTTCCTACCCCTAGAGGAACAAGGCCTAGTAACCACAGCAATTCACAAAAGTTCTCCACCTGAAAACACTCAAAAACAAGGCAATTCTGGATCATGTCAACTGCTCCACTGAGCATCTGCGCCGAATGTCAACTGCTCCACTGTCTACCTGCGTTGAATGTCAACTGCAAAGAAGGCTACCTACGCTGAGCGAGTTTGGACAAGTGGCAGAGTCATTTATCAAGGTGTCAATGCCCAGGAAGCTTCCAAAATGACACTTGGATCAGGGAATTCGACTAGTGATGAGTAAGAGGTTCCAAATCTCCAAGTGGAAGCAAGAACCTCCAAGTGGATTCAAGAACTGAAGTGGGAGAGGACACTAGTCAGCTTCATGCCAGCCTCAAGCTGACTCATCCTCTCTCCAAAACTCCTATATATAGATCTCTCTCATGAGGTCTAGAGAGGCTGGAATTTGGTATTTGTAAAGAATTGATGTTGGTTTGTGGCTAGAAACATTGGGTGTGTTATGCTTTGAAAGGAGTTGAAGAAGGAATTCCATTCTGCTGGGAAGGAGATGCTGGATTGGAGCCCTATGGGTTGTATCACTTCCTGAACCCTGTTACTTTCAATAAAGCTATCTTGATTCTTTCCTATATGCTAGTGTATTTTGTATGATCGCATTTGTATATTTAATTTACTTCTAATCCTGAATCATTTATGAATATGTGTATTTGCCTTTGTATTGTGTTCTTCTCTTGTTGCAAGTAGCTGTTCTCTTGTCACAGGTAGCTGTTCTCTTGTGATCTCGTGGGATTCAAGTAGCTGTTCTCTTGATCAAGCGAGGAGGCAAGTAGCTGTGGACACACAAAGAAAAGAGGATCTAGTTCGAGGGACAACCGGAAGACAACGGTAAGTCTGCCAATCTCCTCTCTTTCATATTTCATAAAGGAAGAAATCATGATAGCTGTATTCTTTTTTTGCTAAGGCACTGTCACACCTTAGGTGGATAGGATCGTCCTAAATAGGCATTTTTCCCCACAACAGTACCATATTAAATAAATTAACTTGATGACATAATAAAACAATCAAGCACCAAGGATGCGACATAAGAAAACTCATACCTTACTGTATCTTAGGGGAGGCTATCTTTTCTGCACAACCAAGCTAGTTAGCAAGATATAACTTCTCAACACATCAGCTTAAACATAAATAAGATCATGTTATCCATAATAATCACTAACTAACATGTTCACGTCCTAACTCATAAACAATTATCATTTATGCATAGAAAAGTCAATATAGATTAGTACAACACCATATCACAAATATGGCAGCTCATACTGACTATCGTAACCATAACCATATACGTAGGCCAATCCAACTTAGTGTGATACATATAACATCAAAGTATAAATGTTATAACCCTAATCAGCAAGCTAACTATCATTTAACAACAACAAGTTAACCTATAAGATACTTCATCAACAACATATAACATGATCATTGAGTTATCTAACCTAAAACAACAATAGAAATGCATAGAACCATAGGTTACTATCGTTCATGACTATCCGACACATGTGCATATGACTACATTAATCAACTAGAATCTATCATGTATGTAACCATAACATCAATATACATGTATATAAAACTAATGTATATAAACCTAATGCGTATAACAATCCTTAACTTACATACGTGCATGCCAAATATAAAATACATGTATGACGATTTGCTCTTACCCCAAAGTACAATGCTACGACCTCATTATGATGATCTGCATCTCCTTCTCTATCTGAGACAACACATTAGCATCATAACATACCAACATCACCTTAATGACCTAAATTGCATACCATGACTTCACAAGGCATGTTTGACCTACTATTCATGCATAATTATAACCAAGACCATACGTGCATAATAAATTGCATATAGACATATAACACATGAGTACAAAACCATATATACATAATTCTAGCTAGAGTCCAGTCATAAGTGCATGACCATATCAACTACACAAACCATGACCTCATGCATGACAACAACCATTACTCCATTGTACACATTGCCACATGCAACCATCAACATGCATAAGCAATGCTTAATCAACTACACATACACATGAACGCATGTAGTTGAACATGAGTGATCAATTCTTGTAACCAACATAAAAGACTGATACATGTAATCAAACATACAAGAATGCAACCTAACATACAAGGATGTAATCAAGCTACATATAATCATGTAACCATTCATATACTCATGACGATGCATTCCACAAAATCAAATCAAGTTCCGCATGACAACCTTACTACAACCATGATCAATAATTATGCAATGCAACAAGCACATGGAATGCAAGTGTAAGAGACACACATGCAACCGACATGCATGCATGACCAACACATTCACCCAAGGAGAGCGCAACCACACTCTAATACCACTTTGTAACACCCTCCTCCCATATCTACCCGAAAAACTGGCCAGTTAGGGTAAACATGCGATGAGAGGCCACTATGATAAGACTCAACCTCCTAGGTAACCTTAAGGAAATGGAGTCAACAAATCAAGACCTTATAGACCTCCCTTTGGTGCTTCAAGCCCCCTAGGAGCTAATCCACCACTCTAGGTGCCCAACCCCTAAGTCAACCTAGCATTTCAATGAATTAAACCCATAGTCACTCCCATAACAAGGAATGAAAGCAATTGGAACCCTATAGTCACTCCCACAATTCCTGCAAGGGAGAGACTGCAATCTTTTCAGCCAGTTTTGTGCCAAAGACTACAAGATTTAAGCCGCTTTTCTAGGGCTAGTCTCCAAACCAATTCCTAGAACTCAATGAGACTTTCTAGGACAATAAATGACACCAAGACAAAGCCTCTAACATAAAACTTGATCAAGGGATTGGCATAACCAAGCCTAACCATGACAGAAATTTTGTCAAACACTTAGTAAATATGCAACCTATAGGTGTAAATAACATAATTAAGTATAGGGATCTCAAACTTATCTAAGAATTGCCATGAACCATTGTTCCCTCGTGTCATTTGATGCAATATCATCTATTAGGCCATAGATACATTATCCATTCATTTACAAGTAAAAACGTAAGATATCCATGACATTATCCATTCATATAACCATGCCTATAACCAACATTAAACCATATAAATATCAAAGATATGGTAGCCATCAAATCCACATATAAACAAGTGAAAAGGTAAGATAACTTAGCTTTTATTAAGTATAGGAAAATATGACCAGCTTTGAGACTTCCACGTACCACCTGACCGTAGACATGGCTGAACCAAATGTTTCTTTCACCCAATCACCCTCATGCAATATTCCAAGCATGAATGTGGGATCTCATATAACAACCAAGGGAATCCAAAGGTTAGATCACCTCCACCCTCATTAAACTGTGATCACAACCGAATCGAACTTGGAACTCCATTCAAAATCCATCACTAACCTTGATCAATTTTTCGTCTCCTTGTCTCTCAAGCTTTACCGCAATCCAATCCCGAATCACTCGGCCCTAAACCAAGACCAATCTCTCAAGCTTTACCATAATCCAAACCTGGATCACTAGGTGCTAAACCGAGACTCCTCCCTCAATATTTATTGTGTATCCCACCAAAACCGGTCAAGGGATTCCTAGACCTTTGGGAATGAACCTTGAGACCACCTCCACCCCGGATTCCAAAATCCATCTAGCAAAAAGGCTCAAAAACCAAAATAAACATTCCAACACCATGGCATCCGGAAAAGGTAAGGCTATGTTGGAAACCACTATCATAACCCGACAAAACCATGCCACTGACAGCAAGAGAACCATACACCAACATGCAAAGCCATGCATGTCCAAACCAACTAGGAAATCACACATGCAAAAGGTTACCTACAAGTATTCATGTTGAAGCTGCTTGATCCTACTTTTCCTTCCTTGATCCTTGATTTCCTTCCTTTCGCTTTGCTTGCTTTTCCTTCCTTGATCCAAAGATAGAGTGCTCCAAGAAAACTCTAAGTGACTAAGGGTGAGAAAGAGAGAATAATGAGAGAGCTCCAAACTTGAACTGACCAAGAGCTTACCAACTGATCCTCAGAATAATTTTTATGAATGAGGCCTCTAATTTCTTCATTTTCCATTATTTTCCTTCATTTTCCTCCTCACATGCAACTTGTGACCTTTCACCTTACTTTGTTAGGTCCCTATAATACTAGTGATTACCCCATTACTATTGTAGTTATATCCCTTATTAATATTCCCCTATTGTCCCCATATTGTTATTACTATGCCCCATAGAATCCCTCTATTGTAATTTTTGTACCTTTATATTATTATTGTTAGGTCGGCTGGGTTATATTGTGACTCCTTAGACTCCTATATATAGAAAGGAGGTTTTGTCATTTGAATCATCAAAGAATCATTCATTTGTGTAATGTAAAGGAGGTTGCCCCCTCAAAGAAGTTGAATTCTAAGGCGTTGATCTATCTTTTCTATCTTTTTGTGAGCTAGTTTCATAACATTTGGTATCATAGCTTTGGATTCTAGGGTTTCGCTGCTCCAAATAGGTCATCATGGCATTTTCGATATAACTTTTTTCTGCGACGTTTCAGAAGTGAAAAAAAACCCATTTGAGACGAAATCACATTGAACCTTGTGTCTGAATTTCAGATCTTTTCACGATATATTTGCGGAGATATGATCTGAGGAAGTTTGTCTTTTTGCAGACTCTTGAATTACATTCCAAACAGGTGACTTAGGGAAAATCGTCATAAATTTCTCTCTGAGCATCAGATTGAAGTTTCATAAGAAGGTACAAAAAGAGGATGGACTTTAGTTTCTTATAGATATTTTTCAGAGCCAAAGGACGAAACAGGGACACGTGGCATGTCGTACAAGTTCTCTCTACTGAACTAGTCTATAATCAAGTCACTGTGGGAGATTTGATATAGCTCTTCCTTGGAGAATACAATTTGGATCAGGCTGGTGGCATTGGAAAGAGGACACAGAGGGCTACTGCAGGTCACAATTTCATAATTAAATGATCCAAAATTACATAGATACATCAGAGGAAATATCGAGCTCCTACAAAGTGAAAAATGGTGTGTAGATTTTTTTAAAAATTTCTTAAGCTTGGTTTGGAAAATTATTTTAAAGGAATTCAAAGGCCATAGTAGAGCATTATTATCGGTAACTGATGCCCCGAGGAAAGAAAATGCAAACACCTAGTAAGCAACCTGAAAGCTCTAGCATGACTCATGAAGAAGAGAAAGAAATGTTGTCTGATATATCAAAATTACAAGACCAAGTGCAACAAATGTCACTCTCACAAAAGCTAACAAAAGTGAAGATAAATGGCGTGGAATCTAAGATAAAGGGCATGGAATCTAATATGGATGATTTGAATATAGATTTGAAGACAGATTTGAAGAGAGACATGGCAGATTTGAAGATAGACATGGCAGATTTGAAGACAGATTTGACAAATTTTCTTCAAGAAATACTTACAAATGGTGAAAGGGTAGTAAAGGAAACTCATGATGGGAATCAAAGAAATGTTAATCATGATTTCATAGACTCTAATGTTGGATCGAAGACCCACCATATTCCAAAAATCGATATGAGGAAGTTTGATGGCAAGGATCCCGCAACATGGATATTACAGATGGAGCAATTTTTCAATCTCAATAATGTGCAAAACACACAAAAGGTACGTATTGCAACTTTATATTTGGAACCAAATCAGTTTGTATGGTATCAATGGCTTTGCTCTCGTAAAAAAATTATCACTTGGGCAATTTTTACGGAAGAATTAATAGCACATTGTGAGGATACAAAAAGCAACACTTTTTTTAGCCAATTGATAAGTCTCAAACAAAAAGGTTCAATAATGGAGCACATTGAAGAGTTCCAAAAATTGAACATAAGGGTAAAAAATATTCCAGAGGAGCATAGGATTGATGTGTTTATAGGGACTTTAAAGGATAATATCCAACATTATGTTCACCTTTGGGAACCTGATTCATTAGAGAAGGCATTCAGGTTAGCAAGAAAAATGGAAAGGAAATTATGGCAACCAGGAAGCATACCACTCACAACTATAAAGATGGAAGTGTTGTTGCCCCTAGTCTTCCACAACCTATAAGGTTGACATCACAACAATTGGAAGAAAAAAGAGCAAAAGGGCTTTGTTACAGTTGTGATAGCAAACACTAAAGGTCATAAGTGTGTTGAGAAGAAATTATTCTACATAGATTGTGAAGAAGAAGAAGAAAAGGAGTAAGAAAGGTCAAAAGAAGAGGATATACTCCAGGAACAAAGCCTAGATAAAGAAGAAATGAATCCGACCATATCTTGTAATGCATTGGCAGGAATTGCCACTCCTCAAAACATCAAGATAGAAGGACAAATCAAGAAGAAAAAGGTAATAGTGTTGATTGATTCAGGAAGTACCCACAATTTTATTCATTGTAAGGTAGCAAAAGAATTGAATTGCTTCTTACATCCAGTACCAGAGCGTCAAGTGATGGTTGCAAATGGAGGAACAATAAATTGCTCTGGAAAGTGCCATAATATCAAGCTATCCATGGGAGAATATTTATTGACTAGCCCAATGCTTTCCATTCCAATGGGAGGTGCTGATGTTGTACTAGGAGTCCAATGGCTACGATCCTTGGGTACAATAGTTTTTAATTTTCAAGAACTTTTCATGAAATTTTCTGTGGAAGGAAAGGAAGTTGAATTAAGGGGTATTACAGGGAAATCGGGAAAGATAATCAGCTCTAACAGTATGACAAAGCTTCTAAAAAAGGAACAAAGAGGTGTAATTGCACAATTATGTTCGCTACATGTTTCCACATCGAAATCATCTATTTCTCCAGATCTCCAAAATTTCTTGGACAATCATTACAAGGTATTTGAGACTCCCAAAGGTCTCCCACCTATTCATGATCATGATCATGCTATTCATCTGATTCCAGGAAGTGTTCCTCCAAACATCAGGCCGTACAGATATCCCTATGCCCAAAAGAGTGAAATTGAACATATGGTTGCAGAAATGCTAGAGGCTGGTATAATTCAACCTAGTCAAAGTTCTTTCTCTGCTCCAGTAGTATTGGTGCACAAAAAGGATGGATCATGGCGCATGTGTCCGGATTATAGGGAGCTCAACAAGCTCACTATTAAAGATAAGTTTCCCATTCTTGTCATTGATGAATTACTGGATGAATTGCATGGATCAATTTACTTCACCAAGTTGGATCTTCGTTCAGGATATCATCAAATCAGAATGAAGATTGAAGACATTCTGAAAATAGAATTTAGAACTCATGAGGGTCATTATGAATTTTTGGTCATGCCTTTTGGCCTTACCAATGCACCTTCTACATTTCAAGGTTTGATGAATTCCATTTTCAAACCCTTCCTTAGAAAATTTGTGTTAGTATTTTTTTATGATATACTAATCTACAGCAAGTCTTGGAAGGATCATGTTGAACATGTTGACAGGGTGCTACAACTATTGGAGGAGAAACAATTATATGCAAAAAGATCCAAATGTTTCTTTGGATTACAAGAGGTGGAATATCTGGGTCATATTGTATCTCATGAAGGAGTTAAAGTAGACCCTAGCAAAATTAAAGCCATTAAGGAATGGAAAATCCCCACATCCATAAAGCATCTGCGAGGATTTCTCAAGTTGACAGGGTATTATCGCAAGTTTGTTAAAAATTATGGGAGAATAGCAGCACCTCTAACAACATTATTGAAGAAAGATGCATTTTCATGGACTCCAGAAGCAACAAAGGCCTTCGAACATCTTAAAGAGACAATGTGTCAAGCATTGGTCTTAGCTACACCGGACTTCACAAAAACCTTTATTGTGGAATGTGATGCTTCAGGAAATGGAATTGGTGTTGTTCTAATGCAAGATGAAAGACCCATTGCTTTTGAAAGTCGTCCAATCAAGGGAATTTTTTTACACAAAACCATTTATGAGAAGGAAATGTTGGCAATACTACATGCACTTAAGAAATGGCGACCCTACGTAATGGGAAGACACTTCAAGGTAAAAAAGGATCATGATAGCCTTAAATACTTTTTAGAACAAAGATTATCCTTTGAAGAGCAAAAAAATAGGGTCACAAAGATGTTGGGTTATGACTTTGAAATCATCTACAAAAAAGGGAAGCAAAATGTGGTGGCAGATGCACTCTCAAGAAAGGATGAGGATGTGGAAGCATTGTTGTGCGCCATTTCTATTATCCAACCAGATTGGATAAATGAAGCAAGGGAGGAATGGAAGAATGATGAAGAAGTGTGGGCACTTATTCAAAAGTTACAACAAGATTTTAGTACATCTGATACATTTATATATCAAAATGATTCGTTATGGTACAAATATCGCTTATACCTCTGTAAGAATTCCCAAATCAAACAAAAGATTCTTATGGAATTGCACACTTCTCCCTTAGGTGGGCACTCATGATTTTTTAAAACTTACCACAGGGTTAAGAAGGAATTTTTTTGGGATGGCCTTAAATCGGATATTCAAAAGTTTGTGGCAGAATGTTTGGTTTGCCAACAAAATAAAGTTGAAACAATTAAGACCCTGGGTATATTACAACTTTTATCCATTCCAAGCCAACGTTGCGAGGAGGTTGCAATGGATTTTATCACAGGTTTACCCAAGTCTGAGGGAAAGAGTGTCATCATGGTGGTAGTTGAAAGACTTACCAAGTATGCACACTTTTGTGCACTATCACATCCATTTAAAGCTAGTACAATTTCTACTGCATTTATGGAAATAATTCAAAAGCTACATGGAAACCCAAAGATTATTGTAAGTGACAAAGATCCCATTTTCACTGGAATTTTTTGGATGGAATTATTTTCTTGTCTCGGTACTCAGTTAGCTCATAACTCACCTTATCATCCTCACTCTGATGGGCAGACTGAGATAGTAAACAAATGTTTGGAAGGATATCTTTGTTGCTTTGTATCTGATAAACAAACACAATGGGTCAAATGGTTGCCTCTGGCTGAATGGTGGTATAACACTTCCTTCCATACATCAACAAAAATGACCCCATTTATGGCACTTTATGGATATCAGCCACCATCCATCACATCATATTTAAGAGAAAATTCTAAGGTTCAAGCAGTGGAACATCACATCGAGCATCAACAACAAGTCCTCCAACTCTTAAAGGATAACCTCGTGTTGGCACAGAATAGAATGAAACAACAGGCAGATCAACATCGCAGCGAAAGAAGTTTTGATGTAGGTGATTGGGTATTCCTACGGCTACAACCATATAAACAAATGTCCCTCAAGCAAGCTAAGAAGGATGATAAATTATCACCAAAGTATTATGGTCCATACAAGGTGTTGCAAAAGATTGGTACTATGGCATACAAATTGGAGCTTCTTGCAACTTCTCGAATGCACCTAGTTTTCCATGTTTCATGTTTAAAGAAGGTTATATGAAAAAAGCTCCCAGTTCAAACAATACTGCCAGAACTTGACGAGGAAGGAAAAATTATATTGGCACTGGAAGCAGTCACAGAAACAAGAACTCAACAACTATGAAATCGATCAATTTCAGAGTATCTCATCAAGTGGAAGAACTTATCCCCTGAAGATTCCACATGGGAGGATGAGAATTTTATACAAAAGCATCCAGAACTACTCAAGCATTGAGGACAACACTTTTTTGAAGGAGAGGGGCATGTTAGGTCCCTATAATACTAGTGATTACCCCATTACTATTGTAGTTACATCCCTTATTAATATTGTTGTGCCCCTATTGTCCCCATGTTGTTATTACTCTGCCCCATAGAATCCCTCTATTGTTATTTTTGTGCCATTATATTATTATTATTAGGTCGGCTAGGTTATATTGTGACTCTGTAGACTCCTATATATAGAAAGGAGGTTTTGTCATTTGAATCATCAAAGAATCATTCATTTGTGTAATGTAAAGGAGGTTGCCCCCTCGAAGAGGCTGAATTCTAAGGCGTTGATCTATCTTTTCTATATTTTTGTGAGCTGGTTAACATACTTTGCTCCTAATTTCCTTTATTTTCATAAATAAATTTGCCAAAAATGCCTTTTTTCTTTTTAATGCCTTTGCCTTAGCCTTTGCCAATTTTCCTTAGCCAAAACACACATCTAGTGATGCCCACTAGGATATCTTTTCCCAACATTCAACTTGTAATAAGCGTCCCTTACCCGTGGTCTTATTTTTTCCTTTATTAACTTTTATTACCTAGAATTTTTCACTAGGGTTGTTACACCATCAAAAGATAGTTTTCCTGCACTAAAGAGAAATGCACCAAAAATTCTACAAATTGATATTTTTCTAAGAGAAGATATGGAACAAGGTTTTTATATAGTCTTTCATACCTCTGATACCATGTATAAATGTCAAGAACTTTCCACTGCTAATGAATTTGAAATGAAAACAAGAGACACAATTGTCTTCTACTATTTTGTGAAATGGAAAACACACGATAGAAACACATACAACCATAAAAATGTAAGGAACATAATGATTTTACATGGGAACCCAATTGGGAAAAACCCCTCCACTGCTTTTCATTAATTCAGATGAGAATATGGATCAATTATAATGACTGCTTCACACATGAAGCACATCATACACTGCAATTCTGATATCTTGATCATTGACCTGCTATGACCAACACTTAGCCAAAATAGGCCTCAGCCATCCACCTATTTCCTTGTGCATTCCTTGAGGAAATTAGCCCCTAAAAGATAGGATAATTCCTTATTTCCTTCCACAAATCCTGAAGGAATTGACCACCTAGTCAATGCAAAAACTTTGTACACTCAACTAGTATACAATTCATAATTACAATATACCTGTTTCTCCACTCCAACTAGGAAATTCATATTTCATGCATGACTAGGACTCTTTTTAGTAAATTGATTAATTAAATAAGAGATGAGTGAGTTAACAGTGTTTATAACTACTCAGTTGAACTCATATTGATTCTACTAATTACTAGAGCTCATATAACTGAGTTTAACTAACAAAAACTCCACTAGATTGCTAGATTTTAGCAATCAACCCCTCCATAACTCTACTTCTAGCCTACAAACTCAAATTTATTGATTTAACCAGGAGACAAAACCATATCACTATAGCTAACTGCAATCCAGGTCATTCTATGTATGTGGAAAATCGAATTTCTCTTTGACTAAGGCACAAGTCAAATGAAGCATTTTCTTGCTACAATTTAAAAAAAGCCATCCAGTTAAAAAAACATGATCTGCAAAAATATTCTTAAATCAAAATAAAACATAAATTAGTAAAAAAACATGACTATTATTCATTTTTCTATGGATATTTTGAAAAAGTTACAATAGATCAAGGGAAAAAAATTATCCCAAATATAATTTTTTCATATTTTAGTGCCCACGAGGACATTAACTCTTGTCTCATGACTTTCTTATCCAATCATGGAAAGCACATCTTTTGTCTAATTGCATCATGGAGATGGTTGGAGATATCGATCAAAATGATCCCAACTTGCTCCTCCTAATATTGGGTTAACCATAATACACTTGATCATATTTATGTTTACCTTCTCATCTCCTGGCCCTCATGGTCATCTCTGATTGATCCTTCTATTGTCATGATTTTTAAATATTTGTGCAATAATTTTTCATTGTTAAGCTTCATAGGAAAACCACCTAAAATTAAAATACTTAAAAATAGTTCATATTCAGGTAAATAACCTAGTTACCCTCAGTTACTCCCTAACATAATTTAAGCAAGAATTTGCATCGGAACAAGATGGAAATAAATATACCTACCGGAGTTACTGTTTACTACTATTCATTTTTTCTTTGATGCTTTAACATGTAGGATTAAAAGTGTAAATGTGTAAACTTAGTAGTGGTGACTACCAATAAAAAATTGATGCAACTCATTATCCCTTAGTAGGCAATTAACTTTTCCACTTCATGTATCAATTTGCAATTTTTTTTAAAACATAACATCCACATAAGTGGCAGGGACTACGCTTCCCCACAGTACTTAAAGTGTTGAAGATAACATAAATAATGGTGGGCAATAACGACTCTTGGTAATTGTATTTATTTACATCTTGTTCCTATCTATTTTTTATGCAAATACTTGCTTAAATTATGGTGGGTTATGTTATTTATGTGAGTATGAGCTATTTTCAAGGATTTTAATTTTTGGTAGTTTCCTATAAGCTTAACAATGAAAAATCTAAAATTAGCTAAAAACCATGGCATAAATATATGGAGTGAAACTAGCATTTGACTAGTCAATATCTTTACATGGACCTGTAATTAGTGGTAATTGTATTACTTAGTTACACTAACTTTAATGTTGTACATGATGACTCCTCATAACTATGATTACCATGTGTAAATGTTATAAGCATAATCACTTGCTCCTATCACCTGCACTAACCATGTTTGTAATGTATGAGATAGTTGATTACATGAAATGTTATACATATTATGATGTATCATATTTTGAAAAGAATGTAGTAATTGTTGATAGAAAGAAAGAATAGATGTTCAGTCACCTATAATTTTGGGTAGTTGATTTGTTTTTGTATTAGTGATAGTGTGTGTATATAGCCTTAATCTTCCCTATCTTGTTACATGAATTTGTTTTTCTATATGATGCATGGTTTCTTTCATGATTATATTGTAATTATGTTTTTATTAATAAAATTACCAACAATTTTAGATAGAAGAAAACCATAATATACATATTACATTAAAATATATAACATATAAATAGTAATTACAAATTAAGATCTATTTTACCATATAAATTAAAATTGTGTAGTCTAATTTATGGATGAAATGGCCCTTTTCACAATGCCTTTTTCATGACTCAATCAAAATCCGACAGAGATTTTTAAAAACTTGAGTTTAAGTTGTTTATTCTGCAGAATTGGAATGCCCCAAGGGATTTTTGAGGGTGTTGAATCCATTTATGTATTGAAAAATACATTCTAAACAACAAAAAATCACATTTTTTCTTGAAATTGTCTTGCCAATGAAAACGTCTATAAGTTAGACTATGTCAATTAAAATAATGATTCCTTGACCATATTTAAATTTAATTAATATGCACATAAAAACTTAATACTTGCAATATATCAAGATTTTTAACATGGATATTCACCCTCACTTTACCATGGATATCATTAACTTGTAAATAGGATTTGTTACAATACCACCAATCAATACCATGGCTTATCAATACCACATGCCAAAAAACAATTTATCATTGCATAATCAAAATATTTTAATTTAATTTAATTTAATATTATAACATTTTTTAATTAAATATAAAATCAAAAACTACTACTAAAAATATTACGTGGGCAATCCCCGATCGGGGTCAGAGCTAGGAGGGAGGCAATGGTGGGATCCGTGCCATGGTCAGGGTAATTATGAAAGGGATCGGTGGGTGGATGGACAACCACCTTCACACATGCCTTCCCATCCATAAGGTGGTGCAGTATATTAATGAATTACTGTCTCGACATTTGGAATGTTTCACTGGTAAGAACACGGGTTTTATGGTGGGTGACCTAGATCAACTTGCTCGCTCTCATACTGGCTCCTTAGTCTGAGAAAGACAAAGTATAATCATCTGGGTGGTAGCGCAAGATCTCTCTCCATCTTGGAACCTAGTTGTAGGTGGTGGAATTCTCCCTCTCGACAGCTATAGTTGTGGGTATGTTCAGAATATAACCTTCATGAATGCTTTGACCCCTGTGTTTTGTTGGTGTTTTTCTAATCAGACAATGGATTTTCCTTATTCGTATTTCTGGTTAAGAATCGAATCTTTCAGGTATATATGGGTATTAAATATCATCCTTAACTCTAGCTTGTATGGGACTTTATGGCCCTTAATTAGAAAGTTTGTAGTTTGTTTTAGTAACTCATCATATCTAGTTTGCATGCAATTGTGGATTTTGGTTCTAATTATGATGTTAACTCATTGTTCAAGGGTTTTTGTTCTTCATTTTGGTTCTCAGAAAAACCCTTCGCCTAGTTTGAGTCGAGGTGGGTTTATGAGAGTATTCCTGGGTCTGCATATTGTCTTGTATTTAGGGATTTATAATGCCTGTTGGGTCGATGCGAGAAGACTCCTTGATCAATGCAATGCCTTGGGGGTGGGGAAAGTCTAGTTTCACTAGTCTAATGCTCTTTGTTCGATTGCATGTGTTACTCTAGTACTTGTAGGCTAGGGTCTTGACCTAGGTAATTGGTATCGTCCAAGGGGTTACATCTAGTGTGCTAGATTACAGCTTGGACAAGGGCTTTAAAGGCACTTTTCTTGGCGTCTAAGGATAAGTGTTATATCCATCCTTGTGAATTGCAACACCATAAGATGGCTTAGTCGGCTTCAAATGGGGGAGGGAAGACGAGGTGAAGTTGTGGTCGCAGGCAGTGTCAGGGTCATGGTCGTGGAGGTAGTCAAGCCCAATCTCAACCTTCTAGTGGTTGGGGTCGGAGAAATATTGGGGATTTAATTATGGAAGCATCTCAGTCCTTCAAGACAAACACTCATCCTCGTGCCCGACAGATAATTTTGGGGTGGGAGAGTGAACTGAAGCAATATCCAGAGGTAAGTGATTTGGATGTTGATGAATAGGAGAATCTCATCCCCATTTTGGACATACCAGAGGTAGATACACCCAGTTCCAGCATACCCTCTTTTTGTTCTAGATGACGAAAAATGTTTTAGCAAAAGCTATGGCGAACACCTTTACATCAATCTCGGGATTAGTAGCGATATGCAAGAAATCCACAGTGAATTCCAACTCATTCAGTGCTAGTTACATCAACAAAATGCTTGTCTAAGCCGCATTGAGAAGCATATTCCATACCTTCCTCAAACTGAATTATCGGGTTCTAGTGCCAAAGAAACAACGCCAATAGAATCTTCTGATGATTAGGAATTCTCTTAGTACAATGTGGATGTTTATTTTGATATGTGATATGAATAACACAATTTTTTTTGTTTTTTAGTCATAGACGTATAGTAAATAAGAGACTAAAAGACATTCAAGTTTATCTAGCTTTGCAAAACATTCTCAAACTTTTCAGATTTTGGTTGGCCTATAATGTAGTCAGAAGGTCAACAAACATGGTTTCCTAATGGGCAGGTTGAGGCCATCTGATTATGGATGATGTTATATATTGTGTGCTTGTTTTTGAAAATGCAATAGAAAGAAATTGTCAAGCTTACAAAAATAAAATAAAATTATGTGGTTATTCCATAGATTAAATCAAGGTTTTAATTGTTGAGCCTAGAGGTGCTCTACAATTGAGTATAGGGTAGATGTTGAATTAGATGTTAGATGTCAGACATTAGATGTAAATATTTTTTAAATTCAATTTCTTTTATAGTAATTTTATTTTTATTAATAAAATGACTAAGAATTTTTTTAGATAAAATAAAATCATAATATACATATCACATGTTATGAATTAACATTCATTTTACCATATGCATTAAAATAATGATTATGTAACATTTTTAAATTTAATAAATAAGCACATAAAATTTGATATTTACAATAACCCTCATTTTACCATGGATATTTTTAACTTCTAAATAGGCTTTGTTAGAATACCATGGGAAAATATCATGTGCCTAAAACCAAAACTCATTTCAAAATAAAATCTTTTTATAAATATTTTAT
Source organism: Pinus tabuliformis (assembly GCA_031772625.1). Classification (NCBI taxonomy): domain Eukaryota; kingdom Viridiplantae; phylum Streptophyta; class Pinopsida; order Pinales; family Pinaceae; genus Pinus; species Pinus tabuliformis. Next base: position 307,514,030 of record CM062819.1, read on the forward strand.
TTTAATTTTATTTTTGCCTTTTTAAATTAAAACTTAATACTTACCATAAACTTCCAATATAACAAGATTATTGACTATGGATATTCACCCTCATTTTACCATAAATATTACTAATTTGTAAATAGGCTTTGTTACAATACCATGGGCCAACAATACCACTTGCCCAAAAATCATAGCTTATTTCAAAATCAAAATATTTTACAAATATTTTATCTCATCAAATTACATAAAATTAAAAATAGAAATAATATAAAATTAATAGTTATAATTAATAATAAAATCAGCCTAGATCAATCTTAACTCTGGATCTACCAAGCACAGAGAGGAACCAAATCTCTTGAGATACGAACCTATTTTAGAGTGAAATGAGCGTTGATAAAATTAAAAAATGAGAATGTCTTTATATGTAGAGATGTGAAAATTATATAAAATAAAAAATATTATTAAGAACCAACATAGATCCATCTTAACTAAGGATATATCAAGTTATGAGAGGAATGAAGTCTGCTAAGGTGCAAACATTTCCTCAATTTTTGAATTTAAAAAGAAGTTAGCATCTTGAGAGATTTGATCCTTCTTAACCCTTGATAGATAACGAGTTAAGATAAATCTATGCTAATTTATTTTAATTTTGATTTATTAAAAATTACAGATATAATTATTGAAATTGTAAATTTTATTTTAACTAACTATATTATTTGTTAACATATATGAATATGAAAACCAAAATAAGTTAAGTTCAAAATGAAGTGAAAATAATAAGTATCTAATTAGAAAGAATCAAGCACGGCAATTATGTGGTGTGTCTTGAGTTGATAATTTCTTTGTAAAAAAATGAAGATTACATAACATGTATACCTAATTCTAAGATACATTTTCATTTATTTTCTATTTATTTTTGTTAGTTCTTAGAAATTGATTTTTAATCAACCTAGCAAATTGGAAAAATTGTAGTATTTGATATAGTTTATTATAATGTATTGTAAAATGTAATATTTATGACAATATTGTAAATAAAGTAATTGGATTTTTTAATGAATTATAATTTTTTTATTATCTAGAAGATTTGAAAAGACTAATTACTTATAATAGATTAAAAAATATTTTTATTTCAAAAATAAAAAAAAGAGCATGTGACAAGTGAGTGTGTATTTATGTGAAAAAAAAAGCCAAGTGGCATGTAATAAGTGAGTGAGTATTTATGTGACAAAGTGGCATGTAATAAGTGAGTGAGTATTTATGTGACAAAACTTATATGACAATAATAATAAAAAGAAAAACAAGTGTCTTGTGTTTGTAATACTTAGAAGTGAAATGGTGGTACAATGGCATGTTTATTTGAGATAATATGTGTTCTTGTTAATAAAAAAAAAAATGTTTCAAGAAGAATATTTATGATCAAATCTTCTTGTCAGAGTTACTTAAAACCAAAATTTAGCCAAAGTAAAACTAAGTGGCATTTCACTCGAGGTGTCGGAGTGAACATCAAAATTTAATTAGGGAAATTTTTATTATGGATATTTAAGAACATTGATGATCAAATCCCATTGTTGAGTTGTAATAGTATTAACACACCTTGAACATTCGATATATCTCCTCGATTACAGAGTGAAAATTTTGGGATTCAACGTATAAAACTTGGTGTTGAGAAGTGGAGGTGCATTTGCAGAGTCCATTGGTCATGTAGTATTTTGCAAAGAGTTGTGAAACTTGTTATGAAGTAGAGTTGTAGAAAAACATGTAGAAGAAAAATATAGAGATTAAAGTCTGTGAAGTCATTGGAAAAAAAAAAAAAAATATATATATATATATATATATATATATATATATATATATATAGAGAGAGAGAGAGAGAGAGAGAGAGAGTGGTGGGTACATATTTTTGTTTGCAAAGTATTTATTTTCAATGTGTTTCAAGTTGAATCATATTTTGTTGGTTTTTTTGTGCTTTGTTTTTCCTTTGTTTACATGTGTTTGTTAGTTGGGAACCTAGTGTTATTTGGTCAAAAGTTTTCCCTGTGCATAAACTAGATAACACTTATTTGGTGATAGGCCCTTTGAGGGGAAATGAGTTGATTCTCCTTTGCTTATATAGAAATATAGCTCTGAAATTCATGTTTTCCCAATCCATATGCTCAATCTGGTTAAGATGTTGGCTTTGCTACTATTGGTTCTATTGTTGTCAAATCTTTAGCGAGTACATGGAAGTGTATAGCATGACTTCTTTGTTTGTCAACAATTGTATTTGTTTGTTTGTGTTTCAAGTTATATCAAATTCAACTTACATTTATACAATATAGTCACAGTCTAAGTGACCTTAGTAGTATGTTTTTTTTCTTGGATAATTGTGTTAGGGTTGGTAAGATTTTTTGAAACATGACACACTTTATGTATTACTTATATGCATTTCTTTGTTTGTTTCAAGTTATATAATGTGAATTTGTTTATGTGTTTGAAATTACATGTATTTGGTGGGGTTAATAATTTGCTTTCGTGGAGTATGAAGCAACAATTTATTTGACAATAGTATAGTAGCATAAAATGTGAAACGTGATTCAGTTAACATCAATACAATATAGTCGTAGTGTAAGTGAGCATAGTAGTAGGTCTTATTCATTGTTCTGGTATGTGTGTCTTATGATTTCTACATGTTAGAAATTCATGTCATCTTAGGTAATTGTGTTAGTGTTGGCAATATTTTTTGAAATGAGAGACGCTTTATAATACTTCTTTCATCTGTTTGAATTTTATGTTTTATTTTTCTATTTGTGGTTGTGGACATGGCCACCAAACAGGTGAAAATGACCTCGTCGGCTAGAAGTAATGTTGTCGAGAGAAGTGGAATTTATCCTTTTATGTCAATACTTCGGCACATGTTTTAGTTTGGCATAGAGTCATGAACCACATATAGTTGCACATATTTTATCCATTTGATGTATATGAATCACATTTAGTAATATAGTCATGATTATAATGTTACGGCAAAAAAAAATGAATAATATAGATTAATTTTTTGCTTTTGGACTAACCTTGTGTGAAGCAGTAAAACTTACACTTTTGTGTCCGCACTTTGGCACACACGTATTTGTTGCATTTCAGTTTGGCATGTCTTTGTTTCATGCAGACTTTAACTGCATACAAAACCCAAATGAGGGCACACAATTTCAGCCCCTTGCCTTAAACCTTAGACAAACTCAAATTTAAAAAGAAACAATACAAGCCACAAACAAAATCCAACCTAATACAAATTGGATTATGGCCAAAATTCCAATGCAGATTATATATGGTTGGAAGATGATATAAGGATACAAGAGAAGAAAAGGTCCTGAACAAATGTAAGAATTGTCAAGAAATATGACAAGTATATGCAATATAAATTCTAGACTATAAATCAATTGGGAAATAAAATAGTTGCATAAAGAGCATGCTTAATAAGTAAAGGAATCAGGGGAATGCATGAATGATAGTAACTTGAAGCCAATATCTGAAATTATTAATTTTTGTTTGATGATTGCATTATTCTTGTAAGTCTTCCAAGTTTAGGTATGTGGGTTGGCTTTTACAATACTATTGTATATTCAATATTTTCTTTTCGGTTCACCTTGTGGGGCGCAGTGGAACTTATCCTTTTATATCTACACTTCTGCACATGTTTTAGTTCCGCATAAATTATCCATTTCGTGTATGTAATTTAGTGATGATTATAATGTTAAGGACAAAAATGGATAGTATAGGTTCAATATTTCCTTTTGGAGTCACCTTGTGCGAAGCAATGATGCCCTTTTATGTCTGCACTTTCACACACATGTCTTTTTTATGCACAGATTTTAGTTGGCCATGTCTTTGTGTCATGAGGACTCTAATTGTGCACAAAATGTTGTTAGAAGTTCAACAATGACCTAGTCTCCTTGAAGTAAAACCATCGAGGCTAGCAGAATGGACTTGGAGGATTTCGTTCAACTTGTAGGATGATACCAATCATAAAATTATTTTAGACAAGTGAACAAGAAATAAATTTGAAATGCATGAATGAGAAATACTTGAAATAATATCTGAAATTATCAACTTGTTTTTCATAATTGCATTATCGTTGTATGTTTTCCAATTCCATGTATTTGGGCTAGATTTTCCAATAAGATTGTAGATTCAATATTTATTGTTGGGTTCACATTGTGTGGAGCAGTGGAACTTATACTTTTATGTCCACACTTCCACATATGTTTTAATTCTACATATAGTCATGAACCACATATTTTTTTAGCATATATTATCCATTTGATTTATATGAATCACATTTAGTGATATAGTCATGGTTATACTGTTAAGGACAAAAATGGATAATATAGATTCAATATTTTCTTTTGGACTCACATTGTGCAAAACAATGAAACTTTCCCTTTTATGTCCACAATTTTGCACACACATCTTTGTTGTATACAGATTTCAGTTCGGTATGTCTTTGTTTCATGTATACTTTAACTGTGCACAAAATTTTGCTATAAATTTGAAATGCATGAATGACAGTAACTTGAAACTAATATCTGAAGCTATTCTTTTTTTCATGATTGCATTATTTTTGTAGGTTTTCCAAATCTAGGTATCAAGGCCAACTTTCACAATACAATTGTAGATTCAATATTTACTTTTGGGTTCACCTTGTGCGTAGTAGTGGGACTTATCATTTTATTTCTGCATTTCGCACATGTTTTATTCCACCTTATGCGAATGCATGAAAATCAATAACTTGAAAATAATACATAAAATTTAATAAGTTTTTTTCTTGATTGCATTATTATTGTATATTTTCTAAGTGTAGGTATCTGGGTCGGCTTTTACAATATGATTGTATATTCAATATTTTATTTTGGTTTCACCTTGTGTGGATCAATGGAACTTATCCTTTTATGTTTGCACTTTTGCACATGTTCTAGTTCACCTTGTGAAAATGCATGAATGGTAGTAACTTGAAACTAGTATCTAAAATTATTAAGTTTTTTTTGTGATTTCATTATTACTATATGTTTTCTAAGTGTAGGTATATGGGTCACCTTTTACAATATGATTAAAGATTCAATATATGTTTGAGTTCACCTTGTGTAGAACGGTGGAACTTATGCTTTTATGTATGCACTTCTGCATATACTTTAGTTCTACACATCTTTGTTGCGCACAAATTTCAGTTCTGCCACAGCTCTGCATGTGTTTGCACTGTATAGAGTTTAACTGCAGACAAAATTTAGCTAGTATAATATTATATGCTATAGATCCATGAATTCTTAGGTAATTGTGTTAGACTTGGTAATATTTTTCGAAGTGGGAGACTTAGATCGTGAGTCTGAGAAACATATTTTATAAAACTTCTACATCGAGGTATCAAATTTTTTGTTATGTATCGTTATACTTTCTTGTTTCTCGCTTACCATTGATTGTAGCTCGGTGTGTTATTGTAAAGGCATAACTAATTATATGTAGTCGTACGTTGGGGCATGAATCTTTATATTAAATGATGCAAATAAGTAAGTTTGAATAATGATCCTCTCGGATACCCATATAAATATAAACACTGCATCCTTTTAACACTAGATACGCATAACTGAAGCACGTCACTGACATGCTTAAGTTGTACAAACACAGTTTAAAAGATCTAAGTCCCTGTATATATGTTTCCGTAGTTCACATATGAAAATGTAAATATATGGGCCGCTTTACAAGACAATTATAACATAAATATTTGTTTTTGGGGCCATTGCGTGCGAAGCAGTGGAACTTATGGATCTCCTCTTTTGCGCACAGATTTTAGATGCATCATTTAACATTACAGGAACTATTCTGGAACTTATTATGAAGTAAAGTTGTAAATACACACACACATATATTGAAGTCTATGAAGTCATAAGTAACACAAACAAATACAGAGGCATCAAATTAGTAACGACATGTTATTTTTATGTTTTATGTGTTTTGTTTTTTGCTTAATAATCTAGTTGTATGAAATATGAAGCAAAAATTTACTAACTTATGTCCCAGATCTAATAGAATGCAAACAAGTGAAGAAAAGTAATAAATTTGAAATGCATAAAATTACTTACATGAAACTATGTTGTTATGGTGAACAACAGACGCCTGAAACCTTATGCTACCCCAACCTCTATAAAAGCAATCTTAAAACTTGGGTGGCGACAATAATATTGTGACATTGAATGTATGTCCACGATTGTTTTAATGTTTGCATGATATAAAAGAATTATAGATTTCATGGCATTTAGTTTGGCTCCTCAGATGATTGGACAAAATTATTCAAATCCAAAATGGCAATAACTTGAAACTATTGCCTGAAATTATTACCTTTATTTTCCATAATTGCATTATTTTATTAGTTGCAAAAAATATATATAATCATTTATGATTTGTTGTTAATTTATTTATGAAAACTTTATTATTTATAATTTACAACCAAATGTAACTACTTTGGGCTCTATATTTGTCTTCCATGCATCGAAGTAGCTTCATTTCTCTTCATGTAATGCAAGAAGGAATTCTACAACTAGAGAAATCATTATACTCAAGTGTAAATATCTGGGTTGCTTTCCCAACACGATTATAAATTAAATATTTCCTTTTGGGCCCACTATAGAGTACTGAAACTTACCGACATATCTTTTTTTGCCATAATTGCATTATTTAACTAGTTGCAAAAAAAATATAATCATATATGAGTTGTTATTAGTTTATTTACAACAAATTTTATTTGATAGCCAAGTCTAGTTACATTGAGATCTATATGTCTTCCATGCATTAAAGTAGCTTCATTTATCTCCACGTAATGGAACAAGGATTTCCATCACTGGAGACATCATTATACTCAAGTGTAATATATGGGTTGCTTTCCTAACATGATGATAAACTAAATATCTCCATTTAATTGCACTATCTGGAGCAGTGAAACTTACCCTAAAAAGTGTACTTCCACACATGAGTTTGTTCTTCATAGACTTTAGCTATAGTCATAAGCCTTCTTGATTCAACAATCTTGCTATGTCTAAAGCTAGTGGAAGACAAGTGTGGATGTATAGCATATGCAAAGAGAATTGGGCTTACTCGCTATAAACGTTTGGTAGCTTACTACTTTTGGATAGTTTTGTGATTGTTGATGTTACTGGCTCATAAATATACATGCACATACATTAGTGCAAGACACAAGAAAGCATTCCATATTGAAATATGTGCAAACAATTATAGTTATCTTTGGATCTAAAAATGATTGGTGAGACCATTTTTAGGTTGGCTACAAGCATTTTAACTATTCAATTTATCACAACAAGGGCATCTTCCTTTTCTTGTATTAGACACAAAAAGGAATTCTATGACTATAGAAGTCATTACATCGAAGTCCAGATATCTATGCCACTTTTTTAATATGATTGATACAGTATTTACTTTTGGGTTTAGCTTTTGTGGAACGTGGAACTTTCCTTTTTATGTCTGCGGTCCTACACATATTTTAGTTCCACACATGTCTTTGTTTCACATAGATTTCAGTTCCATGCAAGTTTTTGTTTATATAAACATGAATTCCAAACAAAGTCTAGCTATAGTGGTGATTGTAATCTTTTAAGAATTAATGTCTTCATGGGTAATTGCATTACACTTGGTAAGGTTTTTGGAAGTTAGAGACTTGGTGTGTGAGCCTGAGGAGCACGCTATAAAAGTGTCATGGAGTGACGTCAAATTTTTCATCTATCGTAACACTTTAATGTCTTTCAGTTGCCATTAATCATGCTCTGCTAACTTCTTGTTAATGTGTAAGTGCTTATATAAAGTTACGCAATGCGACGCCAAACTTTCTAATAACTGAATTAAAAATATGTGTCTCATGGCTCTTGTGCAAGAGAAGTGTGCAGAGAAAATGCATGTGGAGAACAAGAAAGCCAGTTCTTTCACACCCATGGAATTCGAGATAGAATGCATAGATTGTTTCTTTAGCAAATTTTTAGGAGAGATGATTTTTATTTTCTTTTAAATGGTTTAGTCTTAAGTCATTTGAAATATATATTCAATATGAATTTTGTTTTTATTGTATGAAAACCATTCTTAATGTTAAAATTGAGAAAATGTAAGTTGTCTTGGAAATGCATATACTAGTTTGTTGATTGATCCCCTTTCTATAATGAATCACTATATCTGAGTTTAAAGATAAGTGTTCTTTCAACAATGTGCAATTTTATAGTGTCACTATTGGTTTGTATGTTAATATTGAATCATTTTTTTTTTTTTTTATTTGTAGTAATAATTTTTCATTATGCAAAGGGAAATAATATTTCGATTAATAGAATATTGAAACATTAATATATTTGCTTCTTTTGATTGGATTCTTTATTGATTTGCAAGGGAACAAATCATTTCGAACTAAGGTGGAAATTTTCCAGGTTTTTTGGAGCCACTGCATATCTATACAATTTACATTTGACACAAGGTACGGGCATTTTAGAAACATCTAAATGAAAGTAATAGAAATTGGTATTGTCAGAAAGATAAAAGGGAAAAAGGAAAAAGGAAAAAGAATCGTTGCTCTTTTTTTTCGTGTTTGTTATTATAAAGTCATAATTTATAGATTACAAAAAGAAAAAGACAACAAATGGATGGGGTTGAGGAATAAAACAAACAAGAAAATGACTAACCTAAACAAATTTGGCGTGCATGGAGAACTTGATATTAACGTTGTTTTGGCAAAACACCATTTGACTCGTATAAACAACTTTAGTTTTACCGTAGGATATTGCTTGTTTGGTTCTCTATGATTGTTTTTGCATGATAGATATACTTCTATAGAGTTGAGAGAAGGAACAATACAACATTTTAAACTTTATTTGTAAAATAATCACAATGAAGCATTATTGTCTTATAGAAATGAATTAAATACATATTCTTTGATAGAAATGCATAAAGTTGATGATCCTAAGGTTCATCTTCAACATGTGTCACTATCTGCTTCACTTGAGTGTGCACCAAATGAGAGGGGGATTTGGGGTGATATGAATTAGATCATTATATTTTTTTTCATCTATCTCGATGCATTCATAGTGGAAAAAGTGGAGGAATAATCTCATGGGACCGTTTTTACCGGTGGGACCTAGTTTGGCAAAATGGGGTCTAAAACCTTTTGGGAGCGTTTTGAGGTACCAAACGATGTTTTTTGGGGGTAAAACTTTACCACTTTGAATAAGAACCTTTTCATGTTATTATGCACATATATATCTATCTAATGGCACCATAATCACGTCAATTGAAGTCCATATGCAAAAGTTATGCCACTCAGAAGTTGACCTTTCTATTTTCACACCTATAATTCGGGAGGATGTCACACCAGCCCCCATTATTCATGGAAAAGGGGATAGCCACATGTTTTTTATGTAAAATACTCTAGAAGGGTCTATATTGTAACTCTATTTAAGATTTGATGTAGTCAAAGTTAACCATTATTAGGCTATCAAGTTGTGTTATAACCAAGCCATTAGGAGGAAGAGGCATTCCATTCCTTCGAGAGAATTTTGTTCCATAGATGAGAAAAAATAGCCAGGAGAGATAGGAGGTAAAGAACACAGAGAGGATTTGTGAACTATAGTAGCCAACAAGCCACGGGCTTTACTTCTTTGTACCTATAGCCTTATTTTCCAGACAGAGAAAGAGAGTGAAGCGGCCTCACCTTCTAGTTGGGTTTCCTCCCAAAAGGTTTTCCCATAGCATATTTTGTGTCTTATGTGTGTGTGAGTGATGAGCCCCAAAAATGGACAATTATTTGGGCTCATTCAACCTCCTAATTTGACTTAATCCACCATTCTCATTAGTTTATTGCATGTTTTTGATTATATTTATGTTAATAGAGTGAATTTGGTTAGTCATTATGCCAACAAGTCTAATGGGTGCTTTTTGTAGCCTTTTTGGTCAACTTGGAGACAAAATTGAAGGTCTTAATGAGCACTTGGTAGCCAAATTCGTGGGAGAACAAGCTAGAGGATTTGTAGGAAGGTGTCCCCTTCATTTATGGGCCCTTACCTCGAATTCTCCACCATCAGCTCGGAGTTCAAGGGCCACCGAATCAATCAACACAAGTGCAACCAAGCAAGTCAAGTAGGACTGTTGTTAACTCCAAGTTTTGGGCAGCTGAGTCCCTAAAGTTTAGGAGGACTGTTGGGTCCTCAATTTGTATAAATAAGAAGGCTTAGGGCCTCATTTTGGTTATCCAGTTAGTCATTTTGTTAGCCAGTGGATGTTAGCTCGTTAGCCAATAGATAGTAGCTAGTGGTTAGTCATTTTGTAGCCAATAGTTAGCTAGCTTGTAGTTCGATTTGTATGCAATAGATTAGCTTTGCTTTCAGCTCATTCTCAAGCTCTCCTTGTGGACAGTTTTGATGTAACTCTTCATTCTTGATTAATAAATATGAATTCAGCTTTGCACCAGCTCTAAATCTCTCTTGGGAGGCTGTAGCTCTTGGGGTTGGGCCCATCTCAAGCGCCCAGTACCTCCCCTGTTTATATTTATGTGTGTTTGCTGCATTCTTAAAATAAAATCTGCTCTTTAGATCTTGCTTTGTTATTTTGGCTGTTTTTGTTGGTTAAAGTAGCTTTTTATGTTTGGGAACCGATTGGTAGGAGTTTGTCATGCATTTAGATCTTTCGGAATGTTCTTGCTCACGTGATGTACATGGTTCTCTTTCCAAACGAGGCTGTTGTTTATTCATTTCATTGACAGTTAGATTAAGTTAGCTAGGACTTAGTTTGTTTGCAAGAATTCATTGATTCGGTTGAATGTGCATTGTGCAGGGCATCTCTATCACTCACTCACATGGTCAAGCTTCATCAGAGCCATCTGATTCATCCCATATCTAGGCTTCTCGCTTCACACCCATCCTCTTGCCCACGTAACCCTACTTTCTTCTCCATTGTTGTCTCAACTACCTTAAAGCCAAATCAGCCTTCCACATATCATCTCACCACTCCATCCATCAGTTCCTGGGTCACTTCAGACCCCCATCCTACCTCCATAACCATCCATGCATCTTCCATCAATCACCCATCCTCAAAAATCCCATTTCGAAACATCCTGTAGAAGAATTACAGAACTTCCTGTAGAAACCCCTGCAGACTTCCTGTAGAAGTTCATAAACACGGTTGCATGGCATCCAGACTTTGTGAAACTCTCAGAAAGAATGCTAGAGACTCCTTAGACCCTCTCTGTACCATCCCAACCTTTCCCAAAGCATTTCATCCCTTGATCCATCCCTGCACAATGGAAAACTAGTTAAAAGCACATGCATGATAATTTCAACAACTTAAGCAAAAATACAAAAAGATGTTTTCTTCAGATAGTGATAACTTAGATACATGCATTTTACCTTCCTAGAAGTAATGGCATCTCTTTTCGTAGTTTGCATTCTTTCCTTTGCATCAGTAGGACTAGTTGGTAGAATTAGGGTTTGCTAGGGTTTGCGTTTCTTTTTGGCTTTCAGTTTCTTTCCGCAAGTAGATTAGCTTCCTTTGAGTTAGATTTCGTCCATCAGTTAAAAAGCTTCTTCTAAGAGCTCATAGAAGTTGGCTTGAGCCCCTAGCGGACTTGTGCCAGCTGACCAAGTGACAGCTGTGGCAAGAGCTAGTACTTGTGCATACAGCACCGTCGCTTCCAAGTTTGTTACGAACTACCGGGTTGATAAAATTAAAGAAGGGAGTTCTAGGAGTTGTAGCATTATTGCTACTACTGGAGCTCACCATCTTTTTGGCGCTGTTTCCGGGGAAGCGTCAGAGTATTGGTGATTGTCGCTTTTCTTCTATTTTCCACTACAATCTTCTGCTAAGTAGTTTATTTCATTTCCATTATGCAATTTCGTTTATGCAAAAGTAGATTAGCATTTCCCGCTTTCATAGATTAGCATTTCCTGCTTTCATAGATTAGCATTTCTCGCTTTCATAGATTAGCATTTCAATTCTGCAATTTTGTTTCTGCAAGCGTAGATTAGCATTTCAATTCTGCAAGCGTAGCCTAGCATTTCACTCCTGCAATTTTGTTTCTGCAAGCGTAGATTAGCATTTCAATTCTGCAAGCGTAGCCTAGCATTTCACTCCTGCAATTTCATTTGAGCAAAATAGATTAGTCATTTCCTGATTCCATTTCAATTCCGCATTTTCATTTTAGCAAGATAGTTAGTTGCAGTTCAATCTATTTCAGTTTTGCAGGTAGAAGTAGAAAAAAGAAAAAAATCAACCAAAAAGATTTCATTTCATGCCTTGTAGGAGTAGAGATAAGTTAGAAAAATGATTGCACAACACCCCCCTTTGCTTCACATAGCCAATCTTCTCTCTTCTTCGATGGCTGTGATTAAGAAGAACCCCTGGGTGGACATCAAGACATATTTGAAGAACCTCTAAGGGAGAAGAAGAAGAAACCATTCCTCTAGAGCAAATGGCTACAAGCAGAAATGTTGGGAGCAGTCCCTTGTCCAAAGACGAATTTGAAGATCAGATAGAAGATTTCAAGAGTGATATGAGGCAGTTTCTCGCCATGCAATTGGATACCCTGTGGATCCAAAAGAAGCAAGAGGAAGCCAAGAGGGCTTTGGTCATCTTTTGTCCCAGGTGCACTAGAAAGCATCCTAGGAACGAATGTCCAATGCACTCCCTAGAAGTGTGTTTCATCTGTGAAGAATACCATCCTACATATCAGTGCCCTTCCTTACCTAGAATCAAAGATGCATATCAGAGAGCCAAAGGAGCCACTGAATCACTCTATTATATGAACCAAAGGAGGCCACATGAACCTAGATCTTACCAGCAGGAACTGCAAGGGACATCTGAGACCTATTATGACCCCTACCAAGCCACTTTCACGCCTTCTTGGGGTCCCCCTGCTCATCCTTCCTGGTTCACACCTCCTCCTTGTTCCTTCCCAGATCCATATTATGCCCAACCAGTTGCTCACTCGTTTCACTCTTATGCTCAGCCACAGCCTCAGTGGAATGCACCTTATCAGGAGTGGAGGCCCCAATACAACACTCCTCCCGCTTCATTCCCTCCACCACCTGCTCATCCACAACCATCACCTCCTGCTCCACCAAGGCAACCCCAAATGTCTGCTCAACCACAACCCCATCCACATCCATCTCAATTACACACCTCCACTCAACTACCCGTACCACCATTTCCAAAACCATACAATGGAGTAGCTCAACCCAATTGCAAAGCTGAGGCACAACATATCCAAATGACTCCTCTTGAGCTCAATGATCTTCACCATAGCTCAGGAAAAGCATTGCAAAAAAGAGATCATCTTGAAAGCATTGAAGGATCACATCTAGCGAAAGAAGATTCAAAAGAGGAGATCAAAGAACCATGGGTTGCACTTGATGAAGGGATGAGATCAGAATCAGAGATCGAGAAAGCCTCCTCATGGTTACCATCAAATCTTCCATGTATTCAAGAGAAAGATCAGCAAAAAGCGGAAGATGAGAAAGTCATGTTAGAAGGTGACATGAAACATGATCCAGATCAGCAAAAGAACTAAGGATATCAGAGCTATATTGAGATATGGTTTCAGACGGTCACTAAGTTGCAGCGGTATTCTCTTCCTCAGCTATGTTTGATCCCTTCAAGGTCAGATCATTTGGTCTCTGAGATCTGGATACCTATCCAAGCATGCATTTCGAGCCTTCACATCATTTTTTCTCTAATCTCGATGTGCACATGGCTCCATTGGAAGTATTCTTATACTTGAGAACGATTTTGTTTTTCAAGTAGGGTAGGGTAGAGAAAAAAAAAAAGAAAAAAGAGAAAAAAGAAAAAGAGAAAAAATGAAAAAAGAGGAAAATAGAAATCTAAGGTGAAAACCTCCTCGGAGGCGCCTTAGATTGGCTCATTGATTGAAAACCTCCATGAGGCGGTCAATGGGTTGGAAAAAAGAGAAAATAAAAGGGAATAAGATCTTTGGGTGAAAACCTCCCTTGGAGGCGCCCAAGGCAGGCAATTAGGGTGAAAACCTCCATGAGGCGCCCTAGTTGTTTTAAAAAAAAAAAAAGAGAAAAAGAAGAAGAAAAATAAAACTAATTCCATTGGCTAATTGCAGGTTGCAAGAAGGACGTTTCATGACAGGAGGAGCACTAAAATCAAGGTCAAAGGAATTTTTCTTGTGCCTTCTACAGGAAGCTCTGTATTTCTACAGGAAACATCCTGTAGAGCCTTTGGATGAACCAAATTCAAATTCAAAATGGAATCTAATGGTGGGAATCTGTTGATTAGGCCTACAAGCACTTGTGTGTCCATCCCTTGCCTTTCTCGATCATTTTTTCCACCTCATTGTGCTTCTCATTGTGCTTCTACAGGAACTTCCTGTAGAAATTGTGGGAAACTAGACATGGATTTCAAAAAGTGGTTTGGGGAACATGGTAGCTTCCTCAAGGGTTCAGAAGTCCTCATGCAATCTTCCAACTCCTCCTCCATCATCTCCATACCTGCATCACATCCCAAGCTCAGTTTTCCCTTCCATGCAAACACATGCAAAAAGCCTTGAAGCAAAAAGACATAGAACAAAATTTGTTTTTGCCATAACTTGAGAACCATGCATCCATTTGACAAACCGTTTTATGGGGAATTGTACAAGGTTGATGGAAACATGCCTGAGCAGTTCCATGCAATTCCGGTGCACGGTTTCCAAGAAATCAGCCTCCATCACCATCAGCTATTTTTGCATTTTCTCCATATCCGTGCATCTGTTTCAAAACCTGTTTCATGGGGATATGCATGTGAGTGATGGTAACCTACCCAAGCAGTTTCAGCCGATTCCGATACACGGTTTCCGATAAATCAAGCTCTGAAATCTTCAGCCATTTTCCATTTTTCCCGAAATCCATGCATCCATTGATCACGATTTTGCTATGGGAGATGCATAATGATGATAGGAACATGCTCACCAAGTTTCAGATCAATCCAGTTTACCGTTTGAGAGCAATGGCGAAAACAAGTTCTGGTTTTGTGACCATGCAGCAGCAGCAGCTTGAAGGTGCAGATCTGAACGTGGAAACAATTGCATGCAACTCAGATCTGGCCAGAGGACACCTGCACAAGGAAAAGCAATCAAAAATCATCAGCCAAGCCCTCATGCAATCAAAGGATCCAAGCATGCAGTAGCAGAATCAGAGCATGCAGCAGCAAAAAGCTTCACAAGCAGCCGTTTGACTTCAGGTACGTGACTAAACCTTGTTCATCTATTGCATGAATCTAGTCTAAGCATTGAATGAATGAATGGAATGGTGAAATTAAGCCATGAATGTAGCAAGACACCCAGTTCTCTAGCACTCACGAGAAAGTCACGCAGCATGCATGGGTCAGTCATGCACGTGAAATTTAAAAAAAACACGGACAGTGTGGGTAGTCTAACTCCAGTGCAACTGATGGATGAGATTTCAAGCAGAGAACAAATAGTAACCACTGCAGTTCATGATAGCACAACAGTTTGCATGGGGCCAACGTGTAGTTGGCCAGCTCACCCTTCATCAACGAAAATCTTCATAAACATCCAATCGAACTCTCACAGCTATTGTTTCTAGTTTATCATCATCCTTGCAGCTGTAACAAGCTCCATAGCAATGTCTGGAATCCGTGTTGTTGTGTGCATGGACTCTTCGTGCAATATCTGGAATCCGTGTTCATGGTGTGGCACCTCTGGTTTCAATGGCTCTTAAGAAATGTGCTATAGATCCTTCTCCTTATGTGAGAAGGTGTGTTGCAAATGCTATTCCAAAGCTTTATGATTTGGAGCGGGAGGAACCTGATACTGCCCATGCAAGTTTTACCTTTCCAGCTTCTGATCAAAATCTCCTTGCTGGTGTACTCGTGAAAATTGTTATTTGATCATTCCCATTATCCAGAAGAGAATGAAGCCCTGCATTTTCTTTCATGAAAGTGTCAAAACTGAGTAATATTCATGTCATCCCTTACTGGTAGTGACCATGAATGCAATGGAATCCTTGTGTGTCAATTCCATCACACGCAGATGAATTCTGTTCAGTTATTGTTGTCTTCTTGTGTGCAGTAAATATATATATTTATGGAGCAGAGATAAAAGGGTTTAAAATCAGAAACTAATCAGAAAATCTTCGGCTCTTTTGGTAATCACTGGACACTGGGAGCAAGCAGTCAAAGGCTTCCCTTATGAGTTTCTTGAGCAATGCATCCTGCTTTTGTGGGTACCTGTGTGCAGAGCCTAGTTGTTCAGAGAGAATAAGAGAAAGTGCCTTGTCCAACAAAGGAGCCATAGTAAGCATAAACTCGACAGGGTCAGGGATTCTGATTCACGGAGCATTAGTGCTCACTACTCATGGAACTCTCCCATCAATAACTGTTGCAGAGGACTCGGACATCCTGGTGACCCAATGAAGCTTGTTTATGCACCTCAAAGGAAAAGAATTTCTGCTACTGCCTTTTGGAAGATTATGTAGGGAAGGCAAACAATGTTGGTGCCGATCAAAGTGGGCCTGGAAATGATGATGGGTGTTTAAAGGAAAATGCCACTGTAAATACTCAAGAGGAGAAAGATGCAAAGGAGCCCATTAGAGCTGTACTTTTGAAAGGGACACAAAATTTGCACACACCGAAAAAGTGCATAAAGAGAGCATTCATGCTCATCAAAATGAAATTCACAATGTCAGCCATACTGGATCAGAAATGCAGCTTCCGAAATAGCATTTTAATTCCGCCATTCCAAAAGTGGTATGTAAAGAAACTAGCCCTTCACATCCAACTATTATTCAGAAGAAAAGTCAGCAGCATATGGAGATAAGTTTCCCTAAAGTGACGCATGAGGAAATCATTCCTACACACTTGACTGAGGT
Organism: Pinus tabuliformis; assembly: GCA_031772625.1. Lineage (NCBI taxonomy): Eukaryota > Viridiplantae > Streptophyta > Pinopsida > Pinales > Pinaceae > Pinus > Pinus tabuliformis. Next base: position 307,530,904 of record CM062819.1, read on the forward strand.
CCAGAAGGAAACGTACCAGCTCTTGGACATAAGGTTTCCTCTTAAACAAGATAAAGGTAAGGAGAAACAAATTTCTCTTTCACAACTCAAGGAACATATGTCAAACATTTATGCAGAACTTGATAATACAGAGGGCATGAAACGGGTTGAAGATTATATATCAGGTATGCCAGATGGCCAGAGTGCAGCTCAATACGAATTTAAAGAAGCTGGTGTTTCTAATGAACATGAGAGAAGAGAGGAAGGATCTCTGATTTTTTCAGCATTGAAGGATCCCTCGTCGGGCATTCATATGCTTAGTGATCTGGATGAAAAGAAACATATGAAACAGAACCCATCAGATATGGAAGAGGTGTGGTGGAGACCTACAACTGATTATGCAGAATCTAGTCAACATGAGGCAAATAGGGGAAAATTGATTAGTTGTGCACAGTTAAAGAAGCCAGTGCCAATTGTTTGTATCAAAGCCAAAGCATAAGGAAAGGAAACACCTTTATCATATTCTTGTTGCTTGGAAACATGACCATGGCTTATCTTGTGGATTTAACCAACTTTCTTGTTACAAGACATACGAGTGCCCTCACGTTGCAGGTTTTAGGGAATGCCAAGGGCACCATTTCTTCCATATGATTGCATATACTTGTGCACTCATAACAAGGCTGAGGATTCACTAAGAAAAGCAGCAAACAGTGAGGAAGAAGAGCAGAAGGGCGAGAAGACGAAGGCTGCCACAGCCAAGCTGAAAGGAAAGCACCCTCAGCAGGCTAAGATAGTGCCGACTGTTTCTACAGGAAGACAGAGAACTGTTTCTACAGGAAGTTTGAAAAGAGGGAAGCCAAAGGAGAAATCAGCAGAGATGTTAGCCAAAGAAGCCACCAGGGCCATCAAAGATGAGGAGAGAGATTGGTTGCTCAGAGGATGAGCAACACTTTCAGTAGGGGGGTGATGATGAGCCCCAAAAATGGACAATTATTTGGGCTCATTCAACCTCCTAATTTGACTTAATCCACCATTCTCATTAGTTTATTGCATGTTTTTGATTATATTTATGTTAATAGAGTGAATTTGGTTAGTCATTATGCTAACAAGTCTAATGGGTGCTTTGTGTAGCCTTTTTGGTCAACTTGGAGACAAAATTGAAGGTCTTAATGAGAACTTGGCAGCCAAATTCGTGGGAGAACAAGCTAGAGGATTTGTAGGAAGGTGTCCCCTTCATTTATGGGCCCTTACCTCGAATTCTCCACCATCAGCTCGGAGTTCAAGGGCCACCGAATCAATCAACACAAGGGTAGCCAAGCAAGTCAAGTAGGAATGTTGTTAACTCCAAGTTTTGGGCAGCTGAGTCCCTAAAGTTTAGGAGGACTGTTGGGTCCTCAATTTGTATAAATAAGAAGGCTTAGGGCCTCATTTTGGTTAGCAAGTTAGTCATTTTGTTAGCCAGTGGATGTTAGCTCGTTAGCCAGTAGATAGTAGCTAGTGGTTAGTCATTTTGTAGCCAATAGTTAGCTAGCTTGTAGTTCGATTTGTATGCAATAGATTAGCTTTGCTTTCAGCTCATTCTCAAGCTCTCCTTGTGGACAGTTTTGATGTAACTCTTCATTCTTGATTAATAAAGATGAATTCAGCTTTGCACCAGCTCTAAATCTCTCTTGAGAGGCTGTAGCTCTTGGGGTTGGGCCCATCTCAAGCGCCCAGTACCTCCCCTGTTTATCTTTATGTGTGTTTGCTGCATTCTTAAAATAAAATCTGCTCTTCAGATCTTGCTTTGTTATTTTGGCTGTTTTTGTTGGTTAAAGTAGCTTTTTATGTTTGGGAATCGATTGGTAGGAGTTTGTCATGCAGTTAGATCTTTCGGAATGTTCTTGCTCACGTGATGTACATGGTTCTCTTTACAAACGAGGCTGTTGTTTATTCATTTCATTGACAGTTAGATTAAGTTAGCTAGGACTTAGTTTGTTTGCAAGAATTCATTGATTCGGTTGAATGTGCATTGTGAAGGGCATCTCTATCACTCACTCACATGGTCAAGCTTCATCAGAGCCATCTGATTCATCCCATATCTAGGCTTCTCGCTTCACACCCATCCTCTTGCCCACGTAACCCTACCTTCTTCTCCATTGTTGTCTCAACTACCTTAAAGCCAAATCAGCCTTCCACATATCATCTCACCACTCCATCCATCAGTTCTTGGGTCACTTCAGACCCCCATCCTACCTCCATAACCATCCATGCATCTTCCATCAATCACCCATCCTCAAAAATCCCATTTCGAAACATCCTGTAGAAGAATTACAGAACTTCCTGTAGAAACCCCTGCAGACTTCCTGTAGAAGTTCATAAACACAGTTGCATGGCATCCAGACTTTGTGAAACTCTCGGAAAGAATGCTAGAGACTCCTTAGACCCTCTCTGTACCATCCCAACCTTTCCCAAAGCATTTCATCCCTTGATCCATCCCTGCACAGTGGAAAACTAGTTAAAAGCACATGCATGATAATTTCAACAACTTAAGCAAAAATACAAAAAGATGTTTTCTTCAGATAGTGATAACTTAGACACATGCATTTTACCTTCCTAGAAGTAATGGCATCTCTTTTCGTAGTTTGCATTCTTTCCTTTGCATCAGTAGGACTAGTTGGTAGAATTAGGGTTTGCTAGGGCTTGCGTTTCTTTTTGGCTTTCAGTTTCTTTCCGCAAGTAGATTAGCTTCCTTTGAGTTAGCTTTCGTCCATCAGTTAAAAAGCTTCTTCTAAGAGCTCATAGAAGTTGGCTTGAGCCCCTAGCGGACTTGTGCCAGCTGACCAAGTGAAAGCTGCGGCAAGAGCTAGTACTTGTGCATACAGCACCGTCGCTTCCAAGTTTGTTACGAACTACCGGGTTGATAAAATTAAAGAAGGGAGTTCCAGGAGTTGTAGCATTATTGCTACAATACTGTAGCTCACCAGTGAGCTTATTTTTCTAGTTCCTTAATAATTTCCATTCACATGCATGCACTAATTACAGTTAAATGTACAGATCTAGAAGTTTAATAAAATTGTAATAGTGTAAAAATTCAGAATTTTAATATATTATTATCAGATTTGTTGTGACGAACTGTCCAGTGGAATATCCAAGGTAGTTTACAGATCATTCAGTATCAGAGTAGGTTTCTTTGGTTATTTTGTGGATATTTCAAGGATCTATATCAGCAGGGCCAAAAATTGTAAAGCCCAAATCATGGTCGGCAAATCTGTAAACGAACCTTATGATCCTGCACTGGTGAGGTTTACGCAGCTGGAACAAAAAGTCACATATATCAATCATAGTGTAAGCCTCCTCATGGAAGCCTTGAATAAAAAGCTAGGGATATTTGGAGAAGATGGGGGTTCGAATGCAGAGGACAAATCAGAATGGGGATCGAAATATCAGGGAAAAACGAAGAACCAGATGAAGAAAGAATATGCAAAAGATCAACCTAGTTCAAGTGTCATGAACTAGTCCCTATTTAAAATTGAAGAAAAAATTGATATCAAGCCATATCATGGTGAGATCGACACTTCGAAGTTGAACCATTGGTTGCATCAACTAGAAGTTTATTTCAATGTCCATCAGAGTGAGGAAGGACAAAATATCTCATTCGTGCAGCTAAAATTAGAGGGTCATGCACTAACGTGGTGGGAAAGCCACACAAAATCCCTAAGGTTGAAGGTAGAAACTTCAGTGAATAAGTGGGAATATTTCAAAACCCTCATTAACTTACAGTTTTATCCTATTAGGTACGTGGAGGACCAGTGGATCCAGTCGACTTACTTCAGGAAAAAGCTTAGCCAAAGCGTGCAGGAGTACACCACAGAATTTAGAAAGATGGATCTAATGTTTGGTATCTCTCCAAAGAATCCATATGTACTCCACAAGTATTTGGGGGGTCTGCACCGCCATCTATGTGAGCAAGTGATGTTGTTCAATCCCAAATCCGTGGATGAGGCTTGTGTATAGGCACAGTACCTAGAGAACGTAGGCCTAAAAAGAGCACAATCAAGTGGAGTGAAGTAGAAGGAGCAATGGGAAGCTTCTAAGGAGGGGAAGAAGAAACAAAAAGGGTAAAAAGATAAAAGGGTGATAGCCACAACACACCAGTGCAAAGATCCTAGCAACCACTACAACATTGATGGCCATACAGAGGAGAAGTGTTGGAAGTTGCATCTAGAGCTGAACCCAAAGAATAAGAAGAAAGATAATAAAAAGAAGAATCTCATGGCCACAGATTCAAGAAACCAATTTGAAAGAAACTTGGACATGGATGAGAGATTATTCGTATGTCAATGCAGAATGAGGTGAATCTGAGTATCCTTCAACAGCAAGAAGAGAAAGAAATGACCAAACTCTTCCATATAAAGATGCAGGTGATCACTAAACAAATTTCAAAGGAAAAGGGTAAGGTAAGAAAGATTTGGTCTTGGTTATTCTCATGCTCCTTTCATGCATAAGAAGCACTTGGAAAACTCAGGTCAGCATACATCAAAGTTCTTTGAAGGCTCAAGCAACAAGGCAAGTAAGGTAATCCTAAATTTTGATATGAATTACCTTTTTGAAGTTTTCCTTGAAAAATGGTGCCTCTGCATTCAATTTTGAATTTAAGAAGCTCAAGACAGTCGAATTTGGCATGTAAGCTATGTTCTTGAAATTACACAACAGTTTCGTAGCGCGCTACGAAACTGTTGTAAGTGATGCCTAATGCACAGCAGTTTCGTAGCGCGGTACGAAACTGCTGTAGCTGCATATTGTGATTTGATGGACCATTTTTGTAAGACAAAGGGAAATATTTTGTGAAGAGGAGGGTCTGAAAGGGAGCATTCACAAAGTATAAGTGTCTAGCAAAGGCAAAAGAAGGAAAGGAAAGATATTTATGAACTCCAAAGTTTTATGTTATGAAAAGAGTAGTCGACTTCCAAGGGGATTAAAAAGCAGTTAAAAACTCATCTCTAAAAATTGAAAGAGGTTTTCATTCCTAAGATACTTAAGTACAAAAACCTCTTCCACTTTCTTCAAATCCATTATTATTTGAGAGAAATGAATTATCAAACTTGCACTATGAAACTGTTATAGGTGCAGTTTTCACAAGCATATTTTTACACCTGTTTTTCAAAGACTCATTCTAGGCGGTAGAAAATGTTTTTAAAAAAACCAAGAGAGGTTTTTGTTCATCATGGATTGATTCACAAAATCCTCCTTCCGTTTTTCCAAATACATTTTTTATTAGAAGTTATGAGCTTTGTCCCAAGACCTATTTTTCAGCCAGAACAAAGCAAGGGACAGTGTCCTAGTTTCTAGGAACATCAAAAGGATGAGTCATCAAGGGCCAGCTAGAAGGTTATGAGCACCATCAAATTCGAATTCATGGAGTTTTAGGTGTCAAATAATGTTTTAAATTTTTAGATAAGGTTGTTGTAATCATAATAAGGAGTTACACTCCTAGTTGTATTAGGTCTCTAGGACTCCTAGTTAGTTGTCCTTTGTATTAAATAGTTAGTTTTAAGTGTCAATAGGTGTCAAATTAGGAGGAATTCGAATTCCCCTTATGCTGGATGAAGGAATATACATGAACTCTATATATGGGAGAAGAACTAATGTATAGGGGTTGGAGACTTTTTGGCTCAGCTGCTGCTCTATGTGCAGACTATGTATATTTTTAACCTAATGCAGATTTCTACTTAGACAACTCAAGATTCATGAAGAGTTCTTGTATGTTCTTGTTTTGATGGCATCTTCCAATACTTACATTGTAGTGGTGTTTACTTATGATACTCAGAACTCATCAATGATGCTCTGACTTCCTTCATAGATAAACTAACTATGTTTCATTATTTTATATTTTCATTTCTGCACTTGAACTCTATAATGCCTTGACTTCCATGCTAGGTAGAATGTTTTGGCTTCACTACTCAGGATTCAAAGAGAATTTTTAATGTCATATTGTCTCATGGCTTTCCTCTTTCACTTACTTGCAGTGGTATGAATACATGTTACTTAGAACTCATCAATCATGCTCTAACTTCCTTCATGTATTTATAAACTGTGTTTCCTTGCATTATATCTTTGTTTTGTTGATGCATAAAAGCTCTCTATGCCCTGACTTCATGTCAAGTTGATCTTGTTGTGGTACTGAAACATACTTTGACTCCATAGCCCAATGGTAGCCAGCCTTCATCTTTCAACCTATAAACATATACAATCACAAACCATAGAGTTAGCCATCTATTCATATCTTTAATCCAAATCATTAACCCTTTGATAGAGCCCTCTCAGGCTGAGGAGGCTAAGCCTTAGCTAAAAGATTGGTTTGAAATAGTTACACTGAGATAGTCTGATCAGCAGCCTATCAGGGTCCTATTTTGGTGATAACATTTTGGTGCGTCTGCCGGGAGCCTGAAGTCTATTCATTCCTGAAATTAAGAGGCTGAACTTCTGAAGGTAGCAGGAGTTCAGACATCTTTTTGAGGCTGCAAAACTACCTTGGAGACTCCACACATCAAATAAGAAATTGGAGGGTGACTCCACTGCTAGAAGATCAGTAGCTTGATGAAGTTTCAAGATGAGTTCCACTGCAAGAATGAATGCTAGGTATACTCCTACGAATCGGTCTCATATCCCTGGTTTTCCAAATCCTATGCCAAAGGTTGATTGGTTAGATGATCTTCCAATATTCAAAGATGAAAAGAAGGACAATGCTGCTCTTCATTTGGTTAGGTTCCATATGCATGTACGCAGTCTTAAGGTTCATTTCCCTAAAGATTGTCTCATGAAGATGTTTATGACCACTTTAGAAGGAAAAGCATGGTCTTGGTATAAAGGTTTGGAAAATGGTTCAATATATTCGCTTGCTAATTTTCATGATGAATTCTATGAGATGTATAAAGAATGTCATCCTTCCTTATTGTTGCTCAAAGATTGTTGTAGACATTCTTTAAGCCTTATACAGTACTTGGAGGATTGTTATGATGATGATGAATTTATGGATGAATAAATTTTAGAGGCTCTTCATAACAATGCATTTCAACACCAAGAAGAAAGTATAACATCTCATGAAATGCAGCATGAAGATCAGCAGGGGTTTACTTATGAAAATCATATTACATCCTCTGAGATTGATGTAGAGATGCAGCAGATTTGTCAGGCCTCAGATCATTATGAGTATGAAATTGATTGCAAACATCAAGAAGAAGTACTGGAAAATAGCTTTTATAGCCCTCGGGCAGAGGAAAAGGTTGTTCAATTTTGTAATTCCTTGCAGCAGCTTACTTCAAAGAATGATCACAATAGTGAGGAAAATTACATTGTCTATGAGAATCATGCAGAAAGGCAGTTGGATAGCACATCAAAGGAATTTTGTGTGGCTAAGGATCAGCTGTCTGAAGAGATAGAATGTTATGATGATTATCAAAATAACCATGTTTTCTTTGACCCTATAAATGAATACATGGCAAATTTTTGCACATCAGTATTTCATTTTCATTTGCATTATGAAGATCATATACATTATAAGTTGATTTGGTCATCTCACCATCATGGTTATTTTAAGGTTGAATGCAGTCAAGAGCCTCCAATATCAGAAAGGACAATTGATTGTCTTTATTGGAAATATCATGTTGCTTGACCTAAAGTGGAAATTGCAGCTAGTAGGTATGTAGGAAAATGCAAATAAGCTCAAAGTTGACTGAGCATTTCTTCAGTAGATATAGATTTCTTTCTCCTACATTTATCATCAAGCTTAAGCCTGAGGTTAAGGCTCAAGAAGCTTAAAGGGAACACTTGTCAAGCAAATTTTCGTTTTTCATAAAAGGATAAAGCACTGAACCTGCGAGTTCTTAGTGTACTACAGGAGCACACTATCCCAAGTGGAGCCACTGTTATCACTAAACAAATTTCAAAGGAAAAGGGTAAGGTAAGAAAGATTTGGTCTTGGTTATTCTCATGCTCCTTTCATGCATAAGAAGCACTTGGCAAACTCAGGGTCAGCATACATCAAAGTTATTTGAAGGCTCAAGCAAGGCAAGTAAGGTAATCCTAAATTTTGATATGAATTACCTTTTTGAAGTTTTCCTTGAAAAATGGTGCCTCTGCATTCAATTTTGAATAGTTTCAAGGCAGATGAGAAGGAAATTTCAAGATAAAGAAGCTCAAGACAGTCAAATTTGGCATGTAAGCTGTGTTTTTGAAATTGCACAGCAGTTTCGTAGCGCGCTACAAAACTGTTGTAAGTGATGCCTAATGCACAGCAGTTTCGTAGCGCACTATGAAACTGCTGTAGCTGCATATTGTGATTTTGTGGACCATTTTTGTAAGACAAAGGGAAATATTCTATGAAGATGAGGGTCTGAAAGGGAGCATTCACAAAGTAGAAGTGTCTAGCAAAGGCAAAAGAAGGAAAGGAAAGATATTTATGAACTCTAAAATTTTATGTTATGAAAAGAGCAGTCGACTTCCAAGGGGATTAACAAGCAGTTAAAAACTCATCTCTAAAAAGTGATCGAGGTTTTCATTCCTAAGATTCTAAAGTAAAAAAACCTCTTCCAATTTCTTCAAATCCATTATGATTTGATAGAAATGAATGATCAAACTTGCACTACGAAACTGTTGTAGGTGCAGTTTTTCACAAGCATATTTTTACACCTGTTTTTCAAAGACTCATTCTAGGCGGTAGGAAAGATGTTTAAAAAAAAAAAAAGAGGTTTTTGTTCAGCATGGATTGGTTCACAAAAGCCTCCTTCAGTTTTTCCAAATACATTTTATATGAGAAGTTATGAACTCTGTCCCAAGACCTATTTTTCAGCCAGAACAGAGCAAGGGACAGTCTCCTAGTTTCTAGGAACATCAAAAGGATGAGTCATCAAGGGCCAGCTAGAAGGTTATGAGCACCATCAAATTCGACTTCATGGAGTCTTAGGTGTCAAATAATGTTTTAAATTTTTAGATAAGGTTGTTGTAATCATAATAAGGAGTTACACTCCTAGTTGTATTAGGTCTCTAGGACTCCTAGTTAGCTGTCCTTTGTATTAAATAGTTAGTTTTAAGTGTCAATAGGTGTCAAATTAGGAGGAATTCGAATTCCCCTTATGCTGGAGGAAGGAATCTACATGAACTCTATATATGGGAGAAGAACTAATGTATAGGGGGTTGGAGACTTTTTGGCTCAGCTGCTGCTCTATGTGCAGACTGTGTATATTTTTAACCTAATGCAGATTTCTACTTAGACAACTCAAGATTCATGAAGATTTCTTGTATGTTCTTGTTTTGACGGCATCTTCCAATACTTAGATTGTAGTGGTGTTTACTTATGATACTCAGAACTCATCAATGATGCTCTGACTTCCTTCATAGATAAACTAACTATGTTTCACTATTTTATATTTTCATTTCTGCACTTGAACTCTGTAATGCCTTGAATTCCATGCTAGGTAGAATGTTTTGGCTTCACTACTCAGGATTCAAAGAGAGTTTTTAATGTCATATTGTCTCATGGATTTCCTCTTTCACTTACTTGCAGTGGTATGAATACATGTTACTTAGAACTCATCAATCATGCTCTAACTTCCTTCATGTATTTATAAACTGTGTTTCCTTGCATTGTATCTTTGTTTTGTTGATGCATAAAAACTCTCTATGCCCTGACTTCATGTCAATCTGATCTTGCTGTGGTACTAAAACATACTTTGACTCCATATCCCAATGGTAGTCAACCTTCATCTTTCAACCTATAAACATATACAATCACAAACCATAGAGTTAACCATCTATTCATATCTTTAATCCAAATCATTAACCCTTTGAGAGAGCCCTCTCAAGCTGAGGCTAAGCCTTAGCTAAAATATTGGTTTGAATTAGTTGCACTGAGATAGTCTGATCAGCAGCCTATTAGGGTCCTATTTTGGTGATAACAATTTGGATGATATACTGGTATATAGTGCTAATTGGTAGGAGCATATTTCACATTTGACACAGGTGCTGGAAACATTAAAGAAGCACCAGCTACTAGAAAATCTCATGAAGTGCGATTTTGCGCAGTAGTCCTTAGTGTATTTATGTATGTGATCAGTGGACAAGAACCGAAGTTATATCCTTCCAAGATGGATGATATCATGAAATGGTCGGTGTCTACTAATGTTTCTGAGGTCAGGAGTTTCATTGGTGAAGCACAGTACCTGAGGAAATTCATAGCCTCATTTTTAGTAGTAGTAGTGTTGCTCCACGCCATAACAATAAGTGGCAAGAGTTTCTATTGGTGAAAAGGTTAATAAGAGGCTTTCGAGGAGCTAAAGAAGAAAATTAGTCAAGCACCAGTTATGGAATTTCCAAATTGGCAGCGGCCCTTTGAAGTGGAGACAGATGCGAGTGGGTATGTTATGGGAGTTGTCTTCATGCAAGGAGGAAGCCTTGTAGATTACCATTCTGAAGTATTTCATGGGGTAGTTCTTAACTACCCCACCTACTGCAAGGAGCTATATGCCACGGTATAAGTTGTGAAGAAGTGGATGCATTGTCTGATGGGAAATGAGATGGTAATCCACATAGATCACTAGTCGTTATGGTACTTGTGGGCCTAGAGTAAGCTACAACAAACCAAGCATTACAAATGGATGGGATTTTTACAACATTTTCATTTGGTGATCAAGTATAAGAAGAGTAGCACAAACAATTTGGTCAACATGCTTCAAGGCCACCCACATCAAATATCATAGCCTTGGGGACTCTTATGCACATGGAGCCATTCACCCATGATGCATATAGAGAGGCGTATTTAGAGGATGAGGACTTCAAGGAGGTGTATCAGTAGTTGCAGAGTGAGAGTCATGTGCACAATGATGATAGCATCGTTGACTACCATCTCCATGATGGGTTGTTCCATAGGCTGGATGAGTTATGTGTTCCTAAAGTTGAGCAATTCGAACGGATTAGAGAGGCTCACGCCTCCAAGGTTGTAGGGAACTTTGGTGTGGGGAAGACCATGGCTAACTTGTAGAGGTATGTGTATTGGCCTAAGATGCAAGAGTAGATAAATAGGTCCATAAGAGGATGCATTCTTTGTTGTACCAGCAAGCCTAGTGTTGGGTGTAGCCCAACTTGGCCTAGATTTTGATGAAGACTCAGCATTTTGGGGAGCGAAGTGCAAAGTAAAGGATGTGGTGGAGCACGAAGTGGACCACACAGTGGAGCAACAGAGTGCAAAGTGGACCGCAAAGTATATATACCACGTGGTATATGGGCTTAGGATTGGTCGAAGTGCCTCTTTTTTTTTAAACATGTAATGTTGTAAATGAGGAATGGTTTTTGACCATAGTAGCTTGTATTAAGGGAGTCCATAGTATATGGACCATGGTATTGCGATGATATATCCCTCGATGTAATAGTATATATAGGGATGAATAATAAATAACAAGATAGTCTTGAAGAATCGCATCATGTATGGAATGGTTGTATCTTTGTGAGTTGTGGTTTAGGCAAGAAGGTGAGGCTTTACAATTGATTGTGCAGAGGCCTGAGTCCGCAACTGAGTGCGCAGATTGCCTGCAACTGAGTGTGTAGGCCAAGAACTATTTTTTGTACAAATTCTCTATTATAAGAAACATTTCTTGTGGATGTAGTCCCACATTGGGATGAACCATGGTAAAATATGTGTCTTCATGTGTTTATTTGCTTATTATTTGTTGTAGTGTAGCAATTGCACTTTATTCTAGTACAATGAATTTTTATGGATGTATATGATATGTTTTATGTGATGAATGTAATGTGGCGAAGAAATGTATGAATGTGAAGTAATTTATGTATGTTAAGGATAAAATAACACAAAAATACCACATCTTTGCATCCCTCAAGGCTGCAGAAATGTGGTTATGCATCCTCCCATAGTCACTTCGAGTGGGACTGTGATCTGCTTGCAGATCATTTACAAAAGGGCCAATGATTGAGGGCTTTATTGGTGTGCAGTAAAATATTGAACTTGGATCAACCCAATATAAACCAACATATGGTTATGTTGCTGAGACCAGGATCTGTTTGAGGGATATGTGGATGTAGCATCCGTCAAAGAAGGAAATTTGAGATTGGGTAGAACAGAAGGAACCAGAATTTTCATATCAAGAGAATAGAAGCCCTCGTCTGTTATATAAAAGGTGTTTACATAAGTATATTTTCAAAGATAAATAAAAAATTTTCTTCGGTTCATTTCATGTTGAGTTGTACAAGTGGATGTTAAGGTTGACTGAAAGAAAGACATGTTTTAAGGGTGGAGAACCTATGACGTGGACTCATGACTTGATAGAGAGACTCAAGAGCATTGACAATAGGATTCAAGGGTTGTTGATTTCTGGATTGATAGCATCATGAAAGGATTTATTATTGAGTTCGCAATAAACCAGACCGTGTCCTACAGCGAAGCAAAACAACAATTCTTCAAAGGATTGTGAGGTAAGTACTTGAGATCTATGAAACTCTCAATTAAGATGCTTTTGTGTGAAAAGGAGTTTTACGAATGCAATCATATTATTAGATTACTTATGTTTGGGAGAGGACCCATAGAAGACTCTGGAACAACATGAAGTGGAAAAAGATATAGAATAGACACTAGAAAGAGACCTCATGGCCAATATCCAAAGACTTTCATAGAAATTGACTATAGCCCTCTTTTGAGCAAATCTAAAAGTGAACCTGAGAACCCCGAGGTAACTCCATAGTATTCACCAGCCTGGAAGTTTGTCAAAGCTAGAACCGATTAATAATCAAGGTACTTTTGGTTTTCCCCATCGCCCTACCCCTCCCCTTACGAATCCCCCTCCCCCTCTGAAAAGAAATATGGTCGATGATATTAAGCTACATGTTTTTAAAGGAACTGGATCGAAGGATCCGAAGCAAGTATGGTTTCTATGTGAAGTAGTATAGACAGCGAAGCAAGTCCATGATGAAAATATAAATAAGGCACAACTCGTCATGACATTCCAAGATCGAGCGTTAACATGGTACATGAAGTATTCAAGCAATCAGATCAGATCATTCACAGACATTAAAACAGCATTGGTAAAAGAATTTAAGAAACCGAAGTCTGAATCGCAGTGCATCACAGAGTTAAAGGAAATCAAACAAAGGCCTACTGAGTCTATTTGGGAATTTGATCAGAGATTCAAGGTATTATTAGATCAGGTGAGCTTTGACATAGCTCTGCAACAACATAAGGAATGGTTCATAGCTACGTTGCTACCACATATCAGATTGCCTTTGATGCAATAGAAGATAGAAACTCAAGTTGAAGCTCTAGAGCTTGTGATGAAATTAGAAGCTTCACCTATAGGAGATACCAATGCAGGTATGCAACAGATTCAAAGTCAGCTGGAAAATTTGACTATGTAGTTACAAGATATTAAGAAAAGAAAATAATTCAGATAAGAAGTGTGGTGTATGAAGTGAAAATCAGAGGGCCACTCTAAAGAAAAATGCCCTCTCTTCGGAAACTACATGGCTAGTGGAGCACTAAATCCTTTGAATGTTGATCCAACCTATGGTGCGAGAGATGAAAAACTAGAGGTGAACATCGATCAGAAGATTGTTATTTGTTACAAAAATATGTGTAGACTCCTAGGAACCTATATTGCAACTTTTATAAATCGGTAGGACATGATGAGAACCATTGTCGATCTTATGAACTAATGATGGAGCGTAGTGATTACACTTATAGAATGCAAGAATAAGAACATGGATGAAGGCAGTGGACAGCGCAGTGATCGAGGAGGCTACCAAGGAATAGGTTGAGGTGCTAGAGTTGTTTGAGGACATTAATAGATTATTTTCTATAACTGCGGCCAGGCAGGTCATTTTGCGAGATATTGTCAAAACCATACTATGACAAGTAAGTACTGTAAATATTTTGACCATGTAATTGAAGAATGTCATGTACTTATGGAAAAAATGAAAGAGAAAAGGAATTAGCAGTGGACACAGAATATTCAAATGATGACCAGTAAAGAAGGAATGACGAACCATGAATTAGTATTGTTACTAGAAGTGGAGCTATGACCCGAAATGATAAATCAAATGAGAAGAAATAATCTGAAAGTACATGGGTTAGAAAAATTGTTGAGAAAGGTCATGTTTTTTATATTCAAAAGAAAAAATAAGTGTTTATGGAAGCAAATCGAAGATTTATGGATGTTGGAGCTTCGACCTCCAATGCATAGCCAAAGCAGAAAACTAGCTAAGACGTATCATTAGCTTCGACACAGAATCAAGTTTCAACACAGAACTGAGCCTTGACACAGGATCAAGCTTTGACATAGGACCAGGAGTCATCAATTCAAGGAGGTACTTTAAAGTCTTTTCTACAAACTTGTATGAAATTATTAAGAGATCAAAAGGTTGCAAAAGGGCTTCAGTGGTTGATAGAGTTTTGTGCATCAAAAGAAACATCGCGAAGTGAGATGCGCGCAGTGAATAATTTGCATCGATAGAAGAAAAAAGAGGCTTGATGCACAGATAGGAGAATATGAGATCGATCAAGTTATTCTAGATATGGGATCTGATGATAATGTTTTGACAAAGCAGACATGGGAATTAAGGGGTAAGCTGAAGCTACAGGGGTCGCCTATTTAGTTAAGGATGGAATATTAGCAAAAGATCTTCCCTTTAGGAAGACTACTAGGTGTAACAGTGAATATTGAAGGAGTTCACACTACTATTGACTTTGAAGTGATAGAAATCATTGATTATAGTAACCATTATCCTACATTACTTGGACTTGACTAGGCATTTGATAATATGGCCATAATTAATCTGGAGAAGGGGAAGATGATATTTGAAGGAAGAAATATGAGAGTAATTTTTCCCTTGGATCCATCAAAAGGAGTAAGATATACATAACCAGTCAAAGAAGAGTATCTCATAGCTAATATCGATAATATCTATCAATTGACAACAAAGGAATAAAATTTGGTTAACCCTACTACAGAGGGCAAGCTAACTTGGGAACATGACAGCTCTTGTGCATCAGACTCGGAAGAAGAATTGGAGAATTGGAAAAATAGGCTACATGAAGTATCTATAAGGTGTTGTGCAAGAGTTACTAAATTAGTTCGATGCATGACATCTGAGGTATATAACCTGCCTTCTTATGATTGCTTGGGTGACGTGAATATTTTTCTTAATAATTATGAGGAACATGTTCCAGAAAGTCAAAGATTGTTAGCGTTGGATATAGTCCTTACTGGGCTAATTTTTATTTTATTTTTTTACAAAGTTGGTTGTTGTATTATATTCCGAAAAAAAGAAGGAGGCTGAGCTCCTAAAGTACAAAATGATATGCCATGATGTGCATGGAGCAGAGGAGTTACAGATTGGACAAAAATCCTCCTTGGTCCTGCCTTTTTTGGCTTGGAAGTAAACTAAACAGAAGTAAATTCTAAAAAACTGGAGCAGCAAAAGACAGAATTTGCAAAACATAGTTAATCTATATTGATGTGGCTGATGTGTCACGCTATGGATTCTTCCGGGTTGTCATCTACACCGGCTTGTTTAATGCTTGAGGAACTTGTGGGTACTGCATTGCGTTTTTCCATCATAAATTTCAGTATTTCGATGGACTCTTCAACATGACTACACCTGTTGGATAGTTGGTTGAACTGCTCATGTAATGAGGAAATTCTGTGTAGAAGCAGATTGATATCAGCTTCGTATTTTTCATTGATGATGCGATTTTGGCTATCAATCTTGGCGTCCAAGATCTTCTGATGGGCTCTTATTTGCTCCAGCTCGGCCTGGAGATCGGCGCAATGAAGACAGTCCTCGCTCTATGCCATTGATGCAAATAAAGGATGCAACTGGTAGAACTGAGTAAACTAAAAAACCATCGAAATTCGTTGCACTTGGAGAATGGCTGTGGGTGTAAGAGAAGGCACAGATCGATAAGGAGAAACCAAAGTTTCACGGATCATATGAGAGACAAAACCGAAGGAGAGAAGCGAGGGCCACAGAGAGGAGAGATCAGACCAGGGTTGCAGAACGATAGTGAAGGGAACAAGGCAGAATGCAAGAATTGAAGGAGAGGGGGGAATATATGGAGGGACAAGAGCTCTGAGGGACCGTTAAAGGATAGGGGGGAGAAACAGAGGAGGGGCACGGGATAGCATGGGGGCAATCTGGCGGAGTCAGGAGGGCCTGATAGATTGGAAGAAAGGTGGTTGGGTTACTAACAGGAAGCATGGGAATGAGAGATTCAAGGATATGCCGGATCCCAAAGCAGATCTTAAATTTGAAATAGATTTGAGGGATCTTTGACCATTTCTGACTGTCAGGATTCTTAAATTTGATGCAAATCTGATTGGAACAATAAAAGATCTTGGTCATGGTAAAAATTGTTGAGTCTCCTCGTCGTTACAGAGAAGGTTTCCCAATGGCCTGTCACAAGCCCTGTTAGCATGGGAATCTACGTGCTTGTTGAGAGAGCGTAGGATATGAAAGAAACCCATATTTTTCATTGATTGATATAAATATTGACAGCGTCTATGGTCTGTTGTAGGAGAACATTAGGGGAATCCTTGTTCTAAGCCATTAGACTGATGACCACCGCCGAATCTCCAAAAATCTTAGTTGTACCTATGCCAAGTTTACTGAGTTGGATGAGTCCCTGATAAAGGGCGAAAGCTTCTGCCCTATTGTTGGAAATGTACCCAAGTCCCCATTCATAAGAGAGAATGTGATCCCCGTTGGCATTGAAGATGACTCCCCCTGCTCCTACAATTCCAGGATTTGACTTTGAAGCCCCATCAAAAAAGAGATAATAGCTGTTGCAGTTTTTTAGCCATATTGCAAATTCTTCTTCCTTTAATCTAATTTTCCATTTGTGGGGAATGTTGCTATGCCTGCCATTAGCAGCATTGCCATTCTGGTTACTATTATTTTTATCCAGCAAGTAACCGATAAAATTTCGTTCTTCAACACTGAGTATAGTGATATCTATGTTTCTTTGGTTCTTAATAGATATGGTTTCTAGGGCGAGACTCCTTGCCTTGTTATAGAGATTCCTTGTGGTCGATTCCTTGTCCTTGAAAACTTTATAGTTTCTAGCCAGCCAAATGTTCCATAACATAGTGTAAGGAAGGGTGTCCCAAACCCTTTTTACTATGTTATTCTTCTTTTGCTGCCATGGATAATTCTTTTTCCATTGGTGGATAGCTTCTCCTATGGAATCCTGATTGTTCCAAGGAATGTGGTCATTATAGGATAAATTTCTCCAGCAGGTAATAGCAAAGGGACAAGCAATGAAGAGATGTTGAATGGATTCTTTATCGGCTTGACAATTGGGGCAGCGAGAGGGGCCATTGATGCCTCGCTTTTTCAAATTATCTACAGTAAGAATTTTCCCCTTTAAAAGGGTCCAAAGAAAGAATTTTATTTTAGGAAGGGCCTTAGATTTCCAGACCATTTTTTAATGATTCCATATGGGCATGGGATAGTTACTGCTGCAGATGTGCTAATGGGCAGCTTGTACAGTATAATTTGATCCAGTCGGATCCCATCGAAATCCATCTAACTCATTCTTTTTTATAGGAGCTTTACTGTGGATGTGAGATTGAAGAACTGATAAGCTTGCCTTGAGGTCATTGGGAATGGCTGGGAAGGACCACCCTAACCATAGATGGGAATGGGGATCCCAGAGGGAGATCTAATCCAAATGATGGATGCCTAAGCTATCAAAAAATGAGAGAATAGGATTGATTCCATCAAGACTATTTATTGGTTGTTGTCCCATAATTTTATCCGATCCAATATTAATATTGGCCCCTCCCTTGGGAACTTTAGAAATGTTCTGAGCCATGAAAGGAATTGCTCTTTTGCATAAACGCCAAATTTTAGAAGAGTCTTTGTTAGGTATATCTTGATCAAGTAGCTGCTATCTTGGGAAGTTTAAGTATTTAACTTCCAACACGCTTTTCCACCAGGCAGAAAGATCGGTTATAAATCTCCAAGCAATCTTACCTCCGAATGCAAGATTGAGAAATTTGGGAGATCTAATACCAAGACCTCCGTGGTCTTGGGATTGAATAACCTACTTCCAATTGACCAAATTGAATTTCTTTTTGTCATTTTTCCCTCCTTTCCAAAGGAATTGGCGGAGGATGGCTTCCATTTTATAGTGAAAGGAGGTTGGAGCTTGATGGAGAGAGAAATGATATAAAGGCAGAGAAGAAATACCTGATTTGAGGAGGATGAGGTGACCAGCTGGGTTGAGCCAAATGGAGCCCCATTGCTGCACTTTTCTCTTCATCTTGTCAATAACGGTGTCCCAAACTTCTACCTTCAAAGGTCCTACACTCACTGGCATACCCAAGTAGGTGAAGTGAGTCCAGTCATAGTTGCAAGAGACTCCAAAGGTATTGGCAATATTTTGAATGACCTGCATTGTTGTATTCCATCCATAAATGTAGCTTTTTAGCTGATTGACCAGACCACCAGAGTACCTCATATATTTGTCTAAAAGAGACTTGAAGCACCGGGCTATTGTGATGGAAGCTCCTCCAATTAACAAGGTGTCATCAGCAAATTTTAGTGGTTTATATTCTTGACTCCATTCCCAAATTTGATACCTGTGATGAGGCCAACCCTCTGATTGAATTCCAATGCTTTACTAAAGGATTCAGCCATCAGAATAAAAAGATAAGGTGAAAGTGGGAAACCTTGTCTGAGACCACGGGATGATTGGAAAGCTTCTCCCGGTCTGTCGTTAATAAGAGGGGAAATCCAGGGCCTAGATATGCAAGCTTTGATGAGGTTTAGAAAGGCCGCATCAAATCCCATCTTTTTTAAAACAACCATGAGGAAGGAGTGCCTTACTCTGTCAAAAGCATTAGCCAAATCAAGTTTAAGGATAAACCCTTTCTCGTTTCTAGATTGACTCGAATGAATGGCTTCTTGGACGAGGAGAATGGAATCAGTTATTTGTCTATTGGCCAGGAATCCTCCTTGGTTTTCAGAGATGAGAGAGGGGAGAAAGGGTTTAAGGCGGGAAGCAAGGATTTTGGTCAGAATTTTGTAGGAAGATTTGCAGAGGGAGATGGGCCAGAATCGAGCAAAGGAAGAGGGCCAATTTTCTTTGGGAATGAGAGCTAGATGAGTGGCATTGGTGTATCCTCCTATTTTACCCTTTTGCTGGATCCATCTGAGCATTTTTGTCAAGTATTTTTTTATTACTCCCCAGAATGCTCGATAGAAACAAATAGGGAAGCCATCAGGGCCTGGGGCTTTGTCAGGCTGTAGTGTCCAGATCATTTTTCTGATTTCCTCCTCACCAATCTCCTCGTTTAAACTGTCATTCATTACCTTATTGATCCCAGTCGGAAGATAATGAAGCAGGTCTACATAGTCCTCTTCTCCTTTTGTTTCAGTGAGAAGATCTCTGTAATGCTCTGTGGCAGCCTTTCGAATTGCCTCTTGGGTGTTTTTCCAATTTCCCTCAGCATCTAAGATAGAGCTTACATTGTTCCTTATTTTTTGAGCAGTGGTCTGCTTGTGAAAGAATGTTGTGTTCTTATCTCCCCCTTGCAACCAAATTTGCCTCGACTTTATCCTCCATTTTAATTCCTCTTCTCTATTTGCATGACACAACTATGAATAGAGGTCTCTTTCTTGCTCTTTATTCTCCTAGGAGAGGCCGTGCTCTTCTATTGTTCTTTGAATACAGTCTAGATTATTCTTAATCTCCTTTTTGATCTTCTCGGGCTCCTTATAACTAGTTTTTTCCCATTCTTTTATAGCCTGCTTGGTTTTCCTTTGTTTGGTTTCCCAAATGAAACCAGGAGACCCTTCAACATGTTGATTCCAAGTATGTTGTACAATCTCTTTGACTGTTGGAATACAATTCCAGAGGGAGCTGTATTTAAAAGGGATGGGTCCAAGAGGGCAGTGGGTTTCCAGAGTGAGGGTTATTGGATAATGATCAGAGGATGAAAAAGGGAGAATTTTGGCATACCCAATAGAGAAGGAGGAGAGAAACGAGACATTAATTAAAAATTTGTCGAGCATTTCCATAATGTTACCTATGCCCAACCTTCGATTGCTCCAAGTGTACCTTCTATTTTTGGAGCCACATCCATGAGATCATGGTCTTGCATAATTTTTTCTAAACGAGTTCTGTAAGGATCAGGGGTGAAGCTGCCTCCTTGTTTTTCATTAGCATGAAGAATAAGGTTGAAGTCGTCTCCCAAGATGATGTTAGAGTTTTCTTCGGCATCGATGCTTGCTTTAAGGTCATCCCAACATCGTTCCTTTTCTCTGGAGTGGTTAGGAACATAAATATTATATATAATTGCAATTTGTTTATCTACTTTGTTTTCCAAAACAGTTTTGATCTAATGTTGATGTACAGATTCCGATATATAGTTCCATTTGTTGTGGCTCCAGAGTGTGGCGATTCCTATGAAATCTCCTCTTGATTCATTGATGTTGCCTTTGTATTGCCTTTGTTGTTTGATAATTTCTCTCATTTCTTGCTGGCCTTGGTTTATTTCCTGAAGAAAAAAAAATCTAGTTTCTCACAGTGTATAAGATCTCTTAGGGCTGTAACCTTAGAATGGTGCCCTAATCCCTTGTTATTCGAAGACAGGATTTTCATCATTGGGTATTTGGGGTACGGAGAGGCGCTCACCCCCCTTGATCCTTGTGAATTACCTCTTTATCATATTGCCCCAGGATGTAAGATTCTATGGGGTTTTGGGTACCCATTGCTATGTCTTTTTGTGCATTCTCATCTCTATGCTGCTTGGCCGATTTCCTACCCGGCCCAGGTTTCTTATATGATTCACTAGTGGCTCCGTGGTCTTTGGAGGAACTCCTGGTAAGTCTGATGAGGGGAGGATCAAGAGAAGTCTGAGAGGAGATGACCATGGGAGGAGAAGGTTCAGAGGCCTCAGTTGGGATCGAAGGGGGGGGAGAGGGATCATGGGGAGGAATTTCGGGAGGAGATAAGACCATAAAGGGATTGGATGAAGAGGGGAGTGAAGGTTGAGAAAGGAGGGAAGGGTAGATAAGATAGGGGAGGAAGGAGAGAGGCGAGATGCATTAGGGGCCGAAGGGCCTGCTTCAGGGGGAGCTTTGGACAAGGAAGTCGACTTCTTTTTTTTAATAGTTTCCTATTGTTCTTCTTGTGTGCTATTCTCTACATCAACAAGTTTAGTGTAGCGATTGGAAAAATGGCCATATTCATGACATACCTTACATTTGAATTAAATATGCTCGTAATCCAACTGCTGGATATGGCTCCAGTCATCTACTTTGAGTTTGATGGCTTCAAGGAGTCCATTGCCTAGGTCCACTTCAACACAAATCCGCGCACAGGCTTGCATATTTTCTTTCGGTTCGTTGCAATCAATGTATTTTTCGACTACATTCCCGATAGCACGCATCGATTCATATCCCCAGCAATGAAGAGGAAGGTGAGGGAGCTGGACCCATATCGGGATAGCACTAGGAACATCCAGTTCAAGGTCAAAATCTGGGGTCCATTTATTGAGATACAGGCCTCTGCAGTCCATGAAATAGGGCCCATTCCTGAATATTAAATCCTTATCTTCTTTGGATTCAAAGTGGAAGGTAAAATACCCTTTTCCACAGAACCTAATGGATATTTTTCCTTGAATTTTGTCTGACCAATTTCTTTCAACCCATCTCTGCACAGTCTTTGGAGATGGCTAGAAGCCCGTGAATTGTCCGATGAGACCTTTTTCAGCTAAAGAAAGGGCAGCCATGCGGGGGAGGACTGGAAGTAAGTGAACTTGTAACACATCCAGCTTCTTGACGAACTTAGATAATGCTGGACGGGAGCACTGTAGAGGTAAAAACTTCACAAGGCCAAAGAATGCTTGTTGGGGATTAGCCGCCTCCGGTGGAGTATCCAGAGGGGCCATGGTAGGAGGCCGAAGGCCCAGGCTACCGCGCAGCTGAATGACCTAGGAGGAAGCAGGGAGCGCACAGCAGCAGCTCACGTTTTAGATCAAGCCCCTTGTTGGGCTAATTTATTAACACAAATTAACACAAGTATCTAATTATCAATCCGGGTTTGTAAAACTTGGAGGCAAGTCCACCGTGTATGGATATCAAATGTAGCCAAGTTTAGAGGATAAAATTTGAAGAGTTAAGGAAGTACATATTACAAATATAAACCTATTTTAACAATTTCTAATTCACTTATGTAATATGTGAGGGATGAGGCTCCTAACTTAGGAGAACCAAGTTGTCCTTCCCTGCAATACTACTTTCATGAAGAGAAATCTAAAAGCACTAACGGAAATTAGGTGGATTTTAATAAGCAAAATTTGATCAAAAATGAGGGCCAACATCTCCCCCTTGCTTACTTTCAAGCATGTCCTCATGCTTGCCTTTGTCTCCTTAACCTTTTGCTTCTATATGTTGACTAGCTTGTTGACGTACCTTTGGCTCTGACCCTTGAAGATGAAGCTTCCTCTTGAGCTACCAACACCACTTGACAAAATTGTGAACGAACTTTGTTTTGGCATTTTGTGTAAATAAGAATGAAACTAGGGTATTGTACTTGATTTTTTTTTAATGCCAATCTTAGACTTGAAACTTTGATCTTGAACCTACTTGCCACCAGACATATGCTAAATCTAACTTTGATCATGTTGCCCCAAATATGCTATGAAACCATCTCTGCTAATTTGAATTTGAACTTATGCTGCCAACAAATATCTATTTAGACTTGGATTACGCTTCCACCAACGCACTTGGGCTATACTATCAACTAGATAATTGGAGTATTCTGATTTTAAAACCATGTAAATGTAACTTGGACTTGGATTTTTCAATGACAACCCATTTAAAACAAATCTCTGACCTTGATCCTTGACTGAACCCAAATACTCCACATAATCTACAAAATGAGGGTTGAAACAACTAGGAAAATATCCCAAATAACAATGAATTTGAGAAAACTATCCATCGGGAGCCTAATTAGGCTCGTTCTAAAGAAAACCCATGTTTTTGTTTTTTAAATTTCATTCTATTTTTCTCAGAAAAAAAACAATGAAAAATAGTGGCTTTTTAACAATTTCGAATTTGAGTTTGAATGAAACACTCCTCTTTGTCCCTCAAAAATCGAATTTGATTTTTGGAAATGAATATTGCAGATTCTTTTGCTTCCATTTTTCTACTTTTCAGCTCACCCCGTTCTGAAAGTTCAAAGTCTACATTCTGTTCAAAATTAACCCTATGCACACCCTTACTCTTTTAATACCGAAGCTTGCTTCCATTGCTCTTGTGATTCTGAGGCTTGCTTCCATTAGATAAAATTTTGTGATGCATATTGGTAAGGAAGAAAACACTCACGGAAATGCCAGCAATGATAAATATCTGAACTGTTTTGAAGATATAGACGAACAGACTTTTCTTCATCAACAAAATTTCTCTATCAAAACATGCTCTGAAAAGTTCCATTTTTTTCAAACCATATTCCTCTATTGTGAGAGATGCTGGGTGGATTTTCTTTCTATCGTATGGAACTGATAACTCTGCATTTAATTGTGGATAGCAAAGACGAAATGTTGATCTTTGAAAGGCCAATACTTAGCAAGGAAGCACCAATAAAAAAATAAAAATAAAAATAAAAATCCAAACACAATTCCAAAAACTGAAGTAAGAATAAACCTCAGAGTCATTATCTATGCTGACAACCGTTTTTTTTTTAATTTAACTAAATTTTACCAGACAAGGCTGATATTTCTTCAAGAACCATCAAGGCCATGATTTATGCCCTCGGCCTCCAAAACTAATGCAACGTTTTCCTTGAGCCACTGATTGAGAGCAGACCAGGGATGAAATAACAGATCTTGGCAATTACAATTTTTCCACTCAGTTTTAGCTCCAACGCTCATGCATTCACAACCTTAACACTGACTTTGAACTCACCATGCACTGCTCACTGTGTAAAAAAAATAAGAAGAATTCTGTTTCCAAAATCAAAATTGAAAATCACAACCACAGGACCATAACTATGCATGAGGAATTTGCGAGATTTCCTTATCTGGAAGTGATTTTGTAATATCTCTGAGATATCTTTGAGTTCCTGTGTTTAGACAACACCAATTTAATAATAAAAAATTGCCTTCAATATTTGCAAGGATTCGTTCATTAAATTAATGGCAAATACATGTTTAATGGTGGCATTCGCTCAGTTTATTTAACTGAATTATTAGCTCCTTTTGAACATGACACAATGCAATGCTTAACACGAGTTTTTTTTCCTTGAAATCCATTGAGGCGATCTCTTACCTTATTTCATGGGATTTCTAGAGTGAATTTTCAGCTCAGCATAGAGGAAATCTCGGTTGCTCTCTCCTTTAAAAACGCTTCTTCTTATCTCCACGGAATTCCTTCAATCCCTTCTTGCAATTCCACGCAATTTTCACACAATTCCTCTACTGCACAAGGTCCTTTCCCACTCAATTCCCTTCACTTTCTGAGTTTTTCTCTCCGCCATATTTCTCTTTCAGATAGGGTTCTTTTCGTTTTCTTGAGCTATGGATGAATACATAGTATTGTCCTCAATTCTGAGTTGGGTTTAGCTATGATAATGAAGGATATCATACACAGACAATGTTTAATCCTTTGAAAACATTCTTTACCATTCACTGCTATGAACGCTTACTCTCTGTGTAGTGAACGTTTTTGCTATTTATGAAACTCAATCTGAACGTTTGATTAGAGTTTGAATTTTCTTACCCATGGCAAATGCTACCTATACACATTTCAATGCATATAACCCAAATTGATTTTGAAAATCAATTTTAATATGCGCTATCATATATTTCACTTGCCCCTCTTTTTATGCATATAACTCTTTTTTAAATGTCCTTCTCCTCTTTTATGCATATTTCCTTTTCATCATTTTTTAATGCTCTTTAAATTTTCATCATGCTCTTGCATTGCATAGCCTCATGCCCAACGAAATGCATTATAATTTACCTTCATATCCATTCGAAATGCATTATGCCCACCACTACATATCTTTCATACCTTTTCATTTCATTGCATCATTTCATTTGGCATTGTGTTGCATCATTGTTTTTTATTATGTACTTTGGTTATGTCTCATCGAAATTCATTATTTCGATTTCTTATGACTTGTACCATTTCATAATATGCACCTTTTATTGTTTTTAATTTAATTTTAAAATGACCCTAACATGGTCATATTTAATTTTATGATACTAACCTTTTGACACTAACCTTTGTTTCTTTTGTAGGTCCAACAAGAATTTGATATTTGAGCCTTTCATTTTTTATCTTTATGCTTAAGAAAATTAGGCTTGATGTGATATGGTACATGGAATATAAAATGAAATATGGTATATGGAATGATAGTTAAATGGGTAGGATAATGGATATGGAAATGAATATAATGAATAGGAATAGGAATATAGTGGTAGAATAATGAAGGTAGTGAAATGTAGATAATGGAGTAGGATAAATATGGAATGTAAAATGATAGTGTAATAGAATGCATATCAAGTTAAATTAGTTTTAACAACTTCTAGAAATTTTTGAAAAATCAAAGGTTCTAAGAGCAATTTTTACACTTACTGTACTTATACTTCCATAATAGCTTGATGTCAATGCTAACTGATGATGTCCTTTGCTGGTTCATTTTTTACTCATGATGATGGTTCTTCAAGGATATTCTTTGATGGAATGTAGACACTAGTTTCTACATCTGATATTCAGGTCCCTTTTATATTGTCTTTGTTCAGGTCCCTCGCTGATGAATGTGGATGCATATTCTTTATTCAGGTCCCTAACTGATAAATGTGAATGCGGGTGCTTTATTCAGGTCCCTTATCAAACCATTGCTCAAACTATTTGCATAGTTTTATTACGAATCTTCCCCCTTGCTTATTCTGAGACTTGTCCCCAAGTCTTGCTTATTCTGGAGGATGATTCCTGCAAACTCAAACTGAAGAAATGGTAAAACAAAATA